>CM067558.1:18769514-20223685 GCA_034509755.1 Anisodus tanguticus | reverse complement strand
TTCATAATTTAAAGGATCTCAAGAATTTAAATTAAATAGGCAATAGAACTGCCAAGGATTTAATGCAAGAATTTAAAATAGAAGAATTTAAAAGATTAGGAGGTAGCACCTTCCATAATCATATTTATTCAAAATATTAAAACTTACAAGAGTTATAGTTGATGGAAATTTACGCTTTGGGAATTTCGGATGAGGGAATTTCACGTAACTTTCAAAGGCGAATTTAGATGAAGGAATTTAGTTTAGAGGGAGAGTTTCTCTTTCTAAAATCTGAAAGTTAATCTAAGAAAAAGCTTGTTCTAAATAGAGGGCAGAGGGTCTACTTTTATAGGAGTTTACATTACATTTTAGTAAATAAAAAGGAATCTAACTATTCATCCGAGTGGAGAATAACATGACTTTGGCATTTTCACGAATTATTGCGGAAATTTTTACTTTTACTTGTTTCCTTTTAGAAAGAATCTCTCTGTGGGCATTTTCTTTTGTCGAATTTTGTCTGTTTTTTATTCAGGGTATTTTTTCTTTTGACAACTTTTTCAAAATTCACTGTTGCCAAAAACTACATCATCTTCAATATCAATTTCTGGTTCTTCTTCCTTTGATGAAGAGCCTTGTTTTGATGAAGATGACGCAAACTTAAGAATTATTGCTTGCATTTCATCTGGATTTTTGGGCGCGGAATCTAGACTCAACATAAATTAATAAGGAATCTTTAAAGTTAGTGAATCTGGCATCTATTAAAATAGTAAGAATAGAGGTATTTAATCCTTCCATAGATAAGTGTTTTATCCCTACTTGGACTAAGCCAATATGAATGTATTTGTAATTGCTTTTCCTACGTTTTTTCAAGTAATTTTGAGAAAGTAATTGTATTCTTTCAAAGGGTTTTGTAAATTGAATATCTCATTCTTCCGTTTTAATAGAGAAATCGATTTTGAAAAATTGGAATTTTGATTTTTTGTAAATTCGATCTCTATTTACTATCGGTTATTCCCAATTATCTATCGATTTTTCAAAATCTTGTATAACGATTTCATCCAAATTTATTATCTTCTTTGAACCCATGGAAGATGTTGAACAAAAATCAAAAGAAGTAGATTTATTGAAAAACGGATCCATGTATATGAAAACTTATTTTCGAAACTTAAGTTTACCTACAATCCCAAGCATTTCACGGGTCTAACTGCCTACACACTTGAGGACTAACTACCCAGACCATCCTAGGCAATAAAACTCAGAAGAGCCTAAATCTCTAGACAAAAATTTCATCTGATCTGGACAACATTTCTCTATATCTCTACCATTTTGGGCTCTGATACCAAACTACGCCCAATGATCTAAATGAGATAATAGACAAGGAAGGAATTAAAATATAAGAGATTGAAAAATTAAAAGACAAAGGAGATATGCAGAAAGTAAAGTAAGATTAACTTACAAATTACGGTTCCTAATAAGGAATTCATAATTTAAAGGATCTGCAAGAATTTAAATTAAATAGGCAATAGAACCGGCCAAAAATTTAATGCAAGAATTTAAAGAATTTAAAATATTAGGAGGTAGCACCTTCCATAATCATATTTATTCAAAATATTAAAACTTACAAAGATTTATAGTTGATGGAAATTTACGCTTTGGGAATTTCGGATGAGGGAATTCCACGTAACTTTCAAAGGCGAATTTAGATGAAAGAATTTAGTTTAGAGAGAGAGTTTCTCTTTCTAAAATCTGAAACTTAATATAAGAAAAAGCTTGTTCTAAATAGAGGGCAGAGGGTCTCCTTTTATAGGAGTTTACATGACATTTTAGTAAATAAAAGGAATCTAACTATTCATCGAGTGGAGAATAACATTAATCCATGACATCATAGATTTTCACGAATTATTGCAGGAAATTTTTACTTTTATTGTTTCCTTTTAGAAAGAATCTCTCTGTGGGCATTTTCTTTTGTCGGAATTTTGTCTGTTTTTTATTCCGGGTATTTTTTCTTTTGACAACTTTTTCAAAATTCACTGTTGCCAAAAACTGCATCATCTTCAATATCAATTTCTGGTTCTTCTTCCTTTGATGAAGAGCCTTGTTTTGATGAAGATGACGCAAACATAAGAATTATTGCTTGCATTTCATCTGGATTTTTGGCCGCGGAATCTAGACTCAACATAAATTAATAAGGAATCTTTAAAGTTAGTGAATCTGGCATCTATTAAAATAGCAAGAATAGAGGTATTTAATCCTTCCATAGTTAAGTGTTTTATCCCTACTTGGACTAAGCCAATATGAATGTATTTGTAATTGCTTTTCCTACGTTTTTTCAAGTAATTTTGAGAAAGTAATTGTATTCTTTCAAAGGGTTTTGTAAATTGAATATCTCATTCTTCCGTTTTAATAGAGAAATCGATTTTGAAAAATTGGAATTTCGATTTTTTGTAAATTCGATCTCTATTTACTTTCGGTTATTCCCAATTATCTATCGATTTTTCAAAATCTTGTATAACGATTTCATCCAAATTTATTATCTTCTTTGAATCCATGGAAGATGTTGAACAAAAATCAAAAGAAGTAGATTTATTGAAAAACGGATCCATGTATATGAAAACTTATTTTCGAAACTTAAGTTTACCTACAATCCCAAGCATTTCACGGGTCTAACTGCCTACACACTTGAGGACTAACTACCCGGACCATCCTAGGCAATAAAACTCAGAAGAGCCTAAATCTCTAGACAAGAATTTCATCTGATCTGGACAACATTTCTCTATATCTCTACCATTTTTTACTCTGATACCAAACTACGCCCAATGATCTAAATGAGATAATAGACAAGGAAATAATTGAAATATAAGAGATTGAAAAATTAAAAGACAAAGGAGATATGCAGAAAGTAAAGTAAGATTAACTTACAAATTACGGTTCCTAATAAGGAATTCATAATTTAAAGGATCTGCAAGAATTTAAATTAAATAGGCAATAGAACCGGCCAAGGATTTAATGCAAGAATTTAAAATAGAAGAATTTAAAAGATTAGGAGGTAGCACCTTCCATAATCATATTTATTCAAAATATTAAAACTTACAAAGATTTATAGTTGATGGAAATTTACGCTTTGGGAATTTCGGATGAGGGAATTTCACGTAACTTTCAAAGGCGAATTTAGATGAAGGAATTTAGTTTAGAGAGAGAGTTTCTCTTTCTAAAATCGAAACTTAATCTAAGAAAAAGCTTGTTCTAAATAGAGGCGAGAGGGTCTCCTTTTATAGGAGTTTACATGACATTTTAGTAAATAAAAAGGAATCTAACTATTCATTCGAGTGGAGAATAACATCATCTATGACATCATAGACTTTGGCATTTACACGAATTATTGCAGGAAATTTTTACTTTTACTTTTCCTTTTAGAAAGAATCTCTCTGTGGGCATTTTCTTTTGTCGGAATTTTGTCTGTTTTTTATTCCGGGTATTTTTTCTTTTGACAACTTTTTCAAAATTCACTGTTGCCAAAAACTGCATCATCTTCAATATCAATTTCTGGTTCTTCTTCCTCTGATGAAGAGCCTTGTTTTGATGAAGATGACGCAAACTTAAGAATTATTGCTTGCATTTCTTCTGGATTTTTGACCGCGGAATCTAGACTCAACAGAAATTAATAAGGAATCTTTAAAGTTAGTGAATCTGGCATCTATTAAAATAGCAAGAATAGAGGTATTTAATCCTTCCATAGTTAAGTGTTTTATCCCTACTTGGACTAAGCCAATATGAATGTATTTGTAATTGCTTTTCCTACGTTTTTTCAAGTAATTTTGAGAAAGTAATTGTATTCTTTCAAAGGGTTTTGTAAATTGAATATCTCATTCTTCCGTTTTAATAGAGAAATCGATTTTGATAAATTGGAATTTCGATTTTGAAAAATTGGATCTCTATTTACTTTCGGTTATTCCCAATTATCTATCGATTTTTCAAAATCTTGTATAACGATTTCATCCAAATTTATTATCTTCTTTGAACCCATGGAAGATGTTGAACAAAAATCAAAAGAAGTAGATTTATTGAAAAACGGATCCATGTATATGAAAACTTATTTTCGAAACTTAAGTTTACCTACAATCCCAAGCATTTCACGGGTCTAACTGCCTACACACTTGAGGACTAACTACCCGGACCATCCTAGGCAATAAAACTCAGAAGAGCCTAAATCTCTAGACAAAAATTTCATCTGATCTGGACAACATTTCTCTATATCTCTACCATTTTTTACTCTGATACCAAACTACGCTCAATGATCTAAATGAGATAATAGACAAGGAAGGAATTGAAATATAAGAGATTGAAAAATTAAAAGACAAAGGAGATATGCAGAAAGTAAAGTAAGATTAACTTACAAATTACGGTTCCTAATAAGGAATTCATAATTTAAAGGATCTGCAAGAATTTAAATTAAATAGGCAATAGAACCGGCTAAGGATTTAATGCAAGAATTTAAAATAGAAGAATTTAAAAGATTAGGAGGTAGCACCTTCCATAATCATATTTATTCAAAATATTAAAACTTACAAAGATTTATAGTTGATGGAAATTTACGCTTTGGGAATTTCGGATGAGGGAATTTCACGTAACTTTCAAAGGCGAATTTAGATGAAGGAATTTAGTTTAGAGAGAGAGTTTCTCTTTCTAAAATCTGAAACTTAACCTAAGAAAAAGCTTGTTCTAAATAGAGGGCAGAGGGTCTCCTTTTATAGGAGTTTACATGACATTTTAGTAAATAAAAAGGAATCTAACTATTCATCCGAGTGGAGAATGACATCATCCATGACATCATAGACTTTGGCATTTTCACGAATTATTGCAGGAAATTTTTACTTTTACTTGTTTCCTTTTAGAAAGAATCTCTCTGTGGGCATTTTCTTTTGTCGGAATTTTGTCTGTTTTTTATTCGGGTTTTTTTTCTTTGACAACTTTTTCAAAATTCACTGTTGCCAAAAACTGCATCATCTTCAATATCAATTTCTAGTTCTTCTTCCTTTGATGAAGAGCCTTGTTTTGATGAAGATGACGCAAACTTAAGAATTATTGCTTGCATTTCTTCTGGATTTTTGGCCGCGGAATCTAGACTCAACAGAAATTAATAAGGAATCTTTAAAGTTAGTGAATCTGGCATCTATTAAAATAGCAAGAATAGAGGTATTTAATCCTTCCATAGTTAAGTGTTTTATCCCTACTTGGACTAAGCCAATATGAATGTATTTGTAATTGCTTTTCCTACGTTTTTTCAAGTAATTTTGAGAAAGTAATTGTATTCTTTCAAAGGGTTTTGTAAATTGAATATCTCATTCTTCCGTTTTAATAGAGAAATCGATTTTGAAAAATTGGAATTTCGATTTTTTGTAAATTCGATCTCTATTTACTTTCGGTTATTCCCTATTATCTATCGATTTTCAAAATCTTGTATAACGATTTCATCCAAATTTATTATCTTCTTTGAATCCATGGAAGATGTTGAACAAAAATCAAAAGAAGTAGATTTATTGAAAAATGGATCCATGTATATGAAAACTTATTTTCGAAACTTAAGTTTACCTACAATCCCAAGCATTTCACGGGTCTAACTGCCTACACACTTGAGGACTAACTACCCGGACCATCCTAGGCAATAAAACTCGAAGAGCCTAAATCTCTAGACAAGAATTTCATCTGATCTGGACAACATTTCTCTATATCTCTACCATTTTTGGCTCTGATACCAAACTACGCCCAATGATCTAAATGAGATAATAGACAAGGAAGAAATTGAAATATAAGAGATTGAAAAATTAAAAGACAAAGGAGATATGCAGAAAATAAAGTAAGATTAACTTACAAATTACGGTTCCTAATAAGGAATTCATAATTTAAAGGATCTGCAAGAATTTAAATTAAATAGGCAATAGAACCGACCAAGGATTTAATGCAAGAATTTAAAGAATTTAAAATATTAGGAGGTAGCACCTTCCATAATCATATTTATTCAAAATATTAAAACTTACAAAGATTTATAGTTGATGGAAATTTACTCTTTGGGAATTTCGGATGAGGGAATTTCACGTAACTTTCAAAGGCGAATTTAGATGAAGGAATTTAGTTTAGAGAGAGAGTTTCTCTTTCTAAAATCTGAAACTTAATCTAAGAAAAAGCTTGTTCTAAATAGAGGGCAGAGGGTCTCCTTTTATAGGAGTTTACATGACATTTTATTAAATAAAAAGGAATCTAACTATTCAACCGAGTGGAGAATGACATCATCCACGACATCATTGACTTTGGCATTTTCACGAATTATTGCAGGAAATTTTTACTTTTACTGTTTCCTTTTAGAAAGAATCTCTCTGTGGGCATTTTCTTTTGTCGAATTTTGTCTGTTTTTTATTCCGGTATTTTTTCTTTTGACAACTTTTTCAAAATTCTTGTTGCCAAAATCGCATCATCTTCAATATCAATTTCTCGGTTCTTCTTCCTTTGATGAAGAGCCTTGTTTTGATGAAGATGACGCAAACTTAAGAATTATTGCTTGCATTTCATCTGGATTTTTGGGCGCGGAATCTAGACTCAAGAAATTAATAAGGAATCTTTAAAGTTAGTGAATCTGGCATCTATTAAAATAGCAAGAATAGAGGTATTTAATCCTTCCATAGTTAAGTCTTTTATCCCTACTTGGACTAAGCTAATATGAATGTATTTGTAATTGCTTTTCCTACGTTTTTTCAAGTAATTTTGAGAAAGTAATTGTATTCTTTCAAAGGGTTTTGTAAATTGAATATCTCATTCTTCCGTTTTAATAGAGAAATCGATTTTGATAAATTGGAATTTCGATTTTGAAAAATTGGATCTCCATTTACTTTCGGTTATTCCCAATTATCTATCGATTTTTCAAAATCTTTTATAACGATTTCATCCAAATTTATTATCTTCTTTGAACCCATGGAAGATGTTGAACAAAAATCAAAAGAAGTAGATTTATTGAAAAACGGATCCATGTATATGAAAACTTATTTTCGAAACTTAAGTTTACCTACAATCCCAAGCATTTCACGGGTCAAACTGCCTACACAGTTGAGGACTAACTACCCGGACCATCCTAGGCAATAAAACTCAGAAGAGCCTAAATCTCTAGACAAAAATTTCATCTGATCTGGACAACATTTCTCTATATCTCTACCATTTTTTACTCTGATACCAAACTACGCTCAATGATCTAAATGAGAAAATAGACAAGGAAGGAATTGAAATATAAGAGATTGAAAAATTAAAATACAAAGGAGATATGTAGAAAGTAAAGTAAGATTAACTTACAAATTACGGTTCCTAATAAGGAATTCATAATTTAAAGGATCTGTAAGAATTTAAATTAAATAGGCAATAGAACCGGCCAAAGATTTAATGCAAGAATTTAAAGAATTTAAAATATTAGGAGGTAGCACCTTCCATAATCATATTTATTCAAAATATTAAAACTTACAAAGATTTATAGTTGATGGAAATTTACGCTTTAGGAATTTCGGATGAGGGAATTTCACGTAACTTTCAAAGGCGAATTTAGATGAAGGAATTTAGTTTAGAGTGAGAGTTTCTCTTTCTAAAATATGAAACTTAATCTAAGAAAAAGCTTGTTCTAAATAGAGGGCAGAGGGTCTACTTTTATAGGAGTTTACATGACATTTTAGTAAATAAAAAGGAATCTAACTATTCATCCGAGTGGAGAATAACATGACTTTGGCATTTTCACGAATTATTGCAGGAAATTTTTACTTTTACTGTTTCCTTTTAGAAAGAATCTCTCTGTGGGCATTTTCTTTTGTCGAATTTTGTCTGTTTTTTATTAGGGTATTTTTTCTTTTGACAACTTTTTCAAAATTCACTTTGTTGCCAAAATCGCATCATCTTCAATATCAATTTCGGTTCTTCTTCCTTTGATGAAGAGCCTTGTTTTGATGAAGATGACGCAAACTTAAGAATTATTGCTTGCATTTCATCTGGATTTTTGGGCGCGGAATCTAGACTCAACAGAAATTAATAAGGAATCTTTAAAGTTAGTGAATCTGGCATCTATTAAAATAGCAAGAATAGAGGTATTTAATCCTTCCATAGTTAAGTCTTTTATCCCTACTTGGACTAAGCTAATATGAATGTATTTGTAATTGCTTTTCCTACGTTTTTTCAAGTAATTTTGAGAAAGTAATTGTATTCTTTCAAAGGGTTTTGTAAATTGAATATCTCATTCTTCCGTTTTAATAGAGAAATCGATTTTGATAAATTGGAATTTCGATTTTGAAAAATTGGATCTCCATTTACTTTCGGTTATTCCCAATTATCTATCGATTTTTCAAAATCTTTTATAACGATTTCATCCAAATTTATTATCTTCTTTGAACCCATGGAAGATGTTGAACAAAAATCAAAAGAAGTAGATTTATTGAAAAACGGATCCATGTATATGAAAACTTATTTTCGAAACTTAAGTTTACCTACAATCCCAAGCATTTCACGGGTCAAACTGCCTACACAGTTGAGGACTAACTACCCGGACCATCCTAGGCAATAAAACTCGAAGAGCCTAAATCTCTAGACAAAAATTTCATCGATCTCGGACAACATTTCTCTATATCTCTACCATTTTTTACTCTGATACCAAACTACGCTCAATGATCTAAATGAGAAAATAGACAAGGAAGGAATTGAAATATAAGAGATTGAAAAATTAAAATACAAAGGAGATATGTAGAAAGTAAAGTAAGATTAACTTACAAATTACGGTTCCTAATAAGGAATTCATAATTTAAAGGATCTGTAAGAATTTAAATTAAATAGGCAATAGAACCTAGGCCAAAGATTTAATGCAAGAATTTAAAGAATTTAAAATATTAGGAGGTAGCACCTTCCATAATCATATTTATTCAAAATATTAAAACTTACAAAGATTTATAGTTGATGGAAATTTACGCTTTAAGAATTTCGGATGAGGGAATTTCACGTAACTTTCAAAGGCGAATTTAGATGAAGGAATTTAGTTTAGAGTGAGAGTTTCTCTTTCTAAAATATGAAACTTAATCTAAGAAAAAGCTTGTTCTAAATAGAGGGCAGAGGGTCTACTTTTATAGGAGTTTACATGACATTTTAGTAAATAAAAAGGAATCTAACTATTCATCCGAGTGGAGAATAACATGACTTTGGCATTTTCACGAATTATTGCAGGAAATTTTTACTTTTACTGTTTCCTTTTAGAAAGAATCTCTCTGTGGGCATTTTCTTTTGTCGGAATTTTGTCTGTTTTTTATTCCGGGTATTTTTTCTTTTGACAACTTTTTCAAAATTCACTGTTGCCAAAATCTGCATCATCTGCAATATCAATTTCTGGTTCTTCTTCCTTTGATGAAGAGCCTTGTTTTGATGAAGATGACGCAAACTTAAGAATTATTGCTTGCATTTCATCTGGATTTTTGGGCGCGGAATCTAGACTCAACAGAAATTAATAAGGAATCTTTAAAGTTAGTGAATCTGGCATCTATTAAAATAGCAAGAATAGAGGTATTTAATCCTTCCATAGTTAAGTCTTTTATCCCTACTTGGACTAAGCTAATATGAATGTATTTGTAATTGCTTTTCCTACGTTTTTTCAAGTAATTTTGAGAAAGTAATTGTATTCTTTCAAAGGGTTTTGTAAATTGAATATCTCATTCTTCCGTTTTAATAGAGAAATCGATTTTGATAAATTGGAATTTCGATTTTGAAAAATTGGATCTCCATTTACTTTCGGTTATTCCCAATTATCTATCGATTTTTCAAAATCTTTTATAACGATTTCATCCAAATTTATTATCTTCTTTGAACCCATGGAAGATGTTGAACAAAAATCAAAAGAAGTAGATTTATTGAAAAACGGATCCATGTATATGAAAACTTATTTTCGAAACTTAAGTTTACCTACAATCCCAAGCATTTCACGGGTCTAACTGCCTACACAGTTGAGGACTAACTACCCGGACCATCCTAGGCAATAAAACTCAGAAGAGCCTAAATCTCTAGACAAAAATTTCATCTGATCTGGACAACATTTCTCTATATCTCTACCATTTTTTACTCTGATACCAAACTACGCTCAATGATCTAAATGAGATAATAGACAAGGAAGGAATTGAAATATAAGAGATTGAAAAATTAAAATACAAAGGAGATATGTAGAAAGTAAAGTAAGATTAACTTACAAATTACGGTTCCTAATAAGGAATTCATAATTTAAAGGATCTCGTAAGAATTTAAATTAAATAGGCAATAGAACAAGGCCAAAGATTTAATGCAAGAATTTAAAGAATTTAAAATATTAGGAGGTAGCACCTTCCATAATCATATTTATTCAAAATATTAAAACTTACAAAGATTTATAGTTGATGGAAATTTACGCTTTAAGAATTTCGGATGAGGGAATTTCACGTAACTTTCAAAGGCGAATTTAGATGAAGGAATTTAGTTTAGAGAGAGAGTTTCTCTTTCTAAAATATGAAACTTAATCTAAGAAAAAGCTTGTTCTAAATAGAGGGCAGAGGGTCTACTTTTATAGGAGTTTACATGACATTTTAGTAAATAAAAAGGAATCTAACTATTCATCCGAGTGGAGAATAACATGACTTTGGCATTTTCACGAATTATTGCAGGAAATTTTTACTTTTACTGTTTCCTTTTAGAAAGAATCTCTCTGTGGGCATTTTCTTTTGTCCGAATTTTGTCTGTTTTTTATTCCGGGTATTTTTTCTTTTGACAACTTTTTCAAAATTCACTGTTGCCAAAATCTGCATCATCTGCAATATCAATTTCTGGTTCTTCTTCCTTTGATGAAGAGCCTTGTTTTGATGAAGATGACGCAAACTTAAGAATTATTGCTTGCATTTCATCTGGATTTTTGGGCGCGGAATCTAGACTCAACAGAAATTAATAAGGAATCTTTAAAGTTAGTGAATCTGGCATCTATTAAAATAGCAAGAATAGAGGTATTTAATCCTTCCATAGTTAGTCTTTTATCCCTACTTGGACTAAGCTAATATGAATGTATTTGTAATTGCTTTTCCTACGTTTTTTCAAGTAATTTTGAGAAAGTAATTGTATTCTTTCAAAGGGTTTTGTAAATTGAATATCTCATTCTTCCGTTTTAATAGAGAAATCGATTTTGATAAATTGGAATTTCGATTTTGAAAAATTGGATCTCCATTTACTTTCGGTTATTCCCAATTATCTATCGATTTTTCAAAATCTTTTATAACGATTTCATCCAAATTTATTATCTTCTTTGAACCCATGGAAGATGTTGAACAAAAATCAAAAGAAGTAGATTTATTGAAAAACGGATCCATGTATATGAAAACTTATTTTCGAAACTTAAGTTTACCTACAATCCCAAGCATTTCATGGGTCTAACTGCCTACACAGTTGAGGACTAACTACCCGGACCATCCTAGGCAATAAAACTCAGAAGAGCCTAAATCTCTAGACAAAAATTTCATCTGATCTGGACAACATTTCTCTATATCTCTACCATTTTTTACTCTGATACCAAACTACGCTCAATGATCTAAATGAGATAATAGACAAGGAAGGAATTGAAATATAAGAGATTGAAAAATTAAAAGACAAAGGAGATATGTAGAAAGTAAAGTAAGATTAACTTACAAATTACGGTTCCTAATAAGGAATTCATAATTTAAAGGATCTGTAAGAATTTAAATTAAATAGGCAATAGAACCGGCCAAAGATTTAATGCAAGAATTTAAAGAATTTAAAATATTAGGAGGTAGCACCTTCCATAATCATATTTATTCAAAATATTAAAACTTACAAAGATTTATAGTTCATGGAAATTTACGCTTTAAGAATTTCGGATGAGGGAATTTCACGTAACTTTCAAAGGCGAATTTAGATGAAGGAATTTAGTTTAGAGAGAGAGTTTCTCTTTCTAAAATATGAAACTTAATCTAAGAAAAAGCTTGTTCTAAATAGAGGGCAGAGGGTCTACTTTTATAGGAGTTTACATGACATTTTAGTAAATAAAAAGGAATCTAACTATTCATCCGAGTGGAGAATAACATGACTTTGGCATTTTCACGAATTATTGCAGGAAATTTTTACTTTTACTGTTTCCTTTTATAAAGAATCTCTCTGTGGGCATTTTCTTTTGTCGGAATTTTGTCTGTTTTTTATTCCGGGTATTTTTTCTTTTGACAACTTTTTCAAAATTCATTGTTGCCAAAAACTACATCATCTTCAATATCAATTTCTGGGTTCTTCTTCCTTTGATGAAGAGCCTTGTTTTGATGAAGAAGACGCAAACTTAAGAATTATTGCTTGCATTTCATCGGATTTTTGGGCGCGGAATCTAGACTCAACATAAATTAATAAGGAATCTTTAAAGTTAGTGAATCTGGCATCTATTAAAATAGCAAGAATAGAGGTATTTAATCCTTACATAGTTAAGTGTTTTATCCCTACTTGGACTAAGCTAATATGAATGTATTTGTAATTGCTTTTCTACATTTTTTCAAGTAATTTTGAGAAAGTAATTGTATTCTTTCAAAGGGTTTTGTAAATTGAATATCTCATTCTTCCGTTTTAATCGGGAAATCGATTTTGAAAAATTTGTATTTTGATTTTTTGTAAATTCGATCTCTATTTACTTTCGCTATTTCCCAATTATCTATCGATTTTTCAAAATCTTGTATAACGATTTCATCCAAATTTATTATCTTCTTTGAACCCATGGAAGATGTTGAACAAAAATCAAAAGAAGTAGATTTATTGAAAAACGGATCCATGTATATGAAAACTTATTTTCGAAACTTAAGTTTACCTACAATCCCAAGCATTTCACGGGTCTAATCGCCTACACACTTGAGGACTAACTACCCGGACCATCCTAGGCAATAAAACTCGAAGAGCCTAAATCTCTAGACAAGAATTTCATCGATCCGGACAACATTTCTCTATATCTCTACCATTTTTGGCTCGATACTAAACTACGCCCAATGATCTAAATGAGATAATAGACAAGGAAGAAATTGAAATATAAGAGATTGAAAAATTAAAAGACAAAGGGGATATGCAGAAAATAAAGTAAGATTAACTTACAAATTACGGTTCCTAATAAGGAATTCATAATTTAAAGGATCTCGCAAGAATATAAATTAAATAGGCAATAGAACCACCAAGGATTTAATGCGAGAATTTAAAGAATTTAAAATATTAGGAGGTAGCACCTTCCATAATCATATTTATTCAAAATATTAAAACTTACAAAGATTTATAGTTGATGGAAATTTACGCTTTGGGAATTTCGGATGAGGGAATTTCACGTAACTTTCAAAGGCGAATTTAGATGAAGGAATTTAGTTTAGAGAGAGAGTTTCTCTTTCTAAAATCCGAAACTTAATCTAAGAAAAAGCTTGTTCTAAATAGAGGGCAGAGGGTCTCCTTTTATAGGAGTTTACATGACATTTTAGTAAATAAAAAGGAATCTAACTATTCAACCGAGTGGAGAATGACATCATCCACGACATCATTGACTTTGGCATTTTCACGAATTATTGCAGAAATTTTTACTTTTACTTGTTTCCTTTTATAAAGAATCTCTCTGTGGGCATTTTCTTTTGTCGGAATTTTGTCCGTTTTTTATTCCGGGTATTTTTTCTTTTGACAACTTTTTCAAAATTCACCGTTGCCAAAAAAATCGCATCATCTTCAATATCAATTTTCGGTTCTTCTTCCTTTGATGAAGAGCCTTGTTTTGATGAAGAAGACGCAAACTTAAGAATTATTGCTTGCATTTCATCCGGATTTTTGGGCGCGGAATCTAGACTCAACATAAATTAATAAGGAATCTTTAAAGTTAGTGAATCTGGCATCTATTAAAATAGCAAGAATAGAGGTATTTAATCCTTACATAGTTAAGTGTTTTATCCCTACTTGGACTAAGCTAATATGAATGTATTTGTAATTGCTTTTCTACATTTTTTCAAGTAATTTTGAGAAAGTAATTGTATTCTTTCAAAGGGTTTTGTAAATTGAATATCTCATTCTTCCGTTTTAATCGGGAAATCGATTTTGAAAAATTTGTATTTTGATTTTTTGTAAATTCGATCTCTATTTACTTTCGCTATTTCCCAATTATCTATCGATTTTTCAAAATCTTGTATAACGATTTCATCCAAATTTATTATCTTCTTTGAATCCATGGAAGATGTTGAACAAAAATCAAAAGAAGTAGATTTATTGAAAAACGGATCCATGTATATGAAAACTTATTTTCGAAACTTAAGTTTACCTACAATCCCAAGCATTTCACGGGTCTAACTGCCTACACACTTGAGGACTAACTACCCGGACCATCCTAGGCAATAAAACTCGAAGAGCCTAAATCTCTAGACAAGAATTTCATCTGATCTGGACAACATTTCTCTATATCTCTACCATTTTTGGCTCTGATACTAAACTACGCCCAATGATCTAAATGAGATAATAGACAAGGAAGAAATTGAAATATAAGAGATTGAAAAATTAAAAGACAAAGGGGATATGCAGAAAATAAAGTAAGATTAACTTACAAATTACGGTTCCTAATAAGGAATTCATAATTTAAAGGATCTGCAAGAATATAAATTAAATAGGCAATAGAACCAGCCAAGGATTTAATGCGAGAATTTAAAGAATTTAAAATATTAGGAGGTAGCACCTTCCATAATCATATTTATTCAAAATATTAAAACTTACAAAGATTTATAGTTGATGGAAATTTACGCTTTGGGAATTTCGGATGAGGGAATTTCACGTAACTTTCAAAGGCGAATTTAGATGAAGGAATTTAGTTTAGAGAGAGAGTTTCTCTTTCTAAAATCTGAAACTTAATCTAAGAAAAAGCTTGTTCTAAATAGAGGGCGAGAGGGTCTCCTTTTATAGGAGTTTACATGACATTTTAGTAAATAAAAAGGAATCTAACTATTCAACCGAGTGGAGAATGACATCATCCACGACATCATTGACTTTGGCATTTTCACGAATTATTGCGGGGAAATTTTTACTTTTACTGTTTCCTTTTAGAAAGAATCTCTCTGTGGGCATTTTCTTTTGTCGGAATTTTGTCTGTTTTTTATTCCGGGTATTTTTACTTTTGACAACTTTTTCAAAATTCACTGTTGCCAAAAACTGCATCATCTTCAATATCAATTTCTGGTTCTTCTTCCTCTGATGAAGAGCCTTGTTTTGATGAAGATGACGCAAACTTAAGAATTATTGCTTGCATTTCTTCTGGATTTTTGGCCGCGGAATCTAGACTCAACAGAAATTAATAAGGAATCTTTAAAGTTAGTGAATCTGGCATCTATTAAAATAGCAAGAATAGAGGTATTTAATCCTTCCATAGTTAAGTGTTTTATCCCTACATGGACTAAGCCAATATGAATGTATTTGTAATTGCTTTTCCTACGTTTTTTCAAGTAATTATGAGAAAGTGATTGTATTCTTTCAAAGGGTTTTGTAAATTGAATATCTCATTCTTCCGTTTTAATAGAGAAGTCGATTTTGAAAAATTGGAATTTCGATTTTTTGTAAATTCTATCTCTATTTACTTTCGGTTATTCCCTATTATCTATCGATTTTTCAAAATCTTGTATAACGATTTCATCCAAATTTATTATCTTCTTTGAATCCATGGAAGATGTTGAACAAAAATCAAAAGATGTAGATTTATTGAAAAATGGATCCATGTATATGAGAACCTATTTTCGAAACTTAAGTTTACCTACAATCCCAAGCATTTCACGGGTCTAACTGCCTACACACTTGAGGACTAACTACCCGGACCATCCTAGGCAATAAAACTCAGAAGTGCCTAAATCTCTAGACAAGAATTTCATCGATCCGGACAACATTTCTCTATATCTCTACCATTTTTGACTCTGATACCAAACTACGCCCAATGATCTAAATGAGATAATAGACAAGGAAGAAATTGAAATATAAGAGATTGAAAAATTAAAAGACAAAGGGGATATGCAGAAAATAAAGTAAGATTAACTTACAAATTACGGTTCCTAATAAGGAATTCATAATTTAAAGGATCTGCAAGAATATAAATTAAATAGGCAATAGAACCCACCAAGGATTTAATGCGAGAATTTAAAGAATTTAAAATATTAGGAGGTAGCACCTTCCATAATCATATTTATTCAAAATATTAAAACTTACAAAGATTTATAGTTGATGGAAATTTACGCTTTGGGAATTTCGGATGAGGGAATTTCACGTAACTTTCAAAGGCGAATTTAGATGAAGGAATTTAGTTTAGAGAGAGAGTTTCTCTTTCTAAAATCTGAAACTTAATCTAAGAAAAAGCTTGTTCTAAATAGAGGGCAGAGGGTCTCCTTTTATAGGAGTTTACATGACATTTTAGTAAATAAAAAGGAATCTAACTATTCAACCGAGTGGAGAATGACATCATCCACGACATCATTGACTTTGGCATTTTCACGAATTATTGCGGGAAATTTTTACTTTTACTTGTTTCCTTTTATAAAGAATCTCTCTGTGGGCATTTTCTTTTGTCGGAATTTTGTCTGTTTTTTATTAGGGTATTTTTTCTTTTGACAACTTTTTCAAAATTCTTTGTTGCCAAAAATCGCATCATCTTTAATATCAATTTCGGTTCTTCTTCCTTTGATGAAGAGCCTTGTTTTGATGAAGAAGACGCAAACTTAAGAATTATTGCTTGCATTTCATCCGGATTTTTGGGCGCGGAATCTAGACTCAACATAAATTAATAAGGAATCTTTAAAGTTAGTGAATCGGCATCTATTAAAATAGCAAGAATAGAGGTATTTAATCCTTACATAGTTAAGTGTTTTATCCCTACTTGGACTAAGCTAATATGAATGTATTTGTAATTGCTTTTCTACATTTTTTCAAGTAATTTTGAGAAAGTAATTGTATTCTTTCAAAGGGTTTTGTAAATTGAATATCTCATTCTTCCGTTTTAATCGGGAAATCGATTTTGAAAAATTTGTATTTTGATTTTTTGTAAATTCGATCTCTATTTACTTTCGCTATTTCCCAATTATCTATCGATTTTTCAAAATCTTGTATAACGATTTCATCCAAATTTATTATCTTCTTTGAATCCATGGAAGATATTGAACAAAAGTCAAAAGAAGTAGATTTATTGAAAAACGGATCCATGTATATGAAAACTTATTTTCGAAACTTAAGTTTACCTACAATCCCAAGCATTTCACGGGTCTAACTGCCTACACACTTGAGGACTAACTACCCGGACCATCCTAGGCAATAAAACTCAGAAGAGCCTAAATCTCTAGACAAGAATTTCATCTGATCTGGACAACATTTCTCTATATCTCTACCATTTTTGGCTCTGATACTAAACTACGCCCAATGATCTAAATGAGATAATAGACAAGGAAGAAATTGAAATATAAGAGATTGAAAAATTAAAAGACAAAGGGGATATGCAGAAAATAAAGTAAGATTAACTTACAAATTACGGTTCCTAATAAGGAATTCATAATTTAAAGGATCTGCAAGAATATAAATTAAATAGGCAATAGAACCAGCCAAGGATTTAATGCGAGAATTTAAAGAATTTAAAATATTAGGAGGTAGCACCTTCCATAATCATATTTATTCAAAATATTAAAACTTACAAAGATTTATAGTTGATGGAAATTTACGCTTTGGGAATTTCGGATGAGGGAATTTCACGTAACTTTCAAAGGCGAATTTAGATGAAGGAATTTAGTTTAGAGAGAGAGTTTCTCTTTCTAAAATCGAAACTTAATCTAAGAAAAAGCTTGTTCTAAATAGAGGGCAGAGGGTCTCCTTTTATAGGAGTTTACATGACATTTTAGTAAATAAAAAGGAATCTAACTATTCAACCGAGTGGAGAATGACATCATCCACGACATCATTGACTTTGGCATTTTCACGAATTATTGCAGGAAATTTTTACTTTTACTGTTTCCTTTTAGAAAGAATCTCTCTGTGGGCATTTTCTTTTGTCGGAATTTTGTCTGTTTTTTATTCCGGGTATTTTTACTTTTGACAACTTTTTCAAAATTCATGTTGCCAAAAAATCGCATCATCTTCAATATCAATTTCGGTTCTTCTTCCTCCGATGAAGAGCCTTGTTTTGATGAAGATGACGCAAACTTAAGAATTATTGCTTGCATTTCTTCCGGATTTTTGGCGCGGAATCTAGACTCAACGAGAAATTAATAAGGAATCTTTAAAGTTAGTGAATCTGGCATCTATTAAAATAGCAAGAATAGAGGTATTTAATCCTTCCATAGTTAAGTGTTTTATCCCTACATGGACTAAGCCAATATGAATGTATTTGTAATTGCTTTTCCTACGTTTTTTCAAGTAATTATGAGAAAGTGATTGTATTCTTTCAAAGGGTTTTGTAAATTGAATATCTCATTCTTCCGTTTTAATAGAGAAGTCGATTTTGAAAAATTGGAATTTCGATTTTTTGTAAATTCTATCTCTATTTACTTTCGGTTATTCCCTATTATCTATCGATTTTTCAAAATCTTGTATAACGATTTCATCCAAATTTATTATCTTCTTTGAATCCATGGAAGATGTTGAACAAAAATCAAAAGATGTAGATTTATTGAAAAATGGATCCATGTATATGAGAACCTATTTTCGAAACTTAAGTTTACCTACAATCCCAAGCATTTCACGGGTCTAACTGCCTACACACTTGAGGACTAACTACCCGGACCATCCTAGGCAATAAAACTCAGAAGTGCCTAAATCTCTAGACAAGAATTTCATCTGATCTGGACAACATTTCTCTATATCTCTACCATTTTTGACTCTGATACCAAACTACGCCCAATGATCTAAATGAGATAATAGACAAGGAAGAAATTGAAATATAAGAGATTGAAAAATTAAAAGACAAAGGGGATATGCAGAAAATAAAGTAAGATTAACTTACAAATTACGGTTCCTAATAAGGAATTCATAATTTAAAGGATCTGCAAGAATATAAATTAAATAGGCAATAGAACCAGCCAAGGATTTAATGCGAGAATTTAAAGAATTTAAAATATTAGGAGGTAGCACCTTCCATAATCATATTTATTCAAAATATTAAAACTTACAAAGATTTATAGTTGATGGAAATTTACGCTTTGGGAATTTCGGATGAGGGAATTTCACGTAACTTTCAAAGGCGAATTTAGATGAAGGAATTTAGTTTAGAGAGAGAGTTTCTCTTTCTAAAATCTGAAACTTAATCTAAGAAAAAGCTTGTTCTAAATAGAGGGCGAGAGGGTCTCCTTTTATAGGAGTTTACATGACATTTTAGTAAATAAAAAGGAATCTAACTATTCAACCGAGTGGAGAATGACATCATCCACGACATCATTGACTTTGGCATTTTCACGAATTATTGCAGGAAATTTTTACTTTTACTTGTTTCCTTTTATAAAGAATCTCTCTGTGGGCATTTTCTTTTGTCGGAATTTTGTCTCGTTTTTTATTAGGGTATTTTTTCTTTTGACAACTTTTTCAAAATTCATCGTTGCCAAAAATCGCATCATCTTTAATATCAATTTCGGTTCTTCTTCCTTTGATGAAGAGCCTTGTTTTGATGAAGAAGACGCAAACTTAAGAATTATTGCTTGCATTTCATCCGGATTTTTGGGCGCGGAATCTAGACTCAACATAAATTAATAAGGAATCTTTAAAGTTAGTGAATCGGCATCTATTAAAATAGCAAGAATAGAGGTATTTAATCCTTACATAGTTAAGTGTTTTATCCCTACTTGGACTAAGCTAATATGAATGTATTTGTAATTGCTTTTCTACATTTTTTCAAGTAATTTTGAGAAAGTAATTGTATTCTTTCAAAGGGTTTTGTAAATTGAATATCTCATTCTTCCGTTTTAATCGGGAAATCGATTTTGAAAAATTTGTATTTTGATTTTTTGTAAATTCGATCTCTATTTACTTTCGCTATTTCCCAATTATCTATCGATTTTTCAAAATCTTGTATAACGATTTCATCCAAATTTATTATCTTCTTTGAATCCATGGAAGATATTGAACAAAAGTCAAAAGAAGTAGATTTATTGAAAAAAGATCCATGTATATGAAAACTTATTTTCGAAACTTAAGTTTACCTACAATCCCAAGCATTTCACGGGTCTAATCGCCTACACACTTGAGGACTAACTACCCGGACCATCCTAGGCAATAAAACTCGAGAAGAGCCTAAATCTCTAGACAAGAATTTCATCGATCGGACAACATTTCTCTATATCTCTACCATTTTTGGCTCGATACTAAACTACGCCCAATGATCTAAATGAGATAATAGACAAGGAAGAAATTGAAATATAAGAGATTGAAAAATTAAAAGACAAAGGGGATATGCAGAAAATAAAGTAAGATTAACTTACAAATTACGGTTCCTAATAAGGAATTCATAATTTAAAGGATCTGCAAGAATATAAATTAAATAGGCAATAGAACCAGCCAAGGATTTAATGCGAGAATTTAAAGAATTTAAAATATTAGGAGGTAGCACCTTCCATAATCATATTTATTCAAAATATTAAAACTTACAAAGATTTATAGTTGATGGAAATTTACGCTTTGGGAATTTCGGATGAGGGAATTTCACGTAACTTTCAAAGGCGAATTTAGATGAAGGAATTTAGTTTAGAGAGAGAGTTTCTCTTTCTAAAATGAAACTTAATCTAAGAAAAAGCTTGTTCTAAATAGAGGGCAGAGGGTCTCCTTTTATAGGAGTTTACATGACATTTTAGTAAATAAAAAGGAATCTAACTATTCAACCGAGTGGAGAATGACATCATCCACGACATCATTGACTTTGGCATTTTCACGAATTATTGCAGGAAATTTTTACTTTTACTGTTTCCTTTTATAAAGAATCTCTCTGTGGGCATTTTCTTTTGTCGGAATTTTGTCTGTTTTTTATTCCGGGTATTTTTTCTTTTGACAACTTTTTCAAAATTCTTGTTGCCAAAAAGCGCATCATCTTCAATATCAATTTCGGTTCTTCTTCCTTTGATGAAGAGCCTTGTTTTGATGAAGAAGACGCAAACTTAAGAATTATTGCTTGCATTTCATCGGATTTTTGGGCGCGGAATCTAGACTCAACATAAATTAATAAGGAATCTTTAAAGTTAGTGAATCTGGCATCTATTAAAATAGCAAGAATAGAGGTATTTAATCCTTACATAGTTAAGTGTTTTATCCCTACTTGGACTAAGCTAATATGAATGTATTTGTAATTGCTTTTCTACATTTTTTCAAGTAATTTTGAGAAAGTAATTGTATTCTTTCAAAGGGTTTTGTAAATTGAATATCTCATTCTTCCGTTTTAATCGGGAAATCGATTTTGAAAAATTTGTATTTTGATTTTTTGTAAATTCGATCTCTATTTACTTTCGCTATTTCCCAATTATCTATCGATTTTTCAAAATCTTGTATAACGATTTCATCCAAATTTATTATCTTCTTTGAATCCATGGAAGATATTGAACAAAAGTCAAAAGAAGTAGATTTATTGAAAAACAGATCCATGTATATGAAAACTTATTTTCGAAACTTAAGTTTACCTACAATCCCAAGCATTTCACGGGTCTAACTGCCTACACACTTGAGGACTAACTACCCGGACCATCCTAGGCAATAAAACTCAGAAGAGCCTAAATCTCTAGACAAGAATTTCATCTGATCTGGACAACATTTCTCTATATCTCTACCATTTTTGGCTCTGATACTAAACTACGCCCAATGATCTAAATGAGATAATAGACAAGGAAGAAATTGAAATATAAGAGATTGAAAAATTAAAAGACAAAGGGGATATGCAGAAAATAAAGTAAGATTAACTTACAAATTACGGTTCCTAATAAGGAATTCATAATTTAAAGGATCTGCAAGAATATAAATTAAATAGGCAATAGAACCAGCCAAGGATTTAATGCGAGAATTTAAAGAATTTAAAATATTAGGAGGTAGCACCTTCCATAATCATATTTATTCAAAATATTAAAACTTACAAAGATTTATAGTTGATGGAAATTTACGCTTTGGGAATTTCGGATGAGGGAATTTCACGTAACTTTCAAAGGCGAATTTAGATGAAGGAATTTAGTTTAGAGAGAGAGTTTCTCTTTCTAAAATCTGAAACTTAATCTAAGAAAAAGCTTGTTCTAAATAGAGGGCGAGAGGGTCTCCTTTTATAGGAGTTTACATGACATTTTAGTAAATAAAAAGGAATCTAACTATTCAACCGAGTGGAGAATGACATCATCCACGACATCATTGACTTTGGCATTTTCACGAATTATTGCAGGAAATTTTTACTTTTACTGTTTCCTTTTAGAAAGAATCTCTCTGTGGGCATTTTCTTTTGTCGGAATTTTGTCTGTTTTTTATTCCGGGTATTTTTACTTTTGACAACTTTTTCAAAATTCTTGTTGCCAAAAAGCGCATCATCTTCAATATCAATTTCGGTTCTTCTTCCTCTGATGAAGAGCCTTGTTTTGATGAAGATGACGCAAACTTAAGAATTATTGCTTGCATTTCTTCTGGATTTTTGGCCGCGGAATCTAGACTCAACAGAAATTAATAAGGAATCTTTAAAGTTAGTGAATCTGGCATCTATTAAAATAGCAAGAATAGAGGTATTTAATCCTTCCATAGTTAAGTGTTTTATCCCTACATGGACTAAGCCAATATGAATGTATTTGTAATTGCTTTTCCTACGTTTTTTCAAGTAATTATGAGAAAGTGATTGTATTCTTTCAAAGGGTTTTGTAAATTGAATATCTCATTCTTCCGTTTTAATAGAGAAGTCGATTTTGAAAAATTGGAATTTCGATTTTTTGTAAATTCTATCTCTATTTACTTTCGGTTATTCCCTATTATCTATCGATTTTTCAAAATCTTGTATAACGATTTCATCCAAATTTATTATCTTCTTTGAATCCATGGAAGATGTTGAACAAAAATCAAAAGATGTAGATTTATTGAAAAATGGATCCATGTATATGAGAACCTATTTTCGAAACTTAAGTTTACCTACAATCCCAAGCATTTCACGGGTCTAACTGCCTACACACTTGAGGACTAACTACCCGGACCATCCTAGGCAATAAAACTCAGAAGTGCCTAAATCTCTAGACAAGAATTTCATCTGATCTGGACAACATTTCTCTATATCTCTACCATTTTTGACTCTGATACCAAACTACGCCCAATGATCTAAATGAGATAATAGACAAGGAAGAAATTGAAATATAAGAGATTGAAAAATTAAAAGACAAAGGGGATATGCAGAAAATAAAGTAAGATTAACTTACAAATTACGGTTCCTAATAAGGAATTCATAATTTAAAGGATCCGCAAGAATATAAATTAAATAGGCAATAGAACCAGCCAAGGATTTAATGCGAGAATTTAAAGAATTTAAAATATTAGGAGGTAGCACCTTCCATAATCATATTTATTCAAAATATTAAAACTTACAAAGATTTATAGTTGATGGAAATTTACGCTTTGGGAATTTCGGATGAGGGAATTTCACGTAACTTTCAAAGGCGAATTTAGATGAAGGAATTTAGTTTAGAGAGAGAGTTTCTCTTTCTAAAATCTGAAACTTAATCTAAGAAAAAGCTTGTTCTAAATAGAGGGCAGAGGGTCTCCTTTTATAGGAGTTTACATGACATTTTAGTAAATAAAAAGGAATCTAACTATTCAACCGAGTGGAGAATGACATCATCCACGACATCATTGACTTTGGCATTTTCACGAATTATTGCAGGAAATTTTTACTTTTTTGTTTCCTTTTATAAAGAATCTCTCTGTGGGCATTTTCTTTTGTCGGAATTTTGTCTCGTTTTTTATTCCGGGTATTTTTTCTTTTGACAACTTTTTCAAAATTCACTTGTTGCCAAAAACGCATCATCTTTAATATCAATTTTCGGTTCTTCTTCCTTTGATGAAGAGCCTTGTTTTGATGAAGAAGACGCAAACTTAAGAATTATTGCTTGCATTTCATCTCGGATTTTTGGGCGCGGAATCTAGACTCAACATAAATTAATAAGGAATCTTTAAAGTTAGTGAATCGGCATCTATTAAAATAGCAAGAATAGAGGTATTTAATCCTTACATAGTTAAGTGTTTTATCCCTACTTGGACTAAGCTAATATGAATGTATTTGTAATTGCTTTTCTACATTTTTTCAAGTAATTTTGAGAAAGTAATTGTATTCTTTCAAAGGGTTTTGTAAATTGAATATCTCATTCTTCCGTTTTAATCGGGAAATCGATTTTGAAAAATTTGTATTTTGATTTTTTGTAAATTCGATCTCTATTTACTTTCGCTATTTCCCAATTATCTATCAATTTTTCAAAATCTTGTATAACGATTTCATCCAAATTTATTATCTTCTTTGAATCCATGGAAGATGTTGAACAAAAGTCAAAAGAAGTAGATTTATTGAAAAACAGATCCATGTATATGAAAACTTATTTTCGAAACTTAAGTTTACCTACAATCCCAAGCATTTCACGGGTCTAACTGCCTACACACTTGAGGACTAACTACCCGGACCATCCTAGGCAATAAAACTCAGAAGAGCCTAAATCTCTAGACAAGAATTTCATCGATCGGACAACATTTCTCTATATCTCTACCATTTTTGGCTCTGATACTAAACTACGCCCAATGATCTAAATGAGATAATAGACAAGGAAGAAATTGAAATATAAGAGATTGAAAAATTAAAAGACAAAGGGGATATGCAGAAAATAAAGTAAGATTAACTTACAAATTACGGTTCCTAATAAGGAATTCATAATTTAAAGGATCTGCAAGAATATAAATTAAATAGGCAATAGAACCAGCCAAGGATTTAATGCGAGAATTTAAAGAATTTAAAATATTAGGAGGTAGCACCTTCCATAATCATATTTATTCAAAATATTAAAACTTACAAAGATTTATAGTTGATGGAAATTTACGCTTTGGGAATTTCGGATGAGGGAATTTCACGTAACTTTCAAAGGCGAATTTAGATGAAGGAATTTAGTTTAGAGAGAGAGTTTCTCTTTCTAAAATCGAAACTTAATCTAAGAAAAAGCTTGTTCTAAATAGAGGGCGAGAGGGTCTCCTTTTATAGGAGTTTACATGACATTTTAGTAAATAAAAAGGAATCTAACTATTCAACCGAGTGGAGAATGACATCATCCACGACATCATTGACTTTGGCATTTTCACGAATTATTGCGGGAAATTTTTACTTTTCTTTGTTTCCTTTTATAAAGAATCTCTCTGTGGGCATTTTCTTTTGTCGGAATTTTGTCTCGCTTTTTTATTCCGGGTATTTTTTCTTTTGACAACTTTTTCAAAATTCATTGTTGCCAAAAATCGCATCATCTTCAATATCAATTTCGGTTCTTCTTCCTTTGATGAAGAGCCTTGTTTTGATGAAGAAGACGCAAACTTAAGAATTATTGCTTGCATTTCATCCGGATTTTTGGGCGCGGAATCTAGACTCAACATAAATTAATAAGGAATCTTTAAAGTTAGTGAATCGGCATCTATTAAAATAGCAAGAATAGAGGTATTTAATCCTTACATAGTTAAGTGTTTTATCCCTACTTGGACTAAGCTAATATGAATGTATTTGTAATTGCTTTTCTACATTTTTTCAAGTAATTTTGAGAAAGTAATTGTATTCTTTCAAAGGGTTTTGTAAATTGAATATCTCATTCTTCCGTTTTAATCGGGAAATCGATTTTGAAAAATTTGTATTTTGATTTTTTGTAAATTCGATCTCTATTTACTTTCGCTATTTCCCAATTATCTATCGATTTTTCAAAATCTTGTATAACGATTTCATCCAAATTTATTATCTTCTTTGAATCCATGGAAGATGTTGAACAAAAGTCAAAAGAAGTAGATTTATTGAAAAACAGATCCATGTATATGAAAACTTATTTTCGAAACTTAAGTTTACCTACAATCCCAAGCATTTCACGGGTCTAACGCCTACACACTTGAGGACTAACTACCGGACCATCCTAGGCAATAAAACTCGGAAGAGCCTAAATCTCTAGACAAGAATTTCATCCGATCGGACAACATTTCTCTATATCTCTACCATTTTTGGCTCGATACTAAACTACGCCCAATGATCTAAATGAGATAATAGACAAGGAAGAAATTGAAATATAAGAGATTGAAAAATTAAAAGACAAAGGGGATATGCAGAAAATAAAGTAAGATTAACTTACAAATTACGGTTCCTAATAAGGAATTCATAATTTAAAGGATCGCAAGAATATAAATTAAATAGGCAATAGAACCGACCAAGGATTTAATGCGAGAATTTAAAGAATTTAAAATATTAGGAGGTAGCACCTTCCATAATCATATTTATTCAAAATATTAAAACTTACAAAGATTTATAGTTGATGGAAATTTACGCTTTGGGAATTTCGGATGAGGGAATTTCACGTAACTTTCAAAGGCGAATTTAGATGAAGGAATTTAGTTTAGAGAGAGAGTTTCTCTTTCTAAAATCGAAACTTAATCTAAGAAAAAGCTTGTTCTAAATAGAGGGCAGAGGGTCTCCTTTTATAGGAGTTTACATGACATTTTAGTAAATAAAAAGGAATCTAACTATTCAACCGAGTGGAGAATGACATCATCCACGACATCATTGACTTTGGCATTTTCACGAATTATTGCAGGAAATTTTTACTTTTTTTGTTTCCTTTTATAAAGAATCTCTCTGTGGGCATTTTCTTTTGTCGGAATTTTGTCTGCGTTTTTTATTCCGGGTATTTTTTCTTTTGACAACTTTTTCAAAATTCACCGTTGCCAAAAACTCGCATCATCTTCAATATCAATTTCGGTTCTTCTTCCTTTGATGAAGAGCCTTGTTTTGATGAAGAAGACGCAAACTTAAGAATTATTGCTTGCATTTCATCGGATTTTTGGGCGCGGAATCTAGACTCAACATAAATTAATAAGGAATCTTTAAAGTTAGTGAAATCGGCATCTATTAAAATAGCAAGAATAGAGGTATTTAATCCTTACATAGTTAAGTGTTTTATCCCTACTTGGACTAAGCTAATATGAATGTATTTGTAATTGCTTTTCTACATTTTTTCAAGTAATTTTGAGAAAGTAATTGTATTCTTTCAAAGGGTTTTGTAAATTGAATATCTCATTCTTCCGTTTTAATCGGGAAATCGATTTTGAAAAATTTGTATTTTGATTTTTTGTAAATTCGATCTCTATTTACTTACGCTATTTCCCAATTATCTATCGATTTTTCAAAATCTTGTATAACGATTTCATCCAAATTTATTATCTTCTTTGAATCCATGGAAGATGTTGAACAAAAGTCAAAAGAAGTAGATTTATTGAAAAACAGATCCATGTATATGAAAACTTATTTTCGAAACTTAAGTTTACCTACAATCCCAAGCATTTCACGGGTCTAATCGCCTACACACTTGAGGACTAACTACCCGGACCATCCTAGGCAATAAAACTCGAAGAGCCTAAATCTCTAGACAAGAATTTCATCCGATCGGACAACATTTCTCTATATCTCTACCATTTTTGGCTCGATACTAAACTACGCCCAATGATCTAAATGAGATAATAGACAAGGAAGAAATTGAAATATAAGAGATTGAAAAATTAAAAGACAAAGGGGATATGCAGAAAATAAAGTAAGATTAACTTACAAATTACGGTTCCTAATAAGGAATTCATAATTTAAAGGATCGCAAGAATATAAATTAAATAGGCAATAGAACCACCAAGGATTTAATGCGAGAATTTAAAGAATTTAAAATATTAGGAGGTAGCACCTTCCATAATCATATTTATTCAAAATATTAAAACTTACAAAGATTTATAGTTGATGGAAATTTACGCTTTGGGAATTTCGGATGAGGGAATTTCACGTAACTTTCAAAGGCGAATTTAGATGAAGGAATTTAGTTTAGAGAGAGAGTTTCTCTTTCTAAAATCGAAACTTAATCTAAGAAAAAGCTTGTTCTAAATAGAGGGCGAGAGGGTCTCCTTTTATAGGAGTTTACATGACATTTTAGTAAATAAAAAGGAATCTAACTATTCAACCGAGTGGAGAATGACATCATCCACGACATCATTGACTTTGGCATTTTCACGAATTATTGCGGGAAATTTTTACTTTTACTGTTTCCTTTTATAAAGAATCTCTCTGTGGGCATTTTCTTTTGTCGGAATTTTGTCTCGCTTTTTATTCCGGGTATTTTTTCTTTTGACAACTTTTTCAAAATTCTTCGTTGCCAAAAAGCGCATCATCTTCAATATCAATTTCGGTTCTTCTTCCTTTGATGAAGAGCCTTGTTTTGATGAAGAAGACGCAAACTTAAGAATTATTGCTTGCATTTCATCCGGATTTTTGGGCGCGGAATCTAGACTCAACATAAATTAATAAGGAATCTTTAAAGTTAGTGAATCTGGCATCTATTAAAATAGCAAGAATAGAGGTATTTAATCCTTACATAGTTAAGTGTTTTATCCCTACTTGGACTAAGCTAATATGAATGTATTTGTAATTGCTTTTCTACATTTTTTCAAGTAATTTTGAGAAAGTAATTGTATTCTTTCAAAGGGTTTTGTAAATTGAATATCTCATTCTTCCGTTTTAATCGGGAAATCGATTTTGAAAAATTTGTATTTTGATTTTTTGTAAATTCGATCTCTATTTACTTTCGCTATTTCCCAATTATCTATCGATTTTTCAAAATCTTGTATAACGATTTCATCCAAATTTATTATCTTCTTTGAATCCATGGAAGATGTTGAACAAAAGTCAAAAGAAGTAGATTTATTGAAAAACAGATCCATGTATATGAAAACTTATTTTCGAAACTTAAGTTTACCTACAATCCCAAGCATTTCACGGGTCTAACGCCTACACACTTGAGGACTAACTACCCGGACCATCCTAGGCAATAAAACTCGAAGAGCCTAAATCTCTAGACAAGAATTTCATCGATCGGACAACATTTCTCTATATCTCTACCATTTTTGGCTCGATACTAAACTACGCCCAATGATCTAAATGAGATAATAGACAAGGAAGAAATTGAAATATAAGAGATTGAAAAATTAAAAGACAAAGGGGATATGCAGAAAATAAAGTAAGATTAACTTACAAATTACGGTTCCTAATAAGGAATTCATAATTTAAAGGATCTGCAAGAATATAAATTAAATAGGCAATAGAACCCACCAAGGATTTAATGCGAGAATTTAAAGAATTTAAAATATTAGGAGGTAGCACCTTCCATAATCATATTTATTCAAAATATTAAAACTTACAAAGATTTATAGTTGATGGAAATTTACGCTTTGGGAATTTCGGATGAGGGAATTTCACGTAACTTTCAAAGGCGAATTTAGATGAAGGAATTTAGTTTAGAGAGAGAGTTTCTCTTTCTAAAATCGAAACTTAATCTAAGAAAAAGCTTGTTCTAAATAGAGGGCGAGAGGGTCTCCTTTTATAGGAGTTTACATGACATTTTAGTAAATAAAAAGGAATCTAACTATTCAACCGAGTGGAGAATGACATCATCCACGACATCATTGACTTTGGCATTTTCACGAATTATTGCGGGAAATTTTTACTTTTCTGTTTCCTTTTATAAAGAATCTCTCTGTGGGCATTTTCTTTTGTCGGAATTTTATCGTTTTTTATTCCGGGTATTTTTTCTTTTGACAACTTTTTCAAAATTCACTTGTTGCCAAAAACTCGCATCATCTTCAATATCAATTTACGGTTCTTCTTCCTTTGATGAAGAGCCTTGTTTTGATGAAGAAGACGCAAACTTAAGAATTATTGCTTGCATTTCATCCGGATTTTTGGGCGCGGAATCTAGACTCAACATAAATTAATAAGGAATCTTTAAAGTTAGTGAATCGGCATCTATTAAAATAGCAAGAATAGAGGTATTTAATCCTTACATAGTTAAGTGTTTTATCCCTACTTGGACTAAGCTAATATGAATGTATTTGTAATTGCTTTTCTACATTTTTTCAAGTAATTTTGAGAAAGTAATTGTATTCTTTCAAAGGGTTTTGTAAATTGAATATCTCATTCTTCCGTTTTAATCGGGAAATCGATTTTGAAAAATTTGTATTTTGATTTTTTGTAAATTCGATCTCTATTTACTTTCGCTATTTCCCAATTATCTATCGATTTTTCAAAATCTTGTATAACGATTTCATCCAAATTTATTATCTTCTTTGAATCCATGGAAGATGTTGAACAAAAGTCAAAAGAAGTAGATTTATTGAAAAACAGATCCATGTATATGAAAACTTATTTTCGAAACTTAAGTTTACCTACAATCCCAAGCATTTCACGGGTCTAACTGCCTACACACTTGAGGACTAACTACCCGGACCATCCTAGGCAATAAAACTCGAAGAGCCTAAATCTCTAGACAAGAATTTCATCCGATCGGACAACATTTCTCTATATCTCTACCATTTTTGGCTCGATACTAAACTACGCCCAATGATCTAAATGAGATAATAGACAAGGAAGAAATTGAAATATAAGAGATTGAAAAATTAAAAGACAAAGGGGATATGCAGAAAATAAAGTAAGATTAACTTACAAATTACGGTTCCTAATAAGGAATTCATAATTTAAAGGATCTGCAAGAATATAAATTAAATAGGCAATAGAACCGACCAAGGATTTAATGCGAGAATTTAAAGAATTTAAAATATTAGGAGGTAGCACCTTCCATAATCATATTTATTCAAAATATTAAAACTTACAAAGATTTATAGTTGATGGAAATTTACGCTTTGGGAATTTCGGATGAGGGAATTTCACGTAACTTTCAAAGGCGAATTTAGATGAAGGAATTTAGTTTAGAGAGAGAGTTTCTCTTTCTAAAATCTGAAACTTAATCTAAGAAAAAGCTTGTTCTAAATAGAGGGCAGAGGGTCTCCTTTTATAGGAGTTTACATGACATTTTAGTAAATAAAAAGGAATCTAACTATTCAACCGAGTGGAGAATGACATCATCCACGACATCATTGACTTTGGCATTTTCACGAATTATTGCAGGAAATTTTTACTTTTACTGTTTCCTTTTATAAAGAATCTCTCTGTGGGCATTTTCTTTTGTCGGAATTTTTGTCCGTTTTTTATTAGGGTATTTTTTCTTTTGACAACTTTTTCAAAATTCACTGTTGCCAAAAACTGCATCATCTTCAATATCAATTTCTGGTTCTTCTTCCTTTGATGAAGAGCCTTGTTTTGATGAAGAAGACGCAAACTTAAGAATTATTGCTTGCATTTCATCTGGATTTTTGGGCGCGGAATCTAGACTCAACATAAATTAATAAGGAATCTTTAAAGTTAGTGAATCTGGCATCTATTAAAATAGCAAGAATAGAGGTATTTAATCCTTACATAGTTAAGTGTTTTATCCCTACTTGGACTAAGCTAATATGAATGTATTTGTAATTGCTTTTCTACATTTTTTCAAGTAATTTTGAGAAAGTAATTGTATTCTTTCAAAGGGTTTTGTAAATTGAATATCTCATTCTTCCGTTTTAATCGGGAAATCGATTTTGAAAAATTTGTATTTTGATTTTTTGTAAATTCGATCTCTATTTACTTACGCTATTTCCCAATTATCTATCGATTTTTCAAAATCTTGTATAACGATTTCATCCAAATTTATTATCTTCTTTGAATCCATGGAAGATGTTGAACAAAAGTCAAAAGAAGTAGATTTATTGAAAAACAGATCCATGTATATGAAAACTTATTTTCGAAACTTAAGTTTACCTACAATCCCAAGCATTTCACGGGTCTAATCGCCTACACACTTGAGGACTAACTACCCGGACCATCCTAGGCAATAAAACTCGAAGAGCCTAAATCTCTAGACAAGAATTTCATCGATCCGGACAACATTTCTCTATATCTCTACCATTTTTGGCTCGATACTAAACTACGCCCAATGATCTAAATGAGATAATAGACAAGGAAGAAATTGAAATATAAGAGATTGAAAAATTAAAAGACAAAGGGGATATGCAGAAAATAAAGTAAGATTAACTTACAAATTACGGTTCCTAATAAGGAATTCATAATTTAAAGGATCTGCAAGAATATAAATTAAATAGGCAATAGAACCGACCAAGGATTTAATGCGAGAATTTAAAGAATTTAAAATATTAGGAGGTAGCACCTTCCATAATCATATTTATTCAAAATATTAAAACTTACAAAGATTTATAGTTGATGGAAATTTACGCTTTGGGAATTTCGGATGAGGGAATTTCACGTAACTTTCAAAGGCGAATTTAGATGAAGGAATTTAGTTTAGAGAGAGAGTTTCTCTTTCTAAAATCGAAACTTAATCTAAGAAAAAGCTTGTTCTAAATAGAGGGCAGAGAGGGTCTCCTTTTATAGGAGTTTACATGACATTTTAGTAAATAAAAAGGAATCTAACTATTCAACCGAGTGGAGAATGACATCATCCACGACATCATTGACTTTGGCATTTTCACGAATTATTGCAGGAAATTTTTACTTTTCTGTTTCCTTTTATAAAGAATCTCTCTGTGGGCATTTTCTTTTGTCGGAATTTTGTCCGTTTTTTATTCCGGGTATTTTTTCTTTTGACAACTTTTTCAAAATTCATCGTTGCCAAAAACTCGCATCATCTTCAATATCAATTTCGGTTCTTCTTCCTTTGATGAAGAGCCTTGTTTTGATGAAGAAGACGCAAACTTAAGAATTATTGCTTGCATTTCATCCGGATTTTTGGGCGCGGAATCTAGACTCAACATAAATTAATAAGGAATCTTTAAAGTTAGTGAATCTGGCATCTATTAAAATAGCAAGAATAGAGGTATTTAATCCTTACATAGTTAAGTGTTTTATCCCTACTTGGACTAAGCTAATATGAATGTATTTGTAATTGCTTTTCTACATTTTTTCAAGTAATTTTGAGAAAGTAATTGTATTCTTTCAAAGGGTTTTGTAAATTGAATATCTCATTCTTCCGTTTTAATCGGGAAATCGATTTTGAAAAATTTGTATTTTGATTTTTTGTAAATTCGATCTCTATTTACTTTCGCTATTTCCCAATTATCTATCGATTTTTCAAAATCTTGTATAACGATTTCATCCAAATTTATTATCTTCTTTGAATCCATGGAAGATGTTGAACAAAAGTCAAAAGAAGTAGATTTATTGAAAAACAGATCCATGTATATGAAAACTTATTTTCGAAACTTAAGTTTACCTACAATCCCAAGCATTTCACGGGTCTAATCGCCTACACACTTGAGGACTAACTACCCGGACCATCCTAGGCAATAAAACTCGAAGAGCCTAAATCTCTAGACAAGAATTTCATCTGATCTGGACAACATTTCTCTATATCTCTACCATTTTTGGCTCTGATACTAAACTACGCCCAATGATCTAAATGAGATAATAGACAAGGAAGAAATTGAAATATAAGAGATTGAAAAATTAAAAGACAAAGGGGATATGCAGAAAATAAAGTAAGATTAACTTACAAATTACGGTTCCTAATAAGGAATTCATAATTTAAAGGATCTGCAAGAATATAAATTAAATAGGCAATAGAACCACCAAGGATTTAATGCGAGAATTTAAAGAATTTAAAATATTAGGAGGTAGCACCTTCCATAATCATATTTATTCAAAATATTAAAACTTACAAAGATTTATAGTTGATGGAAATTTACGCTTTGGGAATTTCGGATGAGGGAATTTCACGTAACTTTCAAAGGCGAATTTAGATGAAGGAATTTAGTTTAGAGAGAGAGTTTCTCTTTCTAAAATCGAAACTTAATCTAAGAAAAAGCTTGTTCTAAATAGAGGGCAGAGGGTCTCCTTTTATAGGAGTTTACATGACATTTTAGTAAATAAAAAGGAATCTAACTATTCAACCGAGTGGAGAATGACATCATCCACGACATCATTGACTTTGGCATTTTCACGAATTATTGCAGGAAATTTTTACTTTTACTGTTTCCTTTTATAAAGAATCTCTCTGTGGGCATTTTCTTTTGTCGGAATTTTGTCTGCTTTTTATTCCGGGTATTTTTTCTTTTGACAACTTTTTCAAAATTCACTGTTGCCAAAAACTGCATCATCTTCAATATCAATTTCTGGTTCTTCTTCCTTTGATGAAGAGCCTTGTTTTGATGAAGAAGACGCAAACTTAAGAATTATTGCTTGCATTTCATCTGGATTTTTGGGCGCGGAATCTAGACTCAACATAAATTAATAAGGAATCTTTAAAGTTAGTGAATCTGGCATCTATTAAAATAGCAAGAATAGAGGTATTTAATCCTTACATAGTTAAGTGTTTTATCCCTACTTGGACTAAGCTAATATGAATGTATTTGTAATTGCTTTTCTACATTTTTTCAAGTAATTTTGAGAAAGTAATTGTATTCTTTCAAAGGGTTTTGTAAATTGAATATCTCATTCTTCCGTTTTAATCGGGAAATCGATTTTGAAAAATTTGTATTTTGATTTTTTGTAAATTCGATCTCTATTTACTTTCGCTATTTCCCAATTATCTATCGATTTTTCAAAATCTTGTATAACGATTTCATCCAAATTTATTATCTTCTTTGAATCCATGGAAGATGTTGAACAAAAGTCAAAAGAAGTAGATTTATTGAAAAACAGATCCATGTATATGAAAACTTATTTTCGAAACTTAAGTTTACCTACAATCCCAAGCATTTCACGGGTCTAACTGCCTACACACTTGAGGACTAACTACCCGGACCATCCTAGGCAATAAAACTCAGAAGAGCCTAAATCTCTAGACAAGAATTTCATCTGATCTGGACAACATTTCTCTATATCTCTACCATTTTTGGCTCTGATACTAAACTACGCCCAATGATCTAAATGAGATAATAGACAAGGAAGAAATTGAAATATAAGAGATTGAAAAATTAAAAGACAAAGGGGATATGCAGAAAATAAAGTAAGATTAACTTACAAATTACGGTTCCTAATAAGGAATTCATAATTTAAAGGATCGCAAGAATATAAATTAAATAGGCAATAGAACCAAACCAAGGATTTAATGCGAGAATTTAAAGAATTTAAAATATTAGGAGGTAGCACCTTCCATAATCATATTTATTCAAAATATTAAAACTTACAAAGATTTATAGTTGATGGAAATTTACGCTTTGGGAATTTCGGATGAGGGAATTTCACGTAACTTTCAAAGGCGAATTTAGATGAAGGAATTTAGTTTAGAGAGAGAGTTTCTCTTTCTAAAATCGAAACTTAATCTAAGAAAAAGCTTGTTCTAAATAGAGGGCAGAGGGTCTCCTTTTATAGGAGTTTACATGACATTTTAGTAAATAAAAAGGAATCTAACTATTCAACCGAGTGGAGAATGACATCATCCACGACATCATTGACTTTGGCATTTTCACGAATTATTGCAGGAAATTTTTACTTTTACCTGTTTCCTTTTATAAAGAATCTCTCTGTGGGCATTTTCTTTTGTCGGAATTTTGTCCGCTTTTTATTCCGGGTATTTTTTCTTTTGACAACTTTTTCAAAATTCATTGTTGCCAAAAAGCGCATCATCTTCAATATCAATTTCTCGGTTCTTCTTCCTTTGATGAAGAGCCTTGTTTTGATGAAGAAGACGCAAACTTAAGAATTATTGCTTGCATTTCATCCGGATTTTTGGGCGCGGAATCTAGACTCAACATAAATTAATAAGGAATCTTTAAAGTTAGTGAATCGGCATCTATTAAAATAGCAAGAATAGAGGTATTTAATCCTTACATAGTTAAGTGTTTTATCCCTACTTGGACTAAGCTAATATGAATGTATTTGTAATTGCTTTTCTACATTTTTTCAAGTAATTTTGAGAAAGTAATTGTATTCTTTCAAAGGGTTTTGTAAATTGAATATCTCATTCTTCCGTTTTAATCGGGAAATCGATTTTGAAAAATTTGTATTTTGATTTTTTGTAAATTCGATCTCTATTTACTTACGCTATTTCCCAATTATCTATCGATTTTTCAAAATCTTGTATAACGATTTCATCCAAATTTATTATCTTCTTTGAATCCATGGAAGATGTTGAACAAAAGTCAAAAGAAGTAGATTTATTGAAAAACAGATCCATGTATATGAAAACTTATTTTCGAAACTTAAGTTTACCTACAATCCCAAGCATTTCACGGGTCTAACTGCCTACACACTTGAGGACTAACTACCCGGACCATCCTAGGCAATAAAACTCGAAGAGCCTAAATCTCTAGACAAGAATTTCATCCGATCCGGACAACATTTCTCTATATCTCTACCATTTTTGGCTCGATACTAAACTACGCCCAATGATCTAAATGAGATAATGACAAGGAAGAAATTGAAATATAAGAGATTGAAAAATTAAAAGACAAAGGGGATATGCAGAAAATAAAGTAAGATTAACTTACAAATTACGGTTCCTAATAAGGAATTCATAATTTAAAGGATCTCGCAAGAATATAAATTAAATAGGCAATAGAACCACCAAGGATTTAATGCGAGAATTTAAAGAATTTAAAATATTAGGAGGTAGCACCTTCCATAATCATATTTATTCAAAATATTAAAACTTACAAAGATTTATAGTTGATGGAAATTTACGCTTTGGGAATTTCGGATGAGGGAATTTCACGTAACTTTCAAAGGCGAATTTAGATGAAGGAATTTAGTTTAGAGAGAGAGTTTCTCTTTCTAAAATCGAAACTTAATCTAAGAAAAAGCTTGTTCTAAATAGAGGGCGAGAGGGTCTCCTTTTATAGGAGTTTACATGACATTTTAGTAAATAAAAAGGAATCTAACTATTCAACCGAGTGGAGAATGACATCATCCACGACATCATTGACTTTGGCATTTTCACGAATTATTGCAGGAAATTTTTACTTTTACTTGTTTCCTTTTATAAAGAATCTCTCTGTGGGCATTTTCTTTTGTCGGAATTTTGTCTCGTTTTTTATTCCGGGTATTTTTTCTTTTGACAACTTTTTCAAAATTCACTCGTTGCCAAAAACTCGCATCATCTTCAATATCAATTTCGGTTCTTCTTCCTTTGATGAAGAGCCTTGTTTTGATGAAGAAGACGCAAACTTAAGAATTATTGCTTGCATTTCATCCGGATTTTTGGGCGCGGAATCTAGACTCAACATAAATTAATAAGGAATCTTTAAAGTTAGTGAATCGGCATCTATTAAAATAGCAAGAATAGAGGTATTTAATCCTTACATAGTTAAGTGTTTTATCCCTACTTGGACTAAGCTAATATGAATGTATTTGTAATTGCTTTTCTACATTTTTTCAAGTAATTTTGAGAAAGTAATTGTATTCTTTCAAAGGGTTTTGTAAATTGAATATCTCATTCTTCCGTTTTAATCGGGAAATCGATTTTGAAAAATTTGTATTTTGATTTTTTGTAAATTCGATCTCTATTTACTTTCGCTATTTCCCAATTATCTATCGATTTTTCAAAATCTTGTATAACGATTTCATCCAAATTTATTATCTTCTTTGAATCCATGGAAGATGTTGAACAAAAGTCAAAAGAAGTAGATTTATTGAAAAACGGATCCATGTATATGAAAACTTATTTTCGAAACTTAAGTTTACCTACAATCCCAAGCATTTCACGGGTCTAATCGCCTACACACTTGAGGACTAACTACCCGGACCATCCTAGGCAATAAAACTCGAAGAGCCTAAATCTCTAGACAAGAATTTCATCCGATCGGACAACATTTCTCTATATCTCTACCATTTTTGGCTCGATACTAAACTACGCCCAATGATCTAAATGAGATAATAGACAAGGAAGAAATTGAAATATAAGAGATTGAAAAATTAAAAGACAAAGGGGATATGCAGAAAATAAAGTAAGATTAACTTACAAATTACGGTTCCTAATAAGGAATTCATAATTTAAAGGATCGCAAGAATATAAATTAAATAGGCAATAGAACCGACCAAGGATTTAATGCGAGAATTTAAAGAATTTAAAATATTAGGAGGTAGCACCTTCCATAATCATATTTATTCAAAATATTAAAACTTACAAAGATTTATAGTTGATGGAAATTTACGCTTTGGGAATTTCGGATGAGGGAATTTCACGTAACTTTCAAAGGCGAATTTAGATGAAGGAATTTAGTTTAGAGAGAGAGTTTCTCTTTCTAAAATCGAAACTTAATCTAAGAAAAAGCTTGTTCTAAATAGAGGGAGAGGGTCTCCTTTTATAGGAGTTTACATGACATTTTAGTAAATAAAAAGGAATCTAACTATTCAACCGAGTGGAGAATGACATCATCCACGACATCATTGACTTTGGCATTTTCCGAATTATTGCGGAAATTTTTACTTTTATCTGTTTCCTTTTATAAAGAATCTCTCTGTGGGCATTTTCTTTTGTCGGAATTTTGTCCGCTTTTTTATTCCGGGTATTTTTTCTTTTGACAACTTTTTCAAAATTCATGTTGCCAAAAATCGCATCATCTTCAATATCAATTTCGGTTCTTCTTCCTTTGATGAAGAGCCTTGTTTTGATGAAGAAGACGCAAACTTAAGAATTATTGCTTGCATTTCATCCGGATTTTTGGGCGCGGAATCTAGACTCAACATAAATTAATAAGGAATCTTTAAAGTTAGTGAATCGGCATCTATTAAAATAGCAAGAATAGAGGTATTTAATCCTTACATAGTTAAGTGTTTTATCCCTACTTGGACTAAGCTAATATGAATGTATTTGTAATTGCTTTTCTACATTTTTTCAAGTAATTTTGAGAAAGTAATTGTATTCTTTCAAAGGGTTTTGTAAATTGAATATCTCATTCTTCCGTTTTAATCGGGAAATCGATTTTGAAAAATTTGTATTTTGATTTTTTGTAAATTCGATCTCTATTTACTTACGCTATTTCCCAATTATCTATCGATTTTTCAAAATCTTGTATAACGATTTCATCCAAATTTATTATCTTCTTTGAATCCATGGAAGATGTTGAACAAAAGTCAAAAGAAGTAGATTTATTGAAAAACAGATCCATGTATATGAAAACTTATTTTCGAAACTTAAGTTTACCTACAATCCCAAGCATTTCACGGGTCTAACGCCTACACACTTGAGGACTAACTACCCGGACCATCCTAGGCAATAAAACTCGAAGAGCCTAAATCTCTAGACAAGAATTTCATCCGATCGGACAACATTTCTCTATATCTCTACCATTTTTGGCTCGATACTAAACTACGCCCAATGATCTAAATGAGATAATAGACAAGGAAGAAATTGAAATATAAGAGATTGAAAAATTAAAAGACAAAGGGGATATGCAGAAAATAAAGTAAGATTAACTTACAAATTACGGTTCCTAATAAGGAATTCATAATTTAAAGGATCTGCAAGAATATAAATTAAATAGGCAATAGAACCAGCCAAGGATTTAATGCGAGAATTTAAAGAATTTAAAATATTAGGAGGTAGCACCTTCCATAATCATATTTATTCAAAATATTAAAACTTACAAAGATTTATAGTTGATGGAAATTTACGCTTTGGGAATTTCGGATGAGGGAATTTCACGTAACTTTCAAAGGCGAATTTAGATGAAGGAATTTAGTTTAGAGAGAGAGTTTCTCTTTCTAAAATCTGAAACTTAATCTAAGAAAAAGCTTGTTCTAAATAGAGGGCAGAGGGTCTCCTTTTATAGGAGTTTACATGACATTTTAGTAAATAAAAAGGAATCTAACTATTCAACCGAGTGGAGAATGACATCATCCACGACATCATTGACTTTGGCATTTTCACGAATTATTGCAGGAAATTTTTACTTTTACTGTTTCCTTTTATAAAGAATCTCTCTGTGGGCATTTTCTTTTGTCGGAATTTTGTCTGCGTTTTTTATTCCGGGTATTTTTTCTTTTGACAACTTTTTCAAAATTCACTGTTGCCAAAAACTGCATCATCTTCAATATCAATTTCTGGTTCTTCTTCCTTTGATGAAGAGCCTTGTTTTGATGAAGAAGACGCAAACTTAAGAATTATTGCTTGCATTTCATCTGGATTTTTGGGCGCGGAATCTAGACTCAACATAAATTAATAAGGAATCTTTAAAGTTAGTGAATCTGGCATCTATTAAAATAGCAAGAATAGAGGTATTTAATCCTTACATAGTTAAGTGTTTTATCCCTACTTGGACTAAGCTAATATGAATGTATTTGTAATTGCTTTTCTACATTTTTTCAAGTAATTTTGAGAAAGTAATTGTATTCTTTCAAAGGGTTTTGTAAATTGAATATCTCATTCTTCCGTTTTAATCGGGAAATCGATTTTGAAAAATTTGTATTTTGATTTTTTGTAAATTCGATCTCTATTTACTTACGCTATTTCCCAATTATCTATCGATTTTTCAAAATCTTGTATAACGATTTCATCCAAATTTATTATCTTCTTTGAATCCATGGAAGATGTTGAACAAAAGTCAAAAGAAGTAGATTTATTGAAAAACAGATCCATGTATATGAAAACTTATTTTCGAAACTTAAGTTTACCTACAATCCCAAGCATTTCACGGGTCTAACTCGCCTACACACTTGAGGACTAACTACCCGGACCATCCTAGGCAATAAAACTCGAAGAGCCTAAATCTCTAGACAAGAATTTCATCCGATCGGACAACATTTCTCTATATCTCTACCATTTTTGGCTCGATACTAAACTACGCCCAATGATCTAAATGAGATAATAGACAAGGAAGAAATTGAAATATAAGAGATTGAAAAATTAAAAGACAAAGGGGATATGCAGAAAATAAAGTAAGATTAACTTACAAATTACGGTTCCTAATAAGGAATTCATAATTTAAAGGATCGCAAGAATATAAATTAAATAGGCAATAGAACCGACCAAGGATTTAATGCGAGAATTTAAAGAATTTAAAATATTAGGAGGTAGCACCTTCCATAATCATATTTATTCAAAATATTAAAACTTACAAAGATTTATAGTTGATGGAAATTTACGCTTTGGGAATTTCGGATGAGGGAATTTCACGTAACTTTCAAAGGCGAATTTAGATGAAGGAATTTAGTTTAGAGAGAGAGTTTCTCTTTCTAAAATCGAAACTTAATCTAAGAAAAAGCTTGTTCTAAATAGAGGCGAGAGGGTCTCCTTTTATAGGAGTTTACATGACATTTTAGTAAATAAAAAGGAATCTAACTATTCAACCGAGTGGAGAATGACATCATCCACGACATCATTGACTTTGGCATTTTCACGAATTATTGCAGGAAATTTTTACTTTTACTTGTTTCCTTTTATAAAGAATCTCTCTGTGGGCATTTTCTTTTGTCGGAATTTTGTCTGCGTTTTTTATTCCGGGTATTTTTTCTTTTGACAACTTTTTCAAAATTCATTGTTGCCAAAAACTGCATCATCTTCAATATCAATTTCTCGGTTCTTCTTCCTTTGATGAAGAGCCTTGTTTTGATGAAGAAGACGCAAACTTAAGAATTATTGCTTGCATTTCATCCGGATTTTTGGGCGCGGAATCTAGACTCAACATAAATTAATAAGGAATCTTTAAAGTTAGTGAATCGGCATCTATTAAAATAGCAAGAATAGAGGTATTTAATCCTTACATAGTTAAGTGTTTTATCCCTACTTGGACTAAGCTAATATGAATGTATTTGTAATTGCTTTTCTACATTTTTTCAAGTAATTTTGAGAAAGTAATTGTATTCTTTCAAAGGGTTTTGTAAATTGAATATCTCATTCTTCCGTTTTAATCGGGAAATCGATTTTGAAAAATTTGTATTTTGATTTTTTGTAAATTCGATCTCTATTTACTTACGCTATTTCCCAATTATCTATCGATTTTTCAAAATCTTGTATAACGATTTCATCCAAATTTATTATCTTCTTTGAATCCATGGAAGATGTTGAACAAAAGTCAAAAGAAGTAGATTTATTGAAAAACAGATCCATGTATATGAAAACTTATTTTCGAAACTTAAGTTTACCTACAATCCCAAGCATTTCACGGGTCTAACTGCCTACACACTTGAGGACTAACTACCCGGACCATCCTAGGCAATAAAACTCGAAGAGCCTAAATCTCTAGACAAGAATTTCATCGATCGGACAACATTTCTCTATATCTCTACCATTTTTGGCTCTGATACTAAACTACGCCCAATGATCTAAATGAGATAATAGACAAGGAAGAAATTGAAATATAAGAGATTGAAAAATTAAAAGACAAAGGGGATATGCAGAAAATAAAGTAAGATTAACTTACAAATTACGGTTCCTAATAAGGAATTCATAATTTAAAGGATCGCAAGAATATAAATTAAATAGGCAATAGAACCGACCAAGGATTTAATGCGAGAATTTAAAGAATTTAAAATATTAGGAGGTAGCACCTTCCATAATCATATTTATTCAAAATATTAAAACTTACAAAGATTTATAGTTGATGGAAATTTACGCTTTGGGAATTTCGGATGAGGGAATTTCACGTAACTTTCAAAGGCGAATTTAGATGAAGGAATTTAGTTTAGAGAGAGAGTTTCTCTTTCTAAAATCGAAACTTAATCTAAGAAAAAGCTTGTTCTAAATAGAGGGCAGAGGGTCTCCTTTTATAGGAGTTTACATGACATTTTAGTAAATAAAAAGGAATCTAACTATTCAACCGAGTGGAGAATGACATCATCCACGACATCATTGACTTTGGCATTTTCACGAATTATTGCAGGAAATTTTTACTTTTACTTGTTTCCTTTTATAAAGAATCTCTCTGTGGGCATTTTCTTTTGTCGGAATTTTGTCTCGCTTTTTTATTCCGGTATTTTTTCTTTTGACAACTTTTTCAAAATTCATGTTGCCAAAAACTCGCATCATCTTCAATATCAATTTCGGTTCTTCTTCCTTTGATGAAGAGCCTTGTTTTGATGAAGAAGACGCAAACTTAAGAATTATTGCTTGCATTTCATCTGGATTTTTGGGCGCGGAATCTAGACTCAACATAAATTAATAAGGAATCTTTAAAGTTAGTGAATCTGGCATCTATTAAAATAGCAAGAATAGAGGTATTTAATCCTTACATAGTTAAGTGTTTTATCCCTACTTGGACTAAGCTAATATGAATGTATTTGTAATTGCTTTTCTACATTTTTTCAAGTAATTTTGAGAAAGTAATTGTATTCTTTCAAAGGGTTTTGTAAATTGAATATCTCATTCTTCCGTTTTAATCGGGAAATCGATTTTGAAAAATTTGTATTTTGATTTTTTGTAAATTCGATCTCTATTTACTTACGCTATTTCCCAATTATCTATCGATTTTTCAAAATCTTGTATAACGATTTCATCCAAATTTATTATCTTCTTTGAATCCATGGAAGATGTTGAACAAAAGTCAAAAGAAGTAGATTTATTGAAAAACAGATCCATGTATATGAAAACTTATTTTCGAAACTTAAGTTTACCTACAATCCCAAGCATTTCACGGGTCTAACTGCCTACACACTTGAGGACTAACTACCCGGACCATCCTAGGCAATAAAACTCAGAAGAGCCTAAATCTCTAGACAAGAATTTCATCTCGATCGGACAACATTTCTCTATATCTCTACCATTTTTGGCTCTGATACTAAACTACGCCCAATGATCTAAATGAGATAATAGACAAGGAAGAAATTGAAATATAAGAGATTGAAAAATTAAAAGACAAAGGGGATATGCAGAAAATAAAGTAAGATTAACTTACAAATTACGGTTCCTAATAAGGAATTCATAATTTAAAGGATCTGCAAGAATATAAATTAAATAGGCAATAGAACCAGCCAAGGATTTAATGCGAGAATTTAAAGAATTTAAAATATTAGGAGGTAGCACCTTCCATAATCATATTTATTCAAAATATTAAAACTTACAAAGATTTATAGTTGATGGAAATTTACGCTTTGGGAATTTCGGATGAGGGAATTTCACGTAACTTTCAAAGGCGAATTTAGATGAAGGAATTTAGTTTAGAGAGAGAGTTTCTCTTTCTAAAATCTGAAACTTAATCTAAGAAAAAGCTTGTTCTAAATAGAGGGCAGAGGGTCTCCTTTTATAGGAGTTTACATGACATTTTAGTAAATAAAAAGGAATCTAACTATTCAACCGAGTGGAGAATGACATCATCCACGACATCATTGACTTTGGCATTTTCACGAATTATTGCAGGAAATTTTTACTTTTACTGTTTCCTTTTATAAAGAATCTCTCTGTGGGCATTTTCTTTTGTCGGAATTTTGTCTGCGTTTTTTATTCCGGGTATTTTTTCTTTTGACAACTTTTTCAAAATTCACTGTTGCCAAAAACTGCATCATCTTCAATATCAATTTCTGGTTCTTCTTCCTTTGATGAAGAGCCTTGTTTTGATGAAGAAGACGCAAACTTAAGAATTATTGCTTGCATTTCATCTGGATTTTTGGGCGCGGAATCTAGACTCAACATAAATTAATAAGGAATCTTTAAAGTTAGTGAATCTGGCATCTATTAAAATAGCAAGAATAGAGGTATTTAATCCTTACATAGTTAAGTGTTTTATCCCTACTTGGACTAAGCTAATATGAATGTATTTGTAATTGCTTTTCTACATTTTTTCAAGTAATTTTGAGAAAGTAATTGTATTCTTTCAAAGGGTTTTGTAAATTGAATATCTCATTCTTCCGTTTTAATCGGGAAATCGATTTTGAAAAATTTGTATTTTGATTTTTTGTAAATTCGATCTCTATTTACTTACGCTATTTCCCAATTATCTATCGATTTTTCAAAATCTTGTATAACGATTTCATCCAAATTTATTATCTTCTTTGAATCCATGGAAGATGTTGAACAAAAGTCAAAAGAAGTAGATTTATTGAAAAACAGATCCATGTATATGAAAACTTATTTTCGAAACTTAAGTTTACCTACAATCCCAAGCATTTCACGGGTCTAACTGCCTACACACTTGAGGACTAACTACCCGGACCATCCTAGGCAATAAAACTCAGAAGAGCCTAAATCTCTAGACAAGAATTTCATCTGATCTGGACAACATTTCTCTATATCTCTACCATTTTTGGCTCTGATACTAAACTACGCCCAATGATCTAAATGAGATAATAGACAAGGAAGAAATTGAAATATAAGAGATTGAAAAATTAAAAGACAAAGGGGATATGCAGAAAATAAAGTAAGATTAACTTACAAATTACGGTTCCTAATAAGGAATTCATAATTTAAAGGATCTCGCAAGAATATAAATTAAATAGGCAATAGAACCGACCAAGGATTTAATGCGAGAATTTAAAGAATTTAAAATATTAGGAGGTAGCACCTTCCATAATCATATTTATTCAAAATATTAAAACTTACAAAGATTTATAGTTGATGGAAATTTACGCTTTGGGAATTTCGGATGAGGGAATTTCACGTAACTTTCAAAGGCGAATTTAGATGAAGGAATTTAGTTTAGAGAGAGAGTTTCTCTTTCTAAAATCGAAACTTAATCTAAGAAAAAGCTTGTTCTAAATAGAGGGCAGAGGGTCTCCTTTTATAGGAGTTTACATGACATTTTAGTAAATAAAAAGGAATCTAACTATTCAACCGAGTGGAGAATGACATCATCCACGACATCATTGACTTTGGCATTTTCACGAATTATTGCAGGAAATTTTTACTTTTACTGTTTCCTTTTATAAAGAATCTCTCTGTGGGCATTTTCTTTTGTCGGAATTTTGTCTGCGTTTTTTATTCGGGTATTTTTTCTTTTGACAACTTTTTCAAAATTCATCTTTGTTGCCAAAAAGCGCATCATCTTCAATATCAATTTCTGGTTCTTCTTCCTTTGATGAAGAGCCTTGTTTTGATGAAGAAGACGCAAACTTAAGAATTATTGCTTGCATTTCATCTGGATTTTTGGGCGCGGAATCTAGACTCAACATAAATTAATAAGGAATCTTTAAAGTTAGTGAATCTGGCATCTATTAAAATAGCAAGAATAGAGGTATTTAATCCTTACATAGTTAAGTGTTTTATCCCTACTTGGACTAAGCTAATATGAATGTATTTGTAATTGCTTTTCTACATTTTTTCAAGTAATTTTGAGAAAGTAATTGTATTCTTTCAAAGGGTTTTGTAAATTGAATATCTCATTCTTCCGTTTTAATCGGGAAATCGATTTTGAAAAATTTGTATTTTGATTTTTTGTAAATTCGATCTCTATTTACTTTCGCTATTTCCCAATTATCTATCGATTTTTCAAAATCTTGTATAACGATTTCATCCAAATTTATTATCTTCTTTGAATCCATGGAAGATGTTGAACAAAAGTCAAAAGAAGTAGATTTATTGAAAAACAGATCCATGTATATGAAAACTTATTTTCGAAACTTAAGTTTACCTACAATCCCAAGCATTTCACGGGTCTAACTGCCTACACACTTGAGGACTAACTACCCGGACCATCCTAGGCAATAAAACTCGAAGAGCCTAAATCTCTAGACAAGAATTTCATCCGATCGGACAACATTTCTCTATATCTCTACCATTTTTGGCTCTGATACTAAACTACGCCCAATGATCTAAATGAGATAATAGACAAGGAAGAAATTGAAATATAAGAGATTGAAAAATTAAAAGACAAAGGGGATATGCAGAAAATAAAGTAAGATTAACTTACAAATTACGGTTCCTAATAAGGAATTCATAATTTAAAGGATCCGCAAGAATATAAATTAAATAGGCAATAGAACCGACCAAGGATTTAATGCGAGAATTTAAAGAATTTAAAATATTAGGAGGTAGCACCTTCCATAATCATATTTATTCAAAATATTAAAACTTACAAAGATTTATAGTTGATGGAAATTTACGCTTTGGGAATTTCGGATGAGGGAATTTCACGTAACTTTCAAAGGCGAATTTAGATGAAGGAATTTAGTTTAGAGAGAGAGTTTCTCTTTCTAAAATCGAAACTTAATCTAAGAAAAAGCTTGTTCTAAATAGAGGGAAGAGGGTCTCCTTTTATAGGAGTTTACATGACATTTTAGTAAATAAAAAGGAATCTAACTATTCAACCGAGTGGAGAATGACATCATCCACGACATCATTGACTTTGGCATTTTCACGAATTATTGCAGGAAATTTTTACTTTTACTTGTTTCCTTTTATAAAGAATCTCTCTGTGGGCATTTTCTTTTGTCGGAATTTTGTCCGCTTTTTTATTCCGGGTATTTTTTCTTTTGACAACTTTTTCAAAATTCATGTTGCCAAAAACCGCATCATCTTCAATATCAATTTCGGTTCTTCTTCCTTTGATGAAGAGCCTTGTTTTGATGAAGAAGACGCAAACTTAAGAATTATTGCTTGCATTTCATCTGGATTTTTGGGCGCGGAATCTAGACTCAACATAAATTAATAAGGAATCTTTAAAGTTAGTGAATCTGGCATCTATTAAAATAGCAAGAATAGAGGTATTTAATCCTTACATAGTTAAGTGTTTTATCCCTACTTGGACTAAGCTAATATGAATGTATTTGTAATTGCTTTTCTACATTTTTTCAAGTAATTTTGAGAAAGTAATTGTATTCTTTCAAAGGGTTTTGTAAATTGAATATCTCATTCTTCCGTTTTAATCGGGAAATCGATTTTGAAAAATTTGTATTTTGATTTTTTGTAAATTCGATCTCTATTTACTTTCGCTATTTCCCAATTATCTATCGATTTTTCAAAATCTTGTATAACGATTTCATCCAAATTTATTATCTTCTTTGAATCCATGGAAGATGTTGAACAAAAGTCAAAAGAAGTAGATTTATTTAAAAACAGATCCATGTATATGAAAACTTATTTTCGAAACTTAAGTTTACCTACAATGCCAAGCATTTCACGGGTCTAACTGCCTACACACTTGAGGACTAACTACCCGGACCATCCTAGGCAATAAAACTCGAAGAGCCTAAATCTCTAGACAAGAATTTCATCGATCCGGACAACATTTCTCTATATCTCTACCATTTTTGGCTCTGATACTAAACTACGCCCAATGATCTAAATGAGATAATAGACAAGGAAGAAATTGAAATATAAGAGATTGAAAAATTAAAAGACAAAGGGGGTATGCAGAAAATAAAGTAAGATTAACTTACAAATTACGGTTCCTAATAAGGAATTCATAATTTAAAGGATCTCGCAAGAATATAAATTAAATAGGCAATAGAACCGACCAAGGATTTAATGCGAGAATTTAAAGAATTTAAAATATTAGGAGGTAGCACCTTCCATAATCATATTTATTCAAAATATTAAAACTTACAAAGATTTATAGTTGATGGAAATTTACGCTTTGGGAATTTCGGATGAGGGAATTTCACGTAACTTTCAAAGGCGAATTTAGATGAAGGAATTTAGTTTAGAGAGAGAGTTTCTCTTTCTAAAATCGAAACTTAATCTAAGAAAAAGCTTGTTCTAAATAGAGGGCAGAGGGTCTCCTTTTATAGGAGTTTACATGACATTTTAGTAAATAAAAAGGAATCTAACTATTCAACCGAGTGGAGAATGACATCATCCACGACATCATTGACTTTGGCATTTTCACGAATTATTGCAGGAAATTTTTACTTTTACCGTTTCCTTTTAGAAAGAATCTCTCTGTGGGCATTTTCTTTTGTCGGAATTTTGTCTCGTTTTTTATTCCGGTATTTTTACTTTGGACAACTTTTTCAAAATTCATGTTGCCAAAAAACTCGCATCATCTTCAATATCAATTTCTCGGTTCTTCTTCCTCGATGAAGAGCCTTGTTTTGATGAAGATGACGCAAACTTAAGAATTATTGCTTGCATTTCTTCTGGATTTTTGGCCGCGGAATCTAGACTCAACAGAAATTAATAAGGAATCTTTAAAGTTAGTGAATCTGGCATCTATTAAAATAGCAAGAATAGAGGTATTTAATCCTTCCATAGTTAAGTGTTTTATCCCTACTTGGACTAAGCCAATATGAATGTATTTGTAATTGCTTTTCCTACGTTTTTTCAAGTAATTATGAGAAAGTGATTGTATTCTTTCAAAGGGTTTTGTAAATTGAATATCTCATTCTTCCGTTTTAATAGAGAAGTCGATTTTGAAAAATTGGAATTTCGATTTTTTGTAAATTCTATCTCTATTTACTTTCGGTTATTCCCTATTATCTATCGATTTTTCAAAATATTGTATAACGATTTCATCCAAATTTATTATCTTCTTTGAATCCATGGAAGATGTTGAACAAAAATAAAAAGATGTAGATTTATTGAAAAATGGATCCATGTATATGAAAACTTATTTTCGAAACTTAAGTTTACCTACAATCCCAAGCATTTCACGGGTCTAACTGCCTACACACTTGAGGACTAACTACCCGGACCATCCTAGGCAATAAAACTCAGAAGTGCCTAAATCTCTAGACAAGAATTTCATCTGATCTGGACAACATTTCTCTATATCTCTACCATTTTTGGCTCTGATACTAAACTACGCCCAATGATCTAAATGAGATAATAGACAAGGAAGAAATTGAAATATAAGAGATTGAAAAATTAAAAGACAAAGGGGATATGCAGAAAATAAAGTAAGATTAACTTACAAATTACGGTTCCTAATAAGGAATTCATAATTTAAAGGATCTGCAAGAATATAAATTAAATAGGCAATAGAACCGACCAAGGATTTAATGCGAGAATTTAAAGAATTTAAAATATTAGGAGGTAGCACCTTCCATAATCATATTTATTCAAAATATTAAAACTTACAAAGATTTATAGTTGATGGAAATTTACGCTTTGGGAATTTCGGATGAGGGAATTTCACGTAACTTTCAAAGGCGAATTTAGATGAAGGAATTTAGTTTAGAGAGAGAGTTTCTCTTTCTAAAATCGAAACTTAATCTAAGAAAAAGCTTGTTCTAAATAGAGGGGGAAGAGGGTCTCCTTTTATAGGAGTTTACATGACATTTTAGTAAATAAAAAGGAATCTAACTATTCAACCGAGTGGAGAATGACATCATCCACGACATCATTGACTTTGGCATTTTCACGAATTATTGCAGGAAATTTTTACTTTTACTGTTTCCTTTTAGAAAGAATCTCTCTGTGGGCATTTTCTTTTGTCGGAATTTTGTCTGTTTTTTATTCAGGGTATTTTTACTTTTGACAACTTTTTCAAAATTCACTGTTGCCAAAAACTGCATCATCTTCAATATCAATTTCTGGTTCTTCTTCCTCTGATGAAGAGCCTTGTTTTGATGAAGATGACGCAAACTTAAGAATTATTGCTTGCATTTCTTCTGGATTTTTGGCCGCGGAATCTAGACTCAACAGAAATTAATAAGGAATCTTTAAAGTTAGTGAATCTGGCATCTATTAAAATAGCAAGAATAGAGGTATTTAATCCTTCCATAGTTAAGTGTTTTATCCCTACTTGGACTAAGCCAATATGAATGTATTTGTAATTGCTTTTCCTACGTTTTTTCAAGTAATTATGAGAAAGTGATTGTATTCTTTCAAAGGGTTTTGTAAATTGAATATCTCATTCTTCCGTTTTAATAGAGAGGTCGATTTTGAAAAATTGGAATTTCGATTTTTTGTAAATTCTATCTCTATTTACTTTCGGTTATTCCCTATTATCTATCGATTTTTCAAAATCTTGTATAACGATTTCATCCAAATTTATTATCTTCTTTGAATCCATGGAAGATGTTGAACAAAAATCAAAAGATGTAGATTTATTGAAAAATGGATCCATGTATATGAAAACCTATTTTCGAAACTTAAGTTTACCTACAATCCCAAGCATTTCACGGGTCTAACTGCCTACACACTTGAGGACTAACTACCCGGACCATCCTAGGCAATAAAACTCAGAAGTGCCTAAATCTCTAGACAAGAATTTCATCTGATCTGGACAACATTTCTCTATATCTCTACCATTTTTGACTCTGATACCAAACTACGCCCAATGATCTAAATGAGATAATAGACAAGGAAGGAATTGAAATATAAGAGATTGAAAAATTAAAAGACAAAGGAGATATGCAGAAAGTAAAGTAAGATTAACTTACAAATTACGGTTCCTAATGAGGAATTCATAATTTAAAGGATCTGCAAGAATTTAAATTCAATAGGCAATAGTACCGACCAAGGATTTAATGCAAGAATTTAAAGAATTTAAAATATTAGGAGGTAGCACCTTCCATAATAATATTTATTCAAAATATTAAAACTTACAAAGATTTATAGTTGATGGAAATTTACGCTTTGGGAATTTCAGATGAGGGAATTTCACGTAACTTTCAAAGGCGAATTTAGATGATGGAATTTAGTTTAGAGAGGGAGTTTCTCTTTCTAAAATCTGAAACTTAATCTAAGAAAAAGCTTGTTCTAAATAGAGGGCAGATGGTCTCCTTTTATAGGAGTTTACATGACATTTTAGTAAATAAAAAGGAATCTAACTATTCATCCGAGTGGAAAATGACATCATCCATGACATCATTGACTTTGGCATTTTCTAGAATTATTGCTGGAATTTTTTACTTTTACTGTTTCCTTTTAGAATGTATCTCTCTGTGGGCATTTTATTTTGTCGGAATTTTGTCTGTTTTTTATTCCGAGTATTTTTTCTTTTGACAACTTTTTCAAAATTCACTGTTGCCAAAAACTGCATCATCTTCAATATCAATTTCTGGTTCTCCTTCCTCTGATGAAGAGCCTTGTTTTGATGAAGATGACGCAAACTTAAGAATTATTGCTTGCATTTCTTCTGGATTTTTGGCCGCGGAATCTAGTCTCAACAGAAATTAATAAGGAATCTTTAAAGTTAGTGAATCTGGCATCTATTAAAATAGCAAGAATAGAGGTATTTAATCCTTCCATAGTTAAGTGTTTTATCCTACTTGGACTAAGCCAATATGAATGTATTTATAATTGCTTTTCCTACGTTTTTTCAAGTAATTTTGAGAAAGTAATTGTATTATTTCAAAGGGTTTTGTAAATTGAATATCTCATTCTTCCGTTTTAATAGAGAAATCGATTTTGAAAAATTGGAATTTCGATTTTTTGTAAATTCGATCTCTATTTACTTTCGGTTATTCCCAATTATCTATCGATTTTTCAAAATCTTGTATAACGATTTCATCCAAATTTATTATCTTCTTTGAATCCATAGAAGATGTTGAACAAAAATCAAAAGAAGTAGATTTATTGAAAAACGGATCCATGTATATGAAAACTTATTTTCGAAACTTAAGTTTACCTACAATCCCAAGCATTTCACGGGTCTAACTGCCTACACACTTGAGGACTAACTACCCGGACCATCCTAGGCAATAAAACTCAGAAGTGCCTAAATCTCTAGACAAGAAATTCATCTGATCTGGACAACATTTCTCTATATCTCTACCATTTTTGACTCTGATACCAAACTACGCCCAATGATCTAAATGAGATAATAGACAAGGAAGGAATTGAAATATAAGAGATTGAAAAATTAAAAGACAAAGGAGATATGCATTAAGTAAAGTAAGATTAACTTACAAATTACGGTTCCTAATAAGGAATTCATAATTTAAAGGATCTGCAAGAATTTAAATTAAATAGGTAATAGAACCGGCCAAGGATTTAATGCAAGAATTTAAAGAATTTAAAATATTAGGAGGTAGCACCTTCCATAATCATATTTATTCAAAATATTAAAACTTACAAAGATTTATAGTTGATGAAAATTTACGCTTTGGGAATTTCGGATGAGGGAATTTCACGTAACTTTCAAAGGCGAATTTAGATGAAGGAATTTAGTTTAGAGAGAGAGTTTCTCTTTCTAAAATCTGAAACTTGATCTAAGAAAAAGCATGTTCTAAATAGAGGGAAGAGGGTCTCCTTTTATAGGAGTTTACATTACATTTTAGTAAATAAAAAGGAATCTAACTATTCATCCGAGTGGAGAATGACATCATCCATGACATCATTGACTTTGGCATTTTCTCGAATTATTGCTGGAATTTTTGACTTTTCTTGTTTCCTTTTAGAAAGTATCTCTCTGTGGGCATTTTCTTTTGTCGGAATTTTGTCTGTTTTTTATTCCGGGTATTTTTTCTTTTGATAACTTTTTCAAAATTCACTGTTGCCAAAAACTTCATCATCTTCAATATCAATTTCTGGTTCTTGTTCCTCTGATGAAGAGCCTTGTTTTGATGAAGATGACGCAAACTTAAGAATTATTGCTTGCATTTCTTGTGGATTTTTGGCCGCAGAATCTAGACTCAACATAAATTAATAAGGAATCTTTAAAGTTAGTGAATATGGCATCTATTAAAATAGCAAGAATAGAGGTATTTAATCCATCCATAGTTAAGTGTTTTATCCTACTTGGACTAAGCCAATATGAATGTATTTGTAATTACTTTTCCTACGTTTTTTCAAGTAATTTTGAGAAAGTAATTGTATTCTTTCAAAGGGTTTTGTAAATTGAATATCTCATTCTTCCGTTTTAATAGAGAAATCGATTTTGAAAAATTGGAATTTCGATATTTTGTAAATTCGATCTCTATTTACTTTCGGTTATTCCAAATTATCTATCGATTTTTCAAAATCTTGTATAACTATTTCATCAGAATTTATTATCTTCTTTGAATCCATGGAAGATGTTGAACAATAATCAAAAGAAGTAGATTTATTGAAAAACGGATCCATGTATATGAAAACTTATTTTCGAAACTTAAGTTTACCTACAATCCCAAGCATTTCACGGATCTAACTGCCTACACACTTGAGGACTAACTACCCGGACCATCCTAGGCAATAAAGCTCAGAAGAACCTAAATCTCTAGACAAGAATTTCATCTGATCTGGACAACATTTCTCTATATCTCTACCATTTTTGACTCTGATACCAAACTACGCCCAATGATCTAAATGAGATAATACACAAGGAAGATATTGAAATATAAGAGATTGAAAAATTAAAAGACAAAGGAGATATGCAGAAAGTAAAGTAAGATTAACTTACAAATTACGGTTCCTAATAAGGAATTCATAATTTAAAGGATCTGCAAGAATTTAAATTAAATAGGCAATAGAACCGACCAAGGATTTAATGCAAGAATTTAAAATATTAGGAGGTAGCACCTTCCATAATCATATTTATTCAAAATATTAAAACTTACAAAGATTTATAGTTGATGGAAATTTACGCTTTGGGAATTTCAGATGAGGGAATTTCACGTAACTTTCAAAGGCGAATTTACATGAAGGAATTTAGTTTAGAGAGAGAGTTTCTCTTTCTAAAATCTGAAACTTAATCTAAGAAAAAGCATGTTCTAAATAGAGGGCATAGGGTCTCCTTTTATAGGAGTTTACATGACATTTTAGTAAATAAAAAGGAATCTAACTATTCATCCGAGTGGAGAATGACATCATCCATGACATCATTGACTTTGGCATTTTCTCGAATTATTGCTGGAATTTTTGACTTTTACTGTTTCCTTTTAGAAAGTATCTCTCTGTGGGCATTTTCTTTTGTCGGAATTTTGTCGTTTTTTATTCGGGTATTTTTTCTTTAGACAACTTTTTCAAAATTCACTGTTGCCAAAAACTGCATCATCTTCAATATCAATTTCTGGTTCTTCTTCCTCTGATGAAGAGCCTTGTTTTGATGAAGATGACGCAAACTTAAGAATTATTGCTTGCATTTCTTGTGGATTTTTGGCCGCGGAATCTAGACTCAACAGAAATTAATAAGGAATCTTTAAAGTTAGTGAATCTGGCATCTATTAAAATAGCAAGAATAGAGGTATTTAATCCATCCATAGTTAAGTGTTTTATCCCTACTTGGACTAAGCCAATATGAATGTATTTGTAATTGCTTTTCCTACATTTTTTCAAGTAATTTTGAGAAAGTAATTGTATTCTTTCAAAGGGTTTTGTAAATTGAATATCTCATTCTTCCGTTTTAATAGAGAAATCGATTTTGAAAAATTGGAATTTCGATATTTTGTAAATTCGATCTCTATTTACTTTCGGTTATTCCCAATTATCTATCGATTTTTCAAAATCTTGTATAACTATTTCATCAGAATTTATTATCTTCTTTGAATCCATGGAAGATGTTGAACAATAATCAAAAGAAGTAGATTTATTGAAAAACGGATCCATGTATATGAAAACTTATTTTCGAAACTTAAGTTTACCTACAATCCCAAGCATTTCACGGATCTAACTGCCTACACACTTGAGGACTAACTACCCGGACCATCCTAGGCAATAAAGCTCAGAAGAACCTAAATCTCTAGACAAGAATTTCATCCGATCTGGACAACATTTCTCTATATCTCTACCATTTTTGACTCTGATACCAAACTACGCCCAATGATCTAAATGAGATAATACACAAGGAAGATATTGAAATATAAGAGATTGAAAAATTAAAAGACAAAGGAGATATGCAGAAAGTAAAGTAAGATTAACTTACAAATTACGGTTCCTAATAAGGAATTCATAATTTAAAGGATCTGCAAGAATTTAAATTAAATAGGCAATAGAACCGACCAAGGATTTAATGCAAGAATTTAAAATATTAGGAGGTAGCACCTTCCATAATCATATTTATTCAAAATATTAAAACTTACAAAGATTTATAGTTGATGGAAATTTACGCTTTGGGAATTTCAGATGAGGGAATTTCACGTAACTTTCAAAGGCGAATTTACATGAAGGAATTTAGTTTAGAGAGAGAGTTTCTCTTTCTAAAATCTGAAACTTAATCTAAGAAAAAGCATGTTCTAAATAGAGGGCATAGGGTCTCCTTTTATAGGAGTTTACATGACATTTTAGTAAATAAAAAGGAATCTAACTATTCATCCGAGTGGAGAATGACATCATCCATGACATCATTGACTTTGGCATTTTCTCGAATTATTGCTGGAATTTTTGACTTTTACTGTTTCCTTTTAGAAAGTATCTCTCTGTGGGCATTTTCTTTTGTCGGAATTTTGTCTGTTTTTTATTCCGGGTATTTTTTCTTTAGACAACTTTTTCAAAATTCACTGTTGCCAAAAAAGCGCATCATCTTCAATATCAATTTCTGGTTCTTCTTCCTCTGATGAAGAGCCTTGTTTTGATGAAGATGACGCAAACTTAAGAATTATTGCTTGCATTTCTTCTGGATTTTTGGCCGCGGAATCTAGACTCAACAGAAATTAATAAGGAATCTTTAAAGTTAGTGAATCTGGCATCTATTAAAATAGCAAGAATAGAGGTATTTAATCCATCCATAGTTAAGTGTTTTATCCCTACTTGGACTAAGCCAATATGAATGTATTTGTAATTGCTTTTCCTACATTTTTTCAAGTAATTTTGAGAAAGTAATTGTATTCTTTCAAAGGGTTTTGTAAATTGAATATCTCATTCTTCCGTTTTAATAGGGAAATCGAGTTTGAAAAATTGGTATTTCAATTTTTTGTAAATTCGATCTCTATTTACTTTCGCTATTTCCCAATTATCTATCGATTTTTCAAAATCTTGTATAACTATTTCATCAGAATTTATTATCTTCTTTGAATCCTTGGAAGATGTTGAACAATAATCAAAAGAAGTAGATTTATTGAAAAACGGATCCATGTATATGAAAACTTATTTTCGAAACTTAAGTTTACCTACAATCCCAAGCATTTCACGGGTCAAACTGCCTACACACTTGAGGACTAACTACCCGGACCATCCTAGGCAATAAAACTCAGAAGAGCCTAAATCTCTAGACAAGAATTTCATCTGATCTGGACAACATTTCTCTATATCTCTACCATTTTTGACTCTGATACCAAACTACGCCCAATGATCTAAATGAGATAATAGACAAGGAAGGAATTGAAATATAAGAGATTGAAAAATTAAAAGACAAAGGAGATATGCATTAAGTAAAGTAAGATTAACTTACAAATTACGGTTCCTAATAAGGAATTCATAATTTAAAGGATCTGCAAGAATTTAAATTAAATAGGTAATAGAACCGACCAAGGATTTAATGCAAGAATTTAAAGAATTTAAAATATTAGGAGGTAGCACCTTCCATAATCATATTTATTCAAAATATTAAAACTTACAAAGATTTATAGTTGATGAAAATTTACGCTTTGGGAATTTCGGATGAGGGAATTTCACGTAACTTTCAAAGGCGAATTTAGATGAAGGAATTTAGTTTAGAGAGAGAGTTTCTCTTTCTAAAATCTGAAACTTGATCTAAGAAAAAGCATGTTCTAAATAGAGGGAAGAGGGTCTCCTTTTATAGGAGTTTACATTACATTTTAGTAAATAAAAAGGAATCTAACTATTCATCCGAGTGGAGAATGACATCATCCATGACATCATTGACTTTGGCATTTTCTCGAATTATTGCTGGAATTTTTGACTTTTACTGTTTCCTTTTAGAAAGTATCTCTCTGTGGGCATTTTCTTTTGTCGGAATTTTGTCCGTTTTTTATTAGGGTATTTTTTCTTTTGATAACTTTTTCAAAATTCACTGTTGCCAAAAACTTCATCATCTTCAATATCAATTTCTGGTTCTTCTTCCTCTGATGAAGAGCCTTGTTTTGATGAAGATGACGCAAACTTAAGAATTATTGCTTGCATTTCTTGTGGATTTTTGGCCGCAGAATCTAGACTCAACAGAAATTAATAAGGAATCTTTAAAGTTAGTGAATATGGCATCTATTAAAATAGCAAGAATAGAGGTATTTAATCCATCCATAGTTAAGTGTTTTATCCCTACTTGGACTAAGCCAATATGAATGTATTTGTAATTACTTTTCCTACGTTTTTTCAAGTAATTTTGAGAAAGTAATTGTATTCTTTCAAAGGGTTTTGTAAATTGAATATCTCATTCTTCCGTTTTAATAGAGAAATCGATTTTGAAAAATTGGAATTTCGATATTTTGTAAATTCGATCTCTATTTACTTTCGGTTATTCCCAATTATCTATCGATTTTTCAAAATCTTGTATAACTATTTCATCAGAATTTATTATCTTCTTTGAATCCATGGAAGATGTTGAACAATAATCAAAAGAAGTAGATTTATTGAAAAACGGATCCATGTATATGAAAACTTATTTTCGAAACTTAAGTTTACCTACAATCCCAAGCATTTCACGGATCTAACTGCCTACACACTTGAGGACTAACTACCCGGACCATCCTAGGCAATAAAGCTCAGAAGAACCTAAATCTCTAGACAAGAATTTCATCTGATCTGGACAACATTTCTCTATATCTCTACCATTTTTGACTCTGATACCAAACTACGCCCAATGATCTAAATGAGATAATACACAAGGAAGATATTGAAATATAAGAGATTGAAAAATTAAAAGACAAAGGAGATATGCAGAAAGTAAAGTAAGATTAACTTACAAATTACGGTTCCTAATAAGGAATTCATAATTTAAAGGATCTGCAAGAATTTAAATTAAATAGGCAATAGAACCGACCAAGGATTTAATGCAAGAATTTAAAATATTAGGAGGTAGCACCTTCCATAATCATATTTATTCAAAATATTAAAACTTACAAAGATTTATAGTTGATGGAAATTTACGCTTTGGGAATTTCAGATGAGGGAATTTCACGTAACTTTCAAAGGCGAATTTACATGAAGGAATTTAGTTTAGAGAGAGAGTTTCTCTTTCTAAAATCTGAAACTTAATCTAAGAAAAAGCATGTTCTAAATAGAGGGCATAGGGTCTCCTTTTATAGGAGTTTACATGACATTTTAGTAAATAAAAAGGAATCTAACTATTCATCCGAGTGGAGAATGACATCATCCATGACATCATTGACTTTGGCATTTTCTCGAATTATTGCTGGAATTTTTGACTTTTACTGTTTCCTTTTAGAAAGTATCTCTCTGTGGGCATTTTCTTTTGTCGGAATTTTGTCTGTTTTTTATTCCGGGTATTTTTTCTTTAGACAACTTTTTCAAAATTCACTGTTGCCAAAAACTGCATCATCTTCAATATCAATTTCTGGTTCTTCTTCCTCTGATGAAGAGCCTTGTTTTGATGAAGATGACGCAAACTTAAGAATTATTGCTTGCATTTCTTCCGGATTTTTGGCCGCGGAATCTAGACTCAACAGAAATTAATAAGGAATCTTTAAAGTTAGTGAATCTGGCATCTATTAAAATAGCAAGAATAGAGGTATTTAATCCATCCATAGTTAAGTGTTTTATCCCTACTTGGACTAAGCCAATATGAATGTATTTGTAATTGCTTTTCCTACATTTTTTCAAGTAATTTTGAGAAAGTAATTGTATTCTTTCAAAGGGTTTTGTAAATTGAATATCTCATTCTTCCGTTTTAATAGGGAAATCGATTTTGAAAAATTGGTATTTCAATTTTTTGTAAATTCGATCTCTATTTACTTTCGCTATTTCCCAATTATCTATCGATTTTTCAAAATCTTGTATAACTATTTCATCAGAATTTATTATCTTCTTTGAATCCATGGAAGATGTTGAACAATAATCAAAAGAAGTAGATTTATTGAAAAACGGATCCATGTATATGAAAACTTATTTTCGAAACTTAAGTTTACCTACAATCCCAAGCATTTCACGGATCTAACTGCCTACACACTTGAGGACTAACTACCCGGACCATCCTAGGCAATAAAACTCAGAAGAGCCTAAATCTCTAGACAAGAATTTCATCTGATCTGGACAACATTTCTCTATATCTCTACCATTTTTGACTCTGATACCAAACTACGCCCAATGATCTAAATGAGATAATAGACAAGGAAGGAATTGAAATATAAGAGATTGAAAAATTAAAAGACAAAGGAGATATGCAGAAAGTAAAGTAAGATTAACTTAAAATTACGGTTCCTAATAAGGAATTCATAATTTAAAGGATCAGCAAGAATTTAAATTAAATAGGTAATAGAACCGACAAGGATTTAATGCAAGAATTTAATGCAAGAATTTAAAATATTAGGAGGTAGCACCTTCCATAATCATATTTATTCAAAATATTAAAACTTACAAAGATTTATAGTTGATGAAAATTTACGCTTTGGGAATTTCGGATGAGGGAATTTCACGTAACTTTCAAAGGCGAATTTAGATGAAGGAATTTAGTTTAGAGAGAGAGTTTCTCTTTCTAAAATCTGAAACTTGATCTAAGAAAAAGCATGTTCTAAATAGAGGGAAGAGGGTCTCCTTTTATAGGAGTTTACATTACATTTTAGTAAATAAAAAGGAATCTAACTATTCATCCGAGTGGAGAATGACATCATCCATGACATCATTGACTTTGGCATTTTCTCGAATTATTGCTGGAATTTTTGACTTTTACTGTTTCCTTTTAGAAAGTATCTCTCTGTGGGCATTTTCTTTTGTCGGAATTTTGTCTGTTTTTTATTCCGGGTATTTTTTCTTTTGACAACTTTTTCAAAATTCACTGTTGCCAAAAACTTCGCATCATCTTCAATATCAATTTCTGGTTCTTCTTCCTCTGATGAAGAGCCTTGTTTTGATGAAGATGACGCAAACTTAAGAATTATTGCTTGCATTTCTTGTGGATTTTTGGCCGCGGAATCTAGACTCAACAGAAATTAATAAGGAATCTTTAAAGTTAGTGAATATGGCATCTATTAAAATAGCAAGAATAGAGGTATTTAATCCATCCATAGTTAAGTGTTTTATCCCTACTTGGACTAAGCCAATATGAATGTATTTGTAATTGCTTTTCCTACGTTTTTTCAAGTAATTTTGAGAAAGTAATTGTATTCTTTCAAAGGGTTTTGTAAATTGAATATCTCATTCTTCGTTTTAATAGAGAAATCGATTTTGAAAAATTGGAATTTCGATATTTTTTGTAAATTCGATCTCTATTTACTTTCGGTTATTCCCAATTATCTATCGATTTTTCAAAATCTTGTATAACTATTTCATCAGAATTTATTATCTTCTTTGAATCCATGGAAGATGTTGAACAATAATCAAAAGAAGTAGATTTATTGAAAAACGGATCCATGTATATGAAAACTTATTTTCGAAACTTAAGTTTACCTACAATCCCAAGCATTTCACGGATCTAACGCCTACACACTTGAGGACTAACTACCCGGACCATCCTAGGCAATAAAACTCAGAAGAGCCTAAATCTCTAGACAAGAATTTCATCTGATCTGGACAACATTTCTCTATATCTCTACCATTTTTGACTCGATACCAAACTACGCCCAATGATCTAAATGAGATAATAGACAAGGAAGAATTGAAATATAAGAGATTGAAAAATTAAAAGACAAAGGAGATATGCAGAAAGTAAAGTAAGATTAACTTACAAATTACGGTTCCTAATAAGGAATTCATAATTTAAAGGATCTGCAAGAATTTAAATTAAATAGGCAATAGAACCGACCAAGGATTTAATGCAAGAATTTAAAATATTAGGAGGTAGCACCTTCCATAATCATATTTATTCAAAATATTAAAACTTACAAAGATTTATAGTTGATGGAAATTTACGCTTTGGGAATTTCAGATGAGGGAATTTCACGTAACTTTCAAAGGCGAATTTACATGAAGGAATTTAGTTTAGAGAGAGAGTTTCTCTTTCTAAAATCTGAAACTTAATCTAAGAAAAAGCATGTTCTAAATAGAGGGAAGAGGGTCTCCTTTTATAGGAGTTTACATGACATTTTAGTAAATAAAAAGGAATCTAACTATTCATCCGAGTGGAGAATGACATCATCCATGACATCATTGACTTTGGCATTTTCTCGAATTATTGCTGGAATTTTTGACTTTTACTGTTTCCTTTTAGAAAGTATCTCTCTGTGGGCATTTTCTTTTGTCGGAATTTTGTCTGTTTTTTATTCCGGGTATTTTTTCTTTAGACAACTTTTTCAAAATTCACTGTTGCCAAAAACTGCATCATCTTCAATATCAATTTCTGGTTCTTCTTCCTCTGATGAAGAGCCTTGTTTTGATGAAGATGACGCAAACTTAAGAATTATTGCTTGCATTTCTTCCGGATTTTTGGCCGCGGAATCTAGACTCAACAGAAATTAATAAGGAATCTTTAAAGTTAGTGAATCGGCATCTATTAAAATAGCAAGAATAGAGGTATTTAATCCATCCATAGTTAAGTGTTTTATCCCTACTTGGACTAAGCCAATATGAATGTATTTGTAATTGCTTTTCCTACATTTTTTCAAGTAATTTTGAGAAAGTAATTGTATTCTTTCAAAGGGTTTTGTAAATTGAATATCTCATTCTTCCGTTTTAATAGGGAAATCGATTTTGAAAAATTGGTATTTCGATTTTTTGTAAATTCGATCTCTATTTACTTTCGCTATTTCCCAATTATCTATCGATTTTTCAAAATCTTGTATAACGATTTCATCCAAATTTATTATCTTCTTTGAATCCATGGAAGATGTTGAACAAAAATCAAAAGAAGTAGATTTATTGAAAAACGGATCCATGTATATGAAAACTTATTTTCGAAACTTAAGTTTACCTACAATCCCAAGCATTTCACGGATCTAACTGCCGACACACTTGAGGACTAACTACCCGGACCATCCTAGGCAATAAAACTCAGAAGAGCCTAAATCTCTAGACAAGAATTTCATCTGATCTGGACAACATTTCTCTATATCTCTACCATTTTTGACTCTGATACCAAACTACGCCCAATGATCTAAATGAGATAATAGACAAGGAAGGAATTGAAATATAAGAGATTGAAAAATTAAAAGACAAAGGAGATATGCATTAAGTAAAGTAAGATTAACTTACAAATTACGGTTCCTAATAAGGAATTCATAATTTAAAGGATCTGCAAGAATTTAAATTAAATAGGTAATAGAACCGGCCAAGGATTTAATGCAAGAATTTAAAGAATTTAAAATATTAGGAGGTAGCACCTTCCATAATCATATTTATTCAAAATATTAAAACTTACAAAGATTTATAGTTGATGAAAATTTACGCTTTGGGAATTTCGGATGAGGGAATTTCACGTAACTTTCAAAGGCGAATTTAGATGAAGGAATTTAGTTTAGAGAGAGAGTTTCTCTTTCTAAAATCTGAAACTTGATCTAAGAAAAAGCATGTTCTAAATAGAGGGAAGAGGGTCTCCTTTTATAGGAGTTTACATTACATTTTAGTAAATAAAAAGGAATCTAACTATTCATCCGAGTGGAGAATGACATCATCCATGACATCATTGACTTTGGCATTTTCTCGAATTATTGCTGGAATTTTTGACTTTTACTGTTTCCTTTTAGAAAGTATCTCTCTGTGGGCATTTTCTTTTGTCGGAATTTTGTCTGTTTTTTATTCCGGGTATTTTTTCTTTTGATAACTTTTTCAAAATTCACTGTTGCCAAAAACTTCATCATCTTCAATATCAATTTCTGGTTCTTGTTCCTCTGATGAAGAGCCTTGTTTTGATGAAGATGACGCAAACTTAAGAATTATTGCTTGCATTTCTTGTGGATTTTTGGCGCGCAGAATCTAGACTCAACAGAAATTAATAAGGAATCTTTAAAGTTAGTGAATATGGCATCTATTAAAATAGCAAGAATAGAGGTATTTAATCCATCCATAGTTAAGTGTTTTATCCCTACTTGGACTAAGCCAATATGAATGTATTTGTAATTACTTTTCCTACGTTTTTTCAAGTAATTTTGAGAAAGTAATTGTATTCTTTCAAAGGGTTTTGTAAATTGAATATCTCATTCTTCCGTTTTAATAGAGAAATCGATTTTGAAAAATTGGAATTTCGATATTTTGTAAATTCGATCTCTATTTACTTTCGGTTATTCCCAATTATCTATCGATTTTTCAAAATCTTGTATAACTATTTCATCAGAATTTATTATCTTCTTTGAATCCATGGAAGATGTTGAACAATAATCAAAAGAAGTAGATTTATTGAAAAACGGATCCATGTATATGAAAACTTATTTTCGAAACTTAAGTTTACCTACAATCCCAAGCATTTCACGGATCTAACTGCCTACACACTTGAGGACTAACTACCCGGACCATCCTAGGCAATAAAGCTCAGAAGAACCTAAATCTCTAGACAAGAATTTCATCTGATCTGGACAACATTTCTCTATATCTCTACCATTTTTGACTCTGATACCAAACTACGCCCAATGATCTAAATGAGATAATAGACAAGGAAGATATTGAAATATAAGAGATTGAAAAATTAAAAGACAAAGGAGATATGCAGAAAGTAAAGTAAGATTAACTTACAAATTACGGTTCCTAATAAGGAATTCATAATTTAAAGGATCTGCAAGAATTTAAATTAAATAGGCAATAGAACCGACCAAGGATTTAATGCAAGAATTTAAAATATTAGGAGGTAGCACCTTCCATAATCATATTTATTCAAAATATTAAAACTTACAAAGATTTATAGTTGATGGAAATTTACGCTTTGGGAATTTCAGATGAGGGAATTTCACGTAACTTTCAAAGGCGAATTTACATGAAGGAATTTAGTTTAGAGAGAGAGTTTCTCTTTCTAAAATCGAAACTTAATCTAAGAAAAAGCATGTTCTAAATAGAGGGAAGAGGGTCTCCTTTTATAGGAGTTTACATGACATTTTAGTAAATAAAAAGGAATCTAACTATTCATCCGAGTGGAGAATGACATCATCCATGACATCATTGACTTTGGCATTTTCTCGAATTATTGCTGGAATTTTTGACTTTTACTGTTTCCTTTTAGAAAGTATCTCTCTGTGGGCATTTTCTTTTGTCGGAATTTTGTCTGTTTTTTATTCCGGGTATTTTTTCTTTTGACAACTTTTTCAAAATTCATCTTGTTGCCAAAAACTTCATCATCTTCAATATCAATTTCTGGGTTCTTCTTCTCTGATGAAGAGCCTTGTTTTGATGAAGATGACGCAAACTTAAGAATTATTGCTTGCATTTCTTCTGGATTTTTGGCCGCGGAATCTAGACTCAACAGAAATTAATAAGGAATCTTTAAAGTTAGTGAACGGCATCTATTAAAATAGCAAGAATAGAGGTATTTAATCCATCCATAGTTAAGTGTTTTATCCCTACTTGGACTAAGCCAATATGAATGTATTTGTAATTGCTTTTCCTACATTTTTTCAAGTAATTTTGAGAAAGTAATTGTATTCTTTCAAAGGGTTTTGTAAATTGAATATCTCATTCTTCCGTTTTAATAGAGAAATCGATTTTGAAAAATTGGAATTTCGATATTTTGTAAATTCGATCTCTATTTACTTTCGGTTATTCCCAATTATCTATCGATTTTTCAAAATCTTGTATAACTATTTCATCCAAATTTATTATCTTCTTTGAATCCATGGAAGATGTTGAACAATAATCAAAAGAAGTAGATTTATTGAATAACGGATCCATGTATATGAAAACTTATTTTCGAAACTTAAGTTTACCTACAATCCCAAGCATTTCACGGATCTAACTGCCTACACACTTGAGGACTAACTACCCGGACCATCCTAGGCAATAAAACTCAGAAGAGCCTAAATCTCTAGACAAGAATTTCATCTGATCTGGACAACATTTCTCTATATCTCTACCATTTTTGACTCTGATACCAAACTACGCCCAATGATCTAAATGAGATAATAGACAAGGAAGAATTGAAATATAAGAGATTGAAAAATTAAAAGACAAAGGAGATATGCAGAAAGTAAAGTAAGATTAACTTACAAATTACGGTTCCTAATAAGGAATTCATAATTTAAAGGATCTGCAAGAATTTAAATTAAATAGGCAATAGAACCGACCAAGGATTTAATGCAAGAATTTAAAATATTAGGAGGTAGCACCTTCCATAATCATATTTATTCAAAATATTAAAACTTACAAAGATTTATAGTTGATGGAAATTTACGCTTTGGGAATTTCAGATGAGGGAATTTCACGTAACTTTCAAAGGCGAATTTACATGAAGGAATTTAGTTTAGAGAGAGAGTTTCTCTTTCTAAAATCTGAAACTTAATCTAAGAAAAAGCATGTTCTAAATAGAGGGCATAGGGTCTCCTTTTATAGGAGTTTACATGACATTTTAGTAAATAAAAAGGAATCTAACTATTCATCCGAGTGGAGAATGACATCATCCATGACATCATTGACTTTGGCATTTTCTCGAATTATTGCTGGAATTTTTGACTTTTCTGTTTCCTTTTAGAAAGTATCTCTCTGTGGGCATTTTCTTTTGTCGGAATTTTGTCTCGTTTTTTATTCCGGGTATTTTTTCTTTAGACAACTTTTTCAAAATTCATTGTTGCCAAAAAAAGCGCATCATCTTCAATATCAATTTCGGTTCTTCTTCCTCTCGATGAAGAGCCTTGTTTTGATGAAGATGACGCAAACTTAAGAATTATTGCTTGCATTTCTTGTGGATTTTTGGCCGCGGAATCTAGACTCAACAGAAATTAATAAGGAATCTTTAAAGTTAGTGAATCGGCATCTATTAAAATAGCAAGAATAGAGGTATTTAATCCATCCATAGTTAAGTGTTTTATCCCTACTTGGACTAAGCCAATATGAATGTATTTGTAATTGCTTTTCCTACATTTTTTCAAGTAATTTTGAGAAAGTAATTGTATTCTTTCAAAGGGTTTTGTAAATTGAATATCTCATTCTTCCGTTTTAATAGGGAAATCGATTTTGAAAAATTGGTATTTCGATTTTTTGTAAATTCGATCTCTATTTACTTTCGCTATTTCCCAATTATCTATCGATTTTTCAAAATCTTGTATAACGATTTCATCCAAATTTATTATCTTCTTTGAATCCATGGAAGATGTTGAACAAAAATCAAAAGAAGTAGATTTATTGAAAAACGGATCCATGTATATGAAAACTTATTTTCGAAACTTAAGTTTACCTACAATCCCAAGCATTTCACGGATCTAACTGCCGACACACTTGAGGACTAACTACCCGGACCATCCTAGGCAATAAAACTCAGAAGAGCCTAAATCTCTAGACAAGAATTTCATCGATCCGGACAACATTTCTCTATATCTCTACCATTTTTGACTCTGATACCAAACTACGCCCAATGATCTAAATGAGATAATAGACAAGGAAGGAATTGAAATATAAGAGATTGAAAAATTAAAAGACAAAGGAGATATGCATTAAGTAAAGTAAGATTAACTTACAAATTACGGTTCCTAATAAGGAATTCATAACAAGAATTTAAATTAAATAGGTAATAGAACCGGCCAAGGATTTAATGCAAGAATTTAAAGAATTTAAAATATTAGGAGGTAGCACCTTCCATAATCATATTTATTCAAAATATTAAAACTTACAAAGATTTATAGTTGATGAAAATTTACGCTTTGGGAATTTCGGATGAGGGAATTTCACGTAACTTTCAAAGGCGAATTTAGATGAAGGAATTTAGTTTAGAGAGAGAGTTTCTCTTTCTAAAATCTGAAACTTAATCTAAGAAAAAGCATGTTCTAAATAGAGGGAAGAGGGTCTCCTTTTATAGGAGTTTACATGACATTTTAGTAAATAAAAAGGAATCTAACTATTCATCCGAGTGGAGAATGACATCATCCATGACATCATTGACTTTGGCATTTTCTCGAATTATTGCTGGAATTTTTGACTTTTACTGTTTCCTTTTAGAAAGTATCTCTCTGTGGGCATTTTCTTTTGTCGGAATTTTGTCTGTTTTTTATTCCGGGTATTTTTTCTTTTGACAACTTTTTCAAAATTCACTGTTGCCAAAAACTTCATCATCTTCAATATCAATTTCTGGTTCTTCTTCCTCTGATGAAGAGCCTTGTTTTGATGAAGATGACGCAAACTTAAGAATTATTGCTTGCATTTCTTGTGGATTTTTGGCCGCGGAATCTAGACTCAACAGAAATTAATAAGGAATCTTTAAAGTTAGTGAATATGGCATCTATTAAAATAGCAAGAATAGAGGTATTTAATCCATCCATAGTTAAGTGTTTTATCCCTACTTGGACTAAGCCAATATGAATGTATTTGTAATTGCTTTTCCTACGTTTTTTCAAGTAATTTTGAGAAAGTAATTGTATTCTTTCAAAGGGTTTTGTAAATTGAATATCTCATTCTTCCGTTTTAATAGAGAAATCGATTTTGAAAAATTGGAATTTCGATTTTTGTAAATTCGATCTCTATTTACTTTCGTTATTCCCAATTATCTATCGATTTTTCAAAATCTTGTATAACGATTTCATCCAAATTTATTATCTTCTTTGAATCCATGGAAGATGTTGAACAATAATCAAAAGAAGTAGATTTATTGAAAAACGGATCCATGTATATGAAAACTTATTTTCGAAACTTAAGTTTACCTACAATCCCAAGCATTTCACGGATCTAACCGCCTACACACTTGAGGACTAACTACCCGGACCATCCTAGGCAATAAAACTCGAAGAGCCTAAATCTCTAGACAAGAATTTCATCGATCGGACAACATTTCTCTATATCTCTACCATTTTTGACTCGATACCAAACTACGCCCAATGATCTAAATGAGATAATAGACAAGGAAGAATTGAAATATAAGAGATTGAAAAATTAAAAGACAAAGGAGATATGCAGAAAGTAAAGTAAGATTAACTTACAAATTACGGTTCCTAATAAGGAATTCATAATTTAAAGGATCTGCAAGAATTTAAATTAAATAGGCAATAGAACCGACCAAGGATTTAATGCAAGAATTTAAAATATTAGGAGGTAGCACCTTCCATAATCATATTTATTCAAAATATTAAAACTTACAAAGATTTATAGTTGATGGAAATTTACGCTTTGGGAATTTCAGATGAGGGAATTTCACGTAACTTTCAAAGGCGAATTTACATGAAGGAATTTAGTTTAGAGAGAGAGTTTCTCTTTCTAAAATCGAAACTTAATCTAAGAAAAAGCATGTTCTAAATAGAGGGCATAGGGTCTCCTTTTATAGGAGTTTACATGACATTTTAGTAAATAAAAAGGAATCTAACTATTCATCCGAGTGGAGAATGACATCATCCATGACATCATTGACTTTGGCATTTTCTCGAATTATTGCTGGAATTTTTGACTTTTCCGTTTCCTTTTAGAAAGTATCTCTCTGTGGGCATTTTCTTTTGTCGGAATTTTGTCTCGTTTTTTATTCCGGGTATTTTTTCTTTAGACAACTTTTTCAAAATTCATTGTTGCCAAAAACTCGCATCATCTTCAATATCAATTTCGGTTCTTCTTCCTCTCGATGAAGAGCCTTGTTTTGATGAAGATGACGCAAACTTAAGAATTATTATTCTTGCATTTCTTGTGGATTTTTGGCCGCGGAATCTAGACTCAACAGAAATTAATAAGGAATCTTTAAAGTTAGTGAATCGGCATCTATTAAAATAGCAAGAATAGAGGTATTTAATCCATCCATAGTTAAGTGTTTTATCCCTACTTGGACTAAGCCAATATGAATGTATTTGTAATTGCTTTTCCTACATTTTTTCAAGTAATTTTGAGAAAGTAATTGTATTCTTTCAAAGGGTTTTGTAAATTGAATATCTCATTCTTCCGTTTTAATAGGGAAATCGATTTTGAAAAATTGGTATTTCGATTTTTTGTAAATTCGATCTCTATTTACTTTCGCTATTTCCCAATTATCTATCGATTTTTCAAAATCTTGTATAACGATTTCATCCAAATTTATTATCTTCTTTGAATCCATGGAAGATGTTGAACAAAAATCAAAAGAAGTAGATTTATTGAAAAACGGATCCATGTATATGAAAACTTATTTTCGAAACTTAAGTTTACCTACAATCCCAAGCATTTCACGGATCTAACTGCCGACACACTTGAGGACTAACTACCCGGACCATCCTAGGCAATAAAACTCAGAAGAGCCTAAATCTCTAGACAAGAATTTCATCCGATCGGACAACATTTCTCTATATCTCTACCATTTTTGACTCTGATACCAAACTACGCCCAATGATCTAAATGAGATAATAGACAAGGAAGGAATTGAAATATAAGAGATTGAAAAATTAAAAGACAAAGGAGATATGCAGAAAGTAAAGTAAGATTAACTTACAAATTACGGTTCCTAATAAGGAATTCATAATTTTCAAGAATTTAAATTAAATAGGCAATAGAACCGGCCAAGGATTTAATGCAAGAATTTAAAGAATTTAAAATATTAGGAGGTAGCACCTTCCATAATCATATTTATTCAAAATATTAAAACTTACAAAGATTTATAGTTGATGAAAATTTACGCTTTGGGAATTTCGGATGAGGGAATTTCACGTAACTTTCAAAGGCGAATTTAGATGAAGGAATTTAGTTTAGAGAGAGAGTTTCTCTTTCTAAAATCTGAAACTTAATATAAGAAAAAGCTTGTTCTAAATAGAGGGAAGAGGGTCTCCTTTTATAGGAGTTTACATGACATTTTAGTAAATAAAAAGGAATCTAACTATTCATCCGAGTGGAGAATGACATCATCCATGACATGACTTTGGCATTTTCTCGAATTATTGCTTTGGAATTTTTGACTTTTACTTGTTTCCTTTTAGAAAGTATCTCTCTGTGGGCATTTTCTTTTGTCGGAATTTTGTCTGTTTTTTATTCCGGGTATTTTTTCTTTTGACAACTTTTTCAAAATTCACTGTTGCCAAAAACATCATCATCTTCAATATCAATTTCTGGTTCTTCTTCCTCTGATGAAGAGCCTTGTTTTGATGAAGATGACGCAAACTTAAGAATTATTGCTTGCATTTCTTCTGGATTTTTGGCCGCGGAATCTAGACTCAACAGAAATTAATAAGGAATCTTTAAAGTTAGTGAATCTGGCATCTATTAAAATAGCAAGAATAGAGGTATTTAATCCTTCCATAGTTAAGTGTTTTATCCCTACTTGGACTAAGCCAATATGAATGTATTTGTAATTGCTTTTCCTACGTTTTTTCAAGTAATTTTGAGAAAGTAATTGTATTCTTTCAAAGGGTTTTGTAAATTGAATATCTCATTCTTCCGTTTTAATAGAGAAATCGATTTTGAAAAATTGGAATTTCGATTTTTTTAAAATTCGATCTCTATTTACTTTCGGTTATTCCCAATTATCTATCGATTTTTCAAAATCTTGTATAACGATTTCATCCAAATTTATTATCTTCTTTGAATCCATGGAAGATGTTGAACAATAATCAAAAGAAGTAGATTTATTGAAAAACGGATCCATGTATATGAAAACTTATTTTCGAAACTTAAGTTTACCTACAATCCCAAGCATTTCACGGATCTAACCGCCTACACACTTGAGGACTAACTACCCGGACCATCCTAGGCAATAAAACTCGAAGAGCCTAAATCTCTAGACAAGAATTTCATCGATCCGGACAACATTTCTCTATATCTCTACCATTTTTGACTCGATACCAAACTACGCCCAATGATCTAAATGAGATAATAGACAAGGAAGAAATTGAAATATAAGAGATTGAAAAATTAAAAGACAAAGGAGATATGCAGAAAGTAAAGTAAGATTAACTTACAAATTACGGTTCCTAATAAGGAATTCATAATTTAAAGGATCTGCAAGAATTTAAATTAAATAGGCAATAGAACCGACCAAGGATTTAATGCAAGAATTTAAAATATTAGGAGGTAGCACCTTCCATAATCATATTTATTCAAAATATTAAAACTTACAAAGATTTATAGTTGATGGAAATTTACGCTTTGGGAATTTCAGATGAGGGAATTTCACGTAACTTTCAAAGGCGAATTTACATGAAGGAATTTAGTTTAGAGAGAGAGTTTCTCTTTCTAAAATCTGAAACTTAATCTAAGAAAAAGCATGTTCTAAATAGAGGGCATAGGGTCTCCTTTTATAGGAGTTTACATGACATTTTAGTAAATAAAAAGGAATCTAACTATTCATCCGAGTGGAGAATGACATCATCCATGACATCATTGACTTTGGCATTTTCTCGAATTATTGCTTTGGAATTTTTGACTTTTACTGTTTCCTTTTAGAAAGTATCTCTCTGTGGGCATTTTCTTTTGTCGGAATTTTGTCTGTTTTTTATTCCGGGTATTTTTTCTTTAGACAACTTTTTCAAAATTCACTGTTGCCAAAAACTGCATCATCTTCAATATCAATTTCTGGTTCTTCTTCCTCTGATGAAGAGCCTTGTTTTGATGAAGATGACGCAAACTTAAGAATTATTGCTTGCATTTCTTGTGGATTTTTGGCCGCGGAATCTAGACTCAACAGAAATTAATAAGGAATCTTTAAAGTTAGTGAATCTGGCATCTATTAAAATAGCAAGAATAGAGGTATTTAATCCATCCATAGTTAAGTGTTTTATCCCTACTTGGACTAAGCCAATATGAATGTATTTGTAATTGCTTTTCCTACATTTTTTCAAGTAATTTTGAGAAAGTAATTGTATTCTTTCAAAGGGTTTTGTAAATTGAATATCTCATTCTTCCGTTTTAATAGGGAAATCGATTTTGAAAAATTGGTATTTCGATTTTTTGTAAATTCGATCTCTATTTACTTTCGCTATTTCCCAATTATCTATCGATTTTTCAAAATCTTGTATAACGATTTCATCCAAATTTATTATCTTCTTTGAATCCATGGAAGATGTTGAACAAAAATCAAAAGAAGTAGATTTATTGAAAAACGGATCCATGTATATGAAAACTTATTTTCGAAACTTAAGTTTACCTACAATCCCAAGCATTTCACGGATCTAACTCGCCGACACACTTGAGGACTAACTACCCGGACCATCCTAGGCAATAAAACTCGAAGAGCCTAAATCTCTAGACAAGAATTTCATCGATCGGACAACATTTCTCTATATCTCTACCATTTTTGACTCGATACCAAACTACGCCCAATGATCTAAATGAGATAATAGACAAGGAAGGAATTGAAATATAAGAGATTGAAAAATTAAAAGACAAAGGAGATATGCAAAGTAAAGTAAGATTAACTTACAAATTACGGTTCCTAATAAGGAATTCCAAGAATTTAAATTAAATAGGTAATAGAACCGACCAAGGATTTAATGCAAGAATTTAAAGAATTTAAAATATTAGGAGGTAGCACCTTCCATAATCATATTTATTCAAAATATTAAAACTTACAAAGATTTATAGTTGATGGAAATTTACGCTTTGGGAATTTCGGATGAGGGAATTTCACGTAACTTTCAAAGGCGAATTTAGATGAAGGAATTTAGTTTAGAGAGAGAGTTTCTCTTTCTAAAATCTCTGAAACTTAATCTAAGAAAAAGCATGTTCTAAATAGAGGGAAGAGGGTCTCCTTTTATAGGAGTTTACATGACATTTTAGTAAATAAAAAGGAATCTAACTATTCATCCGAGTGGAGAATGACATCATCCATGACATCATTGACTTTGGCATTTTCTCGAATTATTGCTGGAATTTTTGACTTTTACTGTTTCCTTTTAGAAAGTATCTCTCTGTGGGCATTTTCTTTTGTCGGAATTTTGTCTGTTTTTTATTCCGGGTATTTTTTCTTTTGACAACTTTTTCAAATTTCATTGTTGCCAAAAACTGCATCATCTTCGATATCAATTTTTGGTTCTTCTTCCTCTGATGAAGAGCCTTGTTTTGATGAAGATGACGCAAACTTAAGAATTATTGCTTGCATTTCTTCTGGATTTTTGGCCGCGGAATCTAGACTCAACAGAAATTAATAAGGAATCTTTAAAGTTAGTGAATCTGGCATCTATTAAAATAGCAAGAATAGAGGTATTTAATCCTTCCATAGTTAAGTGTTTTATCCCTACTTGGACTAAGCCAATATGAATGTATTTGTAATTGCTTTTCCTACGTTTTTTCAAGTAATTTTGAGAAAGTAATTGTATTCTTTCAAAGGGTTTTGTAAATTGAATATCTCATTCTTCCGTTTTAATAGAGAAATCGATTTTGAAAAATTGGTATTTCGATTTTTTGTAAATTCGATCTCTATTTACTTTCGCTATTTCCCAATTATCTATCGATTTTTCAAAATCTTGTATAACGATTTCATCCAAATTTATTATCTTCTTTGAATCCATGGAAGATGTTGAACAATAATCAAAAGAAGTAGATTTATTGAAAAACGGATCCATGTATATGAAAACTTATTTTCGAAACTTAAGTTTACCTACAATCCCAAGCATTTCACGGATCTAACTGCCTACACACTTGAGGACTAACTACCCGGACCATCCTAGGCAATAAAACTCAGAAGAGCCTAAATCTCTAGACAAGAATTTCATCTGATCTGGACAACATTTCTCTATATCTCTACCATTTTTGACTCTGATACCAAACTACGCCCAATGATCTAAATGAGATAATAGACAAGGAAGGAATTGAAATATAAGAGATTGAAAAATTAAAAGACAAAGGAGATATGCAGAAAGTAAAGTAAGATTAACTTACAAATTACGGTTCCTAATAAGGAATTCATAATTTAAAGGATCTGCAAGAATTTAAATTAAATAGGCAATAGAACCGACCAAGGATTTAATGCAAGAATTTAAAATATTAGGAGGTAGCACCTTCCATAATCATATTTATTCAAAATATTAAAACTTACAAAGATTTATAGTTGATGAAAATTTACGCTTTGGGAATTTCGGATGAGGGAATTTCACGTAACTTTCAAAGGCGAATTTAGATGAAGGAATTTAGTTTAGAGAGAGAGTTTCTCTTTCTAAAATCTGAAACTTAATCTAAGAAAAAGCATGTTCTAAATAGAGGGAAGAGGGTCTCCTTTTATAGGAGTTTACATGACATTTTAGTAAATAAAAAGGAATCTAACTATTCATCCGAGTGGAGAATGACATCATCCATGACATCATTGACTTTGGCATTTTCTCGAATTATTGCTGGAATTTTTGACTTTTACTGTTTCCTTTTAGAAAGTATCTCTCTGTGGGCATTTTCTTTTGTCGGAATTTTGTCTGTTTTTTATTCCGGGTATTTTTTCTTTTGACAACTTTTTCAAAATTCTTGTTGCCAAAAACTTCATCATCTTCAATATCAATTTTCGGTTCTTCTTCCTCGATGAAGAGCCTTGTTTTGATGAAGATGACGCAAACTTAAGAATTATTGCTTGCATTTTCTTCTGGATTTTTGGCCGCGGAATCTAGACTCAACAGAAATTAATAAGGAATCTTTAAAGTTAGTGAATCTGGCATCTATTAAAATAGCAAGAATAGAGGTATTTAATCCATCCATAGTTAAGTGTTTTATCCCTACTTGGACTAAGCCAATATGAATGTATTTGTAATTGCTTTTCCTACGTTTTTTCAAGTAATTTTGAGAAAGTAATTGTATTCTTTCAAAGGGTTTTGTAAATTGAATATCTCATTCTTCCGTTTTAATAGAGAAATCGATTTTGAAAAATTGGTATTTCGATTTTTGTAAATTCGATCTCTATTTACTTTCGCTATTTCCCAATTATCTATCGATTTTTCAAAATCTTGTATAACGATTTCATCCAAATTTATTATCTTCTTTGAATCCATGGAAGATGTTGAACAAAATCAAAAGAAGTAGATTTATTGAAAAACGGATCCATGTATATGAAAACTTATTTTCGAAACTTAAGTTTACCTACAATCCCAAGCATTTCACGGATCTAACCGCCTACACACTTGAGGACTAACTACCCGGACCATCCTAGGCAATAAAACTCGAAGAGCCTAAATCTCTAGACAAGAATTTCATCGATCGGACAACATTTCTCTATATCTCTACCATTTTTGACTCGATACCAAACTACGCCCAATGATCTAAATGAGATAATAGACAAGGAAGGAATTGAAATATAAGAGATTGAAAAATTAAAAGACAAAGGAGATATGCAGAAAGTAAAGTAAGATTAACTTAAAATTACGGTTCCTAATAAGGAATTCATAATTTGCAAGAATTTAAAGAATTTAAAATATTAGGAGGTAGCACCTTCCATAATCATATTTATTCAAAATATTAAAACTTACAAAGATTTATAGTTGATGAAAATTTACGCTTTGGGAATTTCGGATGAGGGAATTTCACGTAACTTTCAAAGGCGAATTTAGATGAAGGAATTTAGTTTAGAGAGAGAGTTTCTCTTTCTAAAATCTGAAACTTAATCTAAGAAAAAGCATGTTCTAAATAGAGGGAAGAGGGTCTCCTTTTATAGGAGTTTACATGACATTTTAGTAAATAAAAAGGAATCTAACTATTCATCCGAGTGGAGAATGACATCATCCATGACATCATTGACTTTGGCATTTTCTCGAATTATTGCTGGAATTTTTGACTTTTACTGTTTCCTTTTAGAAAGTATCTCTCTGTGGGCATTTTCTTTTGTCGGAATTTTGTCTGTTTTTTATTCGGGTATTTTTTCTTTTGACAACTTTTTCAAAATTCACTGTTGCCAAAAACATCATCATCTTCAATATCAATTTCTGGTTCTTCTTCCTCTGATGAAGAGCCTTGTTTTGATGAAGATGACGCAAACTTAAGAATTATTGCTTGCATTTCTTCTGGATTTTTGGCCGCGGAATCTAGACTCAACAGAAATTAATAAGGAATCTTTAAAGTTAGTGAATCTGGCATCTATTAAAATAGCAAGAATAGAGGTATTTAATCCATCCATAGTTAAGTGTTTTATCCCTACTTGGACTAAGCCAATATGAATGTATTTGTAATTGCTTTTCCTACGTTTTTTCAAGTAATTTTGAGAAAGTAATTGTATTCTTTCAAAGGGTTTTGTAAATTGAATATCTCATTCTTCCGTTTTAATAGAGAAATCGATTTTGAAAAATTGGAATTTCGATTTTTTGTAAATTCGATCTCTATTTACTTTCGGTTATTCCCAATTATCTATCGATTTTTCAAAATCTTGTATAACGATTTCATCCAAATTTATTATCTTCTTTGAATCCATGGAAGATGTTGAACAATAATCAAAAGAAGTAGATTTATTGAAAAACGGATCCATGTATATGAAAACTTATTTTCGAAACTTAAGTTTACCTACAATCCCAAGCATTTCACGGATCTAACTGCCGACACACCTGGAGGACAAACTACCCGGACCATCCTAGGCAATAAAACTCGAAGAGCCTAAATCTCTAGACAAGAATTTCATCTGATCTGGACAACATTTCTCTATATCTCTACCATTTTTGACTCTGATACCAAACTACGCCCAATGATCTAAATGAGATAATAGACAAGGAAGAAATTGAAATATAAGAGATTGAAAAATTAAAAGACAAAGGAGATATGCAGAAAGTAAAGTAAGATTAACTTACAAATTACGGTTCCTAATAAGGAATTCATAATTTAAAGGATCTGCAAGAATTTAAATTAAATAGGCAATAGAACCGACCAAGGATTTAATGCAAGAATTTAAAATATTAGGAGGTAGCACCTTCCATAATCATATTTATTCAAAATATTAAAACTTACAAAGATTTATAGTTGATGGAAATTTACGCTTTGGGAATTTCAGATGAGGGAATTTCACGTAACTTTCAAAGGCGAATTTACATGAAGGAATTTAGTTTAGAGAGAGAGTTTCTCTTTCTAAAATCTGAAACTTAATCTAAGAAAAAGCATGTTCTAAATAGAGGGCATAGGGTCTCCTTTTATAGGAGTTTACATGACATTTTAGTAAATAAAAAGGAATCTAACTATTCATCCGAGTGGAGAATGACATCATCCATGACATCATTGACTTTGGCATTTTCTCGAATTATTGCTGGAATTTTTGACTTTTTCTTGTTTCCTTTTAGAAAGTATCTCTCTGTGGGCATTTTCTTTTGTCGGAATTTTGTCTCGTTTTTTATTCCGGGTATTTTTTCTTTAGACAACTTTTTCAAAATTCACTGTTGCCAAAAACTGCATCATCTTCAATATCAATTTCTGGTTCTTCTTCCTCTGATGAAGAGCCTTGTTTTGATGAAGATGACGCAAACTTAAGAATTATTGCTTGCATTTCTTCTGGATTTTTGGCCGCGGAATCTAGACTCAACAGAAATTAATAAGGAATCTTTAAAGTTAGTGAATCTGGCATCTATTAAAATAGCAAGAATAGAGGTATTTAATCCATCCATAGTTAAGTGTTTTATCCCTACTTGGACTAAGCCAATATGAATGTATTTGTAATTGCTTTTCCTACATTTTTTCAAGTAATTTTGAGAAAGTAATTGTATTCTTTCAAAGGGTTTTGTAAATTGAATATCTCATTCTTCCGTTTTAATAGGGAAATCGATTTTGAAAAATTGGTATTTCGATTTTTTGTAAATTCGATCTCTATTTACTTTCGCTATTTCCCAATTATCTATCGATTTTTCAAAATCTTGTATAACGATTTCATCCAAATTTATTATCTTCTTTGAATCCATGGAAGATGTTGAACAAAAATCAAAAGAAGTAGATTTATTGAAAAACGGATCCATGTATATGAAAACTTATTTTCGAAACTTAAGTTTACCTACAATCCCAAGCATTTCACGGATCTAACTGCCTACACACTTGAGGACTAACTACCCGGACCATCCTAGGCAATAAAACTCGAAGAGCCTAAATCTCTAGACAAGAATTTCATCGATCCGGACAACATTTCTCTATATCTCTACCATTTTTGACTCTGATACCAAACTACGCCCAATGATCTAAATGAGATAATAGACAAGGAAGGAATTGAAATATAAGAGATTGAAAAATTAAAAGACAAAGGAGATATGCAGAAAGTAAAGTAAGATTAACTTAAAATTACGGTTCCTAATAAGGAATTCATAATTTAAAGGATCAGCAAGAATTTAAATTAAATCAATAACCAAGGATTTAATGCAAGAATAAAGAATTTAAAATATTAGGAGGTAGCACCTTCCATAATCATATTTATTCAAAATATTAAAACTTACAAAGATTTATAGTTGATGAAAATTTACGCTTTGGGAATTTCGGATGAGGGAATTTCACGTAACTTTCAAAGGCGAATTTAGATGAAGGAATTTAGTTTAGAGAGAGAGTTTCTCTTTCTAAAATCTGAAACTTAATCTAAGAAAAAGCATGTTCTAAATAGAGGGAAGAGGGTCTCCTTTTATAGGAGTTTACATGACATTTTAGTAAATAAAAAGGAATCTAACTATTCATCCGAGTGGAGAATGACATCATCCATGACATCATTGACTTTGGCATTTTCTCGAATTATTGCTGGAATTTTTGACTTTTTTCTTGTTTCCTTTTAGAAAGTATCTCTCTGTGGGCATTTTCTTTTGTCGGAATTTTGTCTGTTTTTTATTCCGGGTATTTTTTCTTTTGACAACTTTTTCAAAATTCACTGTTGCCAAAAACTTCATCATCTTCAATATCAATTTCTGGTTCTTCTTCCTCTGATGAAGAGCCTTGTTTTGATGAAGATGACGCAAACTTAAGAATTATTGCTTGCATTTCTTCCGGATTTTTGGCCGCGGAATCTAGACTCAACGAGAAATTAATAAGGAATCTTTAAAGTTAGTGAATATGGCATCTATTAAAATAGCAAGAATAGAGGTATTTAATCCATCCATAGTTAAGTGTTTTATCCCTACTTGGACTAAGCCAATATGAATGTATTTGTAATTGCTTTTCCTACGTTTTTTCAAGTAATTTTGAGAAAGTAATTGTATTCTTTCAAAGGGTTTTGTAAATTGAATATCTCATTCTTCCGTTTTAATAGAGAAATCGATTTTGAAAAATTGGAATTTCGATTTTTTGTAAATTCGATCTCTATTTACTTTCGGTTATTCCCAATTATCTATCGATTTTTCAAAATCTTGTATAACGATTTCATCCAAATTTATTATCTTCTTTGAATCCATGGAAGATGTTGAACAATAATCAAAAGAAGTAGATTTATTGAAAAACGGATCCATGTATATGAAAACTTATTTTCGAAACTTAAGTTTACCTACAATCCCAAGCATTTCACGGATCTAACTCGCCTACACACTTGAGGACTAACTACCCGGACCATCCTAGGCAATAAAACTCGAAGAGCCTAAATCTCTAGACAAGAATTTCATCTCGATCCGGACAACATTTCTCTATATCTCTACCATTTTTGACTCGATACCAAACTACGCCCAATGATCTAAATGAGATAATAGACAAGGAAGAATTGAAATATAAGAGATTGAAAAATTAAAAGACAAAGGAGATATGCAGAAAGTAAAGTAAGATTAACTTACAAATTACGGTTCCTAATAAGGAATTCATAATTTAAAGGATCGCAAGAATTTAAATTAAATAGGCAATAGAACCGACCAAGGATTTAATGCAAGAATTTAAAATATTAGGAGGTAGCACCTTCCATAATCATATTTATTCAAAATATTAAAACTTACAAAGATTTATAGTTGATGGAAATTTACGCTTTGGGAATTTCAGATGAGGGAATTTCACGTAACTTTCAAAGGCGAATTTACATGAAGGAATTTAGTTTAGAGAGAGAGTTTCTCTTTCTAAAATCGAAACTTAATCTAAGAAAAAGCATGTTCTAAATAGAGGGAAGAGGGTCTCCTTTTATAGGAGTTTACATGACATTTTAGTAAATAAAAAGGAATCTAACTATTCATCCGAGTGGAGAATGACATCATCCATGACATCATTGACTTTGGCATTTTCTCGAATTATTGCTGGAATTTTTGACTTTTCTTGTTTCCTTTTAGAAAGTATCTCTCTGTGGGCATTTTCTTTTGTCGGAATTTTGTCCGTTTTTTATTCCGGGTATTTTTTCTTTTGACAACTTTTTCAAAATTCATCTGTTGCCAAAAACTCGCATCATCTTCAATATCAATTTCGGTTCTTCTTCCTCGATGAAGAGCCTTGTTTTGATGAAGATGACGCAAACTTAAGAATTATTGCTTGCATTTCTTCTGGATTTTTGGCCGCGGAATCTAGACTCAACAGAAATTAATAAGGAATCTTTAAAGTTAGTGAATCTGGCATCTATTAAAATAGCAAGAATAGAGGTATTTAATCCATCCATAGTTAAGTGTTTTATCCCTACTTGGACTAAGCCAATATGAATGTATTTGTAATTGCTTTTCCTACGTTTTTTCAAGTAATTTTGAGAAAGTAATTGTATTCTTTCAAAGGGTTTTGTAAATTGAATATCTCATTCTTCCGTTTTAATAGAGAAATCGATTTTGAAAAATTGGTATTTCGATTTTTTGTAAATTCGATCTCTATTTACTTTCGCTTATTCCCAATTATCTATCGATTTTTCAAAATCTTGTATAACGATTTCATCCAAATTTATTATCTTCTTTGAATCCATGGAAGATGTTGAACAAAAATCAAAAGAAGTAGATTTATTGAAAAACGGATCCATGTATATGAAAACTTATTTTCGAAACTTAAGTTTACCTACAATCCCAAGCATTTCACGGATCTAACTCGCCTACACACTTGAGGACTAACTACCCGGACCATCCTAGGCAATAAAACTCGAAGAGCCTAAATCTCTAGACAAGAATTTCATCTGATCTGGACAACATTTCTCTATATCTCTACCATTTTTGACTCTGATACCAAACTACGCCCAATGATCTAAATGAGATAATAGACAAGGAAGGAATTGAAATATAAGAGATTGAAAAATTAAAAGACAAAGGAGATATGCAGAAAGTAAAGTAAGATTAACTTACAAATTACGGTTCCTAATAAGGAATTCATAATTTAAAGGATCTGCAAGAATTTAAATTAAATAGGCAATAGAACCGACCAAGGATTTAATGCAAGAATTTAAAATATTAGGAGGTAGCACCTTCCATAATCATATTTATTCAAAATATTAAAACTTACAAAGATTTATAGTTGATGGAAATTTACGCTTTGGGAATTTCGGATGAGGGAATTTCACGTAACTTTCAAAGGCGAATTTAGATGAAGGAATTTAGTTTAGAGAGAGAGTTTCTCTTTCTAAAATCTGAAACTTAATCTAAGAAAAAGCTTGTTCTAAATAGAGGGCATAGGGTCTCCTTTTATAGGAGTTTACATGACATTTTAGTAAATAAAAAGGAATCTAACTATTCATCCGAGTGGAGAATGACATCAATGACATCATGACTTTGGCATTTTCTCGAATTATTGCTGGAATTTTTGACTTTACTCGTTTCCTTTTAGAAAGTATCTCTCTGTGGGCATTTTCTTTTGTCGGAATTTTTTCGGAATTTTGTCTCGTTTTTTATTCCGGGTATTTTTTCTTTTAGACAACTTTTTCAAAATTCACTGTTGCCAAAAACTGCATCATCTTCAATATCAATTTCTGGTTCTTCTTCCTCTGATGAAGAGCCTTGTTTTGATGAAGATGACGCAAACTTAAGAATTATTGCTTGCATTTCTTCTGGATTTTTGGCCGCGGAATCTAGACTCAACAGAAATTAATAAGGAATCTTTAAAGTTAGTGAATCTGGCATCTATTAAAATAGCAAGAATAGAGGTATTTAATCCTTCCATAGTTAAGTGTTTTATCCCTACTTGGACTAAGCCAATATGAATGTATTTGTAATTGCTTTTCCTACGTTTTTTCAAGTAATTTTGAGAAAGTAATTGTATTCTTTCAAAGGGTTTTGTAAATTGAATATCTCATTCTTCCGTTTTAATAGGGAAATCGATTTTGAAAAATTGGTATTTCGATTTTTTGTAAATTCGATCTCTATTTACTTTCGCTATTTCCCAATTATCTATCGATTTTTCAAAATCTTGTATAACGATTTCATCCAAATTTATTATCTTCTTTGAATCCATGGAAGATGTTGAACAAAAATCAAAAGAAGTAGATTTATTGAAAAACGGATCCATGTATATGAAAACTTATTTTCGAAACTTAAGTTTACCTACAATCCCAAGCATTTCACGGATCTAACTGCCTACACACTTGAGGACTAACTACCCGGACCATCCTAGGCAATAAAACTCGAAGAGCCTAAATCTCTAGACAAGAATTTCATCCGATCGGACAACATTTCTCTATATCTCTACCATTTTTGACTCTGATACCAAACTACGCCCAATGATCTAAATGAGATAATAGACAAGGAAGGAATTGAAATATAAGAGATTGAAAAATTAAAAGACAAAGGAGATATGCAGAAAGTAAAGTAAGATTAACTTACAAATTACGGTTCCTAATAAGGAATTCATAATTTAAAGGATCGCAAGAATTTAAATTAAATAGGCAATAGAACCGACCAAGGATTTAATGCAAGAATTTAAAATATTAGGAGGTAGCACCTTCCATAATCATATTTATTCAAAATATTAAAACTTACAAAGATTTATAGTTGATGGAAATTTACGATTTGGGAATTTCAGATGAGGGAATTTCACGTAACTTTCAAAGGCGAATTTACATGAAGGAATTTAGTTTAGAGAGAGAGTTTCTCTTTCTAAAATCGAAACTTAATCTAAGAAAAAGCATGTTCTAAATAGAGGGCATAGGGTCTCCTTTTATAGGAGTTTACATGACATTTTAGTAAATAAAAAGGAATCTAACTATTCATCCGAGTGGAGAATGACATCATCCATGACATCATTGACTTTGGCATTTTCTCGAATTATTCTTTGGAATTTTTGACTTTTCTTGTTTCCTTTTAGAAAGTATCTCTCTGTGGGCATTTTCTTTTGTCGGAATTTTGTCTCGTTTTTTATTCCGGGTATTTTTTCTTTAGACAACTTTTTCAAAATTCTTTGTTGCCAAAAAGCGCATCATCTTCAATATCAATTTCGGTTCTTCTTCCTCGATGAAGAGCCTTGTTTTGATGAAGATGACGCAAACTTAAGAATTATTGCTTGCATTTCTTCCGGATTTTTGGCCGCGGAATCTAGACTCAACAGAAATTAATAAGGAATCTTTAAAGTTAGTGAATCGGCATCTATTAAAATAGCAAGAATAGAGGTATTTAATCCATCCATAGTTAAGTGTTTTATCCCTACTTGGACTAAGCCAATATGAATGTATTTGTAATTGCTTTTCCTACATTTTTTTAAGTAATTTTGAGAAAGTAATTGTATTCTTTCAAAGGGTTTTGTAAATTGAATATCTCATTCTTCCGTTTTAATAGGGAAATCGATTTTGAAAAATTGGTATTTCGATTTTTTGTAAATTCGATCTCTATTTACTTTCGCTATTTCCCAATTATCTATCGATTTTTCAAAATCTTGTATAACGATTTCATCCAAATTTATTATCTTCTTTGAATCCATGGAAGATGTTGAACAAAAATCAAAAGAAGTAGATTTATTGAAAAACGGATCCATGTATATGAAAACTTATTTTCGAAACTTAAGTTTACCTACAATCCCAAGCATTTCACGGATCTAAGCGCCGACACACTTGAGGACTAACTACCCGGACCATCCTAGGCAATAAAACTCAGAAGAGCCTAAATCTCTAGACAAGAATTTCATCTGATCTGGACAACATTTCTCTATATCTCTACCATTTTTGACTCTGATACCAAACTACGCCCAATGATCTAAATGAGATAATAGACAAGGAAGGAATTGAAATATAAGAGATTGAAAAATTAAAAGACAAAGGAGATATGCAGAAAGTAAAGTAAGATTAACTTAAAATTACGGTTCCTAATAAGGAATTCAAGAATAATAAATTAAACCGACCAAGGATCAAGAATTTAAAGAATTTAAAATATTAGGAAGATATTCAAAATATTAAAACTTACAAAGATTTATAGTTGATGAAAATTTACGCTTTGGGAATTTCGGATGAGGGAATTTCACGTAACTTTCAAAGGCGAATTTAGATGAAGGAATTTAGTTTAGAGAGAGAGTTTCTCTTTCTAAAATCTGAAACTTAATATAAGAAAAAGCTTGTTCTAAATAGAGGGAAGAGGGTCTCCTTTTATAGGAGTTTACATGACATTTTAGTAAATAAAAAGGAATCTAACTATTCATCCGAGTGGAGAATAACATGACTTTGGCATTTTCTCGAATTATTGCTGGAATTTTTGACTTATACTGTTTCCTTTTAGAAAGTATCTCTCTGTGGGCATTTTCTTTTGTCGGAATTTTGTCTGTTTTTTATTCCGGGTATTTTTTCTTTTTACAACTTTTTCAAAATTCACTGTTGCCAAAAACATCATCATCTTCAATATCAATTTCTGGTTCTTCTTCCTCTGATGAAGAGCCTTGTTTTGATGAAGATGACGCAAACTTAAGAATTATTGCTTGCATTTCTTCTGGATTTTTGGCCGCGGAATCTAGACTCAACAGAAATTAATAAGGAATCTTTAAAGTTAGTGAATCTGGCATCTATTAAAATAGCAAGAATAGAGGTATTTAATCCTTCCATAGTTAAGTGTTTTATCCCTACTTGAACTAAGCCAATATGAATGTATTTATAATTGCTTTTCCTCCGTTTTTTCAAGTAATTTTGAGAAAGTAATTGTATTCTTTCAAAGGGTTTTGTAAATTGAATATCTCATTCTTCCGTTTTAATAGAGAAATCGATTTTGAAAAATTGGAATTTCGATTTTTTGTAAATTCGATCTCTATTTACTTTCGGTTATTCCCAATTATCTATCGATTTTTCAAAATCTTGTATAACGATTTCATCCAAATTTATTATCTTCTTTGAATCCATGGAAGATGTTGAACAATAATCAAAAGAAGTAGATTTATTGAAAAACGGATCCATGTATATGAAAACTTATTTTCGAAACTTAAGTTTACCTACAATCCCAAGCATTTCACGGATCTAACGCCTACACACTTGAGGACTAACTACCCGGACCATCCTAGGCAATAAAACTCGAAGAGCCTAAATCTCTAGAAAAGAATTTCATCCGATCGGACAACATTTCTCTATATCTCTACCATTTTTGACTCTGATACCAAACTACGCCTAATGATCTAAATGAGATAATAGACGAGGAAGAAATTGAAATATAAGAGATTGAAAAATTAAAAGACAAAGGAGATATGCAGAAAGTAAAGTAAGATTAACTTACAAATTACGGTTCCTAATAAGGAATTCATAATTTAAAGGATGCAAGAATTTAAATTAAATAGGCAATAGAACCGACCAAGGATTTAATGCAAGAATTTAAAATATTAGGAGGTAGCACCTTCCATAATCATATTTATTCAAAATATTAAAACTTACAAAGATTTATAGTTGATGGAAATTTACGCTTTGGGAATTTCAGATGAGGGAATTTCACGTAACTTTCAAAGGCGAATTTACATGAAGGAATTTAGTTTAGAGAGAGAGTTTCTCTTTCTAAAATCTGAAACTTAATCTAAGAAAAAGCATGTTCTAAATAGAGGGCAAGAGGGTCTCCTTTTATAGGAGTTTACATGACATTTTAGTAAATAAAAAGGAATCTAACTATTCATCCGAGTGGAGAATGACATCATCCATGACATCATTGACTTTGGCATTTTCTCGAATTATTGCTTTGGAATTTTTGACTTTTACCTGTTTCCTTTTAGAAAGTATCTCTCTGTGGGCATTTTCTTTTGTCGGAATTTTGTCCGTTTTTTATTCCGGGTATTTTTTCTTTTGACAACTTTTTCAAAATTCATTGTTGCCAAAAGCGCATCATCTTCAATATCAATTTCTCGGTTCTTCTTCCTCGATGAAGAGCCTTGTTTTGATGAAGATGACGCAAACTTAAGAATTATTGCTTGCATTTCTTCTGGATTTTTGGCCGCGGAATCTAGACTCAAGAAATTAATAAGGAATCTTTAAAGTTAGTGAATCTGGCATCTATTAAAATAGCAAGAATAGAGGTATTTAATCCATCCATAGTTAAGTGTTTTATCCCTACTTGGACTAAGCCAATATGAATGTATTTGTAATTGCTTTTCCTACATTTTTTCAAGTAATTTTGAGAAAGTAATTGTATTCTTTCAAAGGGTTTTGTAAATTGAATATCTCATTCTTCCGTTTTAATAGGGAAATCGATTTTGAAAAATTGGTATTTCGATTTTTTGTAAATTCGATCTCTATTTACTTTCGCTATTTCCCAATTATCTATCGATTTTTCAAAATCTTGTATAACGATTTCATCCAAATTTATTATCTTCTTTGAATCCATGGAAGATGTTGAACAAAAATCAAAAGAAGTAGATTTATTGAAAAACAGATCCATGTATATGAAAACTTATTTTCGAAACTTAAGTTTACCTACAATCCCAAGCATTTCACGGATCTAACTGCCGACACACTTGAGGACTAACTACCCGGACCATCCTAGGCAATAAAACTCAGAAGAGCCTAAATCTCTAGACAAGAATTTCATCTGATCTGGACAACATTTCTCTATATCTCTACCATTTTTGACTCTGATACCAAACTACGCCCAATGATCTAAATGAGATAATAGACAAGGAAGGAATTGAAATATAAGAGATTGAAAAATTAAAAGACAAAGGAGATATGCAGAAAGTAAAGTAAGATTAACTTAAAATTACGGTTCCTAATAAGGAATTCATAATTTAAAGGATCAGCAAGATATTCAAAATATTAAAACTTACAAAGATTTATAGTTGATGAAAATTTACGCTTTGGGAATTTCGGATGAGGGAATTTCACGTAACTTTCAAAGGCGAATTTAGATGAAGGAATTTAGTTTAGAGAGAGAGTTTCTCTTTCTAAAATCTGAAACTTAATATAAGAAAAAGCTTGTTCTAAATAGAGGGAAGAGGGTCTCCTTTTATAGGAGTTTACATGACATTTTAGTAAATAAAAAGGAATCTAACTATTCATCCGAGTGGAGAATAACATGACTTTGGCATTTTCACGAATTATTGCAGGAATGTTTACTTTTACTGTTTACTTTTAGAAAGAATCTCTCTGTGGGCATTTTCTTTTGTCGGAATTTTGTCTGTTTTTTATTCCGGGTATTTTTTCTTTTTACAACTTTTTCAAAATTCACTGTTGCCAAAAACATCATCATCTTCAATATCAATTTCTGGTTCTTCTTCCTCTGATGAAGAGCCTTGTTTTGATGAAGATGACGCAAACTTAAGAATTATTGCTTGCATTTCTTCTGGATTTTTGGCCGCGGAATCTAGACTCAACAGAAATTAATAAGGAATCTTTAAAGTTAGTGAATCTGGCATCTATTAAAATAGCAAGAATAGAGGTATTTAATCCTTCCATAGTTAAGTGTTTTATCCCTACTTGAACTAAGCCAATATGAATGTATTTATAATTGCTTTTCCTCCGTTTTTTCAAGTAATTTTGAGAAAGTAATTGTATTCTTTCAAAGGGTTTTGTAAATTGAATATCTCATTCTTCCGTTTTAATAGAGAAATCGATTTTGAAAAATTGGAATTTCGATTTTTTGTAAATTCGATCTCTATTTACTTTCGGTTATTCCCAATTATCTATCGATTTTTCAAAATCTTGTATAACGATTTCATCCAAATTTATTATCTTCTTTGAATCCATGGAAGATGTTGAACAATAATCAAAAGAAGTAGATTTATTGAATAACGGATCCATGTATATGAAAACTTATTTTCGAAACTTAAGTTTACCTACAATCCCAAGCATTTCACGGATCTAACTGCCTACACACTTGAGGACTAACTACCCGGACCATCCTAGGCAATAAAACTCAGAAGAGCCTAAATCTCTAGAAAAGAATTTCATCTGATCTGGACAACATTTCTCTATATCTCTACCATTTTTGACTCTGATACCAAACTACGCCTAATGATCTAAATGAGATAATAGACGAGGAAGAAATTGAAATATAAGAGATTGAAAAATTAAAAGACAAAGGAGATATGCAGAAAGTAAAGTAAGATTAACTTACAAATTACGGTTCCTAATAAGGAATTCATAATTTAAAGGATCTGCAAGAATTTAAATTAAATAGGCAATAGAACCGACCAAGGATTTAATGCAAGAATTTAAAATATTAGGAGGTAGCACCTTCCATAATCATATTTATTCAAAATATTAAAACTTACAAAGATTTATAGTTGATGGAAATTTACGCTTTGGGAATTTCAGATGAGGGAATTTCACGTAACTTTCAAAGGCGAATTTACATGAAGGAATTTAGTTTAGAGAGAGAGTTTCTCTTTCTAAAATCTGAAACTTAATCTAAGAAAAAGCATGTTCTAAATAGAGGGCATAGGGTCTCCTTTTATAGGAGTTTACATGACATTTTAGTAAATAAAAAGGAATCTAACTATTCATCCGAGTGGAGAATGACATCATCCATGACATCATTGACTTTGGCATTTTCTCGAATTATTGCTGGAATTTTTGACTTTTACTGTTTCCTTTTAGAAAGTATCTCTCTGTGGGCATTTTCTTTTGTCGGAATTTTGTCTGTTTTTTATTCGGGTATTTTTTCTTTAGACAACTTTTTCAAAATTCATTGTTGCCAAAAAACTCGCATCATCTTCAATATCAATTTTCGGTTCTTCTTCCTCGATGAAGAGCCTTGTTTTGATGAAGATGACGCAAACTTAAGAATTATTGCTTGCATTTCTTCCGGATTTTTGGCCGCGGAATCTAGACTCAACAGAAATTAATAAGGAATCTTTAAAGTTAGTGAATCGGCATCTATTAAAATAGCAAGAATAGAGGTATTTAATCCATCCATAGTTAAGTGTTTTATCCCTACTTGGACTAAGCCAATATGAATGTATTTGTAATTGCTTTTCCTACATTTTTTCAAGTAATTTTGAGAAAGTAATTGTATTCTTTCAAAGGGTTTTGTAAATTGAATATCTCATTCTTCCGTTTTAATAGGGAAATCGATTTTGAAAAATTGGTATTTCGATTTTTTGTAAATTCGATCTCTATTTACTTTCGCTATTTCCCAATTATCTATCGATTTTTCAAAATCTTGTATAACGATTTCATCCAAATTTATTATCTTCTTTGAATCCATGGAAGATGTTGAACAAAAATCAAAGAAGTAGATTTATTGAAAAACAGATCCATGTATATGAAAACTTATTTTCGAAACTTAAGTTTACCTACAATCCCAAGCATTTCACGGATCTAATCGCCGACACACTTGAGGACTAACTACCCGGACCATCCTAGGCAATAAAACTCGAGAAGAGCCTAAATCTCTAGACAAGAATTTCATCGATCGGACAACATTTCTCTATATCTCTACCATTTTTGACTCTGATACCAAACTACGCCCAATGATCTAAATGAGATAATAGACAAGGAAGGAATTGAAATATAAGAGATTGAAAAATTAAAAGACAAAGGAGATATGCAGAAAGTAAAGTAAGATTAACTTAAAATTACGGTTCCTAATAAGGAATTCATAATTTAAAGGATCAAGAATTTAAATTAAATAGGCAATAGAACCCGCCAAGGCAAGATATTCAAAATATTAAAACTTACAAAGATTTATAGTTGATGAAAATTTACGCTTTGGGAATTTCGGATGAGGGAATTTCACGTAACTTTCAAAGGCGAATTTAGATGAAGGAATTTAGTTTAGAGAGAGAGTTTCTCTTTCTAAAATCTGAAACTTAATATAAGAAAAAGCTTGTTCTAAATAGAGGGAAGAGGGTCTCCTTTTATAGGAGTTTACATGACATTTTAGTAAATAAAAAGGAATCTAACTATTCATCCGAGTGGAGAATAACATGACTTTGGCATTTTCACGAATTATTGCAGGAAATGTTTACTTTTACTGTTTACTTTTAGAAAGAATCTCTCTGTGGGCATTTTCTTTTGTCGGAATTTTGTCTGTTTTTTATTCCGGGTATTTTTTCTTTTTACAACTTTTTCAAAATTCACTGTTGCCAAAAACATCATCATCTTCAATATCAATTTCTGGTTCTTCTTCCTCTGATGAAGAGCCTTGTTTTGATGAAGATGACGCAAACTTAAGAATTATTGCTTGCATTTCTTCGGATTTTTGGCGCGGAATCTAGACTCAACGAGAAATTAATAAGGAATCTTTAAAGTTAGTGAATCTGGCATCTATTAAAATAGCAAGAATAGAGGTATTTAATCCTTCCATAGTTAAGTGTTTTATCCCTACTTGAACTAAGCCAATATGAATGTATTTATAATTGCTTTTCCTACGTTTTTTCAAGTAATTTTGAGAAAGTAATTGTATTCTTTCAAAGGGTTTTGTAAATTGAATATCTCATTCTTCCGTTTTAATAGAGAAATCGATTTTGAAAAATTGGAATTTCGATTTTTTGTAAATTCGATCTCTATTTACTTTCGGTTATTCCCAATTATCTATCGATTTTTCAAAATCTTGTATAACGATTTCATCCAAATTTATTATCTTCTTTGAATCCATGGAAGATGTTGAACAAAAATGAAAAGAAATAGATTTATTGAATAACGGATCCATGTATATGAAAACTTATTTTCGAAACTTAAGTTTACCTACAATCCCAAGCATTTCACGGATCTAACTGCCTACACACTTGAGGACTAACTACCCGGACCATCCTAGGCAATAAAACTCAGAAGAGCCTAAATCTCTAGAAAAGAATTTCATCTGATCTGGACAACATTTCTCTATATCTCTACCATTTTTGACTCTGATACCAAACTACGCCCAATGATCTAAATGAGATAATAGACGAGGAAGAAATTGAAATATAAGAGATTGAAAAATTAAAAGACAAAGGAGATATGCAGAAAGTAAAGTAAGATTAACTTACAAATTACGGTTCCTAATAAGGAATTCATAATTTAAAGGATCTGCAAGAATTTAAATTAAATAGGCAATAGAACCGACCAAGGATTTAATGCAAGAATTTAAAATATTAGGAGGTAGCACCTTCCATAATCATATTTATTCAAAATATTAAAACTTACAAAGATTTATAGTTGATGGAAATTTACGCTTTGGGAATTTCAGATGAGGGAATTTCACGTAACTTTCAAAGGCGAATTTACATGAAGGAATTTAGTTTAGAGAGAGAGTTTCTCTTTCTAAAATCTGAAACTTAATCTAAGAAAAAGCATGTTCTAAATAGAGGGCATAGGGTCTCCTTTTATAGGAGTTTACATGACATTTTAGTAAATAAAAAGGAATCTAACTATTCATCCGAGTGGAGAATGACATCATCCATGACATCATTGACTTTGGCATTTTCTCGAATTATTGCTGGAATTTTTGACTTTTACTGTTTCCTTTTAGAAAGTATCTCTCTGTGGGCATTTTCTTTTGTCGGAATTTTGTCTGTTTTTTATTCCGGGTATTTTTTCTTTAGACAACTTTTTCAAAATTCACTGTTGCCAAAAACTGCATCATCTTCAATATCAATTTCTGGTTCTTCTTCCTCTGATGAAGAGCCTTGTTTTGATGAAGATGACGCAAACTTAAGAATTATTGCTTGCATTTCTTCTGGATTTTTGGCCGCGGAATCTAGACTCAACAGAAATTAATAAGGAATCTTTAAAGTTAGTGAATCTGGCATCTATTAAAATAGCAAGAATAGAGGTATTTAATCCTTCCATAGTTAAGTGTTTTATCCCTACTTGGACTAAGCCAATATGAATGTATTTGTAATTGCTTTTCCTACGTTTTTTCAAGTAATTTTGAGAAAGTAATTGTATTCTTTCAAAGGGTTTTGTAAATTGAATATCTCATTCTTCCGTTTTAATAGGAAATCGATTTTGAAAAATTGGTATTTCGATTTTTTGTAAATTCGATCTCTATTTACTTTCGCTATTTCCCAATTATCTATCGATTTTTCAAAATCTTGTATAACGATTTCATCCAAATTTATTATCTTCTTTGAATCCATGGAAGATGTTGAACAAAAATCAAAAGAAGTAGATTTATTGAAAAACAGATCCATGTATATGAAAACTTATTTTCGAAACTTAAGTTTACCTACAATCCCAAGCATTTCACGGATCTAATCGCCGACACACTTGAGGACTAACTACCGGACCATCCTAGGCAATAAAACTCGAAGAGCCTAAATCTCTAGACAAGAATTTCATCGATCGGACAACATTTCTCTATATCTCTACCATTTTTGACTCGATACCAAACTACGCCCAATGATCTAAATGAGATAATAGACAAGGAAGGAATTGAAATATAAGAGATTGAAAAATTAAAAGACAAAGGAGATATGCGAGAAAGTAAAGTAAGATTAACTTACAAATTACGGTTCCTAATAAGGAATTCATAATTTAAAGGATAATTTAAATTAAATAGGCAATCGACCAGGTAGCACCTTCCATAATCATATTTATTCAAAATATTAAAACTTACAAAGATTTATAGTTGATGAAATTTACGCTTTGGGAATTTCGGATGAGGGAATTTCACGTAACTTTCAAAGGCGAATTTAGATGAAGGAATTTAGTTTAGAGAGAGAGTTTCTCTTTCTAAAATCTGAAACTTAATATAAGAAAAAGCTTGTTCTAAATAGAGGGAAGAGGGTCTCCTTTTATAGGAGTTTACATGACATTTTAGTAAATAAAAAGGAATCTAACTATTCATCCGAGTGGAGAATGACATCATCCATGACATCATTGACTTTGGCATTTTCACGAATTATTGCGGGAATTTTTACTTTTACTTGTTTCCTTTTAGAAAGTATCTCTCTGTGGGCATTTTCTTTTGTCGGAATTTTGTCTGTTTTTTATTCCGGGTATTTTTTCTTTTGACAACTTTTTCAAAATTCATTGTTGCCAAAAACTGCATCATCTTCGATATCAATTTCGGTTCTTCTTCCTCTGATGAAGAGCCTTGTTTTGATGAAGATGACGCAAACTTAAGAATTATTGCTTGCATTTCTTCTGGATTTTTGGCCGCGGAATCTAGACTCAACAGAAATTAATAAGGAATCTTTAAAGTTAGTGAATCTGGCATCTATTAAAATAGCAAGAATAGAGGTATTTAATCCTTCCATAGTTAAGTGTTTTATCCCTACTTGGACTAAGCCAATATGAATGTATTTGTAATTTCTTTTCCTACGTTTTTTCAAGTAATTTTGAGAAAGTAATTGTATTCTTTCAAAGGGTTTTGTAAATTGAATATCTCATTCTTCCGTTTTAATAGGGAAATCGATTTTGAAAAATTGGTATTTCGATTTTTTGTAAATTCGATCTCTATTTACTTTCGGTTATTCCCAATTATCTATCGATTTTTCAAAATCTTGTATAACGATTTCATCCAAATTTATTATCTTCTTTGAATCCATGGAAGATGTTGAACAAAAATCAAAAGAAGTAGATTTATTGAAAAACAGATCCATGTATATGAAAACTTATTTTCGAAACTTAAGTTTACCTACAATCCCAAGCATTTCACGGATCTAACTGCCTACACACTTGAGGACTAACTACCCGGACCATCCTAGGCAATAAAACTCAGAAGAGCCTAAATCTCTAGACAAGAATTTCATCTGATCTGGACAACATTTCTCTATATCTCTACCATTTTTGACTCTGATACCAAACTACGCCCAATGATCTAAATGAGATAATAGACAAGGAAGGAATTGAAATATAAGAGATTGAAAAATTAAAAGACAAAGGAGATATGCAGAAAGTAAAGTAAGATTAACTTACAAATTACGGTTCCTAATAAGGAATTCATAATTTAAAGGATCTGCAAGAATTTAAATTAAATAGGCAATAGAACCGACCAAGGATTTAATGCAAGAATTTAAAATATTAAAAGGAGGTAGCACCTTCCATAATCATATTTATTCAAAATATTAAAACTTACAAAGATTTATAGTTGATGGAAATTTACGCTTTGGGAATTTCGGATGAGGGAATTTCACGTAACTTTCAAAGGCGAATTTAGATGAAGGAATTTAGTTTAGAGAGAGAGTTTCTCTTTCTAAAATCGAAACTTAATCTAAGAAAAAGCTTGTTCTAAATAGAGGGCAGAGGGTCTCCTTTTATAGGAGTTTACATGACATTTTAGTAAATAAAAAGGAATCTAACTATTCATCCGAGTGGAGAATGACATCATCCATGACATCATGACTTTGGCATTTTCTCGAATTATTGCTGGAATTTTTACTTTTCTTGTTTCCTTTTAGAAAGTATCTCTCTGTGGGCATTTTCTTTTGTCGGAATTTTGTCTCGTTTTTTATTCCGGGTATTTTTTCTTTAGACAACTTTTTCAAAATTCTTTGTTGCCAAAAAACGCATCATCTTCAATATCAATTTCTCGGTTCTTCTTCCTCGATGAAGAGCCTTGTTTTGATGAAGATGACGCAAACTTAAGAATTATTGCTTGCATTTCTTCCGGATTTTTGGCCGCGGAATCTAGACTCAACAGAAATTAATAAGGAATCTTTAAAGTTAGTGAATCTGGCATCTATTAAAATAGCAAGAATAGAGGTATTTAATCCTTCCATAGTTAAGTGTTTTATCCCTACTTGGACTAAGCCAATATGAAAGTATTTGTAATTGCTTTTCCTACATTTTTTCAAGTAATTTTGAGAAAGTAATTGTATTCTTTCAAAGGGTTTTGTAAATTGAATATCTCATTCTTCCGTTTTAATAGGGAAATCGATTTTGAAAAATTGGTATTTCGATTTTTTGTAAATTCGATCTCTATTTACTTTCGGCTATTTTCCAATTATCTATCGATTTTTCAAAATCTTGTATAACGATTTCATCCAAATTTATTATCTTCTTTGAATCCATGGAAGATGTTGAACAAAAATCAAAAGAAGTAGATTTATTGAAAAACGGATCCATGTATATGAAAACTTATTTTCGAAACTTAAGTTTACCTACAATCCCAAGCATTTCACGGATCTAATCGCCTACACACTTGAGGACTAACTACCCGGACCATCCTAGGCAATAAAACTAAGAAGAGCCTAAATCTCTAGACAAGAATTTCATCTGATCTGGACAACATTTCTCTATATCTCTACCATTTTTGACTCTGATACCAAACTACGCCCAATGATCTAAATGAGATAATAGACAAGGAAGGAATTGAAATATAAGAGATTGAAAAATTAAAAGACAAAGGAGATATGCAGAAAGTAAAGTAAGATTAACTTACAAATTACGGTTCCTAATAAGGAATTCATAATTTAAAGGATCTGCAAGAATTTAAATTAAATAGGCAATAGAACCGGCCAAGGATTTAATGCAAGAATTTAAAGAATTTAAAATAGATGAATTTAAAAGATTAGGAGGTAGCACCTTCCATAATCATATTTATTCAAAATATTAAAACTTACAAAGATTTATAGTTGATGGAAATTTACGCTTTGGGAATTTCGGATGAGGGAATTTCACGTAACTTTCAAAGGCGAATTTAGATGAAGGAATTTAGTTTAGAGAGAGAGTTTCTCTTTCTAAAATCTGAAACTTAATCTAAGAAAAAGCTTGTTCTAAATAGAGGGCAGAGGGTCTCCTTTTATAGGAGTTTACATGACATTTTAGTAAATAAAAAGGAATCTAACTATTCATCCGAGTGGAGAATGACATCATCCATGACATCATGACTTTGGCATTTTCACGAATTATTGCAGGAAATTTTTACTTTTACTGTTTCCTTTTAGAAAGAATCTCTCTGTGGGCATTTTCTTTTGTCGGAATTTTGTCTGTTTTTTATTCCGGGTATTTTTTCTTTTGACAACTTTTTCAAAATTCACTGTTGCCAAAAACTGCATCATCTTCAATATCAATTTCTGGTCTTCTTCCTCTGATGAAGAGCCTTGTTTTGATGAAGATGACGCAAACTTAAGAATTATTGCTTGCATTTCTTCTGGATTTTTGGCCGCGGAATCTAGACTCAACAGAAATTAATAAGGAATCTTTAAAGTTAGTGAATCTGGCATCTATTAAAATAGCAAGAATAGAGGTATTTAATCCTTCCATAGTTAAGTGTTTTATCCCTACTTGGACTAAGCCAATATGAATGTATTTGTAATTGCTTTTCCTACGTTTTTTCAAGTAATTTTGAGAAAGTAATTGTATTCTTTCAAAGGGTTTTGTAAATTGAATATCTCATTCTTCCGTTTTAATAGGGAAATCGATTTTGAAAAATTGGTATTTCGATTTTTTGTAAATTCGATCTCTATTTACTTTCGGTATTTCCCAATTATCTATCGATTTTTCAAAATCTTGTATAACGATTTCATCCAAATTTATTATCTTCTTTGAATCCATGGAAGATGTTGAACAAAAATCAAAAGAAGTAGATTTATTGAAAAACGGATCCATGTATATGAAAACTTATTTTCGAAACTTAAGTTTACCTACAATCCCAAGCATTTCACGGGTCTAACTGCCTACACACTTGAGGACTAACTACCCGGACCATCCTAGGCAATAAAACTAAGAAGAGCCTAAATCTCTAGACAAGAATTTCATCTGATCTGGACAACATTTCTCTATATCTCTACCATTTTTGACTCTGATACCAAACTACGCCCAATGATCTAAATGAGATAATAGAAAAGGAAGGAATTGAAATATAAGAGATTGAAAAATTAAAAGACAAAGGAGATATGCAGAAAGTAAAGTAAGATTAACTTACAAATTACGGTTCCTAATAAGGAATTCATAATTTAAAGGATCTGCAAGAATTTAAATTAAATAGGCAATAGAACCGGCCAAGGATTTAATGCAAGAATTTAAAGAATTTAAAATAGATGAATTTAAAAGGAGGTAGCACCTTCCATAATCATATTTATTCAAAATATTAAAACTTACAAAGATTTATAGTTGATGGAAATTTACGCTTTGGGAATTTCGGATGAGGGAATTTCACGTAACTTTCAAAGGCGAATTTAGATGAAGGAATTTAGTTTAGAGAGAGAGTTTCTCTTTCTAAAATCTGAAACTTAATCTAAGAAAAAGCTTGTTCTAAATAGAGGGCAGAGGGTCTCCTTTTATAGGAGTTTACATGACATTTTAGTAAATAAAAAGGAATCTAACTATTCATCCGAGTGGAGAATGACATCATCCATGACATCATAGACTTTGGCATTTACACGAATTATTGCAGGAAATTTTTACTTTTACTTTTCCTTTTAGAAAGAATCTCTCTGTGGGCATTTTCTTTTGTCGGAATTTTGTCTCGTTTTTTATTCCGGGTATTTTTTTTTTAGACAACTTTTTCAAAATTCACTGTTGCCAAAAACTGCATCATCTTCAATATCAATTTCTGGTTCTTCTTCCTCTGATGAAGAGCCTTGTTTTGATGAAGATGACGCAAACTTAAGAATTATTGCTTGCATTTCTTCTGGATTTTTGGCCGCGGAATCTAGACTCAACAGAAATTAATAAGGAATCTTTAAAGTTAGTGAATCGGCATCTATTAAAATAGCAAGAATAGAGGTATTTAATCCTTCCATAGTTAAGTGTTTTATCCCTACTTGGACTAAGCCAATATGAATGTATTTGTAATTGCTTTTCCTATTTTTTTTCAAGTAATTTGAGAAAGTAATTGTATTCTTTCAAAGGGTTTTGTAAATTGAATATCTCATTCTTCCGTTTTAATAGGAAATCGATTTTGAAAAATTGGTATTTCGATTTTTTGTAAATTCGATCTCTATTTACTTTCGGTATATTCCCAATTATCTATCGATTTTTCAAAATCTTGTATAACGATTTCATCCAAATTTATTATCTTCTTTGAATCCATGGAAGATGTTGAACAAAAATCAAAAGAAGTAGATTTATTGAAAAACGGATCCATGTATATGAAAACTTATTTTCGAAACTTAAGTTTACCTACAATCCCAAGCATTTCACGGATCTAACGCCTACACACTTGAGGACTAACTACCCGGACCATCCTAGGCAATAAAACTAAGAAGAGCCTAAATCTCTAGACAAGAATTTCATCGATCGGACAACATTTCTCTATATCTCTACCATTTTTGACTCGATACCAAACTACGCCCAATGATCTAAATGAGATAATAGAAAGGAAGGAATTGAAATATAAGAGATTGAAAAATTAAAAGACAAAGGAGATATGCAGAAAGTAAAGTAAGATTAACTTACAAATTACGGTTCCTAATAAGGAATTCATAATTTAAAGGATCTGCAAGAATTTAAATTAAATAGGCAATAGAACCGGCCAAGGATTTAATGCAAGAATTTAAAGAATTTAAAATAGATGAATTAAAAAGATTAGGAGGTAGCACCTTCCATAATCATATTTATTCAAAATATTAAAACTTACAAAGATTTATAGTTGATGGAAATTTACGCTTTGTGAATTTCGGATGAGGGAATTTCATGTAACTTTCAAAGGCGAATTTAGATGAAGGAATTTAGTTTAGAGAGAGAGTTTCTCTTTCTAAAATCTGAAACTTAATCTAAGAAAAAGCTTGTTCTAAATAGAGGGCAGAGGGTCTCCTTTTATAGGAGTTTACATGACATTTTAGTAAATAAAAAGGAATCTAACTATTCATCCGAGTGGAGAATGACATCATCCATGACATCATAGACTTTGGCATTTTCACGAATTATTGCAGGAAATTTTTACTTTTACTGTTTCCTTTTAGAAAGAATCTCTCTGTGGGCATTTTCTTTTGTCGGAATTTTGTCTGTTTTTTATTCCGGGTATTTTTTCTTTAGACAACTTTTTCAAAATTCACTGTTGCCAAAAACTGCATCATCTTCAATATCAATTTCTGGCTCTTCTTCCTCTGATGAAGAGCCTTGTTTTGATGAAGATGACGCAAACTTAAGAATTATTGCTTGCATTTCTTCGGATTTTTGGCCGCGGAATCTAGACTCAACAGAAATTAATAAGGAATCTTTAAAGTTAGTGAATCGGCATCTATTAAAATAGCAAGAATAGAGGTATTTAATCCTTCCATAGTTAAGGTTTTATCCCTACTTGGACTAAGCCAATATGAATGTATTTGTAATTGCTTTTCCTATTTTTTTTCAAGTAATTTTGAGAAAGTAATTGTATTCTTTCAAAGGGTTTTGTAAATTGAATATCTCATTCTTCCGTTTTAATAGGAAATCGATTTTGAAAAATTGGTATTTCGATTTTTTGTAAATTCGATCTCTATTTACTTTCGGTATTCCCAATTATCTATCGATTTTTCAAAATCTTGTATAACGATTTCATCCAAATTTATTATCTTCTTTGAATCCATGGAAGATGTTGAACAAAAATCAAAAGAAGTAGATTTATTGAAAAACGGATCCATGTATATGAAAACTTATTTTCCAAACTTAAGTTTACCTACAATCCCAAGCATTTCACGGGTCTAACTGCCTACACACTTGAGGACTAACTACCCGGACCATCCTAGGCAATAAAACTAAGAAGAGCCTAAATCTCTAGACAAGAATTTCATCTGATCTGGACAACATTTCTCTATATCTCTACCATTTTTGACTCTGATACCAAACTACGCCCAATGATCTAAATGAGATAATAGAAAAGGAAGGAATTGAAATATAAGAGATTGAAAAATTAAAAGACAAAGGAGATATGCAGAAAGTAAAGTAAGATTAACTTACAAATTACGGTTCCTAATAAGGAATTCATAATTTAAAGGATCTGCAAGAATTTAAATTAAATAGGCAATAGAACCGCCAATGATTTAATGCAAGAATTTAAAGAATTTAAAATAGACGAATTTAAAAGATTAGTAGGTAGCACCTTCCATAATCATATTTATTCAAAATATTAAAACTTACAAAGATTTATAGTTGATGGAAATTTACGCTTTGTGAATTTCGGATGAGGGAATTTCATGTAACTTTCAAAGGCGAATTTAGATGAAGGAATTTAGTTTAGAGAGAGAGTTTCTCTTTCTAAAATCTGAAACTTAATCTAAGAAAAAGCTTGTTCTAAATAGAGGGCAGAGGGTCTCCTTTTATAGGAGTTTACATGACATTTTAGTAAATAAAAAGGAATCTAACTATTCATCCGAGTGGAGAATGACATCATCCATGACATCATAGACTTTGGCATTTTCACGAATTATTGCAGGAAATTTTTACTTTTACTGTTTCCTTTTAGACAGAATCTCTCTGTGGGCATTTTCTTTTATCGGAATTTTGTCTGTTTTTTATTCCTGGTGTTTTTTCTTTAGGCAACTTTTTCAAAATTCACTGTTGCCAAAAACTGCATCATCTTCAATATCAATTTCTAGTTCTTCTTCCTCTGATGAAGAGCCTTGTTTTGATGAAGATGACGCAAACTTAAGAATTATTGCTTGCATTTCTTCTGGATTTTTGGCCGCGGAATCTAGACTCAACAGAAATTAATAAGGAATCTTTAAAGTTAGTGAATCTGGCATCTATTAAAATAGCGAGAATAGAGGTATTTAATCCTTCCATAGTTAAGGGTTTTATCCCTACTTGGACTAAGCCAATATGAATGTATTTGTAATTGCTTTTCCTATTTTTTTTCAAGTAATTTTGAGAAAGTAATTGTATTCTTTCAAAGGGTTTTGTAAATTGAATATCTCATTCTTCCGTTTTAATAGGGAAATCGATTTTGAAAAATTGGTATTTCGATTTTTTGTAAATTCGATCTCTATTTACTTTCGGTATTTCCCAATTATCTATCGATTTTTCAAAATCTTGTATAACGATTTCATCCAAATTTATTATCTTCTTTGAATCCATGGAAGATGTTGAACAAAAATCAAAAGAAGTAGATTTATTGAAAAACGGATCCATGTATATGAAAACTTATTTTCGAAACTTAAGTTTACCTACAATCCCAAGCATTTCACGGGTCTAACTGCCTACACACTTGAGGACTAACTACCCGGACCATCCTAGGCAATAAAACTCAGAAGAGCCTAAATCTCTAGACAAGAATTTCATCTGATCTGGACAACATTTCTCTATATCTCTACCATTTTTGGCTCTGATACCAAACTACGCCCAATGATCTAAATGAGATAATAGACAAGGAAGGAATTGAAATATAAGAGATTGAAAAATTAAAAGACAAAGGAGATATGCAGAAAGTAAAGTAAGATTAACTTACAAATTACGGTTCCTAATAAGGAATTCATAATTTAAAGGATCTGCAAGAATTTAAATTAAATAGGCAATAGAACCGACCAAGGATTTAATGCAAGAATTTAAAGAATTTAAAATAGACGAATTAAAAAGATTAGTAGGTAGCACCTTCCATAATCATATTTATTCAAAATATTAAAACTTAGAAAGATTTATAGTTGATGGAAATTTACGCTTTGTGAATTTCGGATGAGGGAATTTCATGTAACTTTCAAAGGCGAATTTAGATGAAGGAATTTAGTTTAGAGAGAGAGTTTCTCTTTCTAAAATCTCGAAACTTAATCTAAGAAAAAGCTTGTTCTAAATAGAGGGCAGAGGGTCTCCTTTTATAGGAGTTTACATGACATTTTAGTAAATAAAAAGGAATCTAACTATTCATCCGAGTGGAGAATGACATCATCCATGACATCATAGACTTTGGCATTTTCACGAACGAATTATTGCAGGAAATTTTTACTTTACTTGTTTCCTTTTAGAAAGAATCTCTCTGTGGGCATTTTCTTTTATCGGAATTTTGTCCGTTTTTTATTCCGGTGTTTTTTCTTTAGGCAACTTTTTCAAAATTCACTTTGTTTAAAAAGCGCATCATCTTCAATATCAATTTCTAGTTCTTCTTCCTCGATGAAGAGCCTTGTTTTGATGAAGATGACGCAAACTTAAGAATTATTGCTTGCATTTCTTCCGGATTTTTGGCCGCGGAATCTAGACTCAACAGAAATTAATAAGGAATCTTTAAAGTTAGTGAATCTGGCATCTATTAAAATAGCAAGAATAGAGGTATTTAATCCTTCCATAGTTAAGGGTTTTATCCCTACTTGGACTAAGCCAATATGAATGTATTTGTAATTGCTTTTCCTATTTTTTTTCAAGTAATTTTGAGAAAGTAATTGTATTCTTTCAAAGGGTTTTGTAAATTGAATATCTCATTCTTCCGTTTTAATAGGAAATCGATTTTGAAAAATTGGTATTTCGATTTTTTGTAAATTCGATCTCTATTTACTTTCGGTATATCCCAATTATCTATCGATTTTTCAAAATCTTGTATAACGATTTCATCCAAATTTATTATCTTCTTTGAATCCATGGAAGATGTTGAACAAAAATCAAAAGAAGTAGATTTATTGAAAAACGGATCCATGTATATGAAAACTTATTTTCCAAACTTAAGTTTACCTACAATCCCAAGCATTTCACGGGTCTAACTGCCTACACACTTGAGGACTAACTACCCGGACCATCCTAGGCAATAAAACTCGAAGAGCCTAAATCTCTAGACAAGAATTTCATCTGATCTGGACAACATTTCTCTATATCTCTACCATTTTTGGCTCTGATACCAAACTACGCCCAATGATCTAAATGAGATAATAGACAAGGAAGGAATTGAAATATAAGAAATTGAAAAATTAAAAGACAAAGGAGATATGCGTAGAAAGTAAAGTAAGATTAACTTACAAATTACGGTTCCTAATAAGGAATTCATAATTTAAAGGATCTGCAAGAATTTAAATTAAATAGGCAATAGAATAGGATAATGATTTAATGCAAGAATTTAAAGAATTTAAAATAGACGAATTTAAAAGATTAGGAGGTAGCACCTTCCATAATCATATTTATTCAAAATATTAAAACTTATAAAGATTTATAGTTGATGGAAATTTACGCTTTGTGAATTTCGGATGAGGGAATTTCATGTAACTTTCAAAGGCGAATTTAGATGAAGGAATTTATTTTAGAGAGAGAGTTTCTCTTTCTAAAATCGAAACTTAATCTAAGAAAAAGCTTGTTCTAAATAGAGGGCAGAGGTCTCCTTTTATAGGAGTTTACATGACATTTTAGTAAATAAAAAGGAATCTAACTAGTCATCCGAGTGGAGAATAACATCATCCATGACATCATAGACTTTGGCATTTTCACGAATTGTTGCAGGAAATTTTTACTTTTACTGTTTCCTTTTAGAAAGAATCTCTCTGTGGGCATTTTCTTTTGTCGGAATTTTGTCTGTTTTTTATTCCGGGTATTTTTTCTTTTGACAACTTTTTCAAAATTCACGTTGCCAAAAGCGCATCATCTTCAATATCAATTTCTGGTTCTTCTTCCTCTGATGAAGAGCCTTGTTTTGATGAAAATGACACAAACTTAAGAATTATTGCTTGCATTTCTTCTGGATTTTTGGCCGCGGAATCTAGACTCAACAGAAATTAATAAGGAATCTTTAAAGTTAGTGAATCTGGCATCTATTAAAATAGCGAATAGAGGTATTTAATCCTTCCATAGTTAAGGGTTTTATCCCTACTTGGACTAAGCCAATATGAATGTATTTGTAATTGCTTTTCCTATTTTTTTTCAAGTAATTTTGAGAAAGTAATTGTATTCTTTCAAAGGGTTTTGTAAATTGAATATCTCATTCTTCCGTTTTAATAGGGAAATCGATTTTGAAAAATTGGTATTTCGATTTTTTGTAAATTCGATCTCTATTTACTTTCGGTATATCCCAATTATCTATCGATTTTTCAAAATCTTGTATAACGATTTCATCCAAATTTATTATCTTCTTTGAATCCATGGAAGATGTTGAACAAAAATCAAAAGAAGTAGATTTATTGAAAAACGGATCCATGTATATGAAAACTTATTTTCCAAACTTAAGTTTACATACAATCCCAAGCATTTCACGGGTCTAACTGCCTACACACTTGAGGACTAACTACCCGGACCATCCTAGGCAATAAAACTAAGAAGAGCCTAAATCTCTAGACAAGAATTTCATCTGATCTGGACAACATTTCTCTATATCTCTACCATTTTTGACTCTGATACCAAACTACGCCCAATGATCTAAATGAGATAATAGAAAAGGAAGGAATTGAAATATAAGAGATTGAAAAATTAAAAGACAAAGGAGATATGCAGAAAGTAAAGTAAGATTAACTTACAAATTACGGTTCCTAATAAGGAATTCATAATTTAAAGGATCTGCAAGAATTTAAATTAAATAGGCAATAGAACCGGCCAATGATTTAATGCAAGAATTTAAAGAATTTAAAATAGACGAATTTAAAAGATTAGTAGGTAGCACCTTCCATAATCATATTTATTCAAAATATTAAAACTTACAAAGATTTATAGTTGATGGAAATTTACGCTTTGTGAATTTCGGATGAGGGATTTCATGTAACTTTCGAAGGCGAATTTAGATGAAGGAAATTAATTTAGAGAGAGAGTTCGTCTTTCTAAAATCTAAAACTTAATCTAAGAAAAAGCTTGTTCTAAATAGAGGGCAGAGGGTCTCCTTTTATAGGAGTTTACATGACATTTTAGTAAATAAAAAGGAATCTAACTATTCATCCGAGTGGAGAATGACATCATCCATGACATCATAGACTTTGGCATTTTCACGAATTATTGCAGGAAATTTTTACTTTTACTGTTTCCTTTTAGACAGAATCTCTCTGTGGGCATTTTCTTTTATCGGAATTTTGTCTGTTTTTTATTCCTGGTGTTTTTTCTTTAGGCAACTTTTTCAAAATTCACTGTTGCCAAAAACTGCATCATCTTCAATATCAATTTCTAGTTCTTCTTCCTCTGATGAAGAGCCTTGTTTTGATGAAGATGACGCAAACTTAAGAATTATTGCTTGCATTTCTTCTGGATTTTTGGCCGCGGAATCTAGACTCAACTGAAATTAATAAGGAATCTTTAAAGTTAGTGAATCTGGCATCTATTAAAATAGCGGGAATAGAGGTATTTAATCCTTCCATAGTTAAGGGTTTTATCCCTACTTGGACTAAGCCAATATGAATGTATTTGTAATTGCTTTTCCTATTTTTTTTCAAGTAATTTTGAGAAAGAAATTGTATTCTTTCAAAGGGTTTTGTAAATTGAATATGTCATTCTTCCGTTTTAATAGGGAAATCGATTTTGAAAAATTGGTATTTCGATTTTTTGTAAATTTGATCTCTATTTACTTTCGGTATATCCCAATTATCTATCGATTTTTCAAAATCTTGTATAACGATTTTATCCAAATTTATTATCTTCTTTGAATCCATGGAAGATGTTGAACAAAAATCAAAAGAAGTAGATTTATTGAAAAACGGATCCATGTATATGAAAACTTATTTTCCAAACTTAAGTTTACCTACAATCCCAAGCATTTCACGGGTCTAACAGCCTACACACTTGAGGACTAACTACCCGGACCATCCTAGGCAATAAAAATCTGAAGAGCCTAAATCTCTAGACAAGAATTTCATCTGATCTGGACAACATTTCTCTATATCTCTACAATTTTTGGCTCTGATACCAAACTACGCCCAATGATCTAAATGAGATAATAGACAAGGAAGGAATTGAAATATAAGAGATTGAAAAATTAAAAGACAAAGGAGATATGCAGAAAGTAAAGTAAGATTAACTTACAAATTACGGTTCCTAATAAGGAATTCATAATTTAAAGGATCTGCAAGAATTTAAATTATATAGGCAACAGAACCGGATAATGATTTAATGCAAGAATTTAAAGAATTTAAAATAGATGAATTTAAAAGATTAGGAGGTAGCACCTTCCATAATCATATTTATTCAAAATATTAAAACTTAGAAAGATTTATAGTTGATGGAAATTTACGCTTTGGGAATTTCGGATGAGGGAATTTCATGTAACTTTCAAAGGCGAATTTAGATGAAGTAATTTATTTTAGAGAGAGAATTTCTCTTTCTAAAATCTGAAACTTAATCTAAGAAAAAACTTGTTCTAAATAGAGGGCAGAGGTCTCCTTTTATAGGAGTTTACATGACATTTTAGTAAATAAAAAGGAATCTAACTATTCATCCGAGTGGAGAATGACATCACCCATGACATCATAGACTTTGGCATTTTCACGAATTATTGCAGGAAATTTTTACTTTTACTCTTTCCTTTTAGAAAGAATCTCTCTGTGGGCATTTTCTTTTGTCGGAATTTTGTATGATTTTTATTCCGGATATTTTTTCTTTTGACAACTTTTTCAAAATTCACTGTTGCCAAAAACTGCATCATCTTCAATATCAATTTCTGGTTCTTCTTCCTCTGATGAAGATCCTTGTTTTGATGAAAATGACACAAACTTCAGAATTATTGCCTGCATTTTTCTGGATTTTTGGCCGCGGAATCTAGACTCAACAGAAATTAATATGGAATCTTTAAAGTTAGTGAATCTGGCATCTATTAAAATAGCAAGAATAGAGGTATTTAATCCTTCCATAGTTAAGGGTTTTATCCCTACTTGGACTAAGCCAATATGAATGTATTTGTAATTGCTTTTCCTACATTTTTTCAAGGAATTTTGAGAAAGTAATTGTATTCTTTCAAAGGATTTTGTAAATTGAATAACTCATTCTTCCGTTTTAATAGGGAAATCGATTTTGAAAAATTGGTATTTTGATTTTTTGTAAATTTGATCTCTATTTACTTTCGGTATTTCCCAATTATCTATCAATTTTTCAAAATATTGTATAACGATTTGATCCGGATGTTGAACAACAATCAAAAGAAGTAGATTTATTCCAAAACCACGCACAGGTGTTTTAACTAAAGATTAACAATTCATGTTAGACATGGTTAAACTCATTGATACCCAACACCAAAAATATTATTTGAATAAACTCCTAAGATCTTTTACAGGAGAGAAAAAAGATAATAATAATATTAAATTAGAAATTAATTCCAAAACCAGTGCATCAATAATTAATAATGAAGTTTCTATAGCAACATCATTTGTTCTAGTAAAAGATATCAACAATTTCGTCATCTTTGAAACACAGTTTATAAATCTTATCACCCAATATAAGGTAGATAACGATTTCATATCTTTTAAATTCAATAAAAAGAAATTAAAATTCCATTTTTTAACAAACCCAAAAACAAAAGACCTTAATCTAATAAAAACATATTTTATACATCAAGAAAAATCATATCATCTAGAAGAACTAAGGCATGATTTTTTAGATCACAAACCTGAGTCTCCTAGAACCCATCCTTTTACGATTATCCTAAAACAGAAACCAAGGAGGGAAGTCTAGTATACTTTTGCCCATTTTATTAAATTAATTGATACCTTTTTAGCATCATTTAATGCATAGCAATATTTCAAAATGAAATATTTTCAAAACATTGCATTAAAAAATGTTTCTGCAATTTGATTCTTAACGTTTTTTACTTTAAAGAAAATCTCTTAACCCGTGATTTCCTCAAAAACAGGAAAAACAACCTATAAATTCCTGATACTGGTTACAACGCAGAAATGTCATATCACTGTCCCATACCCCACTATTTGGGTTACAAGGACAAAATATCAAGGAAAGACATGAAAGAATCTGGACAGTATTGTATCCATGCGATGTGTGGAGCCTTACTCCAAAAAAGGAAGGATGAAGTTTCTCTACCAATAAATACATCACTTGTTGCACCACAACAACAAACAAATCTCATGGCCACCAAAAAACCCATAAATTGCACCACTTCCAAACCAACAAACCCATCTAAAGAAGAAAAGGACAAATTCCCTGCCAAGATGCCTACCAAAAAACCCATGACATGGTATGACGCAGTCATGAAAGAAGAAAGCGAAAATGCAAACATCGCACAATCTGTGCAAAAACACCAGCAAATCCCACAGAGGAAACAACTGCTGAAAACCTTCTGCAACTCCTTGCAAAATCCCCAGAACTACAAAAGGCATTGTTACAACATCAAATTCACAAACAAGAAATTTTTCAAACCTAGGAGAGGATAAACCCTCTCAAAATTTTATAAAAATCGAGAAAGGAGAATCTTAAAAAACCCTTTCTCAAAAAAAATTCAAAAACCCAACTTGTGGTACCACAAGTCCCCAAAAAACATGTTTCTGAATTCTTTATAAAACCTATTTTCCAAAATATTGTGACTCTTGAAAAAAGGATTTTTTGATCAAGACCCTTTTTTAGCAATACAAAATTATTTTGGACAAGGATGATTTTACAAATCATGAGATATCTTAAAAACCCCATATTTTTATAAGGTTATCTTAGAGTTATCAGGATCAACCACAATTAAAAATAATTATTATAAAAATAACCTAGATCCCTCTTACTCTATTTGTAAAATATTTAGAGTAATTTCTCTAAGTGATTGGGGGAATGATCTGTCTCAACTCCTAAATTTCCCTGATACCCATCAAAATACCCCATTTTTTGATATTCCATTTAATTACTGGGATTACCAACAAGCTAGGTTCAATTCCCTTTTTGTTCAAAATACCAACTGAAGCCATACTTGGCTTTTTCATTTTGATACCTCATGTATCAATCCCAATTCCCAACATAGTGGAATTCATAGTGGGAACAATTTGGATCCGCCCTCGAGATACAAAAACCCCAAGTCACTAAATCTTTTAGCATCTTTAAATCCCTTTATAAACCTACAGAGGAAGAAAAATGATTTATGCCATTGCACCTATTACACACCAAATTCCATTTACCATGGGTATTCACATGGTTCGTGGATTATTCTGAGAATAAAATTTCAACGGTCCGAAGAAGGTTCAAGATAAGATGGTGGGACATATTTAAAATACCAGCAAATCTCGCACCGCCAAAGGTTCAGGAATGGCTAAATACCCGAAAGTCCATTCAGGTATAGGTACTACTACAAACACCATAGGCACCACTACAAATGCCAGAGCACACCTAGTTTCTTTCCCATAAATCCCAAATGGCCTCAATGCTTGCCGCGACAAAAAATCCAGAAGAAATACAAGCAATAATTGTGAAGTTTGCGCCATCTTCATCAAAACAAGGCTCTTCATCAGAGGAAGAAGAACCAGAATTTGATATTGAAGATGATGCAGTTTTTGGCAACAGGGGATTCATAAAAAGTTGTCAAAAGAAGACAAAATACCCAAAATAAAAATCAGACAAAATTCTGACAAAAGAAAATTCCCACAGAGAGATACTTTCAAAAAGGAAACAGTAAAAGTCAAAAATTCCAGCAATAATTCGAGAAAATGCCAAAGTCAATGATGTCATGGATGGCGTCATTCTCCACTCGGATGAATAGTTAGATTCCTTTGTATTTACTAAAATGCCATGTAAACTCCTATAAAAGGGGACCCTCTCCCCTCCATTTAGGACAAGCTTTTTCTTAGATTAAACTAAATTCCCCTTTCAAAGTTAGATGAAAACTCCCTCATCCGAAATTCCCAAAGCCATTGTAAATTTCCATCAACTATAAATCTTTATAAGTTTTAATATTTTGAATTAATATGATTATGGAAGGTGCTACCTCCTAATCATTTAAATTCATGCTTTTAAATTCCTTAAATTCTTGCAGATCCTATTAATTATGGATTCCTTATTAGGAACCGTAATTTATAAGTTAATATTTCTTTACTTTCTGCATATCTCCTTTGTCTTTTAATTTTATTATGTCTTCTTTTTTCTTATCAGTGAGATAATTATCCCACTATCCTTTTAATTGACCAGAGAATTCTGCGATGAGCAGTTCTACAATGGTCTTATCTTGTGTACCATTTTGTGTTTTATAGGCATTTGCAGTCATGGTCATTTGTTAGAGGAAGTTAAGGATATTATATTCAATCATTCCATCTATGTTCCAATCGTAAATGGAAGAAGCATTAAAACGGGATTGAGCTATGGGTTTTACTATTCCTAGGTCTAGAGCTGGAATTATTTGTAATTGTTGTTGTATGGGTTGTTTTCAATTCATTTTTTAACAAGAGGAGTTTTATTTTTGAACTGTTCTAAGGTATCACTTTTATCAGAATCATATGTTAAAGTAGTAATTTTATTACTAGATTGTGGTGTATCTGGAACAATGGGTTCCGTGTTCGAACTATTGGATGTCCCAATTTTACTCAATTTATTTTGTATAGTCTGAACAAATTCATATTTATTTTGTTGGATATTTTTAACACTATCTTTGGACACCTGAAAGGGTTTAAAGATTGGGCTTTTCAATTTCATTTCTTTAGGCATATTTGGGGAATCTATAGTGACTAAAGGATGGATTTTTATGTGTTGTTCCACTCTGTCTAATTTTTTTCCTATGGTACTTAAATTAATATTTGTAAAATTATTTTGTGCGAGAACGTATTTTATATTTGTTTTTTCATCTTCTGCTGGGTTTTTAAAAGGAATTGCGTCTACAGGACGGCCATGAATGTTTAGCTTAACACATTGTAAAGGAGTGTGGTTGTACTGGATTTTTCTAGAATCAGCTAGGGTTTTCCATTCCGGTATTTTATTCCTAGTTGTAATAGGAATTACCGATTTAGAAAAGGGATACACTATGGAATTTTGAGAGGAATATATTTCAAACCAGCCGAAAAATAAAATGCTTACCCTATTTTCATTTCAAACTCATAGAATTTTTCATGTATTTGTTTCCTAGTATTTAAAAGTTTTTAAAGAACCAAATTCTTTTTTCTAGGTTATATTTTTCATAAAAATCTTTTTGTAGGAATTTCTTATCTACTTGAAATTCTTTTTCTAAAACACCAATTTCGTTTACTATATTCTCTGTTATCGAGGAAAATGTCAGACTAGTAGGTTCTTGGTCATCTATTTTCTCTCTAGCAGTGGAATTTTCATATACAGGTCTAGGTATTTCATTGGTGTAGTCTTCGTTTCTTAGATTGGGTAAATCTGATGTAGAATGTCTAGATTTTGTTTTGTAAGAGGTATTTATTACTGAAGGAATTTGTGAGTCTCTTCCTAAGTCTAGGGTTTCTAAGGAACTTGTATCATCATATCTACTACTCGTAGATCTTCTTAGGAATTTTAGGCTTACTCTACCATCTTGGTATTGGGTTATTTCTTTAAGATGGGTATTTGGTTGAGAAGTATCTATGGGTTCAAGTTTAAATACTCCTTCAAAGATCCATTCATCTGGTAGGGTAATATCCTTCCACCTAATAGGTCTTGGTATTACGGTGTTAGATTTGGAAAGGTTTGTTTGTAGCAGAACTGTTTCACCTTTTTTACTATGGTACCTAACTTTTGTGGCAAAAGCAGAAAGAATAGCTTTGTAATGGATTCTAAAGATTATTGCCACCGGAATTGAACCTTCAAGCATTTGGTAGTTGTGGATTTTTATTTGTAAGAAAAGGGATTTTAGGATATTTTTATCATTGAGGGATACTGAAAAGTTTGGATAACAATCAAAAGAGACTGGTCATGTGCACAGACTAGACTCAACAGAACTTAATAAGGAATCTTCAAAGTTAGTGAATCTGGCATCTCTTAAAATAGCAAGAATAGAGGTATTTAATCCTTCCTTAGTTAAGGGTTTTATCTCTACTTGTACTAAGCCAATATGAATGTATTTGTAATTTCTTTCCCTATGTTTTTTCAAGGAATTTTGGGAAAGTAATTGTATTGTTTCAAAGGGTTTTGTTAATTGAATATCTCTTTCTTCCGTTCTAATAGTGAAATCAGTATTGAAAAATTTGTAATTGGAATTTTTGTAAATTTGATCTCTATTTACTTTCGATATTTCTCAATTATATATCAATTATTCAAAATCTTGTATAACGATTTCTTCCGAATGTATTATCTTCTTTGAATCCATGGAAGATGTTGAACCAAAATCAAAAGAAGTAGATTTATTGAAATTAGAGAAAAGGGAAAATAATAAAATTAAGTTTTTAATGAGTCTAGTCTCTGCACAGGACCAATGTCTTTATGTCTACCCTTTTTGGCTCTGATACCAAACTACATCCGAGGACCTAAAGGGGATACAAGACAATGAAGGAATTGAAATATAAGGGATTGAAAAATTAAAAGACAAAGGAGATATGCAAAAAGTAAGGTAAGATTAACTTACAAATTACGGTTCCTAAAAATGAATATGATTTAAAGGATCTGAAAGAATTTAAATTAAATAGGCAGTAGAATCGGCAAATGATTTAATGCAAGATTTAAAGAATTTAAAAGCATTAATTTAAAAGATTAGGAGGTAGCACCTTCCATAATCATATTTATTCCAAATATTAAAACTTACAAAGATTTATAGTTGATGGAAATTTACAACGGCTTTGGGAATTTTGGATGAGGGAATTTTCATCTAACTTTCAAAGGGGAATTTAGTTTAGTGAGAGAGATTTTCTTTCTAAAATATGAAACTTAATCTAAGAAAAAGCTTGTTCTAAATAGAGGGGAGAGGGTCTCCTTTTATAGGAGTTTACATGGCATTTTAGTAAATAAAAAGGAATCTAACTATTCATCCGGGTGCAGAATGACGTCATCCATAACATCATTGACTTTGGCATTTTCTCGAATTATTGCTGGAATTTTTTACTTTTACTGTTTGCTTTTTGAAAGTATCTCTCTGTGGGCGTTTTCTTTTGTCAGAATTTTGTTTGATTTTTATTTTGGGTATTTTGTCTTCTTTTGACAACTTTTTCAGAATCCTCTGTTGCCAAAAACTGCATCATCTTCAATATCAATTTCTGGTTCTTCTTCCTCTGATGAAAAGCCTTGTTTTGATGAAGATGGCGCAAACTTCAGAATTATTGCTTGCATTTCTTCTGAATTTTTTGCCGCGGCAAGCATTGAGGCCATTTGGGATTTCTAGAAAAGAAATTTGGTTTGCTCCGGCTTTTGTAGTGCTGCTTGTGGTGTTTGTGTACCTGTACCTGAATGGACTTTTGGATATTTATCCATTCCAGAACTTTTGGCGGTGCGAAACTTGTTGGTATTTTAAAGCTGTCCCACCATCTGATCTTGAACCTTCTTCGGACCGTTGGAATTTTAATCTCAGAATAATCCACGAACCATGTGAACACCCATGGTAAATGGTATCTGGTGTGGAATAGGTGCAAGGACACAAATATTTTTTCTTCCTCTGTAGGTTTATAAAGGGATTTAAAGAGAAAATATTTAGTGACTTGGGATTTTTGTATCTCGAGGCCGGATCCAAATTGTTTCCACCATGAATTCCACCATGTTGGGAATTGAGATGGAATACACAAGGTATCAAAATGAAAAAGCCAAGTATGACTTCGGTTGGTATTTTGAACAAAAAAGGAATTGAACCAAGGTTGTTGGTAATCCCAGTAATTAAATGGAATATAAAAAAAATGGGGTATTTTGATGGGTATCAGGGAAATTTAGGAGTTGAGACAGATCATTCCCCCAATAACTTGGAGCAATTACTCTAAATATTTTACATTTATAGTAAGAGGGATCTGGCTTATTTTTATAATAATTATTTTTAATTGTGGCTGATCCTAATATCTCTAGGATAGCCTGATAAAAATATGATATTTTTAAGATATCCAATGATTTGTAAAACCATCCTTGTCCAAAATAATTTTGTATTGCTAAAAAAGGGTCTTGATCAAAAAATCCTTTTTCAAGAGTCACAATAGTTTGGAAAAAAAGTTTTATAAAGAATTCAGAAACAATTTTTTTGGGGACTAGTGGTACCACAAGTTGGGTTTCTGAAAATTATTTTTGAGAAAGGATTTTTGAAGATTCTCCTTTCTTGATTTTTATAAAATTTTGAGAGGGTTTATCCTCTCCCGAGCTTTGAACGAATTCTTGTTTGGGAATTTGAAGTTGTAACAATGCCTTCTGTAGTTCCGGGGATTTTGTAAGGAGTTGCAGAAGGTTTTCAGCAATTGTTTCCTGTGTGGGATTTTCTTGTGTTTTTTGCACTGATTGTGCGGGGTTTGCATTTTTTCTTTCTTCTTTCATGACTGCGTCATACCATGTCATGGGTTTTCAGTAGGAGTCTTGGCAGGGAATTTGTCATTTTTCTTCTTTGGATGGATTTGTTGGTTTGGAAGTAGCGGAGTTTATGAGTTTTTTGGTGTCCATGGGATTTGTTTGTTGTTGTAGTGCAACAACTGATGTATTTCTTGGTAGAGAAACTTCATCATTCCTTTTTTGGAGTAAGGCTCCACACATCGCATAGATACAGTACTGTCCAGATTCTTTCATGTCCTTCCTTGATATTTTGTCGTTGTAACCCAAACAGTGGGGTATGGGACAGTGGTAGGATATTTCTGCGTTGTAACTAGTATCAGGAATTTGTAGGATTTTTCTCCTGTTTTTGAGAAAATCACAGGTTAAGAGATTTTCTTTAAAGTAAAAAATGTTAAGAATCTATCTGCAGAAAACATTTTTTAATGCAATGTTTTGAAAATATTTTTGACATTGTAAATCATTTTTGAATTTTTCTATGCATGAAATGATGCTAAAAAGGTATCAATTAATTCAATAAAATGGGCAAAAGTATACTGGACTTCCCTCCCTGGTTTCTGTTTTAGGATAATCCTAAAATTATAGGTTCTAGGAGATTCAGGTTTGTGATCTAAAAAACCATGCCTTAGTTCTTCTAGATGATATGATTTTTTTTCGTGTATAGAATATGTTTTTATTAGATTAAGGTCTTTTTGTTTTTGGTTTTGTTAAAAAATGGAATTTTAATTTCTTTTTATTGAATTTAAAATATATGAAATTGTTATCTACCTTATATGGGGTGATAAGATTTATAAACGGTGTTCCTAAGATGACGGAATTGTGTATGTCTTTTACTAGAACAAATGATGTTGCTATAGAAACTTCATTATTAATTATTGACGCACTGGTTTTGCAATTAATTTCTAATTTAGTATTATTAGCTGCTGCTAATATTTCATTAGTTTTTTCTTGGAACTTTTCTGGTATTAATCCTGTTTTTATGCAATTTAAATCTACTCCCATGTCAAAAAGAGTAATTGTTTTGATTTCAAAATTGTCTGCGAATTTGAGGGTTACTTGTATTAGGTATTTTTTTGACATAATTTGTCTTAAGACACCAAGGAATTCTTCTATGATTTCTTCTAGATTTCGGTTTTCAAAATTTTCTTCTAGTACTTTTGGATTTTCAGAATTAGAATCTTCGGACTCAGAACTTTCCTGAGTATTTTTTGAAAGGATCATTTTTATTAGTTCAGAATCTTGTTTTTGTTTTTCTTTTAAATCTTTTATCTCTAGCTTAATTTGTTTTATCTATTTTTGTAGTTCTAGAACTGATATTTCTTTGCTTTCTTTCATCTTTTTAACTTTTCCTAGGATATTAGTTAAGTCATAAGTGTTTTTAGAAGTATTTGGTAAAATTGTATTTTTATTATCTTTTTTCTCTTCTGTAAAAGATCACAGGAGTTTATTCAAATAATCTTTTTGGTGCTGGGTATTTATGTGTTTAACCATGTCTAACATGATTTTTTTTATCTTTAGTTAAAACACATATGCGTTTTTCTTTATTGTTATCAGAATTTTCGGATGAACTAGTTGTGACCAACTCATCTATTTGAAGGGGTTTATTATCTTCTGAAGACAGAGAAAAATAGTCAGGTTCTGTTTCGATGTTTGAGTTAGAGGAATCTATTAGAGAATTAGAGATTTTTTGGGTTACTTCTTTATCTAATTTTAGCACTTGTAATTTTTTATTCATTTTACAGTATCTTGATGTATGTCATTTTTTATTACATTTATAACATGTTATATCTTTGTATTTAGATTCAGTCCTTTTGGGATCTGTTTTATTCCTAGAATTTTTGTAACGAGGATTTTTATAATATTCTTCGTTAGTCCTAAAATTATTTTTCTTATAATCATTTGTTGATTTCTTATGGGATTTATACGTCTTACTGTAGTTTCATGTACAACTTGGAGAGGGCTTTGTAGAATTTGTATCACACCTAGTTCACACCTAGTTCTTTCTAATTCTCATTTAAGGTGTTTTTGTAATTTTAGGTCTTGGCAGGTCTTTAATCCTTCTTGCTAAGTTATACTGACTAGTTGTTCGTATGTAAACTCATTATAAGGTATTATTTGTTTTCCACAATTTTCTTTAATCGTATACCTAACTTTTTCTCCTAAAAGGGTAGGCAATCCTACAAGGAATTTTTCTTTCCAAAATGGTTGGTTGGAGTCTTCTCTAAGCATTACTCTAGTTAAGAACGTATTTTTGTACCATTGGAAATCACTTAGATTTTTACATTTTAGATTTGAAAGTAACTTTACATTTTCATGTGTTTAGATGTGAAGAACCTCCTATGAAGTTTAAAGAGATTGTTAGAATTAAAGTTGACACAACATCCTGTAGGGGTTCACCTTGTTCATCTAGGATTGGTATTCCTTCAGCGTCAGTTTTTATGGAATTTATGATGTCTTCTTTTTGTTGATCAGTGAGATAATTATCCCACCATCCTTTTAATTGACCCGAGAATCCTGCAATGAGCAGTTCTGCAATGGTCTTATCTTTTTTACCATTTTGTGTTTTATAGGCATTAGCGGCCTTGGTCAGTTGTTGGAGGAAGATAAGGATATTATATTCTGTCATTCCATATATGTTCCAATCGTAAATGGAAGAGACATTAAAACAGAATTGGCTATGGGTTTTACTATTCCTAGGTCTAGAGCTGCATTTATTTGTAATTGTTGTTGTATGGGTTGTTTCCAATCCATTTTGTTAACAAGCGGTGTTTTATTTTGGAATTGTTCTAAGGTATCATTGTTAGCAGAATCATATGTTAAAGTATTAATTTTATTACTAGATTGTGGTGTATCTGGAACAATGGGTTCCGTGTTAGAAATATTGGATGTCCCAATTTTACTCAATTGATCTTGTATAGCCTGAATAAACTCAGATTTATTTTGTTGGATATTTTTAACATTATATTTGGACACCTGAAATTGGTTTAAAGATTGGGCTTTTCAATTTCATTTCTTTTGGTGTTTCTAGGGAATTTATAGTGACTAAAGGGTGGATTGTTATGTGTTTTTCCACTCTATCTAATTGTTTTTCTATGGTATTTAAATTAATATTTGTAAAATTGTTTTGTGCGAGAATGGATTTTATATTTGTTTTTTCATCTTCTGCTGGGTCTTTAAAAGGAATTGCGTCTATAGGAATGTTTAGCTTAACACCTTGTAGAGGAGGGTGGTTGGACTGAGTTTTTCTAGAATCAGCTAGGGTTTCCCATTACGGCATTTTATTCCTAGTTGTAATAGGATTTACAGATTTAGAAAAGGGATACTCTATGGCATTTTGAGAGGAGTATATTTCAAACCAGTCGAAAAATAAAATGTTTACCCTATTTTCATTTACAAACTCATAGAATTTTTCCTGTATTTGTTTCCTACTATTTAAAAAGTTTTTAAAGAACCAAATTCTTTTATCTAGGTTATATCTTTTCATAAAAATCTTTTTGTAGGAATTTCTTATCTTCTTGGAATTCTTTTTCTAAAACACCAATTTCGTGTACTATATTCTCTGTTATCGAGGAAAATGTCGGACTAGTAGGTTCTTGGTCATCTATTTTCTCTCTAGTAGTGGAATTTTCATATACGGATCTAGGTATTTCATTGGTGTAGTCTACGTTTCTTATATTGGGTAAATCTGACGTAGAATGTCTAGATTTTGTTTTGTAAGAGGTATTTATTACTGAAGGAATTTGTGAGACTCTTCCTAAGTCTAGGGTTTCTACGGAACTTGTATCATCATATCTACTACTCGCAGATCTTCTTAGGAATGATAGCTTACTCTACCATCTTGGTATTGAGTTATTTCTTTAAGATGGGTATTTGGTTGGGAAGTATCTATGGGTTCAGGTTTAACTACTCCTTCCAAGATCCATTCGTCTGGTAGGGTAATATCCTTCCACCTAATAGCTCTCGGTATTACGGTATTAGATCTGTAAAGGTCTATTTGTAATAGAAGTGATTCACCATTACGGTGTTAGATCTGTAAAGGTCTATTTGTAACAGAAGTGATTCACTTTTTTACTATGGTACCTAACTTTTGTGGCAAAAGCAAAAAACATAGCTTTGTAATGGATTCTAAAGATTATTGCCACCGGAATTGAACCTTCAAGCATTTGGTATTTGTAGATTTTTATTTGTTAGACAAAGGATTTTAGGATATTTTTATCATTGAGGGATACTGAAAAGTTTGGGTAACAATCAAAAGTGATTGGTCCTGTGCAGAGACTAGATTCAACAGAACTTAATAAGAAATCTTCAAAGTTAGTGAATCTGGCATCTCTTAAAATAACAAGAATAAAGGTATTGAATCCTTCCTTAGTTAAGGGTTTTATCCCTACTTGGACTAAGTCAATATGAATGTATTTGTAATTTTTTTCCCTATGTTTTTCAAGGAATTTTGAGAAAGTAATTGTATTGTTTCAAAGGGTTTTGTTAATTGAATATCTCTTTCTTCCGTTTTAATAGTGAAATCGGTTTTGAAAAATTGGTATTTGGAATTTTTATAAATTTGATATCTATTTACTTTCGGTATTTTCCAATTATCTATCGATTTTTCAAAATCTTGTATAACGATTTCTTCCGAACTTATTATCTTCTTTGAATCCATGGAAGATGTTGAGCCAAAATCAAAAGAAGTAGATTTATTGAAAAATGGATCCTTGTATATGAAATCTAACTGCCTACGTACTTGATGACTTACTACCCGGACCATCCTAGGCAAGAAAACTCATAAAAGACTAAACCTCTAGACAAGAATTTCATCTGATCTGGATAACATTTGAAAAATCGATAGATAATTGGGAAATACTTAAAGTAAATAGATATCAAATTTATAAAAATTCCAAATACCAAATTTTCAAAACCGATTTCACTATTAAAACGGAAGAAAGAGATATTCAATTAACAAAACCCTTTGAAACAATAAAATTACTTTCTCAAAATTCTTTGAAAAACATAGGAAAAGAAATTACAAATACATTCATATTAGCTTAGTCCAAGTAGAGATAAATCCCTTAACTAAGGAAGGACTAAATACCTTTATTCTTGCTATTTTAAGAGATGCCTGATTCACTAACTTTGAAGATTCCTTATTAAGTTCTGTTGAGTCTAGTCTCTGCACAGGACCAATCTCTTTTGATTTTTACGCAAACTTTTCAATATCCCTCAATGATAAAAATATCCAAAAATCCTTTGTCAAACAAATAAAAACCCACAACTACCAAATGCTTGAAGGTTCAATTCCGGTGGCAATAATCTTTAGAATCCATTACAAAGCTATGCTTTTTGCTTTTGCCACAAAAGTTAGGTACCATAGTAAAAAAGGTGAAGCACTTCTGTTACAAACAGACCTTTCCAAATATGACACCGTAATACCAAGACATATTAGGTGGAAGGATATTACCCTACCAGACGAATGGATCTTGGAATGAGTAGTTAAACCTGAACCCATAGAAACTTCCCAACCAAATACCCATCTTAAAGAAATAACCCAATACCAAGATGGTAGAGTAAGCCTATCATTCCTAAGAAGATCTATGAGTAGTAGATATGATGATACATGTTCCGTAGAAACCCTAGACTTAGGAAGAGTCACAAATTCTTTCAATAATAAATACCCCTTATAAAACAAAATCTAGACATTCTACGTCAGATTTACCCAATATAAGAAACGTAGACTATACCAATGAAATACCTAGATCCGTATATGAAAATTCCACTACTAGAGAGAAAATAAATGACCAAGAACCTACTAGTCTGACATTTTCCTCGATAACAGAGAATATAGTAAACGAAATTGGTGTTTTAGAAAAAGAATTCCAAGTAGATAAGAAATTCCTACAAAAAGATTTTTATGAAAATATAACCTAACCTAGAAAAAAGAATTTGGTTCTTTAAAAACTTTTTAAATACTAGGAAACAAATACAGGAAAAATTCTATGAGTTTGTAAATGAAAATAGGGTAAACATTCTATTTTTCGACTGGTTTGAAATATATTCCTCTCAAAATTCCGTAGAGTATCCGTTTTCTAAATCGGTAAATCCTATTACAACTAGGAATAAAACACCGTAATGGGAAACCCTAGTTCATTCTAGAAAAATCCAGTCCAACCACCCTCCTCTACAAGGTGTTAAGCTAAACATTTCTGTAGACGCAATTCCTTTTAAAGACCCAGCAGAAGATGAAAAAACAAATATAAAATCCATTCTCGCACAAAACAATTTTACAAATATTAATTTAAATACCATAGAAAAACAATTAGATAGAGTGGAAAAACACATAAAAATCCACCCTTTAGTTACTATAAATTCCCTAGAAACACCAAAAGAAATGAAATTGAAAAGCCCAATCTTTAAACCCATTTCAGGTGTCCAAATATAATGTTAAAAATATCCAACAAAATAAATCTGAGTTTATTCAGGCTATACAGGATCAATTGAGTAAAATTGGGACATGCAATAGTTCTAACACGGAACCCATTGTTCCAGATACACCACAATCTAGTAATAAAATTAATACTTTAACATATGATTCTGATAACAGTGATACCTTAGAACAGTTCCAAAATAAAACACCGCTTGTTAACAAAATGGATTGGAAACAACCCATACAACAACAATTACAAATAAATGCAGCTCTAGACCTAGGAATAGCAAAACCCATATCCAATTCTGTTTTAATGTCTCTTCCATTTACGATTGGAACATATATGGAATGAGTGAATATAATATCCTTATCTTCCTCCAACAAATGCCCATGGCCGCAAATGCCTATAAAACACCAAATGGTACACACGGTAAGACCATTGCAGAACTGCTCATCGCAGGATTCTCTGACCAATTAAAAGGATGGTGGGATAATTATCTCACTAATTAACAAAATAAAAACATCTTAAAATCCATAAATACTACTGAAGAAGGAATACCAATGTTAAATAAAAAAGATAATAAACCCCTTCAAATAAATGAATTGGTCACTATTAGTTCATCTAAAAATTCTGATAAAAGAAAACACATATGTGTTTTAACTAAAGAACAAGAAAAAGAGAAAAGGGCAAACAATGAAATAACAACTGGAGAATTACATAGAGATATTTAACAAGTAAAAAACGAAATAAAAGAATTAAAAGAGAAACAAAAAAGAGATTCTAAATTAATAAAAGTAATCCTTTCAAAAACTATACCACAAACCTTCGATTCTCATAAAACCAATTCTAAAGAATCCGATTCAGAAAAAATCCCAGAAGACTTTCTAAACAAATCACATCAAAAAGATACCTAATAAAAATAACCCTTAAATTCTCAGACAACTTTAAAATTCAAACAATTGCACTTTTGACACGAGCAGATTTAAATTTGATAAAAACCGGTATAGTACCAGAAAAATTAAGAGAAAAAACTCGTGAAAGATTAGCGTCTGCTAATAAAACTAAAATCAAAATTGATTCCAAAACCAGGGCGTCAATTGAAAATGACAGAGTCTCTATAGAAACATCGTTTGATTTAACAGGTGACATACACAGTTCCGTCACCTTAGGAACACCGTTTATAAATCTTATCACCCCATATAAGGTGGATAACGATTCCACATCTTTTAAATCCAATAAAAAGAAATTAATATTCCATTTTATGACAAAACCAAAAATAAGAAATCTCAACCTGATAAGAGCATGTTCAATACACAAAGATAGTATAAATGCAAAAATACAAGGAAAATCATACCATCTACAAGAACTGAAAAAAGATTTGTCGTTTAAAAGATTAAACACACAATTAGAAATACCCGAATTTAAAGAAAAAATATCTAAACTCAAAAATTCTTTTGAAACCGAAGTATGTTATGAAATTCCGAATGCTTGTTGGAGTAGAAAGCAACATATCGTAGATCTTTCTTATGAAAAATAATTTGACGAAAGACAAATTCCAACAAAAGCCAGACCGATCCAAATGAATTGTGATCTTGAGCAACATTGCAGAAAAGAAGTTCAAGATCTTGAAAATAAAAAATTAATATCCAAATCAAGATCCCCTTAGAGTTGTGCTGCTTTTTATGTAAACAAAAATTTCGAAATAGAAAGGGGAACTCCTAGATTAGTAATAAACTACAAACCCTTAAATACGACCCTAAAATGGATTAGATACCCTATTCCGAACAAAAAACTATTTATTACAAAATTACATTCTGCTTTAATATTCTCAAAATTCGATATGAAATTAGATTTTTGGCAAATCCAAATTTCTGCAAAAGATCGGTACAAAACCGCCTTTACGGTTCCCTTTGGACAATATGAGTGGAATGTAATGTCGTTTGGTCTTAAAAATGCACCTTCAAAATTCCAGTGAATAATGATTGATATCTTCAATGATTATTCCAAATTTTGTATGGTTTATATTGATGATGTTTTAATCTTCTCAAATTCAGTAGAAGAACATTTCAAACATCTTAAAACTTTCTTTTATGTTACAAAGAAAAATGGTTTGGTAATTTTCAAATAAAAAATGAGTCTATTTCAGACTAAGATAAGATTCCTAGGACATTATATATCATAGGGGAAAATCACCCCTATAGAAAGATCCTTATAATTCGCAAATAAATTTCCTGATAAAATCTTTGATAAAACCCAATTACAGAGATTCTTAGGAAGCCTAAACTATATTTTTGATTTCTGTCCAGAGATTAATAAGATGGAAAACTACTCCATGATAAACTAAAGAAAAACCCTGCTCTATGGACTAGTAACCATACTATTTGTGTCCAGAAAATTAAAAAGAAAGTGCTAGAAATCCGGTATCCTCATATAGCAGACCCTCAGCTACCTAAGATAGTAGAGACAGACGCCTCTGAATTACGATATGGAGTGATCTTGAAACAAAAATCAGGGGGGAAATAGTGTATAGTCCAGTATACTTCTGCCCATTGGAATGATACCTAGAAAAACTATTCTACCATTAAAAAGGAAATTTTGAGCATCGTCTTACGCAAACAAAAATTTCAAAGTGATTTACTAAATCAAATTTTTTTACTCAGAATTGATTACAAAAGTGCTAAAGAGGTTTTACATAAAGATGTTCAAAACCTTGCATCAAAACAAATTTTTGCCCGATGGCAAGCGATTCTTAGCATTTTTTATTTCGATATTGAATATATTAAAGAAGAAACAAATTCTCTCCCAGATTTCTTGACCCGTGAATTCCTCCAAAACAGAGGAAATCCAAGAAAGAAAAATTCCTACAGAAAGCCTTTTACCCATTGTTAACACTCAAAAAATATCTGCCAAAGGTGGAAACATCAAAATGAGCAGGCGACAAAATGCTAAGTCGATAACTGAATTGACTCATAGATGAATCTACTATTCCTAGTCTTTGGCTCAAAAATCTTCATCGGCTATTACAGTAGCCTAGCCGAGTCACAATTTTGAGGAATGATTAAGACCCACACATATTTGGATTCCTCAAAGACCAAGTCAAAGAGCATCCTAGACCCCAAGAAACGGTAACAACTAGGAGCAGCTAGAAGGAAGTGCCATTAATCGTGCAAGAGGGAATCAAGGAGCAAAAATAGGCACCACCTCCTCATAGTTGGCTAGTGGATTTAGTGGGTAATTTAGTGGCTAACATAGGGGGATCACATTTTATTTCTTGTAGTATAAATATAGGATCATTTGTACAAAAAAGGACACATCCAATCAATCAAAATACTTATTTTTTCATATCTTCATTCTATCTTTATCGCCTGTATTGCACTCTAGCTGTATTTATGTTTCTTACCACTTAGTTTACTCAATCACCATCCTAACACTTTCTGGAGTGGTTGGGAAACCCATTGCTGGAAGTTAGAGTTCTGCTTCCATCCCAAATTGCTTAGTTAAGGAATTAATTTGTCATCCGATTTCGTCAACAAATAAAATGGCAAACATTTCAGATGGGAACAAATTTGGCACGCCCAGTAGGACCACAGGTGACCTCATAGCGAAGTTTGATTCTCCAGGCCAAGATCACGCTTGGCATATACGCCTAAGGTCTGGTAAGAAGATTAACCCAGAGTCCAGTCCATATCCTAAATGAAATCCTCCCAGAAGGAATAATGAGCCACCACTTTCCTCGGGTATGCCTACATCGGTTGATACCCCTCAACTTCTTCAATCAACCCAAGTTGTGGGTGAACTTAGCAACCTGAAGGTCCAACTGTCATGACTACTTCATTTATCAGACAACATATTGACTTAGGCATCCACGACATTATGTACCAGGTTTCCAAACAGTTGGCTGGCATCGTTAAGCCAATGGTGCATAATGAGGTTCAGCATGCGAGAAAATTGGAAGCCAACCGACAACATCCAGGAGAATGTTCGGCTAGTTCTGCCATCCTCTGACGAATGGCGCTGTGCAACATGCAACTGTGACTCTAGGTGTTGTTCCTCAGTCTAATGTGTATCAATCAGTACCTACTCAGGTACAACCGATAGCATACCTAGAAGCACAAGCCCAGTCTACTGTATGGTTGCCGCCAAATGCTGGGGGAAAATTGTGCCACTCGACCAAGCGAGTCTACAGTATGGGCAGATCAATGTGGCTCGGAGACCAGTTCAGGCATCCGGACACCTTGGGTTACCACCCGTTATACCGTACGCTCCTGCAAACGGCTATACGATGTAGGTGACCAATGTTGGCCAGCCGAATTGGTAGTTGTTGGCCCTTGGCTATGACCCTGCTCGGTTATCTAGTGACGTTGTCTTCAGCGGGACACCATTACAACAGTCACAGCCGATACCCATTCCATACCATCTAGGAAGTGCAAACTTTCCAAGAACGACTGATGTCCTAAGAGAGCAGACATGGAACACTGTTCTACCTGATCCTCAGGCTCTGTCGGTTGTTCCATGAGCTTAGGTTGCATGCTTTGGTGGCTATGCCCAATAGCAACAATGGGGATATACCCCACCTATTGGTAATGGCCAGTAGAATACCTATAACTTTCAAAACCATGCTCAATAAGGTATAGAATGGAGGCCTCTAGTTTAGAACGCCTACTAGCCGGTTCCAGCTGAGAATCAGCAGAGGACTTCACAGCTGATAGACCCTGAAACTATCGCGAATACTATGAAGAGGTAGTTTGGCATCCAACTGAAACCCTTGGATAGGCTTGTTTACAGGAAACCCTACCCTAATTTGGTAGATCAGATAGAACCATTGCCAAGAGGATTCTAAATGCCTAATTTTGCCACCTTCTTGGGTGATGACGGTAAATCTACCATTCAGCACATCGGCAGATTTACCGCCCAATGTGGCGAGGTTGGCCATAACGAGTATCACAAGCTGCAGTTGTTCCCCATTTTTCTAACCAGAACAGTATTTGCCTGATACTCATCCTTGACCCCTGACTCTGTATAGAGCTGTGCTGACATGAAGCGTTATTTCCATGATAGATTTTATTGGCCCCAACCTCAGGTCATTGTAACCGATTTAACGAATCTCAAGCAATAGGTCAATGAGTCGGCTATTGATTATATCGAGAGATTCAGAAGGAAGGTTGGGAAATGCACTGTACACTTTCCTGAATCGGAATATGCCCATATAATAATCAACAACATGCATCCTCAGCTAAAAGAAAAATTAGTAGGACAATCCTGCTCTGACTTAAGCCAGTTAGCCGAGAAGGCTAGCCAAATATAATAGTATATCCAGGAGAAGGAGAACCAAGGCTCCTATTTGGTATCCATTATTGAGGCAGTTGAGTCTGACTCAGAGTCAGTCGATTACATGGCAGATGCAATGGTAGCCAAGCTTGTCAGGGGTAAGGCTTATTCTTTCCCAGCTTTGAAATCTACGAAAGGTAAGGAGACAAGTTTAACTGATGATAGGGTCGATTACTCATTTGACATTACAAAAGCAGATCAGATCTTTGATCATCTGCTTAAAGATAAACAGATTCGGCTGCTTGATGGACATAGGATACCATCTGCCCGAAGAGCTCAAGGATAAGAAGTATTGTAAATGGTACAACTCATATAGCCATACTACTTCTAATTGTGTGGTCTTCAGGAAGGCTATTCAAAATGGCATAAAGGAGGGGAGGTTCAAGCTAGCCGATAATATCATAGCTGAAATGTATGTTGATACTGACCCCTTTCCCACAGTGTCGATATCTATGGTGTCCTTTGCTAAGCCAGTTCAATAAAAGGATGTCAAGGGAAAATGGTCGATGAAAAATATATGGGCCCCAAAGGAGCCCACTGGTAAGGAGGAGGCCACAAGGACCTCTGTGTTTGATCGGCTAGGCAGCTTACGTGACATCTATGAGGACACGGACAGGCAGCCAGCTAGAAATAGTTTTCGTGGTCAACCTTATGAACCAGAGCACACTACTCGAGAACTTCACAAATAACACTCGATATTCAAAAGGTACCTACCAGACCCAGGAAAAGGCTTGAGGGGCAAGCATGGTAACCAGTCGATGAGAAGCCGAGTGTGCCCCAAATAAATAAGGAACCACTCCCCATAGGCTGAGTTCAACATAAAAGAAGGCATTTCTTTTTTATGTATCACAGTAAGGGATGAAGGTCAATTGAGACCCCAGATGATGATCAAGCCAACTGCTAATATAGAGGAAGGAAGGTGGTTCATCAATCAGGCTTCTGGAAAGAAAGAGGCACTACCGAGTGTCGTATCCAGGACCCAGAACAAAGAAGGAATTACAAAACCTATTAGGGAAGATCAACTTCCTAAGGAGGTTCATATCTAATTCAGTTGACAAAATGAAGGCTTTTTCACCTTTGCTTAGGCTTAAAAGGTCAGAAGAGCTAATATGGGGCCTAGAATAGCAAGAGGCATTTGACCAAATTAAAAAGGCCCTAGAAACTCCTCTTGTGCTGGTGTTTCCCATGCCAGGGAAACCGTTGAAATTGTACATATCAGCTGCAGATTTGCCTATCGGCTGCCTATTAGCACATGATGCCGATGATGGAACCAAAAGGGCAGTTTACTACCTTAGTCGAATGCTCAATGAAGCTCAAACTAGATATACCCCTATAGAGAAGCTTTGTTTATCCTTATTCTATGCTTGTACAAAACTTGAACGTTATCTAATGCCACATATGGCTCACATTTTGTGCAAGATTGACATTGTCTGGTACTTATTGAATAGAACTATTTTGCAAGGACGACTAATGAAATGGGCAATCAAGCTCACGACCCATGCGCCCCCTCTACTGCATGTATGGATGTCGTCCCTTAGATGCTAACTTTTGATGGGTCAACAACCCAGAAGGGAGTCGGAGCCGGAATAACAATAACCGATCCTAGAGATGAAACGTGGAGGTTATTTTATCAGTTAGATTCTGACTTAACAAATAACCAAGCTAAATACGATACTCTCATCATAGGACTCAAACTTCTAGTCTCTATGAAAGAAAATTGCATCAAGATTCGTGGAGACTCTCAGTTAGTTATCAAGCAGCTGGCTTGGAAATATGACTGCAAAGATCCAAATTTGTTGGCCCGTTACGAAATGGCTAGCAGGTTACTTAGTAGGTTCGCATCATCTACGTTAAGTTATATTCCTAGGGGCATGAATGTCGAGGCTAACGACTTAGCACAAGAAGCTTCTGGCTTTAGGAAGTCTCTACTCACTCTAGAGTATGATGAGTTGCCAGTCGAAGTGTTAGCTATGGACCAGATTGACTCGTGGAGGCAGGTGTTAATCGGCTACTTAAAAGATCCTTCCACTTGCAAGGACTTTAAGGTTAAGAGGAGAGCCTTAAAGTATATGCTCATTGATGATGATCGTTACAAAATGAGCATAAATGGAGTGCTACTCAAATGCATTGATAAGGAAGAGGCCTTAAGAGTCATGGGAGAAGTTCATGGAGAAATCTGTGGATCACACAAAGCCGGGCCAATGATGAAGTAGTTGATTTATCGTCATGGCTATTATTGGCCTACCATCACGACCGATTGCTTTCAATAAGCAAAAGGTTGTGAAGAGTGAGAAACATGGACCAATCCAACGGGTACCAGTTAAGTTGTTGCACCCGATCATAAAGCCCTGGCCTTTTAGAGGATGGGCTATAGACCTCATCAGCAAGATTCACCCACAATCGGCTAAAGGACATAATTTCATTATTGTGGTTACCGATTACTTCATAATTGGGTAGAGGCACAGCCGATGAATAGGGTTCATCAGACAGATGTCATTCAGTTTATCCAATACCAGATCATATATAGATATGATATTCCTGAAATGATTACAACCGATCAAGGGATGGTGTTCACTAGTTCTAAGGTGGCAGACTTTGCTGAGAAATTTGGGATCAAGATGAACACATCCTCGCCTTATTATGCACAGGTGAATGGACAAGACGAGGCAGCTAACAAGCTTATTGTGGACATAATCAGTAAAAATATGGAGGATAGACCGACAGTATGGCATCTCACTTTGGATGAAGCTATTTGGGCAATCAGAAATTCTAAGAATACAGCTATTGGGACAATACCTTATCGGCTCACCTACGACCAAGATGCAGTATTGCCCTTGGAGATTAATGTTAAGTCATTACGGGTGGCCAAACATAATTTTTTAAGCTTAGAAGAATATCAGCAGGCCATGCTAATGGAGTTAGATCAGCTAGATAAATATCGACTGATGGCCTTAGAGATAATCGAAGCCGGTAAATAGAAAATGGCCAAAGCATATAACAAACATGTTAAGCCTAAGAGGTTCACCGAAGGAGACTTGGTTTGGAAAACCGTGTTGCCGCTTGGAATGAAAGATCATGAATTCGGCAAATGGTCGCCAAATTGGGAAGGACCCTTCGTAGTGCCAACGGATTGTTGGCAACGCGTATCGACTAATAGACATGCATGATGAAGAGCTTGACAGAAACGTAAATGACAAATACTTAAAGAAGTACTACCCTTCAATTTGGGGTATGCACGAGTAAACAATAGTGACAGACCGGCTGCCTGGCCGCACAAAGGAACATAATTCCCTTCGATTTGGGGAATACATGAATGAATGATAGTTATAGACTGACGGCCTGGTCATAGTCACATAAAAAGGCTGAAAAGTACTTCCCTTCGATTTGGGGAAGGTAGTAGTAAACAACAACCACTGACTTGGTCACAAAAAATAGACCCTTCGATTTGGGGTCAATAAAACTAGGAAGACAAGTTGGTTGACATGTAACCAGCAAGAGGTTGCACTACATCATCAGTCACAGATGTCTCAAGATTAGCTGAATCTACCGCTACTTGGTCACCCTGGATATCCGCAGTCTCTTTCTCATCCTCAGCCGCACCAACGGCTACTACCTTATCCACTCTTACTTCTTCTGGAAAGCCCTTTTTCGCATCCAACAAAGGCTCAGCCACCACCACTGATGGGATCTCGGTAAAATCTTGAGTGTCGGCCGTTAGAGTGTCCTCTGGCTACTGTTCAGCTTCTAACAATACCTCTTGAGTAACAGAAGCAGTAATGGCTTCAGATTGCAAGTCCAAGAGGATGTCGGCTGACAATTGAGCAACGGAATCAACTAGCAAATGAGTAGTCGTAACCGAAGAATGTGTTCCCTCGGATACCACATCGAAAACACTAAGGGAGTGTTGGCGTTGCTTGAGCAACTTTGTTATTCCACACAGTCCACTCATTCTCTAGTTGGGCCAACCGTTCACTGCCCGCTTTATGATCCAATTCCCAAACCAATTGTTGATTACCAAGTTCCCAGATCTTGTTATCCAAATAAATTCCCGGTAGAAACAAAGAAGAGGGTGAGGTATCATGGGCCTTAATAGTCGACTCCAAGGCACCTATAGCCGGAGTAAAAGCCTTTATCTCTGCCTGGATCCTCTCCAGATCGGCTCGCAGTTTTGACAGCTGCTCCTGTAAGTCATTCCTTCGGCTGACATTTTGTTACCTTCCTACATTCACATCATTGAAAGAAGTCTAAATGTGGCTCATTCAATTCCGGTGGAAATAATCTTTAGAATCCATTACAAAACTTTGTTTTCTGCTTTTCCTACAAAAGTTATGTACCGTAGTAAAAAATATGAAACACTTCTGTTACAAATAGACCTTTCCAGATCTACACCGTAATACCAAGACCTATTAGGTGGAAGAATATTACCCTACCAGATGAATGGATCTTTGAAGGAGTATTTAAACTTGAACCCATAGATACCTCTCAACCAAATACCCATCTTAAAGATATAACCCAATACCAAGATGGTAGAGTAAGCCTAAAATTCCTAAGAAGATCTACGAGTAGTAGATATGATGATACAAGTTCCTTAGAAACCCTAGACTTAGGAAGAGTCTCACAAATTCCTTCAGTAATAAATACCTCTTACAAAACAAAATCTAGACATTCTACATCAGATTTACCCATTCTAAGAAACGTAGACTACACCAATGAAATACCTAGACCTGTATATGAAAATTCCACTGCTAGAGAGAAAATAGATGACCAAAAACCTACTAGTCTGACATTTTCCTCGATAACAGAGAATATAGTAAACGAAATTGGTGTTTTAGAAAAAGAATTTCAAGTAGATAAGAAATTCCTGCAAAAAGATTTTTTTGAAAAATATAACCTAGAAAAAAGAATTTGGTTCTTTAAAAACTTTTTAAATACTAGGAAACAAATAGAGGAAAAATTCTATGAGTTTGTAAATGAAAATATGGTAAACATTATATTTTTCGACTGGTTTGAAATATATTCCTCTCAAAATTCCGTAGAGTATCCCTTTTCTAAATCGGTAAATCCTATTACAACTAGGAATAAAACACCGTAATGGGAAACCCTAGCTGATACTAGAAAAATCCAGTCCAACCACCCTCCTCTACAAGATGTTAAGCTAAACATTCATGGCCGACCTGTAGACGCAATTCCTTTTAAAGACCCAGCAGAAGATGAAAAAACAAATATAAAATCCATTCTTGCACAAAATAATTTTAAAAATATTAATTTAAATACCATTGAAAAATAATTAGATAGAGTGGAAAAACAAATAAAAACCCACCCTTTAGTCACTATAGATTCCCCAGAAACTCCAAAAGAAATGAAATTGAAAAGCCCAATCTTTAAACCCTTTCAGGTGTGCAAAGATAGTGTTAAAAATATCCAACAAAATAAATTTGAATTTATTCAGGCTATACAAGATCAATTGAGTAAAATTGGGACATCCAATGGTTCTAACACGGAAACCATTGTTCCAGATACACCACAATATTGTAATAAAATTACTACTTTAACATATGATTCTGATAACAGTGATACCTTAGAACAGTTCCAAAATAAAACACCGCTTGTTAACAAAATGGATTGGAAACAACCCATACAACAACAATTACAAATAATTACAACTCCAGACCTAGGAATAGTAAAACCCATAGCTCATTCCCATTTTAATGCCTCTTCCATTTACGATTGGAACATAGATGGAATGACTGAATATAATATCCTTAGCTTCCTCCAACAAATGACCATGGCCGCAAATGCCTATAAAACACAAAATGGTACACAAGATAAGACCATTACAGTACTACTCATCGCCGAATTCTCTGGTTAATTAAAAGGATGGTGGATAATTATCTCACTGAACAACAAAAAGAAGACATCATAAATTCCATAAACTGACGAAGAAGGAATACCAATCCTAGATGAACAATGTGAACCCCTACATGATGTTGTGTCAACTTTAATACTAACAATCTCTTTAAACTTCATAGGAGATTCTTCACATCTAAAAGATAAAAATGTCGAGTTACTTTCAAATCTAAAATGTAAAAAACTAAGTGATTTCCAATGGTACAAAAATATGTTCTTAACTAGGGTAATGCTTAGAGAAGACTCCAACCAACAATTTTGGAAAGAAAAATTTCTAGCAGGATTGCCTACCTTTTTAGGAGAAAACGTTAGGAATAAGATGAAAGAAAATTGTGGAAAACAAATAATACCTTATAATGAGCTTACATATAGACAACTAGTTAGTATAACTCAGCAAGAAGGATTAAAGATCTGCCAAGACCTAAAATTACAAAAAAACACTTTAAATGGGAATTAAAAAGAACTAGGTGTGAACTATGAACCTTTTGTAAACAATTTGATACAAATTCCACAAAGCCCTCTCCAAGTTGTACATGAAACTGTAGTAAGACGTAAAAATCCCATAAGAAATCAACAAATGATTATAAGAATTTTTTTTTTAGGACTAACGAAGAATATTATAAAAATCTTCGTTACAAAAATTTCAGGATAAAACAAATCCCAAAAAGACTGAATCTAAATACAAAGATATAACATGTTATAAATGTAATACAAAAGGACATACATCAAGATACGGTAAAATGAGTAAAGAATTACAAGAGCTAAAATTAGATGAAGAAGTAACCCAAAAAATCTCTAATCCTCTAATAGATTACTCTGACTCAAACACCGAAATAGAACCTGACTATTTTTCTCTCAATTTCAGAAGATAATAAAGCCCTTCAAATAGATGAGTTGGTCACAACTAGCTCATCCGAAAATTCTGAAAATAATAAAGAAAAACGCATGTGTTTTAACTAAAGATCAAGAATTCGTGTTAGACATGGTTAAACACATAGATACCCAACACCAAAAAGATTATTTGAATAAACTCCTAAGATCTTTTACAGAAGAGAAAAAAGATAATAAAAATACAATTTTACCAAATACTTCTAAAAACACTTATGACTTTACTAATATCGTAGGAAAAGGTAAAAAGATGAAAGAAATCAAAGAAATACCAGTTTTAGAACTACAAAAAGAGATAAAACAAAAAAAACTAGAGATAAAAAATTTAAAAGAAAAACAAAAACAAGATTCTGAACTAATAAAAATGATCCTTTCAAAAAATACACAGGAAAGTTTTGAGTCCGAAGATTATGATTCTGAAAACCCAAAAGAACCAGAAGCAAATATTGAAAACCGAAATCTAGAAGAAATCCCAGAAGAATTTCTTGGTGTCTTTAGACAAATCACGTCAAAAAAATACCAGAAAAATTACAAGAAAAAACTCATGAAATATTAGCAGTGGCTAATAATACTAAATTAAAAATTAATTCCAAAACCAGTGCGTCAATAATTAATAATGAAGTTTCTATAGCAACATCATTTGTTCTAGTAAAAGACATACACAATTTTCTCATCTTAGGAACACCGTTTATAAATCTTATCACCCCATATAAGGTAGATAACGATTTCATATCTTATAAATTCAATAAAAAGAAATTAAAATTCTATTTTTTAACAAAACCAAAAACAAAAGAACTTAATCTAATAAAAACATATTATATAGATGAATAAAAATCATATCATCTAGAAGAACTAAGGCATGAAGTTTTAGATCACAAACCTGAGTCTCCTAGAACCTATCCTTTTAGGATTATCCTAAAACAGAAACCAGGGAGGGAAGTCCAGTATACTTTTGCCCATTTTATTAAATTAATTGATACCTTTTTAGCATCATTTCATGCATAGCAATATTCCAAAATGATTTACAATGTCAAAAATATTTTCAAAACATTGCATTAAAAAATGTTTTCTGCAAATTGATTCTTAACATTTTTTACTTTAAAGAAAATCTCTTAACCCGTGATTTCCTCAAAAATAGGAGAAAAAGCCTACAAATTCCTGATACTGGTTACAACACAGAAATGTCCTATCACTGTCCCATACCCCACTGTTTGGGTTACAAGGACAAAATATCAAGGAAGGACATGAAATAATCTGGACAGTACTGTATCCATGCAATGTGTGAAGCCTTACTCCAAAAAAGGAAGGATGAAGTTTCTCTACCAATAAATACATATATTGTTGCACCACAACAACAAACAAATCCCATGGCCACCAAAAAACCCATAAACTCCACCACTTCCAAACCAGCAAATCCATCCAAAGAAGAAATGGACAAATTCTGTGCCAAGACTCCTACCAAAAAACCCATGACATGGTATGACGCAGTCATGAAAGAAGAAAGCAAAAATGCAAATATCGCACAATCTGTGCAAAAAAACACCAGCAAATCCCACTTAGAAAACAACTGCTGAAAACCTTTTGCAACTCCTTGCAAAATCCCTGAAACTACAGAATGCATTGTTACAATTTCAAATTCCCAAACAAGAAATTATTCAAAGCTTAGGAGAGGATAAACCCTCTCAAAATTTTATAAAAATCAAGGATAATCTTCAAAAACCCTTTCTCAAAAACAATTTTCAAAAACCCAACTTGTGGTACCACAAGTCCCCAAAAAACTTGCTTCTGAATTCTTTATAAAACATTTTTTCCAAAATATTGTGACTTGAAAAATGATCTTTGATGAAGACCCGTTTTTGGCAATACAAAATTATTTTGGACAAGGATGGTTTTACAAATCATGGGATATCTTAAAAACCCCATATATCCGGTTATCCTAGAGATATCAGGATCATCCACAATTAAAAATAATTATTATAAAAATAACACATATCCCTCTTACTCTATTTGTAAAATATTTAGAGTAATTGCTCCAAGTGATTGGGTGAATGATTTGTCTTAACTCCTAAATTTCCCTGATACAGATCAAAATACCCCATTTTTTTATATTTCATTTAATTACTGGGATTACCAACAAGCTTGGTTCAATTCCTTTTTTTGTTCAAAATACCAACCGAAGCCATACTTGGCTTTTTCATTTTGATACCTCGTGTATTGCATCCCAATTCCCAACATGGTGGAATTCATGGTGGAAACAATTTGGATCCGCCCTCGGGATACAAAAATCCCAAGTCACTAAATCTTTTAACCTCTTTAAATCCCCTTATAAACCTACAGAGGAATAAAAAGGATTTGTGCCATTGCACCTATTCCACACCAGATTCTATTTACCATGAGTATTCACGTGGTTCGTGGATTATTCTGAGAATAAAATTTCAACGTCCGAAGAAGGTTCAAGATTAGATAGTGGGACAACTTTAAAATACCAACAAGTCTCGCACCGCCAAAAGTTCAAGAATGGATAAATACCTGAAAGTCCATTAAGGTACATGTACCACTACAAACACCACATGCACCACTACAAACGCCGGAATACACCCAGTTTCTTTCCCAGAAATCCCAAATGGCCTCAATGCTTGGCCCGACCAAAATCCTGAAGAAATGCAAGGAATAATTCTGATGTTTGCGCCATCTTCATCAAAACAAGGCTCTTATTCAGAGGAAGAAGAATCAGAAATTGATATTGAAGATGATGCAGTTTTTGGCAACAATAGATTCTGAAAAAATTGCCAAAAGAAGACAAAATACCCGAAAGAAAGATCAGACAAAATTTCGACAAAAGAAAATGCTCACAGAGATATACTTTAAAAAGGAAACAGTAAAAGTAAAAAATTCCAGCAATAATTCAAGAAAATGCCAAAGTCAATGATGTCATGGATGACGTCATTCTCCACTCGGATGAATAGCTAGATTCCCTTTTATTTACTAAACTGCCATGTAAACTCCTATTAAACAAGACCCTCTCCCCTCCATTTAGGACAAGCTTTTTCTTTAATAAGATTTCAAATTGTAGAGAGAAGTCTAAGCTCATCCAAATTCAAATTCCCCTCATATGATTCCCCTCATATGAAATTAAATTCCTCCAAAATTCCCAAATACCTTGTAAACTCCCAAGATAGATCTCCTTGAAAATATTCAGGTTTAGATCTTTGTATGTTTTAACATTTTGAATAAATATGATTATGGATGGTACTACCTCCTAATCTTTTAAATTCATGTTTAAATCCTTGGCCGGTTCTACTGCCTACTTCATCTAAATTCCCGTAGATCCTTTGGATTATGGTTTCCATAATTGGAACGTTAATTTGTAAGTTAATCTTACTTTACTTTTTGCATATCTCATTTATCTTTTAATTCTTCAATCCCTTATATTTCAATTCCTTCCCAGTCTATTATCCTATTTAGATGCTAGAACGTAGTTTGAAGTATCCCTTTTATAAATCGGTAAATCCTATTACAACTAGGAATAAAACACCGGAATGGGAAACCCTAGTTGATTCTAGAAAAATCGTAAATTCCAGAAAGCCCTCTCCAAGTTGTACAGGAAACTGTAGTAAGACGTATAAATTTCATAAGAAATCAACAAATGATTATAAGAAAAAGAATTTTAGGACTAACGAAGAATATTATAAAAATCCTCGTTACAAAAATTCCAAGAATAAAACAAATCCAAAAAAGACTGAATCTAAATATAACTTAGAAAAAAGAATTTGGTTCTTTAAAAACTTTTTAAATACTAGAAAACAAATACAGGAAACATTCTATGAGTTTGTAAATGAAAATAGGATAAACATTCTATTTTTGACTGGTTTGAAATATATTCCTCTCAAAATTCCATAGAGTATCCCTTTTCTAAATTGGTAAATCCTATTACAACTAGGAATAAAACACCGGAATGGAAAACCCTAGCTGATTATAGAAAAATCCAGTTCAACCACCCTCCTCTACAAGGTGTTAAGCTAAACATTCATAGACGACATGTAGACGCAATTCCTTTTAAAGATCCAGCAGAAGATGAAAAAACAAATATAAAACCCGTTCTCGCACAAAATAATTTTACAAATATTAATTTAAATACCATAGGAAAACAATTAGATAGAGTAGAAAAACACATAAAAACCACCCATTAGTCACGATAGATTCCCAGAAACGTCTAAAGAAATGAAATTGAAAAGCCCAATCTTTAAACCCTTTCAGGTGTCCAAAGATAGTGTTAAAAATATCCAACAAAATAAATCTGAATTTATTCAGGCTATACAAGATCAATTGAGTAAAATTAGGACATCCAATAGTTCTAACACGAAACTTATAGTTCCAGATACACCACAATCTAGTAATAAAATTACTACTTTAACATATGATTCCGATAACAGTGATACCTTGGAACAGTTCCAAAATAAAACACCGCTTGTTAACAAAATGGATTGGAAACAACCCATACAACAACAATTACAAATAATTTCAGCTCCAGACCTAGGAATCGTAAAACCCATAGCTCAATCCTGTTTTAATGTCTCTTCCATTTACGATTGGAATATAGATAGAATGACTGAATATAATATCCATAGCTTCCTCCAACAAATGACCATGGCCGCAAATGCCTATAAAAAACAAAATGATACACAAGATAAGACCATAGCAGAACTATTCATCGCATGATTCTCTGGCCAATTAAAAGGATGGTGGGATAATTATCTCACTAATCAACAAAATAAAAACATCTTAAAATCCATAAATTCTAATTAAGAAGGGATACCAATCTTAAATAAAAAAGATAATAAACCCCTTCAAATAAATGAATTGGTCACTATTAGTTCATCTAAAAATTCTGATAAAAGAAAACACATGTGTTTTAACTAAAGAACAAGAAAAAGAGAAAAGGGCAAATGTTGAAATAAAAACTTGAGAATTACAAAGAGATATTAAACAAGTAAAAAAATAAATAAAATAATTAAAAGAGAAACAAAAAAGAGATTCTAAATTAATAAAAGTAATCCTTTCAAAAACTATACCACAAAACTCTGATTCTCATAAAACAAATTCTAAAGAATCTGATTCAGAAAAAATCCTAGAAGACTTTCTAAGTGTCTTAAGACAAATCACATAAAAAAAGATACCTAATAAAAATAACCCTTAAATTCTCAGACAACATAAAAATTCAAACAATTGCCCTTTTTGATACAAGAGCAGATTTAAATTTGATAAAAACATGTATAGTACTAGAAAAATTCAGAGAAAAAACTCGTGAAAGATTAGCAGCCGCTAATAAAACTAAAATCAAAATTGATTCCAAAACCAGTGCATCAATTGAAAATGACAGGAGTCTCTATAGAAATATCATTTGTTTTAACAAGTGACATACACATTTCCGTCATCTTAGGAACCGTTTATAAATCTTACCACCCCATATAAGGTGTATAACGATTCCGTATCTTTTAAATCCAACAAAAAGAAATTAATATTCTGTTTTATGACAAAACCAAAAACAAGAAATCTCAACCTGATAAGAGCATGTTCAATACACAAAGAGAGTATAAATGCAAAAATACAAGGAAAATCATACCATCTACAAGAACTGAAAAAAAGGTTTTTTGTTTAAAAGATTAAACACACAATTAGAAATACCCGAAGTTAAATAAAAAATATCTAAACTCCAAAATTCTTTTGAAACCGAAGTATGTTCTGAAATTCTGAATGCTTTTTGGAGTAGAAAGCAACATATCGTAGATCTTCCTTATGAAAAAGAATTTGACGAAAGACAAATTCCAACAATAGTCAGACCGATCCAAATGAATAGTGATTTTGAGCAACATTGCAGAAAACAAATTCAAGAACTTGAAAAGAAAAATATAATATCGAAATCAAGATCCCCTTGGAGTTGTGCTGCTTTTTATGTAAACAAAAATTCCAAAATAGAAAGGGGAACTCTTAGATTATTAATAAACTACAAACCCTTAAATACGGCCCTAAAATGGATCAGATACCCTATTCCGAACAAAAAAGATTTATTACAAAAATTACATTTTTCTTTAATATTCTCAAAATTTGATATGAAATCAGGTTTTTGGCAAATCCAAATTTCTGCAAAAGATCGGTACAAAACCGCCTTTACGGTCCCCTTTGTACAATATGAGTGGAATGTAATGTCGTTTGGTCTTAAAAATGCCCCTTCAGAATCCACCGAATAATGAATGATATCTTAAATGATTATTCCAAATTTTGTATAGTTTATGATGTTTTAATCTTCTCAAACAGTAGAAGAACATTTCAAAAATCTTAAAACATTCTTTTATGTTACAAAGAAAAATGGTTTGGCAATTTCCAAATAAAAAATGAGTCTATTTCAGACTAAGATAAGATTCCTAGGACATTATATATCACAGAATTCAAATAAAGGAAAAAAATTCTCTCAAAGTTTTATAAAATTAGAGGTTGAAGAATTTTCAAAAATCCTTTCTCAAAAACAATTTTTAAATTCTCAACTTGTGGTACCACAAGTCCCCAAAAAACCTGTTTCTAAATCTTTTATAAAACCTTTTTTCCAAAATATTGTGACTTTTGAAAAAGGATTTATGGTTTTAGAAAATCACGGGATATCTTTAAAACCCCATTTTTTTATATTCCTTTTAATTAGTGGGATTACCAACAAGCTTGGTTCAATTCCTTTTTTGTTCAAAATAACAACCGAAGTCATACTTGGCTTTTTCATTTTGATACCTCATGTATTCCATCCCAATTCCCAACATGGTGGAATTCATGGTGAGAACAATTTTGATCCACCCTCGAGATACAAAAACTCCAAGTCACTAAATCTTTTAACCTCTATAAATTCTTTTATAAACCTACAGAGAAAGAAAATGAAGGCACCACTACAAACGCCGGAGCACACTCAGTTTCTTTCCCATAAATCCCAAATGGCATCAATGCTTGCCGTGGCCAAAAATCCAGAAGAAATACAAGCAATAATTTTGAAGTTTGCGCCATCTTCATCAGAGGAAGAAGAACCAGAAATTGATATTGCAGATGATGCAGTTTTTGGCAACTGTGGATTCTGAAAAAGTTTCCAAAAGAAGAAAAAATACTCGGAATAAAAATCAGACAAAATTTCAACAAAAGAAAATGCCCACAGAGAGATACTTTAAAAAGGAAACAGTAAAAGTAAAAAATTCCAGCAATAATTCAAGAAAATACCAAAGTCAATGATGTCATGGATGTAACGCCCCGTATTTTCGGATAGCGGTTGAACTCGTAGCGTAGGTAAGTAGACCCGGACCTAGAAAATTTTCGTTGTACTTGTGTATATTAATAAGAGGATTAGTATATAAAAGGGCGTGATCCCAAAATAATTTTGGGATTTAGTAAGTGTGACGACGAAGTTTAAATAATTGTGTATCCCGGAGAGAGTATAGACTGGTATTTTATTACGGGAAGTATGATATTGGCATATGAGGATTTTAGTAATCGTCGGGACTTAAATAATTGGAGACCGGAAATTTAATTGTGTGTATAATTAATTAATTGTGGGATTAATTAATTAGGGAGGGGACAATTTATAGTGGGAGTTGGTAAGTGGGATTTTTAATAAGCGATTTGGGGGTGACCAAGCCCCAAATCGACCGTCCGATATTTAGCCCACAAGGGCCTTCTCTTCTCCATTTTTTTTTCATCTCTCCAACTCCATCTCTTCAACCATGGATCCTACAATGTGCTCCCTTCATCTCTACCAAATTCCTCCATCAAATTCATCTCTAGCAACAGGAGCAAGCTCAGTTGATGGGTTTCTGAAATTTTCGGGAGCTTCCATAAAACCAAAACGAGGGAGAATTCTTGGTATTCTGGGCTTGATTCCAGTAGAATCAAAGGCGAAAACAAGCCTAGAAACTCATAAGCTAAACAAGAAACCTCGAATACAATCAGATTCTGGCGCGAATCGATGTTGGGGTCTGTTTCTGGTTGTCGGACGCTATGTCGAGCAAAAGGGTTTCCCAACGATTCTCGTCTATGTGTTTAATGAGGTAACCTTCCTTGTTCTTAATAGTATGTACAATTTTCTGAAGTCATTTCTTGCTATTAGTTCTAAAGACGATTGTCGAAAATGCGAATTTGGGTTGGGTGTTGTCGGGACTGTCGTTACTGAGAGTTACTGGGTTTGCATGTGAAATTGTGGTACTGTTTTGGAGATTTTAGTAGTATAAGAAGGAGGATTAAGAGAGTTGGATGTTTCACTACTTACATAGATTTCGATATAGAAGGAATATAGGTTCTACGCGGTTAAGGTGTTCGTTAGAATATCCCTAAGAATCTGTTTTTAATATGTTGTGTCGATTATGATTTAAATCATCCGTATGATGTAGATAAGCATTCATAGGGGCTTACAAGGACCCGCGGAACTTAGATAAATTCGACAACAAGGTTGAAGTTCTAAAACGAGGCGTACGCTAATATTGAGTCGATTAATTCGTCTAAGAGGTATGTGAAACCCTTACTTCTTTCTTTTGGCATGCTTTAATGAAAGTACGGCGGACGTACTTAATTCTTATATAGTTTAATTCCTAAAGAGGATTGTTATGAGAAGTGCCTATGATTCTTCAGCAAAGAGTTTATTATGACATTATTGTAATGATTGTATGGAGAGTCAAATGATGATTTTTACTTGCATGGCACTCATGATATCTACTCGTGCTAAGTGTTACAACTTCACCTCACCGAGTCCCGAGCCGGGTTACGATTCGTGCACAACCTTGCATTGTTCACCGAGACCCTCACTAGAGGGCCGGGTTACGTAGGATGGATCCATAGATGAGAGATGACTTTACCGAGTCCCAGCATGGGCCGGGTTATGATATGATTCCACCGAGTCCCGCACTAGTGGGCCGGGTTACGTTACAGATGTATATATATGTATATGGACAGACACTCATGTTTTCTTGCCTTGACTCACATTTTTATAAGGCACAACTGACTTTTATGGTTTATGGCACAGTTGGATTTGAATCCTGATTTTTATACTGATCTCATGTTTCTGTTGGCTACTTATGATCTCTTTTACAGCTTCATGTTTTACATGCTCGGTACATTATTTCGTGCGACCCCCCTTTCCTCGGGGGGGCTGCGTTTCATGCCGCGCAGTACATGTTTTCGGTTTGGTGAACCTCGGCCTAGGTTCCTACTCAAAGCGAGTTGGAAAGCTCCTTTGATCCGAGTTTTGTCATGTTGGTACCGAATCTCTTTAGAGCTTCGTTTGTATTTAGGGGCACGACGGGGCCCTGTCCCGTCATATGTCGTTCTTCTTCTTATAGAGGTACGTAGGACGGTGGTGGGTTGTACGTATGTAAGGGTTATGACTCTATTTGGGTCGGTCATGTTATTGTATTTGTCTTTGGCCGGGGTGTTCCCATGTTTATACGTTACTATCTGGTGGCAGCCTTGTCAGCTTGCTTGTTATTTTATATTGGCTAATTGTGACTCCTCAGGAGATAGGTGCATTCGGGGGTAAAGGCGGCCTTGTCGGCTTGCCTACCCCGGCATATGTTGTTATTGCGACGTTATCTTTGCCGGATTTCGAGACTCATTAAGGGTTAGTTAGATTATGTGTGACGGGTTAGTATAATGATGTCATTAGGGCGGTTAGTCGCGGCCCGTCGGGTCGGGTCGTGACAAAAGTGGTATCAGAGCAGTTAGTCCTCAGAATGTCTACAGACCGTGTCTAGTAGAGTCTTGCGTATGAGTATGTTGTGCACCATACTTATACGCAGGAGGCTGCTGGACATTTAGGATTGTCTTCTATTCTTCTTACTCTAAGATCGTGCGATAGAGCTATGTTATTAGGTTATTCCCTCTCTGACGTATTAATGTGTTACAGCTATGCCCCCAAAGAAAGTGACAGCCGCCAGAAGGGCAATACGAATTCGAGGTTATGAGAAACTATCTTACTCGTATACGGGAATAAATAATGTAAGCTTGGGACACGGAATAATTGAGACTCTTAGAATATTAGATAATCGTTGAGACCTTAGATATACAAGGCCTTCTTGAGTAAAATATTTTATGTTTGATCTGGGTTATAGTACATGGTATGTGTGAAGTCTATTAGTTGTGATGACTCCTTGATATGCTTATGTTATATGAAAAGGAATATGAGATATGCCAAAAATTGGAGTCGCTACTGTTGTACATATACGGTTTGTTGTCTCTGGAGCAGGTTGTCTGGATAAGTCCTTGAAATTAGTTCAGTAGGTAGTTGATAGTCGTTAACGGGTTGTCCTACTTGTGGATGGGGCTTAGGAGTAGATGGTCCTCTACATGTTGTAATATTACCCTGTTTAAGTTGATGTGTTCCAGCTTTTCTTATGAGTTATGCTATCCATGTTATGTATAAATGTATTTTGTCTTGGTCATACTTCTTTCGGAATAGGGTGGTCTGTTAATGTCCCTGTACAGTATGTGGGTTGAGTATAAATCACTTGTGTTAGGACCTATCTTTGCCAATTTTGCTCAGTGGGACTACCCCTAAACAGTTAATTAGACTTGTCTAGATATCTTTTATGTTTGATTAAAATTTCCCCCGTAATTGTCTCTGTGTATCATAATGAAGAATGCAAAATGTTCTAATAACCCAAGCTTGCGTTTTGTCTCTTAAATAGGGAATAGATTCGTATGCTAAACATGTTGTCAATAGTTGCTTAAGGGAGTGGAAAATTGAGTACTTACATAATTCCAGGAATGACTTGCTACGCAATAAACGGTTTGCTTATTTAGTTAACTATTAAACCGTGAATATATTATGCCAAGCATTATGTAATATATGTGAATACTGTGGCTATTTGTGACTACTCTATTAATGTCTAGCAGGTTCAGTTGATGAAAACAATGTTAGAGTATTGTGTGATGATTATTTGTGTGTTAAGTGGTTGTCTTGTTAGGTTTAAGAGTTATTTGACCTTGTATGACCCGTGTAAATGATTGAAGGGCTTAATGCTTTTAGTTATTTAGTTATCTGCCTATAATAAGGGAACTAAGATTTAGCATAAGGATGTTGTTATAATTATGATAGGATCACCTAATGACTTTGAAATGGATGTGTGTTTTGTTTAAGTCTTTGTCGTGATCCGAAGGATAGTTTAGGAGCCTATTTGGTGTATGTTTTGCTGGTTAAAGGGTCATATCTATCCTTGGCATGTCCCAATGAAATATGAAAAATGAATATCGGAGTAGTTCCTCAACTATGTGCATTCCTTGCTTCGCCGATTTGGTTAAGTTATTAAGTGAGTAGTGATGAGGTTAGCATGACATGGATTGGCGAGGTTGGATTGAAGTTAGGTTTAGCATGTATGGGTTATTTAAATTAATGTGATGACCGATATATTATTTTGGAAACTCTTTGGCTATCTGTAAGTCGTTTGGTCATATTATCTACCTAAAACAAGCGCCTCTAATTAAGAACAAGATTAGTTGTCCTATTTAGCAAAACTTGTCTTATATCGTCTGATATGAAAATTTAAAACTAGAAGAGAATGAGTTAAGTGTGTTGATATGGTTGAGGTTATGTGATGTTAATTATGATGGGAATTGATAAAGGGTAGCCTATGTGATGATTGTGAATTATGAATATTACCTAAATTTCGAGCCTGCTTTACTGATTTGGGGGTATGTTAGAAGATATAACTAAGCATGCCTAAATAAATGGTTATATGTTTGGATTAATCAAAAGGAATATGTGGATTTTGCATGTTGATTGATAAGGTTGTTGTATAGTCTGGTGTAATTTTAGTTGAATCATGAAATGACTTTTAAACTATTGTATGCATAAGTTAAGCGATAATAACATTGTTTGGATTGATTTTGGAGTGATTAGCGTTGTTAGAGACAATTCCGACTTGATAGAAATCTAACCTAAAGTTAGGAGCAACCTATAACTTATTGGTTATAGTAAAAAGACCGGTGTGGCTTCTATTACATTTTTCATATAATTACAATAGTAACCCTGGAAGAGTATAAGCTTAGAGAATATGTCGGCTTACTGTTTTCGGTTTTTTTCATGTGGTATCCAATAATTTGAAATGATGTAGCCTACATGTGGTCTCCAATGACATGTTTAGCTTCAATTATGACTACATGATGTCCTATCTATGCTATTAATATCTTTGTTACTTCTATGGATGCATACTGTGATATAAACTGGAATTTTTTTTTAAACCAAAGGACTTATTTAGTTTATTGTTGGACCTTATGAGCTTAACACTAACCCAAGAGGTTGTGGTATGTCCAAAGGGAAGTTTAGTTCCTAAGTTGTTTTCTTAGGTATGTACTTGTTGTATCTATGTTCTTGTAACTTGAACTTTTATGTGGGCTGAACTTTGAAGTTATGTTATGAATACCTAGAAAAGAGTATTTCTGCACCCATTCATGTATCCATGTGATCATTGCCAATGTGTAAACCAATCCACCTAGTTTAAGTGCATGTGTAAGTTAGGATTAAAAGCTTAGGACCACTATGCTAGTTGACATATGTTCCCAACAAGTTAAAATGATAGGCTTAGGATAATTTCCGCATGCTAGTCTTGAAGAGATGATTCAGAAAGTTCCCCTGGATCCTGTATTTTGCTTCTGTGGACTGTTGGTATGCAACCTCTTAGGGTATTTGTTGTGGCCCTGGATATGGTGTGATCATAGGTTAGGTGCAGATATTGAAGCAAGATTAATCCGGCAAGTATTTGATGTCTATTAACTATGGTATAAAGGGTTGTTTGACTTAGTATTTGCATTTCAAGTTGCTTACTTTTTTCTGATGTTAGGCTTTACATAACCATGTCCATAGGTGAGTGGCACAACAAATCTAGACCTGAATTTGGTAAATGAATCTGTACTAATTAAGGTGCCGACTGTTTATGCTTGAAATAGAGGCTCAGCATGGTCAAGCCCCATTTCTGCATACCTAACCAGAGTAGGTTGCATTTAGTTACTTGCTTTCATGTTGCCTAAGGACCAGCTGATTTATGAAATATCTAGCATGTTTAGACTAGTCTTATTACCGCCGATTATTTCTTTGTTTTGTTCTTTGCTATCGCTATCCCCTGTGGGCCTTTAATCATATATTATTGCCTCGGTTAGCTGAGATGTTCTTTGCCCCTTTTTCGATCTCAAAGGTCCTGTTTTCAAGCATGTTGTGCTCTCCTAGTTATCTACATTCCTTGTTAAGGCTTGTGTCTCTTAAAATACCGAATTTCGAATTATAGTTGCGGCAGCAGATTGAGGTGATAAATGCTTTGTGTGTTTAAGGGTGGAACTGTCATAATTTGAGATAATTTTAGACCTTGAGGAATTTGCTATACCTTAGCCATTAACACTTTACTTTGGGTATGACTTATTGCAAAATTTTTGGGCCATTCTATTTTGATTACAAAATCTTTGCATTCTTATCCAAGGTCTTTGCGAGTATATGTTCTGTTAAAGTACATGATCTTGATGAGATCTTGTCCTTTCCTCAAGGATAAGACAGATACTACACTATAGGAAGACATTGTGATGTGTTGTGTAAGGTATAGCTGAGTGAGGGTCTTTGGGTTCTTTGTGCCATGGGGTAAGTAATGGCTGCATGGTGACCAAATTTTGCTGCATTCTACCTCCTTTGTGGCTGCTATTTTGACTGTAAATTGAGCTCACTTTCTGCTGTATTTAGCTGCTGTTTTGTCTGTAAATTGAGCTCCCTTTCTGCTGTATTTATTTCTTGTTTTGATTTGTAAATTGAGCTCATTTTTTGCTGTTATTTAGCTTGCTGTTTTGGCTACCGGTGATTTGCTATTTTTTCTTTTTTCTTTGTTATTTGCTACTGTAATCCCTGCTGTATTTTGGGTGAAATTGTGCCCTGCACAAATACATATTGCTGCCTTTATTTTGAGACAGTTTGTAAGGTGAAATGCGGGCGAGGGCGAGTGAAAAAAATCAGCAGTTGTGTTGCTGCACTCTAGCCCAAGAACAGTGCAATAAAAGAATCAACTGCTATAAGTATAAAACAGTTACATGGCTAATTGTATTGATGTGTGAGCTATTTTAAATAACTATGTTGCGTATAGAACTCTAAAATTAGATATTAGGACCTTCTACCTTCTTTACCTATTGTTTGAATTTAAAGAATGTAGTCACCATGTGTTTATTTTGGTTCGCATATGAAACCGGAGTCTATTTCTTTAGAAGTAGTTATGGATGGCTATGTATCTCCTCACAGTTTAAAAGATAGTTTGAATTAATCCCTGAATGTCGTACCCCTTGTTTTTGAGGAATTGGAATAGCAATTTGTGTATTCTTTTTGAATGGTGTCAAAGGTTAGAAATACCGTACCGACATTCGAGGAAGAATGTTTCTAAGGGGGAAAGGATGTAACGCCCTGTATTTTCGGATAGCGGTTGAACTCGTAGGGTAGGTAAGTAGACCCGGACCCGGAAAATTTTTGTTGTACTTGTGTATATTAATAAGAGGATTAGTATATAAAAGGGCGTGATCCCGAAATAATTTTGGGATTTAGTAAGTGTGACGATGGAGTTTAAATAATTGTGTATCCCGGAGAGAGTATAGACTGGTATTTTATTACGGGAAGTATGATATTGGCATATGAGGATTTTAGTAATCGTCGGGACTTAAATAATTGGAGACCGGAAATTTAATTGTGTGTATAATTAATTAATTAGGGAGGGGACAATTTATAGTGGGAGTTGGTAAGTGGGATTTTTAATAAGCGATTTGGGGGTGACCAAGCCCCAAATCGACCGTCCGATATTTAGCCCACAAGGGCCTTCTCTTCTCCATTTTTTTTTTCATCTCTCCAACTCCATCTCTTCAACCATGGATCCTACAATGTGCTCCCTTCATCTCTACCAAATTCCTCCATCAAATTCATCTCTAGCAACAGGAGCAAGCTCAGTTGATGGGTTTCTGAAATTTTCGACCAAAAATTAGGGATTTTCGGGAGCTTCCATAAAACCAAAACGAGGGAGAATTCTTGGTATTCTGGGCTTGATTCCAGTAGAATCAAAGGCGAAAACAATCCTAGAAACTCATAAGCTAAACAAGAAACCTCGAATACAATCAGATTCTGGCGCGAATCGATGTTGGGGTCTATTTCTGGTTGTCGGACGCTATGTCGAGCAAAAGGGTTTCCCAACGATTCTCGTCGATGTGTTTAATGAGGTAACCTTCCTTGTTCTTAATAGTATGTACAATTTTCTGAAGTCATTTCTTGCTATTAGTTCTAAAGACGATTGTCGAAAATGCGAATTTGGGTTGGGTGTTGTCGGGACTGTCGTTACTGAGAGTTACTGGGTTTGCATGTGAAATTGTGGTACTGTTTCAGAGATTTTAGTAGTATAAGAAGGAGGATTAAGAGAGTTGGATGTTTCACTACTTACATAGATTTCGATATAGAAGGAATATAGGTTCTACGCGGTTAAGGTGTTCGTTAGAATATCCCTAAGAATCTATTTTTAATATGTTGTGTCGATTATGATTTAAATCATCCGTATGATGTAGATAAGCATTCATAGGGGCTTACAAGGACCCGCGGAACTTAGATAAATTCGACAACAAGGTTGAAGTTCTAAAACGAGGCGTACGCTAATATTGAGTCGATTAATTCGTCTAAGAGGTATGTGAAACCCTTACTTCTTTCTTTTGGCATGCTTTAATGAAAGTACGGCGGACGTACTTAATTCTTATATAGTTTAATTCCTAAAGAGGATTGTTATGAGAAGTGCCTATGATTCTTCAAACAAAGAGTTTATTATGACATTATTGTAATGATTGTATGGAGAGTCAAATGATGATTTTTACTTGCATGGCACTCATGATATCTACTCGTGCTAAGTGTTACAACTTCACCTCACCGAGTCCCGGCCGGGTTACGATTCGTGCACAACCTTGCATTGTTCACCGAGACCCTCACTAGAGGGCGGGTTACGTAGGATGGATCCATAGATGAGAGATGACTTTACCGAGTCCCAGCATGGGCCGGGTTATGATATGATTCCACCGAGTCCCGCACTAGTGGGCCGGGTTACGTTACAGATGTATATATATGTATATGGACAGACACTCATGTTTTCTTGCCTTGACTCACATTTTTATAAGGCACAGCTGACTTTTATGGTTTATGGCACAGTTGGATTTGAATCCTGATTTTTATACTAATCTCATGTTTCTGTTGGCTACTTATGATCTCTTTTACAGCTTCATGTTTTACATGCTCAGTACATTATTTCGTACTGACCCCCCCTTTCCTCGGGGGGCTGCGTTTCATGCCCGCAGGTACATGTTTTCAGTTTGGTGAACCTCAGGCCTAGGTTCCTACTCAGCAGGTTGGAAAGCTCCTTTGATCCAGAGTTTTGTCATGTTGGTACCGAATCTCTTTAGAGCTTCTGTTTGTATTTAGGGGCACGACGGGGCCCTGTCCCGTCATATGTCGTTCTTCTTCTTATAGAGGTCTGTAGACAGTGGTGGGTTGTACGTATGTAAGGGTTATGACTCTGTTTGGGTCAGTCATGTTATTGTATTCTGTGCTGGGGTGTTCCCATGTTTATACGTTACTATCTGGTGGCAGCCTTGTCGGCTTGCTTGTTATTTTATATTGGCTAATTGTGACTCCTCAGGAGACAGGTGCATTCGGGGGTAAAGGCAGCCTTGTCGGCTTGCCTACCCTGGCATATGTTGTTATTGCGACGTTATGCTGCCGGATTTCAGACTCATTAAGGGTTAGTTAGATTATGTGTGACAAGTTAGTATAATGACGTCATTAGGGCGGTTAGTCGCGGCCCGTTGGGTCGGGTCGTGACAATGGATGACGTCATTCTCCACTCATATGTATAGTTAGATTCCTTTCTATTTACTAAAATGTCATGTAAAGTCCTATAAAAGGAGACCATCTCCCCTCTATTTAGAACAAGCTTTTTCTTAGATTAAGTTTTAGACTTTAGAAAGAGAAGCTCTCTCTCTAAACTAAATTCTCACATCTAAATTCCCTCATCTAAATTTGCCTTTGAAAGTTAGATGAAAATTCCATCATCCGAAATTCCCAAAGCCATTGTAAATTTCCACCAACTATAAATCTTTGTATGTTTTAATATTTTGAATAAATATGATTATGGAAGGTGCTACCTCCTAATTTTTTAAATTCATGCTTTTAAATTTTTGCATTAAATCCTTGGCCGGTTTTACCGCCTATTTAATTTAAATTCCTGCAGATCCTTTAAATTATGAATTCCTTATTAGGAACCATAATTTATAAGTTAATCTTACTTTACTTTCTGCATATGTCCTTTGTCTTTTATTTTTTCAATCCCTTATATTTCAATTCCTTCCTTGTCTATTATCCCCTTTACATCCTCAGGCGTAGTTTGGTATCAGAGCCAAAAAGGATAGAGATATAGAGAAATATTGTCCAGATCAGATGAAGTTATTGGCTAGAGGTTTAGGCTATCTAAGTTTTCTTGCCTAGGATGGTCCGGGTAGTAAGTCCTCAAGTATGTAGGCAGTTAGACCCGTGAAATGCTTGGGATTGTAGGAAGAACTTAAGTTTCGAAAATAAGATGTCATATACATGGATCCGTTTTTCAATAAATCTACTTCTTTTGATTTTTGTTCAACATCTTCCATGGATTCATAGAAGATAATACATTATGAAGAAATCGTTATACAAGATTTTGAAAAATTGATAGATAATTGGCAAATACCGAAAGTAAACAGAGATCAAATTTACAAAAATTCCAAATACCAATTTTTCAAAACCGATTTCACAATTAAAACGGAAGAAAGAGATATTCAATTAACAAAACCCATTGAAACAATACAATTACTTTCTCAAAATTCCTTGAAAAAACATAGGGAAAGAAATTACAAATACATTCATATTGGCTTAGTCCAAGTAGGGATAAAACCCTTAACTAAGGAATGATTAAATACCTCTATTCTTGCTATTTTAAGAGATGCCAGATTCACTAGCTTTGAAAATTCCTTATTAAGTTCTGTTCAGTCTAGTCTCTGCACAGGACCAGTCTCTTTTGATTGTTACCCAAACTTTTCAGTATCCCTTCATGATAAAAATATCCTAAAATCCCTTGTATTACAAATAAAAATCCACAACTACCAAATGCTTGAAGGTTCAATTCCGGTGGCAATAATCTTTAGAATCCATTACAAAGCTATGCTTTCTACTTTTGCCACAAAAGTTAGGTACCATAGTAAAAAAGTGAAACACTTCTGTTACAAACAGACCTTTTCAGATCTAACACCGTAATACCAAGACCTATTAGGTGGAAGGATATTACCCTACCAAACGAATGGATCTTGGAAGGAGTAGTTAAACCTAAATCCGTAGAAACTTCCCAACCAAATACCCATCTTAAAGAAATAACCCAATACTAAGATGGTAGAGTAAGACTATCATTCCTAAGAAGATATACGAGTAGTAGATATGATGATACAAGTTCCGTAGAAACCCTATACTTAGGAAGAGTCTCACAAATTCCTTCAGTAATAAATACCCCTTACAAAACAAAATCTAGACATTCTACGTCAGATTTACCCAATCTAAGAAACATAGATTACACCAATGAAATACCTAGACCTGCATATGAAAATTCTACTGCTAGAGAGAAAATAGATGACCAAGAACCTACTAGTCTGATATTTTCAGCGATAACAGAGAATATAGTAAACGAAATTGGTGTTTTAGAAAAAGAATTCCAAGTAGATAAGAAATTCAGAATAAATCTTTATACAAGATTTTGAAAAATCGATATACCAAACTACGCCCGAGGATCTAAAGGAGATAATAGACTGGGAAGAAATTGAAATATAATGAATTGAAGAATTAAAAGATAAATGAGATATGCAGAAAGTAAAGTAAGATTAACTTACAAAATGAAGGTTCCAATTAAGGAAACCATAATCCAGAGAATCTGCAGGAATTTAAATGAAGTAGGCGGTAGAACTGGCCAAGGATTTAAACATGAATTTAATAGTGCAAGAATTTAGAGAATTTAAAACATGAATTTAAAAGATTAGGACATAGTACCATCCATAATCATATTTATTCAAAATATTAAAACTTACAAAGATTTAAACTTGAATATTTTCAAGGAGATCTATCTTGGGAGTTTACAAGGTATTTGGGAATTTATTTAATTTCATATAAGGGGAATTGGAATTTGGATTAGCTTAGACTTCTCTCTAGAATTTGATATCTTATGAAATAAAAAACATGTTCTAAATGGAGGGGAGAGGGTCTCCTTTTATAAGAGTTTACATGTCATTTTAGTAAATAAAAGGGAATCTAACTATTCATCTGAGTGGAGAATGACATCATCCCTGACATCATTGACTTTGGCATTTTCTTGAATTATTGCTGGAATTTTTTATTTTTGTTGTTTCCTTTTTGAAAGTATCTCTTTGTGGGCATTTTCTTTTATCGGATTTTGTTTGATATTTCTTCCAAGTATTTTTTCTTCTTTTGGCAACTTTTTCAGAATCTACTGTTGCCAAAAATTGCATCATCTTCAATATCAATTTCTAGTTCTTTTTCCTTTGATGAAGATGGCACAAACATCAGAATTATTGCTTGCATTTCTTCTGTATTTTTGGCCCCGCCAAGCATTGAGGCCATTGGGATTTCTGGGAAAGAAACTAGGTTTGCTCCGGCGTTTGTAGTGGTTCTTGTGGTGTTTGTAGCGGTACTTGTCCTGAATGGACTTTCTGGTATTTAGCCATTCCTGAACTTTTGGCGGTGCGAGACTTGATGCTATTTTAAAACTGTCCCACCATCTGATCTTGAACCTTCTTCGGACCGTTGGTGGATTATTCTCAGAATAATCCACGAACCATGTGAATAGCCATGGTAAATGGAATCTGGTGTGGAATAAGTGCAATGGCACAAATCTTTTTTCTTCCTCTCTAGGTTTATAAAGGGATTTAAAGAGGTTAAAAGATTTAGTGACTTGGGGTTTTTGTATCTCGAGGGCGGATCCAAATTATTTCCACCATGAATTCCACCATGTTGGGAATTGGGATGGAATACACGTGGTATCAAAATGAAAAAGTCAAGTATGGCTTCGGTTGATATTTTGAACAAAAAAAGGAATTGAACTAAGCTTGTTGGTAATCCCAGTAATTAAATGGAATATTAAAAAATGGGGTATTTTGATTGGTATTAGGGAAATTTAGGAGTTAAGACAGATCATTCCCCCAATCACTTGGAGAAATTACTCTAAATACTTTGCAAATAGGGTAAGAGGAATGTAGGTTATTTTTATAATAATTATTATTAATTGTGGCAGATCCTGATATCTCTAGGATAGCCTGATAAAAATATTGGGTTTTTAAGATATCCCATGATTTGTAAAACCATCCCTGTCCAAAATAATTTTGTATTGCTAAAAAGGGTCTTTATTAAAAAATCCTTTTTCAAGAGTCACAATATTTTGGACAAAATGATTTATAAAGAATTCAGAAACAAGTTTTTTTGGGGACTTGTGGTACCACAAGTTGGGTTTTTGAAAACTGTTTTTGAGAAAGGGTTTTCTCGATTTTTATAAAATTTTGAGAGGGTTTATCGTCTCCTGAGCTTTGAATAATTTCTTGTTTGAGAATGTGAAGTTGTAACAATGCCTTCTGTAGTTCCAGAGATTTTCAAGGAGTTGCAAAATGTTTTCAGCAGTTATTTCCTATTTGGGATTTGTTGGTGTTTATTGTACAGATTGTGCGATATTTGCATTTTCACTTTCTTCTTTAATGATTGCGTCATACCATGTCATGAGTTTTTTGGTAGGAGTCTTTGCAGGGAATTTGTCCTTTTCTTCTTTGGAGGGGTTTGTTGGTTTGGAACTGGTGGAGTTTATGGGTTTTTTGGTGGCCATGGGATTTGTTTGTTGTTTTGGTGCAACAACATATGTATTTATTGGTAGAGAAACTTCATCCTTCTTTTTTTGGAGTAAGGCTCCACACATCGCATGGATACAGTACTGTCCAGATTATTTAATGTCCTTCCTTGATATTTTGTCCTTGTAACCCAAAAAGTGGGGTATGGGACAGTGATAGGATAATAGGTTCTAGCAGACTCAGGTTTGTGATCTAAAAATTCATGCCTTAGTTCTTCTAGATGATATGATTTTTCTTCATGTATATAATATGTTTTTATAAGATTAAGGTCTTTTGTTTTTGGTTTTGTTAAAAATGGAAATTTAATTTCTTTTTAATGAATTTAAAAGATATGAAATCGTTATATACCTTATATGGGGTCATAAGATTTATAAATGGTGTTCCTAAGATGACGGAATTGTGTATGTCTTTTACTAGAACAAATGATGTTACTATAGAAACTTCATTATTAATTATTGACGCACTGGATTTGGAATTAATTTCTAATTTAGTATTATTATTATCTTTTTTTCTCTTTTTTCTCCTTTGTAATAGATATTAGGGGTTTATTAAATAATATTTTTGGTGTTGGGTATCTATGTGTTTAACCATGTCTAACATAAATTCTTGATCTTTAGTTAAAATACATATGCGTTTTTCTTTATTATTATCAGAATTTTCAGATGAACTAGTTGTGACCAACTCATCTTTGTGAAGAGATTTATTATCTTCTGAAGATAGAGTAAAATAGTCAATGTTTGAGTCAAAGGAATCTATTAGAAGATTATAGATTTTTTGGGTTACTTCTTCATCTAATTTTAGCTCTTGTAATTTTGTCTTCATTTTACAGTATCTTAATATATCTCTTTTTTTATTACATTTATAACATGTTATATCTTTGTATTTAGATTCAGTCTAACTGCCTACACACTTGAGGACTTACTACCCGGACCATCCAAGGCAAGAAAACTCAGAAGTGCCTAAACCTCTAGACAATAATTTTATCTGATCTGGACAACATTTCTCTATATCTTTACCCTTTTTGGCTTTGATACCAAACTACACCTGAGGATCTAAAGGGGATAATAGACAAGGAAGGAATTGAAATATAAGAGATTGAAAAATTAAAAGAAAGGAGATATGCATAAAGTAAAGTAAGATTAACTTACAAATTACGGTTCCTAATAAAGAATCCATAATTTAAAGGATCAGCAAGAATTAAAATTAAATAGGCGGTAGAACCGGCCAAGGATTTAATGCAAGAATTTATAGAATTTAAACGCATGAATTTAAAAAATTAGGAGGTAGCACCTTCCATAATCATATTTATTCAAAATATTAAAACTTACAAAGATTTATAGTTGATGGAAATTTACAATGGCTTTGGGAATTTTCATCTAACTTTCAAAGGGATTAGATGAGGGAATTTAGTTTAGAGAGAGTTTCTCTTTCTAAAATCTAAAACTTAATATAAGAAAAAACTTGTTCTAAATAGAGGGGAGAGGGTTTCCTTTTATAGGAGTTTACATGACATTTTAGTAAATAAAAAAGAATCTAACTATTCATCCGATTGAAAAGGATGTCATCTATTACATCATTGACTTTGGCATTTTCTCGAATTATTGCTGGAATTTTTTACTTTTAATCTTTCCTTTTTGAAAGTATCTCTCTATGGGAATTTTCTTTTGTAGGAATTTGTCTGATTTTTATTTCGGGTATTTTGTCTTCTTTTGGAAATTTTTCAGAATCCACTGTTGCCAAAAACTGTATCATCTTCAATATCAATTTTTGGTTATTCTTCCTCTGATGAAGAGCTTTGTTTTGATGAAGATGGCGCAAACTTCATAATTATTGCTCGCATTTCTTCTAGATTTTTGGCCGCGGCAAGCATTGAGGCCATTTGGGATTTCTGGGAAAGAAACTGGGTGTGCTTCGGCGTTTGTAGTGGTGCTTGTGGTGTTTGTAGTGGTACATGTACCTGAATGGACTTTCGGGTATTTAGCAATTCCTGAACTTTTGGCGGTGCGAGACTTATTGGTATTTTAAAGTTGTCCCACTATCTGACCATGAACCTTCTTCGCACCGTTGGAATTTTATTCTCATAATAAGCCATGAACCATGTGAATACCCATGGTAAATAAAATCTAGTGTGGAATATGTGTAATGGAACAAATCTTTTTTCTTCCTCTGTAGGTTTATAAATGAATTTAAAGAGGTTAAAAGATTTAGTGACTTGGGGTTTTCGTATCTCGAGGGTGGATCAAATTGTTCCCACCATGAATTCCACTATGTTGGGAATTGTGATGGAATGCATGAGGTATCAAAATGAAAAAGACATGTATGGCTTCGGTTGGTATTTTGAACAAAAAAGGAACTGAACCAAAATTGTTGGTAATCTCAATAATTAAAAGGAATATAAAAAATGGGGTTTTTAAGATATCCCATGATTTTATAAAACCATAAATCATTTTTCAAGAGTCACAATATTTTGGAAAAAATGTTTTATAAAAATTTTAGAAACTGGTTTTTTGGGGACTTGTGGTACCACAAGTTGGGAATTTTAAAATTGTTTTTGAGAAAGGGTTTTTGAAAATTCTTCTTCCTCTAATTTTATAAAACTTTGACAGAATTTTTTTCCTTTCTTTGAACTCTGGATGATCCAATGTTCATGAATCTATAACTGTATCAACGTCTTTTGTAGTTTTGGGGATTTATCAATGGGTAAAAGGCTTTCTGCAGGAATTTTCTTACTTGGAGGGTTTTCTTAGGCATTTCCTCTGTTTTGGAGGAATTCACGGGTCAAGAAATTTGTTTCTCCTTTAATATATTCAATATCTAAATAAAAAATGCTAAGAATCGCTTGCCATCGAACAAAAATTTGTTTGATGCAAGGTTTTGAACATATTTTTGTAAAACCTCTTTAGCACTTTTGCAATCAATTCTGAGTAAATTTTTGTATGCTTAAGACAATGCTCAAAATTTTATTTTTAATGGTAGAATAGTTTTTCTGGGTATCACTCCAATGGGCAGAAGTATACTCCACTATACACTCTTTCCCCCCTGATTTTTGTTTCAAGATCACTCCATATCGTAGGTCAGAGGCGTCTGTCTCTACTATATTAGGTAGCTTAGGGTCTGCTATATGAGGATACCAGATTTCTAGCACTTTCTTTTTAATTTTCTGGACACAAATAGTATGGTTACTAGTCCATAGAACAGGGTTTTTCTTTAGTTTATCATGGAGTAGTTTTCCATCTTATTAATCTCTGGATAGAAATCAAAAACATAGTTTAGGCTTCCTAAGAATCTCTGTAATTGGGTTTTATCAAAGATTTTATCAGAAAATTTATTTGCGAATTCTAAGGATCTTTCTATAGGGGCGATTTTCCCCTGGGATATATAATGTCCTAGGAATCTTATCTTAGTTTGAAATAGACTCATTTTGATTTGGAAATTACCAAACCATTTTTCTTTGTAAAATAAAACAAATTTTAAGATGTTTGAAATGTTCTTCTACTGAATTTGAGAAGATTAAAACATCATCAATATAAACTATACACAATTTGGAATAATCATTGAAGATATCATTCATTATTCGATGGAATTCTGAAGGGGCATTTTTAAGACCAAACGGCATTACATTCCACTCATATTGTCCAAAGGGGACTGTAAAGGCGGTTTTGTACCGATCTTTTGCATAAATTTGGATTTGCCAAAAACCTGATTTCATATCGAATTTTGAGAATATTAAAGGAGAATGTAATTTTTGTAATAAATCTTTTTTGTTCGGAATAGGGTATTTGATCCATTTTAGGGTCATATTTAAGGGTTTATAGTTTATTACTAATCTTGGAGTTCCCCTTTCTATTTCAGAATTTTTGTTTACATAAAAAGCAGCACAACTCCAAGGGGATCTTGATTTGGAAATTATTTTTTTCTTTTCATGATCTTGAATTTATTTTCTGCAATGTTGCTTAAGATCACTATTCATTTGGATCGTTCTTGATTTTGTTGGAATTTGTCTTTCATCAAATTCATTTTCATAAGGAAGATCTACGATATGTTGCTTTCTACTCCAAAAAGCATTCGGAATTTCATAACATACTTCGGTTTCAAAAGAATTTTGGAGTTTAGATATTTTTTATTTAACTTTGGGTATTACTAATTGTGTGTTTAATCTTTTAAACAAAAAACTTTTTTCAGTTCTTGTAGATGGTATGATTTTCCTTGTATTTTTGCATTTATATTATCTTTGTGTATTGAACATGCTCTTATCAGGTTGAGATTTCTTGTTTTTGGTTTTGTCATAAAATGGAATATTAATTTCTTTTTGTTGCATTTAAAAGATACGGAATCGTTATCCACCTTATATGGGGTGATAAGATTTATAAATGATTCCTAAGATGACGGAACTGTGTATGTCACCTGTTAAAACAAATGATGTTTCTATAGAGACTCTGTCATTTTCAATTGACGTACTGGTTTTGGAAACAATTCTAATTTTAGTATTATTAGCGGCCGCTAATCTTTCACGAGTTTTTTCTCTAAAATTTTCTGGTACTATACCAGTTTTTATCAATTTAAATCTGCTCCTGTGTCAAAAAATGCAATTGTTTGAATTTTAAAGTTGTCTGAGAATTTAAGGATTATTTTTATTAGGTATCTTTTTTATGTGATTTGTCTTAAGACACTTAGAAAGTCTTTTGGGATTTTTTCTGAATCAGATTCTTTAGAATTGATTTTATGAGAATCCGAGTTTTGTGGTATAGTTTTTGAAAGGATTACGTTTATTAATTTAGAATCTTTTTTTTGTTTCTCTTTTAATTATTTTATTTCTATTTTTACTTGTTTAATATATCTTTGTAATTCTCGAGTTTCAACGTTTGCCCTTTTCTCTTTTTCTTGTTCTTTAGTTAAAACACATGCGTTTTCTTTTATCAGAATTTAGATGAACTAATAGTGACCATTTCATTTATTTGAAGGGGTTTATTATCTTTTTTATTTAAGATTGGTATTCCTTTTTCATTAGTATTTATGGATTTTAAGATGTTTTTATTTTGTTGATTAGTGAGAAAATTATCCCACCATCCTTTTTAATTGGTCAGAGAATCCTGCGATGATCAGTTCTACTATGGTCTTATCTTGTGTAGCATTTTGTGTTTTATAGGCATTTGCAGTCATGGTCATTGTTAGAGGAAGCTATGGATATTATATTCAATCATTCCATCTATGTTCCAATCGTAAATGGAAGAGGCATTAAAACGGGATTGAGCGATGGGTTTTACTATTCCTAGGTCTGGAGCTGGAATTATTTGTAATTATTGTTGTATGGGTTGTTTCCAATCCATTTTGTTAACAAGCGGTGTTTTATTTTGGAACTGTTCTAAGGTATCACTGTTATCAGAATCATATGTTAAAGTAGTAATTTTATTACTAGATTGTGGTGTATCTGGAACAATGGGTTCCGTGTTAGAACTATTGGATGTCCTAATTTTACTCAATTGATCTTGTATAGCCTGAATAAATTCAGATTTATTTTTTTGGATATTTTTAACACTATCTTTGGACACCTGAAAGGGATTTTTAACACTATCTTTGGACACCTGAAAGGGTTTAAAGATTGGGCTTTTCAATTTCATTTCTTTAGACATTTCTGGGGAATCTATCGTGACTAAAGGGTGGTTTTTTATGTGTTTTTCCACTCTATATAATTGTTTTCCTATGGTATTTAAATTAATATTTGTAAAATTATTGTGCGAGAATGGGTTTTATATTTGTTTTTTCATCTTCTGCTGGGTTTTTAAAAGGAATTGCGTCTACAGGTCGGCCATGAATGTTTAGCTTAACACCTTGTAGAGTAGGGTGGTTGGACTGGATTTTTCTAGAATTAGCTAGGGTTTCCTATTCCGGTGTTTTATTCCTAGTTGAAAAAGAATTTACCTATTTAGAAAAGGGATACTCTATGGAATTTTGAGAGGAATATATTTCAAACCAGTCGAAAAATAGAATGTTTACCCTATTTTCATTTACAAACTCATAGAGTTTTTTCCTGTAGTTGTTTCCTAGCATTTAAAAAGATTTTAAAGAACCAAATTATTTTTTCTAGGTTATATTTTTCATAAAATTCTTTTTGTAGGAATTTCTTATCTACTTGGAATTCTTTTTCTAAAACACCAATTTCGTTTACTATATTCTCTGTTATCGCTGAAAATATCAGACTAGTAGGTTCTTGGTCATCTATTTTCTCTCTAGCAGTAGAATTTTCATATGCAAGTCTAGGTATTTCATTGGTGTAATCTACGTTTCTTAGATTGGGTAAATCTGACGTAGAATGTCTAGATTTTGTTTTGTAAGGGGTATTTATTACTGAAGGAATTTGTGAGACTCTTCCTAAGTATAGGGTTTCTACGGAACTTGTATCATCATATCTACTACTCGTATATCTTCTTAGGAATGATAGTCTTACTCTACCATCTTGGTATTGGGTTATTTCTTTAATATGGATATTTGGTTTGGAAGTTTCTACGGGTTAAAGGTTTAACTACTCATTCCAAGAACCATTCGTCTGGTAGGGTATATCCTTCCACCTAATAGGTCTTGGTATTACGGTGTTAGATCTGGAAAGGTCTGTTTGTAACATAAGTGTTTCACTTTTTTACTATCGTACCTAACTTTTGTGGCAAAAGCAGAAAGCATAGCTTTGTAATGGATTCTAAAGATTATTTCCACCGGAATTGAACCTTCAAGCATTTGGTAGTTGTGGATTTTTATTTGTAATACAAGGGATTTTAGGATATTTTTATCATGAAGGGATACTGAAAAGTTTGGGTAACAATCAAAAGAGACTGGTCCTGTGCAGAGACTAGACTGAACAGAACTTAATAAGGAATTTTCAAAGCTAGTGAATCTGGCATCTCTTAAAATAGCAAGAAGAGAGGTATTTAATCATTCCTTAGTTAAGGGTTTTATCCCTACTTGGACTAAGCCAATATGAATGTATTTGTAATTTCTTTCCCTATGTTTTTTCAAGGAATTTTGAGAAAGTAATTGTATTGTTTCAATGGGTTTTGTTAATTGAATATCTCTTTCTTCCGTGTTAATAGTGAAATCGGTTTTGAAAAATTGATATTTGGAATTTTTGTAAATTTGATCTCTATTTACTTTCGGTATTTCCCAATTATGTGTCGATTTTTCAAAATCTTGTATAACGATTTCTTCCGAATTTATTATCTTCTTCGAATCCATGGAAGATGTTGAACCAAAATCAAAAGAAGTAGATTTATTAAAAAATGATTCATGTATATGAAATCTTATTTTCGAAACTTAAGTTCTTCCTACAATCCCAAGCATGTCACAGGTCTAACTACCTACACACTTGAGGACTTACTACCCGGACCATCCTAGGCAAGAAAACTCAGAAGAGCCTAAACCTCTAGACAAGAATTACATCTGATCTGGACAACATTTCTCTATATCTCTACCCTTTTTGGCTCTGATACCAAAACACACCCGAAAGGGTAGAGAATAAAATTAAATCTAAACATTCTATGTCAGATTTATCAATCTAAGAAACGTAGACTACACCAATGAAATACCTAGACCCATATATAAAAATTCCAATGCTAGAGAGAAAATAAATGACCAAGAACCTACTACTCTGACATTTTCCTCAATAACAGAGAATATATTAAATGAAATTGGTGTTTTAGAAAAAGAATTCAAAGTACATAAGATATTCCTACAAAAACGATTTTATGAAAAATATAACCTAGAAAAAAGAATTTAGTTCTTTAAAAACTTTTTAAATACTAGGAAACAAATACAGAAAAATTATATGAGTTTGTAAATGAAATAGGGTAAACATTCTATTTTTTGACTGGTTTGAAATATATTCCTCTCAAAATTCCATAGAGTATCCCTTTTCTAACTCGGTAAATCCTATTACAACTAGGGATAAAACACCGGAATGAGAAACCCTAGCTGATTCTAGAAATATCCAGTCCAACCACCCTCCTCAACAAGGTGTTAAGCTAAACATTCATGACACAATTCCTTTTAAAAACCCAGCAGATGATGAAAAAAAAAATATAAAATCCGTTCTCCCACAAAATAATTTTATAAATATTAATTTAAATACCATAGGAAAAAAATTAGATGGTGAAAAAAAACATAAAAACCCACCCTTTACTCATGATAGATTCCCCAGAAACGTCTAAAGAAATGAAATTGAAAAGCCCAATCTTTAAACCCTTTCGGGTGTCCAATGATAGTGTTAAAAATATCCAACAAAATAAATTTGAATTTATTCAGGCTATACAAGATCAATTGAGTAAAATTGGGACATCCAATAGTTCTAACACGGAACCCATTGTTCTAGATACACCACAATCTAGTAATAAAATTACAACTTTAACATATGATTATGATAACAGTGATACCTTGGAACAGTTCCAAAATAAAACACCGTTTGTTAAAAAAATGGATTGGAAACAACCCATACAACAACAATTACAAATAATTTCAGCTCTAGACCTAGAAATAGTAAAACTCATAGCTCATTCCCTTTTTAATGTCTCTTCCATTTACGATTGGAACATAGATGGAATGACTGAATATAATATCCTTAGCTTCCTCCAACAAATGACCATGGCTGGAAATGCCTATAAAACACAAAATGAATGATACACAAGATAAGACCATTGCAGAACTGCTCATCGCAGGATTCTCTAGCCAATTAAAAGAATGGTGGGATAATTATCTCACTAATCAACAAAATAAAAACATCTTAAAATCCATAAATACTAATGAAGAAGGAATACCAATCTTAGATGAGCAAGGTGAACCCCTACAGGATGTTGTGTCAACTTTAATACTAACATCTCTTTAAACTTCATAGGAGATTATTCATATCTAAAAGATAAAAATGCCGTGTTACTTTCAAATCTAAAATGTAAAAAACTAAGTGATTCCAATGGTACAAAAATATGTTCTTAACTAGGGTAATGCTTAGAGAAGACTCCAACCAACCATTTAGGAAAGAAAAATTCCTAGCAGAATTACCTACCCTTTTAGGAGAAAAAGTTAGGAATAAGATTAAAGAAAATTGTGGAAGACAAATAATACCTTATAATGAGTTTACATACAGACAACTAGTCAGTATAACTAAGCAAGAAAGATTAAAGATCTCCCAAGACCTAAAATTACAAAAACACCTTAAATGGGAATTAAAAAGAACTAGGTGTGAACTAGGAACCTTTTGTAAACAATTTGATACAAATTCCACAAAGCCCTCTCCAAGTTGTACAGGAAATTGTAGTAAGACGTATAAATCCCATAAGAAATCAAAAAATGATTATATGAAAAAGAATTTTAGGACTAACGAAGAATATTATAAAAATCTTCATTACCAAACTTTTAGGAATAAAAATTATCCCAAAAAGACTGAATCTAAATACAAAGATATAACATGTTATAAATGTAATAAAAAAGACATACATCAAGATATTGTAAAATGAATAAAAAATTACAAGAGCTGAAATTAGATGAAGAAGTAACCCAAAAAATCTCTAATCTTTTCATAGATTCCTCTGATTCAAACACCGAAACAGAACCTGACTATTTTTCTCTATCATCAGAAGATAATAAAGCCCTTCAAATAGATTAGTTGGTCACAACTAGTTCAATCGAAAATTCTGATTATAATAAATAAAAATGCATATGTGTTTTAACTAAAGATCAATAATTCATGTTAGACATGGTTAAACACATAGATACCCAACACCAAAAATATTATTTGAATAAAATCTTAAGATCTTTTACAGAAGACAAGAAATATAATAAAAATACAATTTTACCAAATAGTTCTAAAAACACTTATGACTTAACTAATATCCTAGGAAAAGGTAAAAAGATGAAAGAAAGCAAAGAAATATCAGTTGTAGAACTACAAAAAGAGATAAAACAAATAAAATTAGAGATAAAAGATTTAAAAGAAATACAAAAACAATATTCTGAACTAATAAAAATGATCCTTTCAAAAAATACGCAGGAAAGTACTGAGTCCGAAGATTCTGATTTTGAAAATCCAAAAGAACCAGAAGAAAATTTTGAAAACCGAAATTTAGAAGAAATCCAGAATAATTCCTTGGTGTCTTAAGACAAATCACATCAAAAAAATATCTAATACAAGTAACTCTCATATTCTCAGACAATTTTAAAATAAAAACAATTGCTCTTTTTGACACGGGAGCAGATTTAAATTACATTAAAACAGGATTAATACCATAAAACTTCTAAGAAAAAACTCATGAAATATTAGCATAAGCTAATAATACTAAATTAGAAATTAATTCCAAAATCAGTGCGTCAATAATTAATAATGAAGTTTCTATAGCAACATAATATGTTCTAGTAAAAGACATGCACAATTCCGTCATCTTAGGAACACTGTTTATAAATCTTATGACCCCATATACAGTAGATAACGATTTGATATCTTTTAAATTCAATAAAAAGAAATTAAAATTCCATTTTTAACAAAACCAAAAACAAAAGACGTTGAACTAATAAAAACATATTCTATACATGAAGAAAAATCATATCATGTAGAAGAACAAAGGCATGAATTTTTAGATCACAAACCTAAGTCTCGTAGAACCTATCCTTTTAGGATTATCCTAAAACAGAAACCAGGGAGGGAAGTCCAATATACTTTTGCCCATTTTATTAAATTAATTAATACCATTTTTAGCATAAAATGGTATCAATTAATTTAATAAATGATGCTAAAAAAGGTATCAATTAATTTAATAAAATGGGCAAAAGTTTACTAGATTTCCCTCCCTGGTTTCTGTTTAAGATAATCCTAAAAGGGCTGGGAAGGAATTGAATAATTAAAAGATAAACGAGATATGCAGAAAGTAAAGTAAGATTAACTTAAAAATTAAGGTTCCAATTAAGGAAATCATAATCCAAAGGATCTGCAAGAATTTAAATGAAGTAGGCGGTAGAACCGACCAAGAATTTAAACATGAATTTAATCGTGCAAGAATTTAGAGAATTTAAAACATGAATTTAAAAGATTAGGAGGTAGTACCATCCATAATCATATTTATTCAAAATATTAAAAATTACAAAGATTTAGATCCTCGGGCGTACCATCCATAATCATATTTCTTCAATCCCATATATTTTGGAATACTGCTATGCATGAAATGATGCAAAAAAAGTATCAATTAATTTAATAAAATGGGTAAAAGTATACTAGACTTCCCTCCCTGGTTTCTGTTTTAGGATAATCCTAAAAGGATAGGTTCTAGGAGACTCAGGTTTGTGATCTAAAAATTCATGCCTTAGTTCTTCTAGATATGATTTTTCTTCGTGTATAGAATATGTTTTTATTAGATTAAGGTTTTTTGTTTTTGGTTTTGTTAAAAAATGGAATTTTAATTTCTTTTTATTGAATTAAAAAGATATGAAATCATTATCTACCTTATATGGGGTGATAAGATTTATAAACGGTGTTTCTAAGATGATGGAATTGTGTATATCTTTTACTAGAACAAATGATGTTGGTATAGAAACTTCATTCTTAATTATTGACGCACTGGATTTTTAATTAATTTCTAATTTAGTATTATTAGCTGCTGCTAATATTTCATGAGTTTTTTCTTGAAACTTTTCTGGTATTAATTCTATTTTTATGAAATTTAAATCTACTCCCGTGTAAAAAAAAGCAATTATTTTGATTTCAAAATTGTCTGAGAATTTGAGGGTTACTTGTATTAGGTATTTTCTTGACGTGATTTGTCTTAAGACACCAAGGAATTCTTCTGGGATTTCTATTTTCAAAATTTTCTTTTGGTTTTTTTCGGTTTTCAGAATCAGAATCTTCGGACTCAGAACTTTCCTGGGTATTTTTTGAAAGGATCATTTTTATTAGTTCAGAATCTTGTTTTTGATTTTGTTTTAAATCTGTTATCTCTAATTTTATTTGTTTTATCTCTTTTTGTAGTTCTACAACTGATATTTCATTGCTTTCTTTCATCTTTTTACCTTTTCCTAGGATATTAGTTAAGTCATAAGTGTTTTTAGAACTATTTAGTAAAATTGTATTTTTATTATATTTCTTGTCATATGTAAAAGATCTTAAGAGTTTATTCAAATAATATTTTTGGTGTTGGGTATCTATGTGTTTAACCATGTCTAACATGAATTATTGATCTTTAGTTAAAACACATATGCATTTTTATTTATTATAATAAGAATTTTCGGTTGAACTAATTGTGACCAACTCATCTATTTGATCTTTTCAGTTTTCAGAATCAGAATCTTCGGACTCAGAACTTTCCTAGGTATTTTTTGAAAGGATCATTTTTATTAGTTCAGAATCTTGTTTTTGATTTTGTTTTAAATCTGTTATCTCTAATTTTATTTGTTTTATCTCTTTTTGTAGTTCTACAACTGATATTTCTTTGCTTTCTTTCATCTTTTTACCTTTTCCTAGGATATTAGTTAAGTCATAAGTGTTTTTAGAACTATTTGGTAAAATTGTATTTTTATTATATTTCTTGTCTTCTGTAAAAGATCTTAAGAGTTTATTCAAATAATATTTTTGGTGTTGGGTATCTATGTGTTTAACCATGTCTAACATGAATTATTGATCTTTAGTTAAAACACATATGCATTTTTATTTATTATAATCAGAATTTTCGGTTGAACTAGTTGTGACCAACTAATCTATTTGAAGGGCTTTATTATCTTCTGATGATAGAGAAAAATAGTCAGGTTCTGTTTCGGTGTTTGAATCAGAGGAATCTATGAAAAGATTAGAGATTTTTTGGGTTACTTCTTCATCTAATTTCAGCTCTTGTAATTTTTTATTCATTTTACAATATCTTGATGTATGTCTTTTTTATTACATTTATAACATGTTATATCTTTGTATTTAGATTCAGTCTTTTTGGGATAATTTTTATTCCTAAAAGTTTGGTAATGAAGATTTTTATAATATTCTTCGTTAGTCCTAAAATTCTTTTTCATATAATCATTTTTTGATTTCTTATGGGATTTATACGTCTTACTACAATTTCCTGTACAACTTGGAGAGGGCTTTGTGGAATTTGTATCAAATTGTTTACAAAAGGTTCCTAGTTCACACCTAGTTCTTTTTAATTCCCATTTAAGGTGTTTTTGTAATTTTAGGTCTTGGGAGATCTTTAATCTTTCTTGCTTAGTTATACTGACTAGTTGTCCGTATGTAAACTCATTATAAGGTATTATTTGTTTTCCACAATTTTCTTTAATCTTATTCCTAACTTTTTCTCCTAAAAGGGTAGGCAATTCTGGTAGGAATTTTTCTTTCCTAAATGGTTGGTTGGAGTCTTCTCTAAGCATTACCCTAGTTAAGAACATATTTTTGTACCATTGGAAATCACTTAGTTTTTTACATTTTAGATTTGAAAGTAACTCGGCATTTTTATATTTTAGATGTGAATAATCTCCTATGAAGTTTAAAGAGATTGTTAGTATTAAAGTTGACACAACATCCTGTAGGGGTTCACCTTGTTCATCTAAGATTGGTATTCCTTCTTCATTAGTATTTATGGATTTTAAGATGTTTTTATTTTGTTGATTAGTGAGATAATTATCCCACCATTCTTTTAATTGGCTAGAGAATCATGCGATGAGCAGTTCTGCAATGGTCTTATCTTGTGTATCATTCATTTTGTGTTTTATAGGCATTTCCAGCCATGGTCATTTGTTGGAGGAAGCTAAGGATATTATATTCAGTCATTCCATCTATGTTCCAATCGTAAATGGAAGAGGCATTAAAAAGGGAATGAGCTATGAGTTTTACTATTCCTAGTTCTGGAGCTGGAATTATTTGTAATTGTTGTTGTATGAGTTGTTTCCAATCTATTTTGTTAACAAGCGGTGTTTTATTTTGGAACTGTTCTAAGGTATCACTGTTATCAAAATCATATGTTAAAGTTGTAATTTTATTACTAGTTTGTGGTGTATCTGGAACAATGGGTTCCGTGTTAGAACTATTGGATGTCCCAATTTTACTCAATTGATCTTGTATAGCCTGAATAAATTTAGATTTATTTTGTTGGATATTTTTGACACTATCTTTGGACACCTATATATATATATATATATATATATATATATATTTGTGTGTGTGTGTGTGTGTGTTCATTAGGTTGGTATCATCAGTTGTTTATCGGTTTGGCTACTTCTAGTCTACCATGGTAGCCTTGACGGCCTGTTTGTATGCTATAGAATATGGTTAAGTCATGTATGTTGGTGCTCAGCATGTAAGGCCTGGGTGCCTGTCGTGCCCCTCTGATTTGGGGTGTGACAAACTTTGTATCAGAGCAAGTCTGTCCTATGGAGTCTACAAACCTTGTCTAGTAGAGTCTTGTTTATGGATGTGTTGTGCACCACATTTATAAATAGTAGGCTACAGGAAATTTAGCAGTTTGTTACCTTTCTTTCTTACTCCAAATCGTGCAATAGAGTGGATTCGTAGGTATTCGATTTTAACTCGGGTTGTTATAAGCAAAGGGTGCGACCCCATTAGATCATGGGTAGTTGCTTTAAGAGTCTTAAGGCGTGGATATCTATCTCACCTATGCAGGGAAGAGACTATGAGAGCATCAGAAGGTAAAGTACGAATTTCAAAAAATAAAGGAGGTGACGTATAAGAGGTGCAAGACACCTAAGTTGAGAAGCTTGTAAACAGTTGGAGCTCAGACAGATAGACACAAGAATTACGAATCCGTTCAGCAGTGATAGAGGTATAGTAACAACACCACTTCCAGCTTACGACTTCTAGGAATCATAAACATAGTTTGGAAATAAAAGACATTCTAGAAATCTAATAAAGGTTAGAGTAATCCTTGACAATGGCCTGATTGTTAGGACTCGACGACATTTTTTAATAGTATTACAAATATGTTGATAGTTCTTCTTTAATAGGCATATAAGTGATGTACCCTGGATTTGTGTAACCAGATATGATTTCTCAAGGGTTAGAAAATTTGAAGGTTAATATTAGAATCCTTCTATCCAGGGTAAGTATCCACCTAAGTGTGGCCCCGCTCTTAGTAAAGAAGGAATACTAAGCAACCAAAAGAATAAGGTCATGATAACAATACAGATACGGAAGAATTTAAAATTAGAAGTTAGAAAGAGGGAGGGATTGATTCTTGTGAGAGAGGAACACAAGTTCAATTATTTGATACTTGAAACCTTGTTTAAATAGTAAAAGAAGGAGTTGAATCAATTAAGAAGAAGAAGAATAGGAGGGAGGGAACTCAAATAAGGAATCTTACCATTGAAGAAGCCGAGCTATGGTTATAAGTAGAATAAAAGGGGCATAACCCAAAAGATAACCTCAAAGGACTCCACAAGCCACAAGGCTAATAATATTAATATTCATCAAACTTAGTTACAATGAAAAAGAAAACACTATTTATATAAGATCCTAGAAAGGGTTGTCGTCCCCTTGAAATTATCAATGGAGTAGTCAAACTAAATTAAATAGCTGAATTTTTCAAGGTGAATAGAAGACAAAAAACCTAAAATTCTTTAGGTGCATAGAAGACTAAAAACACTTAGACCAATGCAAGCCAACATAGAATAAAACAACTCTTAAATGTAAATTCTAGAAACTATTTTGGGGCAGATTTGGGGTGTTGTTTTTTCTCCTTTTTGGGAAGATTTGGGCCTCATTGCATCTCATCTTGGACTTTAATTTGGGCCTCCAAATATCTTGATTGTGCTAGATCTCTTCTTCCATCACAAGACATTTTTAATTATTAATTGCAATCCATTGAGCTTGTCTTGAAATTTCCTTCTTTGAGATCTTGTCATGGTTCTTCTTGGAACTTCCAAAGCTTTAGCAGCCATGTCCTTTAATGATGTTGAGCTTCCATAGATGCTATCAGGTCGGATGAAGCCAAGAAACCTAGAAGCGAAAGAGAGCCCTGCCAGAGTTTTTCAGAGTAAGTTAAAAGATGTTAATATTAGCAAGAGACTGGTAGAAGGTTATGTAAAGAGATATGATTAGATAGGAGGAATTATTAGATAACATAAGCTAAAGTATTGTAGTATGACAAGGTTCTTAGTCAAGTAGAAGAAAAGATAAGAGAAAGCAAGTTTTGGGATTATAAAAATGTATGTCATAAGGTTATGTCTTTATTACGAGAAGTGAATCAACGACCATAAGGAGAATTATCAGAAGACCGATTTAGCCCTTGAAGTAGAGAAGAGAAATGTTAAGCTCATCAAGACCAAATATGATAGTGTGAATGGATAGCATTCTATGTATATAAATAATTACAGTTTCCCTAATAAGGGAAGATTATTTTGAGGAAAACTATAAGTCACTAGGGGTGTGAAGAATTATAAAGTGGTAAAAAAGTAACAGTTTGATTTCTACATGAGCGGGATCCTAATGTATGAAGTGTTAATCATCCTTTTAAGGGGGGTATGATGGTATGAAGAAGTATCGAGGTTGAATGTGTTTTGTTTCATGGCGCACATGAAGAAGGATTATGATAAGAAGGATAGAAGTGAATGAGATTATAGTTATGTGGGTTTCACAAAGGTGTGATTACTCGGAATAGAGTAAGGACAAATGGTATAAAAAGAGACAGTAAGAACTCTTTGGCTACAAATTCCTGACATTTGACATTTAGGAAGCTAAGTACATTGAAGACAAGAGACCCCCAAGATAACTCAAACCAGAAATGCAAGGATAAGATGATTGAGCAATCAGTTGATGAGAGACCTAATTATGACTAAAGCAAGGAAACTCAGACGAGTCAATGGATCATGTGAAACTATGAATTGGATCTAATCGTGTGAAGATCGGTTCCGCAATATATGTAGCCATGACTTTCAAAAAGTATGTAAACTGAAGTAACGGTAAGTAAAGCTCGATATAACCACATAAAGGATTGAAAAGGGGACATTCAACCTAAGGATACAAAGTAGACACTAAAGAGATATGTTAGGAGATAATAATATTAGAACAAAGATGAGGTGACTGCAAATAAAAATGAATACGAGTGTTTTAAATTGACTAAAGGTTCTATGCGATAGATAAGGACATGATTTTGTAACTCAACAAGATCAAAGAAAATTTATCTCCAAAGTGCCATTGGCGGAATGTTTTAGCCACGAGGCAAGAAAAGAGATTTGGTCTATATTAGTGTGATCAAACTCGTATATAATATAACAATGCGTAACACTAATATTATTCAGAATCCTATATACAATGACGAAATAAGTTAATGACTCATCATTTATATGATATTAATATAAAAATTGGAATCAGGAGCCATATTTGACATTACATATATACAATAACGTTTCAGAATGGAAGAGAGTACGAACAGTAAGATAATGAATGAACAAGTGTCAAAAAGAAGTAAATGAAGGAAGTATTTAAGACCATTAGCAATAACAAAGCGTGAGAGTTTTTAGCCCACTGTTCAGTAAACAAATCTATGTTTATGAAAGAAGTGGGGGATTAAGTGTTTTAAGGGATCCCATGTACTGCTCTATTTGGATAAGGTTAGCATCATAGCCAGTACTACCAGCCAAGTATCTATAAACTGCTTCAGTAATATAGACGCTAGGGTAAGAAGTCGATCCAAGGAACGCATCAGCTAGCTAAGTGGAAATCCCATTGGTGAATCTAGATAATGACATCCCCAATATGGGAAAGCTAAGGAACGTTATAGTAATGATCCCATTATTAGGGAAAATTGGAAAGATAATTTAGCGAAAAAGAACCTCAGCCGTTGAGCTTAACGGTAGTGGGACCCTCAAGTACTAGGGCCATTGGGTGTTTCGAGTGTAGCGGAACTACGAAACAAGATTTCAACATAATTACCTACTACTATTTTAAGATCATCAAGTCCGCAAGTTAAGTACTAAAGATGATAGCCTCCGTAAGAAATTCTATGGAAGAGTAAAGATATGAAAGAAATGATGTAGGAAGTATAAGAAGAGATGAAGTATAAAGTATCGTTAATTGTTTCAGGCCGAAGGTCCTATACGATTACAATTTGAGTGTAATTTCCAATGTCATAAGGTGAGACTTGATACTAACCTCTTGTTCTATGATTAGCCGATACTACGAGTAAATGAAAAGCATGACCAAGAACTGATATATTGATTCATGAAGTAACTTCCTATTCCAGAAGTTATACTTGATGTTGATAACCGCATAGGGTACGGATATATATATAAATGGTGTGTCGTATGGCCTTACAAGGCAAGTTTGGATATCTTTTACTTGTTTACATGGGTTTAAGGACTCCCATTAATAGGGGAGACTATGTCAAAATTTTCAGAAAACCTTAAGGACTGTTGTATTCATGCATATGCCCCTACATTCGAGGATGAATGCTCCTAAGGGGGGAGGATGTTACAGCTGTACATTTTACATCATTGTCGTCATAAGTTAACTAACGTAATCATAGAGAGGGTGATATCCTTCTACAAGATTAATAAAGGATCATTGGAGTGTTAAGTTTCGAGAAAGTTTGAGACTAATTGGTTCAAAGGAAATAAGTTTAGACGAAGTACGCCCAGGGAAGTAGATTGTAATAGCCCGTACGTTTGCGGTAAGGCTAGGAGTGCTTGACATGCTAATAAGGACTTATTCTAAGGTATTTATATCATATAATAGCCGTATGCTAAGCCTTGATTTCAAGCAAGTTGTAAATCAAAAGTTGGCAAAAGTCACCGTAAGTTACGCTTGTTAGTTTGATGAAATTTGGGTCAGATATCTATAAAGTTTTCTCTCAATATAATAATAGTTACGTGGTGATCCAACTATTAAATTAAAGGTCGACGAGTCTAGTGTCCAGTGCATTAAATCGTTTGTCGATACGATGTTAGAGTACAGAGAAATTTTCATTTTTGTCAGACTGCACAGATTGTCATCCAAAAGCTCTCCCAATGTTCTCTAATGGTTTCTTAACTATCCAAGACTCAGAAGTAATCAACGTCAATATTTATCCTGCAAGTTTGTGGTGGTAGTCTACTGCTTCTCCTCACTCTTGTGTTGAGTTGGAGGTTTGGTTGCTTGAGGTTAAGGTGTGCAAATGGGTTTGCAAATGGGTTGATTTTGAGTTCTTTAGGTAAGCTTCATCTTCTTCCCCATGTATATAAGTTCATACGAGTTTTGGAGTGTTGTTTGTTAAGAGCTTGTCAAGCAATTGTCGAAACTCATAGAGTTGTATAATATTATTGTTGTGCTGCATGTATAAGGCTATAGATATGGTATTGTGTTGCTGGATATTGTTGTATATGTTGTGAGTAGGGAAGAAGGGTAAGGAAAGAGCTTGTTGGGTTGCTTAAATGTTGATTCACCATAGATGAAGAAAATACACCTTATGCACTCTAGGTGTTTGATATAAGGTCTAAATGATCTAATTCTAATTTATTGATTTTATCGGATTTAGAATGAAGAAATCAATAGAAGAAAGATGAAGATGTTATTAGAAAGTTGAGCTCGTACCTCCTTATAGCTATTATGAGCTTTCTGTTAACTTGATGATAGCACTATTACTATTCTTGTAGAATGAAGTGCTACTTATACATGCATAGGTGAGTGAATCGCGAAAAAGGTATGTTTAGGCTATCTCTTTGTTTCTTTTGGCATGAATCGAACGAAAATAAAATGTAAACGAATGTCCCATCAAAATGACTCTACTCATGTTATGCTAGAAAGGTTTATTGATTTCCATCAAAATGATTAGTCGACTCTTGTTTGTCTCTTGTCGGGAGTACTTTCCATGTAGTAAAGTTATCTCTTGTGTGCTATTATGTTGGCTGGCATTTCAAGTCTATATTGATCCATCTTACTATTTCAAATAAAATGAATCATTCACAAGAAAAAGAGTAAGTATATGAACTCTCTAGAACATTATGTATATATGTAGAAATATGATATTGACACAACCAAGCTATAGGCGGTGGGCGATTGCCTTTATGTGCCAATATATATTTATGACATGATGAACACCACCGTTGGGCGACGTTATAAACACACCATCGAGTTATTATCAATTGTGAGATGTTATGTATACACCACCGAGTTGTTATCGGTTGGGCGATGTTATGTATACACCATGGAGTTGTTATCGATTCGGCGATGGTTATAAAATGATAAACACCACCGAGTAGATTTCAGTTGGGCAATGAGTGCACATAAACACCCCGGTCTACTACTGGTGGGCGATGATTACTGCTGATGTAAAAAAAATTGTGAGCTTAAAGTTCCAATTTGATCCTCAAGGTGATAAGCTCGGAGTTCCAAAGATGGTTGATCATCCAATGATAATATTCCTAAAATGGCATGGAATATGGAGTGGGATTGAACATTGGACTTGAAAATTTAAGGAGAAGACATTTTATTCGGCCTTCTTGTTGGTCTTGTCCGAGATCATGTTTTCCTTTTAGCTTGTTTTTTTAATTCTTAGCTTAGCTTTTAGTTCTTCTTAGGAAATAATTAATAAGCCATGTAATAAGGGAAGGGTGACTAGGCCATGTAATAAGGTGACTAGGCCAAGAAGTCTTCCAAGGGGATGACTAGGCCACAAGTTGGAGGACAAGGTGGCAAGGACAAGAATCATCTAGAAGATGAGGCTTCCAAGGGGAGAAATCATGAACTAATAAGTTCACGTATATGAATACATGGAAGACACCAAGAATATGAAGGGCTGGTCGAAATCTTCATCCATTCCCATTCGGCCAAGGCACTCCAAAATCAAGATGGAAGCTTCCAAACATATTCCAAGAAGATGAGATACTTGAGAAGCCAAATTCATGCATTCTTCTACATGGGAACTACAAAGGGGAGTGAAAGAGATTGAGTTTATCCTTATCCTCAGGTAAAGTCAAAAACCTTTCCCATTTGTCTTGGTTTGGCCGAGGACATCCTTGGTCCCCAAGCCAACCTGATCCCTTCCCCACTTGCTCCCACACTTGGCCGAAAACCCAAGTAGTTTGTCTTTTAATTTGTCTTCTAGAATAGTCCATGTACCACTATAAATACAACCCTTAGGACATTGTAAATATTCAGAGTTGATTGAGATATAAACTTGAGTTTTACTCATTTGCTAAGTTGTTCAACTTGTGTGTTGTTTATCTTAGTTGGTCCTTGTGTGGGCCTTTGGTTCTTGTGTGAGTCAAACCCCTTAGTCTAAGTTGAAGCTAGGACTGTGTAACCTAGTTAAACCCAATCCAAGGTTTCCCTTTGGTGTAATTCTTGGTTAGGACTGTCTGACCTAATCAAAAATCAAGATTAAGGACCCCGCTTGGTTGCAAGCGGACGTTGAAACTTGTGTGATCCAACCTAGCCTAAGCCTTGGATCTATCTCTAAGGTTTTTCGACCACCCTTACTTGTCTTGTTCACGGGCTTGTACTTAGCAACTCTAGACTAGACCTTGTGAAATTGGTCACCTTCGTCTTGGTGTCGACCCGGGCATTAAAACCCCCGTGTTCGTATCCTTGACATAACAACCGAACCAAACACTTAACCAAATCATACCTCCAACACTTGGTGTGTACTCGGACCTGCACCTTACATTACGTGTTTATCCCTTATTCAAACCACTTCATTTTTTCAACAACCATATCCCACAAGACTCCATAAACATCCCCACCGAAGTTCCCCAACCGAAACCATCCACAAAGTCCCATCCAATCCCGACAACATCAAACAGTCTGCATAACACACCTTGCTGATGACCTCACTATTTCAGTTCTGTTCAGTCACCTTACCACCACCAAATAACAAAATCCGAATCATCACCATGACCCTCAACACACCCGTGACAACTCCACAAATTCCTAAGTCTGCTTCTAAGCACAACTACCCAAAATAGCCACCAAACACCATACTATCCGACCAAACCAAGAACCCGAGAACCCCATCTTTGGCATCCAATTTCGGATCAATCCAAATATCACCAACACCCTACCCACTTAGAAAACATCACCCCTCCTTACTTGCATCAGATTGGTATCAGAGCGAGGTCATCCCGTTCCACGCTTTGACGCTATGGCTCACATAAAAAAAGAAAGACTAAGGAGGATCGTAAGTGACATTTTTGCAAAACGTGCGCAAACCTTGAGAAAGGAACTTGCCAAGAATGCCATGGTGAATAATGCTGAATTTGGGGTTATTCAAATTAGCCCAAGACATGAGAAGGGCAATACCTCTTTCGCTAATCCACTATATGATGTTGAAGAAGAGTACAATGCCATCTTTTATAATCCATTGTATAGTCATGAATGTAGGGATTCCCTTTCTATGGAGAAATCCATAATTGAGGAGTTCTTGGAAGAAGATGTTACTCTTGCAAGAGAGCATGAAAATTTAGTACCCCAACATGTGCTGAGAGTTTCACTTGAAATGCATGAGGAGACACAAGGGGAACAACTATTTGACACGTGTTGCAATGTAAATGATAAAGTGTGCAATGTTATTATTGACGGAAGAAGTGATGTCAACTTAGCCTCCGTGGAAATGGTGGACAACTTAAAACTACCCACCCGCAATCATTCGAAGCCATATGATCTCCAATGGGTGAACCAAGACGAAAGGCTAAGAGTAGTTCAACAAACTATTGTTAGCTTTCGGATTGGAACGTATGAAGATAAAATATGGTGTGACATCCACCCTATGGATTATTGTCATATTTTATTGGGATGATCGTGATAACTTGATCGAAAGGCACAATATGATAGAGAAAGGAATAGCTATTCTGTTAAAATTAATGACAAGAAGATCCTGTTGGTGCCGATGTCACCTGGCGAGGTGAAAGACATGAAAATCCGAAGGGAAAGGAAATGCAAAGTCGAGGCTCTCTTACTTGATGCTCAAAATATAGAAGAAGAATTTAAGAAGGGGAGTCCTCTAGTTCAATTGGTGCGCAAGGAAATCCTCGTGGAGGACACGGTTTGAAATGTCGGCCCTAAGGAACCTGTGAAGAAACTTGAAGATATGTTGTCGGGTGATACCACAACTGAGTCTCTATCGACAGAGGGTATTGTACATGCTATTGGTTTGTTTCCAAGAAGTTCATTCCCTAACCATCATTCCTATAGACATCATCCGAAAAGGGAGACGACATCCACATTGTTACTGCAAAAGGGAAATGAGGTGTGGCACACATATGTCCTCATCCAACCGATCGGCAATAACATGAAATGCATGTTTTCTATGCCGAGGAGGAAAATTTATTTTGAGGAATCAAGTGGAGCCAAATGGTTCTACAAGATAGACTCAAGGAGAGGATACCATTAAAGGGGAACCCAAGAAGGAGAAGTTGAATGGAAGATGACCTTCAAGATCGAGTTTGTTTGGTACGAATGGTTTATTGAGCCATTTGGTTTGTGTTTGTCACCAAGCTCTTTCATGAAGATCATATGCGAAGTCCAATGATATTTCATGAGAAACTTAGTCTTATCCGAGGGTAATCTTGTAGGCCCATCCAAGGTGGTAACTTCTCGATGTTGGGATGAGCCTATGGGTATAATTTGTTGGAAATATTTTCCAAGGTTTGGCTTCATTGTCTCGTCATTGCATTCGGGAGTGTCACACTTTTGCTTCTCCAATAGTAAATGATGAGATACCGTGGGGAGATTATCGTGATGTTAAAAGAGTTGGTATCAGTACCGGCTCAATTCAAGACAAGGAATCCATTACCTTCTCTAGTGGAAGATTTGTGGATGCACGGGTTAATTCTTGTACCTACCACGAGGAATTTTATTTGGTGAGGCCCTTGGAAAAAAGGGAACGTTTTGTTTGGCTTGGCTTGTATTTAGATCGTGTGGTTTGACTACACTTACAGAAGAAGGAACAATCGAATGCCAAGAGTGGACCATCCTTGCAAGATATTAGCCTTCAAAATCGAGCGTGATATGTATGAAGGACTTGTGAGGCCATTGATTTGTGCAACATTCCAATCTCTTCCATGAACCTCATGCATAAGATGATACGGCCGTCAATGAGATCCTTGGTCAGAGAACACAAAGTAGCATTCGCAAACCTTCGTGTAAATCAATCCGAAGTGAGGACTACCCAAGGTTGGCACGAGAATACAAATGTACAGATGTAAGGTAACTCCTATGGCTTGATGATATACTACCCCTATTCCGAATGATGAGCTACTCCTTGAAATGGAACGTGATGTTAGAGGAATTGATCATAGTACCAGCTTGAATCAAGAAAAATAGTACATTACTCCCTATAGTGAGAAATTGGGGGTGCACAATTCAATTCTTTTACATATGATTCCTTTATCCAATGTAAAAATTATTTGGAGTGTGGTCCTTTCAATCTATTTGTTAGGTTCCGAGAAGGCACCTACAAAGAGGAACCCCCGGTTGATTGTGGAGGTTAAACGTTTCATGGTAAAAACTTGTGCTCATATTTAGGTGACGAGAATTAGAGGATGAATTCTTTTGAAGAATGGGAGTATGATGTGAAAATCCCTGTGGGCTTAAAGTTCCAATTTGATCCTCAAGGTGATAAGCTTGAAGTTCCAATTACGGTTGATCATCCAATGATAATATGCCTAAAATGCCATGGAGTATGGAGTGGGATTGAAGATTAACTTGAAGATTTAAGGAGAAGAAATTTTATTTGGCCTTCTTGTTGGTCTTGGCCGAGACAATGTTTTCCTTTTCGTTTGTTTTAAATTCTTAGCTTAGCTTTTAGTTCTTCTTAGGACATCATTAAAAAGCCATGTAATAATGGAAGGGTGACTAGGCCATGTAATAAGGTGACTAGGCCAAGAAGTCTTCCAAGGGGATGAATAGGCCGCAAGTTGGAGGACAAGGTGGCAAGGACAAGAATCATCTAGAAGATGAGGCTTCCAAGAGGAGAAATCATGAAATAATAAGTTCACGTATATGAATAAATGGAAGACACCAAGAATATGAAGGGCTGGTCGAAATCTTCATCCATTCCCATTCGGCCAAGGCACTCCAAAATCAAGATGGAAGCTTCCAAACATATTCCAAGAAGATGAGATACTTGAGAAGCCAAATTCATGCATTCTTCTACATGGGAACCACAAAGGGGTGTGAAAGAGATTGAGTTTATCCTTATCCCCAAGCACAGCCAAAAACCTTCCGCATTTATCTTGGTTTGGCCGAGGACATCCTTGGTCCCCAAGCCAACATGATCACTTCCCCACTTGTTCCCACACTTGGCCGAAAACCCAAGTAGTTTGTCTTTTAATTTGTCTTCTAGAATAGTCCATGTACCACTATAAATACAACCCTTAGGACATTGTAAATATTCAGAGTTGATTGAGATATAAACTTGAGTTTTACTCATTTACTAAGTTATTCAACTTGTGTATTGTTTATCTTAGTTGGTCCTTGTGTGGGCCTTTGATTCTTGTGTGAGCCAAACCCCTTAGTGTAAGTTGAAGCTAGGACTGCGTGACCTAGTTAAACCCAAGCTAAGGTTTCCCATTGGTGTAATTCTTGGTTAGGACTGTGTGTCCTAATCAAAACTCAAGATTAAGGAACCCACTTGGTTGCAAGTGAATGTTGGAACTTGTATGATCCAACCTAGCCTAAGCCTTAGGTCTATCTCTAAGGTTTTCCGACCACCCTTACTTGGCTTGTTCATGGGATTGTACTTAGAAACCCCATACTAGACCTTGTGAAATTGGTCAACTTCGTTTTGGTGTCAAACCAGGCATTAAAACACTTGTGTTTTTATCCTTGACATAACAACCGAACCAAACACTTAACCAAATCAAACCTCCAACACTTGGTGTGTACTCGGACTTGCACGTGGCATTCCGTGTTCATCCCTCATTCAAACCACTTCATTCTTTCTACCAACACATCCCACAAGACTCCATAAACATCCTCACCAATGTTCCCCAACTGAAACCATCCACAAAGTCCAGTCCAATCCCGACAACATCAAACAGTCCACATAACACACCTTGCCGATGACCTCACTGTTTCAGTTCTGTTCAGTCATCTTACCACCACCAAACAACGAAATCCCGAGGTATGGATATATATGTCTATAAAAATTAAGTCACTCAATGGGGCCATATAATATAGTATCTAGCTGCTCTGTGGGGCAAGTTATATCATAATATATCATACCCAGCCTCGATGAGGACTTAGTCATACCCGGTCTCGATGAGGACTCGGTCGTACCCGGCCTTAATAGGACTCGGTCGTACCCGGCCTTAATAGGACTCGGTAATGTCAAAACCAACTTTAGTTGTGTGCAGATATAAATGTCATACACGACTGACTATAGCATGACTCGGTATGAAAATAGATATATACAGATAAGTTCTATGCAAGACAGATTTCAAACGACATCACAAGTAGAGTTGGAGTGACCTCTCGTCATTATCCTCCGACTATTAATATTGGTTCTACGTTCCTGAATCTCAATACAACCATTTTGGAACATATTAGAATCCGAGAGATGCTATGGACTAGAAGTTCTCAAGGAGTAGGATCAATTTATGAAGAAATGCTTATCGTTATTCGATTTCACAAGATGGAACTCTATTCAAAGAAACGTTTACGTCAAGTCATGCCAAGAAGGAAAGTTGCCCTACATACCTTGTAGATGAATCTAGTTATGTTCTGCGGAGCCCCGCATGTGATATGAAGGATTATCTATATTAAATGAGTGATTCGTATCAGTATCAATCTCATACTTTAAAAAGATTTCACTTAAGCAATTCGTCAAACAACTTGTGTACGTGAAGTTCTAGAGTTATTCTACCATGGATTCCCACTCAAATTAACACCACCATCTTTCATAACTCCTTTCCTAAACTTCATAATCTTACCATCATGATTTAACACTGCTATTTACTCTCAATCTCAATCAACAACCCCAAACAGCAAGCTAGCAAAACTTCATACCACAAGAGATGTTTCTCCAAGATTATATTTACCAAGCTCCCATATTCCCAAGTTACCTCCATCAATCCATCACGCCAAGTTAACAGAAGATAAAGGACACATAAAAGGCATGAAACATTACCTAAACCAGCCAAAAAGTCTTCCACAACAACCTACAATTTAATCTCAAAGAGGCCTACGACTTTGCCGATCCGACTAACGAGGATCTCAAGGTGTTATTGATTCTTAGGAGGGGGAATCACCTTAGATACATGGATGGATGTTATTTAATGATGTGGAGGGGTTTGGGGAATGTTTTAGAGTGTTTTGGAGCTCAAGGGGTCAAAATTGTTAAATAAAAATGATTGGCCGATTTTTGGACTTAAATAGCAAACCAAACCGCCTCACATATGCAGACCCATATGCGGTGCATATGCCACAGCATATGGTGGCAATGAGGTGGTGGAAATGTGGCCCAGATCTGCAGCTAAATCTGCGAGGCGGAATGGCATCCGCGATGCAAAATGTTTAGCGTATCATCGACATTTCGTCAACCTTCGTCGAGTTGTACTTCCTTTTTTCCTATTGACTTTCAACCTTCCAAAACCATTCCTTAACATCCTTTTACGTCATATGAACCCTCAAAAATGATTTCAAGGTCTCACGACTCAAGTCAGCTGACTATACTCTCATTCGGGTGCAAAACTCTGGAGCGTAACATCTTTTCCCCCTTAAGAACATTCGTCCTCGAATGTTGAATATTGCTCTTATGTTTAGGATTTTAGAAAATTTCGGCAGATTTTCCCCTATAAACATGACTATCCAAAACCTGCCAAACAGATAACCAATGCTACGTAGGGCTACATAATAGCATAATAACATCCAATTTGCCTCTCACGATCGTCTGTCTACGCAAAATCGTAAAAGGTTAGCCATAACTTACCTCAATTATCATTCGATGTACTCTAAGTTGCGTCTTCCATATTTGTCACCACATTATCACTTAAGCAAGATATATGAGTTAAACTTGATAGGTAGAATAGGAACAAGAGTATCATATGGCACGAATACTGATATAAACCCGAAGTCTAGAACAAATAAGGATATCTGGACCTCATGTCCTCTTCGGCCTCCCAAGTCATTTCTTCTACGTTGTTATTTCCCCAAAGTACATTAACTAAAGAAACTTCTTTGGTTTGCAACTTATGAACTTGGCGATCTAGGATAGATACAGGAGTTTCCTCATAGGATGGGTCCTCCGTCACTTGAACATCTTCAATGGGAGTAATGCGGGAGGGATCGCCCAGACATTTACGAAGCATGGTTATGTGAAACACGGGATGAACTACTTATAATTATGGGGGAAACTCAAATTTGTAGGCTATTTGGCGTATTCTCTTAATAATCTGATATGGTCCGACGTACCTGGGGCTAAGGTTTCCCTTTTTGCCGAACCTCATCACGTCATTCATAGGCGACACATTTAGGAACACCCAGTCTTCCACTGTAAACTCTATGTATCAATGCAGGTTATCTGAATAGGACTTTTGTCAACTTTGAGGTGTCAATAATCGCTCCTAAATCATTTTTACTTTCTCTACAGTTTGTTGCACTAAGTCAGGTCCCAATAACTTTGTCTCACCCACATCAAACTAGACAATAGAAAACCTGGATTTTCGTCTTTATAGGGTTTCATACAGCTCCATCTGAATAATAGAATGATAAATGTTATTATACGCGAACTCAATAAGCAGTATATGATCTTCCCAACTTCCCTTGAAGTCTAACACACAAGATCGCAACATATCTTTGAACGTCTGAATAGTGCGCTCGGCCTGCCCATCTGTTTTGGGATGGAAAGTTGTGCAAAGGTTATTCTGAGTACCCAAACCTTTCTGAAAGGACCTCCAAAAGTTAGCTGTAAATTGAGCACCTCTGTCAGATATAATAGATATCGGAACTCCATGAAGTCGGACTATCTCTTTGATATAAATCCTAGCATAACCCTGAGATAAGTAGGTAGTTCAGGCAGGTAGAAAGTGAGCTGACTTCGTAAACCTATCTACAATAACTCATATAGAATTGAACTTCCGATAAGAATTAGGTAGTCACGTAATAAAATCCATGTTGATCGTTTCACATTTTCATGTCGGAATATCCATACTCTATAGGAATCCTCTAGGTTTCTGTTGCTCAACCATAACTTGTTAAGGGAAAGTCAAATTCGATATTGCAAGTGCAAATCGACGTTCCTGATATGAAAGCCATTCGGACACTGAGCAAAATACTATGCGTTATTCTTCTTCATATTGTTCCACCAATATAGTTGCTGAAGATCATGTTACATCTTAGTAGAACCAGGATGGATATAATATATGGACTGGTGAATCTTTGCCATAATCCGTCCTCAAAGTCCTACAACGTCGGGCACACACAACTGGCCCTTATAATTAAGAACTCCATCTTCTGACAATTCAAACAACCACTTATTTTGAAAGGGAATGCGTTCTTTAATTCTTACCAAGCCACTAAAGAAGATTCAACGAAATTCTGAACTATGGTAGGTCTCCTGTATCAATCAATCACACGCTTAAACTGGCCAATCGATACAAATCTTTTGATATTTACAACTTATCAACTCCCATATGATTCAGGTTGCCCATAGACTTTCGACTTAATGTGTCAGCTACAATATTTTCTTTGCCAAGATGGTACAAAATATCGACATCATAGTCTTTCAATAGTTCAAGACATCTTCGATGCCTTAGATTTAATTATTTCTTCCTGAATATATATTGCAAACTCATATGATCTATAAATATATCCACATGAACTCTATACAGATAATGACGCCATATCTATAGAGAAACTCTAACAGCCGCCAACTAAAGATCATGAGTCAGGTAATTTTTCTCATGTTTCCTTAGTTTCCACTAAGCATACTCAATAACCTTTCCATGTTGCATCAGAACACAGCCCAATCCCACTCTGGAAGCATCACAGTACACAACATAGCCCTCGTATCCCTAAGGAAGTGCCAGAACAGGTGTTGATGTTAACCTGCTCTTCAACTCTTGGAAACTCTTCTCGCAAGTATCTGACCCTTGAAACTTAGCTGCCTTATGAGTTAACTTTGTCAGTGATGCGGTAATGGAAAATAAATTCTCTACGAATCTCCGATAGTAACCTACAAGCCCAAGAAACTACGCATCTCCGTAGTAGTTGTAGGCCTCAGCCTATTCTTTACCACCTCGATATTTTGACTATCAACTTTGATGCCTTCATCCAACACTATATGACCCAGAAAAGCCACTAAGTTCATCCAGAACTCACATTTAGATAACTTAGCGAACAACTTGTGATCCTGGAGCATCTTTAATACCTCTTTCAAATGATCCGCGTACTATGCTTCTGAGCGAGAATATACCAAGATGTAATCAATAAATACTATCATGAGGATATCCATAAATGGATTGAACACCTAGTTCATCAAATCCATAAAAATCGTTGGTGCATTAGTTAAACTGAAACACATAACCAAAAACTCATAGTGGCCATATCTAGTCCGAAAAGCTATCTTCGGAATATCCTTTTCCTTAACTCCAAGCTAATGGTATCCAGACCGGAGATCTATCTTTGAGAAATACTTCACGACTTGCAATTGATCAAACAAATTATCAATCCTAGGAAGCGAGTATTTATTCTTAATAGTCACCTTTTTCAGCTGACGGTAATCGATACAATTTCTCTACGAACCGTCCTTCTTATAAATGAATAACACTGGTGCACCCCATGGGGAAGTACTGGGCCTAATAAATCCCTTCTCCAGAAAATCTATCAGATGAGCTTTCAGTTCTTTTAGCTCGGCAAGAGCCATTCGATATGGAGGAATAGATATAGGCTAGATATCTGGATATACGTCAATAGCGAAATCATTTTCCCTTTCAGGAGAAATACCTGGAAGTTTATTAGGGAATACCTCAGGAAATTCACTAACGATAAGAACTGACTGAAGGCTGAAGGCTTTGCCTCCGCATCCGGTACTCATACTAGGTGATAGATATACCCTTTCAAGATCATCTTCTGAGCCTTCAGGTGGGAAATAAACCTCCCATTTGGCGCTGCAATGTTGCCTTTCCATTCAATGATAGGCTTGTCTGTAATATTAAAACGAATGACCTTCATCCAACAATCCACATTATCATAACAAGAAGCCATTCAATCCATACCCATAATAACATCAAATTCCACCAGTTCTTGTTCATTCAAGTCTGCTATAGTATGGCGATCATAGGTATTTACATCGCAATTAATATACACCCGCCTAACAACTACGGGCTCACCCACGGGCATAGATACTTCAAATGACTTATGTAAAAATTTAGGCTCATTTCCACACTTACTAGCAATAAAAGGGGTAATATATGACAAGGTAGTACACGAATCTATCAAAGCATATACGTTAAGAGAGAAGATGAATAATATACATGTAACCACACCCGGAGATGACTCAAGGTCCTGTCGTCCTGACAAGGCATATATGAGATTTTGAGGACTGCCTGAACTAGATACTGCACCTCCGCCTCTACCCCTACCAGCTAATGTCTACGTACCTTGCCCAGGAAGGCGTATTGATGAAAAAGAAGCTGCTACAAACCTTATTGGTTGCGCCATAACATCTCTGCCTCTTGTCGAACGAAATGGCATGATGTGACTGGGATTCCCACACAAATAACACGCATCCAAACCCTGGCGGCATTGCCCAAAATGAGTCCTACCACATCAGCCACAATACGACATCGGTGGCCTTATCTAACAAGAATCTCCTCAGTGTTGCGGACCTAGTGCCCGTGAACTTTGACCCTGACCAAAATAAGTAGTCTGGTCACGACGCTACCCTTGAAGCTATGATGGCGCACTAGCCATCGGATAAGATGGGCGTCTAAGAAACTGAGGCTTAAACCCACCTCGAAACACTCCTGTATCACCTACAGATCGGGCCCTCTTATATTGGCCCCTATCATGTTCTCGATTGGCCTGTTGTTGCCTCTTATATTCCTATAGGTTCTGTGTATAGGCTTGTATGGGGGAGATATCCATAATCAGATTCAAAGAAGCTACAGTGCAGTTATTCACCAAGTGTGGTCCCAAACCATTTACAAACTGATGTACCCGGTCACTCATATCAGCAACAATCATAGGAGCGTACCTAGACAAAGAGTTGAACTGGGAACTATACTCTCGGACGCTCATATTACCCTATTCCAGGTGTAAGAACCTATCTCGCCTGGCTCATCGATGCTCAACCGGTAGATACTGCTGCACGAATTCCTTAAAGAACTCCCTCCAGCCTATAGGTGGGGCTCGGGGTCCCCGAGTCTGCTCCCAAGTCTCAAACCATGTCACAACAACATCACAGAACCTATAGGAAGGAAACTCTACTAACTCAGAATTTGTAGCATGCATTACCCGCAAAGTATATTATGTCTAGTCCAAAAAGTTTTGCGGGTCCACGTTTGGGTCTGAACTTGTAAATATTTGAGGGTCGAGGTTGATAAAATTCCGAACTCCCGCGATAACTACCCTATCAGAAGTACTAGGGGTCTGACGTTAGGCTTGAGAGACCACTAGTCGAGTCAACAACTGCATCGCAGTATGCATGTCTAAATCCTGATTAGGGGCAACCAGGGAGGAACTAGAGGTACATCAGCTCCCCTCTGCCCTTATGGAGGTGGTGATGCCCTAGAAGCCTGAGAATCAGCCTCATCATGAGGCTCTTGCTGCTCTATATTGGCAGGTAGCACCCGATTGGTGCCCTCCCCCACCTCCTCATCTAACCACTGAAAAGCCATCTACGTCGAGTAGTAGTAGGCATCACTGAGAATATAAACAAGATGAAGGTTAGTAACGAATACTTATGACTCAGCTCTATTGCACGATCTAGATCAAGAAAAAAAGTAACTATTCTAAATATCATATAGCCTCCTGCTTATAAGTGTGGTGCACAACACACCTATAAGTAATACTCCACTAGATACTACTTACAGACTCTCTAGGACAGACCGGCTCTGATACCAAGTTTGTCATACCCCAACCTTAGGGGCGTGGCCAACACCTAGCACCCGAAGGCTTGAGAGAACCAACTATAGTAATCGAGACCTGTTATACGAAACTTGGGCTGATAAGGCCTCCATATAACCATAACAAGACAAGAATGTATGACAACCTGCACGACGAAGAGTGCCAACAAACTATATACATAGTATTACCACTAACAAAAATGGGCTAACAAGGACACGACATACATATACATACGGTACACTAGTCTACAAGCTTCTAAGAGTGCTATAATACATCAATCAATTGGGACAGGGCCCCGCAATACCCAAAATGCTAGGGATATGTACAACAGTACCTAATGATGCCTATATAGCAACTCCAAGAGAGAGGAGTGCGACAATCACAGTTGAACAGGCAACCTACTGAGGAGGAGCACTACCCTGCATATTTGTACCTGCAGGCATGAACGCAGTGCACCAGAAAGGAGGTATTAGTACGAAAGATGTACTGAATATGTATGGTAGATAACATATGTAAACATAAACCATAATGTAAGAGATAATGGTACATAAGTCAATGTATACTCACAAGAAGCCTCTAAGGGCATACCCTGTCACATGTATGGATATATATGCATGTCTGTAAAAATCAAGCCACTCAATGGGGCCATATAATATAGTATACATCCGCTCTGTGGGTCAAGTTATATTATAGTATATCATACCCAACCTCAATGATGACTAGGTCATACTCGGCCTTAATAGGACTCGGTAATATCAAAACCAACTGCAGTGGTGTGCACATATAAGTGCCATAACCTGTGGACTATAGCGCGGCTTGGTAAGAAAATAGACACATATAGATAAGTTCAATGCAGGAAAGACTTCAAAGGACATCACAAGCAGAGTCAGAGTGGCCTATCGTCGTTATCCTCCGACTATTGTTATTGGCGCTATGTTCATGAATCTTAATACAACTATTTTGGAACATATAGAATCCAAGAGATGCTATGGACTAGAAGTTCCCAAGGAGTAGGATCAATTTATCAAGAAAGGATTATCGTTATTCGACTTCACACGATGGAACTCTATTCAAAGAAAGATTTACATCAAGTCATGCCAAGAAGGAAAGTTTCCCTGTATACCTTATCGATGAAGCTAGTTACGTTCCGCGGAACCTTGCATGTTCTATGGACGATTATCTACATTAATTATGGATTCGTATCAATATCAAGATCATACATCATAAAAGATTTCACTTAAGCAATTCGTCAAACAACTTGTGTACGTGAAATTCTAGAGTTATTCTACTATGGATTCTCACTCAAATTAACACCACCATCTTTCATAACTCCTGTCCTCAACTTCATAACCTCACCAACATGATTCAACACTTCTATTTAATATCAATCTCAATCAACAGCCCCAAACAACAAGTTAGCTTAACTTCATATAGCAAAAGATGTTTCTCCAAGATCATAATTACCAAACTCCCATAATTCCCAAGTTACCTCCTTCAATCCACCACGCCAAGTTAGAGAATCTAAAGAACACATAAAAGGGATGAAACTTCACCTCAACTAGCCAAGAAGCCATCCACACCAACCTTCAATTCCATCTTAAAGAAGCCTACGACTTTGCCGAGCCAACTAACGAGGATCTTGAGGTGTTCTTAATTCTTAGGAGGAGGAATCACCTTAGATACATGGAGGGATGCTCTTTTCCTTTTCGCTCCGCTTAGCCTTATCCCCCTCTAGGGGTATTTTAGTGATAGGTTCTATAGGAATTGGAATGGTGAGGAGGTCTTTGGGGAATATTTGAGAGTGTTTTGGAGCTCAAAGGGTCGAAGTTGTGAAATAAAAATGAGTTGGCCGACTTATGGACTTAAATAGGCAACCAAACCGCCTAACATATGCGGCCGCATATGGTGGCAGAGAGGTGGTGAAAAAGTGGCCAAGATTCGCGGCCAAGTCCGCCCGGCGGAATGACATCCTTGATGTGAAACGCTTAGCGTATCGTCGAAACTTCGTCAATCTTCATCGAGTTGTACTTTCTTTGGTCCTAATGACGTCCAACCTTCTGAAATCATTCCTTAACATCCTTGTACGTCATACTAACTCTCGAAAATGATTTCATGGTCTCACGACTCAAGTTGGTTGACTATACTCTCATTCAGGTGCGAAACTAGTAGGCGTAACAAATGAACAAGCATTGTGCGTTTGAGAATATCCATTATCATGGCAATTACAAAATTTGCTTCTTCCAGTAGTATGATAAAAAAATTAAATATTGATATACAATTAGAACAGAAATATATTATTTTAGCATACTCAAACTCATCGCCAATCTTATAATTTGCAAAATAAGACCTCCCCTCTTTTTTTTTACCGTAAATCATGGAACGTTTATTTTTTTGACATATTAAATCTTGAAATATTTTAGTAATGACAAATTTCATCAATCTACATCTTGCAAGTATATTTAAAAACATATTTTTCTAGAGGCACGATATTTTTTCCCATCTATATCGATTTTTGATACTTTTTTCATTATAAATGATTTATTTGGTTAATGAAATTTCTACTAAACCCATTCCACATTAGTTGCTTGCATAAGAGATCATTAACTATATAAAAATAGAGTCCGTGTGAAAATATTAGAAAGATAAAAGATGAATATGAACGTGTGTCGTATTAAAGGATTTTGAATAATGACGAACTCATGAATAGCTAATGATACTTTATAGGAAAAATGTCTAAAATACCCCTCAATCTTTGCCCGGAATTCCTGTAACACACCTAATCTTTATGGGGATCCTATTACCCCTGAATATATTTTTAAGGTATTTATTTGGCATTTATCGAATGAGCTGGATAACAATTCAAATATGTATTGAACAAAAGGCCAAAAAATATAGGAGTCCAGTCATTTTCAGGTTATTTCAATCTTCTTACAAAACAGAAAATTAGAATTTTCTCCTGCACTTTTAATTTTTTTTCATGGAGAAAGCTGTTGATTCTCTTGGAATTTGATCTTTTGAATCACTATATTATTTCATAATCGAGTCTTGGCTTGTGTCGCATTGAATTTTGCTTCGATTTTTTTCAGATAAATGTCAAATAAATGCTTTAAAAATATATTCAGGGGGTAATAGGACCACCGTAAAAGTTAGGTGTGTTACAGCAATTTCAGACAAAGATTGGGGTGTATTTTAGGCATTTTCTTTATTGTTTATATTTATAGCTACGAAAAATTTAAAGTAATAAATTCATAAGACAAGCTGTGTTTTCTATATATAGTTAAATTTAGTGAAAAAAATACTATTACAAAAATATCTACAGGATAAAACAAATGTTATACTAACTATTTTATATCAGATAACATTGAACCATTACAGCTAAATAAAATAGCCATTAATAAGCAAGTGAAAAAACAATCATTGCCTAATATTGATGTTGTATATCTAGAAAGGAATATAAAAAATGAAATTGCAAAGTAGTTACAAAGAAAACATGATGCTATATAGGAGAGTAAATAAAATGATTTTTTTAAATATGCAAAAAATAGTTCAATATTCAAAATCACGTAAGTTAAACTTAAAAATAAGTTGGGTTATGAATGAAATGGTTATCATTGTTAATATAGGAATATGAAGCGTCGACTTGGAGGTTGTTTCTAGTTGCCATTTTTTCTTTCAACGGTACAATATTTATAATTATAGAATATTGAAAATAATTCAGTGAAGTAAAATCGTGCAAGATATTTTCACGAAAAATTTAGGATAGTTTTAGGTAAAGCATTTTAAGAAAAATATCTTTAAAATAGTAATTTCTCTACAAATGGTTCAATAAAAATTATATTCTTGCAATACAATAGTTAATTAATAAATTAAAATTGTACTCTTTGATTAGTTTTTCTTGCCACAAGAACTCATCCAATAGGGAAAAAAAGAGAAAATGAAGAATGGGCGGAGTGATTAAGAAATTAGCTTGATCGAATACCTTTGAGAATAAGATCTTTTGGAAGTTGGCAGAATATATATTTGGAGACCAACAATTTGTTTTGGCAGAAAACGAATTAGGTTGTTTACATAAGCCTTTTAAATATATAAGGATTTTCTTTGAAGCCAATAGTTGTATTCAATTAATAAAAGAAAGTTGGTTAATAATTAAAGGACACACACCTTTTAGATAAAGACATATCTTTTTCATTTATATCATATTGTAATATATATTATGTAGAAGGATATTTTAGTAATTTAACTTTTAATTTAAGGGCTTTCCAATATAGATATAGATAGATGGATGATTGAGTCTTTTTAGTGAAACAGGATAACTTCTCTTTCAGAATAGGGACTAGGATTGGCAATATGATTCTGTGTGGTGTGTTCTAATTCTATGTGAAGTTAAGGTTGTTTCAGACCTTTGAGTTGAAAATCTTGCTTTATGTCCTATAATCACTTCTGTATGTTTGAGTTTTCACTTTATTAAATGAACCAACTGATTCAAAAAGACAAGTAGATAACCAAATGTAATCTTGATGTGTATTGTTTTGTGTGAGGTTATGTCCTATCAATCCACAAGATTAAAGTCTGAATGCTGTGAATATGTGCAAGTCTAAATTCTGAGACGATTTTCTGTATCTATAAGCATGATCCCTCCCCCTCTCTCCCATCTCTGATATGTTGTGGTCATTAAATGTGAGTTGCTGGCTTGAGGAATGATATCTGGCTTCTGTTCCATTTTATTGTGTGAGATAAGTTGATGATTTTGAGACCACCTATGGGACTGTAAGGCTAATCAAACCTGGAAACTTGTCTTAACATAGCTATAGGATAATAAGATATAAAACTTGATCACTCACACCTCTTCTGACTGATGTTTGATTAGTACAAATGCATGTAGGATCTGAAATAAGAAAATATGGTTCCTTGTCCTTGATTGATTGTTGTGTTAGGTGGAAATGAAGTGTCACACAGTTTAGGAAGGATATTGAGTGATGTCCCTAAGCTATGATCTCAAGATGAGACTTTGAGTAATCTTAATCTCATTATGACTTGATCTAGCTCAAGGGTTCATCCTTATCATTTTCTCAAGCTTGTGCAACCCTCTGAATGTGTTGTGTGTGCCAGAAATTGAGATTTGCCTTGAAACATCCACAAGTTGATTCATGTCCCCTTTAAGTTTTAACCTGTTAAAAAAGAAGACACCAATGTCTGATCATGTTATAAACTCATGTCTGGGCCGATAAGCTAGTTGACTTCTCTTTTTAAAATTAGTATCTAAGTGGCATAAATGTATGTAAGGTTTTAAACATAGAAGTTGAGAAGACATGATTCTGGTTTTAGCTGCTGCTTACTTGAATAATTTGGTGAAATCTTGAAAACTAAACTGGCAAAGAGCATGAGTGTTTATCTTGCTATCTTATCTGTCTGAAGTGTTAGATGTGTAACATGTCCTTGAGCCTGTCCAGGTAGGTTGTTTGAGCCTGAGTGTAAACCTGTCCCTGAGCATTGATTAGAACTTGTCATCCTGTGTTGACCTTAAACCATAGCTAGTAGAATTTGACATAAACTATGCCAAACATGTTGAGACTATCCGTTGGACTTAATTGGTTCTGTGTGTTAGTCAAGTCTCATGTTGAAGAATTGAAATCTGCTACTCATCTTGTATGTCATTTGAGTGTCTCTGTTATAGTCTCCTATGTCATATGTTGTTTTACCTTGTTAAAGAAGTGCGGAGCAGCATAGCTGAGTGAGTATATATGCCCTTTTCCTGTTTTCTGAGTATACTTTCATGTGATCAACCAGTCTTTGTTTGTATTTTTGTGTATCCATGCCACTCTCTATGTCATCATTTTCCCTTAACATGCTCAATATGTAACTCCATATAATTTGGATATACTGCTGAGTATACAAGGATATACATATGTTCTGTATATTTTAAGTAAACAAGATGTACACTCATTGTTTGTCAAGATATATCCAAAGTATATGAGACTGATTTCGAATAGCATACTGTAAATATCCTATTGATTTCTTCTTCCCCTGTAGGCTAAGTTGATATTGTTGGGATACAATTGTTGCAGGGAACGGGAAGTAAGTAACTATTACAATAGTAAGAAAGGATAAACTAAATATTACAATAAACTGGAAATCAAGAACTTAACAAACTGCTTGTGTGATTTGCTGAGTCGAGTGATGACACTCTGTCTTTAAGACAAGATTGCCCCGTATATCTCCTTTTACGGTGTTGGGCAATAGTCTCCCAAGATACAACAACAACTTAACAAATGAGCAAAGGAAACTCAAGTGTTACTCTTGAAGAACTTTGAGTATAGTAACTTTGCTAGAGAGGAAGAAGATGAATTCAGAAAATCTAGAGTATTTTCTAAGTGTTGAGTGTTGTGTTCAATTGAGCCAAAGTCCTCAATTTATAGTTTAAGTAGAAGACCCCTCAACTAGTCAACTAATGGCCTTCAATATCCATGTAATGGCACTTGATTGAGGGGTTACATTCAGCCAAATAATGGTTGAATTCATGTGCTAAGTAATGGAGAATCAATGCTCCAAAACCAGCCCAAAGGTCAGATTTTTCTAACATCCCATCGCAGCATTCTGCCTCCGAAGTGTCGCGGCTCTGTGAATTAGAGCCGCGGCGCCTCGGCTCCGACGGTGTGGCGCCGCGGCCCTTCACGGCTTTGTCATTTGGCCAATAACCTTCCATAATTCTATGTCTCAAACGTATTACATACGTACCAACATCTCTTTCACTAATGAAATTTGCGATACTTGGCACTACGTGTGCACATGTGTGGAAACGACGTTTCTGACGTGCGGGCCCCAATTGTTCGAGTCATAAATTAATGGGATATACTTAATTCCACATTTAGTAAATTTCCAACAATCCCCTCTTGAAAGAGATTTTGGCATACACACTTGGTGTCTTTTTCCAGCAATCTTTTAGCGGACCGATGTTTCATCTGAATAGGTAGCATACGCTTTGATCCTTCCATAGTTGAATACCATCGGACTTACTTACTGCGCGGTGAATGTGATGTCTTGAACCGTCAGTGTTTAGTATAAACCAAGACAACGGTACCAACACAACAACTTCCTCTACTCAGTTCTTCGTAATGTTTTGTCCGTTGAGGCCTTGGACACTTCTTGGATTCTTAAGTGCGTTCATTTGAGGTGGTCTGTCCTCGCACTTGAATAGGTGGTCTCCTACAAGGTATCCTGTTATACCCCACTTTACAAGTGTTAGGAACTATTAAAAAATTCCCCAAATCTAACCTCAACCGGTGAGGATCATTAAATGTTTTAGAAACTTAACCTCCACCCATACTACAGATAGCACTTATAGTCTATCGCGGGAACGACTTTGGATTTGGTGTTTCTTTACAGAAATCACTATCCGAAGTGCTCATGCTTCCACCGAAGCGATCATCTGAACCTTTACAACTTAGTTTTCCCATTGAACCTATTTCCCGGGATCTCCGGTCAGTAAGGTTGGGTTACCACTATATTGGTCCTTATACATTGGGTTTTGAGCTCATTCCCCTAGATAGACAGCACATCTGATCCTTGGGTAAGCCCTTGTCAGTGGTTCTGCTATGTTATCCTTTGATTTTATGTAATTAATGGATATTATACCCGTGGTGATCAGCTGCCTAATGGTCTTATGTCTCGAATATGACGAGACTTGCCATTGTACATAGAATTTCGTGCCCTTCCTAGAGCCGACTGGCTGTGGCAGTGGACCATTACAGAAGGTACGGGTTTGTTCCAGCAAGGAACATCCTCTAAGAAGTCGTGAAGCCACTCAGCTTCTTCTCATGCTTTGTCTAAAGCGATAAACTCCGATTCCATCGTGGATCGGGCGATGCAAGTTTTCTTAGAGGATTTCCAAGACACAGCCCACCACCAATTGTAAATACATACCCACTGGTGGACTTGGTGTTCTCTATGTCATATATTCAGTTTGCATCACTGTACCCCTCTCGTACAGCTGAATATCTCGAATAATGTAACTCAAAAGTTAACGTGTGTTTCAGGTATTGTAATACCCGATTCAACGCCTTCCAGTGATCATCACTCGGATTACGGGTAAACCTAGCCAACTTGTTGACTGCATAAGCAATATCAGGTCGGGTGCAGTTTGTTATGTACATCAAACTACCGATCACCTGTGCATATCGCTCCTGGCATACGGGTGCACCATGATTTTTATCAAGATTTTGATTTCTATCAATTGGTGACTTTATCGGCGAACTGTCAAACATCTCGAACTTTATCAAAACATCCTCGATGTAGTGAGACTAAGATAAGACCAGTCCGTCAGACGTCTTAGAGATTTTTATCCCTAAGATGACATTTGCGATACCCATATCATTCATGTCGAAGCATTGTTTCAACATGTTCTTAGTCTCTAGAATTATGCTAGGACTGCTCCCTTTGATCAACATGTCGTCTATATATAGGCATATCATAACGAACGAGTCAAAGTTACCTTTCATGTAGACACATTTGTCACACTCATTAATGGTGAAACCATTCGATAGTAGAGTACTATCAATTTTTTTGTGCCATTGCTTCGGGGCTTATTTTAGCCCGTACAGATATTTGACAATCCAACAGACTTTCTTGTCTTGCCCTGGAACCACATACCCCTCGGGTTGTTCCATATAGATTTCTTCTTCCAAATCACCATTTAGGAAGGCTGTCTTGACATCCATTTGATGTATCTCAAGGTCACGCAACACTGCGATCGCAATGAATACTCGTATGGACGTCATCCTAGACACCGGGGAGTACGTGTCAAAGTAGTCAAGGCCTTCCTTTTGTCGATAGCCCTTGACTACCAACTTGGCCTTGTCCTTATCTATAAACCCATTTTCTTTATACTTCCATTTGAGTATCCATTTACAACCCAATGGTTTATTTCCCGGAGGAAGATCAACCAACTCCCAAGTATAGTTATGCAGAATGGAGCCTATTTCACTCTCAATAGCTTCTTTCCAGAGTGGTGCCTCTGGAGTTGACAATGCTTCAGCAATTGTCCTTGGTTCATCATCAACCATATAAGCTACAAAGTCAGGACCGAAGGATTTATCCTTCCTGGCCCTTTTACTTCACCTTAGTTCCATCTCTGGAGTCTCCAAGTTCTGAGAATCTGGAACACTAGATTCCAGATATTCAGCCACTTCGAGATCCACTTGATCGGAACCATCTATATTCGGGCCGTCAACGACTCCCGATTCCTGAGAACTTTGTTCATAACTTCATTTGCGAGAGGTTATGTCTTTTTCCTTTTTCGGAAAGGTATCTTCAAAGAATTGTGTATTCCTTGATTCCATGATTGCACCTCCATGGATATCTGGAATATCTGACTTATGCACTAAGAAGCGATAAGCACTACTGTAATTTGCATATCCGATGAATATGCAATCTATAGTCTTAGGCCCAACGTTGACCTGCTTTGGGTTGGGTACTTTGACCTTTGCCAGACAACCCCACAGCTTTAAATATTTATAGGTGGGTTTCTTTCCTTTCCATGATTCATATGGAGTTTTTTCCTTACCCTTATGTGGGACTCTGTTAAGAATCGTATTAGCGATAAGGACAGCTTCTCCCCACATGTTTTGGGAAAGACCGGAATTGATGAGCAAGGCATTCATCATTTCATTTAATGTGCGGCTCTTACATTCCACCACACCGTTCGATTGAGGTGAGTATGGAGCCGTCATTTGATGAACAATGCCTGATTGGGCACAATATTCCTCAAATGGCGCTACATATTCTCCCCCTCTATCGCTACGAATGGATTTAATCCGCATGCTTAGTTGGTTCTCAACTTCTGCTTTGTAACGTCGGAACGCTTCAAAGGCTTCATCCTTACTTTTCAATAAGTAAAGGTAACAATACCTTGTGCTATCATCAATGAATGTCACAAAGTACTTATTCCCCCCTTTAGTTTGTGCAAACTTCAAATCACATATATCTGTGTGAATAAGTTCTAGAGGAGCGGTATTCCTTTCAATTGGATCGAAAATGAAGCGTTGTGAGTTTTGTCTCTACGCACATCTCACACTTATGTTGAGGGTTTACGTCGATAAATGGCAACAACTCCAACTTTACCAACATTTGGATGGACTTGTAGTTGACATGTCCTAATCTATGATGCCATAAATTAGAGGACTCAAGCAAGTAAGAAGAAGCTTCAATATTATTGCTTGTACATAATACAGACATGGCTTTAACTTGGAAAAGTCATTCACAGACGAATCCTCTTCCCACAAACGTTCCATTCTTAGTGACTACAAATTTTTGGACTCAAACACTAGCCTAAAACCAGCATTAACCAATAAATAACCTGAAATTAAATTTCTTCTGATCTCAGGAACATGCATCACTTCCTTCAGAGTGAGCTCTTTTCCAAAAGTCATCTTCAGGACTACCTTTCCTACCTCCAGCACGTCAGAGGAAGCGTTGTTTCCCATGAACAACTTTTTATTTGTAACCGGTGTATAAGTGGAGAAGGCATCTCTATTGGAACAGATGTGTCTTGTAGCACCTATGTCCATCCACCATTGCATGGGATTCTCAACAAGGTTTGCTTCTAGCACCACCGCTGAGAACTCCTCGATCATGTCATCCAAAAACTGGTCTTTGACGACGTTAGCATGTGTCTTGCCCTTAGCCTTGGCCTTTTCTTGTTGCTCAGTCTTGAGCTTGCGGAAGTCCTTGATCATGTAACCAGGTTTCCTACAGTGGTGACAGTTTCCTTTGAACTTCTCCGCTGCTTGGGTCTTGCCGTCTTTCTGGAACTTGTGCTTCTTGCTTGGGTTCCCTTTGGCCTCAGCCAGATTTGCATTTGCCTCAGCGGGTTGTTTACCCCTCGGCAAGGCCTTCTTATTATCTTCATGAATTTGGAGTTTGATAATAAGTTCTTCAAAGGTCATCTCCTTTGTCTTGAGTTTTAAGTAACTCATAAACTCATTTCATGAAGGAGGTAACTTTTCAATCAGTGATGCAATAAAAAACTGCTCATTTGATTTCATACCTTCCAAATCCAGGTGATGTAGAATCATTTGGAATTTCTGGACTTGAGACATCACTGTTTTACTATCCACCATTTGAAATTTCAGAAATTTCCCAATGATGAATTTCTTAGTACATGCATCTTGTACGTTGTACTTCTTTTGCAGCTTCTCCTAAAACTCTTTGGCAATGCCTATGGTGCAATACACCGTGTAGAGTGGGTATGACAAGCAGTTCAATATGTAATTCTTACACATCAAATCACTATGAATCCATTCATCAAGAACCATCTTCATGCCATTAATGACATGGATACCTAGGCCCCCTTCAGCCATTTCAGAAGGCGAAGGTCCATTTCATCTCCAGCTTGTGGAGGATCTTCTGTTAGAAAATGTGTCATTCCCATAACAGTCAGGTAGAATAACATCTTTTGTTTCCATCTCTTGAAGTTTGAGCCCATGAACTTTTCAGGGCGTTCATGGTGAAATCCAGTGGGTGGAGGAATGACAACGTTCCCTTGAGCGACAGTAAAGGTGTTGGATGAGCCTTGAGAAACCGGAAAGGCATTAGGGGTGCCTTGAGCAATGGGGAAGGCAGAGGGATTGCCTTGAGTAGTAGCAGCAGAATCAGAAGCAGTTTGATCTCTCCCAGTCATCTTTCTAGGTACTTACAACAAAATCTTGTCTTAAAATTGTGGGGATACAATTGTTGCAGGGAACGGGAAGTAAGTAACTATTACAATAGTAAGAAATGATAAACTAAATATTACAATAAATGAGAAATAAAGAACTTAACAAACTACTTGTGTGATTTGCTGAGTCGAGTGATGGCACTTTGTCTTTAAGACAAGATTGCCCCGTATATCTCCTTTTACGGTGTTGGGCAATAGTCTCCCAAGATACAACAGCAACTTAACAAATGAGCAAAGGAAACTCAAGTGTTACTCTTAAAGAACTTTGAGTATAGTAACTTTGCTAGAGAGGAAGAAGATGAATTCAGAAAAGCTGGAGTATTTTCTAAGTGTTGTGTTCAATTGAGCCAAAGACCTCAATTTATAGTGTAAGTAGAATACCCCTCAACTATCCAACTAATGGCCTTCAATAGCCATGTAATAGCACTTGATTGAGGGGTTACATTCAGCCAAATAATTGCTGAATTCATGTGCCAAGTAATGGAGAATCAATGCTCCAAAACCAGCCCAAATGTCAGATTTTTCCAACCTCCCATCGTAGCATTCTTCCTCCAAAGCGTCGCGGCTCTGTGAATTAGCACCGCGGATCCAGTGACTGGCCAACCAATTAGCATCGCGGCTCCGACGGTGTGGCGTCGCGGCCCTTCACGGCTCCGCGGCGATTTCCGACTCGTTTCATCTTACACTCCGTACACTTCTTCCTTCGTTTACCAACGTGGAATACTTTGTCATTCGGCCAATAACCGTCCATAATTCTATGTCTCAAACGTATTTTATACGTACCAATATCTCTTTCACTAATGAAATTTGCGATACTTGGCACTACGTGTGCACGTGTGTGGAAATGACATTTTCGACGTGCGGGCCCCAATTGTTCGAGTCATAAATTAATGGGATATACTTCATTCCACATTTAGTAAATTTCCAACTGATATGTCATGATATACATGATAGATATAGGTATACATGTTCAAGTGCATAATGGTGTATATCATGTATACATATGGAATATCAAGGAATATTGGACTGTTTTTGTTATACTATTGGGTTGGTCTGCATTTGTCACTATAATTCTTCTTGTATATGGGCCTGTGCCACTTGCATTGAGTTATGTATATCCTTATATGTTCTCATATATACTTAGTATATGTGGGAATTCTTCTAATTTGTTTTAAGTGAATTTGCATAATAAACATTTCTTGAATAAAGTAATCGCTACGTATAGATGCCTTCTAACTCCCAGTTTCATTTTCCTCTTTGCATGAACTACACTGTGCGAGCCCAATTGGGCATGTTTCCTTTTCCTTCCAATTGGGTTGGACCCAAGGCCCAACAACTGCATTAGATCAAGTCAGCTTGCTAATATGGGCTCACCTCTCGTACAGACAAACAGAGAGAGGAGGTGGGCCTGGACACATGCTTGAAGGCCCATCAATGGGTGAAAAATGCATTTTATTTACGCTGATGGGCTTAGTACACCCATCGGTCCGCATTATTTTTATATTATGTTCAATTACTTGTATTTGTAAAAACACGTTGATGTATTATTAGAATCCTTTATAACTTAGTTGAAATCTCATATAGGCAAATGATTCCGATATCGTTAGAATAAATAAGAGACCAAATTTTCAAATAAACACGATTAAAATGAACATTCTTTTTCTTCTCTTCTCAAAAACAATTTGAAAGATAAAATCCTTTTTTAAAATAGTTCAACATTTACAAAGATTAAAACCATTTTCAAGAACAAGGGACTTTTTGAAGTGACAGATGGAATTTTGAACTTGCAAGTGTTTTAGACTTTGTTTGAAACAAATTGGGCCGAAACATAATTTTTAAAAGTTGATTTGGGAAAGAAAACAGGTCGTTTGTGACTAAAGAAAAGAGAAAATGGATTTTGTTTAAGTATTTCCATCTCCAAACTTGAAAAAACTGTACAATATTTTTCAAAAGAAAGATCAAAATATATGACTTGCCCCTATTTGCCTAAACCATTGTCTAAAAACAAGTGAAATACTCAAAGTTATTTCCTTGAGTTAATTTCAAAAGAAATGAGTACATCACATTATTTCGAACCAATCATAGTAGAATTTTACTCGAGGTAAACCTTGAGTGTGTTTGGTTCAAGAAAGTATTGTGAATTACTTACGCCCTTTGAATAAATTCAAACCCGTTGAAAAGATCTCGAAATGGTTTACTAATGTTTCAAAAATGCCATGAATGAACAAGTGAAGGCAATAATTTTATGCATATCCCATAAAAACCTTTTTAAGAAAATAAATAATTTTAGCCACAATATTTTAACCCGTAGGTAAACCGCATTGGGCGAATTCTTTCTGAGGTGCCTAACACCTTCTTCGGGGAATTATCAGAACCCTTACCCGAACTCTGGTACTCTTTTTAATGGTTTTTGAATAAACAAATCATAAAACAAACAGTTTTCCTAATTTCCACAATTAATTAGGTGGCGACTCTGTTAAACCAACATAAAGCCAAGTTATGATAGTAGCTTTTGCGCCTGCGTAAAAGTGAACCATAACAAATTATATTGAGTTTCACCCTTGTGCCTAATCCTTTCTGAAAATATTTCTAAAAGTTCGCAGTGAAATGAGCACCACGATCTAAAATGGTGGACACTAGAGTCCCGTGCAATCTAACAATTTCCTGAATGTACAACTTAGCGTAATCCTCTATTGAACTGGAGGTCTTTACTGGCAAAATGTGTGATGACTTAGTAAGTCGGTCTACAATCGCCAAAATCGAATCGTGTTTCCGAAATGAATGAGGTAAACGTGTTATAAAGTCCATGTTAATCATCTCTCATTGCTACATGGGAACATCAATATTTTGAGCCAAACCACCGTGCCTCTAATGCTTAGCTTTCACTTGTTGACAATTTAGACATTTGGCCACATAATCTGCTACGTTTTTTTTTCACGTCGTTCCACTAATAAATTTCCTTTAGATCGTGATACATCTTCGTGAAACCTATGTGAATAAAATACCTTGACCTGTGTACTTCTGCCATGATTCTCTCTATAAGTCTATCCATATTTGAAACATATAATTTGCCTTGGTACTTTAGAGTACTATCATCTCTCCCTTGTTCAAAATTTGTTGTCTTATGCTTGTGAATCCCTTCCTTTAGCTGCAATAGACATGGATCATTAAACTGCTTTTCTTTCATTTCGGCTACTAAGGAGGATTCAATTATATTTGGAACAACAACACCATCTTCAGATTCCAAAAGTCAAACACCTAGATTTTTTACGCGGTGAACTTCCCTTATCATTATTCTCTTGTCTGCCTCAACATGAGCTAAACTTCCCATGGAACGCCAACTGAGAGCATCGACTACAACATTTGTCTTCCCCAGATGATAGAGGATGTCTAGATCATAATCCTTGAGTAATTCAAGGCATCTTCTCTATCTAAAATTCAACTCTCTCTTCTTGGAAATGTACTGAAGGCTCTTGTGATATGTGAAAATATCAACATGTACTCCATACAAATAGTGACGCCATATCTTTAAAGCGAACACCACCGCGGTCAACTCTAAGTCATATGTCGGATAATTCTTTTTGTGAGCCTTAAGTTTTCTGGATGAATAAGTTACCACTTTTCAATGTTGCATTCATACACATCATAGACCAACTTCTGAAGAGTCACAATACACTACGAACCATTTCGTTCCCTCTGGAAGTGTCAAAATTGGAGTAAAAGTCAACTTCGTTTTCAACTCTTCAAAACTTTGCTCACATGCATCTGACCATTGAAACTTGAATTTCTTCTGAGTAAACTTAGTCAACGGAGCTGAGATAGAGGAAAAACCCTCTACAAAACATATGTAATAGCCTGCCATACCCAAGAACTTCTTCTCTTTGTTGCTGAAGTGGGTCTAGGCCAATTCTTCATGACGTCTATTTTCTAAAAATCCACTTTCATGCCTTTCCCTAAATGACATGGCCTAGGAACGCTACTGATTTTAGTAAAAAATCACGCTTGGAGAATTTCACATGAAGCTTGCGATTTGAATCATTTGAACATGATTTTGAAATGTTATTAATGGTCTGTATCATTACGAGAATAGATTAAAATATCATCAATGAAAACAATGATGAACAAGTCGAGATACGACTTGAAAAGTCTATTCATGCGTGTCACGACCGAAATCGTGGTCATGATGGCACCTACACTCTTCTCACCGGTAGGCGAACCATCCCCATTTTATAAGATATGATGTTTCAAATAAGCGGAAATGTAATTTATACAAGAATATCTTAAATCTTATAATGTCATAAATACTATAAAATCAACCAATACAAATCCCCAAAATCTAGTCAGAAGGGTACAAGAGCTCTAATAACAGTACTTAAAATACATGTCCCATAGGACAAAAATAAATTGTTTGTCTGAATCAAAATAACAGAAAGAAATAAGAGGATAGTTCAGGGGACACGATATACATGTATCTTACCCAAAGAATATCGATAACCCTCCTTGCTATCAGCCACGAGGTCTGGAGCTGGAACAGGGATCGATATCTGCAACAAGAAGTGTAGCAAGTATAGTATGAGTACAAACACACGTACTCGTAGGTATGATAGGCCGACAATGAACAAAGCACATCTAAAGTATGTAAAGATTGAATCTAACCCCTACTTCATGAACTCGACTACTACTTCCAACTATATTACAAAATCATGGGCAATTAGAGAACACTTCAACATATACATCATAGAGGAGAAGAAATGAATATATATGTGGTGAATATACAAATGCAATGCATTAGCCAACGTAAATAAATCGGTATACACATGCTAGAGGTCATTTCATCTAGTCATGACCCATGGGGACTCACGAGGTACATATACTCGTTGCGACGTGCAACCCGATCCAATATTGTGGCGTGCAACCTTGATCCATAATAAGTACATGTTGCAACATGCAATCTGATTCATACTTGTTACGGCGTGCAACCCGATCCATAATAAGTACATGTTGAGGTATGTAACTCGATCCATAACTTATCACACATATCCACTTTCCATGAATCATCAATAAGCTCATAAGTATGACATGAATGCAATGTGTATAATCATGCTAGCAATATCATACGGTTAAGTTATGGGTGTATGATGTCTCAATTTCATGTATAAGTCACATTTTCAATAAGCTCTCTTTCCACAATGTACGAGATGAAGTGCAATGATGTAACTAAATCAGTTATGGAAAATACTAGTCAAATATGGCTTTCATGACCCATATAAAAATCAGTCATACCAACCTAAGTGGATTTATCACCAAGATCATTCTCGAAGGCTTATCATGCATTCGCCATCATAATACTCTACTTCAACATATTCTCCAAGAAAATACACTAGTACCCACCCGAGTGTTCATTGCAACCACTAAGATGGGGCCCACTTTCACGCCCAATACCCATTCAACATTTACAAACAATATACCTTCTCCCTTCAGAGTCTAAAAATAAACTGTAACATATATCAAAATCGAGCAGGAGCCACGAAACCTCAAACCAGAGCCTTTCCTATCTTAAATGCCTCTGAACAATCAAAGTCTACCAAAAATACACTCTACGCTAAAATACAAATCTATTAATAACCATATTGACATACTTCTATTTGGAACTCAAAAAACACACCCAATAGTGGCCCTAGTACCGCAAGGGTATCACTGGAATTTAATGTAAAAATTGGATTATCCAAAGCTTAGTTATTCAATATCTAAAATATCAAGTTAAAAAGCTCTTATCATGGCATTCAATTTCCTCTTTTTCTCCAATTTCATCCTAGGGCTAAAATTCCTATTTTTACACTAACCCACATGGTAACAAAGCTAAATAACATATTAAAACACTGGGAAAAACTAATTTAAGTATTAAGATCTTACCCCCACGAGGAATCCACTCCCTCGCACTTGGAATCGCCTCCAACCGAGCTCTGAAACCCAAAAAAACTATCTAATAAAGTCTAGGTTCGAATTGAGGTTAACTCACTATTATGTCTAATCCATCGTCGTGATCGTAGACTGGGTCATCGCTATCGCGATGCCAATATGCGACCCAGTCCAAACTTGTACCTCGCAATAGCGAGGCCTTGGCTTGCGACCGTGATTCACCATGACTTTCCTTCCCTACTTACGCGCACATGCGCAACCATGAAGTATCTTCACACTTTCGCGTAGGCCTGTTTCATCAAGGCTCACGATCTCGACTGCCTTTCTCGCGACTGTGAATAAGGAAACCAGAGATTGTTACTACCAGTAACTTTACAAAGTCACAACATTCGATCTAACACTCGAAACTCATCCGGGACCTGCCAAAAACAAACAAAAAATACTACCTAAGTATAATCGACGCTACGCACTTTCTCGCTCACTCAAAACACTAATCTGACATCATTAAGATGTATTTTTCTACAAATCACCTCTAAATTTCTCAAAACTCATAATTAGCCAACCAAGTACCCAAAACACACCTGAATGCCTCAAACCCGAACCGAAGACTCGACTAAGTCATAAATGATGTTCTAAACTTAACGGAATCGAAGAAACTCAAATATGAACACATTTACCCAAAAGTCAACTTTTAGTTAACCCTTTCTATTCAAAAGGTCAAGAAGGCTATACCTTAGAATTTTCTTTTCAAAACGAATCTTATTTACCTCGAGAAGTATGCCACCCCTCCCTGCAAGTTATAAACACAAAATTTAGATCACGGAATGGGTGATTTGGGGAAATTGGGTGGAAAAGCGCTAAATGACCAAATGGGACATTATATAAGATACCAATGAAACACTCACTTGTCCTCGAGCGAGAAGGAAAAAGTAGAGAGAAACGGGTACCTGGACTATCGAACAACTGAGGATATCTACTCCACATATCTATCTACCTCGATCTCCAACGTGGCCTCCTCGACCGGACGATGCTTCCATAACTTAAGCAATATCCTTGGATCTCAACTTCCTAACCTGCCTATCCAAAATGGCCACAAGATCTTCCTCAAATGCCAAATTTTGATCAAACAAGATCAAGTTCATTGGATGATGTAGAACCCATCAGAATGGTATTTTTTAAACATAGAGACATAGAACACTGGGTGAATACCTGATAAACCTGGTAGCAAAGCCATCTCACTAACACGCCGAGGGATCTCAAATGGCCTGATATACCTCAGACTCAACTTACCTTTCTTCCCAAACCTCATCATGACCTTTATAAGTAAGACCTTCAACAAAACTTGATCACCTACCATTAACTCCATATCACGAACCTTCCGATCCCTATACACCTTTTTTCTACTCTAAGTCGCAAGAAGCTTCATCCTGAATTATCTTTACCTTATCTGAGGAATCTCTCAAAAAATATATACCCTATGACCTTACCTCGAAAGCACCAAACCAACCAATTAGAAATTGACATCTCTTACTATACAAAGCCTAAAAGGATGCCATCTCAATACTCAAATGATAATGGATATTATAGGCAAACTCCGCTAAGGAAAATAACTAGTTCTAATGACCACCAAAGTCGATCACACTTGCCTGTAATATATTCTTGAGAACTTGAATAGTCCACTCGAACTGACCATACTTCTGTGGGTGAAATGTTGTACTGAGATCCAATTAAGTCCCCATCTCATTCTGTAAGGTCCTCCAAAAATGAGAGGTGAACTGAGTGCCTCGGTATGAAATAATAGAGATGGCTACTCCATGCAACCACATAATCTCCCAGATGTAGATCTTACTTCTCTGATTTGTGGGTAGTCTGAATCGAAATAAAGTGTGCGGACTTAGTCAATTTGTCCAAGATAACCTAAATAGCATCAAACTTGCCCAAAGTCTTCGGCAACCTGACCACAAAATCCATAGCAATCCGCTCATATTTCCACTCTGGTATGAGCATCTTCTTTGTAATACCCCCTGATTTTTTATGTTCATACTTAATCTGTTGACAATTCAAATAATAAGATACGAACTCTATAATATCCCTCTTCATCATGTCACACCCCAATCTGAGGGGTGTGGCCGACACCCGGTGCCTAACTTGGTCGAGCGTACCACTCTAAAACATAACATTTGAACCTATACAAACATCAACCAGCAAGGCCATAACAACTATTGATGGTATGGAGGTACAACCAACATAAATATAGGGCTGACAAGGCCACAATCTGGAAATATAGAATGTCATCTGGACATCTCAACAAAAAGGGTAAACAAACCCAAAATATATATATATGCATACATATACAAGACCGTTAAGGTCATCGTACAGATCAACAAAATAACATTCGGACCGTTAAGGTCGTACAGGACATCTAGAGAAATATAACTGGTCTACAAGCCTCTAAGAAAACATAATTGTGACATGGTTAGGACAGGGCTCTGACCTACCCATCATCTGTACATATACAAATGACTAAGCTCACGACCTCTGACTTGGTAAACTCGGAGGAAGCGAAGCTTACCAACCAATAATTAAACTCAACAAGCTCCTTTTGGGGAGGTCTTTTTGTATCTCTACCTGAACCTGCAGCATAAAATACAGCACTCCATGTAAAAGGGACGTCAGTACAAATGAAATATACCGGTATGTCAGAAATGAATAACAATATGAAATCATAGGTTGTAAAGCAGGGTATAAGGAGCAATCTAATAACCTAATAACCTAAATGACACTCAGGGCGAGCAAGGAAACTCCTAACCCTTACTCAACCTCAAATGCATATATATAGATATCCATCTCCCACCGATTATAGCTCGGTCGTGTACATCAATATATAAATGTCCATTGCCCAACTGATTATAGCTCGGTAGTGTTCTTATATATATAAATGTTTATCGCCTAACCGGTGGTGTTTATCCATCAATGCATAGATGCCTCATAGAGGCCATCGCCCATTGATTATTGCTCGGTGATAATAATAACTCATATATATATATATATATATATATATATATATAGCACCCTTAGATCTTTTAACTCTTAGAAACTCTTTCTTTTGCTTTTAGACGACATTTGGTTGACTTTACCATTTGGGAGGATCAAGAAAGCACAAGAAAGCCAGAATAATAGTTGACAATCCAACCTAGATAGGATATTATACCAAGACATGAAAGTACTCCCGACAATGGACAATAACCTCAAGAGTAGAATACAGTTCTACAACATTATTTTTTGGGAAAATGATACATTTAGTACAGAATTCATGCTTTGAAAGAAAGGATAGTCATTACATACCTTTGTCGTTTAGATAACTGTAGATTGCGAGTCCCCGTACTCTTTATGAATGATTATTGACACAATATAGGTGGTTTGGATCAAGATTGGAATAATAAACTATAAATTGGTTTACTACAACATTGCATCAAACACTTAGCATGTATAGAACTTCATATCCTTTAATAATGGTAACTTGACGCCAAGACAACCTCCTTAGTTCTTTTCTAGCTTCGTTTTCTTATGCATAACTACCAACAAGATTCAACTACTCAACACCAATACATAGCTTCAATAAGCAACCCAATAATAAACATAACATAACTCCATGTTCTTTAAGAATTGCTTAACAAGATCTTTAACAATCACACTCCTACAACTTGTATGAACTCATATACATGGAGAAGAAGAAAAATCATACCTCAATTCATATTAACCACTCCAATTCTGAGGTTACCCCACCTCAAAGGATTCTCTAAACTTAACACGACAAGGAGAAGAATGAGCTAAATCACGTTGTTTACATTCTTACCTAGGATTATATGGAGACTTTAGAGAGGGTTTTGGATCTCCCAAGGTCTGAAAAAGGTTTGAAATAAAGTGAAAGTCGATATTGGATTAATTTAAGCAAATGGATAAGTTTGCACCAGCCAACTTTCACGGCAGGATTCAAGGACCGTGAATTCGTTCATGAGCGTGAATGGCCACCGTGAGTTGGCCCTAAAATTTCAAAACAATTCTAGCCATCTACGATGGATCCACCACCATTTGACAGGCCATGATCCCTTTCACAGTCCGTAGATTTGGCCTATAGTTCTGACTTTCAGATAAACTTATTTCCTTTGATTCAATTAACCCTAAAGCCTCTCGACACTTGCCTAATACTTTATTACAACCCTCTTAAACCTCATAGGGATATCATGACCTCTTCTGTTTACATTATCTAGCATAAGATGAAGTCTATGTACAAAGTACGGGGTGTGATATTCTTTCCCCGTTAACAACATTTGTCCTCGAATGTTTGGGTAGCACGACTTAGGTTTTCTAACTTTTAAATTCCTCCAAAACTTTTGGCGGAGTTTCCTTTTTATGTAGGACTATCCAAACTTGCCACACAGTTAGAAAACATAACAAATGCCTCACTAGGCTATGCAACAACATATTGTCAAGCCCCGAACCATGGCCTGGGCGTAACACGACATTCAGTGCCTAACTGCATATGACCGAGCGAACCGCATGACTTGCTGGATCAATATGGCCATCAAATATCATAAAATAGTAATTTAAAACATAGAAAATGTAAATACTGAAAGTATAGTCTAAAAATATGATTTGCGGAAATAATTTGAAAATGTGTAAATAAATTTGAACATCTGACATGGCATGCTAAACTAGTCTATGAAACATCTGAACATGAGTCTGACTGCAAAAAAATATTTACTAGGATAATGCCCTGTTATACCTTTACTGTAAAACATGACATGACATAAAGTAAATAACAAACACCCTAAATGAAATGGGGCTCACCAATAGTTAAAACTGTAAGAATCCTAGTGAACTGATCTGGCATCTTGAAACTCCATTTCTGCATCGTGAGATGTAGGGCCCTGGATAAAGGGACGTAAGTACATTTGAATTATACTCGTATGTACAATTCAGAAGGATTATACATATGGATTCAAGGTATGTAAGGGTTATTTCCTTCCTTTTGGCATGATCATATTGAAATGATTATTTTGAAATGAATTCTGATAAGAACTCTATTCTAAAGTCCTTACGAAGGGACTAGTTATTCCCCTATAAGTTTGTTGTTGTGTATTACCATTCTTTGTCAAGATTACATTCTCGTGCCAAAGTATTCTTTCAATATCTTTAAGGATCGACTCATTATTTTCTTTTAAAATTTAAGCTTGCAATATGATTTATGATTCTTATACAGTCGGTGAATGAATAACAAATGAAATATTAACCGTCATAAGGGAGTCGGAGGTACAATGACCATATACCACTCCAACGAATTCAGAGAGTATTCAAAATCCTTAAATAGGTCATCATACGCATGCATTATATATATATATATATATATATTTCTCTCAGAGGCCTGTGGCATTATATACATAGTTATATAGCTACGATATTGATAATATTTCCTACAGAGGCCTATGGCGCTATATGATCAGTTTATACAGATATGATATTGATAATATTTCCCAGAGGCGTACGATGCTATATACGCTATTATACCTCATTATGCATATTCTACCCTACAAGGGCACTCAGAATACAGGTTGTCTTTCCACTACTTTACTTTATAGTTGTACATCCAGTTACAGTCTCAACTTATGCTAGTGTTGTACTTATTTAGAGTTTGAGCCTTACATATTCAGTACATATTTCATATTGATGTCCCTTTCGAGGGACATTGCATTCATGGCCGTAGGTATAGATAGGGATGTATATGACTCCTCTCAGTAGGTGAGTCAACTCAACTGATGGTGACCTCGCTCCTTTCTTCTTGAGCTGTCTAGTGAGTTGATAGGTATGATGGGTGTATATATGCATATAGTTAGGTATGGTAGGGCCGTTTCCTAATCAGATGTTATTTTACTCTTTAGAGGCTTATAGACAATTATGTTGTGTTTTATGGTTTTGTGTGTGTCATTGTTGGCCTCTCTAGTAGAGTTATTATGGTTCATATCGGCATTGTGTATATATATCTGTATAGGTTGGGCCTTTTCTGCGTGCAGGTGATTCTGTCTATGTTCAGCTAATTATTTATTAGAAGCCTTGTCGGCCAATGAGTTATTAAATATGACACAAGTATTAGCGTTGGTACGCTCGGGCCTTAGGGCACCGGGTGCCAGCCACATCCCCTAAGGTTGGGGTGTGACAGTGAAGCTTATTCAAGAAAATCTTTTGGCATCTTAGAGTTGGAAAAAGATGTATGCGTACCTGAAGGTATGAGATCTAGAGTTTATGGAGAGTGATCAGGTTCTTCTAGAAATATCACCCATGAAGGGTGTAATGTTATTTGGGAAGAGGGGCAAGTTGAGCCCGAGATACATTGGTCCATTTGAGATTCTCCATCGTATTGGTGTTGTTGCTTATGAGTTAGACTTTCCACCAGGCTTATCAGGAGTTTATCCAGTTTTCCACTTTTCTATGCTGAAGAAATACCATTCAGATGGGTCTTATATCGTTTATTGAGATTCCGTGTTGTTAATGAGAATTTGTCTTATGTGGAAGAGCCTATAGCGATTTTAGATATGCAATTTAGGAAGTTAAGGTCTAAAGAGATAGTTTTTATTAAGGTGCAATGGAAGAATTGTCCCGTTGAGGAGGCTACATGGGAGACCGAGTCCGATATACGTGTCAGATATCCCCAGTTGTTTGCTGACTCGGGTACTTTCCCCCTGTTCATTCCCTGTCGCTCGAGGATAAGCGATTGTTTAATTGTTATCTGATATAATGACCCATTCAGTCATTATTTACGTTTTGACTATTTTGCCCCTGTTGACCTAACTCCTCAAGTCATCGAATGTTCCTAGTGAAAATTGAATGAATTAGAACCTTTAACTGAGAATGTTAACCAATAGATGAGTTTTGGGTAAACAATTTTTTTTGGAATTTCGTCAATTCCGTGACGTTCAGGCGATCATTTATAACTTGGTAGGATAATTAGTTCGGTTCCTGAGGCTCTTGGTAGCATTTTGACTAGTGGTTGGAGAGTTGTTTTAAGTCATTGGGGGTTGACACGATTAAATAGACCTTCGATGAGAATTCCGAGAACAAGAGTGAGTTTGTAGCATGTTTTTATGTGTGTGTACATATCTGGTTTGTGTCAGGGAGGTCTCGGGTGATTGTCAGATTTTGGGGTTGAATTTGTGAAAGATGAAAAGTGATGGTGTCTAATAACTCTCACTGGGGAGAGCGTATAGCCGCTGGTGCGGTGCTCGGATTTTCTTGAACCGTCATAGTAGACAGTTGACTGCTACAGCGAGATGTTGGTTTTTACAATGAGCCACTGTAGTGCGCAGCTCGAGCGCGGGTGCGGGTCTCGCTGCAGTGGACCTTTGACCGCTGCAGTGGATGACGGGAAATCAAAAACCTTTTAAGTGATAAATTAGACCCTTCATTTCCCATTCCCAAAGTTATTCCTCCAATGCATCTTTTGGGTGATTTGAAGTGATTCTGGGTGGATTCTTCTTGGGGTAAGTCTCTTTAACCTTGTTTCCCTTTTAATTACCTTTTTTAAGTTGAATCAATGGTGGAAAAACCTAGAAGTTTAAGAGGATGAGTTATACTTACATGGTGTTAATTGATTCTTAAGCCTTAAATGTAAGATTAATTGTTGGGTTTGACTAATCTTAGCATAGATTCCATTAATTAGTAAATCTTCCATTTTGTTGACAAATTGAACTTTGAAAATCTAGGGTTTATACCTAATTTTGGGTTTTTCCTTGGATGAAGAAATTGACCTATTATTGAACTAATTTAGCAATTGGAGAGTAGAATTGAACTTCTAGAATGTCGGGTTACCGATTTTCATCTTAAATTACCGTTTTACCCTTGTGGGCCCATTTTCCCCTTTTATTCCCATAGTTGGGTTGGATTCAAGGAATAGTCTAGTGTTATGAGCATTGTTAGTTTCTATTTCTAACTTAGATTTCAATAATGAATAGACTTCGAGTAGAATCGAGACCCACATAAAGGCAAGGCTCCGGTGTGATCATTTGTGGCTCCCGCTCGACATCCAGATAGGTTACGACTTCCGTTCTAGTTAGACTTAAGTTAGCAAAATATATGTAGAGTTAGTTATTATCGGAGAAATCATGTTATGCCTTCAGGTATGAAGTTGGGATGGATTACTTGGGTTTGGTATTCTTGACTGATTTGTGGGTATGTTGCCTTTTTGTGATTTTTTGGCTTGCTTCCAAGCGTTTGATATAGGATTTGCTCTTAGTTGCCATATCATGACTGTGATATCGTTGTCTCTCACTTATCTTGGTATTATCTTGAATAGTGGAAATGACTAGACTTGATATTGATATTGTGATATGTATCTATGTGTGGCACGATTGGGATTGATATGGTACACATGATATTATCATTCTGCATTGTATTCATCCTCATTTCCATGATACATTGATATTACATGTGATTGGTGTTGATGATTATAAGTGAGAATGAAACATCCGTGATTCTTGCAACATATTTGATAGCGTAGCCATCTCTGGGTTATGTGCGGAACAATTAGTGGTGTGGTCGGTGTTATAGAGTCATATCTGGGTTGTGTGTGGAGTGACTAGTACATGGACTTCACGGATCCCCAGTGGGTCATGACTATCGAGGCGTGGAGGTATTCCATCCGTAGAATGTGTGTATGGAGATTACATTTGGCCAGTGCATTGCATTGCATATTTACTCATCACTACATTCACATATTTCTTGAATTTGTACTTGATACTCTATACTTGGGTGTTTATTCTTGGACTGTGATAGTGTTTGTACTTGATTGCGAGCATGTCTATTCTTCAGTTTCTTCCTTTATATATGTTATCTTACTGTTATCGGCCTATAATTCTTACATGTACATAGTGTTTGTACTAATACTACCTTGCTGCATTCTTTTATGAATGCAGAGTACGTAATAGGTTCCACATCCACTCCTCACGACTGATCCTGAGGCTTGTTGTTAAGTGTCTAGGGTGAGCATGCTTGATGGATCCACAACCCAGAGACTCTTTCTATAGACTAGACTTTTCTTGCATTCTAAGATGATATTCGTACATTGAGACTTGGTATTATTCCAGACTTGTAGTTTATTAGCAGTGGCTCTTGTACTGTATGCATACTAGTTCCTTAGGGATGTTGTTTTTACTTCCGCACTTATATTGTTTATGATTTATACTTCTAATTATTTTGTTCTATTTACTTTATTGTTGTTGAATAATGATTTAGGGGTGGGTTCGCCTACCAAGGTGGGAAATGGTAGGTGCCGCACGACTAAGTGATTTTGGGTCATGACATCGATCTACTCTAATGGACACTGAATTCCCATGGAATTTGGAACTTTCCTGAATATATAACTCGACATAATCTTTTGTTGAATCGACTTTCACTAGCTGCCAATTTTAACACTTAGCCATGAAATCGGCTACATTCTTTCAAATGTCATTCCACCAATAAACCTTTTAATGGTCATGATATATTTTCGTAGAGCTTGGGTAGGTAGAATATCTGAAACTGTGCGCATCTGCCATAATCCTCTCTTTGCATCTTTCAACCTCTAGGAAGCATAATTTCTCCTTAGTACCTTAGAGTACCATCATCTCCCCTTTGTTCGAATGTCATGGATTTATACTTATGAGTCCCTTCCTTTAGCTACAACAGATAGGGATCATGTAACTGTTTTCCTCTTTTCTCAGCTACTCACGAGGATTTGGCTCTATTTCATACAACAACTCTACCAATTTCGGGGATGTCACACCTTGAACTGGGGAGTGGTTGGCACCCTGTGCCGCACTAGACCGAGTATACCACTTTGAAATATAACTTGTTAACTGATTGAAACTTCGACCATAACAACTGTGGAAGATATGGAGGTTTAACCATCATACCAATAGGGTTGACGAGGCTACCAACAATGAATACATGACGTCATCTAGACATCTAAATAAAAGGATCAGTGTATGATGAAAAATAAGATAAGGAACTCGTCTTATCGACTTATATATAAAAAAAAATCCACCATCTCAAGTGGGTCCCAAAGGGGCTGCCTGCGCAGTATCACGAAAATAGGAGTATCTCTCTACTTAGAAGTTGTATGGACGAATGGTTTAATGCGTTGGAAACTAGACTCGTATAAATTAAATTGATTATGATTATAACCCCGTAATTCTTAGTATATTTAGAGTAAAGGTCTGCTATATTTGATCGAAATTTCAGCGCACTTATGTACGTAACTTGCGATGACTTTTTCCAACTATTGTTTTACATGTTGCTTGACTTCAAGGCTTATCATATGACTATTGTATGATTCAAATACCTAATAACAAGACCTTCTTATCATATTAAGCACTTTTATTCTTACCCCCAATGTATGGGATATTACAATTCACTTTCCTTTGGTGAACTTCATCGAAAAGTATTTTCTTTGATTAGTTTATCCCTGAACACTTACGACACATATTTAACACTTGTATAAACTCATTGTCATCCTAATATGGGATCGTAGCCTCACTGGGATTTTGTTACTTTAGTCACAACCCATATTAGTGCAACAGAAAAAATATGGGGTGTAACATCCTTCCTCCACTTAGGAACATTCGTCCTCGAATGTAAAAGGGTATAGGAGATAAATAACTCTTAAGGGTCTTATGAAAATTTCAACAGAGTTTCCTCTGTATACTGGACTATATCAAACCTTTCACACAGCCATAAAACACAATATATATGCAACACAGGGCTAGAATCAATCCACAACACCTTTTGGATCCACATAACCATCAATTTAATGAAAACATCACAAAGTTGTAACTTACTCATATACATACATCTTTATCTCTGATTTATGTTGTAACCTTTTGAACTCGAATATCCTCTAATCATGAAACACTTCCGTATTATCGATACATAAAAGACTGGATGCATATACTCCAGTTTCAGAGGCAACTCTAACTCATAGTACACCTGGTCTATTCCATGAACAATTTTGTACGACCCAATGTACCTTTGGACTAAGCTTACCATTCTTACTAAATCTCATTACGCCTTTCGTGAGCGACATTATAAGGAATACCTAATCACTTACACAAACTATAGATCTCAGCATTTCACATCTATTAGTGATTTCTGGCGACTCTGGATTGACTATTTCTACAACGTGGAGGACCAAAACAGGTCTAGGTAACTCTGATCCTCAAGCACTGAATCAATCGATAGGAGATCTGCACTCCCAACCATATAAGACCTCATAAGGAGCCATCTTGATACAGGAATGATAACTACTAATATATGCAAACGCATTGAGGGGTAAATAATTCTCACGACACAAATTATCGAGTCGTGCAAGCACCTTCCTTTTCCCACCTCGGTAGGCGAATCCTTCCCTTAATCAATAATTCAACCCAATAAAGTAAATAAAACATAAAATATAAAAGTTTAATTTATATTATAAATATCAAATGCGGCATACAAAAATTACTTAAGGGATCTGGTCCGAATAGTACAATAGCTTCTAAGTATACAACTGGAATAAAATATACACCACGAACTAAATACAACTTCTATTTGGAATGAAAGTTAAACAGAAAATCTATATGAACTCCACGAGACCCTTGAAGGCTAATCAAACCTCGCTGAAGTTCCTGCAACAACTCTACACTCAAAAATGGTGTAGCAAAAGTAGTATCAATACAAATACTATGTAATGGTAGGTATCATAGACCGACAATAGTTAGCTAACATATATAAAATAAAGAAACTGAAGAATAGACATGATCACAATTAAGTACAAGTAATCTCACAGTCCAAGAATAATCAACCCAAGTATAGAGAATCCAGTTAGAATCCAAGAGATGCGAAAATGAAGTAACCACTAAGCACACCCATTTAAGACTTGCGGTAATGAGAATCACACTAGATCTCAGTAGTCGATAGTCATAGCCTAAGCAGAATCTTTGATGTGTGAATCCATCAAGTGTCTTGGTAAGAGGCAAACAAGGATAATGCATCTCAAATAAATTAACAACCAAGGAAACAAGGCTGAAACACATCATGCGATGCAATGAATACAACAACCAGAATCAGAGATATGAGTGGATGTAATATGAATGTATATGCGATGCAATGCAATACACAAGCCAACTGTCTCATATCATACATACAAGCTCCATGCGGAATATCTCCCATACTCTCGGTAGTCATAACCCATGGGGCACCCGCGAAGTTCATGTGCCACTCTCACGATCCCGGTAAAGACCTCGGGCATCGGACACTCACGATCCCGACAAAGACCTCGGGCATTGAACACTCTCACGATCCCGGCAAAGACCTCGGGCATCGGACACTCGTCACTTTTACGCTATCCAGCAAAGACCTCAGAGACTACACTCTCTCACTGATCATCATTTCCGATCATGGTTTATAACAAATCATCATATGAAAAAAGTTATTTTCAAGCCATTTTCATTAACTTTCCATTTCCGATGATAAGTGAGATATCAAGAGAGATGTGAATGCAAATACAAGTCACAAACATAGGAAATATGACGACAAACCCACATAACACCTTTAGATGTTTCACTTTCCCTCTTATCATTATTAAAATCAAATCACAGTTCACAACAAGGAATCGTGTAGCAGGTGTAAGAATGATCTGCATTTATGAATCTCAAGTGTAAATCATAGTCAAATCCCAATCGCGCCACACATGGTCATATATCACAATATCAATATCAAGTCAAGTCCTTTCCTCCATCCATGATAGTGTTAAAATAAGTGAGAGACAACTGTATCATAATCACCACAGGGCAACTAAGAATGTATTCCATGCATGATCATCATTTACGACCACGGTGCATCACAAATCATCATACGAAATAAGAATGTATGCCATGCACGATATCAATTACACTTGTCATAAAGTACAATTCACAATTTCAAGCCATTTTCATTATCTTTCCATTTTCGATGATAAATGAGATATCACGAGAGAGATTAATGCAAATACAAGTCGCAAACATAGAAAATATGGCAACAATCCCACATAACACCTTATGATGTTTCACTTTCCCTCTTATCAATATTAATATCAAATCACAGTTCACAACAAGGAATCATGTAGAAGGTGTATGAATGATCTTCATGTATCAATCTCAAGTGTAAATCATAGTCAAATTCCAATCGTGCCACACATGGTCACATATCAAGTCAAGTCCTTTCCTTCATCCATGATAGTATCAAAAGAAGTGAGAGACAACCGTATCATAATCGCCACATGGCAACTAAGTACATGTCTATTATAGCACACATACAACAACCAATAAATCACAAAGAGGCAACCAACCCACAAATCAGTCAACAATATCAAGGCTATATAATGCATCGCAACTTCATACCCGAAGGCGTACATGATTTTCTTTGACAGTATCTGACTATACAGATGTTTTGCTAAATGAAGTCTAGCTGGTAAGGCGTAACCTACCTAGATGCCAAGCAGATGCCACACACGATCAAAAAGGATCCTTGCCTCTCTGCAGGTCTCGGTAATACTCAGCATCTAATCGTTATAGAAATGTAAGTTAGAACAGAAATGGACAACACCCATAACACTAGATTGTTCCTCGAATCCAACCAACTATGGGAAAATAGGTAAAGTGAGCCCATGAGGATAAAATTGGTAAACTAATGTTCTAGAAGCTCAATTCTACTTTCCAATTGCGTAATTAAAATAATAATAGGTCAATTATCTTATTCAAGTCCAAAACGCCCAACTAGTATAAACCGTAGAATTTTCCCCTAAATCTCCCAAAAAGTTTTAAACATAAAATTATTCAATAAATTAACATCTACTAGTCCATTACATCACTAATTTATAACACCAATTGCCATAAACCAATTCACAACGCCCAAATCCAGAAATTTAAGCTCTCTTATTCTCAACAAGTAAAACCCTCTTCTCCACTTCTCAAAACATGGATTAATGTTTAAAATAGAGGAATATATCAATAGAATTAACTAGGTTTAGGATTTAGAAATTACCTATGAGAAACACCTTGAATCTCCCTAAAACCGAACTAAGAACTTTGGAAATGGAAAATGGGGTCTAAAAGTCGACTAGGGCTCTTTTATCATGCAGATACAGTGCTCATGTGCGTTTGTGAGACCACGCTCGCGATTACGAAGGGTTAACCATACTAAGCCCGGAAATACACTTGGCAATCTCAAGAGATACCACAGGACTTCGAAGTACAACCACTCTCCCTCCCCCAAGTGTGTGTCCACTCTATTGCTTCCAACACCATTCCGATCTTGGGATCCTGATTTTATCAAGGCTCGCGATCGGGCCTCTTATTTCGTGATAACAAAGAAGGAAACCGAACAGCAGCACCAAATTTTTCTATTTTCTCCCTAACTTCGACTCAACCCTCAGAAATTATTCGAAAGCCAAATAACACAAACCAAATATGCAAACACACGTAAAAACACGCTGCAGACTCACTCATGGTTTCCTAGATGACCTAGAACCTCCCAATTATAATTGTGGCGTGCAACACACCCATAAGTAGGACTCTACTAGACATTTTTCTTGTACTTATAGATCGGGTAACCTAGCACTCTGATACCAACTTATCACGACACAAATTATCGAGCCGTGCAAGCACCTACCTTTTCCCACCTCGGTAGGCGAATACTTCCCTTAATCAATAATTCAACACAATAAAGTAAATAAAATAGAAAATATAAAAGTTTAATTCATATTATAAATATCAAATGCGGCATACAAAAACTACCTAAGGGATCTGGTCTGAATAGTACAATAGCTTCTAAGTATACAACTGGAATAAAAGATACACCACGAACTAAATACAACTTCTGTTCGGAATGAAAGTTAAACAGAAAATCTAGATGAACTCCACGAGACCCTTGAAGGCTAATCAAACCTCGCTGAATTTCCTGCAACAACTCTACACCAGAAAAGGGTGCAGCAAGAGTAGTATCAGTACAAATACTATGTGATGGTAGGTATCATAGATCGACAATAGTTAGCTAACATATATAAACTAAAGAATAGACATGATCACAATCAAGTACAAGTAATCTCATAGTCCAAGAATAATCAACCCAAGTATATAGAATCCAGTTAGAATCCAAGAGATGCGAAAATGAAGTAACCACTAAGCACACCCATGTAAGACTTGCACTAATGAGAATCACACTAGATCTCAGTAGTCGATAGTCATAGCCTAAGCAAAATCTCTGATGTTTGAATCCATCAAGTGTCTAGGTAAGAGGCAAACAAGCATACTGCATTTTAAATAAATTAACAACCAAGGAAACAAGGCTGACACACATCATTGGATGTAATGAATACAACAACCAGAATCAGAGATATGAGTGGATGTAATATGAATGTATATGCGATTTAATGCAATACACAAGCCAACTGTCTCATATCATATATACATGCTCCATGCGGAATATCTTCCATACTATCAGCAGTCATAACCCATGGGGCACCCACGAAGTTCATGTGCCACTCTCACGATCCCGGCAAAGACCTCGAGCATCGGACACTCGTCTCTCTTTTACGCTATCCAGCAAAGTCCTCAGAGGCTACTCTCTCACTTATCATCATTTCCAATCATGATTCATAACAAATCATCATATGAAAAAGTCATTTTCAAGTCATTTTCAAGCCATTTTCATTAACTTTCCATTTTTGATGATAAGTGAGATATCAAGAGAGATATGAATGCAAATACAAGTCACAAACATAGCAAATATGGCGACAAACCCACATAACACCTTTACTCCACGAGACCCTTGAAGGCTAATCAAACCACGCTGAAGTTCTTGCAACAACTCTACACCCGAAAAGGGTGTAGCAAGAGTAGTATCAGTACAAATACTATGTAATGGTAGGTATCATAGACCGACAATAGTTAGAGAATATATATAAAATAAAGAAACTGAAGAATAGACATGATCACAATTAAGTACAAGTAATCTCACAGTCCAAGAATAATCAACCCAAGTATAGAGAATCCAGTTAGAATCCAAGAGATGCAAAAATGAAGTTACCACTAAGCACACCCATGTAAGACTTGCGGTAATGAGAATCACACTCGATCTCAGTAGTCGATAGTCATAGCCTAAGCATAATCTTTGATGTGTGAATCCATCAAGTGTCTTGGTAAGAGGCAAACAAGGATAATGCATCTCAAATAAATTAACAACCAAGGAAACAAGGCTGAAACACATCATGCGATGCAATGAATACAACAACCAGAATCAGAGATACGAGTGGATGTAATATGAATATATATGCGATGCAATGCAATGCAATGCACTGACGAATTGGCTCATATCGTACATACCTGATCCAGGCGGAATATATCACATACTTCGGTAGTCATGACACATGAGCGACTCATGACTCTATGTACCACTCTTACAATCCTAGCAAAGAGCTCGAGCATCGAACACTCTCACGATCCCAGCAAAGACATCGGGCATCAGACACTCATCACTCTTTTATGCTCTCCGGCAAAGACCTTAGAGGTTACACTCTCTCACTTATCATCATTTCTGATCACGGTGCATAACAAATCATCATATGAAATAAGAATGTGTGACATGCATGATATCAATTACACTTGTTATAAAGTACACTTTACAATTTCATGCCATTTTCATTTTCTTTCCATTTCCTATGATAAGTGAGATATGAAGAGAGGGATGAATGCAAATACAAGTCACAAACATAGCAAATATGGCGACAAGACCATATAACACCTCCTTATGATGTTTCACTTTCCCTCTTATCAATATTAATATCAAATCACAGTTCACAACAAGAAATCATGTAGAAGGTGTATGAATGATCTACATGTATCAATCTCAAGTATAAATCATAGTCAATTCCAACTGTGTCACACATGGTGACATATCACAATATCAATATCGAGTCAAGTCATTTCCTCCATCCATGATAGTGTCAAAATAAGTGAGAGACAACCGTATCATAATCACCACAAGGCAACTAAGTACATGTCCAATATCACACACATAACAACAACTAATAAATCATAAAGAGGCAATCAGCCCACAAATCAGCCAACAATACCAGGCCTAAGTAATCTATCCCAACTTCATACCCGAAGACGTACATGCTTTCTCTCATAGTATCTAACTATATGTATGTTTTGCTAATCAAAGTCTAACTAGATGGTAAGTCGTAACCTACCTAGATGCCAAGTAAAAGCCACACACGATCACAAAGGAGCTTGCCTCTCTGCGGGTCTCAGTAATACTCAGAGTCTAATCATTATAGAAATCTAAGTTAGAACAGAAATAGAAAAAACCCATATCAGTAGACTGTTCCTCGAATCCAATCAACTATGGGAAAATAGGGAAAGTGGGCCCACTAGGGCAAAATAGTAATTAAAGGGTAAAATTGGTAAACGAATATTCCAGAAGCTCAATTCTAATCTCCAGTTGCGTAATTAAAATAATAATAGATCAATTACATTATTCAAGTCCAAAAACCCTAATTAGTATCAACCCTAAAATTTCCCCCCAAATCTCCCAAAATGTTTTAAACATAAAATATAAATTAACATCTACTAGTCCATTACATAACTAATATCTAACACCCATTGTCATAAACCAATTCCCCAAATTTAAGCTCTCTTATTCTCAATAAGTCAAACCCTCTTTCCCACTCCCCAAAACATGGAGTAAAGTCTAAATAGAGGAATATATCAATAGAATTAACTAGTTTTAGGGTTTAGAAATTACCTATGTGAAACACTTTGAATCTCCCCAAAACCAAACTAAGAACTTTGGAAATGGAAAATGGGGTCTAAAAGGAAGTTAGGGCTCTTTTATCCCACAGCTACAGTGCCTCATTCGCATTCGCAGGACCCTGTCCATGAGAATAAAGGGTTAATCTGACCCGGCCTAGAAATATAGTTCGTGATCCCGAGAGATACCACGAGATCGCGTCCAACACCACCACGATGGTGAGAACCTGATTTCATCAAGGCTCATGGTCATTCCCCTTTACTTGCGATATCAAAGAAGGAAACCAGAATAGCAGCACTAGATTTTTTTGATTTCTCCTTAACATCGACTCAACCCTCGGAAATCATTCGAAAGCCAAATAACACAAACGAAATATGCAAACACACGTAAAAACATGCTACAGACTCACTCGTGGTCTTGGAATTTCCATAAGAGGTCTATTTTTCCGAGTAAATCCCCAACGGCCAAAACTAACTTTCCAACGCAATACCAAAAATGCTCCCGAGTGTCTTGGGAACCAAACCAACTATCCCACCAAGTCATAATTGACATTCTGAACCTCATGGAATTTTGAAAAAGGTTTGTTTACATAAAAGTCAACTATTGGTAAAAAAATTACACTATTTAAAGTTCTAATTTCTCAACTTCTACTAGAATCGTTCGCTATCTATAAGAATTGAGTCGATATAGGTAAAATGGCAAAAATACACATAACAATGAAACATGTCATTACACTGATCATCCTAATTCCCTTGGAAATCTAGCATGCCTGCCCGCAACATATCCTCGAGCATCTGAATTGTGCGCTCGGTCTGGCCACCTACATAGGGTGAAAACTATACTAGGGTTCTCCTGCATCCCCAAACCTTTCTGGAAGGATCTCTAGAAATTTCTATAACTGAGCTTCTCTATCTGAGGTAATAGACATTAGAATGTCATGAAGTCGCATGGCCTCCTTGATATACAACTTGCAAATTTGTCAACCATTACTCTGCGCCTCTGATGGTATATCTTTACTTTCTGAAAATTTGGACTCCATGCCCCAAACTCGGCAGTGTTCTTCTCCATGTTATTCTCCTAATATATATATATATATATATATATGTATAGCTCTAATACCAAGTTTGTCACACCCCAAACTGGGAGGTGTGGCCGATACTCGATGTTGTACTAGCCCGAGCGTACCACTCTAAAATATAACATGTAAACTGATAGAAACTTCATCCAACAAGGCCATAACAACTGTGAATGTTATGAAGGTTTAACCATCATACCAATAGGGCCGACGAGGCTACCAATAATGAATACATGATGTCATCTAGAAAATAACCTAAAGGATCTATGTATGATGAAAAATGAGATAAGGAACTCTTCCTACCGAATTATATATAAAATACAAAATTCACTACCTCAAGTGGGTCCCAAGGGGATGCCTGTGTAGTCTCACAAACATGCCAATCTCTCTCTACTCCAAAGTCGTATTGATGAATGGTTTAATGCATTGAAAACTAGACTTGTAGACCTTCAATTTCATGGGTGGATCACCCAGTAATTCTTAGTATATTGAGAGAAAAGGTATGCTACATTTGACCCAAATTTTAGCACACTTATAGACGTAACTTGCGATGACCTTTGCGAACTTTTATTTTACAACTTGCTTAAATTCAAGGATTACCATACAAATATTGTATGATTCAAATATCTCATAACTAGACCTTCTTATCATATTAATCACTCTTATTCTTACCCAAAAAGTATGGGCTATTACAATCCACTTTCCTTTGGTGAGTTTATCGAAAAGTATTTTCTTTGATTCGCTTAACCCTGAACTCTTATGACACATACTTAACACTTATTTAAACTCATTGTCATCCGAATATGGTATCTTAGCCTCACTGGGATTTTGTTACTTTACTCATGACCCATACTAGCTTGAGAAAAAAAACAATACGGGGTGTAACACAAAATTTGAACTCCTAGATTTTCAAAATGATGAAATTCCCTCACCATGATTCTCTTATCTGACTCAACTTCAGTTAAACTCCTAATACTTTATTTCTTTTTGAGACACTACCTGAAATGTTCATCATATAGATCCAGGCAAAATCTCTGACCAACACCTTAAAGATTAGACTCTCGTGCAATGGCACTATCATCGTTTCACATAACTTGTCATGGTCTTATACATTTTCTATGATCTCCTAATCGACAATAACTCATCTTGACACAAATTATTCTACAACCATCCTATTCACGTCATGTTTATTATACCTCTGAGGCATATTCCTTATGGAGACTATCTCATTATGAACTTAGGTTCTTCATATCTCATGCTAACCCTTCGGGTTTTCAAATATTTGACTAGACTTATTAATGATGAACAGACCTCTCCCGTAGATCAAAGGTTAAGGTCTTATACTTGCGTATGCTTCTTCTTTGTTGGGATCTTACTAACTTTCCTTATCTTCTGTAATTCAGTGCACTTTATGTCGCTGACGACTCATCTTTTGACTCACTTCTTAGCAATCCTCTTTACTAGGAAAACTAAATTACTTACATGGACTTGGAAATAATGTACTTCTAACTAGTATGTTTTGTGTTAACGACTTAACTCTACTCACACTGTCAAATCTTAGGGAGACCGCTTTTGATTACTTCCCTCCTCATCTGACTCTATTCTACGATTGTATACTATTTTTTTGAACTATAGACATGGCTCAAACTTAGGGAAACTTTTGGTCCGTCTTAAATGAAAAATTGAAATATCTAACCCCAAACTTTCCGTACACATCAAAATCATATACGACTATACACATCCGCAGTAAACACTTAATCAAATAATCTAAGAGGGAACTGTCACATCTTCATATCCCATAATAATTTGTACTTCTTGTAGTAATCTACCAATGTAGTACTTTCTAGTTCTGATCTGAATAACTTGAACGAATTAAAATTATTTCCTGAAATCCAATATCCTCTGCTCTTTATTCTCATGTTGTACGCCATCTCCTATTCATGTGCATGGGTCATATAAGGAATATATTTCTTCAAAAATCATACCACTTTGGAATCATAGGTAATTTATCCTTAGGTACCTTTCTGTTCAAACCTATGGTAATCAGTTTATGCTCTAACCACACACCCTTGGTGTCTCTTACCTATGTGGCCCACACTTATTGTGACTTAAAGCATGGTCCTCTAAAATTATGTTTGTTGCTAAACTTGAACTTTTTATCATATCTATACCTCGAAATTGGTGCACTGGCTACAAATAAAGTGGGTCGTGATGACCTCCTGTTGAAAAACTATTGGCTCCACCTCCTTGAGACCCTCCATGATTAAAGTTTCATGCAGACTGAGCTCTTTTGTTGATTTTGCTTCCTTTGTCTTTATGTAGTTTCTTATTCATCTTCCTTGTACGTCATTATTATTCAACTTTCAAATTCATCATACAACATCTCCTTCTTAGGAGAGATGAACTTTATTCCATATTTCAAAATCATATCGAGTCTCATTCGTTACTATTAAACACTTCACAATCATTCCCAATAGGTAACATCCTCACTTGCACCTTGATTTTCATGTTCATCGCTTGCCCATTCGATATGTAAAGAATTTGATAGGAAGAGCATGTTACTTACTTCTCTAATCTTCATGGCACGATCTAGAGTAGAAAGAAGCGAGGAAATCCTAAATGTCTTGGTAGTTAACCATTTATATGTGTGGCCGACACACATACATAAAGAAAACTCCATTGGACACGGTTTCATAGACTCTCTAAGACACTTGAACCTAGTGCTCTGATACCAAGTTTTGTCAAGTCCTGAACCATGGTCTAGGCGTAACACGGCATTCAATGCCTAACTGCATGTGACCGAGCAAACCACATGGATTACTGGATCAACATAGGCATCAAATATCATGAATTAGTAATTTAAAACATAGACCATCTAAATACTGAAAGTACAGTCTGAAAATATGATTTGCGGAAATAATCTGAAAATGTAATAAATCTGAATATCTGACATGACATGCTAAACTTATCTATGAAACCTCTGACCATGAGTCTGATTGCTAAAAACTGATTACCAGGACAAGGCCCTGTCATACCTTTATTGTAAAGCATGACATGACATAAATTAAATAACCAACACCCCGAATGAAATAGGGCTCACCTATAGCTGATACTGTAGGAATCCTAGCGAACTGATCCGGCATCCTGAAAATTTGTTCCTGCATCGTGAGATGCAAACCCCAGGCGAAAGGGAAGTAAGTACATTTGAATTGTACTTATATGTAAAGCAACTGAATGAATAAGTAGGCACATGAAATAATAGAAATATGAAACTAAAAATGTAACCTAAGCATGAGCATGTATAATATCTGGCATGAATATAATAAAGCATGATAACTTATTTTAAATGGGAGAGATTTAGTATAACCGACATAAAACAACCACACGAGAATGTGGCATTTGATCTCTGCCCGATCAGCTAAGTCATCTCGTATCATACTGGGCTACGAGATATGAATATGACATGAGTGGATCCAATAACCCACAATGAGTAATATAAAGGAATCATCCTAACTGAGAGGAGAGATCCTTATCCTACATTGGCATACGTAGTTTCAGATATTAAACCTTCTCGGTAATCTGTGCAACTCTCAAAACATGAAAATGGATATAGTTGACTTGTAAGCCAATGGATTTCATCAACATAACTTATAAACATGATTTGTATGTATAATTTAATATAGATAAAATACATCATCACCCCCCCCCCCCCTTAAAGTAAGACTTTATTTTCAAGAAGTGACTTAAACTTTGCGGGGGTCCTATTACCCGCTTAAAAAATCATGAACTGATATTATTACCTCCTTTTTTGACCACCTAGCATAGAGAGTGCACACACTCTCTTAAAGTGCGTGAGAAACAAAAAAACATTTTTTTTTATTTTTACAAAGTTTTTCTTTATAAAATGTATTATCATATTTTTCTTGTTATTTAAATTATTTTCCTTATTTTTTTTATTTTCATTCTTCTTCATAGACTTGTTGCCATCTCCGTCGGACACCCGCCACTTCCAATACCACCATTTCTACCACAACTCCACCCACCTTTGTTTAATACTACCGCACAAACTCTTTACTTCAACTCCAAAATTATATTCAAAATATTTCCTTACGATTCGAATAATTTTGCAAAACCCATCAGATTTCAAGATCAATGAAGACAAATTTTGCTTTTCTATTTTGATCTTCAACCCAACCCATTATAAATCATGAGAAAATCGTTGATTCTTTTGACCTACATTTTTAATTGTGTTGAAATCATATGAAAAGTAAATAAATTAATTGATAATATTCAAAAACATTGAATCTGCTCAGGAAAAAGGAATATATTCGTAATTAGTTTTTTGCTAAATAATTCAATAAAGTCTAGAAAACAATATGAATAGTCAGTTAGATGGGAATGAGGTTAGAATGAGATGAAGAAGAAGAATACAATAATGAAATGGGGGAGGGGTTAGCTGGACCTGGAGAAGAAGTAAAAGTACATGGGTGTGGGGGTGTGGGGGTGTGGGGAGAGAGAGGGAAGGGAATGGAGAAGTTAAATAAAAAGTATGAAAGAGAAAAATAAAAAAAAATAAAAAATATAAGCAAAAATGAAAAAAATATTTTTAATTGAATTAACACGTGTCAAGCAAGGATTGGTGGGTGGATAATCAAGCGAAGGTTGATTCAGCAGAATATTACACTATGTTGTATATTCAAAAAATCGTTAAGTTGGATGGGACAATAGTGTCCATTGTTTTGGATCAAGGTGTCCAGTTCATAGCAAAATTATGGAAGTCCTTTTAGAAAGCAAGTGTACCAAGGTAAATCTCAATACCGCTTATCATCCTCAGACGAATGGTCAGGAAGAACACACTAACCAGACGCTCTAAGATATGTTGGTAGCATATGAAATAGATTTTAAAGATAAGTCTAGTCATGTTGATGATTAAGTGTTCTTGAAAGTTTCACCCATGCAGGGCGTTATGAGATTAGGAAGAAGGGGAAGCACTCCCCGATATGTTGGACCATACAAGATCCTACTGAGAGTTGGTCGAGTGGCTTATGAGCTAGAGTTACCACCATGGTTAGTTGTTGTACAACAGTTTTTTATGTGACCATGTTATGGAAATTCATGGAGATACGTCTCTAGTTGCTCCTATATAAAACAAAGGAATAAAAGATAGGAAGTCTTGCGAAAATATTCCAGTGACTACTTTTTTTATCGTCAAGTTCACAAGTTGAGGACTAAGGAAGTCGCTTCAGTGAAAGTGCTATAAAGGAACCAGAATGTGGAAAGGGCTACATGAAAAGCCGAAGAAGACATGAATTCCAAATATCCACACTTATGGATAGACAAGAAGATGATGTCTAAGTATGCCTTGACTTGGTTATTTGTGAAATCGCAAGGTATGAGAGAGTTCATAGCATTGTTTACCATATATGAGCATCTTTGGTTCATGTCCGGAGGGTTCCGAGAGTGTTTCGAGTGTTGGATGGAGGTTTTGGGTTGTTTTGTATATGCTGGTGTTTATTGTCCGCCACGACAAAACCAGCATCTGATCTGGTGGGTCTTCCTTAGCGGAGGGATGGCTCGCCAAAATGGAAAATGAGGAAATGGGAAGTTTTGCCACAACGGAGTTGGGTCAACTGTGATGAGGTATGATCTGTCAAGTGACATCCGCTACGACAAAGGCTTTTTCTCCACAGCGGGTCCACTCCAGTGGAGTCGATCCACTGGGGAAGATCACTGTTCAGGTGTTTTATATATAATTCTAGGTTAGATTTTCTTTCCCAGAATAGTGTGTCCTTGAAACCAACACCACATAAGGATTTATTCAGAGCCTTAGGAGAATTTCCAACCTTGAGGTAATAGATTCTTTCCCTTTTTGGCTTAAGTTTATGATTCTAAGCTTATTAATGGTGGTTTAGCTTATTATTTGAATTGGGGAAGATGTGTTATGTATATTGTGAGATTAAGGGAGTTTTATGGTTGATTTTAATGGGGGTTTATGGATTAAATGATGTGAAAGAAGCATGTTTTGAATTGGGGAAATTTCTAGGGTTTCAAATTGGGGCTTTTGATTATTGTCCAATTTATGGATCAAATGTGAATAGGCTTCCAATTAATTTAAGGTTATGATTATCTAGTATGTAATCGTGGGTTTCGTGTATTAAAGTTTGAGTCTTTGTGGCATGAGCCCGGGAAGGGTATTTAAAGTCTTGCTTTTATTGTGTTAAGCTTATTATTAACTCTGTAATACGCGTGAATAGATTTTTGTCATCGCAAGGCAAGAATGAATGTCAAGGTTGTTTAGAGACTTGATTTGGTAGCACTCCCGCTCGTCTTTGAGGTAGGCTACGATTTAGCTTTTCAAGACTCCGATAGAAGTACATAATTAGTTATAAATATTAAGGGGTATTGGGAGTGTTTATGGATCTCACTCAGCCGGTTGTGATGAACGGAGTGGGTACTGGTGTTGAACTGTGATGATGGGGTGTGGGCAACCAGCCTTCTGTTGGTTCTGATTGTTATTTATTTTGGTTCATCACCATATGTAGGCTTGTCTCCATGTTTATTATTGATTTGTTACTCATCAAACAGGTTTTCGATTGGTATCTTTATTTGACTGGATTTGCTTCTGTGTTGTTGCATTCTTGAAAGCATGTGTATATCATCTATATACTTCATTGCATCGCATTATATCATGATATCTTACATTATATTGTCATTACATTCATACACTCATGGTTCTGTGACTTAATGTCAGAGTGGTATGGATATGCTATGGTTCGACAGACCAGAAAGGAAAGAGTAATATGAGATTATTGTACTTGAGATGATATTGATACGCAGGGAGCAAAGTTGCACGTCCGCAATATGATTGAGACTCGAAAAATGAGTCATGGGGTCTAGTCAGATTCGTGTGTGGAATTCCAACTGGCTAAGAGTGGTATGTGGACTTTGTGGGTCCCCCATGGGTGTACGGATCATAATAAAATCTTGACGTACTATATAACAGATTTTGAAAGGTACCTTGTATATGCATTTCATTCATGTCATACATACTTATGCTTTATCTTGATATACTATGGATGGAAACTGTCATTGGGTGATATTGAGTAACTTGGTTGAATTGTGAACTTGAAAGGGAATGTTCTTGCTATTTAATATTTGAGATAAGGTGGACTCTATGAAATATCTTGGTGATTATGTGATATGCTGGTGTAGGATTATTTGGTGTCAACTTGGTATTTATCTCTGATTAGGTATTTTTGTTGTTGTCGGCCTACAATGTCTATGGGGGTATGTTGTGTACTCATGCTACACTTGATGCATTCTTTTTGAATGCAGATTCATTATCTTCCACCTCCATAGCACCACGTGGCTGAGAGTTTGAGTTGTTGATCCCAAGCATTCAGGGTGAGGATGCTATCTCCAGCATACCCTGGATACTCTTTCTCTATTTACTATCTTTTGTTTGTACTTGAGAGACATATTCAGACTATGTATTCAGTTTTTGCTTGCGTGCCACTTTCTCAGACTTGTTTCATATTATGTTAGTGCTCTTGTATCTACAGACTAGATCTTTGGGGGTATTTGTTGATGTTTCAGACTTGTTATATATAGTATGAGAAAACTTATGTAGTATTTCATTATCTTTCGCTTTTACTTATGTTGTATCATGTTAATGATTTAGGAGTGGTTCGTCTACGTGGTGGGATTATGTAGGTGCCACCACGATTCCTGAAAGAGGGTTGTGATAGAAGTAAATTATCCAGTTATAGTACCCTCTGAAGAACAATTGGTGCATGGTGGTATACGTATGCTCTATACCTTACAGAATAAGTCTATTACGATTTTGGGACATGGATCCACAAGTACGATGATGACATCTCATATTTAAGACCCTACGGGATAACATGTAATAAAGTTAGGAACAACGGGCATAAACTGATCATGATAGTCTTGAACGGAAAAGAGCCTAAGGGCAAAATACATGGGAGTTAGAAACGTTTGATATTACAAAAGTTGTGTTTTTCGTTCAACTCACGCACATGACTAAGAAGATATGATGTATGGAATAAGAACCAAGAGTAGACCATATTGAATTTCTAGGAATAATTTGTTCAAGTTTATTTCGATCAGAACTAGAATGTACTACATTAGTAAATTACTACAAGGAGCAAATATTACTATGAGATAAGAATATGCAACAGTTCCCTCTAAGGTTATATGATTAAGTGTTTACCCATATGTGTATAGTCTGATATGAGTTTTAAGTGTATATAGAGTTTAGGGTTTGGTTTTCCAATTTTTTTCATTTAAGACAAACGAAATTTCCCTAAGTGTAATCCATGTCTACAGTCCAGAAAAGATAGTATGCGATCATAAAAAAAGATCATATGATGAGGGAAGCTAGAAATAACCCTATGTTTCACTTTAGTTATTCATAGTATGACAATAGAACAAGATGCTAGAAGGTGGTTAGTAGAAGAATAGTAAGTAAGTTTTGAGTAGATATAGTAAATTAGCAATTTCAGCATAGCTAGTAGAGGTACAATTTGATTTCCTTAGTCAGGTTAACACTAGTGAGTGGGTAAGAGTTTGAATACACCGAATTTGTTTTAGAACCCAAAGAGTTGAAGTTAAAAACAAAGTACAATGATAGTGGAAGAAGCAATCAACTAAGCAGTTAGAGAGCAAACTACAGAAGAATAGTCTATGAGAGTTATCAAAAAGGTGGTTTTCCATAAGACTGACAGTAGGCAAAAGTTAAGTTGTTAAGATAGAGTACGTCTGTTAAAATACATTAGTTCACAGTCTATGTAAGTAATTTAGTTTTTCCCTAGAAAGAAAAAATGCTCAGAAGTGAGTCGAAAGATGAATCGTCAGTGACGTAAAGTGCAAAGAATTGTAGAAGTTGAGGAAAATTTTGCGTCTCAGATGTAGATAGACACAAAGAGAGAATTATGATAGAGGCACACAGTTCCAGATATTTTACCTACCAAAGCTCCACGAAATGAATAATGACCTTAAGGAGGTTTATTGGTAGAATGCCAAGAAGAATAATGTAGTTGATTTCGTGGCTAAGTGTCCAAATTGGCATCAAGTGAAAGCTGATTCAGTAGAACATTATGCCAAGTTGTATATTCAGAAAATCGTGAGGTTGCATGGGACTCCAATGTCCATTGTTTTGGATCAAGGTGTCCATTTCAGAACAAAATTTTGGAAGACCTTTTAGAAAGGATGTGTACCAAGGTAAATCTCAGTACGACTTATCATTCTCAGACGGATGGTCAGGTAGAACACACTAACCAGACGCTCTAAAATATGTTGGTAGCATATGAAATAGATTTTAAAGATAAGTCTAGTCATGTTAATGATTGGTGTTTGAAAAGTTTCACCTATGCAGGGCGTTATAAGATTAGAAAGAAGGGGAAGCGGTCCACCAGGGTTAGTGGTTGTACAATGGTTTTTTATGTGACCATGTTATAGAAATTCATGGAGATCCATCTCTAGTTGCTCCTACTGAAAACAAAGGAATTAAAGATAGCATGTCTTGCAAAAAGGTTCCAGTGACTATTTTTTTATCGTCAAGTTCACAAGTTGAGGACTAAGGAAGTCGCTTCAGTAAAGTGCTATAAAGGAACCAGAATGTGGAAAGGGCTACATGGAAGTTGAAGAGGAAATGAAGTCTAAAGATCAGCACTTATTGATAAACCATTGAATGATCTTTCCATCCATGTAAGGCCTAGGTCAAACAGATGTCTGTACAAAATGTTATCGCCGATTACTGAGGACATGTAAAATAGAAATCCCGATTCTTGTAGGATTAGGTTTTAAAGCCCAAGCCTTTATGATAACCTATAAATACAATTCTAAAACATTTTATGTGTGGATTTTCGACCAGATCTACTACCAAATACCTAAGGTGAGTTCTTATTCAAATACATATGTCAATTATATTAAGTTAAGACTAGATTAACACTGCATCTTTATTTGGAATCGCTAGATTTTGGTAAATCCATACGTTGATGAATTTGCAATAAAGCTTTGGGATTTCTTCAAAAAGGTAAGTCCATACTAATTAAATGGATCATATGGAGTTATTATTATGTTTTAGATATTTAATGATTAGTATAATCATGAAATAGAATTGATTTAGATGCGCTCTATCAAACGCAAAACCCTAGTAATTTTGCTGTAGATTTTTCCTTCGACTAGCCACCTTCCGTTGGTGTTTGCCGATAATTTAACCATTAGATCTGAGTGGTCACAACATATATGTCTTATTTGTGAATGGTGGAAATCTGATTTGTATGTCCGGAGTAGTGTGTTTTGAGTTGTGAACAGTAGGTACGAAAATAGGTGAAAACTCTTCTTAAGGTTTCAAGTTCAAAGCTTTGGGTTTCTTCTTCAAAAGTTCAGACCTTTTGTTCATGTTTCGGAGTGACTAAGGTATGTAGAGATTCTTTACATGTGTGGGAACATCATTGTTCTTCCACATGCTACGTTTATCAATGAAACTCAAAATGCCACAAGCTTAAGGTTTTTTTATTCTATGTTCATGATAACTCTAACTACATGTATTATTGTATGTCATGTATGTATGACCAATTCATTAATTGTATTCATGTATATCATTGCAATTGTCATGAACCTATCCATAATCTATGTATGCTAATTATTATCTTTTCCATGAGATCTCAGATATCAGTTAGGAACTCAAATTGTTCCACTCTAGGGATTTTTACATATTTTCATGTCTCAGGAATTATATACATATATTTACTCAGATATTCATGCGAAACTATTTTCAAATCATATTATGGAATTTATGAGCTTTTATAAACTATATTATGGATCATGTTTTGAAAACCATGGGCGCATAGATTTACCGAGAAGCCTCAAACGCCTGAAACTACGTACGCCAGCATAGGATAAGGATCACTCTGCCAAGTTAGGACAATTCCTTCATGTTATCCATTGCGGGTTATTTTAAGGATCCACTCATGTCATGTTCGTATCTCATACCCCGGAAAGGTATGAGATGGCTTAGCTGATCGGGCCAAGATCAGACGTTATGTACCCACGTGGTGGTTACATGTCGGTTGTACTAAGGCTCTCCCACTTAAATTTTCTTTACTCATGTTACAAATTTATCATGCAGATCATGATCATGTATAGGTTGCAGTTTATAGTTTACAGCTTCAGTTACATTTTATAGTTTATAGCTTCAGTTATAGTTACAGTTTCTGTCACACCCCAACCTAGGTAAGGCATGACTGGCACACCACACCTTGCTAGGTCTGAGCATACCAACTAAACTCATAATTTGAGCATTAAGGGCAGACTGGGCCATTAAGGCCCTACTGTAATAGAAATCTCAACTTAGGCCGATAGGGTCGTATACTGAAATATTTGTAGATGGAAAATCAACTCAATAAAAATGGGACTATCCCTGCACATATATATACATGACTGGGTGATCGGCAAGGCCTACCCTAGTCCCTGCAAGCATCAAAATCCAAAATAGACCATTTACAAGGTCCGACTAGGACACCAAACTGACATTACTATGTACAAACACGTCTATAAGATTCTAACGAGTCATAACTGTATCATGACTGGGACAAGGCCCCGGCATAACCATGATATATAAATATACCAAACTGGACCTGGCAACTCTAAATGATCTAGAGCTTACCATAAAAGCTGATACTTTATGGGTCTTACTGGTGCGTTCCCTCTTACAACATGTCTGAACTTGCGAGCATGAACACAATGTCTCTAGGAAAAGGGACATCATTATGAAATAATGTACGGAGTATGTAATGCGACTGAAACTTAACTAAACTAAAATACAAAGTAATCTAAATATAAACTAAAGAGCTACTAAAGGAAGAACTGGCTACACTTACCTGCCTCTGTTGTCTACTAACTAGGTAAACTAACATATGTTACTTAGCTTCGTATTAGGAACTTATATGTGAATGCATAGCCCCAAAGGCAAGATGTACTTATATAGCCCTGAAGTCAAGTGCACATCTGTTTAGCCCTGAAGACAATCCGTATAGCCCCATAGGCCTACTATATGGCAAATAGCCCCGAAGGAAATCTATCGTAGCCCAGAAGGATATCATAATAGCCGCGAAGGAAACATCATGGCCCCAAAGGAAACTCTACTTTATAGTTTCTAGTCATGCTTTCTATTATTTTTAATTACATGGATAAACCTAGATAACTATAACTCATTATCGATAAGGCAGGACTACTAGGATAGGGTCTTGATAGCCCAATTAAGGTTCTTGTGGATAGAACATCTTGTGCGCAAAAATCGGAACTAGCTTGTTAAAGGAATAATGCCATGAACAAAGAAAATGATACCCTTCACATACCTTGTCGATGATGACATCCCACGAACCCTCGCAGCTTCTACTGACAATTTTCTACATCATGTGAATGATTTATATCAATATCTATATCATACTTCATAAAATATTTCTCTTAAGCAATTCGTTGAACAAGTTGTGTACGTGAAGTTCTAGAGTCATCCTAGTATGGAGCCTTACTCAAATCAATACCACCATCTTCCATAACTCTATTATTAACTTTATAACTTCACTAAAATGCTTTAACACTTATATTTTCCCTCAATCTTAATCAACAACCTAAACAAAAAGTTTACTTAACCTCACACCATAGGAGATATTCTTCAATATCATATCTACTGTACTTCTTCAATTCATAAGTTATCTTCATCAACCAATAAATCTAAGTTAGGATAAGTAAAATAGGACTTAAAAGTAATAAAGCCTTACCTTAATCAGCCAAGAGATCTTTCACAACCATCTTCAACTCAACTCAAAGGCTCTCACAAGCCTACCAAGTCCAAGTGTTTTTGAGCCTTGGAAGGAGGATGTCACCTTAGATAATTGTGGGAGTGTTATTCAATGGTGGAGAGAGAGCCTTGGAGGGTATTTAGAAGTGTCTTGGAGCTCAAGGGTCGAAATTTGGGGATAAGAATGAAATTGGCCGACTTTTGGCCTTAAATAGGCCATCAAACCACCTCACTTATGCGGTGCATATGCCCATGTGCAGACGCATATGCCACCGTATATGACTTCAGTGAGGTGGAGAAAATGTTTCCTTAATCTGCAGCCATATCCACAAAGCGGAATGGCATCTGCAACACAAAACGCGTGGCATATCAGTGAAACTACGTCAATCTTCATCGAGTTGTACTTAATTTGGTCCTATTGACTTTAAATCTTTCGTATACCTTTGTAATACACATATAAGTCATACATGACCCTTGGGAATGGTCTCAGGTCATCAGAACTCAAATCGACTAACCATGTTATTAAACTTGCGCAAAACGACGAGTAGAACTTGAAATCTAGTAGATGTACTTACAGCCTTGGCCCAAGGCCTTTCTTATTCTTCTATGGCATCATAATTCTTTTCATATTATATCGTCTTGACACAACACACTAAACTTAAGGATTTAAAGCTCAAAGTCCTTAACAACTTTTAACCTATTATGACTTCTTCAGGTTTTATCTCGATCCTTCCTCAATCTTCACAAGGGAACTCTTTTCCTTATCTTAAGCTACCTACCTTAGGGTATAATTGACATATGAAATTATGGGGTGTAACATCCTTCTCCCCTTAGAAACATTCATTCCCGAATGTTAACTTAGGGACTTTATGAAGAATTTCTTTTACCGGAATACCTTACCATGCATATTACTCTCAAAAGGGACCTCATATCGCAGGGTGCTCATTTCTCTTGCTAACTCAGCTCTGGTTCTAATGTTTCTAGTTGGATATATTCTAGCCTCATTCTGTATACGTAGGTTACCTTTTCGTAGATCTTTCAACCTAGAATCCTTACTTATCAAACTCTGTATTATATCTCGTATTGGAAAAGGTCGTGATTTCTCTATGTAGTTCTATATCCATCATTTTACCTAAATTTCTTTTGTATAAGGCACACGACCCTTTTATAACCTATGTTCTTCTTCGGAAGTTAAAAGGTTCCTAATCTCTTCTTAGGTTCGTTCTCTCATGTAGTCTCTTTATCTTTCATATCTAAGGAGGTTAGGTTCAATTTTATAGAGTTTGATGAGATCTTCTGGTTATGCATCATTCTATAAAACTATCTAGAAATAGTTAACTTAACCCTTGTCTTGTACGCTACGAACGACATAGTTCACAACTCCTATATTGTATCGATCCTTTTATAATTAACTAGGCACTATAGGAAAAGTAAATCCAGAATTTTTCTAACTGTGTTTTGTAGGTGGTGCGAGTTTACTATACCTATGGTATGATCTGGAGAAAACTCAGGTCCTATCGACTAGGTAAAGCGTAGATGTGGTTCTGAATATTGCCTAAACTAGAGGTTCCACCTAGACCTCGACCTCTACCAGCAAAATATTGGGACCCTTGACCAGGAGGGCATACTGAAGTAGATGATCCTGCTATCGAGTCTATTGGTTGTTCTATGCTACCTTGCCCTTTATACGAGAAATCCCTCATCATGTGACCCTCACGAACACAAATATAACAAGCGTTCAATCCTATCTTTCACTGTCAATAATGCCCTCTGTCACAAGTGCTATAACGTAGAGGGGTAGATCCTATCTGATCTGAACTTTGCTGCCTCTGCGAGACCGATACTCATGAGATCTAACCTAGTCCCGAAGGAATATATCCTTGTGACTGAGATGATTGCATCCTGGGTGGAGGTCTGAACTGTCGGGGTCTGGATCCTATCTAGGGATCCTCTTGTGGCCCAGTAAGTCATATTTTCTTATGCTTCTCCCTTTCTATCCGTTCAGTAATTGATTGCTGAAGGCGACATTCTTCCATGTTTTGACTGAATGCCTGTATATATGAGATATCCATACTTTCGTACACAACAAATTTAGTACATGCCTCAACATATTCTGGTGCTAGACCTGATATGAACTGATAAATCCGAGCACACACAGTATCAACAAAATCTGGGGCATACCTTGCCAAAGAGTAAAATCGGATACTATACTCTCAAACGCTTATATTCCCTATTGAAGAGTCAAATATTGGTTGACTCGAGCCTCTCGAGTCTCCAAAGGCAGATAATGGTCCAAGAAGGCCTCTACAAATTCTTCCCAAACCACCAGCGGGGCATCCGCTTCCCTAGACCGCTATCAGGCCTCACACCAGAGGACTTCTATATCTCGTAACCCTAAGGCCGCTAACTCCACTGCTTCCTTCTTTATAGCATGCATAACTCTGAAATCCGGTGAAGGTGGTTTGTGAAATTCTGAGGATCCTCATTCGCATTTGACCATGTGAACTCTGGAGGGTTCAATAATATGAATTCACTGACCCTCAAACTCCCAGGCCCATCTAGAGATCTGGCGCTAGCTGACACTTCTGATTGTCTCTGTGTTGCCACTATCTGAGCTAGCAAGTGCACCACACTCCTGATATCCTAATCAGAGGGTGCAGGAGGAGGTACTAGAGGCTGAACTGGTGGTATTATATCTCAGGGAAGCTCCTTTCGTAGTGAAGGAGGTACGGGTGGCTACGGAGGTGTCTCTTCCTAGGACTCATGTCAATTCTCATTGTCAGGCAGTGCCCAACTCGTACCCTCTCTTACTTCTGCACCAATTCTCTAGGTAACTGGATCTCACCTAGTATTGGTCATCTCTGAATGATATGTATCGAAAACATGGATTCGACTTGACTTGCTTATACTCAGCTCTATAGCATGATCTGAGGTCTAAAATAATTGTAACCAACTCCTTAATTCCCTGTAGCCTCATGTCTATAAATGTGGTGCACAACATATGTATAGACAAGAATCTACTAGACACAACTTGTAAACTCCCTAAAATTGACCTGCTCTGATACCAATTTGTCACACTCCAACCTAGGTGAGGTGTGGCTGGCACCCGACACCTTTCTAAGTCTGAGCGTACCAACTGAATTCATAATTTGAGCCTTAAAGGCAGATTGGGCCATTGAGGCACTACTGTAACAGAAATCTCAACTTAGGCTGACAAGGTCGTATACTGAAATATCTTTAGATAGAAAATCCACTCGACTAAATCGGGACTATCCCTGCACATATATATATACATGACTGGGTAGCCGACAAGGCCTACCCTAGTCCCTGCACGCAACAAAATCCAAAACAGACCATCTAAAAGGGCCAACTATTCCACCAAACTTACACCACTATGTACAAACACGTCTACAAGATTCTAATGAGTCATAACTATAACATGACTAGGACAGGGCTCCGTCCTACCCATGATCTATAAACATACCAAAAACTAGACCTGTCAACTCTGAATGATCTAGAGCTTACCACGAAAGCTGATAGTCAGTGGATCCTACTAGTGCGATTCCTCCTGTAACATGTATAAACCTGCAGGCATGAACACAGTGTCCCCAGGCAAAGGGACATTAGTAAGAAATAATGTACTGAGTATGTAAGGCGACTGAAACTGAACTGAACTGAAATATAAAGCAACCTAAATGTAAACTAAAGAGCTACTAAAGGAAGAATTGTCTACACTTACCTGCCTTTGTTGTCTACTAACTACGAAAACTAATATATGTTACTTAGCTTCGTATAAGGCACTTAGATGTGAATGCACAACCCCGAAGGCAAGCTATACTTATATAACCCTGAAGGCAAGCGCGCATTTGTTTTGCCCCTAAGGCAATATATATAGCCCCATAGGCAGACTGTATGGATAATAGCCTTGAAGGCAATTTGTAGTAGCCCCGAAGGCAATCATTATAGTCCCGAAGGCAACATCATGGCCCCAAAGGCAACTCTACATCTCTTTAGTTTCTAGTCATGCTTTCTATCATTTTTAATTTCTTGGCTAAACCTAGATAACTATAACTCATTCTCGATAAGGAAGTACCACTAGGATAGGGTAGTGATAGCCTAATTGAGTTTCTTGTGGCTAGCACATCTTTTGCGCCAAAATTGGAACTAGCTTGTTAAATGAATCATGCCAAGAACAAAGAAAAGGATAGCATTCACATATCTTGTCAATGAAGCTAGCTACATCCCATGAACCCTCGCACCTTCTACAGAAAATTATCTACATCATGTGAAGGATTTATATCAATATCAAGCTCATACTTCATAACAGATTTCTCTTAAGCAATTCGCCAAACAACTTTTGTACATGAAGTTCTAGAGTCATCCTAGTATGGAGCCTTACTCAAATCAATACCACCATCTTCCATAAGTCTATTTCTTAACCTTACAACTTCAATAACATTCTCCAACACTTATATTTGCCCTCAATATCAATCAACAACCCAAATAACAAGTTAACATAGCCTCATACCATAGGATATATTCTTCAAGATCATATCTACTATATTCTTCAATTCATAAGTTATCTTCATCGACTAATCAATCTAAGTTAGAAGAAGTACAAGAGCCCTTAAAAGCGATAAAGCCTTACCTTAATTTGCTAAGAGGTCTTTCACAACGATCTTCAACTCATCTCAAAGGAGCTCACAAGCCTACCAAGCTAACTAGTGAGGTTATCCAAGTATTCTTGATACTTGGAAGGAGGAGATCACCTTAGATACCTTTGGGAGTGTTCTTCAATGGTGGAGAGAGCCTTAGAGGGTATTTAGAAGTGTCTTGGAGCTCAAGGGTCAAAATTTGGGGATAAGAATGAAATTGGCCAACTTTTGGCCTTAAATAGTCCACTAGACCGCCTCACATATGTGGTGCATATGCAAATATACGACTGCATATGCCCCATCTTTTGTAAGATCTAACATTGGCTTCTTCTACAGTGGAATTCCTTCATTCATTCTAACTAACTCAGGATCATCAAACTGCCTTCTTTTTACTTCTGCTACCAAGGATGATTCTGCATTATTCTAAACCACAACACTTCCATCACTTTTTAAGTTAAATTTTAGCCAGTTGGGCTTTTTATTTAATGAAAATCAATTTCAAACAGTCCAACAAACCAAGCCAAAACAGACCCGGCCTAAAAAACCAATCCAAATAAGAAATAAAAATAATGACAAAAGCAAAAAACAAAAAGCAAATAGGAAAGTAACGATTGTCGGCTCCATTTTTCATTTATTGCCCTAAAGTTGCTTCTCTCTCTTTGCATTTCAACCTCTCTAGCATCTATGGCGTGAAGATGATGATTAATGAAATTTGGTGTTGTGATCCTCATATCAACACTAAGAAGCTTATGTACGCCTTCAAATGTCTTTATTGCCCTCTTCTCAATCTTATAGTAATGTTGAATTTCATTGTTGTTGCCATTTTTTTTATAATCATCCGTTGAAAACTCATTTCTTGCTTTGCAGGTGTCATTGGAGCTATTGGAACCTCCTATTCTTTAGATCTGAGCTTGAGGGTTTGATTCAGGGTTTTAGCACTTCTGAGGTACTTCTTTTGCTAGTATTTGTTGTTTTTCTCACAGTCTGCATCTCTGAATAAAGTTGTGTCTATATCTTTCTCGATCTGTACTTTAATCTCTAGTTGTTGCTCCATACTCACTTTGTTGTTATGCCAAAATAGTGTGTTTGCTATTAGAAATTGTACTTGTGTGTTTACTTCTGCAAAACCCCCATTCATTTTCCCTTCAATGTTGAACTTTAATCCTAAGATATGGTATTTCTCTTTTATCATTGTTTAAGATTTTTCTCAAGTCAATTTCCAAGTCATGGAAGTAATGACATTTAAAAGAACCCTTATCCAGTGCTTGATTAGACAAACCATCTGCAAGCTTGTTACCTTCCCTTAGAATGTGTGTGAAACATACCTTAGCTTGTAAACAATCTTGCCTCTTCAACCCAAATATCAATGTTCCATGGTGGTTTTCAACCTTCTGCCATAATCTGTTGTCCCATTTGTAAGTCAGTTTGAATTATGACCTTGTTTAGACGCTTTTCTTTGCAAAATCTAAGAGCTTCATTGATTGCCATCATTTATGCTTCTGTATTTGTTTCATTTTCAATTTCTTCAGCCTTAGCATAGACTAGATCCCCTACTTCATCTCACATAGAAACCATATGCACTTCTCCCTAGATTCCCTCTTGAAGCTCCATCTGCGTTGCATAGATATCAACCTATTGGACGGGGATTCCAGATTACGTTAGTAACCTTTAGTTTTGACCTTCCACCCTCCATCATCTGTATCAAATCACTCCATCTATTTGGTATATTTCTTAGAGAATGATTTCTCACTTGTACAAGTCTTTGTATAGTTGAGAAAATCTGATATATCACTCTATTCCCTGATCTTTTTTCTCCATGTTTGATGTAATTCCTTCTCTTCCACAATACCTATAGTATAATAGCTGGCACTGTAATGTATATTTGTTTTAGTCTGCAGTAACAGGTACCTGCCTCCATTTCACTATCAATTGTTGAACTTGTAGCCCTCTATATTGATAACTGCACATGAACAAAAGTAGGACCAAGTATTGTTAGATATATAAGAAATGATGAACAAATGCTAGATTATCTCATCCGGTGAAGTTGAGCAACACCAACATTTGGACACTATGTTGTAACTCATTCTCCTTAGAACACCATCCAACACTTCCATTACCAGTATCAAGTACGCATACATTTAAGTTGGCTAATAGACATAAATCTCTAGTGATTTCTAACTTGTCAGCTTCAACATGGCTCAGACTACCCATGGACTTATGGCTGAAGGTTAGCCTTGTCGGGATGGTATAGAATATCAACATCATAATCTTTCAGCAACTTAAGCCACCTCCTCAGTCTCAAATTCAACTCTTTCTGTATGAATATATATTGCAAACTCTTATGGTCGGTAAAGAGATCAACATGAACTTCATATAAGTAATGACGACATATCTTCAAGGAAAAAATAACGACTGCTAACTCAAGATCATGAGTCGGGTAGTTATGCTCGTGTTTCCTCAATTGTCTCGAAGAATATGCAATAACCTTCTCATGCAACATCAGAACACAACCTAGGCCAATTTTGGAGGCATCACAATAAACAGCATACCCTTCAGTACCTTCGGAAAGTGCCAAGACAGGTGCTGATGTCAACCTATTCTCTAACTCTTGGAAACTTCATTCACACGCATCTGACCACTGAAACTAGGTCGCCTTGTGTGTAATATTTGTCAAAGCTACGAAGATAGAAGAAAAACCTTCCACGAATCTCTGATAATAACCTTCCAAGCCTAAGAAACTATGTACCTTAGTAGGAGTCGTGGGCCTCAGCCAATTCTTTACTGCTTCAATCTTCTGCTATCCACTTTAATGCCTTCTGAAGAAACTATATGGCCCAAAAAAGCAACTAAGTTCAACCAGAACTCGCACTTAGAAAACTTGGCGTACAACTTACGATCCTGGAGTGTATGTAACACCGCTCGCAAATGATCCGCCTCCGTATGCGAATATATATCAGAATATCGTCAATGAATACAATCACAAAGACATCCAAAAACGGCTTGAATACCCGATTCATTAAGTCCGTAAAGGACGTTGGTGCATTAGTAAGCCCAAAAGACATCACAAGAAACTCAAAATGACCATATATTGTGGTGAAAGCTGTCTTGGGTATATCTTTCTCCTTTACCCTCAACTGGTGATACCCAGACCTCAAATAAATCTTCGAGATGTACTTAGCACCCTGCAATTGATCAAATAGATCATCAATCCTTGGAAGTGGATATTTGTTCTTGAGAGTAACTTTATTTAGTTACCGATAGTCAATGCACATCCTCAGAGAACAGTCTTTCTTGCGAATAAACAATACCGGTGCGCCCCATGGTGAAGTACTAGGTCTGATAAAGCCCATTTCCTATAGATCACACAACTGCTCTTTCAAATCCTTTAGCTCAGCAGGAGCTATTATATTAGGAGGGATAAATATCAGCTGAGTGTTTGAAAGAACATCAATATTAAACTCGGTCTGCCTATCTGGAGGAATACACAGAAGTTCATCCGAAAATACATCTGGGAACTCATTCACAACAGGAACATACTAAAGGGTTGGAGGTTTTGCTTCCGCATCTCGGACTCGTACTAGGTGATAGATATAACCCTTGGAAATCATCTTCCATGCCTTAAGGTAGAAAATAAGCCCACCCTTAGGCGAAGCTGAATTATCCTTCCATTCTAGGGCCGACTCACCTGGAAAACAGAACTTGACAACCTTTGTTCGACAATTGACATTGGCATAACATGAGGCCAACCAATCTATACCCATTATGACATCAATATCAGCCATTGGCAACTCTGCTAGATCAGCCTAAGTATGGCAGTTACAAATTGTCAACGTGCAATCCCGATAGACTCTTCTAGTAACAATCATCTTGCCAATCGGTGTACCATTTCATATGGCTTAGATAATAATTATGGCTCTAATCCAAATGTCTAAGACCTACCTTTGTTTGGGCAGAACCGCATATTATGTACAGGACATCCACACTAATAACACGTGTCTGCACCCTGGTGACACGGTCCCGAATGTACCCTACCACACTGGACACAAGGCGATAAATGGGATTTCACCTGACTCGAACCCTCCTTTGCCTAAAAACCAGAGGCCCTCAAACACTGACCTGATACATAATGTGTATATCTGACTATTTAGGCCCTTGAAACTGAGGTGGAGCACTATTAGTAAACTGAGGTGGACATCTAGGGAATCGCTTCGTGGAACTACTAGATGCCTCTCTAAAAGACCTGACAAATCTAGCCCTCTTACGCAGCTCCCTTTCTGCATCTTTGTTATCTCCAAACTGTCACTTACGATCCTCTACATTCTCAGCATAAGCATGTATCTGGGAGATGTCCATATTTCTATTCAGGGAAGCCGTTGTACATTCCCCAATTAAGCGGGTCAAGACCTGATACAAACCGGTAGACTCGAGCCCTCATGGTGTCAACAATAGTTAGAGCATATCTAGCTAATGAATCAAACTGAAGGTTGTAGTCCCACACACTCATACCCTTCTACTTAAGGTTTAAAAATTGTTCTACCATAGCCTCACGTATTTCTAGTGGGAAGTAATGATCAAGTAAGGTATATGAGAATTCCTCCCACACAGTTGGAGGTGCATCTAGACCTCTAGACCGCTCCCAAGCCTCATACCACAAAATAGCGACATCTTATAGCCTGGAGGAAACCAACTCTACTGCCTTAGTAATAGAAGCATGCATAAACCTCAATACCCTTTGCATCTGGTCGATAATCTCATAAGGATCTGCATCTGGGTTAATACCGATAAATACTAGTGGGCTCAATCTGAACAACTCTCGGACTCTAGAACTCCCTGCACTATCAGAAGACCCAACACCTGTAGATATCATTATCTATCATTGCTGGGAAATTACTATCGATGTCAACAACTACATGGCACTCACAACACCCTGTGCGGTAGACTCATGTGGAGGAACTAGATTTTGAGGAGTTGGTGGCACTGTATCATGAGGAGCTAGAGGTAATGTATCTCCTCTGATCTCTTCTAATGGGGGTGGAATAGGTGATACGTTAGAATGTGACTCACTCTGCATTTGAGCTCTATTACTCTGGCCAAGCAGGGCATTACTAGTACCTTCGCCCCTATCTGAACTAGCGCATCTACTAGCGGTAGTCTTTCTAGTAGCCGACATTACTGAAAAGGGATAAAGCATGAATTAGACTTGAATCCTTATAACGCAACTCTATAGCATGATATATGAGATGAAAGAATAGTAACCATCCCTAAATGCCCGGCAGCGTCTCTCTTATAAGTGTGGTGCATAACACACCCATAAATGAGACTCTACTAGACACAGCTTGTAGACTCTTTAGGACTGACATGCTCTGATACCAAGTTTGTCACACCCCAATCTACGGGGTGTGGCCAGCACCAGGTGCCTCACTTGCCCAAGCGTACCACTCTGAAATATAACATTTGAACCTATAAAAACATTGGCCGGCAAAGTCATAATAACTATGAATTATATAGAGGTACAACTAACGTACTTATAGGGCTGACAATGCCACAATCTTGAAATATAGAACATCATCTGGACATCTCAAAAAGAAAGGTAAACAAACCCAAAACAGATATATACATACATATATAAGACGACCAATGTCATCGTATAGATTAATAGACTAACATCCAGGCCAACAAAGCCGTACATGACATCTCAACAAATAAAACAAGTCTACAAGCCTCTAAGATAGCATAAATATGATATGGTCTGGACAAGGCCCTGACCTACCCATTATTTGTATATATACAAAAGATTAATTTCACGACCTCTGACTCGGTAGCCTCGAAAGAATCGAAGCTAACCAACAAACAACTAAACTCAACAAGCACCTACTGGAAAGGTCTATCTATACCTCCACTTGAACCTACAACATGAAATTCAGTGCCCCCAACAAAATGGACGCCAGTACGAATAAAATGTACCGTATGTAAAGCATGAATAACAATATGAAAGCATAAGTTGTAAAGCAGGGTATATGAAGCAACCTGATAACCTAAATGCTACTCAAGGTGAGGAACGAATCTCTGAACCCTTACTGGACCTCAGAAGCATACATATAGATATATATCTCCCGCCGATTATAGATCAGTTGTGTTCTTATATGTATAAATGTATATCACCCAACTGGTGGTGTTTATCAATCAATCCATATACGCTACATATAGGGCATCTCCACTGATTATAGCTCGGTGGTAATTATAACTCATATATATAGCACTATTGTCTCTTTTAACTTTTATAAACTCTTTCTTGTGCTTTTAGATGACATTTGGTCGACTTTACAGATAATTATTTGGATACACCCCATTTGGGAGGAACAAGAAAGCACAAGAAACTCAAAATAATACTTGACAATCCAACCTAGACATGATATGATATCAAGACATTAAAGTACTCCCGAGAAGGGACAATGACCTCAAGAGTAGAATACACTTCTAAGGAAGTCTCTTTTGGGAAAATGATACATTTAGTTCAAAATTCATGCTTTGAAAGAAAGGACATACATTACATACCTTTGTCATTTGTCTAGTTGTAGCTAGCGAACCCCGTACGCCTTACGAACGATTATCTACACAATATAGGTCGTTTGAATCAAGATTGGAGTAATAAACTATAAATCAGTTTACTACGACATTTCATCGAACACTTGGCATGCGTAGAACTTCATATCCCTCAACAATTGTAACTTAACATCAAGACAACCTTCTTAGTTCATTTCTAGCTTCCTATTCTTATTCACAACTTCCAACAAGATTCAACAACTCAACACCAATACATAGCTTCAGCAAGCAGCCCAACAATCAACACAACATAACTCCATGTTCTTCAAGAATTGCTTAACAAGATCTTTAACAATCACATTCCTACAACTTGTATGAACTCATATACATGGAGAAGAAGAAGAATGTTACCTCAATTCATAATAACCACTCCAATTCTGAAGTTACTCAATCTCAAAGTATTCTTTAAACTCAACACAACAAGGACAAGAATGAGCAAGCGATGATCACGAGATTCCTTACATCCAAATCACATTGTTTTACTTTGATTCTTATCTAGGATGATATAGATACTGTTATAGAGGGTTTTGGATCTCTCAAGATCTGAAATAATATGAAATGAAGTGAAGGTCGATCTTAGATCAATTTAAGCAAATGGATAAGTTTGCACTAGCCAACTTTCGCGGCATGATTCACGGACCGTGAATCCATTTACGGGCCATGAATGGCCACCATGAGTTGACCCTAAAATTTCAATATTCTGCTAACCATCTATGGTGGATCCACGACCATTTGATGGGCCGTGAATCCCTTTCATGGTCCATAGATTTTTCCCACAATTCTGACATTCGTACAAACTTATTTCCTTTGACTCGATTAACTCCGAAACCTCCCGACACTTGCCTAATACTTGATTACAACCCTTTTCAAACTCATAGGGATACTATGACCTTACCGGCTTACATTAGATATCTTACGATGAATTCCATGTACAAGGTACGTCGTGTAATAATCTTACACCACCAATAATGCTATCTCAAATCATGATACATCTTCGTAGCACCGGGATGAATATAATACTTAGAGTTGTGAGCCTCTGCCATTTTCAACCTAGTCAAACCACCCACACGAGGGACATAAATTCACCCCTTTATCCTCGAAACTTCATCATCATCAGGAATCGCCTCTCTTGCCTTCCCCTTGAACACCTTATCCCAAATTTTGCACAACTTTGCATCCTCAAACTATTGGGCCTTAATTTCTCCAAAAGTGACGACCTTGCCTAAACACATGCCAGAACCTTGCTTAGTTCCGATATATCAAGTCTCACCAAACTATTTGTTAAAAACTAAATCATCATACCTAAGTGACGCTCATCCACGATCAAATGCGACAAGCTACCCATACTCGTTGCCTTTGGGCTCAAAGCATCCGCTACCACATTGACATTGCCTGAATGATAAAGAATGGTAATGTCATAATCCTTGAGCAACTCCATCCATCTACGTTGCCTCGAATTTAGATCTCTCTGATTGAAAAGATGCTGAAGACTATGACGGTCCATGAACACCAAGTCTTCAAAGCAATGACTATCGCCGCCAACTCCAAGTCATGAGTGGGGAAATTCAACTCATGCACCTTCAACTTCCTCGAAACATAAGCTATCACCTTGCCCCTAGACCAATATGTGATGCATTAGAATAGATAGCAAAATCCTTCCCTTCTATCGGTAAAGCCAAAATCAGGGCTAATGTCAATAAAGACTTGAGATTTTGGAAGCTCTCCTCACACTCATCCGACCACTGAAAAGGAATATTCTTCTTATTCAACCTAGTCAAATGGAAAGTAATAGATGAAAATCCTTTCACGAACCGCCGATAGTAACTCGCGAGACCTATGGAATGCTGAATCTCTATCATCGAAGTAGGCCTGGTCCAATCTCAAACTACCTCGATCTTTTTATAATCTACCATAATGCCATCCTTAGACATCACATGCCCCAGAAACGCCACTGAACTAAGCTGAAACTCACACTTAGAAAAAATGGCATATAATTTCTTCTCCTACAACAAACCAAGCACGATCCTCAAATGCTTCTCGTGATCCTCCCTACTATGAGAATAAACCAAGATGTCATCGATGATGACAATGATGAAGGAATCTATATTGGGCTTGAAAACCCCATCCATTAAATCCATAAAAGTTATAGGATCATTGGTAAGCCCAAAAGAGATAACCAAGAACTCATGGTGGCCATAGCTGGTCCTAAAAGCTGTCATTGGAATATCCTCCACCCTGAAGATAATAAAAAAAGTCATCAATATGGGGTATATGATACTTGTTTGTGATTGTAATCTTGTTTGATTACTGATAATCAATACACATCCGCATAGATCCATCCTTCTTCTTTACGAACAACACAGGAGCACCTCAAGGAGAAACACTAGGTCTGATAAATCCATTGCTCAATAAGTCATACAATTGCTCATCAACTCCGTTGGCGCCATCTGATACAGTGGATTAGAAATAGACCGAGGTCTTGTCTCTCACTTAATACAAAAATCAATATCCCTATCTGGTGGCATACTAGGCAAATTTGTCAGAAAGACATTCGGAAACTCTCTCATAATCGGTGTCGACTCAAGCGATGAAGTATCCATGCTATTATCTCAAATATGATCCAAATAAGCCAAATATCCCTTATTCATCAACTTCTTCTCTCGAAGGAATGGTATGATATTTTTAGGAGCAAGTCTATGAGTACCCTTCCACTGTAATCTTGAAATACCCGGCATAGCCAAAGTGATTGTCTTAGCATGACAATCCAAAATTGCATGATACAGATACAACCAGTCCATACCAAGTACAATGTTGAAGTCCATAATATCCAGGATAACCAAATCCACCCAAGTGCCATACCCCATAGAAGTAACCACAAAAGAGCTATAGACTCAATCCACTACCACAGAATCACCAACATGAGTAGAGACACGAATAGGCACATCAATTAAATCACATAGCATATCTAGACCCATAGATAAATAAGCATATATATAGGAGAAAGTAGAGCCCAGATCAAATAAGACTGAAGCTGGCCGATGACAAACTAAAATAATACATGTGATAACTACCATCAGAAGCCTCAGCCTCTAGTATACCAGGATAATCATAACAATATGAATGTCCACCCTCGTACTGTATGCCTCCATGACCACCCCAGCCTTCTTAAGATCCACTTGTCAATGAGTGAGAGTTTCCCCTACTAGATTGATGACCACCTCTGTCAAACTGTGAACCACCTCTACCAGAATACTGGCTTCCTATAGCTGGCGGTGTTGGGGGCCTATGTTCCTGAACCTGAGAGCTTTGTTAGGCTCCACCATGTCTATATCTTGGACAATCACTGCTGAGATGTCCTATCTCTCCACACTCAAAACATGCCCTCCTGACCCTAGGCTGCTGAGTATGAGGTACATACTTCTCCAAGAACACCTGATAAAACTAAGTCCAAGCCAAAGGTGGCGACCCATCACCATCTGGTCGACACTCCATATAAGACATCCACAATTGCTTTGCATCCCCAATCAACTAGAAAGAAATGTAGTCAACTCCGTTCGACTCCACCATTCCCAATTTATGAAGCCTCTCATAACAACAAACAATAAACTCATACCTATCCTCGTTGGGAGTACCATAGAACCAGGAAGGGAATATCTTTGTGAACCCATTGAACAGTTTTCGCTTCTCACTAGACATCACTGGCCCAGCCACAAGCCAAAGAGCAAAGTTAGGTGTTGGAAGCGCATCAATACAGGGATCCACTGTAGCTGTAGGTAGGGCCTCTAGAGTCTGAAATCCTAGAGTAACCATAGCATCAGGATTCTAAGCTACCACCCTAGTCTGTGAGCATTCTGGAGTAACTGGAATCATACCTGCTTGGGCCAAACTATCAAAGTACCCAACACTCAAAATACAACCTTCTACAGGTCATAAGTAGCAGCCAACCTAGGTTGTGCCTATGCAGCACTAGCCTCCTGAGCCGACATCGGCTCCTCATCCAGAATGTCCTCAAGCTCTAGAGTTAACTCTCTATCGAGGTCTTGAGTAGGTACAGGTGCTCAACCCCTAGCTGGCACAACTACACCAGCTCTGCCCCATCCACGCCTTCTACCACATCCCCTTATACTTTCACAAACAACTGCTCTAGCAGTAGGTACGAGTGCGGGTACAGGTGTAGGCTCTTGGCCTCCGATAGCAGTCGATTACATCCTCACCATATGTGAGAGATCAGAAGAATGAGGTTAAGATACCAATCTGAACAAACTCACACAAAAAGAATAAACTAGATACCAATCGAAATGAACTAGCATGAAAAGAGAAAATGAAATGAAGTTTTCCTAAATTTTCCATAGACTCTCAAAGATGGGTATAGACGTCTACGTACCAATCCGCGAGACTCTACTAGACATTGATCTTGTACTCATTAGACTTATTAACCTAGGGCTTTGATATCAATTTGTCACGACCCAAATTATTGTCATGATGGAACCTACACTTATCCTACCGATAGGTGAACCACCCCCCATTTCATAAGATATGTTATTTCAAATAAGTGAAAATGTAACTTAGACAAGAGTATCTTAAATCTTATAATGTCATAAATACTAGAAAATCAACCAATACAAATCCCCAAAATCTGGTCAGAAAAGCAAAAGATCTTTAATAATAGTAGTTGAAATACATGTCCCGTAGGACAAAAATAAAATGTTTTTCTGAATTAAAATAACATGAACTCGACTACTACTTCCAATTATATTCACAAAATCATAGGCAATTAGAGAACACTTCAGCATATCGATCATAGAGGAGAAGAAATGAATGTATATGTGGTGAATGCATGAATGCAATGCATTAGCCAATGTAAAGAAACCATAATACACATGCTAGCAGTCATTCCGTCTATTCATGACCCATAGGGGACTCAAGAGGTCCATATACTTGTTGTGGCATGGAACCCGATCCAATGTTGCGGTGTGCAACCCAATCCATAATAAGTACATGTTGTGGCATGCAACCTGATCCATAATAATCACATGTTGCGGACTGTAACCCGATCCATAATAAGTACATATTGGAGCATGCAACCTGATCCATAACTCAAAGCACATCTCCATTTTCCATGAATCATCCATAAATATGGCCCTCATAGCCCACATAACAGTAGTCAGACCAACCTAAGTGGATTTATCACCACAACCATGCCCAAAGGCCTATCACACATTCCCTATCATAATACTCTACTTTTAGCAAATTCCCTAAGAAAATACATTGGTACCCACCCGAGTGTTCATCGCAGCCACTAAGGTGGGACCTCTTTAACACCCAATAACCATTCAACATTTACAAACAATATACATTTTCCCTTCGGAGTCTAAACATAAACTGTAACTACATCAAAGCCACACACGAGCCACAAACCCTCAAATCAGAACCTTTTCTTTCTGAAATACCTATGAATGATCAAAGTCTACCAAATATGAACTCTACATTAAAATACAAATCTATTAATACCCATATTTCCATACTTCTATTTGGAACTCCAAAATGCACCCAAAAAGTGACCCATGTCCACAAGAAAAACTAGAATTTTATTTCAAAATTGGGTTATCCAAAGCTTAGTTAATCAATAACCAAAATATCAAGTAAAAAATCGCTAATCTTCGCATTCAATTTCCTATTTTTTTCCCAATCTCATCCTAGGGCTAAAATCCTCAATCACACTAACCCTTATGGAAATGAGGCTAAATAACAGATTAAAACATCAGGAGAAATAAATTAAGGATTACGATCTTACCCCCATAAGGAATCCACTCCCTAGCACTTGAAATCTCCTCGAACTGAGCTCTCAAACCCAAAATATGATCTAATGAAGTCTAGGTTCGAATTGGGGTTAAATCATTGTTCTGCCCGATCATTCATCGTGATCGCGAACTGGGTCATCGCGATCACGATGCCCATCCATGATTGGCCCAAACTAGTACCTCACAATCGTGATGCCTTGGCTCGCGACCGCGACTCGCCTGCCCCACTTATGCGCACATTCGCGATCGTAAATCATCTTAACGCAATCTCATAGGCTTGTTTCATCAAGGTTCATGATCGCGGCTCCCTACCTCGCAATCACGAAGAAGGAAACCAAAGACTGCTGAAACCAACGACTCTCTAAAGTCACAACATCCAATCTAATACTCGAAACTCATCTGGGCCCCTCCGGACATAAACCAAATATTATACTTGAGTATAATCGATGCTATGAACTTGGTCGCGCACTCAAAAAACAAATCAGACATCATTAGGATGCATTTTTCCACAAATCACCTCTAACTTTCTCAAAACTCAAAATTAGCCAACTAAGTACCCAAAACACACTAGAATGCCTCGGGAACCAAATCGAAGGCTTGACTAAGTCATAAATGACATTTCGAACCTAATAGAATTGATGAAACTCGAATACAAACACGTTTACCCCAAAAGTCAACTTTTAATTAACCCTTTCCATTCCTAAACTCAAGAAAGCTTCAACTTGGATTTTCTTTTCGTAACGAATCCGAGTTACTTTGAGAAGCATGCCACCCCTCCCAGGAAGTTATAAATATCAAGTTTAGATCACGAAAAAGGTGATTTAGGGAAATTGGGTTGAAAATCGTTAAATAATCAAATGGGTCGTTACAATGAGATCCGTGAAAACTATTTGCGCATTCGTCAACCCTACATAACTAGGAATTCAAAATGACCATAACGGGTCATGAAAGTGGTATTCGAGATATCGACTTCCTTATTGTATATACCCATATTGCCATACTTCTATTTGGAACTAAAAACAAACCGAAAAAGTGACCAAAGACCCACAAGGACAAAATTGGAATTTGTTTCAAATATTGGGTTGCCCAAAGCTTAATTAATCAATATCCAAAATATCAAGTCAAAAACCTCTAATCTTGGCATTCAATTTCCCCTTTTTCCCCAATTTTATCCTAGGGCTAAAATCCCTATATTTGACACTAGCCAACATGGAAACAAGGCTAAATAACATATTAAAACATTGGGAGAAATAAATTAAGGAATTCATCTTACCCCCATGAGGAATCCACTCCTTAGCACTTGAAATTGCCTCCAACTGAGCTATCAAACCCAAAATATGATCTAATGAGGTCTAGGTTCGAATTAGGGTTAAATCACTTTTCTGACCGATCCTTTATTGTGATCGTGGACAGGGTCATCAAGATCGCAATGCCCGTCCGCGACTGACCCAAATTGGTACCTCAAGATTGTGAGGCCTTGGCTCATGACTGTGATTCACCGCGACTTATATGCCCCACTTATGCACACATGCGCGACCGCAAAAGCATATTCACATGATCGCATAGGCCTATTTCATCAAGGCTCGCGATCACGATTCTCCTCCTCGTGATCGTAAAGAAAGAAACTAGAGACTTCTGAAACCAGCAATTCTCCAAAGTCACAATGTCCTATCTAACACTCGAAACTCATCCAGGACCCCTCTCCCTCCGACACAAACCAAATATGCTACCTTAGTATAATCGATGGTACGAACTTACTCGTGCACTCAAAACACTAATTCGACATCATTAAGACATATTTTTCACAAATCACCTCTAACTTTATCAAAACTCAAAATTAGCCAACCAAGTACCCAGAACACACATGAATGCCTCGGACCCGAACCATAAACTCGACCAAGCCATAAATGACTTTCCATTCAAAAAATGCAAGAAGGCTCTAACTTAGGATTTTCTTTTTGAAATGAATCTGATTTACCTCGAGAAGCGTGCCACCCCTTCCCACAAGTTATAAGAACCAAATTTAGATCACGAAAAGGGTTATTAAAGGAAATTTGGTTGAAAAGTGTTAATGACCAAACAAGTTGTTACAATGATATTCGTGAAAGCCTCTCTTGCATCGTCAACCATACATAACTAGGAATTCAAAATAAGCATAACATGTCATGAAAGCAGTATTCGAAATATTGACTTTCTTAACCTTTACCTGATGATATCCCGACCTGAGGTCAATTTGGAATAACATTAGACACCCTGAAGTTGGTCGAACAAGTCATCAATTTAAGGAAGTGGGTACTTGTTTTTTATGGTGAGCTTGTTCAGTTGATGATAGTCAATGCACATACGCAAAGATCTATCTTTCTTTCATACAAACAAGACCAGTGGGGCCCAAGGTAAGACACTTAGCCATCTAAATCCCTTATCGAGAAGGTCATTCAACTGACCTTTTAACTCTTTAGATTCTACAGGAGCCCTTATATACGGTAGAATAGATATTAGCTTCATACCGAGAAATATATCAATTCCAAACTCAATCTCTCTATCAGGAGGAACTCAAAGAAGGTTTTCTAGAAAAACTTCTAGAAATTCGTTAACAAATGGTACGGACTGAAGAGTTGGAGCCTTAGCATCGCCATCCCTGACATGAACTATGAGGTAGATGCAACCCTTGGTAATCATCTTTTTGTCTTTAAGATAGGATATAAACCTACCTATTTGTACTACTACATCACATTTCCATTCTAAAATCGGCTCATTGAGGAACTGAAGACTTACTATCTTGGTTCTACAACCCACTATGGCATAACATGATACCAACCATTCCATGCCTATGATTACATCAAAATATACCATTTCCAACCCAATTAATCCAGCTACTATACTGCGGTAATAGACTATAACTATCCAACCCCTATACACACATCTAGCTATAACGGACTATCCAATTAGAATAGATACATAAAAGTGTTCTATCACGCACCAAACCCCACCCTGTACGTAACATGCATCTGATGCTATGAACAAAACCGAAAACACATGATAAAAGCAATTAAACGTTTATTCTATTTCATTATCTCTTTATAACAAGTCATATGAGGTTTAAACATGAAAATTCTACATTTAGTAAAATCAATTGAGGTCTGATATAGATATTAAATCATAAAATGTGTTAAAGACTCAGCAACTCATACGAGGCTCTAAACATATTCATACAATCTGACAATTGTCTATGGAGCTTCTAATATAAACAAATGAGTATTAATCTTCGGGACGCAGCCCAGAACTGAAATACAAAGGCAAGTAAAAATAAGGTGGTGTCCCACAAATAAACATGTGGGCTCACCAAATAATCCAGAAAGCAGCAAGTTCTCATATCCGGTATGCGTATCACGAACCTGCTCTACAACGTTATCTGACATACCATGAAAAAACAATAATGGTATACCTAAGAACTGGGTACTCCGTCAGTCTCTAAGGGGAAATAGTTAACAAACCAAAAATAGGATAGTAAAAACAATATTAATGAAAACAATTCGAAATCCAAAGGTAGAGTATGACATCAAGCTTAGTAAAATTCCACAAAAGCAACCCATGTCGAAGAATACATCAAGTTACACTCATTTAGCATTTACCATATTAAGTCTTTTACTTACGAACCTGAAATCATCAACAATCCGACTTATGAGAAACCAAAGAACTAACACATGCCAACTCACGGACGAACAACCATTTGATACACTGGGGATTTATCCCACGGAGGCTAATCGTCTTTTGGACTAGCACAACAATAGATACATCGGATTCATGCCTTGGAGGTCAATCATTCTCTGGACTGACACAACAATACTCACAAGTGATTCATTAGGATCCATAATGGCTAATCATCCTCTGGACTAGCACAACTTGCCCATAAAGGCCCAAACACAAACAAGTATAAGTCATGGCATATTAGTCGAACCTACTTCTCAAGTCATCTTATCTATAATAAAGGTATTTCAAGTCATAAATCATTTTAGAAACCTTGTTCAAAGAACTTGTTCAATTTCAAATTCAAGAAAATTCATTCAACGGGTGAAACATGTTTAAACCCTTAACCTTTAGAAAATAAGTTTAATCATCCCAAAAATGAGGCAAACAAGTTCAATCAAAATATTATGTTATGTAAAAGGTCTGATGCATGCTTGAACCTACACACACATGACCTTGTCTAAAAATCATCTTCAAAATCGAGAACAAGTTCAACGAAGAACAACCACCAAACAAGTTTGACAATCACACTACAATAGTTTTAGATGAGAAAGATTAAAATTTATTTGTTTCTTTAAGTTTTCATGAAATTTCATAAATTATGGCTTTTTTAAGCCTTAAATCTTGTTCTTGAATCTTATGAGAATTATTCATGGATTCTAACCTTTTAGATTAATCTATACTAGTTCAAACATTAATAATAATATCATAAAATCAGAACTCTTACCTTTTGATGAAATCCCACTCTTCTTCTTTCCTTTAGTTATAAAAAATCTAGGATTTGGGAAGATGAACTAGTGTTAAAGAATAATGATTTTGATATTAGATTTATGTAGTATTTATGGTAATTGACTAACAACTTACCTTATATATTTTGGGGAAGATTTAGGGGTTTTCTCTCTCAAAAGGTCGTCCAAAATGATGTGGGATGAAATTCTTAAGACACAATCACGTCTTGGGGTTTATATACATGCAGGGTCGTTCTGCTATTGGTTATGCGTCTCAGATGGCCATGTGAAAACGCACTTCCAAACGTACATCAAGATAGAAAACTTAACAATTTTGGGTGAAAATGCGTCCAGGAAATGCATCGCATATAGAGAAATGCGACTGCATAATGCGATCTGCGATGCATATCGATCCATCAGAATACTTTGTGACCTTTCAGTAAAATAGTCATAACTCTTAACTCACATATTTATCTGAGCTTCAACTTAAATCATTGGAAAGGTATTTTAAAGGGCTACAACTTGCATGCTTTAAGGTTTCCCAAATTCTAAAATGAGTTACACGTAAATAGGCTAGAAGTCAGACCTACCGTAAACTTAGTCGATTCTATCAAATCTTAAGCACTTCACTATTTTCCTTGGTCTTATCTTAAATATTTCCAATCAAAATCATCTTGTTAAGACTTCATTTACCTAAAAGTTCATATTAATACCCATTTAACACATTCATACCTAATCCGGATGTTACACCCATGTACTTCATATTTCGTCATGTCATTGTTAAATACTGATGTACCGGGAAGATGTAAAGCCTTACTAAAGGGTAATGAAGATTTACAGCTTGATTATGGAAGTACCGGAGTATTGGGAAGTTAAATGGATCAAAGAAAGTATATTTCGACAAAATTAGAAAATTTGGGCATTTGACGGGAAAGTCGACGGATAGTCAATTTTCCACTCTGGGCCATCAATTTTTCCTAGAAGTTTGATGGACCGTTGAAGTATTTGATGGTCCCGTCAATCCCACCGTCGAATTTCGACAGAGGAAATTTTTCAGGAATAAAGTCGGGTCAATCGGCTTGTTCTTCATTTTCCACAAAAAATCAGATTTTCCAAGCCTCCCAAATTCTCTCTATCATAATTTATCATCCCCAGATAAAATCAAAGCCGAACTATGCTAGATTAATGCAATAATTCTCGTAGTAATTGAAGAAATCATCATCAACGTATTGAAGAGATTCTTAGAAACCCTTGGAATTGGGGCAACTTGCAAATTGAGGAAGGTTTTGATATGGAAAGGTAAGATCTAACCTATTTTATCTATAATTATGGTTAATTGATTATTTTGAGTAATTCGTGAAAGGATTTTCATAATCGAAACTTATAAACCTAAGAAATCAGTATATAAAGACTTGTGGGCTGTTTTGATCAAGATATGAGTTGGAATTAATTAGTATATTAGTTATTGGTGTTATTAATCTAAGAAAGTATGTTTCGGAGAATGGTGGGATTGAATTACATAAAGTTCCCTTTTGTTAACAAGTCCAAGGACTCTCTGTGATAAGATTATCAATAAAGATATCTAAATGAAGTTTCTTATTGGGAATATGGATTCGATATTGAGATCGACTCTTTGTTTCTATCGATAGTTGTTTCGTAAGGTGTGCGAGGGCGTGTAAGGCAATTGTAATCTCAAGGATAAGGTATGTAAGGCAAACCTTCTTTCTTGGCATGAATCGATACATTGATCCTTTAATCGGTAAAATGAAGTAGCGAAAATATTCTTTGAAGAATCGATAATAATTCATGACTACTATTTTGTTCATAATATCTCTCGGGTTATATGAGTCCCAAGTGTTTGTATCTGGATCTTTGAATGTAGCGCCAATAATAATAGTGGGGTGATAACGACAATAGAATACTCCGGCTCTGATTATGGTATCTAATAGAGTCTGTCCTGCATTGCACTTATATATGTACTTATTTTCTTACTGATCCGTGCTTTAGTCGGTCGCGTATGTCACGTAGATGTGCACCCAGCTGCAGTTGGTTTGATATCAGACCTCCTGTCGATCCTTGTCAAACTGCTCAAAATTCCAAGGCTTGCTTTCAAATCCAATCTTTAACCCCTTCTGAAGAGACAGAAAGGGCTTTGAAGACCCTATATGATCAATCGCGGGTTCTCGTTCGAAATGCCGAGTCCCACATTTGGGTCTGGTACGATCGGGTATTATATATATATATATATATATATATATATAGTATGATATGATTTTCCCCACATAGTGGAATGATTTTTACTGGCATTCATACATATGTTTTTTAATGACAGAGTAGGCCCCCAGAGGCTATTATGAGTTTTAGCTTAATTCTTATTTCCATATCTTTCATGTTATATCTCATGTTTAGATATGTTACCTACCATACATATTCAGTTAATCTTTCGTATTGATGCCCTTCTCTGGGGCACTGTGTTCATGCCCGCAGGTACAGATAGACAGAGTGGCGCTTCTCTTTAGTAGGTGATCTGCTAAGCTGGATTGTTGACGCACTCTTTCTCTCATAGTTGTATTACAGGAGTTTTAGGTACTGATTCATATGATACTAGTATTTTGGGGTATGGCAGGGCCCTATCCCGACATGGTGATATATTTATATGACTCTTAGAGGCCTACAGATCTCTGTACAGTAGATGTTGGTATGTCATGGCATTGTCGACCCCTTTTGTTAGTAGTATAATTGTATTGTGGCCTTGTCGGCCTTGGATATTTGTTGGTATGTATATATCCTGATGGGACTCTTCTGTGTGTAGGTTATCCTTTAGTCTTGTCATATATAGTTAATTGGAGGCCTTGTCGGCCCAAGTCTTATGTTTCAAGATTCAGATACTAGTGGTAAGCTCATGCCTTCATGCACTGGGTATTGTCCACCCCCCACCCCCACCCCCAAGGCTGGGGTGTGACACTGGATTTATAGAGTGTTATATTATCCCCCTGTCAGGATCCTTCGTCCTCGAATGAGAGTTATGGCCTAAGATTTTTCACTAAACCTCAAGTTTCAGATTTTTCGCTAGAGTCCTGCTGCACTGCAAATCATTACACATTAACACTCTGTTAGCACCCTAAAAATAACCATATGCCCCCCCCCCCCCGAGACTTCCACGACTACACCAAACAAGGATAAGTATGAATCGGGGGATTCTCATCTTCAGTCCACATTATCACATAAAATTGATAGGGAATAAATTGGGGTATCTCTTCTCATGTCCTCCTCCGCTTCCCAAGTTGCTTCTTCGGTATTATGATTTTACCACAAGACTTTAACCGAAGCTACATCTTTTGTCCTCAACCTCATAACTTAATGATCTAGGATTTGCACAGGTTCTTCTTCACAAGACAACCCTTCGTGAGTCAAGATATGAGAAGGATCGGGTTTATACAACCTCAACATTGAAATGTGAAATACAAGATGCACCATATATATCTCAGACAGTAAATTCAACTCGTAAGCCAGCTTTCTAATTCTTCTCACAATTTCATAAGGAACAATAAAACGATTGCTAAGCTTACCCTTTCTACCAAACCGCATCACTCCCTTCATCGGTGTCACTTTTAAGAATACCTTGTCACCAACCAAAAATTCTATCTCACGACGCCTCATGTCCATTCAAGACTTCTGTCAACTCTGAGATGTCTTCAATCGTTGTACAATGAGGTTCACCTTCTCAATTTTTTGTGAACTGAGTCAGGACCCAATAGTTCTACTTCAGTGGGTTCAAACCACCCAATTGGAGATCTATAATGTCTCCCATAAAGAGCCTCATAAGGAGCCATTTGAATACTCATTTGATAATTGTTATTGTAAGCAAACTCCACAAGAGGTAGATGCTCATCCCAAATAACTCCAAAATTAATTGCACACGCTCTCAACATGTCTTCGCCAGTATGTATAGTTCTCTGGCTTCTCCTCCATCTGCGGATGGAAGGCATTGCTCAAATTCACTCGAGTTCCCAAAACTTCTTGGAATGATCTCCAAAAGTGAGCAGTAAATGGTGGACCTCTGTCAGATATGATGGATGTTGGAATTCTATGTAATCTGACTATCTCTTTCAAATACAACTTTGTATAACTTGCGGCAGTATCCATCATCTTTACCGAAAGAAAATGCGCAGACTTTGTGAGTCTATCCACGATCACCTAGATAGAGCCAAACATTTCCTTCATGCGGGGTAAACCCACAACAAAGTCCATATTAATCATCTCCCACTTCCATTGGGGAATCTCTAAATTCTAAGCCAAACCACCAGGCCTTTGGTGTTCGGCCTTCTCCGGTTGACAGTTCAAACACTTATCCACGGAGTTAGAGATATCTACCTTCATGTTCTTCCACCGGTAGTGTAGCTTCAAATCTTTATACATCTTGGTGGTTCTCGAATGCACAGAATATTTGGAACTGTGTGCTTCCACCATCAAATCTTGTCAGAGACCATCAACATCAGGGACACATAAGCGTCTTTGGAACCTTAGGACATCATCCTCAGCACCAATGGTGAATAAAGTGTACTCACCCTTTTCCACTCTATCTCGCAGCTTCACCATAAGTCCATCTTCTTGGACTTAATCCTCCTCATAATATTGGATCGCGCTTGTGTAATCCCCACTAACTCCCCATTTTCAGTTTCATCGAGTTGTACTCCAAGACTGGCAAGTCTTCGAATTTCCCTACACATCGGTATCTCATAAGCATGCAAATACGCTAACATACCCATAGATTTCCTGCTCAAAGCATCAGTAACAACATTCATTTTACCAGGATGATACAAGATGTTCAAGTCATAATCATTAAACTACTCCAACCATCTTCTCTTTCTGAGATTCAACTCTCGTTGCTTGAAGATATATTGCAAGATTTTGTGATTAGTGTAGACATCACAGTTCTTACTATACAAGTAGTGACGCCAAATCTTTAGAGCAAAAACCAAATAGCCAATTCCAAATCACGAGTCAGATAATTCTTCTCATGTTTCTTCAACTGTCGCGAAGCATAGGCAATTACCTTACCATTCTTCCTCAACACACAACCCAAACTAATTCTGGAAGCATCACAATAAACTACATAACCACCAGACCCTGAAGGCAAAATCAGAATAGAAGCTAAAGTAAACCTCACCTTAAGCTCTTGAAATCTCTTTTCACAGGCTTCAGACCATTGGAACTTAGCAATCTTCTGAGTCAATAGCATCAGTGGTGAGTCTATAGATGAGAAACCTTCCAAAAACTTCCGATAGTAACTTGCCAAACCCAAGAAACTATAAATATATGTTGCACTCGTGGGTCTCGGCCAGTCCTTAACTACCAAAATTTTCTGAGGGTCCACTTTGATACCTTTGCTAGACACTACGTGACCCAAGAATGTCATAAAGTTAAGCCATAACTCACATTTAGAAAAAAATCATAAAGCTTGTTTTCCTCAAGCGTTTTCAAGGTTATTCTCAAGTGACATGCATGCTCCTCACGACTCCTTGAGTACACCAGAATATCATCAATAAATACAATAATAAAACAATCAAGGAAAGGCTTGAATATATGATTCACCAGGTCTATAAACACAACAGGTGCATTAGTTAGACTAAAGGACATCACCAAAAATTTAAAATGCCCATAACGAGTATGAAAATTATTTTCGGAATATCCTGCTCCTTTATTTTCAGCTGATGATACTCAAACCTCAAGTCAATCTTGGAAAAGAACTTAGCATATTGAAGTTGGTCGAACATGTCATATATCCTGGGAAAAGGATATTTATTCTTAATGGTGACCTTATTAAGTTGACGATAATCAACACACATTCTAAGAGAACCATCTTTCTTTCTGACGAATAGGACCAGAGCACCTCAAAGTGAGGTACTTGGTCGAATAAAACCTTTATCCAACAAGTCATTCAATTGGTATTTCAATTCTCATAGCTCTGTCAGAGCCATAAAATACAATGGGTTAGAGATCGGTTGAGTATAGGGAAAGACATCAATCCCAAAATCAATAACTCTATCAGGCGAAATACCTGGAAAATCCTCTGGAAACACTTCAGGAAATTAATTAACTATGGGAACAAAGTAAAGTTTGGGTTCTACAGCTTGAGTATCATTGACAACAACCAGATGATAAGTGAATCAGTTTATAAGCCTTAAGATAAGAAATAAACCTACATTGAGGCTTAACAATTTCACTTTTCCACATAATAATTAGTTCATTAGGGAATGCAAAATGAAATAACTTATAGTGGCAATCCACATTGGAATAGCACGCAGATAGACAATCCATCCCCATAATCACATCAAAATCTACCAGCTCTAGTACAAACAAATCAGTTGTAGTCTCATACCGCTACACAATTTCTCTAGACTCTAGAAGTAATAACAGAAACACTAGTAGGGGTATCCACAGAGAAGGATTCTAACAATAGTTTGGGATATACCCCAAAATGAAGAGCAAACTATGGTGTCACATAGAAAAGATTTTGGCCTAGGTCAATCAACGAATATGCATCAAAAGAGAAAATAGTGATAGTACATGTGACCACAGCATCTGAGGCTTTAACTGCCTCCCTATCAGCCAAACCATAAAGTTGAGGTTATCCTTCATTAGCGGTGTTAGCAACCGCTTTTCCAGTTCCATTACCACGAGCATTAAAAATGTTGTTAACATTAACAACAAGCGGATTCTTAGCAGCAACAGAAGCAAATGGATTATTTTTCTGTCTAGATGAGTTATCCATTTCACGTAACCATTTCCTACAATCTTTCATCATATGACCCCTTATGCCACAGTGCTGACAAATATGATCCTCCCATATAGATGAATGTCGGCTACCACTTTGCGAATATATGTTCTGATTATTGTTCCTCTGGCCTTGCCTGCTTGACAAAACACTAGCACTAGTGTAGGCATCAAAATAAGCAGGTGCAAAATACCCTTGCCTTTGCGCCCCATTATGTGAACCACTAAAACCACCCACAGACCGGTCCTTCTTACTTTGTTCCCTTTCTAACCTCTCTTCACTATTCCAGTTCTCTTGATGCTTAGTGAACCCAACCAAGGATGAAAATGTACAAGTAGGAGACATAGCAGTGGTAGAACATGCAGACTTATTATGTGGCATCAGACCACGCACAAACCTGGTCAACTTATGCTTCTCAGTCAGAATTATGTACATAACGTATCTTGCCAGATGGGTAAACTTCAAACTATACTCACGAATAGACATAGTGCCTTGCTCGATTTTCTCAAACTTGGTAGCTAAAGCGAACTGCTCTTCATCATAAAGGAACCTCTCTATAAATATCCCCTCGAACTCAGGCCAAGTAGGAGCTGGAGAATTGATACCTAGCTCGGCATCTCATATTTCAAACCAAGCATAAGCAACATCCTTCAACTGATATGTTACGTATTCCACATCTTCAAAACCATGGGCATTCATAGCACTTAGAGCCTTGAAATACTCATCCATAAAGTTTTGGGGATCATCTTCTTCTCGCGAACCAAAGAACTTAAGTGGAATCAGCCCTAAAAAGTGCTTAAGTATCCCTCCACTAGCAAGTGTCAGATCGCACCCCCACGCTGATGTTGGCTACCACAAGGGCGATAAGCATCTGAGTAACATTACACCTACAGCAGGGGCCATATGAGTAAGTGGTGTTGGTGGTGGTTCTTGGCACACATTTTCGTTCTCCACCTCAATATTTGCCTCAGAAGCAGCATGGTTTGTGATCTTGATAGGTCGTTTAGCAGATAAGGAACCCGAAGCAACATTTTTCCCTTGGTTAGTGATGTGTCATGGAATTAAGACACATTTGATGCTTTTTAACAATAAGTCTTACTTGTTTTTAAGAAAATTTGTGTTGTTTTAATGTGTTTTATTTATGTTTCAGGTAATTAGATTTTCATCGATTTTGGGAAATTGTACGGACCATCGAATATCTGACGGTCCATCGATTTTCAACGGCTCTTACCAGGGTCATATGATGCTTACCGCTTTGTGAAGGTTAATAGATGGGAAGGATGTTGGTGCCTTCGAACATTCGACAGTCCATATTTTGTACCGTCAAAGTTCCACCATCAAATATTTGACAGATCATAGAATGTTTGACAGCCCATCGAATTTAGCGAGCATGGGTTGTTTTGTCAAGATTTTTTCTGAGTTTTTGACTTGTATAAATACTTTGTAGGATTTTATTATTAAAACATCATCAGTTTTAAGTATTGTATTGAGAGCTTTGAGTACTTAGGATATTTTCAAAGGTTTCAAGAACAAGTTCCATTATTTTCATCTTCGATTCTTCGTTTGTAAGTTTAATGACAATTTCAATACTTTTTTGTTATCATCAATAATATGAGTACCTAAACCTTTATCTGAGATTGTGAACCCAATGGTGGGTGTTATGCAATAGGTTTTTAATAGTAATATACGAGTTGTGGATTGTTAGTAATTAATTACTTCTTATTCATTCATACTGATTAGTAGTTGCAAATATTAATCCAGGCCAATAAATTCTATTTTTCTTGCGAAAGTTAGTTATAGTTTGGTAGCAGTAATTATCAAGGACTCGGGATGTTAACTCTCATTTAATAACTCATGTTTAACTTGGAATAATTAATCGTTCTTAATGACAGTCTTCTATATTTGGAAAAATCATGAAGATAAATACCTTCTAACTATTGGAAAATATTAGGAGGTCACATAGAGAATAAGTGCATACAATAAGCAATCCATAAGGAGGACATTACGTTAATACCTAGAGCATAACATCTAACCTAAGTGGGGACACAATCTTAGTTCTTTAATTATCTGAATTTAAATCAATTCAATATAGTTGTTACTATTACACAACCTTTACGGAATTAGAATAAAGACCTACGTCAAGTGATACACTACGATAGTAAGCTTTTCTCCTCATATTCTCTGTGGGATTCGACCCCAACCTTGTTTGGTTACTATATTTGACAACGTCCACTTTACCCCATAACTTAGGTGTAATTTGAGCATATCAAATTTTGGCGTCGTTGCCAAGGAATACGGTTTTGAAATTACTAATGAGTGTTTGCTTTACTAAAGTATTTTTTTATTCTATCACACCTTGTTTTCTTTTTTGGTGAACCGGGTGAAATGGCAGGTAGAAACGAAGGTCACGGAGCTAATGGTTATAGGGGAGGCAATCCAGTTTACCGGCAAATGCTTCGCCAAAGGCGACCCTCTCCTCATTCTGCCCTTCCTATTGGGATAGCAGCCTTCGGGCTTTGCCTACCCTTTCTAATCCAAAATTTTGGCTTGGCCCGGGAAAGCACTGGAAACAACTGAAAGGAAGGGGTCCATGTAGCTATTGTGTCCGCTCCCTTCTTAGTCAATGGGTCACAGCAAGTTCGGCATCTACTACAAAAGAGAGAATCCACTTCATCTAACCACATCTCTTCTAGGCAGCATGTGGAATGGATGAGAGCAGACCATTTTGGATATATAATCCAAGTCGAGAGTAGAGTTATAGGAAAAGTCGTCTGATGGGAAGTTGAAAATGAATGAGAATATGTATTCGTGGATCTTATTCAAGAGTTTGAATATGCATCAACCATTGTTCCACCTAGGGCTAGTGCTAATTTCAAAAGTAACAATTCGCTCTACCAGTTGCTCAAGCTTTTGGGTGTGTGCTCAACACATACTAAGAACGTGACTTCTCTGGATGCACTAAGGCTTCATATTTTCAAATATTCTTTGGTTGGGGAAGCTAGGGCATGGTTTGAGAAGTTGCCACATAATTCGATCTACACTTGGGCTGAGCTAGTGAATATTTTCCTGAAAAAATGGTTTCCTCCGAGCAAGAAGGCTGAGCTTCGAGATAAGATTTTAGAATTCAAGAAGATCCGAGGGGAGAAACTTTATGAGGTGTGGTAGAGGTTCAGGCAGTAAATGATGCAGTCTCCAAATCACAGTTTTTTGAGGAATATTCTGATGGAGAAATTCTACATTGGGCTGGACCCGATGACACAATCAGTGGATAATAATGCTACAGGTGGATGATTTATGGACAAGACCTTCACGCGTATCACCAACTTACTTGATAAGCTGACAACACATAATCAAACATGGCATTCAGGTGGGAAATAATAGAGTAGCATATGGGCTCCTTTACTAAACAACATAGTAAAGAAGAACCAAGATAGAGATCAAATCATTGCTCAGCTAGCTGTAAATATCACTTTGATGACCAAGAGGATTTCTGAAGATGAGATGAAGAAAGTGAACGCAATTGATGAGATACAGTCACTACCGAATGACATATATCAGCCGCAGGATGGTCCATATGCTGAGGGGCCACCGATGCAATTTGAAGATGCTAACTATGTGAATAACTCCCAAGGGGTTATCATAAGCAGAACTATTAGAACCAGGGGTTTGGTTATCAGAATCAGTACAAAAATCAAAATCAGAATTAGAATCAGTACAAAAATCAAAATCAGAATTAGAATCAGTGGAGACAACAAAGAAAAGGTAATCGGTATAGGTATAATGACTACGGTGGCTCAAAGAAGGAGAACTACAATAATAATGGTAACTACAGAAATCAGAATTCCAATATATATTTCACTAAAGGGTCAAGGGTCCAATTCACAAAACTGGCATGAGAATTCTTCGAATGATCAGGATACTTCTAGATTGGAGAGTATGATTGAAAAGGTATTGGCCAACTAAGAGATAACAAACAAGTCCATAAAAATCTTGAGTGAAGTTGTGGGCTCTCATATAGCTTCTAAACAAAAGCCTGAGTCACAAATGAGTGATATTTTGATAGAGTAATACACGAAGCAGTGGGGTACACATACGAGGGATACAATTTAGAATCCTAAAAATAGCGGAGGTGATATGGCCAACTACAATGTGATCATTGCTCGAAGTGGGAAACTACTTCAAAGTCAGGCTGAGAAAGTTGTTCATATAAAACCTGTTGAGTTAGACGAATAGGAACCACTTAATGTGACTAGTGTTGTTGATGATATTCCTATCCCAAACCCTAGTGTTGTTGAAATTGATGATGTTGTTTCAAGGAAACCAAGGCTCCAGAGGTGATCATAGAAAAGGGAAAAGGCAAGATAACAGGGGCTCTAAGACCATTGACACGGATGTACAAATCCACAACTCATTTTCCTCAAAGGTTGGTGAAGAAAACTGAGGATGCAAAATGTCAGAGATTCTATGATCAATTGAAGTAGTTGTCGATGAATAGTCCCTTCATGGATACTTTTCAGGAAATGCCAAGATTTTCTAAGTACCTAAAAGAGTTGATTACAAAAAAGAGGTCGATTAAGCATGACACTGTGAGTATGAATCACCGTGTTAGTTCGATTAATTCTATGAATATGGTACAAAAGAAAGGAGATCCAGGGCCTTCACTATTCCCTGTACTATCGGTCAGCATTATTTGGCCAGAGCTCTTTGTGATAATGGGGAAAGCATTAGTTGATGCAACTTTCTATCTATAAGCAATCATGTTTCGATATGCCAAGGCCGACTCGTATGAGATTATAGATGGTTAATAGATCTATTAAGAGGTCGGTGGGAGAAATTGATGATGTTCTTGTTCATCTAGGTGATTTTCTTTTGCCTATGGATTTTGTAATTCTTGACCATGTAGTTGATAAAGAGATTCAGATTATTTTGGGTCGACCTTTCCTTTCTACCGGAACTCATGGATTCTAAGAAAAATGATACAAATTCAACGTTAATGATGAAAAAGTCATTTTTCAATCGAGCAAGGGAATGAAGTTGCTGAGCAACTATAAGAGTATTTCAGTGATTGATTTTGTTGATGTGATTGAAGAGACCATTGAATTCAAAATGGAGAAAGAGTGCCTCGGTGAGGCTCTAGCTATGATTTTGGTAAAATTTGATGATGGTGATGATATGGAGGAGTATGTGGAGACTGTGAATTATTTGGTAGATTTGGGTTCATACAATTACTCGCCAAAGACACTTTCTCTTGATTTAGAGAATAGTTCCACTCCTCCAGCAAATTTGTCCATTATTGAACTACCAAAGTTGGAGCTGAAACAACTTCCTTCGCACTTGAGGTATGAGTTCTTGGATTCGGATAATACATTACTTGTAATTGGTCTGTGTTGTTGAGTGAAGAGTAGGTGAAAAGGGTTCTAGATGCGTTGAGAAAGTACTTAAGAGCTATTAGTTGGACCATAGCTGATACTCGGGGGATTCTCTTTGGAATTTGTTAACATAAGATCAAGCTTGAAGAAAATAGTACAGCGAGTGTAAAGCACAAGAGACGATTAATCCACCTATGCAAGATGTGGTAAAAAAGAGATTATCAAGTGGCTAGATACTGGAGTTGTCTATCCGATAGCTAATAGTTCTTGGGTTAGTCCAGTTCAGTGTGTTCCAAAAAAGGGGTGGCACCATTGTGGGGCCAAACACAAAGAATGAGTTGATTCAACAATGAACAGTCACAGGTTGGATGGTGTGTATGTACTATAAGAAACTGAATGCTGCAACATGCCGAGACCATTTCTCTATGCCTTTTATTGATGGGTACTCTGGCTACAATCAAATTAATATCGCTCTGGAGGACCAAGAAACGATGACATTTACATGTCCCTATAGGACCTTTGCTTTTAGCCAAATGCCCTTTGGGTTGTGCAATGCTCCGACCACATTTCAGAAAAAGTCTTATTTACCCTTTTCAACGCGGGTGGTTTATGTCTGGTCCTTTCGGGTCGCCTGACCTAGGCTGATATGTATGATGTCTATCTTCTCTAACATGGTGGAAGACTTCTTGGAAGTTTTTATAGATGACTTTCCAGTAGTAGGTGATTCATTGGACGATTGTCTTGACCATCTGGGTTAGATGTTGAAGAGGTTCAAAGAGACTAATCTTGTCCTAAATTGGGAAAAGTGTCATTTTCTGGTGAAGGAGGGAATCGTGCTTGGTCACAAAATCTCTGAAAAGGGTATTGAGGCCGATAAATCCAAGATAGAGGTGATTTCCAAGCTTCCTTCGCCTATCTCAGTTAAGAGAGTTTGCAGCTTCTTTGGACTTGCTGGCTTCTACAGGCGCTTCATAAAGAACTTCTCTAAAATTGCTAGTCTGATGTGCAAGCTTCTTAAAAAAGAGGCTATGTTCATGTTCGATGAGAAGTGTTTGTATGCATTCAAAAAATTGAAGGAGCTACTCACTTCAGCTTCTATTATTACTTTGGCAGACTAGTCTTTGTCTTTTGAGTTGATGTGTGATGCTAGTGGATTTGTGATTAGTGTTGTGCTTGGTAAATAGCACAATAAGATTATGCACCTGATTTATTATGCTAGAAAGACTCTGAATGAAGCTCAGATGAATTATATTGTGACCGAATAGGATCTGCTGGCTATTGTCTATGCCTTCGAGAAATTTCGAACCTACTTGCTGGGTTTGAAAGTGGTTATGTATACAGAACATGATGCATTGAGATATCTGATGACAAAGAAAGAGGATAAATCGAGGTTGATTTGTTGGGTGCTATTGTTGTAAGAGTTTAATTTTGAGGTGAAAAACTGGAAAGGGTTTGAAAATCAGGTTGTTGATCATCTTTCGCGACTTGAAGAGGCTGGTGAATCGAAGAAAGAGCTAGATATCGATGATGCTTTACTTGATGATAGGATTTTGTCCTTGTCATGTGCCATAGCTCCCTAGTATGCTGATATTGCTAATTTTTTTGTTACTGGTTTTGTGCCTGAGGAGCTTAAAAATTATCAGAAGAAGGAAATTCTTACGAGATTGTCGCCAATATCACTGGGATGAGACATACTTGTTTCAAAGTTGTGCTGATTATATTATTCGAAGGTATGTGTATGAAGATGAGGTGATGTCTATTCTGAAGGCATGTCATGACTCTCCGATTGGGGGTCATCATAATGGAAACAGGACAACAACTAAAGTTCTTGAGTGTGAGTATTACCGGCCCACCATGTATCAAGAAGCGCATATGATAGCTAGGTCATGTGTATGCCAAAGGCAGTGAAGCAACGCGAGAAAGCACGAGATACCTCTGAATTTTGTGATAGAGGTGAAAAAATTTTATGGGGGGGGGGGGGGGAGGGGAGGTCGACTTCATGGGTCCCTTTGTGAGCTCTTGTGGAATGAAATACATATTGGTTGATGTTTATTATGTCTCTAAATGGTTAGAAGAAGTGGATTTACCCAATAATGAAGCCAAGAGTGTGCGGGGGTTCTGGAAGAAGAATATTTTCACCCGTTTCGGCACACCGAAGGCAATTCGAGCCAAGAGATTAAGAGTATTCTAGCTAAAATAGTTAATGCAAATAGGACTGACTAGTCGAGAAAGCTAGATGATGCTTTTTGGACTTATATCATGGCATTCAAGATGCCTATTGGGGCTTCACCTTACCGTCTAGTTTATGATAAGGCATGTCATTTGCCTATTGAGCTCGAACACAAAGCCCTGTGGACTTTGAAAAAGTTAAATATGGATTGGGATGAAGAAGTCGAGCATCGATTGTTTCAACTCAATGAGATAGATGAGCTCACATATCAAGCATATGAGAGTGAATCCTTGTAAAAGGAGAGAATGAAGCAGTATCATGATAAAAGTATTTTGAAGCTGGACTTTAGCCGAAAGATGATGTCTTGTTGTTCAGTTCAAGGCTGAAACTCTTCTCGGGCAATCTAAAATCGAAATGGTCTGAGACATTCTAAGTGATGAGTGTTTTACCTAATGGCTCGATGGAGTTAAAATCTGGAGATGGTACTCAAACTTTTAGAGTAAATGGCCACAGGGTGACACACTACCATGACTACATTAATGGTGACAAGATCATGGATAGATACTATCTGAAGCATGGATACACTCCTAAACCCGATCCTGAATAAATAGGTACCACTGTCGTGCCGCGGCATGAAATCAAGCGCTTCTTGGAGCCAACCCAAGTTTAAATTTCTATATTTTTATTTGTTTTTATTGTTTTCAGTAGTGTAGTGTTTTTGGTTTGTGTAATGTGTGTTGGTGTTGCAGCAATTCTAGGTCACAAAGAAAAAATAAAAGTCTGTAGTATTCAGGCCACAGGGAAAATTACGGACCGTAAAAAGTTCGACGGTCTGTCAATCCCCACCGGTTTTACCAAGTCTCAAAAGGGTGCTCACTGGTTTGTAAGGTTAAGAAATGGTGGAATTCGACGGACCGTCTAAATTTAAATGGTCCGTCCTTTGCTGCCACTTCCTCAAAAGTCCAAGTAAGTTTTCGTACTTTGGGGATCGTAAAATACTCGACGGTACCATCAAACATTTGACGGTCCGTCAAATTCACACGACAGTTAACAAAACTTAGACTGATGCTCTTTCTTTTCCACTTCTTCCAAAATCAAAACTCTTCACCCTTTCGCTCCTCCATAACCGATCAACCTTACAACTCCATTAACTCCCACAAAGTACTAATACCCCATCACCCACACACCATTGACTCACCCTCACCCTCTGTGCACAACCTTAGCCAATAAACAGAGCATCGGCTTCTTTCCACCGTGTGCACCATTTTGTTGTTGCAACTTCTGGCTATTATCAGGTATGTTGATGTTGTACTCTCTTCTTTGGTGAACATTACACATAGAAATCCTATTGTTGGTGACATTTGATGCTGGGTAGATAAGAATTTCACCTAGGGTTTACAATTCAACTGATAATTGACATTGTGAGTGTTGTTTTGTGATTGTTGTTGTTCGAACTCTCTTGTGGGTGCATTATCAGGGTAGTGAACTAAATTATAGTTAAAATTTGCCTATGGTTTGAAACTGAACTCGTATTCTTGCTAGTTTCTAAAATTGGTGGCAATTATTGGTTGGGAAAAAAGGATTTGGTATGCTTGTTGTAGTCTAAGGCTCGTGGCGATGAGAATATCGTACCTCCATTGAGTCGGCGGGCATTTTGATCCACATTCGTGTCGATTCATTATTCCCACTAATTATTCTTGAAATGGATTGTGAGAAACATGACTAATGAATGGGAGTGAAGTCTGAGTAGCTTCCAATGGGTCGGAGGGCATTTCGATAAAAAACTTTGGTTTGATATTGTTATGCCCGCCAAACAAAACTCAATAATATACCAATAGTCGTAATCCTGTGAAACAAAAAGGGTAAAGTCTGAGTAACCCAAGCCCGACACCCCTAAAATCATTCAAATGGATAAATGAAATATGTGTGTGTGTGAAGTTCTGGATAATTGTAGACCTTGAAAATTGTTCTATGATAGGGTCGTAAATGATTTTACGGTACCGTCAATAATTTTACGGATCATAAATTATTTGTAAGGTACCGTCAAATTACTTTGCCGTCAAAATTTTGACGGTCTACAGAAAACTGAAAACCTGAGACACTGAAACATGATTTTAATGCTTTTGTTTGATACTTTCTTGGGCCTATTGACTGGAAATGTCTTATCTTCGCATGTATGGCTCCTCCTAAATTGCAAACCAAATGAGGGGACGGTTCTAAGCAACCCGAGAAAGGCAAAGGTAATAATTGGACTGTTGTGTAAACCGAAGTGAGAGATAAAGCCTCAAACCATGAGGTTGAGGGTATTTTGGCCAAAAAAAATAAGGCCTCTGCTCCCATTCCACACCAGCCAGTCTTATCGTCACCCCCACCTTTCGATTCCTCCCAGTTTGATGAGGAGGGATCGTCTCCATCTAGATTTGATGATAGGGATTCTGACTAGGCTTCCAAATCTGAGGCTGGGGATGATGCACATGCATCCCATATAGCCACCAGAACTCACAATGCTTCTCTTCTAGCCGATGATAGTGATGATGATGCGACATTGCAAGAGATTTTGAGAAAATATTTAGAAGAGGACCGTTTATGATTCATAACTGAGGGTGAAAATGAGTTGTTTGACAAAGGTATTGCATTGATAAAGGGGAATAGAGCAAATCTTAGTAGGAGCATTTATGAGGAGCAGTGGATTAATTTGAGGGGTTAGAGATCATTCCCCACACGAGAGATACTTTGGAGTTCTACAGGCTAGGCTTTCTAGACAATGCTCCGTGGGAGTATTGTCTTGTTCTGGTGCGAGAGTTCTATGCTGCTTATGGGGCCATGATCAACAAATTAAAGAAACCAAAGAAACTAATACGCTAGATTCCACTATCATATGAGGTTGAGGTGCTGGATATAAAAGTCCATATATCCCCAACAGCAATCAACCGAGTCTACTTTGGTAATGATTACACTGCATCGGCCTAGGAAACTGAGTTGAATGATAAACTAGACTGGAGTAAGTTATAGAGTATACGTGATTGGGTGGCTACAGTGATTGCAAAACATAGCAAGCGGAGTGAGGCTACAGATATGTCACAGAGAATACTAAAACACTGGTTGATGCTCGAAGGAAAATTTTGGTGGAGTGTGGTGCAAATGAGAATTCTTCCCACTTAGGCAGATAATTCACTCACTACGGATCGAGTTGTTCTAGTCACTACATTGGTGTCTCGGTACCCGGTAAATTTTGGAAGGTATATGATAGAGGAGATTCAGCAGAGAGCGTCACATCCTTCCACTTCCTTCATTCTACCATGTCTGATCACTAAGCTATGTCATAGAGCATGTGTCCCTACTTTTCCAACTAGAGATCACCGCATCACCGTGTCACATGTACGTGATTTGCAGAAGTATAAAAACAAGGCCCTCATAGAGAGTCTTAATACTGAGGATAGTTTACCATCATTACTTGAGGGGCGTGAAGAGCCCCAGGATGATCAGACTTTCGGAGCTGCAGGTGACGTTACATAGGTGTCGCCTAGCCTATACTATAGACATTGTTCCACCACCTGCACTTGCACCTATTATCGAGCCAAATTCTTTCTGCACAACCACAAGTTGTTGCCAGAGTTGCATACCTAATTGTCATTACTAAAGATAACTTCATGCAGTTCACGATTAAGGCAGAGAGGGCAAATAGACATACAGAGGTTATTAGGTGGCAACTCAAGAACTTTGTGTACAAGGAGATTACCACTACTCTTGAGCCACTAAGGCTAGCCATGGAGACATCTCACCAGGTACTACATGCTCGCCTGGATGGGTTTGAGATTAGGCTGGCACCTCTCAAGCAGTTAGGTCCGAGTAGTGATTTGGGTCACTTCGGATTGAGTTAGAGCAGTTGAGAGCTGCAGTTCATGCACTGCAGGCTCATGGTCATGTTGCATTAGAGGATCCGCCTTCGACCAAGAAGGTGAACATTTCAAATTTTGTCACCGTGTATTAGTTAATTGAGGATGAGAAGTCTCCAGCTACCACTCTTACGGATGATAGACGGAAGAGGCCAAGATATGAGGATGATGAGTTGAGTGATGAGCTGCGAAAGAGGCCTTGACCTAGGGTCAGATCATAGAGGAGCAGAATTTCTGATTAGCCATGCAGAATTCTCTTACCGAGAATTACCCTACTGTTGTTCCCAATAGGATTATCGGTGTTGCATTCAGCTGTGCTACGACCGGAGTGACCTTGCCTCTACCCCTACCTATACTAGTGCTAGATCCTGTTGGTACTACTATTTTTTTATGCTGTTGTAGATACAATTCATGCCTCAGAGGCCACGTCACATAGCGATGAGCAGCGCGCCTAGAGCGCCTCAGGTAGTTCTTACCTCCTTGTCTTTATGTTACTGCATTAGGGACAATGCATGATATTTCAATTGGGGGTGGGGCTACTTGACTTTATATAGTGTATATATGTGTTTAGGACCCCCTCAGTTTTTCTTTGCCATAGTTCTTTTCCCGAGGGGTTTTATTTCTGTTGAACCTAGAATGTTTAGGTCGTATTTTGATAAAATAAAGTAACTTTGACTTATGTGGTGGTGGTTTGAGTAACATAAGGCATGCTTGATGTTGATACTTGAAAAATACTCCGCTCCAAAATTTTTGTGATGTATACTTTGAACTTGTTGCTTAATTGACATGCATGATTCTTTCCGTGACATTTAGAGTATTATGTTATCTTGTGTGTTGAATACTTAGCGGGGGCGCCAGTGTGTTGACAATTCTTGTGCCAGTGTATTGTGAGTGTTTGTGTTTATATTCTCTTGTTATATATGCAATCTAAAACCTGCCTGGTTAGTTGTGCCTTGTGTCTTAGGATATGTTGAGCTGTGAAGTGATCTTAGGCCTTGTTTGTTGATATAGAATCCTTTTTAGCCTTTCATGAGCCTAACCTATGTATAGAAATATCCCTAATTTTCCATTTCAAGCCTATAAGCCTATTCTTTAACTAGTCGTTAATGAGTCAATACCCTTTGTTCTAAATATCCCTCTTCTTGAACCCAGTCCCTCATTGACACTTAACATGATAAAAAATGGGCTAAAAGCCTATGTTGGGGGTGATAGGTGAAATGTAGTAAAATGAGGATTATGCCTAAAGTTTGGGTTGATGTGAGTTGCCTAGTTAATAAAAATGGTGTGGTGGTTGTAAATAGTAAAAAAATAAGAAGAAAATATATAAAAGTAGTACAAAAAGAACTAGAGTAGCAATAAAACCACACCGAGGCAATAAAAGAAAAAAAGAGGATAAAAGAAGGGCGTAAAAGGTGAAATAAGTGTAGTGTTCAAGGAGGGTAAGTCACTATTATCCAAATATACATCCAACCCATCCATAAGCCTACATTACAAGCTAGAAAAAGTCCTAATGTGATCACAGCCGAACATTCTGAAGATGAGGGTACTGAAAATAAGGGCAAGCCTATGGTATATGCATGTGTAACTTGAGAATTTCAGTGTGAGTGTGAGTGTTTTCTCATCTTTATCGTCTTCTATCCCATTTTCTTGTACATATGTGTGTTGAGACATTGTTTGGTCTATGTGAGGGCATAAAGGTTTGTAAACTGATTGGTTTCCCATAAGTTGAGATTGCGCACAATGGTTCCTGCATTAGCTAGATGTCATTGATTGAAGCTTCATTGTTAGTTACAACAGTCTTGAGTCATACGTCTTGTTTATTATTGTAGATATGGGGGAGTCATATTTGTACAAGCAATATGCCAGTAATTACTTGCCAAAACCACTGTAGACATTCTTACTCTGTTATCTGAGAATTTGTTTTAGTATTATTTGTTGTTTTACTTGCTAGAGGACAAGCAAAGACTTTAAGTTGGGGGTGTTGATGTTCCGTGGAATTACGGCATATTTGATGTTTTTTAACTATAAGTTTTACTTGTTTTTAAGCAAGTTCGTATTGTTTTGATGTGTTTTTTTTATGTTTCAGGTAATTATCAATTGGAAAGAAAAATCAAAGAAAAAGAAGAAAAATCCCAAGTTTTGGGAAATTGTATGGACCGTTGAATGTGTGGCAGTCCGTCGATTTCTACCGGCTCTTACCAGGGGTCATATGATGCTCACCGCTTTGTAAAGGTTAAGAGATGGGAAGGTTGATGGTGTCATCGAACATTCGACGGTTCGTCGTTTGTACCGTAAAAGTTCCACCGTCAAATACCTGACGGACCGTCGAATGTTTGATGGTCCATCGAATTTATCAAGCAGGGGCTGTTTTGACAAGATTTATTCCGAGTTTTTGACTTGTATAAATACTTTGTAGGGTTTTATTATTAAAAATCATCAGTTTTAAGTCTTGTATTGAGAGCTCTGAGTACTTAGCATATTTTATTTTCAAGGGTTTCAAGAACAAGTTCCATTATTTTCATCTTTGATTTTTCGTTTGTAAGTTTTTATGACAATTTCAATACTTTTTGTTATCATCAATATTATGAGTAGCTACACCTTTATCTGAGATTGTGAACCCAATGGTGGGTGTTATGCAATAGGTTTTTAATAGTAATATACGAGTTGTGGATTGTTAGTATTTAATTACTTCTTATTCATTCATGTTGATTAGTAGTTGCAAATATTAATCTAAGCCAATAAATTCTACTTTTTCTTGGAAAGGTTAGTAGGGTTTGGTAGAAGTAATTATCAAGGACACGGGACGTTAACACTCATTTAATAAACTCACTTAGGGATAAAGTGAGTTTAACTTGGCATAATTAATCGTTCTGAATGACAGTCTTTTATATTTGAGAAAATCATGAACGTAATTACCTTCTAACTATTGGGAAATATTAGGAGGTCACATTGAGATAAACTGCATACAATAAGAAATCCATAAGGAGTACATTACGTTAATACCTAGAGCATAGCACCTAACCTAAGTAGGGACACGATCTTGGTTCTTTAATTATCTGAATTTAAGTCAATTTAATATAGCTGTTAGTATTACACAACATATACGGAATTAGAACAAAGACATACGTCAAGTGATACACTATGATAGTAAGCTTTTCTTACCATATTCCCAGTGGGATTCGACCCAACCTTGTTAGGTTACTATATTTGACAACGTCCACTTTACGCTATAACTTAGGTGTAATGAAGCGTCTCAGTTAGCAGCTCCAGTACGAGTTAAAGCCATTTCTGTGAGGCACGAATTAACGAACACGTTAGAATTATCCTAACGAAAGTTCAAGCTCTATGGAACAATGTAGAAAAAAGAAGAATGAGAAATACCTATAAATGTCTTGGGAATCTTTCGATTATGCAGGTGATCAGGCTGTACAAGGAAGACTCCACTAGACACATCTCCACAGACACATCCTAGGACACATCTTAACCTAGTCTCTGTATGAAACTTGTCATGCCCTAAACCTGACCCTGGACGTAACAGGCATCCGATTCTATGAACAACACTGAAAGCACCTTATAAAAGCAATTAGATGTTTATTCTATTTTGTTATCTATTTATAACAAGTCATATAAGGTTTAAACATGAACATGCTCCATTTAGTAAATCCAATGGAAGTCTGATATAGATATTAAATCATAAAATGTGGCAAAGCCTAAACATGTCATACGAGGCTCTAAACATCTAACTATAATCTAAAAATTGTCTATGGAGCTTCTAAGATAAACAAATGAGTATCTAACTTCGGGACACAACCCGGAACTAAAATAAATAGGCAAATAAAAATAGTGTGGTGTCTCTCGAACAAGCATGTGGGCTCACCAAATAATTCAAAAAGCAGCAAGTTCTCTTATCCGATATGCGCATCACGAACCTGCTCTTCTACTTACCTGACACACCATCAAAAATAATAATGATATGCCTGAGTACTAGGTACCCAGTGAGTGTCTAAGTGGCAATAGTTAACAATCCCAAAATAAGATAGTAAAATCAGTAAAAACAATATAAATGAAAATAATTCGAAATCCAAAGGTAGAGTATGACATCAAACTTAGTAAAATTCAACAAAAGCAACCAATAACGAAGAATACATCAAGTTACACTCATTTAGCATTTACAATATTAAGTCTTTTACTTACGAATCTGAAATCATCAACAAGACAACTTATGGACAACCAAATAACTAACACATGTCAACTCACAGGCGAACAACCATTTGATACACCGGACAGAGGTTAATCATCCTCTGAACTAGCACAGCAATAGATACACTGGATTACAAAACCTCAGAGGTTAATCATAATTTGTACTGACACAAGAATACTCACAAGTGATATGTCAGGATCTATAATGACTAATCATCCTCTGGACTAGTACAGCTTGCTCATACAGGCCCAAACACAAACAAGTACAAGTCATGGCATATTAGCCGAATTCACTTCTCAAGTCATCTTCTCCATAATAGAGGTATTTCAAGTAATAAATTATTTTAGAAACCTTGATAAAAGAACTTGTTCAATTTCAAATTCAAGAAAACTCATTTAACGGGTGAAAAGTGTTTAAACACTTAACCTTTAGAAAATAAGTTCAATCATCCCAAAAATAGGGCAAACAAGTTCAATCAAAGTAGTATATTACGTAAAAGGTTCGATGCAGGCTTGACCCTACACACGCATGACCTTGTCTAAAAATCATCTTCAAAACTGAGAACAAGTTCAACGAAAAACAATCACCAAACAAGGGTTTCACGTGTACAAACAATCAAAGATGATTTTTGAAATCTAGACATACCTCAATTCCCACTCAAATGTATTCCTCCAAGTTCGACAATCATACTACAATGGTTTTAGATGATAAATATTGAAACTTTATTCGTTTCTTTAAGTTTTCTTGAAATTTTGAAAACTAGGGCTTTTTCTAAGCCTTAAATCTTGTTCTTGAATCTTATGGTAATCATTGGTGAATTATACCTTTTAGATTACTATACTAGGCCAAACATCAATAATAATTTCATAAAATCATAACTCTTAACTTATGATGAAATCCCACACGCCCCCTCTCTTATTCTTTTCTTTAGTTCTCAATAATCTAGGGTTTGGAAAGATGAACTAGCGTTAAAGAGTAATGATTTTAATGTTAGATTGATGTAGTATTGATGGGAATTGATTAAGAACTTACCTTAGATGTTTAAGGGAAGCTTTAGGGTTGTTTTCTCTAAACATTTTGTCCAAAACGAAGTGGGATGAAAGACTTAAGCAAGAATCACGTCTTAGGGTTTTTATACAAGCGGGGTCATTCTGCGGTTAGTTATGCTTCGCAGATGGCCAAGTGCGAACGCACTTCCAAATGCACATCAAGATAGAACACCTGACAGTTTTGGATTAAAATGCCTCTAGGAACTGCATCACATATCAGGAAATGTGACTGCATAATGCGATCCGCGACGCATATCGATCCAGTGGACTACTCTGGGACCTTTCAATAAAACAATCATGACTCTTTGCTCACAACTTTGTTTGATCTTCGCCTTATATCATTGGAAAGGTATTTCAAAGGGCTACAACTCTCATGTTTTAAGGTTTCTGAATTCCCAAATGATTTGCACGTACATAGGCTGGAAGTCAGACCTACCGTAAACTTAGTCGATTTTATCAAATCTTGTGCATTTTACTATTCACCTTGGTCTTAACTCAACTATTTCCACTCAAAATCATCTTGTTAGGACTTATTTTACCTAAAAGGTAATATTAATACCTATTTAACACATTCACACCTAATATGCATTTATGGAGTGTTACAGGTTCATACAACTTTTCAGGTTTTGCTATGAATTTCTTAGTAATAAATAGGGTTACATATGATAGGGTGGATACTGGATCTATAAGGCCATAAAATTCAAAGGTGAAAATTTTTAATATACCTGTAATGACATTTGGACATGCATTTGTATCCTGATGACCTGCTAATGCATACAAGCGTCTACGCCCTGATTGGGCTTGAGAATTTCTATGAGCTGCTGAATATGTGGAGCGAGCCACATTACCTTTGGTACCCTCTCTCACTGATGAACAAGTCTCTCATAAAGTGAACCTATTTTCTATAACAAAAACATGCATATATGCCCTGACGATACTCATTTGGGTGTCTTCTACCACATTTGTTGCAAATTAGATTATCATAGACCTTTTGGCCTACACTTTCTTGTGATTGAGGGCCTACTTCCCTGAAACTCCATCTATTTTTATCATAATTAGACCTCAAGACTGGGGCACTAGCTTTAGATGGAGTTGGTCCTGATGACCTTTTATTGAAAAATTATCTGTCTTGTTACGCCTCGTAATTTCACACCCGAATGAGAACATAGTTAGCTAACTTGATTCTTCAGAAATTGAAATCATTTCCGAGGATTCAATGTCATATAAGGATGCTAAGGAATGGTTTCGGAAGGTTGGAATTCAATAGGACCAAACAAAGTATAACTCAACAAAGATTGACGAAGTTTTGACAATACGCTAAGTGTTTCACATCGCGGATGCCATTCCGCCTCACGGATATAAGGCACCATTTCCCCACCTCACTTCCACCATATGCGGTGGCATATGCAGCCGTATATGAGCATATGCGACCGCATATGTGAGGCGGTAGATTGGCCTATTTAAGTCCAGTTTTAGCCAACTTCCTTTTCATTCCATATGTTCGACCCCTTAAGCTACAAAACACTCCTAAACACTCTCCAAATCCCTCTCCACCAATGAAGAACATTCCTACAAGTATCTAAGGTGATTTCTCCCTCTAAGAATCAAGAACACCTCAAAACTCTTGTTAGTTGGTTTGACAAAGTTGTGAGCTTCTTTGATATTGAGTCGAAGGTTGTTGTGGGATACTTCTTGGAAGGTTAAGGTAAGGTTTTATCACTTTATGTGTCCTTTAGTTCCTCTTAACTTAGCTTGATTAGTTGGTGGAAATAGTTTGTAAATCATGGAAGTTTAGTAGGTGTGATTTTGAAGAACACCTCTTATGGTGTAAAGAATATGTTAACTTGTTGTTTGGGATTGTTGATTGAAATTGAGAGTAAATATAAGTATTGAATCATGTTGGTGAGGTTTGGAAGTCGAAGAAGAGAGTTATGGATGATGGTGATGTCAATTTGAATGAGAATCCATAATATAATGACTCTAGAACTTCACATATACAAGTTGTTCGATGAATTGTTTAAAGGAAATGTCTTATGAGACATGAGCTTGATATTGATACTAATCCCTCATTTAATGTAGATAATCGTTCATACCACGTATGAGACTCTGCGGAATGTAACCAGCTTCATCGACAAGGTATGTAGGGCTTACTTTCTTCTCCTATATGGCATGATCCTATTTATAACAACCACTACAAACAGGTCCTAGTAAAGACTCTATTCTTAATCGATTAAAAAGAAACTTGAGACTAATTCATTCCTTGATTGCATACATATCCGTCCTTTATTGAGGTTATGTATCATTTTTTAGGTTATTCCTTTTTCACAGGTAAAGTAGGGGTTAATCGCTTCATAATTAAGAAACTAAGGGTGAGGAGTCTTCTTTCTTATTGATTATTACAAAGTAAAAGGGTATATGTGTCCCCACATAAGGATAGTCGGGGGTATAACGACCTTACATCACCCCGATGAGTTGATGAGTCCTTCGTAGGCTTGGTAAGGCCCTTATATGTATATATCATGTATTTATATTACCCACAGAGGCCTATGGAATTATATATGCGGCTATACAGATATGATACTAATGATATTTCTAACAGAGGCCTACGGCGTTAAATACATGATCTAGTATATACAAAATATTTCCCACAGAGTCCTATGGTGTTATATACACGATCAAATATTTATACATACCTACAGATTGGTCTAGTGTGACACTTATGAGTTTCAGGTGGTATCTCTGGTCTCTTTGATTTGTTGTTGCCTTATATACAGTTGATTATGCCTTATATATTTCATACTGATGTCCCTTCTAGGGCACTGTGTTCATGCCTGTAGGTATAGATAGGCAGAGTGGTGTTCCCTCATAGTATGTTGCCTATTTCAGCAGTGGTTGTTGCACTCATCTCTCATAGTTTCTAGACAGGAGTTGATAGGTACTGTTATACATATTTCTAGTATTTTGGGTATGGCGGGGCCTTGTACTGACTTGTTGTATTGTAGCACTCTTAGAGGCTTGCAGACTAGTGTACAGTGTTTATATGTATGTCATGGCCTTATTGGCCACTCTGTAGTGGTAATACTCTTCTTCTGGACTTGTCAGCCTTGGTTATCTATATATATTCTGTTGGAACTCTTCTGCGTGTAGGTTGTCATACATTCTTGTCTTATTATGGTTATTTATAAGCCTTGTCGACCCAGGTTTCATGTTGAAAGTTTCCATGTACAGTAGTTGGTTCGCTCGGGCCTTTGGGTGTTAGGGTGTGACAAAATTGGTATCATAGTAGGTCTGTCCTAGGGAGTCTGCAAGTCGTTGATGTATCAAGTAGAGTCTTGTTTATGGGTGTGTTGTGCACCACACTTATAAGTAGGAGGCTAAAGGATATTTATGATGGTTACCTTTATTACTGATCTAGATCAAGCGATAAAGCTGAGTCGTATGTATTCACTCCTAACTTTTCAGCTTGTTTAGATTCTCAGCGATCCCTATTTCTACTAGACGTCAGGTGGCTGCTCAGAGGTTAGATTAGAAGGCAGGGGAGGGCACCAGTCGAGTGTTGCCTACTAATGTAGAGCAGCATGAGCCTCACGATGAGGCCGATTCTCATGATTCTAGAGCAACACCACAATCTCCAGAGGGGCATAGATGAGATGATGTACCTCCAGTTCCTCCCCCGTTTGCTCTTGACTAGGATTTAGACATGCGGAGTGTTATGTAGTTATTGACTCGATTAGTGGCCTCTCAGGCCCAGTGTTAGACCCTAGGTACTTCAGATAGAGCAATCAATGCGAGAGTTCAGGATTTCATCAACCTGGAGCCTCCAGTATTCACGAGATCAGACCCGAATGCAAACTGGCAGAACTTTTTGCATCAGATGCAGCGTACTTTGCAGGTAATGCATGCTATAGATGTTGAGTTAGTAGAGTTGGCTTTAAATAGGTTGCATAATATTACTATGACCTGTTTTGAGACTTGGGAGCAGACTCGAGGACCCCGAGCCCTACCTATGGATTGGAAGGAGTTATCTAAGGCATTTTTGCAGCAATATCTGCTGGTTGAGCTTCAATGAGCCAGGCGGGACAGGTTCGTACACCTGGAACAGGTAATATAAGCGTCCTAGAGTACAATTTGTAGTTCAATTCCTTAGCTAGGTACGCCCCTATGATTGTTGTTGATATGAGTGATTGGGTCCATGAGTTTGTTAATGGTTTGGGGCCACATTTGGTGAATGAGTGCACGACAACTTCTTTAAATTTGAATATGGATATTTCCGGCATCCAGGCCTACGCACAGAACTTAGAAGATCGTAAAAGGCAGCAGCGGGATGATCGAGAGTGGTATAGGGGCCAGCATAAGAGGGGCCGGTCCGCGTGTGATGCGGGGGAGTTTAGAGGTGGATTTAGGCCACAGTTTCCTATGCACCTATCTTATCCGGTGGCTAGTTCACCACCGCAGTTTCAAGACCAGTGTCATGACCAGACCATATATTCTGGTCTGGATCAAAGTTCGCAGGCACCAGGCTCGCATTATAGAGAAGATTTGAGCCAGATAAGTTCATATTTACCCTGATGTGCTTATTGTGGCAGGGCCCATCTAGGGCCATATCATTAAGATTCAAATATATATTATTCTTGTGGTTACCCAGGGCACTTTGCTAGGGACTGTCGGACAAGAGGTGGAGGCGGTATGGCACAGCCAACAGGGTCTGTAGTAGCTTTTCCTTCATCAGTATGCTCTCTTGGGCATGGCGCGCAGACATCGACTGGTAGAGGTTGAGGCAGAGGTAGGGATGGAGCGTCTAGTTCAGGCAGTTATTAGAACCACATGAATCTATGTGTTGTCAGGCTCACAAGATCTTGAGTCATCTTCTGATGTGGATATAGGTATATTATCTATCTTCTCCCTTGTTGTGTATGATTTGATAGATCCAGGGTATACCTTGTCATAAATTACCCCTTTTGTTGCCGGTAAGTGTGAAAAAGAGCCAGAATTATTACATAAGTCGTTTGAAGTGTCTACACCAGTGGGTGAGCCTGTACTTGTTAGGCGGATATATAGGAGTTGTGATGTGAGGATTTATGATCTCCATATGTTAGCCAACTTGAAAGAACTAGAAATGGTGAAATTTAACGTTATTATGGGAATGTATTAGATGGCTTCTTGCTATGCTAATCTGGATTGTTAGACGAATGTTGTTTGCTTTAATTTTTCAAGCGAGCCCATCATTGAATGGAATGGCAATATTGTAGCAACTAAGGGGTGTTTTATTTCCTACCTTAAGGCTCAAAAGATGATCTCAAAATGATATATCTACCACCTCGTGCGTGTTCAGGATGCAAAGGCAGAGCCTCTAGCTCTTCAGTCAGTTCATGTCGTTAATGAATTTTCTGATGTATTTTCGATGAACTTCCTACATTCCTCTCGAAAGGGAAATTGATTTTGCTAAGGATGTGCTTCCAGACACCTAGCCTATATCTATTCCTTCGTATCGAATGGCTCTCGCCGAGCTAAAAATTTGAAAGCTCAATTGAAGGATCTTCTAGAGAAGGTTTTTATAAGGCCCAGTACTTCCCCATGAGGTGCACTTGTATTCATTCGTAAGAAGGACAATTCATTGAGAATGTGTATCGATTACCGTCAGCTGAACAAGGTAACCATTAAGAATAAATATTTGCTTCCTATGATAGATGATATGTTTGACCAGTTGCACGGTGTGAAATATTTTACAAAGATTGATCTCAGATCTGGATACCATCAGCTAAAAGTTAAGAAAAATGATATTCTAACGGTATTCCAGACCAGATGTGGACAATATGAGTTTCTGGTTATGTCCTTCGGTATGACTAATGCACCGACAACTTTTATGGATCTGATGAATCATGTGTTCAAGCCATTTTTGGATATCTTTGTGATAGTGTTTATTGATGACATTCTAGTATACACCCAATCAAAATAGAGCACCCAGATCATTTATGAGCAGTGTTACTGATGCCCCAAGATCACAAGTTGTATGCTAAATTCTCTAAATGTGAGTTATGGCTGAACTCAGTGGCTTTTCTAGGTCATATAGTATCGAACGAAGGCATTAAGGTCGATACTCAGAAGATCGAGGCGGTAAAAAATTGGTCGAGATCCACAACTCCTACTAAAGTGCATAGTTTCTTGGGCTTGACAGGTTACTGTCGGAGATTTGTAGAGAATTTCTCTTCTTTAACTGCTTCACTGACAAAGTTGACGCATAAGGCAGCTAAGATTCAGTGGTCAGATACTTGCGAAAGTTGAAGAACATATTAACATCAGCACCTGTTCTAGCACTTCCTGAGCGATTAGAGGGTTATGTTATGTATTGTGATGCCTTCAGAGTGCGGTTGGGTTGTGTTCTGATGCAGCATGGCAAGGTCATTGCTTATGCTTCGAGACAATTAAGGAAAGTGCAGAAATAGTCTAAAAATATGATAGTGTATCCCACAAGGCTGAACAAAATGGAATACCTAACATGACATGACTGACAAGTCTATGAAACCTCTGATATGAGTCTATAGCTGGGACAAGGCCCGCAACATATCTGACTCTCTAACATGACATGACTACTGGAAAAAAATGATAATGCCCTCAAGGAAGTGGGGCTTACTAAATAGATGAAATAATGATGTCCTAACGAGCACATATTTCATCTTGTAAATCAGTACCTACATCGTGAAATGCAGGCCCCGGACAATACGAACATAAGTACACTAAAATTGTACTTCTATGTGAAGCAACTAAATGAAAGAACAGAAAGTGGGGTGCTCAGAAAATTGGCAACCCAAATCAACAACATGGATACATGAAGTAATACAAAACAGAAATGGTAAATGTAAGTTGTAACTGAAACATGGACATCATCATGATTTAGCTTGATAATGTTGTAACATGAGTAAAACATTTTATATGGGAGTCCCTTTAGTATAACCGATGACATGAAATATGTTACAACTCGTATTTCGGCATCATCGTTATCATAATGTTAGTTGACATGGACTCAGAGATGGTAAGGTCTCTCCAAGTGACTAATAAAAGTTAACAGAAGTGTTGAGTAAGTTTTGAGAAGGTTTAAGACTAATCGAATCAACGGAAGTAAGTTTTGATAAAAGTTTGAAAAAGTGTCATTGCCTGGGGTGATTAGTGAATCGCAGACCATGTCTGTGAATCCCAGATGATGAAGCAAAGTATACTAGCCATTTTAGGGTTTCTGGCAAGGTCTTCAACACCATCTGTGGTTCACATGTAGTGTCTACTATTCGCAGACCTCGTCGCGGCCTAGGTCGGTGCAACCTTATCAAATCTTCTCTATAACGATCCAACTCGACCCTTATTTAATTTCTCACTGTTTTTAGACCTAAATAGCTTCGAAGTCCTCTCCAAAAGCTCTTTTATTATCCAAGACCAAAATTAAAGGCAAACAAAGTGAATCTAACGTAAGGAATCTCGTGATTATCACTAGATCGTTCTTCTTCTCGATGTGCTGAATTCGGAGGATTCTTTAAAGTGTAGTAATACTTGATTTGAGGTATTTTTTGTGCTTAGAGTTAATTTCCATCTCTCTTTTCTTGTTCTTAAGTTTATACAAGTGTTAGAAGGATGATTGTTGAAAATTTTGTAGAATAAGTTCTTGAAATATAGAGTCTTGCTTGTTGTGTTGTTAGGCTCCTTGTATGGGGTTGTGAGTGTGATATGAACTTGTTGTATTGTTGATGATATGGAGGTTAAGGATAAATATTAGAAATATCATATTGTGTTGATTTATACATAAGTTTCCATGTAGAAGATGATGTGAATTCTAGGCATGCTATGTGTTCGATGAAACTTCTAAATGAGTTTTTGCATGAGTTATAAATATGTCATTGATACAAATCATTTGTATACAGTAGATAATCAGTCGTAAAGCATACAATGACTCGTGGGATCCGTATGGCTAAGGAGACAAGGTATGTAGATCTAATTCCTTCCTTTGGCATGATATTATTTAGAACAGAAATGAAACGGAACGTCTTTCAAAATGATCCTATTCTTGATAACTTGAGTTGCCATGTCTTTCCATTCCATTAGAGTATATGACTCTTGTTTGTCCCTTGTCGGGAGTACTTTCCATACTCTATATATATATCTCTTATTGATTGATGAAAGTTGATGTACGTAGTTACATAATGATAGTCAGAGGATATCGACACTCAGTCACTCCAAACATGTTTATGATGTCCTTGAGGTCATTAATGCATTTTACATATATATACGTATCTATTTTCTACCGAGCCATGCTATAGTCAGCCTGGTACCACAGTTATATGTGCATACCACTGCAGTTAGGTACATTATGATGATACACCCCATAGAGAGGCTTGATATGATATGACTTGGCCCCATAGAGTGGACTGATTTTACTATTATGCATATGATCATGAGTATGCCTGTTATGCGCCCTAAGTGGCAGTTTTGAGTTTCAAGTTTACATGTGTACTCTTCACTTGTATTATATTTTATGCAAGTAAGAAGGGGTGTTGATGGGTATGTGGGTCGGGTGTTGGTTATATTCGGGTTAACCTAAAAATGGATGCCAAAGTATAGGTGTTCAAGTTCTCAGTTTGGCTGGATAGGGTGGTGTTTGGTGGCTGTTTCGGGTAACTATGCTTAGAAATAGACTTAGGTGTTTTATGGGGTTGTCACAAGTGGGTTGAGGGTTGTATTGAAGGTTGGGGTTCAGTGGTTTGGCAGTGGAAAGGCCACGGAACAGACCTGAACCAGTGAGGTTCTCGATAGGTGTATTACGATCGGGCAATATGGTGTTGATGACTTTTTCTGATAGTTGTATTGGGAAATGGGTCAAGGCATTTTATGGAGTTGTTTCGAGTACGTTGAGGGTGGCTATGGTGATCGGGTTTGGTGGTTTGAAGATGGCAAGGTCTCAGGAACAATCTGAAACAGTGAGGTTCTTGGTTGGTGTTAATAGTGGACTGTTGATGTTGTCGGGATTGGACGGTCATTTATGAGTAGTTTTGGTTAACAACCTTTGGAGGGGATGTTTGTTAAGTACTGTGGTGGTTAAGGATGGTCAGTATATAATGGGTTAGATAAGGATTGAACACGAGTTGCAAGATGCAAGCTCGAGTGAAGGATGGTTGATTTGGTTAGGTGTTTGGCTGTTGTTGTTGTTGTTGTTGTTGTTGTGAAGTGCGGTCCATGATCCCAAGGATAGAGACACGGGGGTTTTACTTCCCGAGTTATGACCAAGGATAAAGTGACCAATTCCACAAGGTCAATACCGGGGTTAGCTAAGTGCAATGCCCGTGAACTAGCCATGTGAGGGTGATCGGAAGCCCTTTTAGTAACCCGAAGCTTAGGCTAGGTAGGTCCACACAGTTCCAACGTTCGCTTACCACTAAGGGGGTTCCTCGAGCTTAGGTATTTATTAGGCCACACAGTCCTAACCAAAACTTACACCAAAGGGAAACCTTAGCTTGGGTTTAACTAGGTCACATAATCCTAGCTTCAACTTACACTAAGGGGTTGGTTCACATAAGAACGAAGGCCCACACAAGGACCGACTAAAAGTAGACACACACAAGTGAATACAATTAGTTATTGAGTAAAACTCACTTTTATATATCAATCAACTCTGAATATTTACAAGTCCTAAGGGTCCTATTTATAGTAGCAATTGGACCATTCTAGAAGACAAACCAAATGACACAAACTCTAACTACTTTCTCGGCCTAGTGAGAACAAACGGGAATGGGTTTGGGTTTGCTTGGTGACCAAGAGTGTTTCGACCAAACTAAGACAATGGGAAAGGTCTTGGCTTTTCTTGGGGACAAAGAATGAATCTGTCACACTCCCTTTGTGGATTCCAAGTAGAAGAGTGCATGAATGTGGTTCTCAAAGATCTCATCTTCTTGGAATATGTTCGGAAGTTTCCATTCCTTGCATATGTGTGTTGGGTGAGTTTTTTCGGCCAACTCTTCGCCTCCCCTAGGCCGACCTTGATGTATTCTAGGTATTCAAATCCATGAACTAGTTGGTTCATGAATTATCTTCTTGGAAGCCTCATCTTCTAGACCATTCTTGTCCATGCCACCTTGTCACTTTCGGCCTTTTCATCTTGTTGTAGGAACTCTCGGCCTTGTCACCCTCTTTACTATTACATGGCTTATTAATTGTGTCCTAATGGGAGATAGGAGTTATTTACACGTTACTTCATGTCCTAAGGAGAACTACAAGCTAAGCTAGGAATTAAAGATAAGTTAAAAGAAACAAAATGGTCTTCGGCCAAGACCTACATACAAAGCTGAAATAAACATACTTCTTAGATCATCACGTGACACCTCCAACTACACTCCATTTTTCATGCCACATTAGGCATGTTAGTGTAGATTGACGAGTCATCTTTGGCACTCTTAGTAAAGCACCTCTCGACTTGGGTTGAGATTTTAAGTCTGCGGGCTTTGTTTTATCAATCTCCCCTTCTTTGAAAGAATTTGCCCTCAAATTTGTGCCGTCTAATTTGGGTAATAATTTTTCAACAACAATTGTTGATCTAACACTTCCACAATTAGATAACTCCAGATTTTTATCTTGTGGACGCCTTCCTCGAAACTTTCCAAATGGGGATCTGATTACAAGCCAATCGGTTTTGGCTTAAAATGATGCACGTATTGTGCCACGAATTCCATAAAATATAATGCCTTTCCATAGGTATAATAATGGCATCGTACACCATTCAATTTTATGCTCGGGCAAAAGATGGCACCAACTCTCATTTTATGTTTGACGTCCAATAGTCCTTCACGGCTTGACATAATTAGGACTGGGGCTTCCCAAATCTTTTTCTTTATGACTTCAAAGACTCTTGATACTCCTTGTAACCACTCATACTCATCTTTTCTTATTAGTTCATTGATAGGGGGAGAAAGTGTGCAATAATTCCGCACGACATGATGAGAAGAAGAAGCCGTACCAAAGAAAAAAATTTTGTCACAATGACCCTCGTAGACTCAGGCCACCTTTGGTTAGATTCCGCCTTGGGTGGGTTGGCATCAATGTTCTCGGAAGATGTTAAGTGCCCCAATGATAGACATGACACATTGTGTAAGGAAGAGTTTGGGACGTCACACCGTCTAAACGGCATCATAAACCATTCTCCCAAATCAAACTTGATTCCGAGTGTCATCTTCCATTCAACTTTCTCTCGGACTCCCACTTGATGATAGCCACTTTTCAATTCCATAATGATGCACAATTTGGCTCCAGTTAATCCATCAACAAGGTCGTTTAACCTCAGCATAGGAAATATGTTCCCTATAATGAAGTTGTCGTCCACTCGGCTTTCAACACACGGGTGCCAAGTTTCATTTTATTTTGCCTCTATTAAGATCATCTCCTTGGCCTGATTGTGTACATATGCTTGAGGGTTGGGTAATGAACTTCTTGGAAATAAACCAAGAGTATGTTTAGTGCTTTCCATCGGTGGTGGTCCGGTTGTAAATTCATCTAGAAGATTCTTCAATCTCGGCATAGGAATTATGAACTCCGTGGAGAGGTGGCGACCAATACACATGTGCCAAACATCATTTTGCTTCGGCACAAACAATATAGGTACCGTGTAGGGGCTAAGGCACTTTCGATTACATTTTTTGCCTAACAATTCTTGTTCTCGGCCTAGCAAGTCCTTAGTTTCTTCCGGATGGCATTCATGGTCTTGGTGAATAGATAATGAACTTCTTGAAAATAAATCAAGACCAAGTTCACCATCTTCCATTGGTGGTGCTTCGGATGCAAGATCATTCGGACATACAACTTCCAAGGGTTCCTTTGAGTCGGTAACTATAGAACTCCCTTTCTTAGATTCTTTATCTATCTTTTGGGCATCAAGTAAGGGAATCTCGGTTCCTTCTTGTTCATCAAGTTGTATGGGTTCCATAATAGCCAAGGAAAACCCACACTCCCGATATTCCTCTCTAAGCACGGCCCGGGAGTTAGGACATTCACATACAAAGTGTTCTACTTTTTGACATTGAAAACACTTCTTTCTCTTTTTATATAATCCCTTTGTAACTTCTATACTTTTGTGGTTATACAAAGGATTAGTAAAAGAGTTGCTACCCCTTTTTACATTTTTATCTTTCTTTGCACCTTCGTGATGATACAAAGGGTTAGTAAAAATGGTACTTCCTATTTTCTTCACATTGGTGGAACTTACATAGGAATTTGGGACGCCTTTCCTTTCAAGCCTTGGACTATTTTTCACAATCCTTGACTTGGCATTGTTACTCATGGCACATCCCGCAAGTTTTCTTTTCAAAGCTTGCACTTGTTCTGTGACAATTTCGGATAAGACCCTCCTAAGTTCGTCACTTACTTGTGCCATAGCGTCAAAGAGTGAGACGGGATGGCCTTGCTCTGATACCAATCTGATTAAAGTAAGGAGGGGTATTTATGGCTAAATGGGTTAGGTGTTGGTTATATTTGGGTTAACCCAAAAATGGATGCCAACTTATGGGTGTTCGAGTTCTCGGTTTGGCCAGATAGGGTGGTATTTGGTGCTTGTTTTGGGTAAATGTGCTTAGAAATAGACATAGGTGTTTTGTGGGGTTGTCACGGGTGGGTTGAAGGTTGTATTGAAGGTCAAGGTTCAGTGTTTTGGCAGTGTAAAGGCCATGGGATAGACCTGAACCAGTGAGGTTCTCGGTAGGTGTGTTACGGTCGGGCAGCGTGGTGTTGATGACTGATTCATGTAATTTATAGGGAAATGGGTCAAGCCATTTTATGAAGTTGTTTCGGGTACGTTGAGGGTGGCTATGGTGATCGGGGTTTAGTGGTTTGACGATGGCAAGGTCTCGGGAACAATCTGAAATAGTAAGGTTCTCGGTTGGTGTTTATAGTGGACTGTTTGATGCTGTCAGGATTGGACGGTTGTTTACAAGTAGTTTTGGTTAACAACCTTTGAAGGGGATATTTGTGAAGTACTGTAGTGATTGAGGATGGTCAGTATATAGTTGGTTGGATAAGGATTGAACACGAGTTGCAAGATGCAAGCTCAAGTGAAGGATGGTTGATTTGGTTATGTGTTTTGTTGTAGTGGTTGTAGTGAAGTGCGGTCGATGAGCCCAAGGATAGAGATATGGGGGTTTTACTGCTTGATTCGACACCAAGGATAAAGTGACCAATTCCACAAGGTCAAGACCGGGGTTTGCTAAGTGCAATGCCCGTGAACTAGCCAAGTGAGGGTGATCGAAAGCCCTTTTTGTAACCCGAAGCTTAGGCTAGGTTGGTCCACACAGTTCCAACGTTCGCTTACCACTAAGGGGGTTCCTCGAGCTTGGGTATTGATTGGGTCACACAGTCCTAGCCAAGACCTACACCAAAGGGAAACCTTAGCTTGGGTTTAACTAGGGGACAAAGAATTAATCTTTCACACTCCCTTTGTGGATTCCAAGTAGAAGAGTGCATGAATGTGGCTTCTCAAAGATCTCATCTTCTTGGAATATGTTCGGAAGTTTCCATTCCTTGCATATGTGTGTTGGGTGAGTTGTTTCGGCCAACTCTTCTCCTCCCCTAGGCTGATCTTGATGTATTCTAGGTAGTCAAATCCATGAACTAGTTGGTTCATGAATTGTCTTCTTGGAAGCCTCATCTTCTAGACCATTCTTGTCCATGCCACCTTGTCACTTTCGGCCTTGTCATCTTGTTGTAGAAACTCTCGGCCTTGTCACCCTCTTTCCTATTGCATGGCTTATTAATTATGTCCTAATGGGAGCTAGGAGTTATTTACACGTTACATCATGTCCTAAGGAGAACTTCAAGATATGCTAGGAATTAAAGATAAGCTAAAAGAAATAAAATGGTCTTCGGCCAAGACCTCATACAAAGCCAAAATAAACATACTTCTTAGATATTCACGTGACAACTCCAACTCCACTCCATTTTCCATGCCACATTAGGCATGTTAGTGTCGATTGACGAGTCATTGTTGGCACTCTTAGTAAAGCACCCCTCGACTTGGGTTGAGAGTTTAAGTCTGTGGGCTTTCTTTCATCAATATTCTTATATACTTGTTTTACATGTCTTACATATTCAGTACATTATTTCATACTGACGTCTCTCTTGCTGGGGACGTTGTGTTTTATGTCCGCAGGTCCAGGTAGACAGACAAATGCACCTCCATAGTAGGTTTCCAGATTCAGGAGTTCTTCATCACCGTCCCCTTCTTCTAGAGTTGTTGTACATTGAGTGGGTAAGGTATGGTGTTTATGTTGATATCTATTTTGGGTATGGCGGGACCCTATCCTGACCTTATGACATGTTGTACTACCCCTAGAGGCTTGTAGACTAGTGTTCAATGTATAGTTGTTTTGTAAGGCCTTGTCGGCCTCATTGTCAGTTTTTGGTTCACTTGTTATGGCCTTGCCGGCATTGTTATATATATATATATATGTTAGTTAGTTTAGCTATCATTTGTTTTAGATTGTTCTATCCAGATCCCCAATATGATTGTCATTTTGAGGCCTCATCGTCCTAGGCGGTTATATGTTCATGTTATGATATGCAAGTGGTACGCTCGGGCCGCTCAGGCATTGGGTTCCGGCCACAACCCCCAAGGTTGGGGTGTGTCAAACTTGGTATCAGAGTAGATCTGTCCTAGGGATCTATAAGTCATTTCTAGTATAGTCTTATTTATAGATGTGTTATGTACCACATATATAAGTAGGAGACTATGGGACATTTCGGATAGTTGTTTTTCTTCTTATCTTAGATCGTGCGTTAGAGTTAAGTCATAAGAATTCGAATTCGCAATATCTATCTTGGTTATCATTTCAGTGATGCCTACGACTAGAAGGTAGCCGACTATTAGGTGGTTAGATATTGATGCGGTAGAGGGTGTCGGTCAAGTACCACCCGCTAATACGGGATAGCATGAGCCTCAGGATGAGGCCTTATCCCGGGCCCCTAAGACACTACCACCACCACCTCCAGAGGATCCTAGGAGAGCTGATGTACCTCGAGTTCCTCCCCAAGATGCTCTTCATCAGGATCTAGATATGCAGAGTGTGGCTCATTCATTGACTCGGTTAGTGGCCACTCAGGCCCAACGTTAGACTACTGATCCTTCTGATAGAGCAGTTAGTGCGAGCGTTCTGGACTTTATTAATTTGGATCCTCCGGTATTCATAGGATCAGACCCGAATGAGGAACCCCAGAATAATATATATGTATCAAATGCAGCAGACTTTGCGGGTAATGCATGCTACTGATATTGAGTCACTGGAGTTGTCTTCCTATATATTGCGGGATATCGCCGCGGCATGGTATGAGTCAAGAGAGCAATCTAGAGGATCACGTGCTCCCCCAACAGTGTGGAGAGAGTTTTATGAGGCCTTCTTACAGCATTATATGTCAGTTGAGCTCCGACAAGCCAAGCAAGATAGGTTTCTATACCTTCAGCAAGGTAACATGAGTGTTTGAGAATATAGCTTTCACTTTAACTCTTTGGCCAGATATGCCCCTTCAGTTGTAGCTTAGATGAGTGATCGGGTGCATCAATTTGTGAATAGTTTGGGGGTGCACTTAGTCAATGAGTATACTATAACTTCTTTGAATCCGGGCATGGATATTTCTCTCCTTCAGGCTTAAGAGAGCTAGGTATGCAAGTGATTCAAGGGAGTTCAGAGGTGGGTTTAGGCCATATTTTCCTAGGCGCCCATCCTATATAGTAGCCAGTGCATTGTCATAGTTTCAGGTCTCGCGTCGTGATTGGGTTGTTTATTCTGAGGCAGGTCAAAGTTCATGAGTGTCAGGACCACAGCATAGAGGAGATTATAGCTAGATGAGGCCTCATTTGCCCTATTGTGATCGATATAGTAGAGACCATTTTAGGCAATGCCGTGAAGGTTCAGACTTATGTTATTCTTGTGGATAGCCCTGCTATATTATGTGAAACGGTCCAATGAGAAGCGAATGTGGTATGGCACAGTTGCTTGGATCTGTAGCTGTTTCTTCTTCATCTATACGCCCTCCTAAGCAATGTACTCAGACATCAGTTGGTAGAGGTGGAGCATCTAGCTCAGGCGGTCATCAGAACCGTATCTATGCGTTGATGGGTCGATAGGACCTAGAGTCATCTCCTAATATTGTTATAGGTATATTATTTGTGTCTTCTCTTGATATGTATGCATTGATTGACAAAGGCCCCACTTTATTGCATATTACTCATTTCATTATTGGCAAGTTTGGTAGAGAACTTGAGCTATTAAGTGAGTCATTTGTAGTATCTACATCGATTGGCGAGTCATTGATAGTTAGACTAGTGTATCGGGGTTGTGAGGTGGTGATCTGTAATCATCATACTCTAGCTGACTTAAATGAATTGCAAATAGTTCATTTTGATATCATTATAGGCATGGACTGGTTAGCCTCTTGTTATGCTAATGTGGATTATTGGACGAAGGTTGTTTGTTTTAATTTTCCAAATGAACCCGTTAAATAATGGAATGGTAACTCAGTAGCACCTAAGGGGAGGTTTATTTCCTACCTTAAGGCAAGAAAGATGATTTCAAAAGGTTATATCTATCATTTGGTATGAGTACAAGATGTGGAGGCAGAACCTCTAACCCTTCAGTCAGTTCCTGTTGTTAATGAGTTTCCAAATGTTTTCCCTGATGAGCTTCCAGGTATTCCTCTTAAGCGGGAGATTGATTTTGCCATTGATGTGCTTTCGGACACCCACCCTATATCTATTCCAACTTACAAGATGACCCCTACTTAATTGAAAGAGTTGAAGGGGCAGTTGAAAGAATTGTTGGAAAAGGGGTTCCTTAGGCCCAGTACTTCTCTATGGGGCGTGTCTGTGTTATTTGTACGTAAGAAAGATGGTTCGCTGAGAATGTGTATTGATTACCGTCAGCAGAATAAGGTTACCATCAAAAATAAATATCCACTTCCAAGGATTGATAACTTTTTAAATGAGTTGTAGGGCACTAAATACTTCTCGAAGATCGATCTTAGATCTATGTACCATCAATTGAGGATTAAGGAGAAAGATATTCCAAAGACCGCTTTCAAGACCAGATATGGTCACTTTGAGTTTCTTGTTATGTTATTCAGTCTAACTAATGTACCAGCAGCTTTCATGGACTTGATGTTTTGAAAATGATATAACTCATTTAGAATGACAAAGTTTGATTTTGAAAAGAAGTATGAAATGGTTTTCCTTTTGTTTTAATTTTGCATGTTATATCTCCTAAATCAAACCATATTCTAACTTGTCCAAAACCCATAGTCCAAGATAGTTTTTGAAGTCAAAAATTATCTGGTTTGGGCTTAGCCCATAATTCAATACCATATTCATTAATTCCAGCCCAAACATAAGGAAAATTAGCAGCCCAATTATTCTTAGTCACTCAAGCCCAACTGTGGTCCTTCAATTGTCCACGATTTGTCAATTAAATACCAGGGCCCAAATCATGAATTAAATGCCAAAAAATCAATTCAAACTTAGCTCGAAAAAAACAGTTCCTTGTACCAATTTTTGTACCCAAAGTCAGTTTTTTTTAATCCAAAACAATCCCTTTTATCCATTCCTAGATTTAAAACTAGTTTAAAATTAACCTCTTGGCGATCTAAGCTAAACGATCTACGTAACGCCTATCCTAGATTTGTAACCAGAAGTAAAAGGTTCCAATAATTAAAATATGTTTTATTACAAGTAATACAAGTATATACAATATATATAGAAATGAAAAGAAGGGAGTTTAGGGTGGACCTACCGAAGCCCACCGGTTGGCAATTTTCACTCATAGCTGGGACTTCATGCAAATCTTAGCTTTCCTTTCAACGGACTCGATCAAGAATATTGTTTAAGTTGGGACACAGCCCAACTAGGTAAAAATAGGCAGTGATCTGGACTGAATGAAGATGATGGGCTCATAGAGGCCCACCTCGGCGTAGTGCAGCAGGGGACAAACACAGAGGGAAACAAACGTACTAGTTAGAAAGTACTCGATTATATATCATTTATACATATAATTTATTTAAACATATGGATAAAACCCTGGAATAATCATGCAGCACCAAGGCAGAAAATAAATAGATGGACTTATCCCAAATACATACACTTCATGGGCAGAAAGGGAAAAAGAAGAAAGTAAAAAAGAATGTGACTTATGGGCCAGGCCCAGCAAATTCACGAAGATATGGGCTTAAGTGGCATATAAGAGAACATATACATGGTATATATCTAATATACTCAATATACAAGACATATGAACAGCACATACATTCGATATACCTAAATGCTAAACATACCAAATTGATATACAAGACAGGCATATGATATCCACACACGTATCATGAAAAAATAAGGAAGAACATTGATTGGATTAACCTCAAACACATTTTTAGCACTTACACACATATCTAAAAGCATGGGATGCTTAGATACAAATTCTAATTCCTACCTACTGTCAAGTTAGGTATCAAAACCCTAAAATTATACCATGCTGCAGAAATGTGTAAGTATACACATTCATCCTCCTGAATCTCTATAATGTGTTGATCCCCTAACTAACCTAGACGCAAACAGATAATGTAACAAGATAAAACTAGCAGAATATTTTGTGGACTTAAGTAATATGCAGGGATCTAACAGTCCCTTATTGATCAACTCCTTGAACTAGCATACTGAAATTACATAACATATCTTTTAATACTGTCAATGGAATATGGCAATTACCACAGTAGTTCAGAGTTCATTTTTTCCACCTAGATATGTATTTTTAGGCTAGGTGGTTGGACTTACAAATAAGCAGTGATAACATGGAGCACATGGGTGGATGCAGATAGTCTTCACTAGGTATTCATTACAAAGATTTATCCATTTAAAAAAACTCAATAAGAAGCTACAGTAAATGCAGATGGTTGTGTTTGTGTATAATATGAATGGCATGACTTAGACACCAAACCTTAAACTACCATTTAGGCATCGTATTAACTTAACAGCAAACATACATCAATGAAGGCTTCAAACTATCCCATTAAGTACCTTATAGATAAACATGTTAATTCTAATAGTTCTTAGCTATCAATGCATTTCAGACCAACATGGACATACTAGAACAGCATTCCCTTTTAGCTCATCCTAGAACTTAAACTAACTTTAAAGAGGCAGGACAGATATGGACAAAAAAATTATTGTAAACAAGGTTCTTAAAAGCTAACACACACACTAATCAAACAAACATGACCTTAACATCTCATTCTTAGAGTAACAGATTCTACATTGACATGAACAACATACATACTAACTGAAATAAGTCACATAGTCATATATTAGGCTTACCAATTAAAACCAGTTTAAATTAATATCTTTTGAACACTACTTAGCTTAATAAATTTATATTTGATTGAAACAAAACCTATATTGGAATGTTAACCACTTAAACAGTTTATACATAATCAAATAGACATTATGTTTACCTTATTTTATGGTTTAAAGCAGTCTAGACATGATTAGCTAATCCTAAACCAACATGATGAACATTTTTTCTATCTAATCATGTTTATAGTATCAAAGTAAATGCCAACAGTGGCCTAATGTCAACTAAACCACACTAACCATTATAGTAATAAACACACAGTGGTTTCAACTAATCAAAACATGATAACCATTAACCTAATGAACACAAACAGCCACTAATCTTAACTAAACATGTTTCATAAACACATCAAAACACATAATAACATATCATATAATTTAAACTCAACAAAAAATTAAAGGAAAGTAGGTTTACCTTATATGAGGCAGCCTAAAGGTCAAATTGAGAGCTTGTTCTTCACTCTGGGACCTCAAGAGCTCGTAAATCATATGAAAACGGGGAGCGTTTTTCATAGTGAAAGACTAATTAACTAGATCTGGGTTCCGCCAAAGGGCTAGATCCCAACATAAGTTTAATTAATCAATAGTTAAACTCGATTAAAGCTTTCAACAAATGTGAATGCCTTAAAATCGAATTTTGGACCTTTGAAAACTTGTTCAAAATAAAGAGAAGAGGTTTGTATTTATAGACCTCATAGAACCCTAGTAAGGTTGAAGGGTTCTGATGTGGGAGAACCAAATTGGGGGGAAATTTCCCTCCAATTCGTTCTTCAACCAATGAAAATAGAGAGTTTGAATCATAGATAAGACAAAATAAATTTAAACTTCGCAGAAAAAAACAATCAGAGAGGGGCGACCTCACCTTGGGGTTACGTTGGTACCATGACGCGACGGTGGACTCTCGTTGGATCCCCATTTGGATGAGTACAACTGCAAAAGGTCAAAATTTATAATTTTCGGTTAAAATTCTAAAATTATGATTGATGGTCAAAATTATGTAAAATTAGGACATGATATATAATATGAATACCAAGTGATATTTTATCAAATGAAATGATAAAATACTCTCGATAACATTTTGTAAAATTATATTCGTCTTATGAAAAATGTGTTTCACTCTGACTGTAACTCGGAACTCCGAATAATTAAATAAAAATTTTCGAGGGTAAAAATTAGATGTCAAAAACTGCCCCGTCATTGTTCGGGGATGGCTAGAACATCCCTGAGCAACGAAATTTGACTAACCTAGTTTTTAGCCGACCAATAGGAAAGTACTTCTTGTTTTTATGCAATTTTTTTAAAATTATGGTCGGACCCTGATTTATGGGGTTCCTACATATCTCAAGTTACATGAGAATTCAAGCCATAGTAGTTTAAGTCAATTAAACTACTAAAATTTTGATAAAATAAAAGTATCAAACCAGGAAGTTCCGGAATGATTTCGTTGGATTGTGACTGATCCTTGGAGATTGAGTGGCCTACATATTCTTGGTTTTTTAGAATCAGGTCATTTGTAGTTCGACGTGATGGCCCAAAAAGAGTACCCCTTATGTGTAAATCTCTTTGACCCTTCTAGTATACGCCCGACCGGTTACGGGTTTTAAAAATAAAAATAAGAAATCTTGGTGATTTGCGAGCGAGGTCGGCACGGAGTGATGATCAAGCACATGTACAAAGAGCTTGACTCTCGTTAGTACATATTTTTGATCGGCTTCCCAAGAACAAGTCCCATATTTGCTCCGCATGCGTTTGGATCTAGTCTTTTGCTCTCCACCTCCGGTAGCTTTGACATGTTTCCATATGCTGAGACATGCGTGCTGATTATTTTATTTTTCATACGTGTGTGGATTTGTTTGTTGTACCCTCTTGAGCAAGTGACACTTCCAACACCGTCTGGCTCTGTTGATTTTTCTATTTAAGCGGATGCCACTTCCGACACTGCCTGATTTTATTGATTCTGTTGACTTGAATATTATTAGAGCGGATGCCACTTGTAAGATCGTCTGGCTCTACTGACTTACTGGGAGTGTTTGTTTGAGCAGACACCACTTCTAACACCGTCTGGCTCTACTGACTTGAGAGGATGCCACTTGCAACACCGTCTGGCTTTGTTGACTCTGTGAACTTACTGGTGTAATGTTGTTGACTCTATGGTGTAACATAATTGGAGCGGATGTCAGTTGCAACACCATTTGGCTCTGTGTGTGAATGGCCCTCTCGATATGTATTTTGTATGAGTGGCCCTCTCGAAAGTGTATATATGAATGGCCTTCTCGACAACGAATAGCCCTTTCTGTATGCAATTTGTATGAATGACCCTCTCATTATGCAATTTGTATGAATGTCGCTTTCGGCAGTTTGTAAGAATGACCCTCTTGGCATGCATTTTGTATGAATGGCCCTCATGGCATGTTTGTGTGACTGGACCTCTCGGTATGCAATTTGTATGAATGGCCTTCTCAGAAATTTGTATAAATGACCCTCTCGGTAGTTTGTATGAATGGCTCTCTCGGTATGTTTGTATGAATAGCCCTCTTGGCATGCAATTTGTATGAATGACCCTTCTGTAGTTTGTATGAATGTCCCTCTCGACAGTTTATCTGAATGGCCCTCTTGGAAAGAAATTTGAATGAATGACCCTCTCAGCATTTTGTATGAATGGCCCTATCGGCATGCAATTTAAATAAATGGCCCTCTCGACAGTTTGTATGAATGACCCTCTCAATAGTTTATATGAATGGCCCTCTCGAGATGTAATTTGAATGAATTGTCCTCATGGCATGAATTTGACTCTTGGGAATGAAGATCGTGGATTTCTGACTGGATTTATATCCTTCGGACTTTGGGGAGAAGACTGTGGTATTTTGACTAAAATTACATCACTCTGGCTTTTGGAAGGAAGACTACAGCTCTCTAATCTGATTTACATCATTCTAACTTCAGAGTAAATACTACAACCTTTTTTACCAAAATTACATCACCTGACCTTTGGAGTGAATACTGCAACCTTTCGACCGAAATTACATCACTCTGACTCTTGAATGAAGATTGTAGCCTTCCGACTGGATTTACGTTATTCCGACTCTTTAATATGGTTCTCTTCACTAGATTGTCTTTTTCATCATTTTTCTGGACTCTCAAGGTTAGGTTGTATCTTTTTACTTTATGCCCTTGTGGTATTTTTCCTCTAACTGGGGCTCTCAGGTCTGATGTTAAGTCTTTGTTTTGTTCATGGCGCTCGAGGCCTGGCGGTTGTTTTCCGTTATTGGAGTGCCTTTTTGTTGTGCTTATTTCATATATAAACAAACAAGTTCCTACTAGGGGGTCGATCTGTGTCGCCGACTTCCTACTGTGTTGTTTCGTTGTTTCTCCAGTCTCGACCCCTCTTTTGATCTCGGGAAAATGAGAGAAAATATTTTTGAATTGAAAATTTGAAAATATTTTTAGAAAACAGAATTTTGACTAAAGTATTTTATATATCTAAAATACGGTTAACTCATGGAATGACATATATGCTTCGAGCGAGACTCTTCGACCGACCTTGGTGCTCTGCTTTTGCTCTTTTCTCCTCTTGGTGAAATTTTTTAGACTCCCTCGAACATTTTTCTCCAGTTGCAAGTTTAGATCGGCTGACTCTCATGCTGATTTACCTTTGAAGGAAGTTTTGAGTCCATCTCAAAAGTTCTTCCCCAGTTGCGGGTTTTAGATCGGTTAACTCTTATGCCAGCATTGTTGGTGGAATTTTTGAAATTTTCTCAAAAATTCTGCCCCAGTTTGTGAACTCTGGGTCGGCTGATCCTTTATGCCAGGTTTGTTGGTGGAATGCTTAAGACCCTCACAAAAATTCTACCCTAGTTTACTCTTTGTGAGGTGAATCTTTGAGTTTTTAAAGTCTTTGAGGCTTCCTAGGGTTTTCTTTGGTTTTTTGTTTGGTGCAACCGAGCTCAAAGAGCGCCTATGTATCCCATTATCATGTCAAAACATAGTTCAGAATAGAGTTGGTTGATTTTTGTAATAATGCGATCGAGCTCGAAGAGCGCCTACGTATCCCTCTTTGGAAATTAGGTCGTTGCGTAGTTCATATTACAAAGCAATATGGATTTTGATAATAAAGTGACCGAGTCCGTAATGGACGCCTACATATCACATTTTGGAAATCAGGTCCTTGCATAGTTCATTACAAGGAATGATAGATTTGGATAATAATGTGTCTGAGTCCGTAATAGATGCCTACATATCCCCTTTTGGGAATCCGGTCCTCGGTGTAGCTCATTACAAAGTATGATAGATTTGTGTAATAATACAGCCGAGTCTGAAATGGACGCTTACGTATCCCCTTTTGGGAATCAGGTCCTCGCGTAATTTGTTACAAGGAATGATAGATTTGGGTAATAATACGACCGAGTCCGAAATAGACGCCTATATATCCCGTCTTGGGAATCAGGTCCTTGCGTAGTTGGTTACAAGGAATGATTTGGTTTTTCTAATGCAATTACAAGCAAAGAAGTGTGATTACAAGTAAAGGAAACGTGATTACAACTAAGAGGCGTGTCTTCATGCATAGTATCTCTTGATGGCATCTGAATTGATTGCTTTGGGGCACTCTTGGCCATCCAACTCTGCAAGGATGACATCTTCTCTTGGTGTGGAAATACATACTTGAGTACCAATTGTCCTATTTGGAAGACCTATGATCTTACCCATTTGTTGAAGGCGCGTGTCATTCTTTGTTGATATAATTCATTGTGACATACGGCAACCATTCTTTTCTCATTAATTAGATTCATTTTCTCATATATTTATCGGACCCACTCGGCATTGTCCAATTCTGGTTCTTGTATGATTCTAAGATAAGGTATCTCTACGTCAGCTGGTATCACTGCTTTAATGTTGTAGATGAGAAAGTATGGAGTTGCTTCGGTTGAGGTCCGAATGGTTATTTGTATCCCAACAATGTGTAGGGCAGCTTTTCATGCCAATATTTATAGTTGTCGGTTATTTTTCTCAATATCCTTTTGATGTTCTTGTTTGTTGCCTCTATGGCTCCGTTCATTTGTGGCCTGTATGCGATCAAATTTTGATGAGTGATACGGAATTGTTCACAGATATCTTTCATCAGGTGACTATTTAGGTTGGCTCCATTGCCATTATAATCAACTTTGGGATGCCGAATCGGCAAATGAGGTTGTTCCGCATGAAGTCATCTACCACTTTCTTTGTCACTGACTTGTGAGAGGTAGCTTTAACCTATTTTGTGAAATATTCTATGGCGATCAGGATGAAGTGATGTTCATTGGATGTTGATGGCTCTATAGGCCCAATGACATACGTGCCCCAAATTACAAATGGCCAAGGTGAGCTCATGGCATTAAGCTCATTTGGTGGGACTCGGATCATATCTCCGTGAACTTGGCATTGATGGCATCTTTGCATGAATCGGCTACAGTCGGTTTCCATTATCATCTAGTAGTAGTCTGCTCTTAAGATCTTTTTGTCCAAGAGAACCCATTCATGTGAGGGCCACAAGTCTGGACGTGCACTTCTTCGAGTAGTTTTGTGGCCTCTCGGCATCGGCGGATCTGAGTAGCCCTAGATTAGGCGTCCTCTTGTAGAGTACTCCTTTGTTTAGGAAGAAACTGTTGGCTATCCTTCTGATAGTTTTCTTTTGATTGGTTGTGATATTTTCGGGATACTCTCTCTTTTCCAAATATGTGCTCATATATAATACCATGGTTTACCGTCAGATTTTGCTTCCACATGGGAACAGTATGCATGTTCTTCCCGAATGTTGATCTCCAGCTGGTTAATCTGACTGCTTTCATGGTGTTGTATCATGGATGTTATAGTTGCAAAAGAATCAGCAAATAGGCTATCGGTGTGTGCCGAAATTTGATCTTTTTTAATCTATTGCACGATCTCTGTGCGCGTTTGACATATGGATAGATCTTCTCATTCTTGGTGGTCCATTCTCCTCGGACCTTGTGAATCAGTAGATCTGAGTCTCCTATTACTAGGATTTCTTATATATCAATGTGGATAGCCATGCGAAGGCCTACAATGCAGGCTTCATACTTTGCCATGTTTTTTGTGCATTGGAAGTTGAGCGTGGCTACCGTTAGGTAATGTTGACCCATTTCTGAAACCAAAACTGCTCCGATCTCTAAACCTTTGTAGTTGACAGCACCATCAAAATACATTTTCCAACCTGAGCAGGATTCGACCATTTGTTCTTAAATTACCATTACTTCCTCATTCAGGAAATACGTCATTAATGGTGCAAACTCTTTGTCGACTGGACTTTCTACTAAAAACTCAGCCAATGCCTGTTCCTTAACAGCTTTCTGGACCATATATTTTATGTCGAACTCACTCGGATGCATTTACCATTTGGCCAATTTCCCTATAGGCATGGGTTAGCGAAAGATGTATTTCAAGGGATCCATCTTGGATATCAAGTGAGTAGTGTACACAGATAGGTAGTGTCTTAGATTTTGCACTATCCATGTTAGTGCACAGCCTGTCTTTTCCACCAGAGTGTATCTTGATTCACAGGTGGTGAACTTTTTGTTGAGATAATCGATTCCTCGCTCTTTCTTTCTAGTTTAGTCGTGTTGTGCCAATATGCATCCAAATGTGTTGTCTAACACTTACAAGTATATCAACAGCGGGCTCTATGGCCTTGGAGGGACTAAGACTGGCAGATTGGAGAGGTATCTCTTAATAGTATCAAATGATTTCTGGCATTCGTCTATCTATTTGGTGGGTGCATCCTTTTCTAGTAGCTTAAGGATGGGTTCCAAAATCATAGTAGACTGGGCTATAAAGCGCCCAATGTAGTTTAGCCTTCCCAAGAAGCTCGTGACATCCTTCTTGGTTTCCGGTGGTGGTAACTCTTAAATGGCTTTGATTTTTGTGGGATCTAGCTCTATGCCCCTGTGGCTTACTATGAACCCCAATAATTTTCCGCAGGCACTCCAAACGCGCACTTAGACAGATTCAGTTTCAGATTGAACTTGTGGAGTCTATCGAAGAACTTATGTAAGTGTATGATATGGTCGGAACCTTCTCACGACTTGCTTATGACATCATCCATGTAGGCCTCTATTTCTTTGTGCAACATGTCGTGGAAGATGGCGGTCATTGCCCTCATATAAGTAGCGCCGGCATTGTTGAGGCTGAACGGCATTATGCGATAGTGGTACATCCCCCATAGAGTAATGCATGTTATTTTATGTGCATCTTCCTCGCTCATCAGAATCTGATGGTAACCGGCAAAGCAATTCATGAATGGCTGTAACTCATGCTTCGCACAGTTATCGATGAGTATATGGATATTCGAAAGCAGGAAATTATTCTTGAGACTAGCTCGGTTGAGATCGCGGTAGTCCACACATATTCGGATAATTCCGTCTTTTTTTTGTACTTGTACAATGTTGTACAACTATGTGGGGTAAGGAGTCACTTCCACTACTCCCGACTTTATCTATTTTTCAACTTCATCCTTAATTCTTATGCTGAGATCAGGCTTGAACTGTCTAATTTTCTGTTTGATCGGAGCGAATCCCTCGTTGATGGGGAGCTTATGAGCCACGATTCTGGTGCTCAACCCGGGAATATCCATGTATGACCATGTGTATACGTCGACATACTCCCTTACAATATTTATTAATTCTTATTTTATGGGCGCGTCCAAATGCGCACTAGTATGTGCTTCTTTAACCGTTTCCTCATCTCCGAGGTTTATCGCTTCAGTTTTGTCAAAATTACGCATTTGCCTATTCTCATATTGGTCTTCATCATCGACGAGATCCTCTGGTAACTCTGCCTCTTCATCATATTCCTTATATTCGTTGTCATCTAGATCGCTGGACTCACTCGTCCCGCGACATGTCATGACATTATGAGTTATTTTAATAATATTACTGAAAAACAAGGTGAAGCATCATTAGTGTTATTAAAACATGTTATATGTATATATATATATATATATATATAAATAAAGAGACTATTTTTGCATAAATTGAGGCTTTCATATATTTTGATAAAAGTACAAACTGTGGTCCTGACTCGGATCAACATCGAGTCATTTCAATTTTTTAGACAACACATGGAAAAGTAAAGCCATAAATGGTGAATGATCGGGCCTCAACCTATTTCCACCTAATTTGGAAAACAAATTTAAAATTTCTCTCTACCGAAGAGCAAAAAGTGGGGTAGAGGTCCAGTTGGACAGTTGCTCATCTGGATCAGTGTCGCAGATGGTGGGTGCTTCAAAGCATTCCTCTAGTATAGCGGCACACTCTTCCTCTTAGAATAACATCCCTAAACCTTATTCTGGGTCCTCACCTTTGTGCATGGGCATGCGGACCAAAAATGACTAGTACAAACCCGGGAAAGGCTTTCTCATCTATGGAGGACCTCTCTTTTTCTGTTCAACATCAGAAGCTTCTTTGGAGCTCGGTATGTACCCAAGACCGAAGCGATACACATTAACCAGAACTGATACAAGTTCTCGGATGACTTGGAGTTCTCGTCCTAGTCCCTTGCCGTGCTCGAACCCGTTCTAGAGAATAGTTGCGATGATCATGTTGTAGACCGAAGGCATTAGGATTTCTTCATCATCCCCTCGGTGGACGGATCCCATAAGTTCCACTATATGGAAGTCTATATCTATCGAGACTGTTTCTATTACAGGCATAGAGTCGTTGGGATAGTTATGGATGCTACTTGCTCCATGGATTACAACCTCATGGTTTTCCCAAACAAACTTCAGCGATTGGTGGAGAGATGATGGCACTGATCCGGCCATATTTATCCATGGTCTTCCTAGTAGGAGATTTTAGTTGGCACTGATGTTCATAACTTGGAATTCAGTGGTGAACTCAGCGGGCCCCATTTGTATAATGAGGTCCACTTCACCTACGAGGTCACGATGTGCCCCGTCAAAAGCTCTTACATTGGTACGACTCTGGCGTATCTTTCAAATGTTGTAGCCCAGTTGCTTCAATGTGGACTCGGGGCATATATTATGCTCATCCCTATTATCAGCAAGTACTCGGGAGATAACCTTGCCTCCACATTTAATAGTGATGTAGAGGGCCTTGTTATGGGTCGTTCCTTCTCTTGGAAGTTCATCAGTAGTGAATGAAATCTGATGTGCTCTAACGACGTGGCCTACTATGTCGGCCAATGTTTCACTATTTCTCTTTACTATGATGTGGACTTCATCCAGCATCTTCATCAAGACCTGATGATGTTGTGTAGAGCTCAAAAGCAGTAACATCACCGAGAATTTGGCCGGTATTTTCTGTAAGTGTTCAATAATAGAGTACTATTTTGGCTGCTTCCTGCGCCAAAAATCCTCGGCTTCCCCATCAGTGATGGGTCTTCTTTGATTTGCTACTCTGCGGGGAACTCCTTGCGCCAATTCTTTGGGAGTATAACATCTCCCTGATCATGTCATACCTTGGGCCACGGCTGTAAGTTTCTTTCTGGGAACCGGGATGACAACTTTTGTTACATGGACCACATCTAGATTCTTTGGAGCTTGGATCAGTATCATAAAAATAGGACTTTCTTGTAGTGTGAGGGAGCCGACTGTGTGCTCCAAGCTCTCAATACCCTCTTGGCCAGTGGTTGGCATACATCCCAATCTTTCTCTCGTTCTATCATGTGGATAGGTTGGTACCATGATTCGGTAGAGGGTTTGTATTCACATTTGGCTCTGCGGCCTCCAAAATGATCTCTTGTTTGTCAATCAGATGATACACCTCGCAGTTTCGCATTCCGTCGCGTCATCAATTGATACCTATTTCCCGGGAAGATATGTGACCCTATGAAAGAATAATAAAGGTTTATAACTTGTTTATGGAAGATTCATAGCATATGAAAGCTTAACGGTTCAAAGGAAATACGTTTCGACGAAATCAGAAACTGGGCATTTTTTACAGCAAGATTGACAAACCGTCAAAATGTCAAGGTGAACCATCAAAGTGTCTGAGATTTTTTTATCTCAGGAGGAAAATTGATGGTCCAAATTGAGGACCGTAAAATATTTGATGGATTGTCAATCCCACTGTCAAGTTGCGGTGGTGGAAAATTTTTGATTGGTTTATAATCGGGTTTTGCAATTTTCATCCAAAATCAAACCTAGGACTCTTCCAAAATTCTCTCTAAAATTCCAAATCATTCCAGGATCAAATCGAAGATAAATTACGTAAGATTAACACTATTAATCATGTGATTATCATAGAAATTATCTTCTCTAAATTAAATCGATTTTGGAAACCCTTGATATTGGGGCAAGTTGCTATTTTAAGAGGGTTTCGACACATCGAGGTAAATTGTATCCTCATCTATCTATGTTTGTGATTAATTTATGGTTTGGAGTATGTTGTGAAAGGATTTTCGTAATCGAAACCCGTAAACCTATGAAATCATTGTATATAGACTTGTGGGCTGTTTTGATCAAGATATGAATTGGAGTTGATTATTGGTGTTCTAAACCAAAGGAAGCGTGTTTCGGATAATCGTGGGATCAAATTACATAAGTACCCTTTGTTAAAAAGTCTAAGAATCCTTTGTATTAAAGGTTATCGATAAGATGCCTAAATAAAGTTTCTTATTTGGATATGGATTCGATATTAATATCAACCCTTTGTTGTTATATACAATAATCCGTAAGGGATACGAGTGCTTAGAGGATGACTTGTATCTTCGTGGATAAGGTATGTAAGGCTACCCCTTTCTTTCAAAAGCATGAAATCCAAAGAGTTATTATTTTCAAAAAGAAACGTTGAGAGCTTCACTCTATTGCCTATCAAAGTCTCCTATTGAGAAGTGTTCATTACTTATTCATATTCTTATGATCCTTGTTGTTAGTTACTGGTCTTATCCTAAGTTTTTAAAAAGAAACATTCTAAAGAGTCAATCATCAAGTCGACCACGAGTAGTGTCAAGAAAAAACCAAAGAGTTTACGAGTGTCAAGAGAGACCAAAGAGCCATTATTATCACAGTCTGTTGTCCACACTCCCGATTCTCATTAATATTGATATAGTTCTCATTGGCATTTGATATCATGTGTATCATCATCATGTATTGGATCGGGTTGCACGTTCCATAACATATACATACATTGGATTGGATTGCACGTTCCACAACATATACATGTAATGGATCGGGTTGCACTTTCCGCAATATATACATATAATGGATCGGGTTACGCGTCCCACAACATATACATAAATCGTGGTGCACATTGCATTGCATATTCATACATATACCTTAGAGTATACCTAAGAGTAATGACATGTCATATACCTCGCACCATAAGACGATGGTAGTTTATGTAGTAAAGGCCTATCCATACAGGTTGTATTTGAGTTTCAGAGTTTCGTTATTCACCTCATATGGCATCCAGATTGCTTATACTTTAATTTATAGCTTATCCCCTCATATTTCTATTATACTTTCTTTATAGTTTACAGTTTCATATTGACATTCATACTTTACATACTTTGTACATTATTTCATACTGACGTCCCTTTTGTCGGGGGCACTGTGTGTTCATGCTGCAAGTTCTGATAGGGATTCATCTAGACTACCACAGTAGGTATTGTCGAGTTCTTCCATAAGTAAGTAAGCTTCATCTTTCTCAGAGCTTTCTGGTCATCTAGTGAGTATGTTTTATGGAGTTATGTATGGTATGGGTAGGTCGAGGCCCTGTCCCGACCATATGTCAGTTCAGCTACTTATAGAGGCTCATGGACTTATTTTGGTATGCACAGTGTTGATATATAGACTTGTCGGCTAAGTTGTCTTTTGTTAAACCATGTTGTGACCTCATCGATCCTGTCATGTATATACATGTTGGGTTGATTCCTCTTGTCCAGTGTTGTTGTTGTAATATATATCTTAGTATGGCCTTGTCGGTCGGAAGTCTACTCTTATAGGAGCTTGGTCATCAGAATGGTACGCTCGAGCTAGCAGGGCATCGGGTGACAGCCACAGCCCCCAGTTTGGGGTCTAACAAACTTGGTATCAAAGTATGTCAGTCCTAGGGAGTCTGTGAGCCGTATCTAGTAGAGTCTTGTTTAAAGGTGTGTTATGCACCACACTTATAAACAGAAGGTTGCCAGGCATTCAGGGATGGTTGTTGTTCTTTCACTTCCTAGATCGTGCTATAGAGCTGAGTTACATGGTTTGAGTCTAATTCGTGCTCTAATTCCTTTTTCTGTAATCATGCTAGTTACTACAAGAACTACTGCTAGTAATCGAGTCGGTGTTGATGAAGTGATGGTCCCAGTAATTCCCCGCCCAACCAAGTTGATAGAACGGAAGCTCAGGGAGAATCGCACTCCCATGTATCACTAGTTCCACCCCCTTAGGAGGATATTAGAGGAGGTGTAGTACCCCCAGCTCTTTAGGACACAATTCCTCCAGTTCAGCAGAATTTGTTACCTCTAGTCTCTCCACTCGAGTCTTCTGAGCAAGGAGTGGCAAATGTCGTACAGCTATTAGCATAGATAGTAGCCACCCAGCAGTGTCAGATAAGGGCTTCTACAGGCACTAGGTCTTTTGATAGTATTAGGAGTTCTAGGACTTAGGAATTTCTCGAGTTAAGTCCATCAGTATTCATGGGGGCAAATCCAAATGCGGACCCCCAAGACATTATTGATCAAATGTTGTGGGTATTGCGAGTGATGCATGCTTCGGAGATGAAGGCGGTAGAATTGGCCTTTTTCAGGTTACGAGATGTGGTTATTTTATAGTATGAGGCCTGGGAGCGGTTTCGAGGATCAGATACACCTCCAGCTGTGTGGGAGGAGTTTTTAGATGCCTTTCAAGATCACTACTTTCCACTAGAGGTACGAGAGGCTAAAGTGGAGCAATCTATAAACCTCAAACAGAGGGGCAAAAGTGTAAGGGAATACAGTATGTAGTTTGATTCTCTGGCTAGGTATGCTCTAAATATTATGGACAGAATGAGGGTTCGAATTTATTGGTTTGTAACGGGCTTGGATCTGCATCTGATTGAGGAGTGTACGGCAGCCTTGCTAAATAGAGATATGGGTATTGCTAGAATACAGGCATATGCTCAAGGCGTTGAGGACCACAAGAGGCATTTTTTAGAGGATAGAAGTGCCGAGAGGAAATTAACCAAGAGAGCTAGGTCAGTTTGGCCATTCGGAGAAGCATCGGGTAGATCCAGGCAATAATTTCCTATAGGGGGAGCTTATAGTTCAGGCGGTCCTTAGAACCACATCTATGCTTTATCTGGTAGTCAGGACTTGGAGTCATCTCCAAATGTTGTTACAGGTATACTATTCATTTTCACATTTGATGTTTATACATTGTTAGATCCATGCTCCAATTAATCGTATGTTACACCTTTTGTTATGAGAAAATTTGGGTATGAACCATAATTACTATCTAAACAGTTGGCTACACCGGTTGGTGAGATAATTGTAGCAAGATAAATGTACAAGAATTGTACCGTAACAGTTTGTAATCACCCTACTTTGGTTGATTTAGCCAAATTACCTATGGTTGAGTTTGATGTTATTATGTCCATGGATTGGTTAGCCTCTTGTTATGAAATGTCAATTGTCGGAAAAAGATTGTCAAGTTCAGTTTTCCAGGCGAGTCGACCCATGAATGGAAGGGTAATGCAGCTACGCCTAAAGGCAGGTTTATTTCCTACCTGAATGCAAGAAAGATAATTTCTAAAGGTTATATATATCATCTAGTTAGGGTCAGGGATGCAGATAAAGAACCCCCAACCCTTCAGTATGTCCCAGTGGTCAACAAATTTCCTTATGTATTTTCGGATGAGCTTCTAGGCATTCCTCCAGAGCGGGGATTGAGTTCACTAGTGATGTACTTCTAGATACGCAACCGATATATATCCCTCCTTATCGAATGGCTCTAGTCGAGCTGAGGGAGTTGAAGGATTTATTGGAAAAAGGTTTCATCAGGCGTAGCACTTTGCCATGGGGCGCGCCAGTATTATTTATTCGCAAGAAGGATGATTCCTTAAGGATGTGTATCGACTATAGGCAATTGAATAAAGTTACATCAAGAATAAGTATCCACTTTCGAGAATCGATGATTTATTCGATCAGCTACAAGGTGTGAAGTATTTCTAGAATATTGACTTAAGATCGGGATACCACCAGTTGAGGGTAAAGGAGAAAGATATTCTGAAGACAGCCTTTCGGACTAGGTATGGCCATTTTGAGTTTCGGGTGATGTATTTTGGACTTATTAATGTGCCGGCAGCCTTCATGGACCTAATGAATCGAGTCTTCAAGCCATTCTTGGATATCTTCATGATCGTGTTTATTGACGTTATCTTCGTATACTCACGAACTGAGGCAGATCATGCACATCATCTTCGAGCAGTGTTACAAACACTCTAAGACCATAAGTTATACGCCAAATTTTCTAAATGCGAGTTTTGGTTAAACTATGTTGCCTTTTTGGGCCATATTATCTCCTCAGAAGATATTAAGGTGGACACTCAGAAGATTGAGGTCATAAGGAATTGGTCGAGAACTACGACTCCTCCTAAAGTACGTAGCTTCTTGGGCTTAGCATGATATTATCGGATATTTGTGGAAGGTTTTTCTTCTATCTCGATACCTATGAACAAGCTCACTCACAAGGCAGCTAAGTTTCAGTGGACAGATGCGTATGAGCGTAGTTTTCAAAAAATGAAGGACAAGATGACATCCACACATATGTTAGCTCTTCCCAAAGGTACCGATGAGTATATGGTTTATTGTGATGCCTCTAGAGTTGTCTTGGGATGTGTTCTGCCGCAGCATGGAAAAGTTATAGCATACGCTTCGATCTAGTTAAGGACGCACGAGGTAAACTATCTGACTTATGATCTTGAGTTGGTAGAGGTAATCTTTGCCCTGAAGATGTGGCATCATTATTTATATAGAGTTCACATTGACATATTAACGGACCACAAGAGTCTACAGTATATATTTCACAAGGAAGGACTAAATTTAAGGCAAATAAGGTGGTTGGAACTACCGAAGGACTATGATGTCGACATTTTATATCACCCGAGTAAGGCGAATGTCGTCGCTGATGCATTAAGTCGTAAGTCTATGGGGAGCTTGGATGGCATTGAAGCTAATAAGCTAGAAATGACCAAATAACTAAGTTGCTTAGCAAATTTAAATGTACAACTCTTGGACACAGATGAAGGAGGAACGGTAGTGTAGAATATCACAGAATCATCCTTAATAGCTGAGGTGAAGGCAAGACAGTTTGAGGAACCCGAGTTGGTCCGAATGAAAGAAGGAATTCTCCTGCAGAAGAAGCCGATGTTCGAGCTTACTGGAGACGGAGTCCTTAAATATCAGGGTCGACTATGTGTGCCAAGTATAGGAGGACTCTGAGAGCACGTTATGGTCGAAATCCACCAGTCCAGATATTCCATTCATTCGGGATCAATAAAGATGTATCATGACCTTCGATAGGTTTATTGGTGGAATGACATGAAGAAAGATATTGTAGTATTTATAGCTCAAGGCCCAAATTGTCAACAAGTTAAGATCGAGCATCAGAAGTCGGGAGGCTTGCTACAACATATTGAAATCCTTACTAGGAAGTGGGAAATGATTAATGTGGATTTTATCACCGGTTTACCCCGTTCTTATCAGAAGTTCGATTCCATTTGGGTTATCATCGACAGGCTTACGTAATCAACCCATTTTCTACCCCTTCGTACTACTTTCTTAGTGAAGGATTACGCCAAGCTATATATCAAGGAAATAGTTTTGCTACATGGTGTTCCAATCTCTATCATATCCGACAGAGGTGCTGAGTTTATGGCTCACTTTTGGAAGTCATTTCAGAAAGGTCTAGGCACCCAAGTGAACCTTAGCATAGCTTTCCATCCAAAGACCGATAGTCAAGCCGACCGCACAATCCAAACGCTCGAATATATGCTACGGGCTTGTATTCTGGATTTCAAAGGCGGCTGGGATGATTATTTGCCCATTATCGAGTTCGCTTACAACAACAACTATCATTCTAGCATCAAGATATCCCCATATGAGTCATTGTATGGGAGAAAGTGTAGATCCCTAGTTGGCTGGTTTTAAGTGAACGAAGCCGAGTTACTACACCCCAATTTGGTCCAGTAGGCAGTTGAGAAGGTAAAGATGATTCAAGAACACTAATTGACTAAGAGTCGGCAGAAATCTTATTCAGATATTCAATGCCGTGACATAGAAATTGTAGTTAGCGATTGGGTATTCTTAAAAATTTCTCCTACGAAAAGGGTTATGAAGTTTGCCAAGAAAGTAAAACTTAGCCCTAGATACGTCAGACCATATAAGATCAACCGCATGATAGGCTGAGTAGCTTATGAGCTTGAGTTTCCCTCAGAATTAGAAGTAGTTCACCCGGTATTCCATGTGTCAATGTTTCACAAGTGCGTAGGAGATCCCTCCCGTATTACTCCCATAGAGAATGTACATATCACTGAGAATTTAACCTATGAAGAGACTCCGGTAGCTATTCTATATCACCAAGTTCAAAAGCTGAGAACTAAGGATGTTGCCTCTGTTAAAGTGGTATGGAGGAATAACAATACAGAAGATGATGAAAATAAGGCAGTGAACATAAATTTCCAACATGAGCCATGAGGTGATTTCCTATGAGTGCCAAAGATTTCTAACCATCCTATGGTGACATATCTAACGTGGAATGGAGTATAGAGTGGAATTGAAGAAAAGACATGAAGATCCAAGCCAATTGACATTAATTTTCGGCTTTTATGTAGGTCTTAGCCGAGACTAACTTTTAGCTTATTTTAATTCCTAGCTTAATTTCCTTATAGCTTAATTACTATACCATGTAATAGGATGAGATGACTAGGACGAGAACCATCTAGAATGAGAAGCTTCCAACATGCCCCAAGGAGGTATAACATGAACTAGCTAGTCCATGCACTTATCTACATGGATGACACAAAAGGGTGGCCTAGGGAACATGAAGAGTTGGGCCTTTTCCCTTCTCCCAAACCGGTCAAACACCTTCCCCTTTCCCATTCGGCTGAGTTCCATGTTTGTGTCTTTCTTGTTTCCTCTTCTAGAAGGTCTAGAACTAGTATAAATAGGAGATGTAATTGATGTAAGGGGACATTGAAATTTTATGAAATATATTTGAGTTTTCTCAAACTTGCTAAGTTTTCAACTTTTGTGGTCCAACCCTTGGTCCTTTTATAGTCCAAACCCCGATCCTTTTATGGGCCATCCCTTGGTTCTTTTGTTGTCCGAACCCTCGGTGTAAGTCTAGTTAGAACTTTTGTGATCTAACTATACCCAAGCCAATGTTATATCCGGTTACTTGTTACAAACACATTGAAGGTCTTCTCGGCCTACATTACCTTACCCACACACGAATTTGTTTATCAATTACATGCCCCATCCTTGTCCAAACTGCCTAATTCATTTCACCCCAATACACTCCAACACTTCCCCAACTCACACCCAAAAGATCGTCAACCGATTCCTTCCACAAACACCCGAAACCCCCAACCAATTCCCCACCATCCCGATCGCACCCCTCTTCCGCCAACCTTACTGTCCCAACCAGTTTCTGCCACCTTACCACCACCCAACCACTAAATACTAAATACCAACCACTAACATAACGTACAATGTATCTAGTTCATCCCCTCCAAACGCCTTAGCCCAACACCCTCCAAATTCACCCGCACACCCCCACCAAACACACACTGCCCGAAAACCTGCCAACCTCCATTTGTCCCCTATTTTCGTATCGACCCGGTCCCAATACAACTCTGACCTACCTAACCATACTATCCCCTCCTTATATACATCATTTTGGTATCATAGAAAGGTTTTCTCGTCCCATGCCTTGACACTATGGCTAACATAAAGGAAGAACTACGAAGGATCATAACTGACCTATTTGCGGAACAAGCGCAAATCTTGAGAAAAGAATTTGCAGGGCGTGCCGCGAGCAATAATGCTGAGTTCGGGGTTGTACAAAACAGCCTAAGGCATGAAAGTGAAGAATATCAAGAGTGTAGGGATTCTATTATATTGAGGAATCCGAAGTCAATGAGGCCCTAGAGGAAGATGTTGATCTTGCAAAGGAAGGTGGAAGTTTAGTACTCCGATGTGTGTTAATTGTTCAACTTGAAGAACAGGAGGAGACACAAAGAGGGCAACTATTTTACACTCGATGCAAGGTAAAAGACAAGGTATGTAATATGATCATTGATGGAGGAAGTTGTGCTAACATGGCCTCCGTAGAAATGGTGGGAAAATTGAAATTGCCTACCCGCAACCATCCTAAACCATATGCTCTCCAATGGGTGAACGAAGACGAAAGACTAAAGGTAACGAAACAAGCTCTTGTTAGTTTTCGTGTTAGTAAGTATGAAGATGAAATATGATGAGACATCCTACCTATAGATGCTTGTCATATTTTATTGGGTCAGCCATGGAAATTTATAGGAAGACGCAACATGATGGAGAAAAGAATTTTTATTCTTTTCAAAAGGATGGTAAGAAGATCCGGTGGTACCATTTTCACCTAGTGAGGTGAAGAAAATGAAGATCCAAATTGCCAAGAACCGCAATGAGAAATCTGAGACCCTCTTGCTTGATGTGCAGGAGATCAAAGAGGAGTTGAAGAAGTGGAGTCCCATATATTCATTGAAGTGCAATGATAAGAAGAGTCTTGTGGGACATGTGGTTGAGGATGTTGACTTGAAATAACTCTTGAAGAAATTTGAAGATGTATTTTCGGATGACCTTGCACCCAGATTACCACTAATAAGAGGTATTGAACATTCTATTGATTTTATTCCTGGAAGTTTATTACCTAATCGTCCAGCCTATAGATGCAATCCGGAAGAGGCCAAGGAATTGCAAAGACATGTGCAAGAATTATTAGGCAAAGGCTTTGTCCGAGAAAGCCTTAGTCCATGTGCGGTACCCACCCTGTTGGTGCCAAAGAAAGATGGAACTTGGCACATGTGTATCGATAGACGAGCAGTCAATAACATCACCCGTGAAGTATAGATTTCCTATGTCGAGATTTGATGATCTTTTGGATGAATTGGGTGGGGCCAAGTTATTCTCCAAGATAGATTTGAGGAGTGGCTACCATCAAATTAGGATACGAGAGGGAGATGAATGGAAAACGGCTTTCAAAACCAAGTATGGCTTGTACGAGTGGCTTGTGATGCCATTTGGATTATGTAATGATCCCATATCTTTCATGAGGCTCATGCACGAGGTGTTACGGCCGTTAATGGGTAAATTTGTTGTAGTTTACTTAGATGATATCTTCATTTATAGTCAAGATAGGGAATCTCACTTGTCGCATCTAGAAGCTATATTTGAGAAGTTAAGAGAAGTAAAGTTGTATGGCTAGTTAGAGAAGTGTGCTTTTATAATTACTAGTGTCCAATTCTTAGGGTACATAGTATCATCTGAGGGCATTCATGTGGACCCATCCAAGGTGGAAGATATCCAGAGTTGGACCGAGCGTACAAATATAAGTGAGGTAAGAAGTTTCCATGGTTTGGCTTCTATTGTCATTTCATTCGAGGTTTTAGTACCCCTGCTTCCCCTATCACTGAACTAATGAAGAAGGGTGAATTTAAATGGTCCCAATGATCACAAAGAGCTTTTGAAACCTTGAAGGGAAGGTTTTGTGAAGCACCGGTTCTAGCTATTCTGAACTTTGAGAAACTATTTAAGGTTGAATGTAATGCTAGTGGAGTTGGTGTTGGTGCCGTCTTGATTCAAGATAAGCGACCCATTGCTTTCTTTAGTGAAAAATTGGGTGGTGCACGACTCAATTATTCTACTTATGATAAGGATTTTTATGCTATTGTGAGATCCTTTGTGCAATGGGAACATTATTTGAGGCCAAAACCCTTTGTCTTATATTTGGATCATGAATCCTGAAAGTATTTACATGGGAAAAAAAAGTTGAATCCAAGGCATGCTAAGTGGGTGTTGTACTTTCAAACTTTCATATTCTCTACAAGGCACAAATATGGCAAGTCCAACATAGTGGAAGATGCACTTTCTCGGAGGCACGTAATGTTGACCATGCTTGAACAAAAACTTGTGGGATTTGAAGTGTTGAAGGAATTCTATGAATGAGATCCAAAGTTAAAAGACGTAATGATAGAATGTAATAATGGAGTTCATTGTTCTTATTCCATAGTATAAGGTTTCATTTTCAAAGGAAACAAATTGGGTGTGCCCAAATGTTCCATGAGAGAATTACTTGTACATGAAGTGCATTCGGGTGGACTAGCTGGACATTTTGGGGTAGTGAAGACTTTGGAGATTCTACAATAACACTTTACTGGCCACGGATAGATAAAGATGTAAATAGAGTGGTAAGTAGGTGTTCCACTTGTAAAAAGGCTAAAAGTTTCTTCCACAAAGGATTGTATACTCTTTTACCAGTTCTGGAGCGACTATGGGAAGGTGTGAGCTTGGATTTCATCCTCGGCTTACCAAAAACACAACGGGGAAAGGAATCTATCATGCTGGTTGTGGATAGATTCTCGAAGATGGCTAACTTCATTGCTTGTCACAAGACCGATGATGCAACACATAATGCGGACTTGAATTTGAAGGAAGTGGTAAGATTACATCGCGTTCCGAAGACTATTGTGTCTGATAGGGATGTGAAGTTCCTAAGTTATTTCTGGAAAACACTACAAAGACTTCTTGGTACCAAGTTGCTATTTAGTACCACCCATCATCCTCAAACAGATGGCCAAGCGAAAGTGACTAATAGAACTCTTGGCACACTATTGAGAGGATTGGTGATCAAAACCACCAAGGATTGGGACATCACGCGGAATTTGCTTATAATTGGAGTCAATCTCGTATAACAGGTAAAGCTCTATTTGAAATTGTTTATGGCACTAATCCATTTTTACCTATTGATCTAGTTCTAATCCCAAAGAAAGAAATCCTTAGCTTCACGACTAAAGATTGCATTGATGCCTTCAAGAAGTTACATGATCAAATCAGAGCACAATTTCAGAAGGCCAATGCTAAGTACAAAATGGATGCGAACAAGTCAAGGACTCAACCACAATTACAGCTCGGAGATTTGGTTTGGCTACACCTAAGGAAGGAAAGATTTCCCAATATGAGAAAGAACAACCTAATGCCAAGGGCGGATGGTCCTTACAACATATTGGCAAGGGAAAGCGCCTACAAGGTAGAACTTCCGAACAAATATGGAGGTATTAGTTCAATGTTTAAGGTTAGAGACTTATCACTATACTTAGATGGTGAGAATTTGAGAGCAAATTTTGTTAAAGAATGGGAATATGATGAAAAAAAAGGTCGTGAACTGCCTCAGTGAGATAATTTGTGAACTAGATAGTTCATGCACTTATCTACATGGATGATAAAAAAGGGTGGACTAGGGAACATGAAGAGTTAGGCCTTTTCCCTTCTCCCAAACTGGTTGAACACATTCCCCTGTCCCATTCGGCCAAGTGCCATGTTTGTGTCTTTCTTGTTTCCTTTTCTAGAAGGTCTAGAACTAGTATAAATAGGAGATGTATTTATGGTAATGGGATATTGAAATTTTATGAAATATATTTGAGTTTTCTCAAATTTGCTAAGTTTTCAACTTTTGTGTTGTTATCTTAGTCGGACCTTTTGTGGTCCAACCCTTGGTCCTTTTGTGGTCCAAACCCCTGTCCTTTTGTGGGCCGCCCCTCGGTCATTTTGTGGTCCAAACCCTCGGTATAAGTCTAGTTAGAATGTTTGTGATCTAACTATACTCAAGCCAAGGTTCTATCCGGTTACTTGTTACAAACACATTGAAGGTCTTCTCGGACTACATTACCTTACCCACACACGAATTTGTTAATCAATTTCGTGCACATCCTTGTCCAAACCGCCTAATTCCTGATGTAAATAAGGAACAGTGATGTTGGGTAAGTGGGTCGGGTGTTGGTTACATTCGGGTTAACCCGGAATTGAGGCACAAGTAGGGGTGTTATTGGTTCTCGGATTATCGGAACAGTGGGGTGTTGGGTGGTGATTTCGGGTTGGTATAGAGAGAATCTGTTCAAGGAGTTTTGTAGTGTTGTTGTGGACATGTTGAGGGTGAGAGTGATGGTCGGGGTTTGGTGGTTGAGTGGTGGCAGGTCGATGGAATAGAACTGAACCAATGAGGTTCTCGGTAAGGAGCGTTATACGGACAGTTTGGTGTTGTCGAGGTTGGGCGGGGAGTTGTGACTAGTTTTCTGACTTAGGATTTTTGTGGAGGTGTTCAAGGGATGTTGAGGGTCTGTAATATGCTCGGGGCTTGTTGGTTTGGTGGTGTAAAGGCTCGGGACTGAACTGAGGCAGTGAGGTCTCGGTTGGTGATTGTAGTGGACTGTTTGTGTGTCGTCGGGCTTGGATTGTTATTTGTGAGAGGTTTAGGTTAATGGAGTTTATAGTGAACATTAATGGAGTATTCTGGAGTGTTGAGATGGAAGGGTATATGTAATTTGGTCGTGGGATGCAATCAGAATGCGAGATGCAAGTCCGGACGCATACCAAGTGTGGTAGACTTATTTTGGTTAAGTGTTTGATGATTGTGTATAAGTGTTGATGGTTGTGATTTTTAGTAGCTGTGGATTTCGTGAGGTATGGAGGATAGGCCCAAGGATAGAGGAAAAGGGAGTTAATTTCCCAAACCGACACCAAGGATTTGGTGATCAATGCCACAAGGTGGAGACCGGGGTTTGCTAGTCGCAATGCCCGTGAACAAATCAAGTGAGGGTGATCGATACCCTTGTTGCTCGAAAGGCTTAGACTAAGTTGGTCCACACAAGTACCAACCTTCATTTACCACCAAGGGTGTTCTTCAAGCTTGGGATAGACTAGGTCACACAAGTCCTAATCAATACTTGCACCGAATGAGAGTTTGGTTCACACAAGAACCAACTAAAAGTAAACACAGACAAGTGAATACAATTAGCTTTGAGTAAAACTCACTTTTATATATCAATCAACTCTAATCATTTACAAGTCCTAAGGTTCCTATTTATAGTAAACAAAAGACTATTCTAGAAAACAAACTAAAGACGCAAACTTTTGGCCTAGTGGGAAAAGGGTTCGGGTTTTCTTGTTGGCCAAGAGGCTTCTTGACTTTGGTGTGATCAATGGGAAAAGGTTTAGCTTTTCTTGGAGAAAAAGTTGAGCTCAAACTCCTTCACACCTCTTTGTGGAGTCCAAGTCGAAAAGGGGATGGATTGGTCCTTTCAAGACTTCATCTTCTTGGAATTAGTTTGGAAGCTTCCATTCTTTGTTCTTGTTTGACAAGGAATTTCGGCCAACTCTTGGCCTTCTCTTTGGATGACTTTCTTGTCTTCAAATTCAGTCCTTGAAGTATCCATCTTCTAGAAGTCTCTTGTCCTTGACATGGTGTCGACCAAGTCATCATTTATCCTTGCCATCGTGGCTTGGATAAACTTTATACGGTTTTGGTCCCTTTGGAGAACCTCTCGGCTTTTGTCTCCCTCTTTCCTATTACATGGTTTATTAATTGTGTCCTAATGGTAGCTAAGAGTTGTTTACACATTACATCATGTCCTAAGCTAAGAGTTAAAAGCTAAGCTAAGAAATAAAATAAAATAACAAGCTAAAAGAAAACATGATCTCAGCCAAGACCAACAAGAAAGCTGAATAAAACTTGCTTCTTAGATCCTCATGTGATAACTCCAACTCCACTCCACTTTCCATGCATTTTTAAGCACATTATCGTTGGTTAATTGAACATCGTTGGAACCCCGCGCTTATCACCTTGAGGATCAATTGGAAACCTTGAGCTCACGAGGATATTTCCATCAATTCCTTTCACCCCAATACACTCCAACACTTCCCCAACTCACACCCAAAAGGTCGTCAACCGACCCCTCCCACAAACACCCAAAAACCCCAACCAATTCCCCACCGTCCCGATCGCACCCCTATTCCACCAACCTTATTATCCCGACTAGTTTCAACCACCTTATCACCACCCAACCACCAAATTCCAACCACCAATATAACCTACAACGTGTCTAGTTCATCCCCTCCAAAAGCCTTAGCCCAACACGGAAAAAAATAATTTGTATAAACCCTAGAATTTTCCCCCAAATCTCCAAAAAAGTTTAAACATAAATTTAATCAATAAATTAACATATATTAGTCCATTACATCACTAATATATAACCCCCATTGCCATAAACCAATTCAAGCCCTCTTATTCTCAACAAGCCAAACTCTCTTTCCCACTCCCTAAAACATGGATTAAAGTCTAAAATGGAGGAATATTATAAGAATTAACTAGTTTTAGGGTTTAGAAATTACCTATGAGAAGCACCTTGAATCTCCCCAAAACCGAACTAAGAACTTTGAAAATGGAAAATGGGGTCTAAAAGTCGGCTAGGACTCTTTTTATCCCACAGCTACAGTGCCTCCTTCGAATTCGTGAGACCCCCCTCGCGATCGCAAAGGGTTAACATGACCCGACCCATAAGTACACATCGCGATCGCGAGAAATACCATGTGACCGCGAAGCACCGCAACCCGTCCTCTCCCAATTTGCATCTGTTCAATAGCTATAAAAACTTATCACGAAATTTTACTCTCTGAAAAATCAAACTTTTCTTCCCCTCTTCTATGCATCATTTTCAAAGTAAAAAGTGTCATGTGATTACTATCGTTTGTTGAGGTCGTTGAAGTTCTGCAATTTTCATTATCGATATTGCATAATAAAGTTTCGTTCTATTCTGGGATGAATTAATCCAACACACTGCCCGAAAACCTGCCAACCTCTATTTAACCCCCATTTTCGTATCCACCCGATCCCAATCCAACTCTGACCTACCTAACCATACAATCACCTCTTTATCTCAGTCTACAAGTCAATACCATTATTCGTGCAATACGATTCTCGCATTGCTACTCTATTTGACAATTCTAAATCCTATGTATTGTGTAGGTGTTAATGTGGAGTTAAATATGATAAATGCAGCTCAGACTACGACAGAAGATAGTTAAGGTGAGTTATGGCTAACCCTCTTGATTCTTGCATACATAGATGGTCATGTGAGGCCAAGTTGATCTTATTTTGTGATTATGTTGCCCTGTGTGGCGTTAGATACATGTTTGGGGTGTTTAACAGGTTTCGGATATTCTTGCTTATAAATAAAACTCTGCTGAAATTTTTAGAACCCTCGAGAGTTAAGAATATCTTCAATATTCGCAGACGACTGTTCCTAAGGGGGAAAGGATATTACACCCCGTAATTTCATGTCCCGTCGCATCATCGATTGATACCTATGTCTTGGGAAGAGTTGTGACCCTATGAAAGAATAATAAAGGTTTATAACTTGTTTATGAAAGTTCTGGAGCATATGAAATCTAAACGGATCAAAGGAAATAAATTTAGACGAAATCAGAAACTGGCCATTTTTTACGGCAAGGCTGACGGACCATCAAAGTGTTTGAGATTTCTGATCTCAGGAGGCAAATTGATGGACCGTCAATCCCACCGTCAAGTTATGGCGGTTGAAATTTTTTTACGGGTTTATAATTAGGTCTTGCAATTTTTCAGCCATTTTTAATCCAAAACTAGACCTAGGACTCTTCCAAAATTCTCTCTAAAGTTCCAAATCATTCCAGGATCAAATCGAAGGTAAATTACGTAAGATTAACGCTATTAATCCCGTGATTATTATAGAAACTATCTTCTCCTTATTGAATCGATTTTGGAAACCCTTGATATTGGGGAAAGTTGTTGTTTTAAGAGGTTTTAGACACATCGAGGTAAGATTTATCCTCCTCTATCTATGTTTGTGATTAATTGATGGTTTGGAGTAAGTTGTGAAAGGATTTTCATAATCGAAACCCGTAAACCTATGAAATCATTGTATATAAACTTGTGGGTTATTTTAATCAAGATATGAATTGAATTGATTAGTATATTGACTATTGGTGTTGTAAACCTAAGGAAGCATTTTTTGGAGAATTGTGGGATCAAATTACATAAGTACCCTTTGCTAAGAAGTCTAAGAATCCTTTCTATTTAAGGTTATCGATAAGATGCCTTGATGAAGTTTCTTATTCGGATATGGTTTCGATATTGATATCGACCATTTGTTGTTATATACAATCATCCGTAAGGGATACGAGGGGTTATAGGATGACTTGTAGCCTCATGGATAAGGTATGTAAGGCTAATTTTTTCTTTCAAAAGCATGAAATCCAAAGAGTTAGTATTTTCAAAAAGAAACGTTGAGAGCTTTGCTTTATTGCCTATCAAAGACTCTTATTGAGAAGTGTTCATTGCTTATTAATATTCTTATGATCTTTGTTCTTGGTTACTGGTCTTATCATAAGTCTTCAAAAAGAAACATTCTAAAGAGTCAATCGTCGAGTCGACCATGAGTCATGTCAATATAAAGCCAAAGAGTTCACTAGTGTCAAGAGAAGCCAAAGAGCCATTGTTATCACAGTATGTTTTCCACACCCCCGATTCCCATTAGTATTTATATAGTTCGCATTGGCATCTGATATCATGCATACAATCATGATCATGTATTGGATCGGGTTGCACGTTTCGCAACATATACATATATTGGATCGGGTTGCACATTCCGTAACCTATTGGGTTGCACATTCCATAACACATACATAAATCATGGTGCACATTGCATTGCATATTCATACGTACACCTTACAGTATACCTAAGAGTAATGACATGTCATATACCTTGCACCAAAAGATGAGGGTATTTTATGCAGTAAAGGCCTATTTAGACAAGTTGTATTTGAGTTTCAGAGTTTCATTATTCGCCTCATATGGTGTCCAAGTTGCTTATTCTTTAATTTACAAGTTATCCCCTCATATTGCTATTATACTTTCTTTACAGCTTACAGTTTCATATTGCTACTTATGCTTTACATACTCAGTACATTATTTCATATTGACAGCCCTTTTGCCGGGGGCATTGTGTGTTCATTCCATAAGTTTTGATAGGGATTCAGCTAGACCACCACAGTAGGAGTTGTCGAGTTCGGCTGCCAGTAAGTAAGATTCATCTTTCTTAGAGCTTCCTAGTCAGCAAGTGAGTATATTTTGTGAAGTTATGTATGGTATGGGTAGGTCGGGTCCCTTCCCGGCCATATGTAAGTTCAACTACGCGTAGAGGCTCGTGGACTTGTTTTGGTATGTAAAGTGTTTAAATATAGCCTTTTTGTCTAAGTTGTCTTTTGGTAAACTATGTTGTGACCTCGTCAATCCTGTCATGTATATACATGTTGGATTGATCCCTCTTATTCAGTGTTCTGATTGTAATATATATCTTAGTACGGCCTAGTTGGCCGGAAGTCTACTCGTATGGAAGCCTGGTCATCAGAGTGGTACGTTCGGGTCAACAGGGTACCGAGTGCCAGCCACACCCCCTAATTTGGGGTGTGATATCAGATCTTGCAACTTGTGCTTCTGATTAATGCATTCCTTCGTTGTGTGCCCATTGGTAAGCACAAGTTTGATCGGCTCAATAGAAGCCAATTCCTAGGTTGGCAGGCTTGGGCAGCACAGTTTTGATAAGATCGGCGGCATTTAGTTGGCGAATAGACTGGTTCACATTTCTGGAAGTGGAGTGAATATCCGATGAGGCTCTTTTTCAAAATTCGGACGTGGTAAATCGTATGTAGCTAGAGGCGGCTAATTATAGTGATTTTACTGGTTATGAGCTCTTGATACACGGGTGAAGGACCATGATAATTTTGAGATGGAGTTGGTAGGTGGGTACGAGTGTTTGGTAGTTTATTGGTAGAGCTTGCTAGTTAGACTGTGTGTAATATACTGGCATAGAGTTATAGTGTGACGGTAATGTAATTGCTCGGAGAAAGAGATTGGTATATATCAAAGGATGATTGTGATCCTTCTCTTCTACGACTCATCGGGATAGGGGTGTGAGAGACATTTGCCATGTCCTTTTTTTATTCCTTGTTGCTCCGGTAGAGCTTGTTGTGCCAGCTTTGTTGACAATGCTGACAATCTTTCCAATCTTGAGACCATATTTTATGGCCTCCCCCATTCTGACTAAATCGGCGAACGGTCTTTCGGCCATAGCCAACATTAGGTCGTAGCAGTCCAACTCCTGAGATCGGATGAAGGTTGAAACCAATTCTTTCTCACTCAGACGGCTTCGGCCCTCCACCTACTCACACATTCGTGGTAGGTTTCTATTGACTTTTGCTTTATCTTTTCCAAAGAGTAGAGATCAGGCACGTTTTCCACGTTAAAGTAGAATATATCTATGAAGTCCTTTGCCATCTCTTTCCATGAGTCCCGATGATGAATATCTTGTGTTGTGAACCATTCAGATGCTTCTCCTGTAAGGCTTCGGCTGAAGAGCCTCACTATTAGTGCCTCATTTCCCTTGGCGTCGACCAGTTTGATTGCAGTAAGCTCTCAGATAGGCTTTGGGGTTTCCTGTGTCATTAAAGAGCTCAAATTTGGGCACCTTGAAGCCCTCTAGCAAATCCAAATCTGGATGCATGCATAAGTCATCGTATCTTAGTCTTGTTGTTTTGCAGGAGTCCTTGTTAGACTTTTCAAACAGATTCATCATTTTTTTGTTCCATCTCTTTGTCCCTTCGATCCTGCTAGGACCTCCATGCCTTTTCCATCTCTTCATAGTGAGCAAGTTCTGGTAAAAAATTGGTGGGAGTGATAGGAGTATGGGAGGATACATTGGGGTGTGCATGGCGACTTTTAGGAGTGCTTGCAGATTTAGCTGCAGTATGGGTAATAGTGCTTTGGTGGATGTTAGGATTAGCATAAGCTGGTGGTGCTTGAAAAGTAGGCATAGAGTGGGAGGTTCCAGCTATGAAGTGGCATTTACTGGAGGTGGTGTTTGGTATGATGTACTAGCATGAGTATTTGGGAAATGTTCAAGTATGGGGGAATTCAGAGATGGAAAAGGTGGTGGAGACCTTCTTGCCTCAGTAGTAGCTGCCTCTCTGGCAGCGTTGATAGCTTTATTTCTCGTGACCTGTTCTTGAAGGTCGGCGATATTTTAGAATAGCAAAGTGATCACGTCCTCGGTGTGTGAGGTGTTTTGGAGATCCTGAGGCTCGACATCCTCTATGGTTAGAGCATTCTTGTTACGGGCTTTATCGGGAGTACGAGTCACTATTTCTTTGCCTTATTGATTTAGGGATGTTGTCGCGGCTTTAGACTTGGTGACGTAGTTTCGTTTACAAAAAAAATGGGAGTTATAATATTCGTGAAAATACATGTTCAGACGGAATACATGAAAATACATGAGTTGTTTATATCATAGAAGCATATAGGCAGTTATAATATTCGTGTTCATATACCTCGTTACTCCAAGGCTTTCTAATCATTTGAAGCATAATTGTGCCAAATATTAATTAAACCATTTCCCTATAATCTTTCATTAATAATAACATCTTCCCGAATGGGGTTACAAAGCATAAATGAAAGCAGTGAATCAGAAGAAGTCGTCTCCAATGGCTGATGATGAAGCTTTGTTAATCTAGGCTCTCTTGGCCCTTCGAAGGGCGGACTGGATCCTGAGATGAGTATATATCAGAAGAATCAACCCAATGACCTTTCTATGTGGAGGTCATGTATGTAATGTCGTTTATAACACTTTTCATGCAAGCGTCTAAGTGTTCTAGACAATCGTGAGTGCAATCTAGCTCCTCAGTCAAGCTGGCTATGATGGTCCGATCATGCTCCATCTTCTCCAAATATCAGGCATCTCGATCATCCGTTTGTCTTTGAATACGGCGAGCTGTGATCTCGGCCTTTGAATCCCGATCCTTTCTGGACTTATAGAGGTTAGGCCTGGTGTGAGGGTACCTTGAAAATATGCTCTCAACCAGTCTACATAGTCTTTATCACGACCTGGACGAAGAGGATTTTGGCTAAGGTCTCTGGACCCCACTTGACTCGTCCATTCCACTCTCGGATGATGTCGGAGGCCCCTCTGATTTTATCGCCCTCGTAGTCAACCACATACTCTCCCATATTCCCTACTTGGAGGATTACCTGTCTCCTTCTGAACTGTCTTAAGATCCTAAGAGGTGCGTATGGTCAGATTTCTTGGATCCCCATAAGTGGTATGAAAGGACATCTTCTACCTCTCACAGATATGGTCTTGGTTATGAAATCGGGAAATATCCACTAGATACTATCCTCTCGAAGCCTAAAAAGACAAAAGCTTACCCTTCTTTGGATTGGGTCCCGAAATTTAGATAAGTGACTATGAGGTTGTATTTCCTATGCTCAGGGTCTTAGTGTGATAGAACCTTGATTTGTGGAGGTGCTTAATGATCCACCATTGGACTAAGAGTTTACAACATTAGAAGTACCTATGTAGGTTTCGACATAGACCTAGGACTCGGTAAATATCGGACAGGATGATTGGTACTAGGTCATAGTATTTGGTTTCACCGTTAATGGTAATTCCATGAAAATATAGCATGGGCGATGAAGATAACCCAGGTATCTATGGCTTGGAAATGGTCTTTGGAAAATAACATGGTTCCTAGAAGACATATGGCGACGGTAAGAGGTCGGGTGGTTTCCCAAGTGGCAAAGGAGTGAAACTCTACGGAATGTGCTACGTAACCATGTGTAGACCCAAATCGGGTATGGAGGTCCCTAAAGGCTATAGTCGGGCCGAATATCCAATCGGCGCTAGCTAAGGATAACATCTTAAGGATTTCACCGGGAGTCGGCTTATGGTGTACTAGAAGGTTGTGGTCGAGTTTCTTCCTTCGCCTCATACAGGTACCTACTTTGTCTAGGCAGTCTCGGATCTCTTCTAAGGTCAGGGTTATCTCAAAGTCCCAAACCTAAAGACCATTCTCTCATTATCCCAATATCCGGTTAGAACTTCTAGGAGGTCACTAATTCCTTTTATGGTCATGAAGGAGGGTAGGTGTCCTAGATAGTTCGTTACTTCCTTTTGTTGTGGGGCGCTTATCCATGACCACCAAATTATCAGCATCTCAGGTTCCTTGATAACCATGTCGATTTTCAGATTTGTATGCATCTACAAAACAGAACACGATTAATCACCCCCCCCCCCAAGAAGCAATGGTTCATCACATAAGGCACATTAAATGCTTCCACATAGCAAGTAGTTGGATGCGGTGCCATCGGGTCATAGACCATCAGGACACGAGGGACTCAGCCTTCTAGGTCCAGGTAGGTCTGAGATACCCGAACCTGTCTAAGTCAGTATGCGCTAGTAAAAGGAATTTGGCTTCGCTCTATCCTAGTTGTACTAGAGTGGTTTAGCAAATGACTTATGAAACCCGAGCGGACAACCCATGGTGAACTATTGTCGACTATTGGAACGACCGCGTATCAACTCCATCTTCAACGTGTTTCAAAGAAAAGTTTTTCGTTTTATATGGTGATTGTGAAATCCGCATAATCACTTTTGTCACTGATGCAAGTGTGTGTGCGTGCCATTTGACGGAAGATAAATGCATGAATGACAGTTATAACTGTGGTATTTAAACACATAAGTAATTTATATCATTTTGGAAAGCATGTCGTATTGGAACCCTTATGGTTAGAACCTAGGTTTATCCCCAGCAGACTCGTCATCTATTACGGTTCACTTTTACACAGGTAAACGCATAAGAGCTACTATGAACTTGGATGATGCTCTAAGTCGGATAATTATTTTTAGTGTCACCACATAATTTATAGGTAAATTTGGAAAACCAATGTGAAATAGTTTATTCAAATATTTTGAAAAATCCTATCTAAATCAAGGTTCTGGTTACGCGGGGAAGGTGTTATCACCCCAATATTAAGGATCCGTAGAATACAATTGAACTACGAGTTCTATAGCATGCTTTAAAATGATTCAAATTGCTTAAAGTTTAAAAATCCGCAAAAAGTACTTGTCATTTCATTCATTCAAAAACTCAAAGTTTGTTTGAAAATAATGAGTTAAGCTTCCGCCAAAATAGTATACACAGGGGTAGTTTAGTCAATACATTTTCAGTCTAAGAACACTCAAATGCAAATTTAAATAGAACTCTACGTTTAGTCCAACCATATTGATTAATTCACACTTGCATCTTTTAAAATCCTTTCTATGTTGTGAAAATGATACAACTCATTTACAATGACAAAGTTTGATTTTGAAAAGAAGTATGAAATGGTTTTCCTGTTGTTTTAATTTTGCATGCTGTATCTCCCAAATCAAACCATATTCTAACTTGTCCAAAACCTATAAACCAAACTTCAGTACAAAAAAGATTTTGGAGTAAAAAATTATCCGATTTGGGCTTAGCCCATAAATTAATTTCAAATTCATTAATTCCAGCCCAAACTTAAGGAAAGTCTGCAGCCCAGCTAATCTTAGTCACTCAGGCCCAACTTAGGTCCTTCAATTTTCCACGGTCTATCAATTAATACCAGAGCCCAAATCACGAATTCAACGCCCAAAAATTAGTTCAAACTTATATTGAAAAAACCAATCTTGTTTCCAATTTTTGTATCCAAAGTCGGTTCTTTTTAATCCAAAACAATTCCTTTATCCAATTCCCAGATTTAAAAGAAGTTTGAAATTCACCGCTTGGTGATCTAAGCTAAACGATCTACGTATCGTTTGCCTATCCTAGATTCGTAACCATAAGTAAAAGGTTCCAATAATGAAAATATGTTTTATTACAAGTAATACAAATATATACAAAATATATAGAAATGAAAAGAAGGGAGTTTAGACTTGTGGGCCTACCGAAGCCCATCAGTTGGCTATTTTCATCCATAGTTGGACCTTCATGCAAATATTAGCTTCCCTTTCAACGGACGCGATCAAGAATATTGTTTAAGTTGGGCCGCAGCCCAAGTTGAAAAAAATAGGCAGCGATCTGGACTGAATGAAGATGATTGGCCTTGAAGGGGCCCACCTCGACGTAGTGCAGCAAGGGACAAACACGGGGAAACAAACATACTAGTTAGAAAGTACCCGATTACTTACCATTTATACATGTAATTTATTTAAACATAGGGATAAAACCATGGATAATCACGCAGCACCAAGGCAGAGAAATAAACAGCCAGCTCAGCCCAAATACATACACTTCGTGGACAGATAGGGAAAAAGAAGAAAACAAAAAAGAATGAGACTTATGGGCCATGCCCAGCAAATTCATCAAGAGATGGGCTTATACAAGAGAACATATACATGGTATATATCTAATATACTCAATATACAAGACATATGAACAGCACATACATTCGATATACCTAAATGCTAAACATACCAAATTGATATACAAGACAGGCATATGATATCCACACAAGTATCATGAAAAAATAAGGAAGAACATTGATTGGATTAACCTCAAAACACATTTTTAGCACTTACACACATATCTAGAAGCATGGGATGCTTAGATACAAATTCTAATTCCTACCTACTATCAAGTTAGGTATCAAAACCCTAAAATTATACCATGCTGAAGAAATGTGTAAGTATACACATTCGTCCTCCTGACTCTCTATAATGTGTTGATCCCCTAACTAACCTAGATGCAAACATATAATGTAACAAGAGAAAACAAGCAGAATATTTTGTGGACTTAAGTAATATGCAGGGATCTAACAGTCCCTTATTGATCAACTCCTTGAACTAGCATACTGAAATTGCTTAACTTATCTTTTAAGACTGTCAATGGCATATAGCAATTAGCGCAGCAGTTCAGAGTCCATTGTTTTCCACCTAGATATGCATTTTTATGCTAGGTGGTTGGACTTACAAACAAACAGTGATAACATGGAGCATATGGGTGGATGCAGATGGTCTTCACTAGGTATTCTTGACAAAGATTTATCCATTTAGTAAAGCACAATAAGAAGCTATACTAAATGCAGATGGTTGTGTTTGTGCATAATATGAATGGCATGACTTAGAAACCAAACCCCATTTAGGCATCGTATAACTTAACAACACACATACATCAAAGCAGGCTTCAAACTATCCCATTAAGTACCTTATAGATAAACATGTTAGTTCTAATAGTTCTTAGCTATCAATGCATTTCATACCAACCTGAACATACCAGCACAACATGAACATACTAGCTCATCCTCAGACTTAAACTAACTTTAAAGAGGCAGGACAGATATGGACAAAGTATTTAAACTAAACATGGTTCTTAAAATCTAACACACACATTAAGCAAACAAACATGACCTTAACAGCCCATTCATAGCTAACAGATGCTACATTAACATGAACAACATACATACTAACTGAAATAAGTCACATAGTCATATATTAGGCTTACCAATTAAAACCAGTTTAAATTAATATCTTTTGAACACTACTTAGCTTAATCAATTTATATTTGATTGAAACAAAACATATATTGGAATGTTAACCACTTAAACAGTTTATACATAATCAAATAGACAATATGTTTACCTTATTTTATGGTTTAAAGCAGTCTAGACATGATTAGCTAATCCTAAACCAACATGATGAACATTTTTTCTATCTAATCATGTTTATAGTATCAAAGTAAATGCTAACAGTGGCCTAATGTCAACTAAACCACACTAACCATTATAGTAATAAACACACAGTGGTTTCAACTAATCAGAATATGCTAACCATTAACCTAATGAACACAAACATCCACTAATCTTAACTAAGCATGCTTAATAAACACATCAAAACGTATAATAACATATCAGATAATTTAAACTAAACAGAAAATTAAAGGAAAGTAGGTTCCTTGTATGAAGGCAGCCTAAAGGTCGAATAGAGAGCTTGTTCTTCACACCGGGACCTCAAGAGTTCGCAAATCACACGAAAAAGGAGAGGGTTTTTAGTAGTGAAAGACTAATTAACTAGATCTGGGTTCCGCCAAAGGGCTGGATCACAACTTAAGTTTAATTAATCAAAATTTAAACTTGATTAAAGCTTTCAATCAATGTGAATGCCTTAAAATCGAACTTTATACCTATGAAAACTTATTCAAAATGAAGAGAAGAAGTCTGTATTTATAGACCTCGTCGAACCCTAAAGGTTGAAGGGATCCGATGTGGAAGAACCAAATTGGGGGGGGGGGGGGAATTCCCTCCAATTCGTTCTTCAATCAATGAAAATAGAGAGTTTGAATCATAGATAAGACAAAATCAATTAAAACTTAGCAGAAAAAGCAATGAGAGGGGCGACCTCACCTTGGGGTTGGGGGTGGGGTTACGGTGATACCATGGCGCGATTGTGAACTCTGGTAGGATAAGGGCAAATGCCATTAATGCCTTTGCCCATTTGGAAGAGCACAACTGCAAAAGGAGGCGTGGGTGTTTGTTCTTTGCCATTTTAGGCATAGAGAAGATGAAGCGTCCATCGGCTCTTAGGGTATAACAACATGAGGGATTGGGCCTTTTGCCCCTTCTCTTTACGTTTAAAACGTTGGGCCTGGGCCGAGTCCTTGTCCTTGGGCTCTGTCGTTTTAAAATGGGATGAGGCCCAATTTTCTTTCAAAAGCAAATTAATCACTGTACACCATTTTGCAAATGTAGTCATATTTTAAATTAGAAAATAACCGAATAACTTCGTAAATAACTTAATTAAAATAAAATCTTCGTTTTTAGCCCAAATTTGATACTAATTAGGATTTAGGAAATTAAACTCGTGCAAACGTCTTTTAATTTAACACATGACTTGAAATTGAGATGTAATTCTCTTATCGTATTTATTTAAACAATTTGCCGACTTTGACGGAGCGGAACACTAATTCTTCAATTTTGAAAATTCTTTTAAAACAATTATATTTATAATTGTCGGTTAAAATTCCCAAATTATGATTAATAGTCAAAATTATGTAAATTAGGACATGATTATAATATGTATACCAAGTGACATTTTATCAAATAAAATGATAAAATACTATCGGAATAATTTTGTAAAATCATATTCTTCTTATGAAAAGTGTGTTTCCGTCTGTGACTCGGAAACTCCGAATAATTAAATAAAATTATTGAAGGGTAAAAATTATGTGTCAACAATAGTTGATGTGTATTTTGCTAACTAGTTGGTGATAGTTTAAGTAGGAACTTCTCACGTTTGGTAGTTCAGGCAGAAAAAGAAATGTGATACTTGAGATGTGTTTTTGATATTTAACTCTTCATTTCATTGAATACTTTTGTTTGAATCTCCCGTCTATTCAGCAAAAATTACTACACTTGCTCTACACTTTGAGAAATAGCATGAAATTACTACACTTGCTCGTCACTCAGAGAAGAGGCTTGTCTAATAAAATGACAGTAGAGAGGGGCCTTTTAGATACTTTTAAACTATATGGGAAATCTATATAATTTTACTAAACTAGAGGAAAAGCTGTTCGAGTAAAAATCACATTACTGTATTTTTTTATTGTTGGGGTTTTGGCAGTTGGTACGGACTACAATTTTCTTGAAACTATCATTTGTAAGTACTTATTTATTAGGAATTTGAAGTAGAATCTTTGATACCTGTATTTGGCATAATTTTATATTAATGTATAAATGTAAACTACTACATTTGTATATACGCAAGTACAATGAAGGGTGGATTTGGGTATGAATGAAAAAGGAGTTTGCAAGTGAAAGTGAACCCCCAAAAAGCAGCAGAGTGATAAAGCTGCTGAGAACTCTCAAAAGAGAAACTTCAAAGGTTAAAAAGAAAAAAAGAAAACAAAAACAAAAAAAAAAGCTTTTTTATTTTTCCTCTGTTAAATATACACAATATACATGTGTATATTATCTCGGTTTCTCCCTTGCAATTACCGTATATATTTAGATAATATTTAGTCTCCTAATTTAGGTAATATTGTAATGTAATTATATTGTACACTTACCATAATAATTGTATTACCATAAATGTAATTCAAGTAGAATAAGGTTTTAGGAGTAGAATAGGAATAGGATTCTCCTATTATGAAAATATGTAACTTGTATAAATAGTATTTCAATTAATGAAAATAATCAAGGAATTATTTTTTCATGGTATCAAGGGTCTAGGTTTATTTTCTCTCCCAAATTCTCCACCTTTCCATCGAATCCCTAGCAAAATCCGAGACCTTTCTCTCAGGTTTCGTGCCGACGAGAACCCCCTTCTTCCAAAAAAATTCTCCCTAATCCCTCAATCACATATCAATATGGCTACCTCTCAGAACATGTTTCATCCTGTCCTTACAGTTTCTAACATCAAGAATAACATCCCTTTTGTTCTTGAAATAGAAAACGTCAAATATGCGACGTGGGCCGAATTGTTCAAAATTCACGCACGATCGCATCAAGTCATCCATCACATAATCCCCGCGGTTCCTGAGGATACGGAAGTGCCAAAACGCGAGGATGATCCTAAGTTGTGGACGACTTTTGATGCTACCGTCCTTCAGTGGATATATTCCACAATATCTACCGACCTTTTGCAAACAATTATTGAGCCTGACGCTACGGCACAAGCGACTTGGGATAGACTGCGTGATATATTCCAAGATAATCAAAATTCTAGAGTCGTTACCCTTGAGCAGGATTTCTCCCACGTCAATATGAAAGATTTTCCTAATGTTTCGGCTTATTGTAAAAGATTAAAGGAATTGGCGGACCAACTTCGCAATGTTGGCGCGCCGGTTTCGAACGATCGTTTGGTCCTCCAAATGGTTTCCGGCCTCTCCGAGGCCTATAGTAGTGTTGGAAAGCTTCTTCGTCAAAGCAATCCGCTTCCGCAAATTTATCAGGCTCGGTCTATGCTTACACTAGAAGAAGCAGGCATGGCAAAACGAGCGGCTACCGGTACTAGTCCCGTAGTCATGATGATCGAGTCTACGGTGTATCCTACCGGTTCCAACAACTCAGGCCAAAACTGCTAGAACGGTGGCGGAAAAAAGGGTGGAAATAAGAAAAATAATGGCAAGAACCGCGGCGGCAACAACTGCGGCAGCCGGCAGAATGGTGGCGGTGGTGGGGGTCCTCGCGGTGGTCAGCAGCAGCAGCAGTTTTGGGCCTACAGTGGGCCCCTATGCAGTGGCAATGGGCCCCACAACAATAGTTTGGGCCCAGCCAGTTTGCCTCCCAGCGGCAATTTCAGCCCAGCAACTTTCAACCCAACGGCGCGGTGGACGCCAGCGGCAGTCCGAGTGCCCGGTCGGCTCGGTCCACCTACAATCAGCAGTCTGGGCCGAGACCGCAAGTAGGGGTGCTTGGGCCTCGGCCCCCGGAAGCCCATCACACAGCGGCACCCAAGCATACCGATATCGAAGCCGCAATGCACACTCTTGGTTTAAATCCTCCGGACCCAAATTGGTATATGGACACCGGTGCCACTGGCCACATGACATACGATTCAGGTACGCTCTCATCTTATTCCAATTTGAGCAACCCTCGCGGTATCATTGTTGGTTATGGTAATTCTATTCCAATTCGTGGTTATGGTCATAAGACGTTATCTCCCCATCATCCACCTCTTATCTTGCAAAACACCCTACACGCCCCCAAATTGATTAAAACTTAATCTCAGTCCGTAAACTCACTATTGACAATTTCGTGTCTATTGTATTTGATCCATTTGGATTCTCTGTAAAGGATTTCAAGACCGGAGTCCTCTCATGAGGTGTGATAGTAGGGGAGATCTTTATCCTATCACACCAAATTTCGGTCCATCGAGTCAAGCCCTGCCTTCAGCCTTTGCAACCATCTCTCCTTCCTTGTGGCATGCTCGTCTTGGTCATCCGGGATCATCTATTTTGTCATCTTTAGATAAAAATAGTTTAATTCCATGTAATGGTACGAGTCGTACACCAAATTGTCAGTCTTGTTCTTTGGGAAAAAATGTTAAGTTGTCATTTGTAGACTCAAATTCTCATACTTTAATGTCATTTGATATTATTCATAGCGACTTATGGACATCTCCGGTTCTTAGTTCTGTGGGTCATCGGTATTATGCTCTCTTTTTGGATGATTATTCTAACTTTTTATGGACGTTCCGATAGCAAAAAAAATCTCAAGTTTTTTTCGTCTTCTTAAAATTTAGAGCATTCACTAGAACCCAATTCGATCGAGAAATTAAAAATATTCAGCGTGATAATGACAAAGAATATGACAATGGGGTGTTTCGGGAATTGTGTGCTAATAATGGGATCAATTTTCATTTTTCTTGTCCTCATACGTCTTCACAAAATGGTAAAGCCGAACGTAAAATTCGGTCCATAAATAACATTATTCGCACTCTATTAATTCATGCTTCCGTACCCTCATATTTTTGGCATCATGTTTTTCAAATGGCTACATATCTCCTTAACATAATTCCTTCCAAATGTCTGACATATTCTTCCCCCTACAAATTTTATATAATAAGACTCCTTATTCTCATCTTCGGGTTTTTGGGTGTTTATGTTATCCGTTATTTCCATCCACCACAATTAACAAACTTCAGGCCCCGTCTACTCCGTGTGTGTTTTTGGGTTTTCCATCTAATCATCGTGGATACAAATGCTTTGATTTATCCTCTAATAAAATCATCCTTAATCGTTATGTCATTTTTGATGAATCTCAATTTCCATTTTCTAAGGATAATACTCCTGTGCCTAGTTCGTATAATTTTTTGGATGATAATATATCCACATATGTTATTCAGTATTTTTCGGACATATACCGCACCCAAAATTCTCTAGTGGGCACACTGCCCGCTGGCCCCACTAGTACATCGCCCCCTGCCTATACCAGTACCACCACTGGACCAGTTCCAGCGATTGGGCCGGTCCGGCCCGATTCTGGGCTGGTCCGTCCTTGCTCCAGTTACCGTGTTGGGCCGGCGGGTCCATCTTGCTCGCCGCCGTCCGTCCCGAACCCAGCAAATAACCAAAATCCGTCCAATTCTCCCTCGAGTCATAGACCGGTCACTCGTAGTCAACGATGTGTTTTTAAATCAAAAAGACATTTTAATTTACATTATAATGTTCTTAAATCACCCTTACCCCGAAATCCCGTGTCTGCATTAAATGACCCGAATTAGAAAATTGCTATGGCCGATGAATTTAATGCTCTTATTGATAATAAGACGTGGGTGTTGGTACCTCGTCCATCTGGTATTAATATTATTCGGTCTATGTGGATTTTTGCTCATAAGAAAAATTCAGATGGTTCATTTGCCCGACATAAAGCGCGACTTGTGGGTGATGGTAAGACTTAGCAGGTTGGTGTTGATTATGGTGAGACGTTTAGTCTGGTGGTCAAGCCGGCTACCATTCACACTGTGCTTAGCTTGGCTCTTTCGAAGGCATGGCCTATTCATCAGTTGGATGTCAAGAATGCTTTCTTACATGGTGATCTCATGGAAACAATCTGTATGCATCAGCCGTTGGGATTCAGGGATCCAAATCATCCTCATCATGTCTGTTTGTTGAAGAAGTACTTATATGGGCTTAAGCAGTCTCCACGGGCCTAGTATACGCGGTTTGCAGACTATATTTCGACTATTGGGTTCACTCACAACATATCGGATAATTCATTATTCATCTACCGTCGTGGTTCATCCGTGGCCTATATCCTATTATATGTGGATGATATTATTTTGACAGCCTATTCCGATTCCTTGCGCCAGTCTATCATGACACTGCTCAGCTCTGAGTTTGGTATGAAAGACTTGGGGCCCTTGAGCTACTTTTTGGGGATTGCTGTCACTCGACATTCCGATAGGTTGTTCTTATCTCAACGGAAGTATGCAACTGAGATCATCGAAAGGGCGGGGATGTCATCCTATAAGTCCACTTCCACTCCAGTTGATACTAAGCCCAAGCTAAGTGTCGCGGTCGGCGTACCCTACTAGGATCCGACCCGCTATCGCAGTCTTGCAGGGGCCTTCAATATCTTACCTTTACGAGATCGGATATTACATATGTTGTCCAGCAGGTGTGTTTGTTCATGCATAATCTCAGAATTGAGCACATGAAGGCACTCAAACGCATCATTCGGTATATTCAAGGTACACTTGACTATGGTTTGCATTTATATCCTTTCTCGACGTCCACACTTGTCTCGTATACATATGCTGATTGGGGTGGCTGTCCCGACACCAGACGGTCGACGTCAGGCTATTGTATGTTTCTTGGCAACAACTTGGTCTCCTGGTCTGCAAAGCGTCAGTCAACTCTATCCCGCTCAAGTGCCGATGCTGAATATTGAGGGGTAGCTAATGTGATCTCGAAATCATGTTGGTTACGTAATTTTCTTGTAGAGCTTCATTGTCCCATTCAGAAGGCAACCTTGGTTTATTGCGATAATATTAGTGCCATCTACCTTTCTGGTAATTCGGTTCAGCACCAACGCACTAAGCATATCGAAATGGACATTCACTTTGTCCGTGAAAAAGTTGCTCGTGGTCAAGTTCGCGTATGCCATGTCCCGTCGAGATATCAAATTGCCGACATCTTTACAAAGGGTCTTCCCTCGGTTCTTTTTGAAGATTTTAGGGACAGTCTCAGCGTTCGAAGACCGCCCTCTATGACTGCGGGCGTGTGTTAAATATACACAATATACATGTGTATATTGTCTCGGTTTCTCCCTTGCAATTACCGTATATAGAGTATATATTTAGGTAATATTTAGTCTCCTAGTTTAGGTAATATAGTAATGTAATTAGTATTGTACACTTACCATAATAATTGTATTATCATAAATGTAATCCAAGTAGAATAAGATTTTAGGAGTAGAATAGAAATAATATTCTCCTATTATGAAAATATATAACTTATATAAATAATTTTTTAATTAATAAAAATAATTAAGAGATTATTTATTTCCTCCTCCGTTATTTGACAGTCTCTTACTCTCTTTTAAGAGCTCAGAGTACTTCACAACCTCCCAAACTGGTACCATGCCCCATTGTCAGTTGTCAGCTGTCTCCTTTTCATCGTGTATAAAACCCTCCTCAAAGTCCCCCCCCCCCCCCCCCGTCCAATCCTCCCCCGCCAAAAAAAAGCCATTTGATGTAATATCAGTGGCTGTGATATAATTTATTTGTACTATTAATAGGTAGTATTAATTTAACTAAATTTTTAAAGCTATACCTAACAATCGTACAATAAATTGTACACTATTATTGTTTATTCATTTTTATTACAATTATTTTCATACTGCTTTAAATTTCTTATCTCGGTCTGACCGTTTCTCTTGCTTTGCTTGTGCTTGTGCTTGGTTTTGAGCCAATGGTCTCTTGAAAACAGTCGCTCTACCTATCAAGGTAGATGTAAGGTCTGCATACACTATATACTTTTCAGCCCCCACGTTGTGGGATTTCACTGGATATGTGTTGTTATTGTTGTTGTGTTGTTATCATAATAAAATGATTGGTTATAACAGATTATTAGTACAATTTTCAATTTATTAAACACTGTTTATATATATACAAAGTCACCTACAACTTAAACTCTTTAACTAATTGAAATGACACTAACATTATTTTTGGTAGGAAGTCAAATACTTATTAAAGAAAGTCATTGCCAGCTCTTTGAACAAATACGCTCTTGGGCCGCAGGAAGAGCATCTCTCTCTGTCTATTCAAAGATCCGAGACTGCTAGTGTTGTTGGTGACATTGGTTCCCCGTCCCTACTCTCCTATCTCTCTCATAGTAGCGCACAGTTATTTATAGTCGGTGTTAACATAATAATGTAAAATGTGTGCGTCATTTAAATAAATACAATCAACATAATATACATAGCTTCTACAGTAAGCAATATGTATCAAGCTGATACGGCTTCTGAAGATTAAAGTGATTATATATGATGATAAATTAATTAATTACCCTATTAATATAAAATATATATATATATATATATATACCCTCAACTTAAACTCTTACCACAAGCGTCACTTTTTCTTTTATACTAGGTACCCCAACTCACAAATATTCACATATTTATATACGATGATAAATTAATTACACTATTAATATTTAAAAAAGATATTTTTACCATATCAAAATATCTGTAGTGATTCTCTTTTACACATACTTTAAAAGACATCAATTAGGAGGTATTTTTTTTTTAATTGTTTTACCCACTTTTATATATTAAGATATAATAATTTTTCATTAGATATTTACTCTATTAAGATATTTGTAGTCTTTAAAAATAATAATTATTAAAAATAAAATGAAAAAGGAATAATTAATTTTATCTTGAGCTTCTATGATACTAAATGATTTAAAACAAATATTTTTAAAATTAATTTGAAACAGAGAGAGTATATAGTAGGTACCCCCAACATAAAATCTTACCACAATGCTCAGTTTTTTCTTTTATAGAGGGTATCCCTAAATCACAAATATTCACATATTTATTTATATGGAGATTTATTATCAGAAAAGAAAAAGATTTTAGCTTTTTAGAAACGGGGCTTGACCATAAATGTAACCTTTTATGATGATTTGAGTGATATAAGGTTGTAATGAATGGGGTGAGTAAGTCGGAAATGGAACTGGAACTGGGTTCAGCTTCTGGAAACTCTACTTCTCCCGATGGTCTCAAGTTTGGTAAAAAAATCTACTTTGAACATGTGGTTGGTGTTGCACCTCAGCCCAAGAAAGGAAGGCAACAAGGTTGTAGGCAGTCACCTAAGTGTCAAGTTGAAGGTTGTGAAGCAGATCTGAGTGATGTTAAGGCTTACTATTCCAGGCACAAAGTTTGTGCTACTCACTCCAAGTCTGCTACAGCCATTGTTTCTGGTCTTCAACAAAGATTTTGTCAACAGTGTAGCAGGTCACTTTATTTAATAGATTTTCTATTTCTTCTAACTACTCCAGCTAGCTGCATGCATATGATTGAAAATATTAAACTATTGCTATCTCTTTATTTCTTTTTCTTATGTACTTTTGTGGTCCTATGCATATTCGATTATTCAGTGTTGTTACTAATTCATTGCTGCAAGAGTATTTATATAATAGTATTAATCTTTTTTCTATTGAGAAGCTGTCTCTTTCTCCCCCTAAATATAAGCTGCCTGAAAGCTAGCTGTGAATTTAATTATGACTTGGTTGAATTTTATTTGAGTTTGCAAATCTTGTAATATGATCTTTTTTCTTATTAAATTATTTGATTTTTGTTTATAGATATCTGTTCACTGCATTTTTCTGCTTCTTGTGGACGACTCAGCAGAAACTAGATGCTTCTTTCCGTAAATGGCTTGAATAATTCTTGCTCCCTTAATCAGTTAACTCAGAGGGCTTTATCTTTTAAGCAATTTAAGTGTAAAATGGGACTGTTAAATGCTAGGATTACAACCTAATCAAGATTCAATTTTTTTAAACCACAATTCACATTTTGAAAAGAAAGTTTAACTATTCGGAAATTATGTAAAATGTATGTTCGTAGAACATTTCTTGTTTCAAAATGATTGTTTCATACATTATTCATTGAAAGAAAAAATGTCTGTATTTGGGAAACCACAGGAGACTAACTTTGGAAGAGAGGGTGTACTCCAATTATAATACATTAGTACGCCTACAACTGCAAGATTGATAATGTTCGAAAGTTCTAGATATGATCATGGCTAAACGGTGTGTCATAGTTTTCAGGAATGCACTTTTGCTGGTTCAGGGTGGCTGTGGTAAGGTGGTGTTTGGTTCTGTGATTCACTAAAAACGTGCATTTTGTCGCTAAGTATGAAATGTGGAAGCATAAAAGATTATGTAAATCAGTGTTTTGAAGCCAAGTTACTAGTCAAAGAAATGGTGTGCCTAAATTGATGTGGTTAACACAATGGAGGATTTCCTCTTCGGGAATTGGTCTGTCTCTACTTTTGGACTAGTTCATTGAGCATACAAACAAATGTAGTTACAAGTTAACAAAAATATTACATGGTTCTTAGAGAAGACGAGGAAAAGAGAGGAATAACTCCAAAGTTATAGCATGCAAGTATCATGAGTTGTTGCCCAAGGCTAATGCATATATAGTGGCAAGTACTTGATGAGGTTGTTCCTCTGTCGGTGTACCTTGATTTGCTTGGTTGTTCTCTCTCAGCATCAGATAAAGTAACTGCAGTGCCTTTCCAAGCTGAAACAAGGACATAATAGCTCCAGTTTTAGCACTCTAATTGTCTGCAGAACAAAAAAAATCCTTCAGAATGCAAGAAGTACCCTTTCAAATGGTCCTGCATGGATAAGTTGCTACATTACATTTGTCTACACTGCAACAACAACATGCCCAGTGTAATTCCCCAAGTGAGGTCTGAAGAGGGTAAAATGTACACAAATCTTACTTCTACCTTTGTGAGGTAGAGATGTTGTTTTCGATAGACCCTCAGCTCAAAGGAAGTAATCTAAGCGATAATGAAAGGAAAATAATGACAGCAAAGGCACACACACAAAGCAAATAAAGCAACAATAGTAGTAAGAAATGGAGAATACGTACGATACTACGTGAATACTAAAGATATACTACTAAATACAAAGAAGATGAGTAGAGGAGACTAAAAAAATACTACTAAGATTACGACATTACTCGGCTACGTACTACTCTTCTACTTTAATCCTCTACTCGGTCAGGAGGGAATTAGGCTCTCTCATTGCTTCTTTCATTCCATCTCCGCTCTTCTTGCAATCCAAATAAGAGAACAAAGAAAGCATCCATACCTTCCTATCTAGGGTCTTGTCCTCAGTAAGCTTAAGATGGGTCATGTCCTGTTTAATCACCTCCCCCAGTTCTTTTTCGGTCTACATTTACCTCTTCTAAAACATGCTATAGTCAGTCTCTCACACTTCTTCACTGGTGCATCCGCGCCCTTCCTCTTCACATGCCCAAACCATCCCAGTCTCTCTTCGCTCATCTTTTCCGCCACGGGGCATTCCTGTCTTGTCCTGTATAACTTCATTCCTAATCCTATCCATCCTAGTATACCAACACATCCATCTGAGCATTCTCATCTCCGCCACCTTCATCTTTTGAACATGTACATTCTTGACTGGTCAACACTCTACCCTATACAGTAGAGTAGGCCTAACCACCACTTGTAGAACGTATTTTTAAGCCTTGGTGACACATTCTTATCACATAGTACCGTGGATGAACATTGTCTACATTGGCTTAAACTATTTTGATAGGACACTCAATTTAGTGTTTCGATCTAACAATGTGGTGTGTTCTTGATGAAATGTTATTGCCTTGCACAGATCTATTTTTCTACTATAATATAGAGATAGTGTTGATAATCATTCTAGTGAGCTTATTTTTCTACAACATACCCAATGAAATCCCACCAACGCGGGGTTTGGGGAGGGTAGAGTGTACGCAGACCTTACCTCTACCTTGGAAGGTAGAGCGGTTGTTTCCGAAAGACCATCGGCTCAAGACATAGCATAAGTACAAGCAAAGTAAAAGACACGGTTAGACACGGGCAAGAAATTTAAAGCAGTATGAAAATGATGGTAATAAGAGAATAAGCCATGATAGCGCATTTTGAAAAAAAACCATAACTAACGCAAGTAAATAAAATAATTAAAGTACACTAAAAAAACACATAGCAGCAAATATCAAATGACAGGGGGATATAAAGCAATATTACGCCTACTAGTATGGTAGGCTAAGTAGACTTACAATAATAACACTATAACTATCAGTTTGTAAGCGTAAGTCGGACTACGCCCAACTACCTACTACCCTTCTACTCTAATCTGTGTCCTCCACAACCCCCTATCTAAGGTCATGTCCTCATTAAGTTGCACTTGCGCCATATTTTGTCTAATCACCTCTCTCCAATACTTCTTCGGCCTACCTCTACCCCTCCTGAACCCGTTCATAGCCAACCTCTCATACCTTCGCACTGGGACATTTGTGTCTCTCCTCTGCACATGCTCGAACCATTTCAACCTCGCTTTCCGCATCTTATCCTCCACCGAGGCCACTCCCACTCTGTTCCAGATATCCTCATTTCTACTTTTATCCCTCCTTGTATGCCCACACATCTATCTCAGTATCCTTATCTCCGCAATTTTCATCATTTGGATGTGCGAAGTCTTGACTAGCCAACACTTTGTCCTATACAACATAGTCCGTATAACCACCACCATATAGGACTTGTCTTTTAAGTTTTGGTGGCATCTTTTTATCACACAAGACTCCAGATATGCGCCTCCATTTCATCCACCCTACCCCAATACAATGTGTGACATCGTTATCAATCTCTTCATTCCCTGGGATAATAAATCTGAGGTACTTGAAGTTTCCTTTCTTTGGAATGACCTGAGTACCAAGCCTCACCTCCACGCATGTCTCATGATCGCTCCCATTACTGAACTTGCACTCCAAGTATTCTGTCTTGGTCTTACTCAGCCTGAACCCTTTAGACTCTACAGTCTGTCTCCAAATCTCCAGTTTAGCGTTTACTCAGCTGCAAGTCAGTCTTACTCAGCCTGAACCCTTTAGACTCTAGAGTCTGTCTCCAAACCTCCAGTTTAGCGCTCACTCCGCTGGAAGTCTCATCAATAAGGACTATGTCATTTTCAAATAACATACACCATGACACCTTACCTTAAATTTGTCACGTTAGTCCATCTATCACCAAGAAAAATAAGAATGGGCTTAGAGCTGATCCCTGGTGCAGCCCCATCATCACTGGAAAGTGCTTCGAGTTTCCTCCTACTGATCGCCCTAGTGTACGCCACAAGTACACCTCTAACTTCCAAACATCTCCATAGAACCTCCCTAGGGACTTTGTCGTATGCTTTCTCGAGGTCGATGAAAATCATATGTAAGTCTCTCTTCCTTTCCCTATATTGCTCCACCAACTTCCTAATAAGATGAATGACTTCTGTAGTCGAACGCTCCGGCATTAATCCAAACTGGTTCTCGAAAATAGACTTGCCTCTTCTCACCCTCATCTCCACGATAATTTTTCAAACTTTCATAGTGTGGCTTAGTAGCTTGATACCCTTATAGTTGTTGCAACTCTGGATGTCACTTTTGTTCTTGTACAACAGAATCATTGTACTCCACCTCTATTCTTCGGGCATTCTCGCCGTCTTAAAAATGACATTAAACAACTCAGTCAGTCACTCCAAACCTGCCCTGCCTACGCTCTTCCAAAATTCAACTGGAATCTCAGGCTCAGTCGCTCGTCCCGTATGCATCCCGCGAACAACACCTTTAACCTCAACTTTAATGCTTCTACAATACCCAAAATTTCGGTACCTTCTGGATTGCTTCAGATCTCCCACCATAATGTCTTTCTCCTTTTTCGTTCAAGAGTTTATGGAAGTAAGACTGCCACCTCCGTCTAATGAGCACGTCCTCCATCAGTACTTTGTCGTCCTCGTCCTTGATGCACCTCACGTGATCCAAGTCACGAGCCCTCCTCTCCCTCGCCTTGGCTAGTTTGTACAACTTCTTATTCCCGCCTTTTTTCTCTAATTCCATGTATAGACGTTCAAAAGCCGTCGTTTTCACCGCTGTAATCGCTAGCTTTGCCTCTTTCCTCGCCATCTTATACAATTCCCTATTCGTCCACTTCTCCACCTCATTCTCGCTTTCTACCAATTTCGCATATGCCGCTTTATGTGCTTTTACCTTCTCTTGAACTTTATCACCACCACCCGTCCCCTCGATGCCCACCACGGCTACCCCGCGAGACCCCTAGCACTTCTCTAGCTATCTCCCGAATGCAACTGGTCGTCCTGTCCCACATACCAGTGACATCCCCACTACTCCCCCAAGCCCCCTTGACCATCAACATCTCCCCATCTCCTTTGCACTAGCCATGGTCAAACTCCCCCATTTGATTCTTAACCTGTCATCCACAACCCTCTTCTTCTCCATCTTGATTTTCAAATCCATCACCAAAAGCTTATGCCGGGTTGTAAGATCCTCCGTCAGAATAACCTTGCGGTCTTTACAAAGACCTTTGTCAACCTTCCTAAAGAGCAAAAAGTCTATCTGAGTCTTAGCCACTAAGCTTCAGAAAGTCACCAAGTGAGCTTATTTTTTTATAAAAATGAAGCTGCAGTACTTTTTTGGTTAGATGTTAGTTGGTGCTATGTCATTCCGCACTACCTCTTCTTACCAGGGAAAAGTTTTCCATGTTTTTTTTCTATTTCAAAGATATTTTAGTTGCTAAATCCTAATGCGCTCAACTTATGCCTTATTTTTTTGTTCTAACCACCTCTGGGGTAACATCTTGGACTACTCACTTGGTAATAGGAAGTGAATGCCAGTATTAGGGCCTCCAACCAGCCCAAAGATACTCTTCATATAGTGCTTTAGGTCAAGCTCACTACTTCTTTTTCGAAAAAACCTACTTCATTTGACAGTATGACTATCCTTTCAACTATCATTTCACACCCATAACTAATTTTCTCCTAGAAGTAAGTCTTGCATAGCCCGTCATGGAAGATGAAGAGCCTTTAAAACCTAGTACTGCATGGCCTACCGCCGCTAAGATTGACAAGCTTATCTAGAGATTTGTTATGTGCTGCTTACATTGTACAAGTATTTTCTACACAACCACCAGACTATTATATGTCTCCAACATGCCTAAGTGTCCCAACCAACAAACCCACTCCGAGCTATCAGCTATCTCCATATTTGTTTCCTTAAACTGTCAACTTCGATACTATATAAACTTGTTAAGGAGAGAGATTTGAAAATGGATTGCTTTATTATTCCCTAAAGTATGCTAGGAATTCGTTAACAAGTAATCAAAAAACGAAGAGAGAAATTTCAACTCATAACCCAATTATAGGGATTCTAAACCTTCCCATATTTACAAAGACTAGATTCTTGCCATATTTACAATTTCTTGCACATTAAATTAAGATATCTTCATTGTATAAATATCCAAAATGCTGCATTTGTTTGGTAGGAAAAGTTAGGGTACTCAAAGTTCAATAGTGATATTCTCTTTCTTTTTTCAATGTTCTTGTTTTGGAGGGTTGGGGGGATAAGAGTCCACTCTTGATTCTAAGACTCTAGGTGATTGATTTGATATGATATCAGTAAGGTGCTCGTTGTTGGTGATTTATATCTCCTATTTTTCTTGCTATTTGTGATTGTAAATCTCATTATCATTAATAGATCTCCGAACATGTCAAATGCTTTGGTTAAATCCTTTTGTGTGATCAGAAGTGCTATAATTGTTGATCTAACTACAAGAATCAAGTAGTTTGAACAACCAAAAAGGTTAAAAACTACCAAGAGGGAGCACAAATTTCAGCATTATGTTTGACATGTCTATCCATAGAATGTAACTATTTTCATGTAATATAAACACAAAAGTGTTTCTAAGGTCACCACAGTTAATTACATTTGGCTCCTGAAGGAAGAACACTTGTTTTGGAGTTCGCTAGAGCTTATGGGATGATGATAGCCAATTCGAGGTTACTGAACTAGGAGGAACACTTGGTGACTTTCCGTAGTTCGGTGGCTAAGACTCAGATAGACTTTTTGCTCCTTAGGAAGGTTGACAAAGGTCTTTGTAAAGACCGCAAAGTTATTCCAAGGGAGGATCTTACAACCCGACATAAGCTTTTGGTGATGGATTTGGAAATCAAGATGGAGAAGAAGAGGGTTGTGGATGACAAGTTAAGAATCAAATGGAGGAGTTTGACCATGGCTACCAGTTTGGATTCATGCCGGGGCGTTCGACTACTGAAGCCATTCATCTTATTAGGAGGTTGGTGGAGCAGTATAGGGAGAGGAAGAGAGACTTACATATGGTTTTCATCGATCTCTAAAAGGCATACGACAAAGTTCCTAGGGAGGTTCTGTGGAGATGTTTGGAGGTTAGAGGTGTACCTGTGGCGTACACTTGGGCGATCAAAGATATGTATGATGGAGTCAATACTAGAGTACGGACAGTAGGTGGAGATTCGGAGCACTTCCCAGTGATGATGAGGCTGCACCAGGGATCAACTCTTAGCTCATTCCTATTTGCCTTGCTGATGGATGGACTGACGCGACAAATTCAAGGGGAGGTACCATGGTGTATGTTATTTGCAGGCGACATTGTCCTGATTGATGAGACTCACAGCGTAGTGAACGCCAAGCTGGAGGTTTGGAGACAGACTTTGGAGTCTAAAGGGTTCAAGTTGAGTAGGACCAAAACAGAATATTTGGAGTGCAAGTTCAGCGAGAGCGACCCTGAGACAGACGTGGAGTTAATGCTTGGTACTCGGGTCATTCCAAAGAAAGGAAGCTTCAAGTGTCTCGGGTCTATTATCCAAGAGAATGGAGAGATTGATGACGATATCACACATCGTATTGGGGCAGGGTAGATGAAATGGAGGCTCGCATCTGGAGTCTTATGCGACAAAAAGATGCTACCAAAACATAAAGGCAAGTTCTATAGGGTGGTGGTTAGACCGACTATGTTGTATGAGGCGGAGTGTTGGCCAGTCAAGCCTTCACACATTCAAAAGATGAAAGTTGCAGAGATGAGGATGCTGAGATGGATGTGTGGGCAGACAAGAAGATAGGATTATAAATGATGATATCCGGGACAGAGTGAGAGTGGCTTCGGTGGAGGATAAGATGCGGGAAGCTAGGTTGAGATGGTTTAGGCATGTGTAGAGGAGAGACACATATGCCTAGTGCGGAAGTGTGAACGGTTGTCTATGGGCGGGTTCAGGAGGGGTAGAGGTAGGTCGAAGAAGTATTGGGGAGAGGTGATTAGACTGGATATGACGCAGGTGCAACTTGCTGAAGACATGACCTTAGATAGGGGGGTGTGGAGGACACGGATTAGGGTAGTAGGTAGTCGAGCGTAGTTCTACTTACGCTTACAAACTGATAGTCGTAGTGCTATTACTGTAGGCCCGATTAGTCTATCACACTTATAGGCGCAATATTGTTTTATAGTCCCCTGTAGTTTGATTTTTGTTGCTATGTGTTCTTTAGTATACTTTGTTTATCTTTTTTATCTACGTTACCTACTGCTTCCTTTTGTCAGAATGCGCTACCATGGCATATTCGATTTTGTTATCAGCTCGTACTGATTTAATTTCTTGTTTGGGTCTGACCATTTCTCTTGCTTTGTCTTGCCTTGCCTTGAGCCGAGGGTCTCCCGGAAACATCCACTCTACCTACCAAGGTAGAGATAAGGTTTGCGTATCCTCCTCCCCAGACCCCACGTTGTGGGATTTCACTGGGTATGTTGTTGTTGCTGATGTTTATTTTGTCCAAGGGGTTAAGGGATTGCCATAGCTAAGCTTGGTTTCCCATAACTTAAATGGATAGTTGAATGATTTATTGTAAACAAGGTGGGTTAATATATCACTATGTTTATTAATAATGAAAAATGCTACTCCCTCCGTCCCAATTATGTGATGTAGTTTGACTGGGCACGAAGTTTAAGAAATAAATGAAGACTTTTAAATCTTGTGGTGTATAACAAGCCAAAAATATTTATGTGGTTATAAATCATCTCGTTAAGCGTAAAAAGTAAAGTTTAAAGTTAAATTATTGCCAAATAAGGAAATGTGTCATTCTTTTTGGGACCGACTAAAAAGGAAAGTATCATATAAATGGGAGTAGTTTGCAATTGGCAATATTCTTTGATCAGTTGCTTCTCTTTGCATGGGATTAACTTTTGGTACCTTGCCTCCAGGTTCCATCGGTTGCCAGAATTTGACCAAGGGAAACGCAGTTGCCGCAGGCGCCTGGCTGGCCATAATGAGCGTCGCAGAAAGCCTCCACCTGGATCTCTTTTGTCTAATCGCTATGGAAATCTCTCGTCATCAATCTTTGGTAAGTGTCCATCCATTTCCCATTCCTTGCACGAGGACTTTATAAAGCTTAAACATTTCTTTTTTTCTTTGTTACTTTATGCTGACCGGGTATGTAATCTGCATGTCTGATAGAAAACAATAGCAGATCTGGAAGCTTTCTGGTAGACTTCACTGCCTACCCGAATCTCACTGAAGGTGCATGGTCAAATAGTAGAACATCTGAGCGAGGATGGGATAATCAAACCACTGCGTCGGGGAAGTTTCTACAATCTCCTTGGCTGAACAGTTGTGAAAATTCTACATCCGACCTTATTCTGCAAGGTTCAGCTGGTAGGACCAGTTATTCTGGTCCCGGTATTCCTTCAGGAAACTGCTTCCCTGGAGTCTCAGATTCCAGTGGTGCTCTCTCTCTTCTGTCAAATGAGTCCTGGGGCTCAAGGAACCAACCCTCTAGCCTTGGGATTAACACTGATGGCGGCGGACATAACATTCAACCATCAGGTTCCCATGCTGCCCATATCAATCACTACTCAGGCCCTCTATGGGGATTTAAAGGAAATGAAGGTAGTAGTAGTTCGCATAACATGCCTCCTAATCTGGGTTTGGGTCAAGTATCTCATCATGCTGTCAATCAATACTCAGCTGAGACTGGTATGGCTCAGCACAGTGGAAGACAATTCATGGAACTGGAGCACTCGAAAGGTTATGATTCTTCTGTCCAGAATGTGCACTGGACGCTTTGAGAGTCATCTCCATCGTATCTACTATCATGGTTGTATGAAGAAGACTTTTGTTCAATTAAATGGTATCATTTGTAAGGCTGTCTGTAAACTAATGGCACTTTTATGATGCTACTTTTGTGCGACTCTCCTTCTAAGCTTGCTAAAACATGACTTCATGTGTGTTTCCTTAAGAATTGTGTACGGTTAACAACTTGTTGCTACCGTTTACTTAGCATCTCCTTTTAATGTTGTGTCGTGTTTCTTCCATTTTCCCTTTCTTGATATATGCACATTGAGGAGAGTATCCATCCTCCACTGCTTAGGTGCTAGTAGGTGGACTTAATAAGGTGGTTTCTTAAGGCAGCTCCACCGTTGCTTTTCACCTACCAGACGGCCAGTAGTATCATCCTCCCGCTGATTGTGTGGGCATATTGTTCCTTGCTGCTGCATTCATTTTAGGTGTGGATTGAAAGAATCTGGAGATCAAAAATATTATGTTTTTCATTCCTCACGAGCCACTTGAATCAAGTTTATCTTCTTCATTTTTACCAAGAAGTTGATGTTATATCTCAAGACTAAAATCATGTTTTGGAGTCTTATTCAACGAATGGTCGACACCTCTCAAGGTCAATTTTATTATTTACAAATCGTCTATGAGAGCATTGGCTTAGTGTGGCATTAGTGAACCTTGACTAATCTCTATATTGTTTATATTATGAGTTAATTACCAAATGGCAGGGCTAAGTGGGGGCCATAACTTAATACATTTTTCATACTCGAGTTGCTCAAATTTAGAAAGAATAACAGGAAAAACATACTCTCTTCATTTTATTTCATGTATCACTGGTTTTTTTTTAATAGCTCCCCTCCTGGCATGAGTCCAGGATCAACCCAGCTGCTGAGGAATAGACAAGATATTGTTCATGGTGGGTACCCTCCTTGTGGAGCAATGGAATATGATGCTAACATTACAAATGATATCAACCTATTTAAGAATAGCTACAACTTCAATCAACAGTTACAGTATAGGAATCACAAATCTCGATATCCAGCCACCATCCATTGCACGCTAGAAAGGCTCGTGGCTCGAGAAATGCAATTCGAAGCTATGGGAGATGCACCAATGAAAGGAATTGTCATTCTGAGCTCTTGTTTGCAGCCAATATGCATGATTAGGACAATGAATCACTGCTCCTATCATCCCTGGAATTATCCACCTGTTGTAGGAGGATCTAAATCCTTTTTAAGGTGTCTCTGCTGAGGCCTACTGGGAGATGGCATCTAGTGGTCCTCCTCGGTTATCCCAGGGCAGTTAGACAGCAGTGCCTCGGTTGACTCATACTGCAAAAAGAAAAAGAAAATTAGCAACAAGATGGAGATACAGATGGACGAAAGCCTTTCTCTTCAAGGGAATGTGTGTGCTATTCCTTGTTTCCTTTCCACTCTCTTTACATGATACCTCTAACTAGAAACTGGAAATCCGAGAGTCCAATAACACATACTCTCTCCAATCTCTAACATATCGACAAACATTTATCCATCAGATAGAGAATTAGTAAATAATTAATGTTACCAGTTTTTTTTTTCAAAAAAAGAATTAGTAATTAATTAATTATAGTAGAAAAATGTGGGGGTGATTGCCTGTTCCTTTCCACTCCCCTCACATTATATCTCTAAGTAGAAACTGGAAATCCCAGAGTCTCCAACAACACACACTCTCTCTAACGGATAGGCAAAGATTTACCCAATAGATGGAGAATTAGTAATTATAGTAGCCAAGCATTTCTTCTTTACCTCTCCCCGGGTTTACTCTGCTAAACTCATAATTTTCACCACCCAATGTTCTCAACAGATCCCGAACCCTTTCCGCAAATCCAAGGGGGGTGTTAACTTTGGACTGCACTATCTTGCATACCTGAAGATCAAGACATTTTATGGTAGGAGACATAAAGGGCTAAGGTGTTGGTGACAACACAATTCTTATCTTCAATATCAATCTCACCACACCAGTTCAAGGCTAAATTTGGGTTTTGAACCATAATTAGATACGGGGAAATAAGAATATCAATCTCACCACTCCCTCCGTTTCAATTTACGTGTCTTACTTTCCTTTTAAGTTTGTTTCAAAAAGAATGTCTATTTCCATGTTTAAGTTTTATTTTACCCTTAATGACAAAATCACATTTTAAGATCACAAGATTTAAAGGTATTTTGATAGTATCTTTAATTTAAGACCACAAGCGTTGTTTACCGTCTTAAACTTCGTGCCCAATCAAACTAAACACAGAAAATGAAACAAAGAGAGTACTATTTGTCTAAGATATTCCTCTACTTACCTGACATCCACAGAAAAGACAGTAATGATACTCATCTCTCAGCTTCATCAATGTATCGAGCAAATCCGGCATTATAAGTAGTGAAGTAGTACCCAAAATCAGTAGCAGGTTCAACCAGCGAGGACAAGCATTTCAACCTAAATTCATCATCAACAATAGCAGCAAACAAGCTCCAAGTTGAGGAACATAACAATTTTTAGGATAAATAGGAAAAGGAGGGGCAATGCTTATGGAGAACAACTCTGGTTTCTTAAAATCTCAAGAAACATCCCATAAACCTAAATTCAGCACCCTTATTTCTTCTTTTTTTCTGCATGCAATCTCTTGGGACCTACGGAGTAGAGTAGGGTGAACCTCTTTTAATGACCAAAAAGGAGTAGGGAGAACCTTGTTACTTCCAAAAGTTTTAATTCAAAGAACTTCACAATTTGCACATACTCAAATGATCAAAATGGCCAGGACAGTAGAAAAAGTGGGAAGAAAGTTTTCTTCTTGTGCACAAATAAAGAAAGAAGATGAAGGTGAGTGTTACAAACTCAAAGAAGGCCGAGAAAAGCACCATTTGGATGAATGCACTTATTGGGTAATCAAAAAATAGAAAACATAAAATAAGAAAATCAAGAGTAGTGCAGTTTTATGTTTTCTTCCAGAAAAGAGAATCCACATTCAAGACAAACTTGAGTCATAACTACAAAATAAAATTTTAAAAAACGATTTACAAGAGAGATTTGACATTTATAGGCCATACATAAAAAATTTAAAGTAGAACTATACATAATCTAAAAGCAAGCTAGCAAGAAACTATGCATCTTGTATTGTTAATCACTAACTGCCCTAGAATCATTTGCAGTACAAACCTAATCCAACTCAGTTTCTGCACAAAATGGATTAAAAGGAAAAGGGAACCAAACAGCAACTTATTTAAGAAAATCAACAAAGATGATAAAAATACCACTTCGGTAATGGGTTCTTCTTCTTCCTCTTTCTCATCCTTTTCTCCATCCTCTTCTTCCTTTTTCTCCTCTACGACCTCCCTATTCTCTAACTGAGCCAGCACTGCCTCAGCCATGTGAAAATTGCTGACAGTCCTCTTTTAATTCCATCGCTCCTTCATGTGAGATCCAAAAGTTTCCATTAGCTCTTGTTGTGTCCTATCCCTGTCAGCCTTCTCCATTTCCCTCCTCATCTTCTCTAATTTATCATCTTCTTTCCCAATCCCAGCACGTCCCCTTCGGATTTCCAGCCCCACAGGTTCAGACCTACCAGAACCTTCCTTGCCTAATGCTGATCCCGGAGTATAACCCATTTGTTTCAACATTTTGAATCCAGTGTTGCTCTCAGGAATTGCTGACTCTAAGTTAACTAGAGTTTTTTGGTCCTCTTCAATTTGCTTCTGCTCTCTCTTGAGCCTTTTCCGTTCTTGCCAGTTCAACACCTTACGTTTCTTGTTCGAAACTACAGGCTTTGATGCCTAGAAACCCAAGACAAACAGATTAGGGCTGGAAGCAACTCATACTATATGATCTGTTTGACACCATTGTCGTATTTGTATAATTTATCCACTGAATTTAGACTCAATTTTGCAATGAAAAGCTAAGAAAATAAGAAAGTAAAAAAATTGATAGTCGGTCCAAAAGTTTAATAACTGAGTAACTCGGGCCATTGGAAAGCTATGGAAACAAAGGTTCTACTTGTTTATTTTATATGGTTGAGTTATTTTCATCCTAGCAGCATTCGAAGAAAATATGCATTTCTAAAGAAATGAAAACCAAGAAGTGATAATAATATAGTGACTAGGTATGATTGGGAGTTGGTTGACCTACTTGAATTACTTAAAAGGTTGGAGAGTTGCACATTGAACAACCAGACAAGGAACAAACCAAAGGGGGGCAACACAAATGAAAGCTCTTATTCAGTTAGAGCAGGGTATGCACACTCATATGACTGTGAAAATTAATTTATGCTTCAGTTGGACAGCTTTAAATTAGCAGCAGACCTCTTAAACATGTGTTTATCTATTTTCATGACACATTGTTATAGATGCCTATGAGAGCTGGAAAGTTGATACAGCCATCAAGAATATATGGATTATGGTGCCAACAAGTATTTTATTTGGTGTATACGGTCAGAGAGTAATCACATATGTTTGATGGTATCTCTCTAACTTCAAATTTCTCCTTAAATAGGCTAGATGTTTGCTTAAATCTCTTTAGCTGGATTAATCTTTCACCTGTAAATAGCACTGACCATTTATTTTGGGATCTTGTCAGCTCCCTAGTCTAACTCCAGTCTCTCTTTTGTACATGGGCTAACTTAATTTTTTTCTTTTCTAAGATTTGCATCTGCTTGATGCATCTTTTAATTATATCATCTTACTTCATCAAAAAAAAAAAAATATAGTGATTTTTTTCCTTTTTGAGAGGATAACAATATAGTGATAGAGAGTGCTGAGTAGTGTGTGAATATACTCCTGCTTGATATCACAAATTTAACCTTGCTTGTTCTCCCAATCCAATTTTTTCGTCTTTCCCAACCTAGAGCTTAGATTGCCGAATATTGAAAGTCCTTAAAAAATAAAAAGCACAAAATTTTGAGTAAACAACTTTCAAGTAATTATAGTTGAGATTTGGGGAAATCTTGCCAATACACAAAATAAATAAATAAATAAAACTGACCGTTTTAGAGGAGGGTTTAGGGGGAAGAGAAGAAGGTTCTGGAGGAAGAAAATGAAAAAGGTCTCCCATGTAATCGTCTTCTTCTTTTTCCGCCATTCCTGCAACGGGACAAGCCCACTGATAAACATCGGATCCTGCTAAATTGAAAATCGTTGAAATGTCTTCCCCTTTTACAAAAAATTGAATATCAAAAAAGAATTAAACAATAATTTTGTAATCCAAGTTCAGCCAGAAATAAATCACTGGCTTAGGGTGTATGAAAGGACAATGTTTTTAATAGAAAATATTTTTTTGAAAAATGTTTTGCGCGAAAATAAATGGTTTCTTACTCTTTTTTTTTTTTTTTTTTTTTTTTTTTTTTTTTGTATATGTGGGCAAAATTTTTTATTCTAATAATATTTATATATAATTTAGACAAATATTATGGATAACAAGGGTAGGAGGTAAGTGTGTGGGGTGTGGGCTATGGGGTGGTGGGGATGGGGGCTACAGTGGTGGCCGGTGGAGGTGAAGATAAGGTGTGTTGGAGGGTGGGAGAAAATAATCAATGTAGAATGTGGTTGAATGTCACTTGTATAACTTGTTTTCCATACTTCCACTATAGAAGTCATTTTTCTTATTTTTAAGAAAATTTATTTTTTTAGAAAAAATATTTTTCAAAAATTTGAACAACCGAACATGAGAAATTTGATGTTTCCTCCATACTAAACACACCCTTAGCTAGAACTCTTATTACCGCTAGCCAGCTAAAAGAACAAGGTACCGTTATAAATACTCTCTAACATTGAAAACTCAATTACGTGGCACTAAGTTTAGGTGTGGCAAATGGACGAATTGAGCTGACATGTCAAAATGGGTTGCATTAATAAAGGGGTCATTGCTCAACATGTTTAATCTAAAGTTTGGGTTAAAGATTTAATAATTTTGTATTTAGGGTCAAGAACAAGTGAATTATAATGATCACAATTAACCTCTAAATGTTATGAACCTACCAGTGTATATACGAAATAAGCAATGGACAGTAAATTAATAAGAATAAAATAAATGAGTAAAAGTGTTCTTATTCAAATATCTCTGGTGGACTAATGAATATTGTGTTGGTTACAATGGTGCATGAAACGGAAATAAGTAACTACTACGTATTACAACACAATGAAATTACAACAAACTGAAATTTCAATGAACTAGAACAGTTTTGATATGCTGAGTCGAGTGATTGCACTCTGTCTTTAAGACAAGATTGCCCCGTATATATCCTTTTTACGTTCTGGACAATAGTCTCCCAAGATAAAATAACAACTCAACAAATGAGCAAAGGAAACTCAAGTGTTACTTTGAAGAATTTTGAGTAATGAAATGATGCTAGAAAGTAGTAGGAAGACTCTGATTCGTTTGTATGTTCTGTGTGTAGTCTCAACAATTGACAAAGGCTTCATTAAATAGTTGTAAGGAGAGGACTTACCAACTGCCCACATAATTGTTGTTACTGGCCAAGGTAATGGCAATTACGGAGGTAGTAATTCAGCCAAATTAAAAGGTGAAATAATGTGCAACGGATTAGCTTTTAGGGAGAGTTATTCAGCAAAAATAAATGACTGAATTGAGTGCATATTAATGTTGGTTAACGTTCCAAAAAGCAACAGCAAATGCCCAATTTAACTTACCAGAAACTTCAGGGACCAAACTGTAAATATGAAGCAATTTGGGTCCAAAAAGATAATACCAGAAGAAGCCCACGACCCACGACCCATGACCCGAGCCCGGACGGGACGGGACGGGCGGGCGGCGGCGCGTGTGTGGGCTTATCCTCGAACCGAAGCACATTTAGGTCCTCCCTCCTTTAAACACATGAGATACCCCTTGGGGTCCCAAACCCCAAGCCTATTTTGAGACTTATAAACTAAACAAATCTTTCTTCCCCCACCGATGAGGGAGGATTGGTCTAAATACCATACTTTTCCATGCTTCAAACACCTCACTTCGTGGACCAATATCTCTTTCATTTCTCAACGAAATTTGACGATCCTTGGCCCTACGATCATCTACTTACTTAGTAGATTATGCACGTGTGAAGAACCGAAGTTTCCAACATGCGGAACACTAGTGTTTAAGTCATTAAAGATGGTTGTACGCAACTCCCGCCAAAGGCAAATTTCCAACAATCCCCTTTTGAAAGAGATTTTGGCGCACTCACATGGTGCCTTTTCCCAGCAATATTTCAGCGGACCGATGTTGCATAAGGAGAGGTAGCTTCAGCTTTGAACCTTCCATAGTTAAATACCATCAGACTTACTTATTGCGCGGTGAACGTGATGTCTTGAACCGTCAGTGTTTAATGTAAGCCAAGTTAATAGTACCAACACAACAAATTCCCTTACTCTTTTCTTCATAATGTTTTGTCCGTTGTGGCCGTGGACAACTTCTTGGATTCTTAAGTGCGTTCATTTGAGGCGGCATGTCCTCGCACTTAAATAGGTGGTCTCCTACAAGGTATCCTGCTATACCCCACTTCAAAAGTGTTAGGAACCATTAAAAGTATCCCCAAACCTAACCTCAGCTGTTGAGGATCATTAAAGGTTTTGAAAACTTAACCTTTACCCACACTGCAGATAGCACTTAACGTCTATTGCGGGAACAACTTTGGATTTGGTGTTTCTTTATAGAAATCACTATCCGAAGTGCTCATGTTTCCACTGAAGCGATCAACTGAACCTTTACAGCTTAGTTTTCCCATTGAACCAAATTCCTGGGATCTCCAGTCAGTAAGGTTGGGTTACCACCGTATTGGTCCTTATACTTTGGGTTTTAAGCCCATTCCCCTAGACAGGCAGAACATTTGATCCTTGGGTAAGACCTTTGTCAACGGGTCTGCTATATTATCCTTTGACTTTATGTAATCAATGGATATTATACCCGTGGTGATCAGCTGCCTAACGGTCTTATGCCTCCGTCGAATATGACGAGACTTGCCGTTGTACATAGCATTATGTGCCCTTCCTAGAGCCGACTGGCTGTCGCAGTGGATCATTACAGAAGGTACGGGTTTGTTCCAACATGGAACATCCTCTAAGAAGTCATGAAGCCACTCAGCTTCTTCTCCTGCTTTGTCTAAAGCGATAAACTCCGATTCCATTGTGGATCGGGCGATGCAAGTTTACTTAGAGGATTTCCAAGACACAGCCCCACCACTAATTGTAAATACATACCCACTGGTGGACTTGATGTTCTCTATATCAGATATCCAGTTTGCATCACTGTACCCCTCTAGTACAACTGAATATCTCGAATAATGTAACTCGAAAGTTAACGTGTGTTTCAGGTATTGTAATACCCGATTCAACGCCTTCCAGTGATCATCACTCGAATTACGGGTAAACCTAGCCAACTTATTGACTGCATAAGCAATATCAGGTCGGGTGTAGTTTGTTATGTACATCAAACTACCGATCACCTGTGCATATCGCTCCTGGCATAGGGGTGCACCATGATTTTTATCAAGCTTTTGATTTCTATCAATTGGTGACTTTATCGGCGAACTGTCAAACATCTCGAACTTTCTCAAAACATCCTCGATGTAGTGAGACTGAGATAAGACCAGTCCGTCAGATGTCTTAGAGATTTTTATTCCTAAGATAACATCTGCGATACCCATATCCTTCATGTCGAAGCATTGTTTCAACATGTTCTTAGTCTCTAGGATTATCCTAGGACTGCTTCCTGTGATCAACATGTCATCTACGTACAAGCATATCATGACGAATGAGTCAGAGTTACCTTTCGTGTAGACACATTTATCACACTCATTAATGGAGAAACCCTTTGATAGTAAAGTACTATCAAACTTTTCGTGCCATTGCTTCGGGGCTTGTTTCAGCCCGTACAGAGATTTGACAAGCCGATAAACTTTCTTCTCTTGCCCTTGAACCACATACCCCTCGGGTTGGTCCATATAAATTTCTTCTTCCAAATCACCATTTAGGAAGGCTGTCTTGACATCCATTTGATATATCTTAAGGTCACGCAAAGCTGCGATCACAATAAATACCCGTATGGATGTCATTCGAGATATCGGGGAGTACGTATCAAAGTAGTCAAGACATTCTTTCTGTTGATAGCCCTTGACTACTAATATGGCCTTGTACTTATCTATAGACCCATCTGCGTTATACTTCCGTTTGAGTATCCATTTACACCCCAACGGTTTATTTCCCGGAGGAAGATCAACCAACTCCCAAGTATGGTTATACAGAATGGAGCCTATTTCACTCTCAATAGCTTCTTTCCAGAGCGGTGCCTCTGGAGTTGACATTGCTTCAACAATTGTCCTTGGTTCATCATTAACCATATGAGCTACAAAGTCAGGACCGAAGGATTTATCCTTCCTGCCCCTTTTACTTCGCCTTAGTTCCATCTCTGGAGTCTCAAAGTTCTGAGAATCTGGAACACTAGATTCCAGATATTCAGCCACATCGAGATCCACTAGATTTGAACCATCTAGACCCGGGCCGTCAACGACTCCCGGTTCCTGAGAGCTTTGTTCACAACTTCGTTTGTGAGAGGTTATGTCTTTTTCCCTTCTAGGAAATGTACCTTCAAAGAATTGAGCATTCCTTGATTCCATGATTGTACCCCCCGTGGATATCTGGAATATCTTACTTATGCACTAAGAAGCGATAAGCAATGCTGTTATTTGCATATCTGATGAATATGCAATCTACAGTCTTAGGCCCAATCTTGTCCTGCTTTGGCTTGAGTACTTCAACCTTTGCCAGACAACCCCATACCTTTAAATATTTATAGGTGGGTTTCTTTTCTTTCCATGATTCATATGGAGTTTTGTCCTTACCCTTATGTAGGACTCTGTTAAGAATCGTATTAGCGGTAAGGACGGCTTTTCCCCACATGTTTTGGAGAAAACCGGAATTGATGAGCAAGGCATTCATCATTTCCTTCAATGTGCGGTTCTTGTGTTCCGCCATACCGTTCGATTGAGGTGAGTATGGAGCCGTCGTTTGATGAACAATGCCTGATTGGGCATAATATTCCTCAAATGGAGCTACGTATTCTCCCCCTTTATCGCTACGAATGGATTTAATCCGCAGGCTTAGTTGGTTCTCAACTTATGCTTTGTAACGTCGGAACGCTTCAAAGGCTTCATATTTACTTTTCAACAAGTAAAGGTAACAATACCTTGTGCTATCATCAATGAATGTCACAAAGTACTTGTTCCCCCTAGTTTGTGCGAACTTCAAATCACATAAATCTGTGTGAATAAGTTCTACAGGAGCGGTATTCCTTTTGACGGATCGAAAAGGAAGCTTGGTGAGTTTTGCCTCTACGCACACCTCACACTTATGTTGAGGGTTTACGTCGATAGACGGAAATAACTCCAACTTTATCAACCTTTGGATGGACTTGTAGTTAACGTGTCCTAATCTATGATGCCATAAATTAGAAGACTCAAGCAAATAAGAAGAAGCTTCAACTTTATTACTTGGACGCATTACAGACATAGCGTTAACTTTGAAGAGGCCTTCACAGACGAAGCCTCTCCCCACAAAAGTGCCATCTTAGTGAGTACAAATTTATTGGATTCAAACACTAGCCTAAAACCAGCATTAACCAATAAAGGTCCTGAAATTAAATTTCTCCTAATCTCAGGGACATGCATCACTTATTTTAGAGTGAGCTCTTTTCCAGAAGTCATCTTCAGGACCACCTTTCCTACCCCCCAACACGTCAGAGGAAGCGTTGTTGCCCATGAACAGCTTTTTGTCGGTGACCGGTGTATACGTGGAGAAGGCCTCTCTGTTGGAACAGATGTGTCCGGTAGCACCTGTGTCCATCCACCACTGCATGGGATTCTCAACCAGGTTTGCTTTAAGCACCACCGCCGAGAACTCCTCAATCATGTCATCCAGGAGCGTGTCCTTGACAACGTTAGCATGCGCCTTGCCTTTAGCCTTAGCTTTCTGTTGTTGCTCAATCTTGACCTTGCGACATTTCTTAATCTTATGACCAGATTTCCCACAGTGGTGACAGTTACCTCTGAACATCTCCGCTGCGTGAGTCTTGCCGTCTTTCTGGAACTTCCGCTTCTTGCTTGGGTTCCTTTTGGCCTCAGCCAGATTTGCCTTTGCCTCAGCAGATTGTTTACCCCTAGGCAAGGCCTTCTTATTATCTTCCTGAATTTGGAGTTTGATAATAAGTTCTTCAAAGGTCATCTCCTTTGTCTTGAGCTTTAAGTAGCTCATAAACTCATTCCACGAAGGAGGTAACTTTTCAATCAGCGATGCAACAAAAAACTACTCATTTGGTTTCATTCCTTCCAAATCCAGGTGGTGTAGAATCATTTGGAATTCCTGGACTTGGGACATCACTGTCTTACTATCCACCATTTGAAATTTTAGAAATTTCCCAACGATGAATTTCTTAGTACCTGCATCTTGTGCGTTGTACTTCTTTTGCAGTTTTTCCCACAGCTCTTTGGCGGTGCCAACAGTGCAATACACTGTGTAGAGAGGGTCTACCAAGCAGTTCAATATGTAATTCTTACACATGAAATCACTATGATTCCATGCATCAAGAACCATCTTCATGCCATTAATGACATGGATACCTAGGCCCCCTTCACCTGTTTCAGAAGGTGAATGGTCCATTTTATCTCCAGCTTGTGGAGGATCTTCTGTTAGGAAACGTGTCATTCCCATAACAGTCAAGTAGAACAACATCTTCTGTTGCCTTCTCTTAAAGTTTGAGCCCATGAATTTTTCAGGGCGTTCATGGTGGAATGCTGAGGGTGGAGCAGTAAAGGCAGCAGATGTGCCTTGGGAAGCAGTGGGGAAGGCAGACGAGTTCCTGCCTTGAACAGTAGCGGCAGCAGCAGGGATGGCAGAATTGCTGCCTTGATTGGTAGCAGCGACGGCAGCGGCATCAACAATGTTTTCAGTCATGTTAAAGAAGTTACAACAAGCATAATCCTGTCTTAAACTTGTTGGTTACAATGGTGCAGGAAACGGAAATAAGTAACTGCTAAGTATTACAACACAATGAAATTACAACAAACTGAAATTTCAATGAACTGGAAGAAGAAACTGGAACAGTTTTGATATGCTGAGTCGAGTGATGACACTCTATCTTTAAGACAAGATTGCCCCTTATATATTCTTTCTACTTTCTGGACAATAGTTTCCCAAGAAAAAATAGCAACTCAACAAATGAGCAAAGGAAATTCAAGTGTTACTTTGAAGAATTTTGAGTAATGAAATGATGCTAGAAAGTAGTAGGATGAATCTGATTTCGTTTGTATGTTCTGTGTGTAGTCTCAACAATTGGCAAAGGCTTCATTATATAGTTGTAAGGAGAGGACTTACCAACTGCCCACATAATTGCTATTACTGGTCAAGTAATGACAATTATGGAGGTAGTAATTCAGCCAAAATAAAAGGTGGATTAGCTTTTAGGGAGAGTTATTCAGCCAAAATAAATGATTGAATTGAGTGCATACGGGACGGGCGCGCGGCGGCGGCGCGCGTGTGGGCTTATCCTCCAACCGAAGCACATCTAGGTCCTCCATCCTTTAAACACATGAGATACCCCTTGGGGTCCCAAACCCCAAGCCTATTTTGAGACTTATAAACTAAACAAATCTTTCTTCCCCCACCGATGAGGGAGGATTGGTCTAAATACCACACTTTTCCATGCTTCAAACACCTTACTTCGTGGACCAATATCTCTTTCATTTCTCAACGAAATTTGACGATCATTGGCCCTATGGTCATCTACTTACTTATTAGATTATGCACGTATGAAGAACCGAAGTTTCTAACATGCGGAACACTAGTGTTTAAGTCATTAAAGATGGTTGAACGCAACTCCCGCCAAAGGAAAATTTCCAACATATTGACCAGAGAAGAAAATGTATGCTTATTAAAATTGGAAAGATTAAGCAACAGTAGGATGAAAATCAGATATGGAACAACTGAGGAAAAAGGGATGCATTTATAGTCTAACCATAAGAAATGTTTCCCTAATATTTTATTGCCTATAATAACCTCTATCTGCACGTTGCATAAGTTATGTATACATGTCCTAGTGAATCTCGAATTTTACGAAACCGGTTGATCTATGAGACTGATCATATTTGGCCACTAACAATCTACTGGGCACTTAATTTCGAAGCAAGAATGTCTCGAACTGGTGCTGTTAGTTCGGCGTAAAGCGAGCCCCAAGTGAACTATCTGGTCGTTCTCTCGATTCTTGGTTAAAGTCATTTTTGCTGACTTGGGTATGACTAGGCTTATCTTGTCACATGTTTCTTTCTGAATGGTCCATGTGTTGAATTCATATTTGACCAATACAAATAGTTCTTCCACTTTTTGGGAAGTCCACGAGATCAGTCCAGGAAGTGGAAAAGTTCTCTTTTAGCGAGAAAAAATGCGGAAAGGTGTATGATATTTCACGATCTGACATGCGCCTCATTGCATTTAATGTCCGAGATACGTGTCAAACATCAATTGGCTATGAATTTACTGTCATTTATCGAGGTAATCGTGGGTTTTCAGTTTCCACAATAAATATAAACCTCTAGACCTTTCTTTTAACTTCACTTTCTTTTTCAACCTTCTATTATTCTCTGCAACTTCATTTTCACCTTCTCAAATCACTCAGGACTTCATCTTTGCTATTTCTGCGCTTATCTTCTTCGACCTTTTTTTAACCTTCACCAATTTTCTTTTTAACAAAAATACTATGAAACCACAGAGTCCTATCATTCAAGTTACGGTGAAGAAATCTGGATTATTTTTATGGCTCTATCACTGGTATGAGTTTGCAAGCAAACATCATCGTCACTGTCGAGGAAGCCATTATGGAAGAATACTATCATAGGCAAGGAGTGATAAAAATAATGATTGGGGCTTAATGGGCCGATGACCGATATTATCCGGAGAAGTGCAATTTCACTTCAAATTACTTTCTCCAGTATCAGAAAGAAAAGCAAAATGTATACGGTAAAAATCGGTATGACACATGACATGGTCTTAGCAAAGATTCGAAGGAAACATCCATATCCTGCTAAGGTTGAAGGTTACCTGGGAGAGAGATCGAGCGTCAGTATAAGTCCGGGTGTCTGACTAGGATGAGGTAGTGTCCGAACCAGGTGACACCGGAAGAAGGTCGAAGAGACTTAGTACGTAACTGTTCCGGGAATGACGCCGACAATTACTCATTTCTCATTAAATAGGTGTTATTCTCATTTAAGTACATTAAATTTGAGATTAATTCTTTAACGTCAATATCTTATATTGTTAACTATAAAAGGAGCCCAACCTTCATGTTGGAAGGGCATCTGATTTTCGTTACAAACACTTGCACGATTTCATTGTGAACTTAAGATTCTCAAGCTCTCAGTATTGTCTTGGGTTCAAAGCAATTCGGCTAAGACCGAACCAATCTTAGTGACAAGTCTCAATCAAGATTCCATCAATTCAGGCTATTTCTATTGCTTATTATTTACATTTCCTTATTTATTTCTAATCATTTCTTACGATTGCTTACGAATCAATCCACGTATCCTTAAAACAACTTACAAAATCAATTGTACATTTTTTGGGGTAAACAGTTTGGCGCCCACCGTGGGGCTAAGGATAATAGTGGTGATTTGTTTAAACTCAAATTTCACTTGTTTCTTTCGAGATTTTGTGATGTCAGGTTACTCATAAGCACCACAAGATGTCTAGTGACATTCAAGTTAGCAACCACAGCAAGAGCGGCAACATCACTCCTCCCGTTGACCCATTAAATGGTGTTATGCCCGGTGGTCCATTAAATGGTGTTCCTCCCATCATTCCACCAAATGGCACTCCACCCCCTAATCCAGTAAATGACGATAAACTCATGATTTCACCGCGGGGGTCCAGGAGGTCACGTCAAAAAACATCAGACAATGCGGAGGAAAAAATCAATTTGGCTAGGATCTTTTACATGCTGAAGGAGCAACAAGAGGTAATAACTCAGTTGCAAAAGAAGAGTAGTGGAGCGAGTGCGGCGGGCGAACCATGCCCCATCCGCAATGATGATCCGAGCCGAGAAGAGGATCGGGTCGATAAGAATGTTAACGACTCGTGGACTAGTGAGTCCTCAGAGGTTTTGAAGATGCTCGAAGCCTTAACCAAATGGATTGACAACAATGAAAAAAAAGTGGAAACTTACAACTCACAGATAGACCAGATTCTGGGAGCTCCTCCGATCTTTAAGGGACCAGACTCGAAGATATATATCCAATTGCTATTTCCACCAAGTGCGACACCGAAACTAATTCTGGAGAGGTTTAAAATGTCAGATCTCCCGAAGTACGATGGGACAATGGATCTACATGAGCATGTGACGTCGTATACTTATGCAGTAAATGGCAATGACATGCATCCGGACGAGATTGAATCGGTGTTGCTGAGGAAGTTTGGCAAAACACTGTCTAAAGGAGCGATGACATGGTACATTATGTTGCCTGAACACTCTATTAACTCATTTGAAATGCTTGCAGATGCTTTTATACAGGCACATGCTGGAGTGCGGAAGGTTCAAGCAAGAAAGACAGATATATTCAAAATTTCTCTGAATGATATGGAGTTGCTTTAGGAGTTCATGTTAAGGTTTCAAAAGGAATGAATGTTTCTTCCCCGGGTACCAGATGAATGGGCAGCCGAAGCTTTCACTAAGGGGCTAAATCTCACGAGCTCCAATACCTCGTTCAAGATAAAAGAAAATTTGTTAAAATTCCCAGTGGTAACTTGGGCGGACGTGCATAACCGGTACGAATCTAAAATCAGGGTGGAGGATGATCAACTCGAGCTTCCACCGGGGTCAGCAGGTCAGAACAAGAATTTTAATAAATCAAAGAGGGTAGCTGAGTCGGAGTCAAAATCTTTGAAGGATAGATATCAGCCCTATGGGCAACTGGAGAGGTCTAATTTTAGGTCGGATAGAGGTTGAAACAATCACAATTTTCAGTCGAACATAGGTGATAGGCGAAATGATCAAGGGTCTACTAGTAGAGGCTTGCAATTCAGGAATGATACCGGCGGTTCTTCTTCTAATAATATTGACGAACCCAAGGTTATCTGAATATAATTTCAACATCGATGTTGTAGGACTCGTTCGGCTATTGGGCATATCAAGGAAACAAGATAGCCAAGACCACTCCGGTCAGATCCGGCTCAAAAGGATCCAAGTTTGGTTTATGATTATTATGGAACTCATGGTCATCAGATCAAGGACTGTCGCCAATTGAGGGATGAAGTGGCTCGATTGTTGAAAAATGGCCACCTGCGTGAGTTTTTAAGTGATCAAGCAAAGGAGAACTATAGAAACAGAAAAGCAAGCAAGAAAGCGGATCCAATTGAGCCCTAATATATTATCAACATGATTATTAGAGGAATGGTCATTCTGATGGGAGTGATCATGACGACAAATAAGAAAAAAATGTCAATCACCTGGGAGAAAAGATCTAGAGATTATGTACCGGAGGGAACCATTTCCTTCAATGATGAAGATGCAGAGGGGACCATTCAGCCACACAATGATGCTTTGGTAATTTCTATCTTCATCAATAAATTTCATATTAAGCGTATTTTGATTGATCCAGGTAGCTTGACCAATCCATTGGAAAGTGGTAGAGCAGTTAGGGTTGTTGGATCAAATTGTGCTGGTGGCCCGGGTTCTCAATGGATTCAACATGGTGAGAGAAACTACGAAGGGAGAAATTACTCTTACAATCAATATAGTCAGGATAATTCAGCAAATGAGGTTCTATGTTATCGAAGGCAAAATGAGGTACAATGCGCTATTCGGAAGGCCTTAGATACATGACATGAGGGCAGTACCCTCAACGTTGCATATGATGCTAAAGTTCCCAACCCCAGAGGGAATAAAAATAGTTCGAGGTGAGCAACCGGCAACAAGGGAAATGTTCGTAGTAGAGGAAGCGGTGCTAACACTGAAAGAAGTGAAGGATTAAAGTAAAGGCAAAGCGCAAAAAATAACAATCACATGATTCGAGCTCTACGAGTCCGAAGAAAGAGGAGGAGGACAAAATAAACTACGAGGACAAAGAAGATCATTTTCGTGTCCCGAGGTCATTTGTGATGTCGGATAACTTAGATTCCATGAAGTCAACCTTAGAAGAATTGGAGCAAGTCATCATGTTAGTGCATCTACCGAATAAGGTATACCTCGGAGCTCAGGCTAAAATTAATTAAATTTCTTAAAGCTAACTCCGATTGTTTTGCATGGTCTCATTTAGACATGACAGGTATACCACCGGAGACCACGACTCACAAGTTGAGTCTAGACTCAAGTTTTCCCCCGGTGAAGCCAAAAAGGAGGCCAATGGCCAAATTCAAGCATAAGTTTGTCAAGGAGGAGGTAACAAATCTTTTAGATATAGGTTCCATCCGGGAAGTAGAGTGCCCGGATTGGCTAGCTAACATAGTGGTCATACCTAAGAAGGATAATAAGTTGAGAATGTGCATAGATTTTAAAGATTTGAACAAAGCATTCCCAAATGACTCTTTTCCTTTTTCGCACATCGATCGGATGATCAATTCTATGACTGAGCATGAGATGCTAAGTTTTCTTGACACTTACTTCGAGTATAACCATATTCGAATAAACCCGAAGGATCAAGAAAAAACTTATTTTATAACTAGGTATGGGACTTATTGTTATAACGTAATGCCATTTGGATTAATAAATATTGGAGCAATATATCAACACCTAGTTAATCGCATGTTTGAGGATAAAATAGGAAATACAATGGAGGTTTATATTGATGATATGTTAGTTAAGTCCCTGGAAACATAGGACCATTTGAAGCATTTGCAGGAAACGTTCGACATGCTCCGAAAATACAATATGCAGCTAAATTAAAAAAAATGTGCTTTTGGAGTGGGATCGGGTAAGTTCTTAAGTTTCATGGTTTCAAATCGGGGAATAGAGATTAATCAGGATAAGATCAAAGTCATCAAGAAGATATCGGAGGTGCTTGACAATGTGAAAGCAGTGCAAAGACTCACCAGATGGATAGCCGCTTTAAGCAGATCTATCTCTCGGTCATTAGAGAAAAGTCACTGGTTCTTCTATTTGTTGAAAAAAAAAAGAATGACTTCGAGTGGACACCAGAGTGTTAGCAGGCTTTGATGGATTTGGAGAAGTACTTGTCTAGTCCGTCGTTATTGCATAAACTGAGGGCAGACGAACAATTGTTCCTGTACCTGGCAGTGTCCGAAGTAGCGATAAGCGCAGTGTTGGTTCGAGAAGAAAAAGGTACGCAATTTTCCATTTATTATGTAAGTAGGACATTGGCTAGTGCGGAGACTAGATATCCTCACTTAGAAAAATTGGCTTTAGCATTAGTAACGACCTCTAGAAAATTGAGACCGTATTTTTAATGTCATCCCATATGTGTAGTAACAACTTATCCACTAAAAAATATGATACATAAATCGGAATTGTCCGGTAGGCTAGCTAAGTGGGCAGTAGAAATTAGTGGGTATGACATAGAGTATAAACCGAGAATAGCTATAAAGTATCAGGTTTTAGCATACTTTGTAGTGGACTTTACACCCGGAATAATTCCCAAAGTAGAAAAAGAACTTTTGTTAACCTTGGGAAAAACTTTGGGGGTTTGGACCTTGTACACTAACAGAGCTTTGAACATGAAAGGGTCCGGGCTCGGGGTAGTGCTTAAGGCACCGACAGGAGATATTATTCGGCAGTCAATACGAATTGTGAAATTAAGTAACAATGAAGCTGAATATGAGGCTATGATTGCAGGTTTAGAATTAGCAAGGTGTTTGGGAAACGAGGTCGTCGAATCAAAATGTGACTCACTTCTGGTCGTTAATCAAGTCAACGACGTGTTCGAAGTAAAGGAGGAAAAAATGCAAAAATACTTAGAGAAAATTCAAGTGATATTACATCATTTCAAATAATGGACCATGGAGCATGTATCTTGGGAGAAAAACAATGAAGCAGATGCCTTGGCTAATTTGGGATCATCCGTGGATGCGGAGGAATTGGCAGTTGTGCAACTGCTAAACCCCGCGATTGATGTTGGTCATGCTGAAGTAAACACAATAAGCTTAACTTGGGATTGGCGTAACAAGTTTATCAACTACCTTCGAGATGGGAAGTTGCCTACGGATCCAAATGAGTCAAGAGCACTTCGGAATAAGACAACTAGGTTTTATCTGGTTGATGGTCAGTTGTACCGAAGGTCTTTTTACGGTCCTGTAGCAAGGTGCTTGGGGCCCAGAGAAACTGATTATGTGATGCATAAGGTTCACGAGTGGACTTGCGATAATCATTCAAGGGCAGAACTTTTGGTTCGAAAATTGATTAGGGTCGGATATTATTGGGTTCATATGGAAGAAGACACGAAGAACTTTGTCCGAAAATACGATGAGTGTCAAAGACACACACCTATGATTCATCAACCGGCGGAATTAATGCATCCGGTTTTGGCTCCATGGCTATTCATGAAATGAGGGATGGACATCATGGGACCACTCCCATGGGCATTCGAAAAGGTACGCTTTATCTTATTTATGACTGATTATTTTTGTAAGTGGGTTAAAGCGAAGGCCTTCAAGAAATTCAATGAAAAATAAGTCATTGATTTTATATGAGATCATATCATTTGCCGGTTCATCATACCGACAGAGATCACTTGCGATAATAGGCGATGGTTTGTTGGGAAGAAGGTAAATGACTTCCTCGAAGGGTTGAAAATTAAGAAGATTGTGTCGACTCCGTACCACCCAAGTTTAAAAGGGCATGCGGAGTCAACAAATAAAACAATTAGTCCGAATCTGAGAAAAAGACTGAAGTAGTCAAAAGGCAAGTGGAAAGCAATTTTACAGGAGGTGTTGTGGGCATACAGGATAATGCCGAAATTTAGCACTGGGGGACTCCATTTTCTTTGTTTTATGATGCGGAGGCTTTAATTCTGATAGAAGTGGGCGAGCCGAGCTTAAGGTTCAGCCATGCATCTGAAGATTCATATAATGAAGTGTTGGCCGTAAATCTCGACTTGATGGATGAACATCGTGAGTTAGTTTTACTTCGGCTAGTTGCTCAAAAGCAAAGGATGGGAAGATATTACAATCGTAGGACTAATCTTCGACACTTTCAAGTAAGAGACCTAGAAAGTGACCCTTAACACCAAAAATCCCAACAAAGGAAAATTAGGTCAGAACTGGAAAGCTCCCGACGATGGTCAGAAACTGCCGAATAACTGGAACATCACTCATTTGAAAAGATACTATTGCTAAGGTATGTTTTTGTTAACTGTATCTATTTCATAGATATTATTATGTTATGGATAACCCATGCATGAGAAGTTCGGAGTAATCATTCAAAAAGCCGAGTCAAGTTAGAATTAGATCTGAAAATACGTGTTGCACTCTTTTTCTCTTAGCACGGTTTTTATCCCAAAAAGGGTTTTTCCAGTAAGTTTTTTAATGAGGCAACAATGTAAAGCATGTTACTTACTTCAGAGTTGAAGACCGGCCAAGTGTTGGGGACTGGGGACTGCCCGGTATGGAAGAAACAAATAATATTTGAGTTCTCATGCTTCGAACACAAATAGTAGGGGACTTCCATACCCTCGACAAGGATGTTCGACACAAGTTCAATAAGTTCGAAGATTTTTTAAAAGCTTTTTAGGATTGTCATTGTAAGAGTTAAAAGATCGAATGAATCTTGACCGAATAGTTTCTTTGTTACGACAAAGCATGTAAAGACAGAAAGATCGAATTAATCTTGCCCCGTTGTTTGCTCGAAATAAATGTTTTGAATAAGAGAATGATTTGACCGAAACTTGTTTCGATTATATTTCTTTGCATACCTTTATCTTCGGGTAATCATTGAAATCTTTAGGCTTAAGAGCTAACGAATTTCTTAAAAGTCCTTAACTAGGGACTGTCATCATAAAAATACCCGAAACAAAAATAAGTAAAGTTCTGAAGGCACCAGGTCAGAATGAACCCAGTCTATTTCTAAAGACACTTGAAGTTGTCTAAAAATTTGAAATAACTAAAAATCCAATATTCATGCCCTAAGTGAATAGGAGATATCTTATTCGCAAGCATAAAAGTAAGGACCTTACATTTAAGTCATCGAATGACTTAAACCAGAGGTAATTACTTGGTGTAGAGCAAACTAAAGGGAAAAATTTGTTCAAATTACTTAAGTCATTTTTAATAAGGATGCTTAAGTCATTTTTAAGACCGAAAATAACTTTTATTCGGCCCAACGCAAACTAAGTGTTGGTTTGTTTTATTAAAACCCCATAACCGGAGGCAATTTGGCTAAGTGTTGAAAATAAGAAAACGATGACACATGCCGCATGATAAAAAAGTCATAACAAAAAAATATTCACCTTAAGGTTGGTAAACGGGCAGAGCAAAACATATTCAAAAAGAGAAATAAGTACAATGGCATGAAAGCCTAGATCTTAATCGAATCGTATTCGAAGTCATCTGGGTCATCCTCGGAACTATCTCCCTTCATCTTGTGGTAGGTTCAGAGCTTGACCTCTCTGGATTCTTCAATCTTGATATCGATGTCTGAGATCTCGTCCCGAGCACGCTCCAAAGTGTACCTCCGAACATTCCATTTGATGTGCTCCATTTATAGTACATTCTGAGCCACCTCGGCTTCCGCTTCAGCCAAAACTTGGTCTCATTCAGCCGAAACTTGAGCAAGTTGGGCAGAGATCTTAACATACCTCTAGTTTGAAGCCTCAAGCTCATTTCTCATCCCTTCGTTGGTTTGGTCTTGTTGGTCAGCCTAATCCTAAGCCATCTTCAATGCAGCAAGGTCGGTGGCCGTATCGGCATCCATTACAGCAAGTTCGGCACCAAGGCAATCGAGTTCAACATTCAAAAATTCTACTTGCTAAGCTTGATAATGCTGAACTTCTTCCTGCTCCGAGAGCAGTTAAGTGAGGATTTTGATATCTTGGAAGAGTTTTTCATTCTCTTTCTCAAAAATCTTATTTTCCTTTATGACAAGCTTGAGGTTGTTCATAGCTTAGAGGTAGTTGCCTTTGACCTGATCTAGTTCAGCCCAGATAGCGGATAAGTCACCAGCTTGCTGTAGTTGGTCATCATTTTCTTGAAGAAGCCCTTTGAGGTGTTGGATTTATTTTTCTTGGTCGTTTAGCTTCTCTTTAAGGTGTTTATTTTCATCCAAACACCGGATGAGGCCCTCACCAACAAGAACGGAGTACTATAAAATAAAGAATCAAGGGTAAGTTAAAAATATGAGATAAAACAATTTTCAACTTAGGCAATCAAGAAGAAGAATACGTACCCGGTTGGCAATGTACATACCCTCGTTAAAGAGGCATGGCCAAGACACTTTCTACATCTTCTCCTTATCGGACTCCGAGATGAGAGGCCTCATGTAATTGGCAACCCCGACTGGATGGGACAGAAAGTTCGTGTCCTCAGGGAAGGAAATGGTAGCAGATATCATTTTTCTCGGGTCCGAACTTGGCACTGGGAAAATATTTACAAGCTTGGATCGGGAGCTAGCGTGATTTCTTGGGGTCTTGGAAGATTTGGTCATTTTATGTGGTATGACCAGATGAGAAAACCCAAGGGTATGAGCTCACTCGTCCCGGGCTGTGGAGGTACCAGCCTCTTCAAAGAGACGCTCAAAATCTTCTTGCCCAAAGGTTTGAGCCGGTTGTAATGGTGGAGGAGAAGTTGAAATAGAAGACTTGGATTTCTTAGCCAACGACTCCTCATGCGTGGATTAATCATCATCCTCGATGTTGATGTGCTTAGTGACTGATGCCATAGTGGCAGGTGTGGCTTCGGCACTAGTTAGTAACATGATTGGTTTGGTTTCTTCAGCAACAACATGCTCTTCTCTAACTTCGACAGGAATGTCTTCTGTCGGAGTAGTGATAGGGGTAGTCTTTCTCACCCAAACATCTTCTGGTGAGATACTGGTGTCTTGACTTCGGGAAGGACCACCAGCTTCCGAATTTCTTTTTATTTTCTTTGACCCGATCGAAAGTGATTTCGGAGGCTTCGAGGATTTGGACTTGGAGGTCTTATTTTTGGTACCTCGGTGATGTGCTGAACAGATGCGGCTGGATAAAAATCTAGATTGTGGACAGTTAGAGCAGTAGAAGGGTTGGACCTCGGGATAAAGAAGCCCTTCAATATACCTATCAGTTTGGAAATAAAAAACGATGAAAAAGTGCACAAGGCTCCTATTTAAGTTAAGGAAATGGGGTTAGTCGAGCACCAACTGTGGTTATGGGTTACCCATCATTTATCATAGAGTTCCTTCCATGTTTGTTTCTTATGCGGATGATTGTTGATTATTTTCTCGACCCAAGTATGGTGATTGTCCACGTGGGTCGGAATCCACTGAACGACTAAAAGAGAAAGGGAAGATTAAAAGGCAAGTTATCTTAAAAAGGAGTTTTGAGTACTTACGGTGCATGTTCCATTCCTCTGGGAAAGGCATGAACCTAGGCGGGATAATTTCCGCAATCGGGACCACAACAAAGTGTTCCAACCAACCTCAGTATCTATTTCCATCGATGCTCGAGGGGATGGGAAATTTCTCTCATTTGGATAGTTGTACGACCCCTCTACGAAAAAATTAAGGCAAATATAAGCAGATCAGATGATCCAAGGTGAAAGGTTCTTTGACCAAATTGGCCAAGAACTAGATGCAAGTAATGATCCTCCATACAGATGGACTAGTTTGTGCAAGACACATATTGTAAGTCATGTACATTGTAAAGATCACGTCGTCGATTGGAGGGACGAGTTTGAAAGTGAAGGGGTATGTAAACATTGGAGTATCCAGACTTGAATGTGGTGATGTCTTCGTCTGGGCCAAGAACAGTGATCCCGGAGAGATCATTCCAACCGCAATCATCTCAGACTCCTTGATAGAGGACGACCAGCTTTTAGCCTCTTCCTCCCCTTCCCAATTGGACTTTTTGGAGGTTGTTTGAACGGCAAATTCAGTGTCGAAGGTGAAAGTTAATGGAAGCATATCGAAGGCTTTGGGTTCAGTGGTGGCCTGAGCTTCAAAAGGGTCATTGACGCTAATGGTTTCATAAAAAACTGGCAGTAGAGAGGTTGCTGGAGAAGATTGTCAGGAAGACGATCGGAAATTGTCATGGTTTTGAAGGTATGGAGGTTTTAAGATATGAAGACTTGAAGATTTAAAGGTTCGAAGATTTGAAGGTTTGATGATTTGAAGGTTGAAGGTTGAAGGTTGAAGGTTGAAGGTTTGAAGGTTAGAGGGTGCGAAAAATTGAAGATTTGAAGAAATTCTGGAAAATTGAAGGCTGCTTAGTCAAAGAATGGAAAGAAATTTACCAAAAGGTAAAATCTAAGAAGTGAAAAATGAAGGGGTTTTATAGGGGTGAAGTCGTCATTGCAAAATGTTTCGATTTGTGAACCGAAATGACGGTTCAATCAAGGAGAGACACATGTCTGGAGTGGTAGAATGGTAAGACATGAGTCAGATCATGTGCAAGGTTAAACGATTCATTTTCCCGCTAATTTCAGAGTAATTTTGAAAGAAAGCTTACAATAGAAGACACCGGAGGGATCATTTCCACTTCCCATCACTACGATAAATTTTGATATGGGAAGTGTGGGGACTATCTGTATGCGGTGAAAATTGGCACGACACATGGCATGGTCTTAACAAAGGGTCGAAGGGAACGTCCACATCTTTCTAAGGTTGAAGGTTACCTTAAAGTGAGATCGGGCGCCAGTATAAGTCCGGGTGTCCGAGCAGGACCCGGTAGTGTCCGAACTAGGTGACACCGACAGAAGGTCAAAGAGATTCAGTACGTAACCATTTCGGGCATGATGCCGACAGTTACTCCTTTCTCATTAAATGGGCGTTATTCTTATTTAAGTGCATTAAATTTGAGATTGTTTATTTAACATCAATATCTTGTATTGTTAACTATAAAAGGAGCCCTACATTCATGTTTGAAGGGCATATGATTCTCATTACAAACACTTACACGATTTCATTGTGAACTTAAGATTCTCAAGCTCTCAATATTGGCTTGGGTTCAAACCAATTCAGTTAAGGACCGGACCAATCTCAGTGACAAGTCTCAATCAAGATTCCATAAATTCAGGCTATTTTCTATTGCTTTATTATTTACATTTGCTTATTTATTTCTAATAATTTCTTACATTTGCTTACGAATCAATCTTATCCTTAAAACTACTTACAAATTCAACTGTACCATTTTTGGGGTAAATACAAACCAGTTGATAGAATACTCCAGAACCATGTCGTGGTTAACCTTGAGTACCTCCATGTGGTACAGGATGAATGCATGTGGGGCGAGAATATCCTGGTGTCTGCTATGGAGAAGAAAGAGAAAATCACTAGCCCCTGTGAGGGATTCTCCTTTTTTTATTCGTATTACTTCGCTCTGAGATTTACACTGCCATTGACCATGTGAATATTGATTTTTCCCACCCAGATTTGTCTAGCTCAGGTGGGCCTATAGTTTAAAGGGTAGTGGGATGTATCTGGTGTTTGGTCGAGGGTAATTTTACCCTTGGTCATTTCATCCGACTCTACGTCACCCTAAAAATTTATCAGGATGGAGTATTCATGCTGATTGAATAGGGTAAGCATGCTCTTCTCTCCAACACCGGTGACGACCACAACCGGAGACGGTTTGAGAGGTTATTCATGGCAGCACAAATATCATCCCCCAGATAGTCTGCCTTTCACGGAGGTGTGGATGAGAGTTGTAAGTTCCTTCCCTTGACCTTAGTAAAAAACTTTCCTCTTTCCTTCAAATCTTATTCACTATTTGTATTTCAAGCGTCTCTTGACCCAGTCCCTGACCTTCTAATATGGATCGAGAAAATCTTGGACTCCTTTATTGTAGATTATTGTATCTTGAAATCCATCTCCACTGCCACCACGTGCAAACCAAGGAACCACAGTACTGTGTTACTTTCTCTTTGCTTTTCAATGGCTTTTCCCTCTTTGAGATTCTGATTCAACTTGTTATTGTAGGTCATTGTGTGGGGAATCATTCTGCTCCTCGAATCCAACTCGAGCTCCCGAAGATTGATGAGGCCGAGGAGGAGATTTAAAGCTGATCGCGACAAAGTGAAAAGTAGCCGGCTCCTCATGCACTGCTTTCGATGAGCGCCTCACGAGCCCTCCAATCAATGTGAAATGTCACTTATGAAATATGTATTGTCTACTTCCATTAGGAAAATTATTTTCCTCATTTTTAAGGAGCATGTTTTCCTAAAGAAAATATTTTTTAAAATTTGTTACCAATCAAATATGAATAAATTGAAACATATTTTTTCCATACCAAGCACACCCTATGTACTTCAAATCTCTTTGAGAATAATTTCCTTCTAAGATATTTTAAGGATTCTATATAGGTGTCGTGGAAAAATAGACTTTATTATGCATCTTTTTCCAAATTTTTCTAGTTTAAGTATGTACTTCAATATTTAAATAATACCAAAAATTTTACTCTTTACACCAAAAAGGAAAAAAAATGAGAAGGGAAGGGGTGGGTAGGAAAGAGGGGGAATGAGTATAAAAATGAATAAGAAGGAAGTTGTAAAATTATGAGCGTAGTTAAAGACTTAAAGTTGTCATAATTGGGGTATTTACCATCTCTTCCAAATTATCAACCTAGGCTTACTCTGGGCGGATGAGATCAGTTTATATCTAGTAATAAATGTACTTTTTAGTCATATGATCATTTTTCACATAAAATCGATAAATAAAATGAAAGATTTGGTTTGTTAATATATTACATATGTTATTTTAGTTTTATTATACATTTCACAGAAAATCATGAAAAAACAACACAAATTTTTTTTGTAAAGTCACATTCTTCTATTCAAATGATAAGTGAACATAAGAGGTCACTCAAATAAAACACATAAAAATATTAAAAGTTATTTTCTTCTATTCAAATTACAATCAATCACACAAAATTATTTATTTATTTATTTATTTTATACCCTGGTAACGTTAAGAGATTTTTTATATAAATAAATTGTTTACAACACATGAGTTACTAATTTTAAAAATAAAACGATAATATGATGATACATTGGTTAAGTTGCAGACATTCGTTAGAAAGAGAAAGAACTTTCCCGCTCTCCTTTGAGGAAGGTAGGGGCCCACATTTCTATTACTATTAACTAACTAACCGCAAAAGATATTTCCTCCTTGTTGTTCCATTGTTACTGAATAGAGCCCTCCATTTCCTTTCCCTCAACAACAACAAGAAGAATAATTTCTTTCTGGGTATGCCTATCTCTCCCAATTCTGTTTTGCATTCTTCTCTGTTTAATTTTGTTCTTCTTTGTAATATGGATTTCTTGGTGAATTTGTGATAGATTCATACATGCGAAAGTACTATTATATCTAGTTTCTTGATTATAATTAGTCTTGAATGAAGATTGCTATTTAGATTTGCTATCTACTCTTCAGTTTCTTTCACGATTTTGTAGTATTTTATCTTTCTTTTCTGATGATTATCTCTCTTGTTTTGAAGCAAGATTAAGCAAATTCCTGTATTAAGTTGGAGGATCTTTTGTGCACAATGGCTAAGCCGAGAATTTTGGGGTTCTATTCTTTCAAGCTGTTGCCCGCACTGATGACCCGGAAGGTATTGATTTGAGAATTTTCTGGAATAAATTGTTATTTTGGTGTTTATGCGTTTGTCATTTTTGCAGTACAAGCACTGAGGGATTTGTACAGAGCTCTAAACAGCCCTGCCGAACTTATTAACTGGAAATTAGAGGGAGGTGATCCTTGTGACGAATCATGGACTGGTGTTTCATGCCATCAATCATCAGTCATTGAGATGTACGGAAAATTAATTCTTTTTTTTTCTCACTCAATACGCCAGAATTGACTTTTCTTTTCCTGCAGTAAACTTGAAGGATTAAGTCTCACTGGTAATCTTGGAGATCAACACTTGAAGCACCTGTAAGTTATTTCATTTTAACGTAGAAATATCGGGATTAATTAGTTAACTCATCTTTTTTGTTTATGTAGAGATCTTAGCTCCAATCATTTCCATGGAGAGATACCAAATAGCTTGCCGAATAATTTCACAGATTTGTCATATGAATATCTTTGTCAATTCCTTCTTTTAGCTGTACGTACATTGTCAATGAATATCTCGTACGTTTTCCCTTGTTTTGGTGGATATAGAAATTTGGCATGCAATAATTTTACTCAAAGCATTCCACATAACGTTAGTTCAATGAAACATCTTAGGCACCTGTAAGTAGATTCTGTTCAGCTTCTTTCCATCAGTAGGTATTTCGGTTATTTGATCCTAACATTTGTTTATTTTGATGCAGAAATCTGAGTCAGAACCTACTATCTGGACCACTCGCAGATGTCTTTGGTGACTTCGAAAATCTTATAATGATGTATGATGTATTTGGATGCAAACTTTAATCCTTCAATGCCATAGTTAATGTGTAGTAACATCTTTGTTCTAGATATAACTTTGAAATTGGTGCAGTACTTCTTGAATTCTGTTGTTTAACAATACATGTCTGTCTCTGTACTTCTTGGATATGTCACTCTTTTTATGTGAATTGATGAGGAATCTGTCACTCTTTTTATGTGAATTGATAAGGAATCTGTCACTAAATTTATTCACAAAAAATTTGAAACTATCTATTTCATTGCTGAGTGCTAGTATAATTTTCTTCAACAGGGATCTGTCACACAACAACTTCAGTGGAGATCATTTCGAGCTCTGAAGAACCTTACAAGATCGTAAGTTTTTCACATCTGACAACATTTCTATCAGCCTTCAGTTGCAAATTTCATTAGTAATAACGATGAGGTATTGTGGCAGGTATCTTCAGAGCAATGAATTTACTGGATCAGTAATTTTTCTGGCTGACCTGTGAGCTATCTGTTTAGTGAGTCTATCAAAGTTTAAACTCTCAAATTATAGTATATGCTCATTTGTGCCAATTCCAGGAACATTGAAGATAATCATTTTAGTGGTGTTATTCCTGAGAGCTTTCAAAATATAAACAGCCTATGGTAAACTATCTGGATTCAAAGTCTACTTTGTATATTTTGCTTTGCCTCCTACTTCACATTTTCCTAATAATCAGGATTGGGGGTAATCGGTTTGCCATAGGAGTAAAGTATACTCCCTGGAAGTTTTCTACTGATGTTATGCCCATTGAGCAGAATATGTCTAGTCCTCCAACAACAGAATCAAGTGCCATTGAGAAATATCCTTCTCATGAAGCAGGAGTTAGCAGAAAGAAAAGACCAGGTTCTGGAGGAATTGTTATTATGGTGGTAGGAGCTGTAATGACTGTAATTGGAGCAGCAGTCTTCATTGCTCTTGGGACTCGTCGGTCTCCAAAACAGACACTCAACAGCATAAGTTCATTGCAATCTCTTCCAATTAGTGCACCCCAAGGTCAGATATAATACATCATGTTATTATACAATTCTTCCTGAACTTGCGTGTGTCAAAGCTTTTCTGATAATCTCATGTTATTATACAATACTTCATGCTGATAATCTCATTTTACCTGGTAGTATTCATTCCTAGCAGATAGTGAAATACTAGACCAAATCTTGGCTCAAATCTTCTCCCTTCTTCTGGATTGATTTTTGTATAACATCCATGAAAATCTTATTGATACAATCTATTCCTATGAAATTTTGTTCTTGGACAAATAAAGTAGCTGTGTTTTATCCTAAAACTGTCAATTCTGCATGTTTCTTGTAGTAATTCATCCAGCGTTAACGTTTCCCATCTGAATCTAGTGTGTACTTCTATCAAAGTTGAGGTTTATGAGATTCTATTATCATGAATCAAAATCTTGATAATGCCTAATGCATGTGGCCATGAATAATGCACGTAAAATCTGTTGAGATTCTATCATCATGAATCAAAATCTTGATAACGCCTAATGCATGTGGCCATGAATAATGCACGTAAAATCTGTTCTCCAGTGAAAATGAGCTTCTATGAAAATGAGAAGCATTTCTCAAAGAGTTCTTCTCTGGCTTTTCGGTTTACCCGTCACAGGTTCTTTAGCTGCTCAATACGATAGCCCGGATTCCTCCAGCAGTGACTCTCCTCCACTGATTTCCTCATGGCAATTGCCACCTGCAGCAACCATGACTCTGAAAATGTCAAAAAGAAGAAGTTTCTTCAAGAAGTGCAAAATCCCAATATGTGCCAAACTCTATACAGTAGCAGAGTTGCAGTTGGCTACAAGCCAGTCCCGTTAATCTGCTTGGTGAAGGAACACTTGGTTCTGTTTATAGAGCAGATTTCCCTGATGGACAGGTATCCTAGGAGCTTTATTTAAGAACTTCTCGCAATTAATAAAGAGAAATTTACAAAGTTTTCTTACTCTTCTTCTTTTTTTGCAAGATTCTGGCTGTTAAGAACATTAAGACTGTAGCACTTTCCATAACTGAAGAACAGTTTATGGAAGTGATTCGAATTGCATCCCGCTTGAGGCACCCTAATATCGTTGCACTTATTGGCTATTCTGTGGGGCATGGAAACCACCTCCTTGTGTATGAGTACATAAGGAAAGTGACACTTGATGATGCCTTGCACAATGTTTTGTGCATGCCTCTGACTTGGAGCCTCCGACTCCGCATTGCCATTGGCGTTGCTCGGGCATTGAAGTAAGTACACAATACTTGCTTTCTTTATCCTTGCAACCTTGTATTCATCTGGTTGGACACCTGAAATAGGTTTTGCACCATGGCTCACTTTTTTGTAATGATGACTGCAAATACTGTAAGGTGGATGAGGATAAATTTTTACTTACCTCTCGTGTTTTTCATGGTATTCATGGCTTTAATCATTCCACTTACATTTCAGTTACTTGCACACGTCCTGTGTGCCTCCCATCACCCATAGCAATCTAAAGGCTGCCAACATCTTGCTTGACGAAGATCTTAACCCTCGTATTTGTGACTGTGGACTAGCTGTCCTAAGACCACTGGCTAGCAACAGTGTTAAAATCAAGGTACATTCTTTTCACTTATAAGTTATAGCTGCTGTTGGAAACAGCACAAGTGTTTCCAGATACTCACAACTAATTACTGTCATTGTTGATGTTGCAATACAGGCTTCTGACATGGCTATTGCAGATAGTGGCTATGTTGCGCCTGAGCATGTCAAACGTGTAAGTGGCAACCCAAAGGCTGATATATATTCCTTTGGTGTGCTGCTTCTTGAGATTTTAACTGGAAAGCGGCCTTTTGACAGGTTTATACGTGTCAATTTTCTCTCAACTTGTTCAAAACCATAATCTTGTTACTGATGTTTCCTTTTTCTTATTCCTCCTGATGCAGTTCAAAACCAAAAGGAGAGCAGTCACTGGTGGAATGGGCTTCTTCCAAGCTTCATGACAGTGAGTCTTTGTTGGAGATGGTTGATCCAACCATGAAGAGAACAATTTCCATTCGGGCTCTTTCATCTTATGCTGACATTATCTCCCAATGCATTCAGGTTGTACAGTAGTAATACAATACATTACAAACTTTTTTTACCATACTACCTATTTTTCATATGTTCCTAGAGAAGACTACTCTATGGTAACCCAAGTTAACTATGATAATTTTTAAAAGCCTTTTAAGATAAAGGTTTCACCTAACAATCATTCTAAAATTTTGTTTCTGCTGTTGAAAAATATGAGCAGCCCCAGAAGGAATTCCGTCCTCAAATGGTTGAAGTTGTTCAGTCACTGGTGTCACTGTTACAGAAGTCTGGACAAGAAAAGCAAAGTCTGGAAAAGATAAAGCCACAGCAGAAGGTGCTGAAGTTGACCCCTGTGAGCGGTTTTTTGTTCAACCAACAGCCGTTTCTTTGCTTCACCAGCTGCAAGCTACTACTACATCTGATCCTCTGCAATGAGCTGAATATATGCTCCACCTTGTATAGTTTTTTTCATACTAGGATTTCTTCACAACCATTTCAATTCTTTTATGTGACATGATTTTGTAACTCCAGCCTTTTTAGTGCCTACATAATTGTAGCATGAATGATCATAACATGAAGTTGCAACACTTGTAGCTTATGGAGTTTAATGTACAAACATTGATTCTTCGAGAAAGTACTTCTCTTGTCTTGCTTTTGCCAGCTTCTAAGATTGTTTGGTAAGATCTATTTTCAGTAAAAGAAAACCAAAGAGGAGGTATAAGGTCTCGTTCTACCCTTTAGTTAACTCGACGTTCATCTTTCTACTATGGGAGTGAGTACCAGTTCAAGTGGTACGATCTAAACATTTAACTTCACAACGTGGAATCAGATGCTTGATGCCAATAACTAGACAGTACTTCCAGCTTAAAATTAACCCCACGGGATTGGTCTAGAGATTAAAAAAAAGCCTGATGCGTGGGTTAAACGAAAGTTCGAATGAGGGGCTTCAAAGCCTTAATTCAATCTAGAAATCTGGCTAGAAAACTAGCCATATCGATCTAGATAAGTGGTGACAACGAAAAGGCTTTTAACCCTAAGGGGCGGTGAGCGAGGTAGGATAAAATGGTATTTGAACCAGGGCGGGCTGTTTTGCACCATGCGTCAACTGGCCCTCGGAAATTTCTCGATTATCAGGAAAAATAAAGCTGAGTTTTGAACCGTGCGTCAACTGAACCTCAGGAATTTCCGATAAATTTAGGCGATGAAGTACGCATCTCAGCACCTTGGTGCCTTCACCAAATCGGCGCTTAAGTAAGAAGCGCACAATCTACTTTGCACCTTAGCTTTACAGCTGAAGAGCGTCTAAAACGAGCCTTTGACAAAGCTGAAATAGTCTGAATTGTTAGGATAAACATCCTGCGTTACGAAATTGAAGTTTTGGCAGGAAATTGTCACCCTCTGCATACCGAGGATAATGACATTCCATGGGCACACAAAGAAGTTGACTATTTATTTGTCTATTAGTTCAAAGCAAGAAAAATCTACTCGATTATGCTTTGCTAATGTCAGGTTCAACTGTGTATTTCTAAACTTGTACAGTATCAACAACAATAAAACCTACAAGATGTATAAGAGCCGCTCCAGCCTTGTAACACTAGCTACTAATCAACAATGTATTAATCTCTCCTATGATATTCACGGGCCGTCCGTCAAACATGGATGAAAGTGTACTCTCACAAAGTTTCTTCAGTTCCCTCGTCGTGGCAAGAGCTGCTTCCTGCACAAGAGGAAAAAAACAAATCCAACAACAAAATTAAGGATCCAAGAGAGACAAAGCAGTCAGGGAATTTTATTTTTTTAAATTTTGAGAAATGTATTTTATATGCACTGAGATAGTGCTGTCAAGATCTGTACATGAGCAGCAAAAAATAGCTTAGCAAAAGTTTTTCCCTTCTAAAACTGTAGTGAAGACTGAAGAGCAGGCAGGGGACTTCTGCTACGCTTTACTTTATCACTATTTTATTTAGGTTACTTCGAAAGGCAGTCATAGTGTTTGTCGAAAAGCATTCAAAACAGGTGGCCTATTTTTTGTGGGAGAGATGGTATTCAAAAAAATAAAAAATAAGAAACTGACAAGCCAACAAATGTATATAGTATAAACTTAGAGCACTGTGAAGTTCAGAAGATCTAATAGGTAGTATAAACTTAGAGCACTGTGAAGTTCAGAAGATCTAATAGGAATTACTGTGCTTGACAATACAAGAAATTCTGAGAAGCTAACTAATACTTTAAACTCAAAGTAGCCAATCCTCCTACTCAATGACTGACACAGTATCACATATTTGCAATTACTGCAAATTACGTTAATTTTTTTTAAAAGGAAATAAAATAAGAAACTTACTTGTTTTGGCCAGGATGAAGACATCGAATTCTGAAGTTCCATACGCCTACTAGACAAGTCCTTCAACCCGTCCTTTAACTTGGCTTCCTGATGTTTTTTCTCCTCCAAAGTGTTGACCAACCGATCCAAGAATCTGGAATTTAAATAAATAGAGTAGTCAGCATGCAACTTCAACACAAATAGTTAAGTCTGCAGTACACGAACTTCATAGAATAACAATCTGAATAATAGTGTACAGCAACATTTCATCGTGATGACAACAGAAGTGAGCTATTACACTATCAGATGTTGAATGTCATACTCTTCATCAGTGAAGACTAGATTAGTAAACCTATAGAGTTTGTGTATAGTTTACTGCTTAAAACAAAGGATATACTGGGGCTACCAGATATATTTCACATTCACAGAAATAGATACGGGTAAATATTATTCATAATAGGTTTAATGTAACTTGCTCTGTTAAAACAATATGTTTGGTGGAACGTTCCTTTTAAAGAAGTAACTACTTTGGAACCAAAAAAGAAGTATATGGTGGAAATGTCCTCATTGTTTTTCTCGAAACCAATTTTTCATCATGACACCAAGTCGAGCAAAAGTATCTACAAGTTGTCTATATGTCTCATCACAAGTACCACTGACTCAACATGGTGGAGTTTTTCTTGGGGAATCAGGCACGATATTTTGGCAAAGTTCTTATTTCCCTCTTAACAAAGTACAACACATATCAAGGTTTGTACTTGGGTGAATCAATAACTTAGCATGTCAGAAAGTTTTGAAAAAGGACGAAAATTTATTAACTTGCACAGGAGACAAAATAAATGGAATCCATAAATAATCAGTACCTTTTGGAGTTGAGGATCATGATCATATCCCTTGTATTCTTATTTGTAAGCAATGAAATGGCTGAGGAAACATCAGATAGCATTGTCTGAATTATATCAGAAGAGTACTGCTGCAGAACAAGCGGAGCAACTGTCTGGACTTGATGTTGCAAGGACGTAGTATCTTCATTCCTTAGATCAATTAACCGTTGATTCAAGAAGGCTTTCACCTGATGGTCAAGCATCAAACAGAAGTTCAGATGTCAGAAACCATCCAACCCACCAGGCAAAATGACTCAGCAGAAGACAATGAAAGTCCAAATGGCCGACAACCTAATAAAGCCGCCTCAATAGTAGAGCCTATTTCCAGAGCAAAAGGTGATAAACTAGTGCTAAACAAAGAAAGTAACAGTCTAAAAGACACTAGTCGTGAGAAAAAGGGCAATAACATTCATACAGACCTCAAATAAGTCATCAAGTATCTTATTCCTGTATTCTGTTTCCAGTAGAGGACTCCTGTCATGGATAGTTACTGAGTCTGCATTTAATTTATTTTGAAGCGAATGCAGTTCTGCGACATTATTTTGTGACCCGTCTTCTTCAATCACATCAACTTGAGGGTTGTCAACACTTGTATCCCAAGATATTTCTGACGCATAGACCTCAGGAGCTAGGAATCCTTCTTCCTTTGAGGTCTGATGAGATTTTACATCATCTTTACGAGGAGACGACAAAATATCACTAGCATTAACAATCTCATAGGGACCCAAACCATTTCCATTTTCTTCTGTTCCTTCCACAATGCCAATGTCCCAATCAATTTGAGAGCTATCTAAAGTAATATCCCAGTCAATCCTATCAGCTGCAATGTCAGTTTCTACAGTCATTTGACTAAAGCCATTATAGCCTGCTTGCGCATTCATAACTTCCAGAACTTCAGGGCTTACGGAGACATCAATCGAGGGGGGCCTTTCACGAGCACTCCTCAGATTTGGTAACACAACAGCTACAGTTTTCTGCAACCAGAACAAATAACTAAAGTAAACCATGCTACACCAAACATTGATGCTGCACTAACAATAGATTTAGGGAAGCATAACAATGAAAAGAAAAGACACAAAGTTCATCGCCTACATCCTTTTCCGTATGAGCATCTTTGACAAAATCTGAGTAGAACTCAATAGCCCGTAAGACAGAATCACCATTAAGTACTTCCAAGATTCTGCTAAATGTGCTTGGAAGAGATCTAGTGGCAGTTTCTAGAAGTTCTGACCTCACATTTATTCCCTGAATAATAGAGAAAAGGCAAATATATTATAAACGGAAAGAAAAACAAAGAAGAAGGCTACAAGAGAAGAAAACCATTCAACGGCATCGAGTGAAACGAGATAAAACCTGCAGGCCCAGCTCGTGACAAGCCTCTACATATTTAGATACTGAAAGAGCTGCATTTCTTTTTATATCAGCTTCTTTGCGCTCAAATTCAGCTAGTTGCTGCTGTGTCTTCTGAATCTGCTTCTTATGATAGGGGCTACAAAACAATCATATTGCTATTAGACATCTTGATAGAAAATTACTACAGTCCAATCATAACTTAATTTGTTTTGGCATAGAGTGATAAAGTTAGTTATACATCTCATAGTTAACATTTTGGGCCATAATCTGAGCAGCTTCACCAAGGAAAATATATTCCTTCTCATAGGCACGCACTATTGCTTCCCAAACACCCTGTCAAGAGTCAAAATAAAATCTTTATTGGAAACAAGCACACATACATATTGTGTGTGTGTGTGTGAGAGAGAGAGAGAGAGAAAAAAAAGGAGTGAGGGAGTTGGTCTTACAGCATCACCTGAAAGCCGACCAAAAATATTACGGCTTTCTGGAGTTGACTTCAGAAGAATCTCATATATTTTTTTGGCTTCCCAGTAACCGATCCCTGAAAATTAATGCTTAATCAGTAAACATTTCACGCTCACAAAAGTAGAGTGTAGAAAAGATACTCCTCAGAACCACAGAGAATTGATGCAACAAAAATGTCCACTCGATGGTATGCCAGTAGATGAAATTTCCACCAATTTCTATTTTTCTTTTTATCTGACAATTGAAATATCCATCAAATTATACCAATTGGGCCCACGAAAGGGGCATAAAAGGTCAGAAAGTGAATGACAAACATACTTCAAATATCATCCTCCACCTGGTTTTAATAACAGAAAAGAACAAAATCTGTTCTTAACAAACAGGAAGATGTATGCGTATCCAAAACTGTAAGTAACATGTTTTCAGTAATTTTGTTCTAAGAAAATACACTTCCATTTCCATATGTATTTTCAGGTTCTCAAAGAACCAAATATAGCCTGCTTCTTCTTCTTCTCCTTAAAAAAAAGAGCTAACATTACTTGTTTTTGTTAATGTTATACTGCATTAGATCAAACAAACAAATTATGGGTTTATTAACCTCAAATTCTAGAATTGTTCAGGCAGTTTACAGATTAGTATGGCAGTACACTAAATCATACGCTATTTGAGGTATCCGCAACACTTGATTATAGCAGTTGTAGTTCTAGGGCTTAAAAACATAAAAAGAAAGAAATGGCAAAGGGGGAAAGCAGTAAACCTTCAATATGAAGAGTGTGGAAGTAAGGATCAATGTCTTTAGGAAGCGAAGCAAACGACGCCGTAATCTTAGCTCTTACGGCCGCAAGTCGTTTCCGCCAATCCCCCGGAATTCTCTTCCGATCAACCAACCACTCTTCAATGGATTTACACAAAAATAAAATAAACAATTTAGATGTGTGTGTGTAGGAAAGACAGAACTTTATAGAAATTGTTTATTTTTACCTCCGAGGCGAGCGAATGCTATGTCGATTGGAAGATTACGAATATCGTCTTGGTTCGGCATGTCGCCGCAAAATAATTAACTGTTTAGGGAATCGCCCGAGTTTCGCAGAAATGGGTCTCACGTGCGCCTTGGAGTTGTCAACTCTTCAGCTAAACTGAGACAATGGGGTTCATGTGCCTAAAACAAAACTCAACATAAAAGGAACAATTCACACAAATGTCCCTCTTTTTGGGATGGTCTTTAATTTTTGCCAAATCTTTATTTTCGCCTAAAAATTCTGAGTTTTGGATTCGAACTTCAGCTCAGTTAAAAATTTAAAAAAGAAAATCGCAAAATAGAGTTTAGATTTCACAAAATATAATTTTAACTTTAGGCATAAGACAAACTCTACCTTAAGACAGAATTTGCCTTAAGACATAGTTTAATTTTTGCCTGAAGGCAAACTCTGAGAGTTTGCAGACAAAGTATGCCTTGTGAAATTCAAACTATGTCTTGCGAATTCTTTTTAAATTTTTGACTGAGCAAAAGTTCGAATCTAAAATCTCAAGTATTTTCAATCATTTTTTAAGCAAATGACAAAAATTAAAAACCAATAATTTAAGGGGAGAATATTAAAGACCAGTGCCTTTGAAGACAATCCGCGCAAAAAGTGATAGAAAAGGATCTTTTTGGGCCTTACAGACAGATTTACTAAGGTTGATTTACGCGAATTCCCTTTTTAAGCCACCATTTAGATTTTGTTTCTATTTTTAAAAATTGTGCAAATATAATTTTTGAGAAATTACTCTTTTCGATAACATAAAAAGCTAGTCTAATGTTTGTTCATATTTCTCAACCTTACAAAAATATTAAATTGTACATACAAAAGTTTTAGACTATGATCTAATATTTTTTTCATAAGATTCTCAGTTTGCTCTAGAGCTGGCCAGTGGGCCGGTCTCGGGACTGGCGGGCTAGGTTTGGCGGGGTCGGGTCGGGGCGGGACGGGTGAAGGGGGCGGGATCGGGTCTGGCGGGATCGGGTTTGGCGGGATTTGCCGAAGTCCCGTCTCGATCCCGTCGGAATCGGGTCGGGGCGGGGTCGGGGCGGGGGCGGGATCCGGGCGGTTTTTCCTATTTTTTTTTAATAACATATGTATAAAAAACTCAATAATTAAACAAGACAAGATAGTGTAATAAAAACATCCCAATGCTGTTTTTGTGCCTCTTGTATTATTTAATAGACATATAATTTTTTTGTAATACAAATACAATTGTCAAAATTGCAACTTTGTGGTGTTGTCCAAAAGTTGCAAATTACATAATAAAATTGCAATTAAAAAAATTACATTCTGAAAAAAACATGTTCTAGTTTCTTGATAACTTCCTGTGGTTCTTCGGTTGGAATTAGTATTTGTTGGTCAAATTGATCCACGTCGCTTCCACCACCTTCGGATAAGATTTCGTTGTAGTTTTCATCTTCTTCTTTGTTGATCTCCGGTTGACCGCACCTTCTCCGCTCCGCTTGTATCCAATCTCTGAATAATACTACAATCTCCAAGCTGTCTCCGGCTAATGAGTGTCTTTGGTCTCCTATTTGATATCTGCCGGCAGAAAAAGCGCTTTCAGACGCAGTTGATGACGTTTGAATGTTCAAAACATCTCGGGCCATCATTGAAAGTGTCAGAAAGGTCTTCTCATTCCCCCTCCAGTATTTCAGCAAGTCTTCACATCATTCTTCATTGAGAACTGCTTGGTATGGTACAGAACCCTACACAATAAAAATATCAAAGTCGCTAATTTGGTTAGTAGCGGTACGACCGCACATTCTATTTCTGAGGCTTTCAATACTAGCCGCAGAAACAACATGTCTTTTGTGAGGTTGTGTTGAAGAAGAATAAGAAGATGGTATGGAAGCCGGTAGGTTACTAGCACTTTCTTGTTGGTAAAACCTATATACTTTTTTACATTGGTCTTCTACGCTAGACAACACTTCTTCTTTAGTTTGTTCAATAGGTGGTGGGTGATTTGGATTTTTGGGACTTGGAGGTGGTAGTACTTCTATACAATCGTAAATAGTTTCAATAAGTGATTTAGTACCGTCTATTTTAATAATTGGATTTAATACAACACCAATAATATAAATAGTGGGAATAGGAATAAAATATTTTTAATAGCTGCCATATAAGCTGATTTTTCTATATATTCACTAAGTAATAAAAATATTAGAGTTATATAAAACAACATAGTTGAAATAGTAGGATAATATATACCGAAAAATTCTTTTGTTGCTTGAAAAAATTTCTCTAAAAATATAATAAGTTCGGAAATTTTTACCCAATCGCTATCTTCAACCATATCAGCTGGATTTTGATTATGAGAGTTAAAAAATAAAGTTATAGGTTTTCTATAGTCATAAGCAACAAGTAGTTGCTCGTCTAAAGAATTCCACCTAGTGGGTACTTCTTCTGGAATTTTTCTATAAGGTAGTTGGCAATCGTGACAAGTTTTTTATATTCTTTTCTTCGTTGTATTCTATTCTTTTTAAAAATAAAGTTTATAGTAAATTGTATTTTACTAAGAATGTCTTCAAAAAGTGATAGATCATCCTTTACAATTAAGTTATATATATGGCATGCACATTTTATATGAAAATGATCTGAAAAAGATGGAGTTAAACTATTTTTTAAAATTGTAATAGCGTAATTGTTAGAAGAAGCGTTATCTAATGTAATAGTCATAATTTTATCAGTTATTCCGTAATAATCGCACACTTGATAAATATTTTCTGCAATAAAAGTACCAGTGTGCCTATCATCTATATATCTATACGCTAAGATACGTTTTTGCATAGACCATTTATAATCTATCCAATGACAAGTTACCATTAAATAATCATGGCCGTTAGTACTACGGACCATATCAGAAGTGATAGCCACTTTGCCATTAAAATGATATAATGAATAACGTAAATACTGTTGATATTCATGTGCAAATTTAAATACATCTCTCTTAACAGTTTATCTAGGGAAACCGTTAAAAGCAGGATTAAACAAATCTCTAATGTAATGAATAAAACCGGGAGATGAGGAAATGAAAAAGGCAAACCCTCCACAACAACTAATTTTGCTATTGTTTCCCTATCTCTATGTTTATTGTATTTATGGCCTACAATTCCCCCCGTCACAGGGTTAATTTGACCTTGTACTTGGTCCGGGACAATATCAGTATGTGAACCTTGACCCGATGGAGCGGGCGTTTGCGCACCCGGTTTTGAAGCCCCGTATTGGACATACCTAGCTGGATGAGCCCTTACTACGTGTCTCATTAAACCCCCCCGTTCCACCGTGACCTTTTTTCCAGTTTTAAATTTTAAAACATCTTTACAAATTTTACATCTAGCTACTTGATTCTCTACGTTCCTATAAAAAAATATCCATGCATCTGATTTTAATGATCGTTTTGCTGGACCTCGTCTCATACTAGGGGGAATATGAGGCATTTCAGTTGAAGGTGCACTAGTGGGTGTGTTGTCATCAACATTAGTGGGTGTATCAACTAGATTATCGTCTAAATTAAAGTCTTCTTGAGTTTCAGAAAATAGCTCATCGTCTAAATCTAATGGTATTGTAGGAAAATGTTCAGTATCAACAAAATCATCCTGTGTAGGAATAGGATGACTAGAAAAAGTACCTTTGCCCTTGTTGCCCTTACTAGAAGAAGCATGACCCCTACCCGTAAGCATACATTTAAATCCTTTCATTATAAATTTATAATTATACTAATAAATAATTAAAGTAAATGAAATTAAGTGCGCTAAATAAAATAAACAGATAATAATAATTTAATGAAGGAACGAATGTACCAAACGCCGACGTAACGTCGACGTGTAATCGAGAGGTTGAAAATTGAAACTTTGCTCGATGGAAGATCCTCAAGCTAGTTGCCAACTTCACTCCCAATTCCCAAATGAATAAATAAAATTGAATATTTAGTAGACAATGTAGACTTGTAGAGAGATAGATTGAGAGATTAGAGAGATTGTAGGAAGATTTGTGAGAAAGATGAAGAGAAAATGAGGTATTTATAGTTGAAAATTGGGTTAAAGTGTAACTATAATAACTTATGAGTTAAAAATAGGGGTAGGGGTGGGGGGGTTGGGGGAGGGGGGAGGCCAAAAATGGCCATTGCACAACGGCCAAAATGTAAAATGGTCGTTGGTGCAACAATTATTTTTGCAAAAGGGGGGGTTTCGGGCGGGATCGGGTCGGGACCGGGGTGGGATCGGGATCGGATCGGGACAAGTGGGGCTGGGGCGGGTCGGGACGAGACATTGTCCAGTCCCGGTTCGAGTCCCGATACTAATTTTTTTTAACTACTCGAGTTCGGGGCGGTGTCAGGGCGGGCCCGGGCCCACCCAACCCACTGGCCAGCCTTAGTTTGCTCAGAAAGATCTTGAGACCATGACATAAAAGTCCACTAAGTTGAAAGAGAAACAAAAGAGGGGACTTATTAAATAATTGTCTAAAAAAGGCATGAGTGGCGAAAAGTTATGAATTTACAACTTTTCACGTAGCATGTTTAAGACCACAAGATTCAAAAAATATTTTGAAATATTATAGACATATTTAGTATAAGGTGATAAAATTCAAACTTTCTTTTTACTTTATTAAGGTTCTTATCCGATCAAAATAGTACACATAAAATGAGTAGAAGGAATATTTGGGAGGTCCACGTTGGTAGGGGTGCTTACGGAAAATAAAAAATCAAACCAAACCGAATATCGAATCAAACGAAAAATATAATTTTGGTTCGATTTTTAATTTTAAAAATCATAAATTTTGGGTTGTTTTTGTTTACCAAAAAATAATCAAAAAATTAAACCACACTGACAATATTAGTACGTATTTAAAAGTTATAATTACACTCACTCTCACACACTATATATTGATTATTGGACTCTTTTTTTTGTCGTAATTTTGTAGCGTAGTTCTTTTTCTTTACAGTATTATAAGTTTTTTACTTTTATCTTCTAATTTGATTTGCAATCTTCATTTTAATAAGTCCAACAATTTATTTTATGTTAAAAATAACTTGTCTTTAAGTTCTTGAATTATTCATTACTGTTTATTTTATTATCATCAAGATACATCGGAAAATGATAGTTCTTCAAATATTTTGCCTAAAAAAGTCATCGCAAATTTTTTACAATTCTTGGAAGTGGCTTAGACGATTAATATATATATTAATTACATACTATACTTTCTCTTTTTTTATAGATTAATTGTAGGGTAAAAATGGTGTTGACTCTCTATCTTTAAGAAAAAATTATCCCGTATAGATGCCTTTACGGTGATGGACAATAGTCTCCCAAGATAAAACAACAACAATCAACTATATAAAGCAAATAAAGTTGATTCTAGCGAAAGAAATAAATATAGAACAGATTGCTGATTCTAGGAGAGGATTTTTATGTGTGTTTATGTTTCTGTGTGGTGTATATTCTGTATGTACTTCAAACTGAACATAAGAGATGAATTTATAGTAAGGAGGAGGGCGTTTCTGATTGTTGAAGTCAGACTAGTTGCAATGTTTCAGAGTCGTTGCAATGTTCCGAAACTTACAGGACCAAAATGTAAATAAGAAATATTTTAGGGACCAAAAAGAAAATTCCACGACCCCGACCGGGCGGGCGGTGGCGGCGCGCGTGTGGGGCTTAGCCCCGAACCCAAGCTCACCTAGGTCCTCCCTCTTCTAAACACATGGGTTACCCCTTGGGGTCCCAAACCCTTACTAGAAAATAGAGCTTATATATTGCTCAATCCTTTCATCTTCTACCTATGTGGGAGATTTGTTACTTGGCCAAAAAACCATCCATCTATTCATGTCTCAACTACCTTACTTTGTGTACCAATATCTCTTTCATTCCTCAATGAAATTTGACTATACTTGACACTCATATCATCTACTCATTTGGTAGCTTAGGCATGTGCGAAGAAATGATGTTTCCGACATGCGGGGTATCACACCCGTTTTTAACCGCCCCGCCCGCGAAGAGGAGGGATCCAACATGGTCGCGACATATTGGTGATTCCTAAATTAATTAAAGCTTAAAGACCCGCCACCTAATTATTCTACGATGAATTAGGGCACCTAAATGTTAACATAAATGCTGTAAAATGAACTCCAGTTAATGGTCTGCTAAACTATGAGATTCTAGGTAAGGGTTCTTTATTATCCTAAAGGGAAGAGGTTAAGCATCCTTTAAGATCCGGTAACTTGCGGTTATCCGGTCAAACTCAGGTTAATTATTATGCTAAGAAAAAATGCATGTTTAAAAGTATAAAGTTTTAAAAGGATGTTGCAAGTAGTTAATTTAAAAGATGCATTTTGACAACGTAAAAGATTCTTGCAAAGGTGATTGTAATTTGGAGAAATAAATTTACGGCATAAAATCCGAAAAGAGTATGCATGACATTGTTTATAAAAATATACGTGAAATTGATTTTTTGGATAAAAGCATGCATTTGTATGGCATTGTTTATAAAAATATACATGTAAAGTTGATTTTGGATAAAAGCATGCATTTTGATAATTGATAATAAGGAGAAAAACAAATTGTTTATGATGCCAAGAAGTGATTTTTATGGAAATCATTTTTTTTGAATTGCAAATCGGATGAAAAACAAAACCTTGTTTGTATGTTTAATAATGCGAGTAAAGGGTGACCAAATTGTTTTGAAAGTTTTGAATATGCATGACCCGCCTAAAATAAATAAACTAGCGGCGGATTTCCAATTTTAAACTACCCGAGCCTAAAATAAATAAACTAGCGACAGGTTTCCAATTTTTAAACTACCCTATTATCTATCCATTCAAGGCCTAATTATTCTAAGCATTCCTATGATCGCGCAAAATTAAATAATTAAGTTACAACCCAAAATAATAGAAGAGGAGGGGGGGGGGGGTGGATTAAAGAATTAAAAATCAGCGACTAGGGCGGATGACGATATCATCTCGCCCTATTTATTTAGAAATTTTGAGGTCGGAGAATGCAATGAATGTAGATGCGGGTCTTCGTTTGACAATAGCCATGATGAGTCTCATAACGAGACTCTTCGTTACTCCCGATGTGTTTCATGTAAATGAAAGAAAAGAAAAGGATTAGTAGACTTTACATGAAAATATATACATAAGAAAATGTAAATAAATAATTCTTGAAAAGTAATATGTTGGTTTTCAGAAACTAACAAGCACACATAAAACTCAGGTTGAGTAACTCAGATTGTTTCACATACATACTTATGGACATGCTAGTGCATATTCAAAGGTAAATATATTTCATAGCACTTTTAAGTCACCTGAAAATAGACCAACAGTAGGATAGGTTCTTATCACATTTTAACAGAAGATCCAGATAAGTCAAAACTCAAAAAAAAAAAAAACATAGGCACATGTTTAGGACCGAACTAAGCATGATATGATCTTAGGATTTTAGATGTCCCTTTCAAGAGAGAATTCAGGGTGGGTAGATATTCAGAAAGTATGGATTATGACAGCCACATACGATTTTACTTTCTCATTCTCGGATACAGTCAAAACAAACAAAGAGAAAATTCAGAATGGTATAACATTTCAACAATCATACTGGACAACAACAACATGACAAAACTAAGGCAATTTCCCGGTCATTCCCTTTCAATATTTTCAAGTCAAAGCACAACATACCATCAAAACAAATAACTCAGGCATAGTTATAAAATTTGATAAGAGGCAGAGATGCTTCTCCTAATTAATGCATGTTCAAGTCATTTCCATTCAACCCTCTAGGTAGATTATATCAGTACCAACATACATGTATACTATCATATGAAAACATGGTTATAAGCTAACAATGAAACTCTAGCTAAGTAATAATTCAGCATGGCTCAAATAGGTCCAAGCAGGGAACATATACATACATTTATCATTTAGACAATTTAACAGACATGTCATGTATCTATTACATTAATCATTTAACTAATCTATATCCTAATCTTACTAATCAGATGCTAAGTAATATAGAAGATTATATCTAACAAACTATATCATATTGAACATAAATATAACAATTCACACACTCGAATCATGTTTAAGACATCAACAGTCTGCTCAAATGCCTTAATCAACTTATAGAACTAAATCTAAACATAACATAGAACCAACATATAATTCATTTGAAGCTAATCATGCTCAAACCATAATTTAATGCCGTAAATAAAATGAATAGGAGGAATTTGAACTCGCTGACCTTCTTCGGGCAGCGAACCGAGGCGTGTTTCAAATCGTCGAATCCACTCAGAGAAGTAATTTTAGAATTCTGATTTTTACGATTTTAGGAAGGCTGTTTTTTGTGATTTTGGACTCGGATTTTTCACCCGAAACAGAACCAGTTTCGGTTCTGACCCGAAATAGATTTTGACAGCCCGACCCAGAAACCAGACCCGACCTGTAAATGTGAAGAATGGAAGACAAATTTTAGTTTTTTTTCTGATTTTCGGACCTTTTCCGACCCGGAAACGTGAAGATACAAAAGGCAAATTTTCAGTGGATTAAAATTAGTATTCAAAGGGGTATTTTCGGATTTAAGATTAGAGATCGAAAAGAGTATTTCTAACCAAAATTAGGAACAAGTAGACCATTTTTTTTTTCGGACTGTTTTTGACCCGAAAAACCACTTCATATTTTTTGGAACCTTTTTTTTCCAGACCTCCCACCTCTAAAAAAAATGAACAACAAAAGGGCGGGGGGGGGGGGGGGGGGGGGGGTTATAGATGGATTTCCCCCATAACGTTTACCCCCATCCCCTTTTCAAATGATTTTAATTTCAAATAAAAAGGGGCAAAAGTGACGATTTGGAAGCGGATTTTGGGGGATAGGATATGGTGAAGTGATAGGTGATTGGTGTGGTGGCAAGGATGATAGAGGAGGGGGGGTTGGTGGTGGTGTCGGGTCGACGGATTTGGGGGGAATAGGGTATGGGGCTGGTCGGGTTGGACGAAAAGGGTAAGGGGTGTATAAGGTTTTTTTATGTTTTGTTTTAGGGTTAGGGAAATAAAGGGTGTATTGGGCCGAAGGCGTGGGGGGGGGGGGTTGGGCCTATTTGTGGTTGGGCTGGGTTGATATTGTTTTGGGTGAGGGGAAATAAAATGGGTTGTTGGGTGAAACTGGTTTGGGTAAAAATAAAGGGGTTTATTATAAAATGATGTTTTGCAAAAAAAAAAATGTAAATTATAAAGATAAAAATAATGATGTGATAATAATAAAATATAATATTTTTGAAATACTTAATGCTTAATTTAAATAAAAATGCGATGCCATTTTGCGAAATAAAATAACATAGAATATTAGGATAAAACTATGATTAAGATATTAAATGGCAAATGATAGTAGAAATACGAATAAAATAATAAATAATGATATTGAGAATAAACGACGATATTAAAAGTCTTATATATATATATATATATATATATATATATATATATATATATATATGTGTGTGTGTGTGTGTGTGTGTGTGTTATGCATGTATATATATTAAAATTGTTTTGCGATGTCAAAATATTTAAAATTGTAAACAAATAATCAGAAAAGAGGGGACAAAATTGGGTGTGAACACGGGGCCCACATGTTTAAGTCACTAAAGACGGGAAAAATTCAATCCCACATAAATTTCCAACAATCCCCTCTTGAAAGAGAATTGGTGCACACTGGGTGCCAAAGTTCAACAATCTTTCAGTGGAAAGCTATTGCATCATGAAAGGTAGCTTTCGGATTTGAACCTTCCTTAGTCGATTACCATCAGATTTACTTACTGCGCGGTGAACGTGATGTCTTGAACCGTCAGTGTTTAGTGTAAACCAAGACAATGATATCAACACAATAACTCCCGTTATTCATTTCTTCTTATAGTTTTGTCCTTTGTGGCCATGACAACTTCTTGGATTCTTAAGTGTGTACTTTTGAAGCAGTCTGCTTTCGCACTTAAATAGATGATCTCCTATAAGGTATACTGCTATACCCCACTCGTAAGTGTTAGGAATCATTAAAAGTCTTAGAAACTTATCATTTACCCATTATGTAGGTAGCACTTAATGACTATCGCGGGAACAACTTTGAAATTATATTTCTTTAAAAAATAATAATCTGAAGTGCTCTTACTTCAAGTGAAGCGCTAAAACTGAACCTCTACAGTTTAGTTGCTCCATTGAACCAAATTCTTGGAATCTCCAGTCAGTAAGGTTGGGTTACCACCATAAAGATTATTTGTTGTTTGGGTTTTAAGCCCATTCCCCTAGACATACAAAATATTTGATCTTTGGGTAGGCCTTTAGTTAATGTATCCGCTATATTAGCCTTTGATTTGATGTAATCAATGTAAATGACACCCGTGGTGATCAACTGCCTAACGATCTTATGTCTCAGACGAATATGTCTAGACTTACCATTGTACATACTATTATGTGCCCTTCCTAAAGCTGATTGGCTGTCACAGTGAATCATTACTGAAGGTACGGGTTTATCCCAATAAGGGATATCCTCTAAGAAGTCGTGAAGCCATTCTGCTTCTTCTCCTACTTTATCCAATGCAATAAATTCTGATTCCATCGTGGATCGGGCGATGCATGTTTACTTAGAGGACTTCCAAGACATAGCCCCACCACTAATTGTGAAAACATACCCACTGGTGAATTTGGTGTTCTTTATGTCCGATATCCAGTTTGCATCACTGTATCCTTCCAATATGATTGGATATCTTGAATAATGTAATCCGTAAGTCAGCGAATATTTCAGATACCGTAGTATCTGATTTAACGCCTTCCAGTTATCATTTCCAGGATTATGAGTAAACCTAGCCAACTTATTGACTGGATAAGCGATATCGGGTCGGGCACAGTTTGTAATGTACATTAAGCTACCAATGACTTGTGCATATCGCTCTTGGGATATGGGTGCACCATGATTCTTTTCAATTCTATGATTCATATCCATTGGTGATTTCATAGGGGGACTGTCAAATACATCAAATTTCCTCAAAACATCTTCAATGTAATGAGATTAAGATAAGACTAGTCCGTCAGATGTCTTAGAAATCTTAATTCCTAAGATTACATATGCAATACTCATATCTTTCATGTCGAAATATTGTTTCAACATATTCTTGGTTTCCAGGATCAAGTTTAGACTACTTCAGGTGATGAGCATGTCATCTACGTAAAGGCATATCATGACAAATGGGTCAGAGTTCCCTTTGATATAGATACATTTATCACATTCATTTATGGAGAAAACTTTTTGATAATAAAGTATTATCAAACTTTTTATGCCATTGTTTCGGGGCTTGTTTTAGTCCGTACAGAGATTTAACAAGTCTACATACTTTCTTTTCTTGTCCTGGAACCACATACTCATCGGGTTGTTTTCATGTATATTTCCTCTTCCAACCCTCCATTTAAGAAGGTTGTCTTAACATCCATTTGATGTATCTCAAGGTCACGCAAAGCTGCAATGGATATGAATACCCTTATAGACGTTAATCTAGACACATGTGAGTATGTGTCGAAGTAATTGAGGCCTTCTTTTTGTCTGTAGCCTTTGACTACTAATCTGGCCTTATACTTGTTAATAGTTCTATCTGCTTTGTGCTTTCTTTTGAGTATCCACTTACAACCCAAAAGTTTGCTTCCCGGAGTAAGATCAACCATTTCCTAAGTATGGTTTTGCATGATGGAATCTATTTCGCTTTCTATAGCTTCTTTCCAAAGTGGTGCTTCTAGAGTTGACAATGCTTCCTTAATTGTCCTTGGTTCATTTTCAACTATATATGTTAGAAAATCTGGACCAAAGGTTTCCCGGAATAGACCGTTGGGAAGCGGTTCAGTAATTAAAGCTTCATGACTCCATTTTGGTTTTTAAAGTTCCCTTGAGGTTGTCCTTTTTGGCCCTTTTGCTTCGTCTTGGTTCAACCTCTGGAACCTTTAAGTTCTGTAGATCTGAAATATTAAGTTCCGGATAGTTAGTAACTTCTGAGTCCTATAGGTTTGGAACGTCTAGTTTCGGATAATCAGAAACTCCCGGGTTGTTGGTTTTGAGCATTTTGTTCATAACTTCATTTGCGTGAAGTTATTTCTTTTTCCTTTCTAAGGAAGATCTGCTCAAAGAATTCAACATTCCTTGATTCCATGATCGTACCCTTGTGGATATCAGGTATCTCCGACTTATACACTAAGAAGCGATAAGCACTACTGTTATTTGCATATCCGATGAATATGCAATCTACTGTCTTAGGTCCAATTTTGACATGTTTTAGTTTAGGTACTTCGACCTTTGCCAAACAACCCCACACATTCAAATATTTGTAAGTGGATTTTTTTTCCTTTCCATGATTCATATGGGGTTTTATCATTACTCTTATGCGGAACTCTATTGAGAATTGTATTAGCGGTAAGGATTGTTCCGCCCTACATGTTTTGGGCTAAACCAGAATTGATAAGTAAAACATTCATCATTTCCTTTAACATATGATTTTTGCGCTCGACAATACCGTTAGACTGAGGCGAGTATGGAGCGGCCGTTTGATGAACAATGCCGAATTGAACACAGTATTCTTCAAACGGTGCTACGTATTCTCCTCTTCTGTCATTACGAATTGTCTTAATCCGTAGGTTTAGTTGATTTTCAACTTCTGCTTTGTAATGTTTAAATGCTTCATCTTTTCTTTAAAACAAGTAAACATAACAATACTTTGTACTATCATCAATGAAATCATAAAGTACTTGTTCCCACCTCTAGTTTGCACAAACTTTAAGTCACATATATCGGTGTGAATAAGTTATAGAGGAGCGGTGTTTCTTTCGACTGAATGGAAAAATGATTTGATTAATTTTGCCTCTACGCACACCTCACATTTATGTTTAGGGTTTATGTCGAAGGAAGGCAACAATTCCAACTTCACTAACTTTTGAATGGATTTGTAGTTAACGTATCCTAATCTATGATGCCATAAATTAGAGGACTCAAGCAAGTAGGTAGAAGTCTTTATTTCATTAGATGAACGGATTACAGACATAGCATTCATTTTGAAGAGGCCGTCACACGCGAAGCCCCTTCCTACAAATATATCATTCTTAGTTATTACAAATTTGTTGGACTAAAAAACTAATCTAAAACCAGCCTGGACCAACAGTGGCCCTGAAACCAAGTTCTTGCGGATGTCAGGGACATGCATCACTTCCTTCAGAGTAAGCTCTTTGCCTAAAGTCATTTTGAGGACAACTTTCCAACCCCTTGCACTTCAGAGGTAGCGTCATTGCCCATGAATAACATTTTGCCCGAGATTGGGGTGTAATAAGAGAATGCACTCTTATCAGAGCAGATGTGTTGGGTTGCACCCGTGTCTATCCACCATTGCCTTAGATTCTCCACTAGATTAGCCTCCAGAACTACAGCCGAGAAATCCACAATCATGTCGTCAGGGTTCGAAGGATCATCCTTGTCTTGCACAATGTTAGCCTTGGCCTTGACTTTGTTCTTGGATTTTTCCTTCTGCTCTTGCTTCAGTTTGCGGCAGTATTTGATCATATGGCCAAGCTTTCCACAGTGATGGCAGTTTCCTTTGAACTTCTTCATCTTTTGGCTTTTGCCGTCTCCCTGGTACTTGCGCTTTTTGTTGGCGTTTCCCTTCAAATCAACCAGATTCGCCTTTGCCTCCATTGGCTGCTTTCCCTTAGATATAGCCCTTTTATTGTCCTAATGTATTTGCAGTTTAATGATAAAGGTCTTCAAACCCCATTTCTTTTGTCTTTAGTTTGAGATAACTCATGAACTCGTTCCACGAGGGAGGCAATTTCTCAATCAAAGACGCAACCAGAAACTGCTCATTTGGCTTCATTCCTTCCAAATCCAGATGATGAAGAATCATTTGAAACTCCTTGATTTGGGACATCACTGATTTACCATCCACCATTAGAAATTTTAAAAACTTTCCAACGATGAATTTCTTAGTACCCGCATCCTGTGCGCTGTACGTTTTCTCGTGTTTTTCCCACAACTCCTTTGCTGTCTTCACGGTGCAATACACAGTATAGAGTGTATCCGACAGACCATTCAGAATGCAGTTTTTGCACTTGAAATCACTATGATTCCAGATATCCAGTGTTAACTTTAGGGCATTTGTGACGTGGATATCGTCACCCACTTCAGTCGTTGTGTTAGACTGAGTGTCTACTGCATCCCCACCAGAAGGAGGATCTTCTGGCAAAAAGCGTGACAGGTTCAACGTAGTAAGATAAAACAACATCTTTTCCTGCCATCTCTTGAAATTGGTACCCAGAAATATTTCTGGACGTTCGCTTTGGAAACTAGCAGGAGCAGGGACAACAACATTCCCTTGAGTAGCAGTAGCAGAAGAAGAAGCAAAAGTTTGAAACAGACATCTTTCGAACACTCAGAAAATTTTCTCTTAAATTATAGGGTAAAATAGTGTCAGAAAGATTAAACAGAACAATGCTAAGTCGAGAGATGACTCTCTGTCTTTAAGACAAAATTGCCCCGTATAGATGCTATTACGGTGATGGACAATAGTCTACCAAGATAAAACAACAACAATCAACTATATAAAGCAAATAAAGTTGATTTTAGCGAAGAAATAAATATAGAACAAATTTTTAATTCTAGGAGAGGATTTTTATGTGTGTTTCTGTTTCTATGTTGTGTATATTCTGTATATACTTCGAACTGAACAAAAGAGTTGAATTTATAGTAAGGAGGAGGGCATTTCTGACTGTTAAGTCAGACTAGTTGCGACGTTTCAGAGTCGTTGCAACATTCTGAAACTTACAGGACCAAAATGTAAATAAGAAACATTTTAGGGACCAAAAAGAAAATTCCAGCCCACGACCCAAGAACTTGGAACCTGAGATCCGGACCGGGCGGGGGGGCGGTGCGCGTGTGGGGCTTAGCCCCGAACCCAAGCTCACCTAGGTCCTCCCTCTTCTAAACACATGGGTTACCCCTTGGGGTCCTAAACCCTTACTAGAAAATAGAGTTTATATATTGCTCAATCCTTCCATCTTCTACCTATGTGGGAGATTTGTTACTTGGCCAAAAAACCATCCATCTATTCATGTCTCAACTACCTTACTTTATGTACCAATATCTCTTTCATTCCTCAACGAAATTTGACGATACTTGGCACTAATATCATCTACTCATTTAGTAGATTAGACATGTGCGAAGAAATGATATTTTTGATATGCGGGGCCCACATGTTTAAGTTACTAAAGACGGAAAAAACTTAATCCCACATAAATTTCCAACAGTAATTGGCTTGGTAGAGTTATGTTGAAATATAGTCACTAGAATATATGTTTAGCTCTGTGACCCTTCGGTAAAACAATAGTTATAACTTTTTATACAGTTATTCGTTTAAGCTCCACCATATACCATTGGAAAGGTATTTCAAAGGGATATAACTTTCATGAATGAAGAGTTCCTAAATTCCTTATAGAATTTTCCGAATACTCACTTGAGGTGAAGCTTGAGCAAACTCAGTTGAAAACATGACCCGTAGAGTGTCTTTCAACTTTACTTTGTCCAAAGACTCTGCTTATAACTTGATTGGCTTTTAAAACACGTCATGTACTCCTTATCTTAATTCCATTATGTTTCCACCCTACGAGTCAAACCTTAACTTGAAGGTACGAGGTGTTACACTAACTATAGAACCTCTGATACCCAATCCCCAATCTGTTTTTAATACCTATCCATTGCAACAATGTTTTCCATATGAATCCAGAATAGGGACATTCAAATAAGAGATGTTGGTAAGTTTCTAATGCTCCAGTTGAGCAAAGTTGACAATCTGAATCCATTTACATACCCCATTTGGCTAGCCTGTCAATTGTAGCAAGCCTATTTTGAATTGCCATCCAAAGAATAAACTAGTGTCTAGGAATGACTCTTTTCAATAGCACCAGTGATTTCCATGGCACCTTTGTTTGCTGAGGCATGAAGTCTTGATAAGATTTCTTAATGCAAAAGTTTGCCCCCTCTGTGTACTTTTCCAACTCCCCACTTCATCTACCCATTTTCTAGCATCAAAGATTTTCCTTACTAGACATGTTGCCTACTTTGGTGTCGGGACATCTTGAATATTGCCTCTTTTAATGTAATAACTATGAACCCACAAGACCCATAATCTGTCTTTCTTCTTTGTTATAGCCCAGAGCAACTTACTAATTGCAACTTTATTCCATTGCATTGGGTAATATTCTTCCCACCTGCTGATTTTGAGTTGTATAGGCTGTCCCAAGTAATTGGAGCTTTCTTTGCATTCTCATTAGTCCCACTCCATAAGTAATTTCTACATAGACTTGTGATCATCTTATGGATTTTTTTGGTAGCAAGAACACCCGACTCCAGTAGGTTTGAACTTCAAATAATACACTTTTAATCAACTACAATCGACCAGAGTATAACAAGAATTTTGAGGTCTAACCCCTAACTTTTGTAATTATCTTTTCCATTAGAGGCATACACTAGCTAATATTCAGCTTCCTAGTAGACAAGGGTACTCCCAAATACTTGAAGGAGAGTGTACCAAGTGAGAAGTGTAACTCATCAATGATTTGCTGTTTGAACTGGTCAGTAACCCCAACTATGTATAAGTTGCTCTTTTCCATATTTGCTTTCAGTCCAGATACATCAGAGAAGTGATCAAAAGCTTTATTTCCGTCGAATTGAGCTTGACAACCTTTATTCCATCTTTCACTTAAGGGGGTGGAACGACAATTTCCTCCCTTGATTTTGCTTTCTGTTACATTGTATTTCTTCTGCCATTGATGTGCCTTTATCCTCAAATCCAACTGAATAGGTGAGGTTTCGAGCTACAACAGTCGCATTCATCATCGGTGGAGGAAGGTCTACCGTGATAGCACTAGGCGGTGGTGTGTAATACAGTTGGAGCACTTTCCATCCCCGACATGTAATGGAACAATCGCATCGGAGCTAGGGGTTGCGCAATCCTTGACTCTAGTGTAACCATTCGTAGTGGATTTGTTACTGTGGGTTATAACAATTGCAGAAAACGGGGAGTAAGTAAATATTACAAAGAAAAGATAAACTAAAGATTACAACAAACTGGAATCAAGAACGATAAAAACTCCTTGTGATTTTCTGAGTCGGGTGATGACACTCTATTTTTAAGATAAGATTGTCCCGTATATATCCTTTTATGTTGTCGGGCAATAGTCTCCCAAGATACAACATCAACTTAACAAATAAGTAAAGGAAACTCAAGTGTTACTCTGGAAGAACTTTGAATATAGAAATGACGCTAGAGAGGAAGAAGAAGATTTCAGAAAAATTTCTTAGTGTTGAACAATTGAGCCAAAGGCCTCGATTTATAGTGTAAGAAAATGACCCCTCAACTAGCCAACTAATGGCCTTCAATAGCCATGTAATGACACTTATTTAGGGGTTACATTCATCCAAATAATGGCTGAATTCATGTTACCAAATAATGGAGATTCAATGCTCCAAAACCAACCCAAAAGTCAGAATTTTCCATCTTCCTGTCGCAGCATTCTACCTCTGAAGCGCCGCAGCGTCTCATCTCCAGTAGCCAAGCCACCAATTAGTGCCGCGGCTCCGACGGTGTTGCGCCGCGGCCTTTCACGGCTCCGCGGCAATTTTGACTCGTTTCATTTTACACTTCGTACACTTCTTCCTTCGTTTACAAATGTGAAATACTTGTCATTTGGTCAATAATCGTCCATCATTCAATGTCTCAAACGTATTACATATGTATCAATATCTCTTTCACTAATGAAATTTACGATACTTGGCACTACGTGTACACGTGTGTGGAAACGACGTTTCCGATGTGCGGGGCCCCAATTGTTCGAGTCATAAATAATGGGATAAACTTAATTCCACATTAGTAAATTTCAAACAATCCCCTCTTGAAAGAGATTTTGGCGCACTCACAAGGTGCCTATTTCCAGCAATCTTTCAACGGACAGATGTTGCATCTGGATAGGTAGCTTCCGCTTTGAACCTTCTATAGTTGAATACCATCGGACTTATTTACTGCGCGGTGATGTCTTGAATCGTCAGTTTTTGTGTAAGCCAAGTCAACGGTACCAACACAACAACTTCCCTTACTCTGTTCTTCGTAATGTTTTGTCCGTTGTGGCCGTGGACACTTCTTGGATTCTTAAGTGCGTTCCTTTGAGGCGGCCTGTCCTCGCACTTAAATAGGTGGTCTCCTACAAGGTATCCTGCTATACCCCACTTTACAAGTGTTAGAAACCATTAAAAGTTTTCCCAAAGCTAACCTCAACCGGTGAGGATCATTAAAGGTTTTGGAAACTTAACCTTTACCCACACTACAGATAGCACTTATCGTCTATCGCAGGAATGGCTTTGGATTGAAGTTCCTTTACAGAAATCACCATCCAAAGTGCTCATGCTTCCACCAAAGCTCTCAACTGAACCTTTATAGCTTAGTTTTCCCATTGAACCTAATTCCTGGGATCTCCAGTTAGTAAGGTTGGGTTACCACCATATTAGTCCTTATAGTTTGGGTTTTAAGCCCATTCCCCTAGACATGCAAAACATCTGATCCTTGGGTAAGCCATTTGTCAGTGGGTCCGCTATGTTATCCTTTGATTTTATATAATCAATGGATATGATACCCGTGGTGATCAGTTGCTTAACGGTCTTATGTCTCCGTAGAATATGACGAGACTTGCCGTTGTACATAGAACTCCGTGCCCTTCCTAGAGCCGACTGACTGTCGCAGTGGATCATTACAGAAGGTATGGGTTTGTCCCAACAAGGGACATCGTCTAAGAAGTCATGAAGCCACTCGGGCGATGCAAGTTTGCTTAGAGGATTTCCAAGACACAACCCCACCACCAATTATAAAGATATACCCACTTGTGGACTTGGTGTTCTCTATATCAGATATCCAGTTTGCATTATTGTACCTCTCTAGTACAGCTGAATATCTCAAATAATGTAACCTGTTATGTACATCAAACTTCCAATCACATGTGCATATTGCTCCTGGCATACGGGTGCACCACAATTTTTATTAAGCTTTTGATTTCTATCCAGTGGTGACTTCATAGGCGAACTGTCAAACATCTCGAACTTTCTCAACATATCCTCGATGTAGTGAGACTGAGATAAGGCCAATCCATCAGATGTCTTAGAGATCTTTATCCATAAGATGACATATGTGATACTCATATCCTTCATGTTGAAGTATTGTTTCAACATGTTCTTAGTCTCTAAGATCAAGCTAGGACTGCTCCCTGTGATCAACATGTCATCTACATACATGCATATCATGACGAACGAGTCAGAGTTACCTTTCGTGTAGTCACATTTGTCACACTCATTAATGGAGAAACCCTTCGATAGTAGAGTACTATCAAATTTTTTGTGCCATTGCTTCGGGGCCTGTTTCAGCCCGTACAGAGATTTGACAAGTCGACAGACTTTCTTCTCTTGCCCTGGAACCACATACCCCTCGGGTTGTTCCATATAAATTTCTTCTTCTAAATCACCATTTAGGAAGGATGTCTTGACATCCATTTGATGTATCTCAAGGTCACGTAATGCTGCGATCGCAATGAATACTCGTATGGACGTCATCCTAGACACCGGGGAGTACGTGTCAAAATAGTCAAGGCTTTCCTTCTGCCGATAGCCCTTGACTACCAACCTGGCCTTGTACTTATCTATAGACCCATCTGCTTTATACTTTCGTTTGAGTATCTATTTACAACCTAACAGTTTATTTCCCGAAGGAAGATCAACCAACTCCCAAGTATGATTATGCAGGATGGAGTCTATTTCGCTCTCAATAGCTTCTTTCCAGAATGGTGCCTCTGGAGTTGACAATGCTTCAGTAATTGTCCTTAGTTCGTTATCAACCATATAAGCTACAAAGTCAGGATCGAAAGATTTATCTTTCCTGACCCTTTTACTTTGCCTTGGTTCCATCTCTGGAGTCTCCAAGTTCTGAGAATATGGAACACTAGATTCCAGATATTCAGCCACTTCGAAGTCCACTAGATCTGAACCATCTAGATCCAGGCAATCAACGACTCCTGGTTCATGAGAGCTTTGTTCATAACTTCGTTTGTGAGAGGTTATGTCTTTTTCCTTTCTAGGAAAAATATCCTCAAAGAATTGAGCATTCCTTGATTCCATGATTTTACCCCCGTGGATATCTGAAATATCTGACTTATGCACTAAGAAGTGATAAGAACTACTGTTATTTGTATATCCGATGAAAATGCAATCTACAGTCTTAGGCCCAATCTTGACCTACTTTGGCTTGGGCACTTCAGTCTTTGCCAAACAACCCCACACCTTTAAATATTTATAGGTGGGTTTCTTTCCTTTCCATGATTCATATGGAGTTTTGTCCTTACCCTTATGTGGGACTCTATTAAGAATCGTATTAGCGGTAAGGATGACTTCTCCCCACATATTTTGGGGAGGACTGGAATTGACGAGCAAGGCATTCATCATTTCCTTCAACGTGCGGTTCTTGCGTTCCACAACACCGTTCGACTGAGGTGAGTATGGAGCCGTCGTTTGATGAACAATGGCCGATTCGGCACAATATTCCGCAAATGGCGCTACGTATTCTCCCCCTCTATTGCTATGAATGGATTTAATCCGCATGCTTAGTTAGTTTTCAACTTCTGCTTTGTAGCGTCGGAACGCTTCAAAGGCTTCATCTTTACTTTTCAACTAGTAAAGGTAACAATACCTTGTGCTATCATCAATGAATGTCACAAAGTACTTGTTCCCCTTAGTTTGTGCAAACTTCAACTCACATATATCTGTGTGAATAAGTTCTAGAGGAGCGGTATTCCTTTCGACGGATCGAAAAGGAATCTTTGTGAGTTTTGCCTCTACGCACACCTCACACTTATGTTGAGGGTTTACGTCGATAGACGGAAACAACTCCAACTTAACCAACCTTTGGATAGACTTATAGTTAACATGTCCTAATCTATGATGCCATAAATTAGAGGACTCAAGCAAGTAAGAAGAAACTTCAATATTATTGCTTGCACGCATTACAGACATGCGTTAACTTTGAAGAGGCCTTTACAGACGAAGCCTCTTCCCACAAAAGTTTCATTCTTGGTGATTACAAATTTATTGGACTCAAATACTAGCCTAAAACCAGCATTAACCAATAAATGACTTGAAATTAATTTCCTCCTAATCTCAGGGGACATGCATCACCTCCTTCAGAGTGAGCTCATTTCCAGAAGTCATCTTCAGGATTACCTTTCCTACCCCCATCACGTTAGAGGAAGTGTTGTTACCCATGAACAACTTCTTATCTGTAATTGGTGTATATATGGAGAAGGCATCTCTATTGGAACAGATGTGTCTGGTAGCACCCGTGTCCATCCACCATTGCATGGTATTCTCAACAAGGTTTGATTCAAGAACCACCGCCGAGAACTCCTCAATCATGTCGTCAAGAAGCGAGTCTTTGACGACGCTAGCCTATGCCTTGACTTACGACAATCCTTGATCATGTGACCAGGTTTCCCACAGTGGTGACAGTTTCCTTTGAACTTCTCCGCCGCTTGGGTCTTGCCATCTTTCTGGAACTTGCGCTTCTTGCTTGGGTTCCCTTTGGCCTCAGCCAGATTTGCCTTTGCCTCAGCGGGTTATTTTCCCCTAGACAAGGCCTTCTTATTATCTTCATGAATCTGGAGTTTGATAATAAGTTCTTCAAAGGTCATTTCCTTTGTCTTGAGTTTTAAGTAACTCATAAACTCATTCCGCGAGGGAGGTAACTTTTCAATTAGCGATACAACAAAAAATTGCTCATTTGGTTTCATACCTTCCAAATCCAAGTGATGTAGAATCATTTGAAATTCCTGGACTTGGGACATCACGGTTTTGCTATCCACCATTTGAAATTTTAGAAATTTCCCAACGATGAAATTCTTCGTACCAGCATCTTGTGTGTTGTACTTCTTCTGCAGCTTTTCCCATAACTCGTTGGCGATGCCTACGACGTAATACACCGTGTAGAGTGGGTCTGACAGACAGTTCAGAATATAGTTCTTACACATGAAGTCACTATGACTCCAAGCATCAAGAACCATCTTCATGCCATTGACGACATGGATACCTTGGCCCCCTCCCACCGTAGTTTCATTAGGCCGAGGGTCCACTTCATCTCCAGCTTCTGGAGGATCTTCTATTAGGAAATGAGTCATTCCCATACCAGTCAGATAAAACAACATCTTCTGCTGCCTTCTCTTGAAGTTGGAGCCCATAAACCTCTCTGGGCGTTCATTGTGGAAATCGGAGGGTGGAGGAACAGTAATGTTCCCTTAAGCAACCGGAAATGCATTGGCTGTGCCTTGAGCAGTGGGGAAGGCAGAGGGGTTGCCTTGAGTAGTAGCAGGAGCAGAATCAGAAGCGAGTTGTTCTCTTCCAGTCATCTTTCTAAGCACTTACAAAGCCAATCTTGTCTTAAAATTGTGGGCTACAACAATTGCAGAAAATGGGAAGTAAGTAAATATTACAAATGCTAGAAAGGATAAACTAAAGATTACAACAAACTGGAATCAAGAACGATACATACTCCTTGTGATTTGCTGAGTCGAGTGATGACACTCTGTCTTTAAGACAAGATTGCCCTGTATATATCCGTTTACGTTGTCGGGCAATAGTTTCCCAAGATACAACAACAACTTAACAAATGTGCAAAGGAATCTCAAGTGTTACTCTTGAAGACCTTTGAATATATAAATGACGCTAGAGAGGAAGAAGAAGATCAGAAAAATTTCTTAGTGTTGAACAATTGAGACAAAGGCCTCAATTTATAGTGTAAGGAAATTACCCCTCAACTAGCCAACTAATGGCCTTCAATAGCCATGTAATGACACTTATTGAGGGGTTACATTCATCCAAATAACGGCTGAATTCATGTGCCAAATAATGGAGATTCAATGCTCCAAAACCAACCCAAAAGTAAGAACTTTCTATCTTCCCGTTGCAGCATTCTTCCTCCGAAGCGCCGCGACTCTACAAATTAGCGTCGCCGCGCCTCGGGTCTAATAGCCGAGCCACCAATTAGTGCCGCGGCCCTTCACGGCTCCGCGACGATTTCCGACTCGTTTCATCTTACACTTCTTCCTTCGTTTACCAACGTGGAATACTTGTCATTTGACCAATAATCGTCCATCATTCTATGTCTCAAACGTATTATGTATGTACCAATATCTCTTTCACTAATGAAATTTACGATACTTGGCACTACGTGTACACGTGTGTGGAAACGACGTTTTCGACGTGCGGGACCCCAATTGTTTGAGTCATAAATAATGGGATAAACTTAATTTCACATTAGTAAATTTCCAACAGTTACTGTCGTACTGGGCTCCGGTAGTGGAGATGGAGTAGGTTCCGATGGAGGCACATGTGTAGCTGGTGGTCGTCGTTGACGTGCCATGGTGTACGTTAGCAGATCCTAGCTAAACGTGCACATGTAGAGCTAAACGTGTGCCTCTCTCCTTTTTTAATATTTATTGATATGTTAATTTGATAGTAACTTTCACAGAGTTAGATTCACTCGATGGGTCATACAGGTTGGGGGTCAATCACATCCCACAAACAGTTTGGAGGTGACACTATTTATTTGGGAAATGATCCATCTTTGTTGCATGTGAAACCCGGAAGAGATCCTTCAAAAAAAATTTGGAACATTATAAATTGTTGGGTTTTGAAGAATTTGATCAATGATTGTTGAGGATTTCAGGCAATACGATGCAAATTGTTTGGGTTATACATATTAAAATTGAGAATTCTACACGGATAAGCTAGTTTAAGTCTTAATTATAACTATTTAGGGTATTTATACTCAATTATAAAATATATATTTTTAATCAATTATAGCAAAATAATAGGCCAAGTATGAGACCAAGCTTCAATCTTCTCAATTTTCTCTCATTCTCTCTCTCCAAGCACATCCAAACCGAAAATATATATAGTGATGAATTTTGATACTCAAATTATAACTTGAGAAGAAAAAAATACTGATCCTAAGCCTTTGAATTTGAAAGTAAGACTAAAAAGTTGTTTACACAGGAACATGATATGTATAATCAAACTCCTATAGTAAATTCAAAGAAAATTTTGACTGATTAAATAATCACAGTTCTCCATTTTTTTAATGGCTATAAGAAACGACTATGCAAGCTGTAAATTCCATTAAAAGCTCCATTAACCGCTATTAAAAAGCTTCGAAGCTTTGAATTAGTAAATAGATTTTGCAAAATTGTTATTTATTTAGATTGGATATTGTTGCAAATAATTGTCCATATCTTTTGGAGCTTATATGTCAATTGAGAGAATTTGATGAAGATTAGAGCTGATTTTGGTTGAATTTCAGATTGGAACTCAAAGAGGAAGAAGAACAATGTTGATTTTTTTTCGGATCTCAATGTATAAATAAATTGTCTATTTATTTTATATTTCGGGTGTATGTTATTTGTATATCCAATGTATCACTAGACATAAAGTGACACACCTACGACATACAAAATACATACAAACGACACACAAAATACATACAACAACATAAAGTATGCAAGTTGTATGATTTGATCGGATTGTATAGAATGAAAATTTTATATGCAGATTGTATGTTTTGACCAGATTGTATATATTTTGTAAAAAACTCTCGTGATTTTTTGAAAACCAAAAATCCTTTAAAGCAGGTAATTAGTGTCCGATTTTTGTATGTACATGAAAATATCCCTTTAAGGTGTGTTCGGTATGGAGAAAAATATTCAATATTTTTCAATTTTCTTATGTTAGGTTGGTAAAAAAATTTGGAAAATATTTTCTTTAGGAAAACAAGATTTTTAAAAATGAGGAAAATGATTTTGCTAATGGATGTAGGGAAAACAAGTACCACAAGTGACATTCCACATTGATTGTCACTTCCCCACCCTCAACCCAATCACCACCTCATCCCCACCCCGGACACCAACCCTCACACCCCATCCCCACCCCCACCCCATCCCACCCCACACTCGTAGTATTTGTCTAGATTATACACAAATACTTTTAGGATAATAATTTTTTATTACGTGCTGAATACGAGAAAATAAGTAAGAAACCCACTTATTTTTCTGGAAAACATTTTCCTTCCCCCTAAATTGATTGATCCAGCTTAACCTGTCCAAATGTAGTTAAATCCTTCCCTTTTGACACCCATATCAGTAAAACTAGTATGTGTTGGGGTACAGTAGTTGAACTGGATGTTTGTGTCGTTGCTACATATGTTCTAGCTGTTAGAAAAAGAGATATGTATGATAAGAAATGAATTGTAGAAACTAGATTAGGACGAGATGATTCTCTGCCCTTAGGATAATATTAGCCCCCACTATATTGCTGATGGGATTAACTTGCTAATTACCCCCAGGATTACCTAATCTTAAGAACGAATTTTACAGCAACTTATTCGTTCTTCATGAACATGAATTGCTTGAATGAAAGAAAGAATGTTTTCTTGGTTGGAAGATATAGATTGCAAGTGATCTTTTAATCATGTGCCATTCCATATTTAAAGGAATCAAGTACCCTTTCATGAACAATTGTAATCTTTCATGAAACAATGTAATCTTTCATGAACAATTGTGACTTTTCATGAAATCAACGTTTTTAAAAACAGTAAAAGATTAAATGATATTTAAGCTCGTGTTCGTGCACGTGCAAAGTGCTAAGTGCTAAGTGCTAGTCTTTGATTAATAATATATTAGCATATTATTAATCCAATTATAAGCACATCCAAGCCCAATTCATGTTTGGCCCAACTAAATGAACTCTTTTCAATTTAATATACCAAGTACAAAAGTACGTATAAACACATCAAACTTTTCTTATTCTTCCAATATGGGACAAACTCCCATACACATCTTCCTAACAAACACAATTGAAGACTACATACAACAATCCCCCACTTAGTCTTCAATTTAACAAAAGTGCTTAGATGAAAGTATCTTGCGATTTGAACTTTCACTTAGTTACAGTTCTTCAAAATCCTAACGAAATTAATGGCGGCTTAAAGCATTTGAGACAAAATTCCTTAAGCTAGAATCGGAAGACTGAACACACAATTATTCTTTTCCATGTTCATATCGAGGTAGCACCATTATGTCCATGTGCTCCACCTAGTTTCATAGACATTTACAAAAGTTCGACCCAAAACTCTTGTTAGAAGCGGCACCACTTCTTATGTCTATATAGGTGAAATTCTTCCATTACCTGAATTTCATTAAGAGTATATTACTCACCCTATAAAACATACACTAGAACAATAGTTACACTAGTGTGACCTAATCAGTCATCAACAACTTGTTATTACCACATTGAACCTTTTAACCATGGGTATTCATAGAAAAAGGTTGGGTTTCCATTGTTCTTTGATTAATTCAAAGGTCGCAAGCCCATTTCTTGACTTGTTCCATAAATCATTTCTCTTGGAAGTCCTTTAGTAAAAGGATCTACGCCAAATTGTTACAAGACCTTACATAAATCACGATTTACAATCCCGTCGGATATTAAGCTGTCTCACATACGCATGTCTCAAACTCGATGTGTCTAGACTTACCATTATAAATCTTATTATAAGCTCTAGACAGAGTTGCCTCACTATCACGGTGCAAAGAAATGGTGGCATCGGTTGTGGCCACAACTTTATATCCAATAACATATTTCTCACCACTCGCTTCTTTGCTTCTCGCTCGCCCCCAAAGCTAAAAATTCAGCTTCCATGGTAGAATGTGTGATACATGTCTGTTTCTTTAAGGCCCAAGAAACAGCACCACCACCGAGGGGTAAGTTTATTTCATACCTCAAGGCAAGGAGGATGATTAGAAAATGTTGTATCTATCATTTGGTTCGGGTGCATGATACCGAAGCGGAGGTACCGACTCTTCAGTCAATTCTGGTAGTTAGTGAGTTTCCGGATGTATTCCCAGATGATCTTCCAGGTCTCCCTCCAGAGCAGGAGATAGATTTCAGTGTAGATGTATTGCCAGGTACCCAACCTATATCCATTCCTCCTTATAGAATGGCACCTGCAGAGCTGAAGGAGTTGAAGGAGTAGCTGAGAGACTTGATGGAGAAAGGCTTTATTAGGCCGAGTACATCTCCATGGGGAGCACCAGTGTTATTTGTGAGGAAGAAAGATGGATCGCTGCGGATGTGTATTGATTATAGGCAGCTGAACAAGGTAACTATTAAGAACAGGTACCCCCTTCCTAGGATTGATGATTTATTTTACCAGTTGCAGGGTGCTAAGTGCTTCTCGAAGATTGACTTGCGGTCAGGTTATCATCAGGTGCGGGTAAGGGAGGCAGATATTCCATAGACAGCATTAAGAACCCGATATGGACATTATGAGTTTAGGGTGATGTCTTTTGGACTGACCAATGCTCCAGCAGTGTTTATGGATTTGATGAACTGGGTATTCAGGCCGTTCTTAGACATGTTCATCATTGTATTCATTGATGATATCCTGGTTTATTCCTATTCAGAGCAGGAGCATGCAGACCATTTGAGGACGGTACTTAGGGTCCTCCAGCACCAGTAGTTGTATGCCAAGTTTTCCAAGTGTGAGTTCTGGTTGACTTCGATGGCATTCTTGGGGCATATTATCGGGGCTGATGGTATTCGGGTGGATACACAGAAGATTGAGGCGGTGAAGACTTGGCCCAGACCTACGACGCCTACTGAGGTACGCAGTTTTCTGGGGCTAGCAGGGTATTACAGAAGGTTTGTGGAGAAGTTTGCCTCGATCTCAAAGCCTTTGACTAGGCTAACCCAGAAGGCAGCTAAGTTTCAGTGGACGGATGCTTGTGAGCACAATTTCCAGTTGTTGAAGGATAAGTTGACTACGACTCCAGTTCTGACTCTTCCCGAGGGACCGGATGGTTATGTCATCTATTGTGATGCTTCAGGTATTGGGCTAGGTTTTGTGTTGGTGCAGCATGGCAAAGTTATAGCTTATGCCTCCCGACAGCTCAGAAAGCATGAAAAGAATTATCCCACTCATGATTTGGAGCTAGCAGTGGTGATTCATGCCCTGAAGATTTGGAGACATTATTTTTATGGGATTCATGTTGATATTTATACGGATCACAAGAGTCTTCAATATATCTTTAAGCTGAAAGAGTTGAACCTACGGCAGAGGCGGTGGTTAGAGTTGCTAAAGGACTATGATGTTGATATCTTGTACCACCCGGGGAAAACCAATGTTGTGGCAAGATCCTCTTAGCCGTAGATCCATGGGTAGCTTGACGGATGTGCAGTCAGACATAAGGGAGATGGTTCGTGAGATACACAAGATAGCTAGTCTTGGAGTCCGGTTGGCGGATTCGGGAGATAGTGGGGTTCTTATTCGGGATGTTGCTGAGTCCTCTATCGTGGAAGAGGTAAAGAAACGTCAGTATGAGGATCCTGTTCTAGCCCGGTATAGAGATGCAGCTCTCCAAAAGGAAAAGACTTTATTTGATGTTACACCTGATGATGTGCTGAGGTATGAGGGCAGATTATGTGTACCTGATGTTGTAGGGCTACGACAGCAGGTTATGGGAGAGGCACACAATGCCCATTATTCCATTCATCCAGGGTTGACGAAGATGTACCATGACCTTAGATGCTTGTATTGGTGGGATGGCATGAAAAGAGACATAGCAGAATTTGTTGCCCAGTGTCCGAATTATCAGCAGGTTAAGGTTGAACATCAGAAGCCTGGTGGATTATTACAGGAGATTGAGATCCCGACTTGGAAGTGGGAAGTGATCAATATGGACTTCATTACAGGCTTACCTCGCACTCAGCGGAAGTGTGATTCCATATAGGTTATCGTGTATAGGCTGACGAAATCAACCCATTTTCTTCCAGTGAGGACTACTTACTCAGCTGAGGACTATGCTAGGTTGTACATCAGGGAGATAGTGAGATTACACGGAGTTCCCACATATATTATATCAGATCGAGGAGCTCACTTTACAGCTAACTTTTGGAGATCATTCCAGAAGGGATTGGGGACACAAGTAAGTCTCAGCACATCATTTCATCCTCAGACGGATGGGCAGGCAGAGCGTACTATCCAGACATTAGAGGATATGCTGAGAGCCTATATTATTGACTTCAGAGGTAGTTGGGATGATCATTTACCACTCATTGAGTTTGCCTATAATAAGAACTACCATTCTAGCATCCAGATGGCACCGTATGAGGCCTTATACGGGAGGAAGTACATGTCACCTATTGGTTGGTTTGATGTAGGTGAGACTAAGTTGATCGGCCCAGACATGGTTCAGCAAGCTGTCGATAAGGTGAAGCTCATTCAGGAGAGATTATTAGCAACACAGAGTCGACAGAAGTCATATGCTGATAATCGACGTCGACACTTAGAGTTTCAGGTTGATGATTGGGTGTTCCTAAAGGTGTCACCCATGAAGGGTGTGATGAGGTTTGGTAAGAAAGGGAAGCTTAGCCCAAGGTACATCGGGCCTTACCAGATCATTCGTAGGATAGACAAGGTTGCCTATGAGTTGGATCTACCATCTGAATTGAAGGCGGTATATCCAGTCTTCCATGTAACTATGCTGCGTAGGTTTATTGGTGATCCTTCCAGAGTCTTCCCAGCAGATGATGTCCAGGTGACAGAGGAGCTGTCTTATTAGGAAAGTCCCATAGCCATACTTGATCGCCAGGTCAGGAGATTACAGACGAAAGATGTGGCTTCCGTCAAGGTATTGTGGTGAAACAACAATAGGGAGGAAATGACTTGGGAGGCAGAAGATGAAATGAAGAAGAAATATCCTTACTTGTTCCCTATGACTCCAGGTAATGTAATTTAACTCTATATTTGATTCTGGTAATTGGGAATTGTATATGAGTGATATATTGTGGCCATGTGTGGCACCTGTTGGTTTGCTGAATATAGGTGGATAGATATAAAGGAGACTCTGCCGAAATTTTTCTAGCATAAGACTTATTATGAACATTCGAGGACGAATGTTTCTAAGGGGGGAAAAATGTTACACCTCGTAAGATTAAGACGATAATTAAGAACGTAATTAAGGAAATATAATTCAAATACCGGAAATTAGTATACAAGAGGATGTGATTCCTGAAAGATGTTGGTCACAATGAGGGTGACGTTGGAAACTTATAAAAAATTTATAGTCCTGATATGGGTTAATAATGTATTATAAAATTATGACGTTGAGGATACGAGGCTTATGAAGTTCTCGGGAATTAAAAGAAGTGGGTTTGAGATTTATTAATTGAAGAACTTGGGGGCCAAAGTGTAAATAATAAAATTTAGATTTTTTTTATTTTAAAACCGACATTCATCTCTTTCATTCTAAACTTTAAACAAAACCTCACCTCTCTTCTCCAACCCCCCCTGCTGGCCGAAAATCACCCCCAACCCCATACCCAATTTAAGATTTTTATCTCCTCTTCTTGGACTACATTATTCACAAAATTAGAAGCCAAAACAACACCAAAAACAGTGGCAAAAATGTGCCACTGCTTACCGAAAATTAGACCAGAAATTTTGGAAGAAAAACGTATAGGGATGATGTCTTAACATTGTAGAACACTTGCATGTCAATTGGAGTTGAAGAAGTGAACAAAAAGGGGAAAGAAATACGAAAACAGTGGAGATTTTCGGACCCGGGCAGTGAGCAAACTGTGCGGACTGTTTTGGATGAAATTTGAGGTATAAAATTCTTCTTTCTATAATATAATTGGAATGCATGTTGTTAGAATTAAGGATATGAATTTGGGTTTAGGAAAAATTGGAATTTAAACAATGCATGTGACAATTTTGGGCTAGTTGCCAATTTGGGACAGATTTTGGTGTTGTTGGATTCGTTGGTTATTGTTGTTATTATTATCACTAATTGCATGATGAAATTGAAAGGAAACATTGATATTAAAGTTTAAAATTAGTTATATGAAAGTATTGAAATATGGAATTGCATTTTAGGAGTTAAGAGAAGAGTTATGGAATTATGACATGTTGTGGCCAAGAACTAGCATGAAATCGTTGGACATGTTGAGATGGATATGGACTGTTTTAGGGACTGTTTTGTGGTGTTATAATGCTGAAAGTTTAGTTACCATTATGCATGTTTAAGTGTGGTAATTGCTAATGTAAGTCCTAAAGGAATAAGGGTGTTGTAGAAAGGTGTAGAAAGACTTCACATTGTACCCTCGTTGTTGGAAAATGGACTGTTTTTGTGGGTTGTTTTAATGTGGATTAAGAGGCTAAATTTACATGAGAAGTGGGTGTGTAAATCCCCTTTGTTGCTGTTTTGGTTGTGCCCTTAATTGGTGCTTGGTTATTGATGTTATTAGCCTCGTTTGGAAGTTGTGGAAACATGTATAAACAAGGAACTGCTGTCCGAATTTTTATAGAATAGGAAGTCGTTATTCGATATAAAGTATGCTAGTGATCATAGAATTGACGAACGTATTACCATTATTATAGGTTGAAGTTCTAAAATGAGACGTACTCTAATATTGAGTTGATTAGTTCGTCTAAGAGGTATGTGAACTATTCCTTCTTTCTTTGGCATGATTTTTATTTAATGAAAGTACGGCGGACGTACATGATTCTTATACAGTTTAATTCCTAAAGATGTTAGTTATGAGAAGTGCCTATGATTTTTCAGTAAAGAGTTTATTATGACATTATTATAATGATTTTATTAAGAGTCAAATGAAAATTTTGATTGCATATGGTTACTCATGAAATCTACTCGTGCTAAGTGTAATTACTTCACTTCACCGAGTCCCGGACCGGGTTATGTTCGTGCACAGCCTTGCATTTTTCACCGAGTCCCTCACTAGAGGGTCGGGTTACATAGGATGGATCCATAGATGAGATATGACTTTACCGAGTCCTAGTATGGGTCGGGTTATGATATGACTTCACCGAGTCCCAGTATGGGCCGATTTATGATATGATTCCACTGAGTCCCGCAGTAGTGGGCCGGGTTACGTTACAGGTATATATATGTATATGGACAGGCATTCATGTTTTCTTGACTTGACTCTCATTTTTATAAGGCACAACTAACTTTTATTGTTTATGGCACAGTTGGATTTGGATCCTGATCTCTTGCTATCCATTGGCCACTTATGATCTCATTTGCAGTATTTCATGTTTACATACTCAGTACATTATTTCGTACTGACCCCCTTTCCTCGGGGGGCTGCGTTCATGCCCGCAGGTACAGGTGCTCAGTTTGGTGATCCTCCGATTTAGGTTCCTACGCAGTTGTTTGGAAAGCTCCTTTGATCCAGAGCTTTACCATTTTGGTACAGAACCCTATTATTTTGATTTATGTATATTTAGGGGCACGACGGAGCCCTGTCCCATCATATGTCATTGTCCTTCTTATAGAGGTCTATAGACAGTTGTGGGTTGTACTTATGTAAGGGTTATAACTCTGTTTTGGTCAGTCATGCTATTGTACTCTGTGTTGGGGTGTCCCCGTGTATATAAGACATTATCTAGTGGCAGCCTTGTCGGCTTGCCTGTTGTATTGTGTTGGCTAGTTGTGACTCCTCATGAGGCAGGTACATTCGGGGGTAAAGGCAGTCTTGTCGGCTTGCCTACCCTGGCATATGTTGTTATTGCAGCGTTATGCTGCCGGATTTCAGACTCATTAAGTGTTAGTTGGATTATGTGTGACAGGTTAGTATAATGACATCATTAGGGCGGTTAGTCCCGGCCCGTTAGGTCGGGTCGTGACACATTTGATATAATCAGAGGGATTTTTTGGGGTAACACATGGTGTTACTTGAACCCATTCTTTGTAGAATGCCATATAAGGCTCCTGTAAAACCTGAATTTCAAGTCCGATGACACTCCACCACGGGAATATCCATCCTGGGAGTAATAAACCATTCTGGTTGTTTTTAAAAATTTCAGGATTAATTTTAATCCACCAGGAATGACTATGTTTTTTCTTTTCATAGTAGAAAATCTGAGTGAAAGCATTGATATAATCATAGTAATTAAATGTCATCTTGATGGTTGTTCGAGGAATTATAAATTCCTTTGATCTGATGGACTAATTTCCCACTCATAAGGAGATATAATCTTCTTAAGATAGAATTTTGAAAATTTTCTTTCTGCTCCAGGCTTATTATCCGGGAATGATGTGATGTCAGCAGTGCTGGTTGCAATAAGGATATATTCATAATACATCCTGTTCTTTCCTTTTGGAAAAGGATTGTAGAAATTTTCTACATATCGATTCATTAGAATCCAGGGATCATTTAGATAATTTTTATCTTCATGATGTAGGTAGAGAATTGTCTCTTCATGACCTTTGACCAAATATTGGTCTCTGTTTTCTTTCTCCGATTGTTGGAGTTTTTCGGCATATGAGCCTTGTTGTTGGCTACTAGAAGAGCCTTCTTTATCCACGAGTATTACTCTTGGAATATTGGAAATATTATTTCCAGTGGAACTAGATTTGCCAGAGCCTCGTCCCTAGCCTCTGCCTCTACCCTTATTAGGAGTAGGTGGTATCCATTCTGGACGCATCTTATTCCTGCAAATATTCGCGAGTAAGAAAGTCAGGAAGTGAATTATCTTCCCCTTTAAGATATTGAATTTCAAAATCAAATGGGGCTAAATGTGCCTGCCATCTTGCAAACATTTGTTTGGACACATCATGTTTAAAATCTTTCTGAAACATGAATTTGGCTGCATTACAATCGGTTCTTATTAAGAACTTCGTATTATAAAGATCATCCTGAAATTTCAGGATGCACTTAACCATAGGAAGAATTTCTTTAGCTATAGTAGCATAATTCTTTTGACTATTGGTCTATTTTCCTGAATTATACCGAACAAGATATTCTTGTTTGGTTTGGGGATTAATTTGTTTAAGTATCCCACCATAGCCAATGTCTGAAGCATCAATTTCAATAATCTTTCCCCAATTTGGATTAGCAAGCATAGACATGGAAAAGCTTGAACATTCTTCTTAATTTTTTATACCGCTTCTGTGTGGGCATTTGTCCACAGAGTGGTAGCTTTTTTCAACCTATCATATATGATGGCTGCATCCACAAATAAATTCTTATAATAAGGAAAAATATAATTTAGACTCCCTAAAAACCTTTGTAATTGGGTTTTATCAAGAATTTCATCAGGAAATTTAGAAGCAAATTCAATACTTCTAGTAATAGGAATTATTTTCCCTTGTTCAATATTATGGCCAAGAAATCGAATTTTTGTTTGGAAAATATTCATTTTGGGTTTCGATATAACCAAACCATTTGAAATAATAATTTTCTTAAAAATTTCAAGATGCTTAATATGATCTTGTATATTCTTTGGAAAGACTAATATGTCATCTATGTAGACAATGATAAAATTACTATATGAAGTAAAAATATCATTCATGACATGTTGAAATTCTGATGGAGCATTCTTCAGTCCAAAAGGCATGACATTCCATTGATAATGTCCGAATGGGACTGTAAAGACAGCTTTATATCTTTCAGATTCATCAACCTTTATCTGCCAAAAACCTGATTTTAAATCAAATTTTGAAAATATGTTAGACTGGTATAACCTGTTAAGTAAATCCTTTTTATTAGGAATTGGATATCTAATCCATTTTAAAACCTTATTCAATGGTTTATAATTAATAACTAATCTGGGAACTCCTCATTCATGTTCAGCATGTTTATTAACATAGAACGGCGTACAACTCCATGGGGAGTTTGAAGGACGAATTAACCTTTTCTCTATTAGAGTTGTAATTTCTTTTTTGCAAATCTCTAGATATTCCATATTCATCTGGCAAGGTCTAGCCTTTATTGGAATATTCTGTTCATGAAACTTTTCTTCATATGAAAGACTAACTATATGTTTTTTCATGTTCCAAAAAGCAATAGATAAATCATTGCAGATAGAAATAGAAAAATCATGCTCTATTCCTTTTATTTTATCCTGTAATTTAGGATTCTACAACTGGTCTATGATATTATAAGACATTAATTCTTGCTGCAGATAATCAAGATGTTGCTTTTTGTTCTGCACAAGACTAATAAGGCTTACAGTATTTGAAGCAGGAACCCAAGGAAAAGTGATAGAATTATTCTCAAAGGTACCTGTGAAAACCTTATCATTAATATATGTAAGAGGCATTAGACCATTAATAAAAGGTATGCCTAAGATAATATCATGAGCCAATTTTTTTACTAATACAAAAGAATGTTCTATACACATTCTATCATGGCAACCATGGACACTAGGTAATTTGTAGGAGACATCTAATTTGCTCCCATATGCACCATTTACTCTACGAGTAGTCCTGGTGAAGTATTTGGTAGGGATAAGTCCTTGCATATTACAATTAAGATCTGCTCCTGAATCAATCAATGTAGGGCTCCCATAAAGTCTACCTCTTTTGGAGTATCAGAGGTAGTAGGTTGGTCAAGTATAGGAGTATAACCTAACTCTATAGGAGTATCAGGAAGGGGAGTATGACTAGCCTGTCCTGATTCTAAAGAGGTAACTCTATCATCTAGTGTAGTGTAATGATGTCGAAGTAGAGTTAGCTCTGTTTTGAGATCATAAATCTCATTCTTCAATTCCTATACTATGAGAGAACTATTAGGACTCGCTTTTTCTATAATTCCTAAAGAACTTCAGAAAAGTTATAGGGTGGATCAATTCTGGATCTGATTTTGAGAGGAAATTTGTCCTTTTCCTGAGCTTTAAACAAAGCTTCGATGACATGTGCTTTCTGAGCTTTGTCCTGAATATTATCCAGTAGGTCACTAACTTCTTCTCCATTTATGACATTTATAATACAACTGGAGAATTGAGCTTGAAGTTTATAAAACTTGTCATCTGTTTCCTCATTATCCTTAATAGCCTGACATTTATCTTTCGCGATGCAGGTATAATGAGCTTCATCTTCCGTAGAGGAGGGGTAAGGATCTTCATAGTCTGAACTCATAGTCTCCTCTGAGTCATTAGACTCATCTGATGAGATGACAATCTTCATCAAAGCATCTTTAATGCTTTCATAAATATTGAGGCTCTTGATTTTATCGATCTTTTTCTTCTTACACCGATTGGCGTAATGTCCCTTTTCACCAGATGCATAACATGTAGGAGACTTTTTCTCCCTTTTAGGGATATAACCCTTCTTTGCAGTTTTGGCTCTCTTCTTTGTAGCATACATTTTGCAAGAGCCGGATTTGTACTTTTCATAGTACTGCTTTTTGTGCGGTTTAATCGGGTTTTCCTCTTTTTCCCATTCTAGTGAGATGTTGGTTCATCGAATGCGAATTATTGACAGAATTCTCCTAATTGGGGTTTTTCTGTTAATTTCTGCTTTTAAGCTGTTTCTGCAATTGCAAATCATTGCACAGAGCTAATCCTTCCTCCGTGTATTTGCCTATTAGCTGACCGTAAGAATAAAGATCCCACTGGATCTGAGAATCTCCTGAATCTTTTCTTAGGGTTCTCTTAATCTTTATAGCAAAAAGATTGAGAAGGCCATCTATGAATCTGGCTTTTCAGAAACTACTATTGGCTTCTGGGAGGTTTAACACTCTGCTAAGAAAAACATCCTTACTGCATTACAAATGGAAGTTTTTTGCTCTATTGTGAGATAATTATCCCATCAAGCTTTAAGTTGACCTGTGAAACCTGTAGTTATCATCTTAACCATGTGAGCATCGGTCTGGTGATTACCTTTGGCTGCTGCAGCATACATGATGATTTTGTGGCAAGTCCTAAAGATTTGAATATCAGCGCCACCATCTATGTTCCATTCAACAATTTTTGTACCGGTATAAGCGGTAGGCTCATTCTTATAAGCTTGTTCTTCAATTAGAACATCCATGGGTGTAGGTCTCGGATAGTAGTAATTTTTCAAATTGAATTTGGGTTTCCATTAATCCTTCCTCATTGCAGCAATATGTGCTTCGTTGTCAGATGCAGATAATTTATCCATACTAATCATCGTAACAGTAGGTGTGGAACCATCTTTTGTAGAAATCTTCAATTTACTCTAGAATTGGGAAAGTAGATCTTCAAGATTTTTTACTAATGGTTCTGTGTTTTATTTTCCAGGGAGATTCCTTTCATTGAAGGAGGAGGCTGGATATTTGCTGGAATTTCCAGAGATTTTGGAGGTTGGTCAGGAGCAACATCAATCTTGACTCGTTGACTCTCTATAAGAGATCTGAGCTTGTCAACTTTGTTATGTAATAAGCTCATATGTTCACTAATAACCTTAAGATGAATATTGGTATTGTTATGTTATTTGAACAGGGTGTTGACATGATCAATAGTAGGACCACTATGAAGGGTCTGATGTATGAGCTTCATAAAAGGATGGGCCTGTAAATCATTGTTACTATTGTCCTTTTTCAATGAGAATGGTTCATCTGGAGGGTATATGAGTTCCTAAGGACTTTTTTGGAATCCAAATGTCATTCTCTTTCAATAACATTGATATTGGGAGGAGCATAGTCTTCGACAAACCATCTAACAAAAGGCTTATAATCCTGCTTGGTTTGCAACTCATCATAAAATTGATCTCTAATGAAACATTGTTCCTTTTCAGTAAAAAAAATGAAAAGAACCATCTTCTAAAAAGATAGTAATCTTCACTCAGAAAGTCTTTCGAGATAATTTTTCTCAAACCTGAACCTGGACTATAATCCAGAGGAGAAGCACGAATATGATCGCTATCCATCTTTAAAATAATTAGTGAATCCCATTTCACTGGGAGTAGGATCAGTATTAATCCCTACAGGAATTTGGTCATCTCCTATTTTATTTTATCAATCTTCTAATCCTGAGAGATTTTTGAAGAAGTGGTAACCTTATAAAGGTCTTCATTAACCTGAGAGGTTGACGCTCTAGCCGTAGAAGGTCTGGGAATGTCATTGAGAGGAGAGAGGTAATAATGAGATGACATCGATTTACCTAATTTAGGTGGTTGAGTAGCGAATTGGAGATGGATATTTCCATCGGTAGTTTGAACTACCTGAGCAATCCGAGTATCTATCCTAGGCTGGACAGGGACATCGCTCTCAATTAGCCAATCGTCGGGATAATTTATTTCATCCCAACTGATAGATCTTCTAGTTGTTATCTTAGACCTTTTGGCTAGGTTGGTTTCTATAAGAACCGTTTGTCAATTTCTCTTATCATCCATAATCTTACAATTAGAATTCATAGTGTTTAACACACAGAAATAGATACGATAACAAATGAATATAACTTCTGTTTCAGGCATATAATTATAACCATGATCTTTGACATATAAAGTTAAAGCATGCAAAAAATTTGGATCAGACAAAGATATAGTAAGATTTGCTCTGACATCAAAATAAACTGGCCCATAAGCCAGGTTGGATTGCATCCAATTTAAATTTCTAGCATCTCTTAAAACAGTTGTAAAACTTTCAGGTAAACCCTTTAACATTAAAGGTTTAAAAGCAATTTGCACTAATCCAATATGTAAAAATTTATAATGCAATTTTTGATATCTTTCAATAACAGTATCAGAAAATAACTGTATAGTTTTTCTTGATTATCCATTTGGACAGACTCTTCAATAGTCTTAATAACATGGCGATTTCGCAAGTTTTCAAAAATACCGAAGTTATAAATTTCCTTAGTGGCAACAAATGGAATAGTCCATTTGTTTAAGGCATCTAGCTGCTGTGGAAGTTCATGTTCTTCCGATCTAGCATTCTTAATGATATGTCTATGACTTCTAAAAATATTCATGAAAATGAAAAATATTGTCTGTAAATACTCTTTGAAAATTCTTCATGATTCAGGGTCTTTAGCTAAAAATGATCGGACGGGTCATTACAACACTAGAGCAGAAGTCAGTCTCGATTTTAATTCTTCGAAACTACGCTCATAGGCATTAGACCACTGAAATTTAACTTTCTTCTGAGTCAACCTGGTCAATGAGCTGAGATGGAAGAAAAACCATCTACGAATCGTCTGTAATATCCTACCAGACCCAAGAACTCCGAATGTCTGAAACAGAAGTGGGGCGGAGTCAATTCTTAATAGCGTCTATATTTTGAAAATCAACCTGAATGCCTTCGCCTGAAATCACATGGCCTAAGAATGCCACTGACTTAAGTCAAAATTCACACTTGAAAAATTTCGCATAAAACTCGCAGTCCTTAAGTGTCCGCAACACTATTCTGAGATGTTCTACATGATCGACCTCATTATGGGAATAGACTAGCCCATTGAAAGGGGAAATCGTGCAATTAAATGTTCACTGGGCTTTTCAATTTCAATTTCATTTTCATGATGAGAAAATTTTGCTATTGCTTCTCTTTTTTCTTTCTTTGTGGTAAAATTGTAAGTATTTCCTTAGAAATACCCATAAGGATTTTTCTTATAACTTGAAAAGGAATGGCCATGATCAACATTTTAAAATAAGTCCTGACATGGAAATAAAAAATAAAAGATCAAACCAACTAGAAAGCCAAAAAATAATGGTTATGTTGAGTGGATGAACACTTATTCACTCCCGGTGTTTACCTCAATCAAATGAATGCACGAACATATGTCTTCAAATATATTACTATCACTGATCATACTTAGATAATACACTTTCTTACTGTAATTTATCAGCTAACCATAATAAAAATTAGTATAATGCACGTACGTTTTTAGCCACAGACATGCACACAAAGCAACCGTTAAGGAAGTTATCTCATTCTTCAAGTGTTTTCTTTTTTACTTTTGCCTTCTTCTTCAAGAGTCAACAAAAGGGGTCATTTGCTCGTTTTCCCCTAATTTATGTTGGTCTTTAATTTTTTACCTTCAAGGTAAATAACTTTTTTAGCGGAGGATAATTTATATTTCATATCATAATATTGTTAGTGTCAATCTAGTATCATCAATGATAAAATGAATTGAGCACAATAATATAATAATAACTTGAAATCAACAACAATGAATTCAGCAAATTGAAAACACATACTAACTTGGTGTCGATAGAGGCCTCCTTAATGCAGTGTCCTAAGACAAAAATTCGCCCCCATTTGTGCTGCAGTTTTACGGACGTCTGTCTAGAGGATACAACTATCTAAGTGAGAGTTCTAGCACAAGAACTTCACTTCTAGCGAATTTACTATATGTGTTCTTCAGAAACTTGTTTTGAAGAACAAGAAGAAGTAGAAGCCACAATCTCAAATCATTAATTGTGAAAAGGCTGATTGATTGTAGTTAGTTCTATCTTGTTGTATGTGCTTCCAACCAAGTAATCAACAATCTTTATATAGAGTAGCATATGAACAGTTACAACCATTCATACAAAAGGTTGTAATTGTTCTGAAAAGTTTCAACCTTTGATTCGAATTTTCTGTCCGTTGATCACTTTATTTCTTCTTAATTCCATACAAGTTCCAACAATACCCCACATTTTCAATTCAAACATACAATACCCCACATTTGGATAGAAATAAGATAATAAGGAACTTTTCGTTATTTCTGAACAACGCGGTATGACATGCATCGGAAAAGGTGTCTTTTGGACTTGAACCGTTCGTAGTGAATACCTATCGGATCTACTTTGTGAAATAGTGGACGAAATGTGTTGAACTATTCACGTTTTGTAGTAAATTAAGACAACAAGTATCACACATATCATATCAACATATTTCAATTCTTACGGTTGTGTTCATTTCGGTCGTGAACAACTCCTTCTTCGTGAGATTTTCTAAAGAACGTAGCCATATCGGTTCTCCCAGATGCGACCCCACATCAATCTCATATAGGTAATACCAAACAAGAATAGTCTGTACTATCCTACCATAAGGCTTTTAGTATTATTAAGAATAAGATTCAGCCCTTAAAACATCAACGGATTAACACACTTAGTACACCATAGGAATGAGAATATGTGTGTTTTATGCTCCTTGAGTCTTCCCCAACTAGTTTTCCTATTGAACTTAAACCATGGGATCTCCAATTATGATAGGTTAGGTTATCGCCAGTTAACGACTCATTGTGTTGGCTTTAAGCCCATTCCCCTCGATGTAAATACGACTTGCTCTCTGTTAAGGCCTTTTGTCAAAGGATCTGCTATATTGTCCTTTGATCTCACATAATCAATGGAAATAATTCCATTCTTCAGCAAGCTTCGTATTGTATTATGACGTCGCCTTATATGTCTCGACTTGCCATTGTATATCTGATTCTTTGCCCTCGTCAGGGCAGCCATACTATCACAATGTATTCAAATGGCCGTCACAGGCTTTGTCCACAACGGAATACCTTCTAGGAAGTTTATGAGTCATTCTGCCTCTTCGGCAGCTTTTTCTAAGGCTACAAACTCTGCTTCCATAGTTGATCGCGTATTTACCGTTTGCTTTGATGATTTCCAAGATACCGATGCTCTACCAAGTGCAAATACATAACGACTTGTGGACTTACTTTCCGACTGGTTGGAAATCCAATTAGCATCACAATATCCTTCTAACATAGAAGGATATTTTGTATAATGCAATCCACAGTTCATTGTATTCTGTAGATATCAGAGTGCTCTTATTAGTGCAAACCAATGATCCTTTCCAGGATTATGTGAGTATCAACTTAGTCGACTCACTGTATATGCTAAATCCGGTCTCGTACAATTCATTATGTACATCAAGCTTCCAAGAACTTGTGTATACTTCAATTGAGACACACTTTCACCTTCATTCTTCTTAAGGTGACTAGCGGGATCAAATAGTGTAACAACCGGTCGATCATCATAGTGTCCAAATTTTCTAAGGACCTTTTCAACATAATGGGATTGTGTTAAGATGTAACCATCAAAATTCTTTTGAATTCTGATACCAAGAATGACATCCGATATTCCCATATCTTTCTTATCAAAAGCGACATGCAACATCTTCTTAGTTTGGTTAATTACATCTTTACCCATTCCCATAATTAGCATTTCATCTACATATAAGCATATAATGACACATGCATCTTTACATTGTTTAATGTAGACACATTTATCATATTCATTTATTTGAAAACCATTTGATAATAACGTATTATCAAACTTTTCATGCCATTGCTTTGGAGCTTGTTTAAGTCCGTATAAAGACTTAATCAATTTACAAACCTTTCGTTCTTGACCTTTAACAACAAACCCTTCGGGTTGTTCCATGTAAATTTCTTCATCTAATTCACTATTCAAGAATGCGGTCTTCACATCCATTTGGTGTATTTCCAAATTGTGACTCACCACTATAGCAATTAACGTTCTTATAGACGTAATTCTCATTACTGGTGAGTAGGTATCAAAGAAATCTACACCTTCTTTTTATCGAAACCCTTTGGCTACTATACGAGCTTTGTATTTTTCTATAGTACCATCAGGCCTTAATTTCCGTTTGAAAATCCATTTATGGCCTATTGGTTTTTGTCCTGGAGGGAGATCAACCAATATCCATGTATTATTTTGCACAATGGATTCTACCTCACTTTGAATATCCTCTTTCCAATAAGGTGCTTCGGATGATTCCATAGCAGTCCTATATATTTGAGGTTCTCCTTCAACGAAAAAGGTCATGAAGTCCGGTCCAAAATCTTTGGAAATTTTCCCACGTTTACTCCTCCTTGGTTCAGAGATTTTTTTCTTGAACATATGAAGTAAGATTTGCATCATTATTAGTGTTTTGGTTTGACTCATCTTGAGGCAGTGTCCTTTTCTTATGATTAGGAACACTTTTATCCTTGTCTTTGTAAGGAAAAATATCCTCAAAAAATTCTGCTTCAGCAGATTCCATAAGTGTGTTTTTGTGAATACCTTCAACATCGGAATGATACACCAGAACTTATATGTTGCACTATTATTGGCATGACCAATATATATGCAATCCACCATTTTTGGTCCAATTCTCTTTGGTAAGGGAACTTGAACTTTCGCTAGGCAACCCCACACTTTCATTCGTTTGAAAGTAGGCGATCTTCCACTCCATAACTCATAGGGAGATTGGTCATCTTTCTTTTGAGGAATTTTGTTCAATATCATATTTGCAGTAATTAACACATCACCCCATAGACTAAGGGGTGCACCCGAACTAATCAACATTGAATTCATCATATTCTTCAATGTTCTATTTTTACGTTCGGCAACTCCATTTTGTTTTGGAGTATATGGCGCAGTGGTTTGATGAACTATACCATGAGTAGAACAGAATTCTTTGAACTCATTTGATTGATATTCACCACCTCTGTCTGACCTTAGAATCTTAATTCTTTTGTCAAGTTGGTTTTCCACTTCTGCTTTGTATGTTTTAAACATGTTCAAAACCTCATCTTTGGTATGTATTAAGTATACATAACAAAATTTACTGCAATCATCTATGAATGATATATAGTAATTCTTTCCTCCACGAGATGGAGTTGCTTGGTAATCACATAAATCACTATGAATTAAACCAAGCACTTCATTTGATTTCACTACAGATTTATGAGGATGACTTGCATATTTTGATTCTATGAAAACTCCACACTTAGTCATTTTGTTCATAGATCAATTTGGCAATATGCCTAACTTCACCATTCTTTGTAAAGAGCGATAATTAACATGGCCTAATCGTGAATGCCATAAAGAAGGGGAATCAACCATATACATAGAAGCAGTGCTAGTGCCTGCATTTTCATTAATAATGGCAATTGCCTTAATAGGTACAACAGATAGTTTGAAGAGTCCCTCACTGAGGTAACCCTTCCCTACATACAACCCATCCTTGGTGAGTACAAATTTGTTAGATTCAAATACAATTTTGAAGCCCTTGTTACTAAGAACAAGCCCAGAAATCAAATTCTTACAAATTTCAGGCACGTGCAACACATTAGTGAGCACAAGATCATTCCCGGAAGTGAGTTGTAAAGTCACCTTCCATTTCCCTTCCACTTTCACAGAAGTAGCATTCCCTACGAACAATGGTTCTCCATCCTTGATGGCCTGGTAGGATGAAGACATATCCTTTTCAGAACGTACGTGCATTGTAGCACCCGTGTCCATCCACCAATCGGTTGAATTTGTAACCAAATTTGCTTGAGCCGCCACAACCCTAATGAATTGGTTTTTAGTTTCAGCCCGGTTGGATTGGTTGACATTACTCGAACCTCCAACACCACAACCTTGATTCTTGCGAAGGCGACAATCTTTTGCTCTGTGTCCAGGTTTGCCACATACCCAACAGAGTCCTAGTTGTGGTTTCTTGAATGCATTGGTCCTTTGTGGGGCGAATGCATTCCTCCCGGTTGCAAAATATGGCTTGGCACCATTAAATTTGCCCTTGCCTTTCTGAAACTTGGCCTTAGAAGCATTGCCTTCAACCATGTTGGCATTAGGCTCCAATGAAACAGCATCTGCCTTTTCATTCTTCCGGTTATCCTCTTCAACTCGAATTTTCAGAACCAATTGCTCAAAATTCATTTTCTCGGTTAGATGCTTAATATAAACCTTAAAATCCTTCCATGAGGGAGGTAATTTCTCAATAATAGCACCAACAAGGAAATTCGGGTTAAGGCCCATACCTTCAACCTCTAACTCATGAACAATGATTTGGAGTTCCTCCACTTGCTTGACAACCGCCTTGGCATCACTCATCTTAAAGTTCAGAAACTTTCCGATGACGAACTTCTTGGAACAAGAAACCTCAATTTTGTACTTGTTCTCCAATGATTGCCACAACTCCCGTGTCGTTCTGAACGTGGACTAGATGTCGTAGAGAGAATCATCCAAGGCATTGAGAATATAGTTTCTGCAAAGAAACTCCTGACTTTCCCAAGTTTGAATGTCTTTCAGCCTTGCAGTCTTCTCCGCATCAGTCAGAGTATTCTCCCCTTCTCCGTCTGGCAAAGCCATAGGAGCTTCAGCAATCAATACGTTTTCCATGTGAAGAGTTGTCAAGTAGAACAACATCTTCTGTTGCCAGCGTTTGAAATCAGAACCTTTGAATTTCTCAGGTTTCTCAACATTGTTTTTCACCATTGACGATCCTGATTGATCCATCTTTACAAATCAGGAAATTGAATTCTCTGAAAAATTTTGCAACCTCAACAAATCAGAAAAAAAACTGATTTTTTTTTGAATAATTTTTGTCTTAGATTGTTAGTGTCAATCTAGTATCATCAATGATGAAATAAATTGAGAACAATAATATAATAATAACTCAAAATAATTTGAAATCAACAACAATGAATTCAGCAAATTAAAAACACATACTAACTTGGTGTCGATAGAGGCCTGCTTGATGCAGTGTCCTAAGACAAAAAATCGCCCCCACTTGTGCTGCAGTTTTACGGTCGTCTGTCTAGAGGATACAACTATCTAAGTGAGAGTTCTAGCACAAGAACTTCACTTCTGGCGAATTTACTATATGTGTTCTTCAGAAACTTGTTTTGAAGAAGAAGAAGTAGAAGCCACAATCTCAAATCATTATTTGTGAAAAAACTAATTGATTGTAGTTAGTTCTATCTTGTTGTATGTGCTTCCAACCAAGTAATCAACATTCTTTATATAGAGTAGCATATGAACAGTTACAACCATTCATACCAAAGGTTGTAATTGTTCTGAAAAGTTGCAACCTTTGATTCGAATTTTCTGTCCGTTGATCACCTTATTTCCTCTTAATTCCATACAAGTTTCAACAAATATCACATAAGTTATGTCTAGTGCCCTTAAAGAACTCATGCACCGCTAGACATACATTCAATTTTTAAGGGAAAAAATTAAAGACCAGCCCATTTACAGGGCAAAAATTAATTTCAAACTGCAAGACGATGTGAATGGGCTGGGATCTATTCTTTGAGTTGGGCTCAGGATAAGCCCGGCCCATTTCTGCATAAGTGCAGGCTCAAAATTAGGGTTTAGCTTCACGGGCTTTGGCAGTTCAATCCAAGTAATTGCACGGTGTGGCCTTCAAATGGAGTGGTCTTTAATTTTTGTCCTTCAAAATTGAACATATGTCTATAAGGGAATAAGTTCTTCACATACAACAACAACAACATACCAGTAAAATCCCACAACGTGGGGAGGTTCTTTACATAACATGTGAATACTATGATGTGTAATTTATGGCTATATGGACATAAATTCAATTTTGAAGGCCAAAAATTAAAGACCAGTACAAAATAGAGACAGAGTGCAAATGACCGAGTTTAATACGTACTTATCATTTATGGGCAATGTTCAAGAGAATTTTGAGTATGTGAGGTCGATCTTTTATAAAATCAAAAGTTAAAAAAAAATGTACACAGAAGAAAGATATCATGAATTGTTTATAAATTTAAAAATTACTATTAAAATCAAGATATACACAGAAGAAAGATATCATGAACTGGATAAAAAGAAAATTTGTTACTATTAAAATCGGAGATATGAACATAAGAAAAATATCACGAGTTATATTTAAAAGGACATTTTCACCATGCTTTGGATGACCTGAGTAATAGAAGAATGGCAACTGAGGCCTAGAAGCGTAGAACCTTGTGAAACGGATATATAAGTGAAGAACTTTATGTGAACTTTTCTTTGCCTCGTGAATTTTTTATTCAACTAGAAAAGAAAAATAGCATTAACATTGTTAAGAGTCCCACATCAAAAATGGAATGGGAACATGGACTCCTTATATGTATTTGGGCAATTCTTACCCTACAAGCTAGTTTTTTGGGGTTGAGTTAAGCTCTTATATGTACTTGGGCAATTTTTTTAAGTATGCTCTTAGTACTCTTATTCTTTCTCCTAATGTGTTTTCTCTTGGTTCTAGTTGGGTATATTTTTTTGATACTTCAATATTATATGGTGTTGGTAAGTGATCATAATAAAGTTGTTGATATATTAAACCTTCTTGTGGTAAGAATTTTGCTTCATAAAAGAATTTACTAAAAAATATTGTATATTCTGGTAATTTATTAATCTCGTAACATTTCATGTTATTTAGATTCATTATTATTTTAGTTTTTCTTTCTGCAAATTCGTTTTCTCGTGCTACTAACCATTTTCTCCTAAAAAAATCTCTTTTTAGCACAATATCAAATATTATTAGCATAGATTTCCTATCTCTTGCATGACTAAATACCTTCTCCTTTTAGTTGGTATGCTATAGATTCCATCCAATGTACTACTTTTCCACTTAATGTTTTAGATATTAAGTCGTAAATGTAATCTAGGTTATCTGTGTGTGTAGAGTTCATTAGTGCTATGTACATTCCAAGATTCCAATCATTTATTCTTCTACCTATTTCTTATTCATCATAGACATTATCTAAATCTAGGAAGTATCCATTAAAATTTACACCCTGTGACATTGATCCTACAAACTCGTTAAATTCAACTTGTTGTCCTATAGGTATATGTTCTGGTAATTTAGTACGTCTTCTAGTTATTATTTTTAAATTTGGGTCTATTAGTTCTTCTTCAAGATAATCATTTGCATCTTTATTTACTACATCATCCGTTTCTATTTCTGTTTCTATGGGTCTGTTAAATTCATCTTCTACCTCTCTTTCAGGTTCTTCTTCTATGATTGCATTTACCTTTTTCAATTTTTTCAAAGCTCTTATTATTTGATTATTTTCTTTTCTTCATCTGAGTTTTCCTCATAATCTACTTCTTCTATATATTTTGCTACTTGTATATCTTGGTTAGCTAATTCAAGATTAGTATTACTATCTTTGTCTGTATCACTATCAGTTTTTCACTACTAGTAGTACTTTCATCACTTGTTTTATTTATTTTTCTTACTTTCTTCTTTCCTTTTAACCTTGTCATTTGTTATTTTAAAATGTGTAACTCTTCTTTTAATTCTTCTATTTCTTGTTTTATTTGATTTAATTCTTCTTTTGTTTGTTGTAATTCTACTTTTGTTTCTTTTAGTGTTTTCTTTGTATCCTTAAACTTACGTTTATATTTTTTATATTTACTCAGCCATTCTTCATTATTATGTGATTTTAATTTTGTATTTTCCTTTTGTAATTCTAATATTTGTTATTCTTGTTTTTCGAACTTTAAGTGTATGTATTCAATTTTTTATGTGTCAGTTATATATATATATTTTCACCTTTAGTATCTGGTGTATTTTTAGAGTCTTTCTTTCTTATAGGTTAATACTTGTATTTTTTTTCTATTATACTTTTTTCATGATTTTTAAGAAATGTAATTACACTATGTTCTTTATGTTTGACCCTTAGTCGAATTTTGGAAAACGTGCTCCGTTTGTAGTTTCATCGATTCCATTGGCACCGGGTGACTTATATGACTTAGTAGAGCCTTTGATTCGACTCCTGAGGCAGGCCGGTGTGTTTTGGGATTTTGTTTGTAAAAATTGTGAAATTAGAACTTATGTGTTGACTTTAGTTAAACCTGAGCCTTAGAGACCTTTTTCGGAAAATCCAAGTGAGCGAGCAGGTATGGAATGTGTTTTCAAATAGGCTATCATGTTTGGTTGGTGTCCGGACAGAGGTTTGGGAAACTTAGGTTGTTGTTGTTTGCTGGTGTCCATGCTGGTGGTCAGTTTTCTGCCTCGGCGGGTCCGCCTCAGCGGAGGCATGGCTCACCGAAGCAAAGTTCCTCTGTTAGTTAAGGATCCGCCGCATCAGATAGTATTCTTACTAGGGCGAATGCGCCTTAGTGGAGGTGGCTTCCGCCGCAGTGAAGGTTCGGAAAGTTAGTAGATTCTGCCCCAGCGGACAGGGCTTCTACCAGAGTGGATCATGGGGCAGATTTAAAGAAGGTTTACACCTAGCATTCATTTCATTCCCCAACATTTATTCCTCTTTGAGACTCGAGCTTGGGAAGCAAGATAGTGAAGAATCCAAGAGATTTTCACCATTATGGTAATCATTCTCCCTTCCATTAACTAGTGTATTACATCTTAAGCATGTGTATTAAATAGGGGGAGGGGGAAAGTGTATACACTTTGTGGAGAATAATAGAGTTTTCATGAAGGATTGGGGGTTGATTCATTGATGCTTATATTATAAACTAGTGTTATATTCACCTAGTAGATGATGTTTATGAGACCAATTTCATGTTATAAATCCTTTTGGAAATTGGGAGAAATTCTAGGGTTAGAATTTGAGCTTTTCTTTAATTCATGAAATTGGAGACTTCTTTGGGCTTTGTTGTTCAATTAACTTGAGATTATGAACATCTAGCTTGTATTAGTACTAATTGGGTAGAAAAGTTAGTATTTTGATAATGTGGGTCCGAGGTCCCTTTGTAACCTAACTTAGGGGATTTTAGGTAACATTAGACAGTAATCTCATTATACATGATGTAATTGATCAGATTGAGCTCGTGAGGAGGATCAACAGAAAGAAAAGGCAATTGCGTGTGTCTTCGACTTCATTCAGGCAAGTTGAGACTTTCTAGAATTCAGTATAGTGTTATGTGTCGGTATGCTAATTAACTAATGGGAATAATGGAAACTTAGGGGTCATGTATTAGTGAGGTGATGAGCACTAATACGGGTATCGGGCGAACATAACTTGATAATTAATTAACTAATAGTATAGCAAGTGAAGGAGTTTATGTGTTTAGCCTTTAAGCCACGATGTGCGGTGTAAGTCCTCTTAATTTTGTATGCTTACTGTTTACTTGGGCTTGTAGCCATTGATATGACATCCTGATTTTACTGTCATGCATTCATCACTCTACACATCATCTGAACACTTGATTAAGACTGATAAATATTGATAAATTGAATATGTCGATTACATGGTGTATTCATATCCATATCATTCATACATTATATATACTTGGCATTGGTTACTGGTATAACCACTGAGAATGACTTGAGAAGTCGGATTAAGGGATATGATAAATGTTTATGAGAGTGATGACTGATATGACACTTCATCCATAGAACCGGTATCCGATGGGATCAGATGGGTATATGGATCTCATGAGTCCCCCATGGATCACGTGATAGCTACTGCAGTAGCATGTGTGTACCAAATATTTGTGGTCATTTGCATTCATACATATCATTCTGCATTGCATTCATTTATATTATGATAATTGATGTTTTATGTGCCATGACTAAACTTTATCATACTTGTGATCTTTAATTGCTAGAAGGAATAATGTTAGATTATGTTGGATATGGTATGAGACTTGAGTAGAGTAACTTGAGGGATCTAGACGTCCTGAATGGGGTTAGCTTGGACTTGTGTTATGTGTGACTTGAGAGCACTTATACGTGACTGTACTGCAGATTCATTATAGGTTGGTTAACTGATTGATTCTTATGCTTAAGTAACTAACTAGTAAAGAGATGTATCGGGAAGTACCAGCCCTCGCCACTGTTGTATCTAGGGTCGGTCGACGATGCTTGATGAGTACACGTGTTTTCCATACTTATTCTATGCTTGTTGCACTCTATGTGCAGGTACTGAGCCAGGAGGCGACACCGGAGCAGCTTGATCCCCTCATCAGCGATCGTGATATTGGAGTCCAGTGTGAGTCGCAGCTTCTTCCCTGACACTGAAACTCCATTCCTCCTTGATATTATGTTTTGCTATCCACAGACGTTATTTTCAGACCTTTTTATATATATTTCTATTATCCAAACTTGTATTCCGATATAGAGCTTGGTACTCATGACTACTAGATCACTTGGAATTTATTTCAGACTATGTATTTATATCTTTAGATTTGTTAATTATTCCTCTTTAACTTCCGCATTTAATTTTTGTTTTTCATATGATGTTGGTTGGGTTCACCTACGGGTTAGGGTAGGTGCCCACAAATGGAATTTTGGATCGTGACATTATAGATCACATGAAGTAGGTTCATCTGAGTAATAACAAGTCATTAATGATTAAATGCACTATTAAATTATGTCTCTTCCTATGATGCGTGAATATAGTGCAATACTTCAAGGCAAAGTGAGGTTGATTAAATTTTTAATCTAATTCATATCATTTATAAGTGGTGTATTTCTATGTAGAATACACTATATCATTGGACTTATATGAGTGTTGAGTGGTGCCGCTTCTATGAAATTATGAAAACAATCTCTAAAGCACACATGAATACCATGACACACGCACATGGCCACTTAGCGCAAAATTGCGATAACGACAAAGATTGTGCGAGTATAATGTGATAGAATAAGACTGTGAGTTTATAAAAGAATTGTTGGTTCATGGAAGTTCTAAACTTCACCAATTATTCTCTATGTTTAATTTATTTTATGTAGGTTTGGTTCATAGTCTGCAGATACCAAATTCAATGCATTGTACTCGTATGTAAAAAACGCAGGAAAACTTATTTCACTCTATTTCTTATTATTATTTTTGAGATATGCAGGGTATATTGAAATATAATATAATATCTCAAAATAATAACCTTCTTTAAAACTTTCGTACATTCAATTTGCCTTAATAGCATTATTTTGAGAATTTTTCTGTTGTTTCCATTCATACGTTTTTCTTCCAAATAATAGAATATCTCATATTGCTTGTTAATGAGCAGTATTATCAATTCCTCCAACGTTCTGTTCTACTAAATTATAGACCATTGTCCTATCTTTATTGCCCTTCGTTACCGCCAAACGTTGGAGCATTTCAGCCATCTAATGAGATGGTGTTCCTATCTATATATATTGAGATCTTTTCTTTTGGAAGATAGAATATGACAATATGTAGAGAAATTCCGTATTTCTTTATATATATATATATATATATATATATATCTTTGTAAAATTCGGACTCCTAGTTTTATACTAGAAGATTTTGTTGAATCTTGGAGATACACTCATACCGGGTGAAAAATCATGCATTAAGGACAGTGTCTTTGACATGTCTCCAACTTTCAAGAATTCCCTATAAATTTCGTGATCAAGTATTTTCCATAAGATTTCCAACAAGACTACGTCGAACATGTGTATGCAATTTTTCGAAATAGAATAATAAACAAACAACTAAATGCACATAAAAGGAAACACTTTAGATACGATCTCTTTAGCGTACAAGATACACCTATCAAGCTTTTTAACATACACCGAAAGAATATATGTATATTTTCAAAATATGAAAATAAACAAACAAATAAAAATAAACACTTTAAAAGTGTAACTTTTAATTTAAAAACTGTAACATAAACCTACCAATATCTTCCAGAAAAATGCCAAAAGGATATCTGCAGGGGATATAAGGGGACCAAGAGAGCTCTTAGGTTGAGATTTGGGTCGTGGAACATAGGAACTTTGACGGGTAAGTTGATAAAATTAGTGAATTCTTAAGAAGCAGAAGATCAATGTAGCTTGTGTGCAGCAACCCAAATAGGCAAGTACTAAGACCTTGGATGTAGATGGTTATAAGTTATGGTACTCAGGACGCTCGAGGGGAAGGAACGGAGTAGGCAATTTGGTGGACAGGGAACTCAGGGATCAAGTAGTGGAGGTTAGGAGAGTGAATGATAGGATGATGGCCATTAAGATGGTTTTGGGAGAGTTAACTTTTAACATAATTAGTGCATATGCGCCACATATGGGTTTGACTGAAGAGGACAAAACATGATTCTAGGTGGAGTTGGACCAGGTTGTGAGGGGTATCCCGCATACTGAGAAGATAGTGTTAGGAGGTGATTTTAATGGTCACATAGGGGATACTACATAAGGTTATGGTGATGTGCATGGCAGTTTTGGCTTTATGGATAAGAATGTCGGAGGAGTGTCACGTTTGGACCTTGAAAAAGCTTTTGACTTGGTCATAGCTAACTCGAGCTTTCGCAAGAGGGAGGAACACTTAGTGGCCTACCATAGTGCCGTGGCGAAGACCTAGATAGATTACTTGATCCTTCTAAAGGGTGATAGAGGTGTTTGCAAGGACTGCAAGGTTATTCCAAGTGAAAATCTGACAACCCAACATAAGCTTGTGGTTATGGACTTAGAGGTCAAGATAAAGAAAAAGATGAAGGTTGCTCATGATCGGCTGAGGATTAGATGCGGAGACGTGACTGGGTCAAATCTCATGAGATGGAGAAGAAGTTGGTGGCAATGTGGGCTTAGGGAAATAGTAGGAACGCCGATAGTATGTGGACTAGGACAATCGAATGCATTAGGGAAGCAGCTAGAGATGTGCTAGGTTATCGAGGGGCAACTTAGGAGGATGTAAAGGGATTGGTGGTGGAATGGAGAAGTTCAAGGAAAACTAGAAGTTAAGAATGATGTCTATGTGGTGCTAGTGGAGAGCGTCGATAAGGAGAAAAAGAGTAGGAATAAGGAGATATATAAGACAGCGAAGAAGGAAGCAAAGCTAGAGGTCACGACGGCTAAAACAATAGCTTTTGAGTACTTGTATGAAGAACTCGAGCGCAAAGGTGGGGATAGGAAGTTGTATAGGCTCACCAAGACGAGAGAGAGGAAGTCTCGTGACCTGGATCAAGTGAAGTGCATCAAGGACGAGAATGGAGAAGTGTTGACAAAAGATGCACACATTATATGGCAATGGCAGACATACTTCAATAAGTTTTTGAATGAAGAAGGGGATAGAGATATCATGCTGGGGAGTTAGAGCATTCCGAGAGTCGTTGAGACTTTGGGTATTGTAGGTGCATAAAGGTTGCAGAGGTTAGGGGTGTTATTCGTAAGATGAGGAAATAAATAGCGACCGGGCCAGATGAGATCCCGGTGGACTTTTGGAAGAACGCAGGGGAGGCAGGTACAGAGTGGCTAATTGAATTATTTAATGTCATATTTAGGACGTCCAGGATGCCAGAGGAATGGAGGTGGAGTGCAATGGCCTCGTTGTACAAGAACAAGAGTGATATCCAAAATTGCAATAACTATAGGGATATCAAGCTGCTAAGCTACATAATGAAAGTCTGGGAGAGGATAGTCAAGATGAGGATGAGGAGGGATGTGTCGATATCTGAAAACCATTTTGGATTCATGCCACGATGCTCGACCACAAAAGTTATTCATCTTGTTAGGAGATTGGTGGAGCAGTATACAGGCAAAAAGAGAGACATTCACATGGTGTTCATTGATTTAAATAAGGCATATGATAAATTCCCTCGGGAGGTCCTTTGGAGATGTTTGGAGTCCAGAGGTGTGCATGTGGCCTACATCAGGGAGATTAAGGATATGTACGAGGGTTCCAAGACCAGGTTAGGACAGTCAAAGGTGATTCTGCACACTTTTCGGTCGTGATGGGGTTACATCAAGGATCAGCACTTAGCCCATTTCTATTTGCCTTAGTGATGGACGAATTGACATGATATATTCAAGAGGAGGTGTCATGGTGTATGTTATTTGCAGACGATATAGTTCTGATTGACGAGACACGCAGTAGGGTTAACTATAGGCTGGAAGTTTAGAGATCGACCTTAGAGTCTAAAGGTTTTAGGTTAAGTAGAACTAAGACGGAGTATATTGAGTGCAAGTTCAGTGACGCGTCACAGGAGGAGACAGGTGTGGAATTGAAGATTGAGGCACAAGCTATACCCAAAAGAGGAAGCTTCAAGTATCTTGGGTCTATAATGAAAGGAGATTGATGATGATGTCGCACACCGTATTAGAGCAGGATAGATGAAATGGAGGCTCACCTCTAGGGTGTTTTGTGATAAGAAGTTGTTGCCTAGGCTGAAAGATAAGTTCTACAGAGTGGTGGTTAGACTAGCATTGTTGTATGGGACAGAATGCTGGCCAGTTAAGAACGTCCACGTACAGAAGATGCATGTAGAAGAGATGAGGATGCTCATATGGATGTGTGGCCATACTAGGAGAGACATGATTATAAACAAAGTTATACGGGACAAGGTCAGAGTGGCCTCCGTGGTGGACAAAATGAGAGAAGCGAGACTGATGTGGTTCAGGCATGTGAAGAGGATGTGTGAGGATGTGCCAGTTAGGAGGTATGAGAGACTGGCGATAGCAGGAGTTAAGAGAGGTAGAGGTAGGCCGAAGAAGAACTGGGGAGAGGTGATTAGACAAGACATGACACAACTCCAGCTGACTGAGGACATGACCCTAGATAGGAAGATTTGAAAGTCGAGGATTAGGATCGAAAGTTAGTAGGTAGTTGAGATTTGGCGTGCTGTGTGTGAGAGGTGTAGGAGGCTAGCCTCTCCATCTTCTCTTCTCCCTTTCTTTGTAGTATTATTTAGGTTTCGTGTAGATCCAACTCTTTTGTGTGTATTCCTGTGTTGCTTTATTTGTTTTGTTATTGTGATATCTTGCTGTCTTATTTTCCTTGAATTTCTGCATTAACTATGTTCTTTTGGACTGAGGATCTATCGGAAACAGGATCTCTATCTTTATGAGTAGAGGTTACGTCTGCGTACATCTTATCCTCCCCAAACCCAGTATGTGGAATTACACTGAATATGTTATTATTGTTGAAAATAAACAAAGAAATAAATAAATGGACATAAACCTGCTACTTAAACCTACCAAACTGCAACATAAATGGACTTTAAAAGTGTAACTCTTTAATTTACAAACTGCAACATAAACCTACCAAACTCTTTCAGAAAAATGCCAAAAGGATATATGCAGATTTTCAAAAAATGAAAATAAAAAATAAAAAAATAAACCGTTGGACTACAGACACTTTTGCATTAATACGTTGTACTGCAGCTTATAATATAGTTGTCGCGTCATGATTCACAATTCGCTCCCTTTATTTACTAACTAGTGAATTTGTTTGCGCTTCGCGCACTATAGTAGATTTTAGAATAATCTTTTTTATAAATCAAGAGGAGATAAATTTTATTTTGCTTATAGTTGAAACTTGTTTTCCCTACTAAATAAAACTGATAGAATCATAATATAACTAATAATATTTTAATTAATAATTATGATTATTGTAATAAATGTAATATCTTATGTATATGGTAGGGAAATTAGAATAGATTAGGAGAGTTGATTTAGGCTTGATTTTAGCATATCTTATCTTATCATTACCTTAATTCATACTTGTAATATTGGTATATTTACCACCTCATTGAAAGAAAATGATTGAGGAAAATATTTCATAATTCTTACAAAAACAATTAAGAAAAAGACAATAATATCTACACTTAAGTTGACACCAAAGAAATCGATTTTTTTTGTCTTTTGGAAAGAAACCAATAGAACTCAGTATAGATATTAGCATCAATTCATAGACGATGTCATTCATTCATGAAAAAAAATCGTTATTATTTAAAAATCCATCGGAAAATTAAATAAACAATATAAAGGTATTCTAAAGTTTCATTAAATTTCATACACGTATAGAAATTGTGAATAACCTAATTCTGATACCTTTAATTATTATATGAAAACATTTCATAGTCAACAACTAAAATTCATGGGAGGAAGATCCTAGATTTTCATAAGCATCTATAATAATTTCTTGAAACTTTACTACTAATAATTCAAATAATGAATAATCTAATTATTCTTTTTTTAAACTACTCATAACTTAACATTTATTTAATACGAACAAAAACTACAATACTCAAAATCAAGGAAGAAATGGGAAGGGAAAAAGAAAGCCAAAAACGTAGGAAAAAGAAGAAGCAAATTACTCTTTCCAAAAGGAAATAATCCATGCAACAATATTGGTTCTCATAATAAATTTGAACAATTCGCTTGTGAAACAACTTCAACGATATCTTCAAAAATTAAACAATCCAATTCTAATGAATTTATACACCAATCAACCTGGATGAACAACAAATAAATTAATAAATATGAAAAATTTAAACAAAAAAAAGAAGAAGAAGAGGAACTCCACAAACTAATGGAAAGCTAAGGGATCCGCAACTGCTACAAAAAGGTGAAAGGTCATACGCATAAAAATAAATACTTGACGTTTCAGTTTATTATTAATGTAGCAGATAAATGAAAAGAATGAGTAAAAAAGCAAAAAAATCATGAAAAAAGATAAATATTGTTAGGGTTCGCTTTTTATACGGGTTAGCACATAAAAAGCTATTAAGAATTTGGATGGTGCTCTAAATTAGATAATTTATTTTAGAGTCACCACCTAATTTATAGGTAAATTAGGAAAACCAATGTAAAGGAGTTTATTCAAATTCCTTTGAAAAATCCTATCTAAAAAAGAGTCAAGGTAAGGGTTGTGGTGATCCTAGGAAGGTGTTAGCACCTCGGTATTAAGGATCCGTAGAATACGATTGACCTATGAGTTCTATAGCATGCTTTTGAAAGTGATTAAATTGTTTAAGTTTTAAAATCCACAAAATACGTGTCTTTTTTCATGTATTCAAAACTCAAGATTTTATTTGAAAACGCAGAGTTAAAACTTCCGCCAAAATGTTATGCACAAGATTTTTAATTAATTTAGTTTTCGGACTTAGAACACTAAAATGTGAATTTGAGTAGAACTCCACATTTAATCCAATTATTTAATTATTGTACACTTGCATCCTTTGTTAAAAATCCTTTTTTCAAATCTCAAAAATGGTGTAGTTTTGTTTTAATTGACAAGTTTGGTTTTTGAAAAGAGATTAAAAAAAAAAGTGGTTTCCTTTTTATTCTTAGAATGCTATAATGCCCAAGTCAACATTATATTCTACTTTTCAAAATCCTCAACTTAATTCAAGTCCAAGATAAGGTTTTATTTGTCCAAAATCATTTATCCTATTGGGCTCAGCCCGGACTATAATTTAAATAAAAGTGTTCCTATTTTAAGCCCAATTTTAGTTCAACATGTCGTTGGTTTTTGTATCACTCAGGCCCAATACTTTGGGTCCTCAAATCAGTCCATTTCAAGCTTAAATTATATTTTTAAAGTCCAAAACCCTTTTTTACACTTAATAAAAAATCAGTCTTCCCTTTCCAATTTTTAAATATCCAAACATCTATTTTTTTCAAACCAAACAGCCCTTTTTATTCCCGTCATTTAATTTTAAACAAGATTTAAAAATTACTTGGGCGATCTAAACTAAACGATATACACATCGTTTTGCCTATCCTAGATCCCAACCATAAGTAAAGTTTTAATATTTATCAAAATAGTTTATTACAAACAACACATACATATATACAAATAATGAAATTGAAACAGAGATTGAGTTTAGGCTGGTGGGCCTAACGAAAAACACTTGTTGGTTATTTTTACCCATAGTTGGACCTTCAATGCAAATGTTAGCTTCTCTTTTTATTTTTTATCTCGGTCGGCAGTCTAGATTGGGCCTCAGTCCAATAAGTAATACTGTGAAGGCATGACTTGATGAAGAGGAGAATAGGCCGAGTAAGGGCCCATTCCATGATGATGCAGCGGGAAACAAACAAAGGGGAAACAAAAGCCCAAGTTACAGAGTATCATGGACTCGTCATTTAATTAATTCATGCAAGTAAATAAAATAAACAGTCCACAATCAAGAGAATTTTATTCAAAATTAATGGGCTACCCCAAACTAATCAACATCATTTAAAAAAAAGGATAAGAATGTAAACAGTGGACCTGTCCCAATATGTAATTCGTAAAGAAGAAAGTAGAAGAAATTATCAGAAATGGGCCAAGCCCACCAAACACACAGTACAATACTTATGAGTGATATACAAAGTGATATATAACCTGTATACTTTCATATGCTAAGTATATAAGGTATACAACTTGTATACTAAAGTGTATATTGATGCATATATTCGACTAACATAAGCATTAAGATGCAAAATAAAATAGGAGATGCATAGCAACTGTCCTACTTTTCTTATAGCCTTGGGCACTGAACACATGCAATCAAGGTAACATTAATTCTACATATACCATCACATTCATAAAGGAGGGGAGAAAATAGTCATGATGCAGTGATAGATATGAGGGAACAGGAAGCACAAGACTTGACTTAACCAAAACAGGAAGATACATAGGAGAAAACTTATTCATAATAAAGAGGACTAAATTGAACCCAGCGCAGAACAATTATGAAGAAAGGAAGGGAAAATGACCTACATGTTTATGTGACTACATATTGAATCTGTGATAGTCCGAAATACTCTTTAGGCATGTGCATTTCTAATCAAGGCTAGCAATACAATCAAACTAACCCTTGAAATTTCACTTAGAAACCAATGGGAAGATGCAAAGGGGAAGAAGGAGGTACAGTCAGATTCTGAGAAAATATAGTATGATACAATCTTGATCATTCTTGGCTAAACAGATTAACTAAACATCACCCATTTTAGATCATTTCTTATCCTGACAGAGACTAGGTCACACATTGCAAGCTTATTCAGTACATTCAAATCAAGTATAAACCTCCACAAGCCAACACTTACAGTGGATTGAAAGTGGTAGTTGAGCCAAGATTAAGATTCATTCCTCGAATGTATATTCGAGAGAACACTCGGATTCTCAGTGATATTAGGTTGACTAAGTCGTTGGCCAACGCAATAGACATATTTAGAATATGGTTTAGTCATCAACTAATATAGATGAGATACAATGATTAAGCCATTTGGATAGACACTTGACAAATCCTAAGCTTGATCGGGTGTGTCGTGAATGAAAGGATTTTATCTTACCACATAAAGGTTAAGTTTACTGGATTCGCGTAAACGTACTTCACATATTGAGTTCGTCTTCTGGCGCAGTCTAGGAGTTCCGTGTAGACCTTAATTTGATTAATGTCGATATGAAAAGGCATGTAGGTTCACACTATGTCGATTGTCCGTTTCGATCTAAGGATGTATTGAGAGAATAATTAAATGTTCGATTTGGAATCAAGATATTTAAATGAATGATGATTGTTTTAATTAAGTCAAAATTAGATTTTGGATTTAATTAAGAATGCATGAAAAATAAATCGAGACAGTGCAGGAGCACGTCGAGCGCCGCGACGCCCATACCCTAGGGTCGCGGCGCAGTTCAGGTGCATGTCGAGCGCCGCGACGCCCATCCGTAGGGCCGCGGCACCTTTGCCTCGAATTTTGAGCCATGCCCAAGGTCAAACCCTAATACTGTTTTGACCTATTTTTCAACTATAAATAGAGGCATTCACCTCATCATTTATACACCAATTCTAAAAATCATTCTAAGCCTTAGAGACTTAGAATCAAATACTCTCTCGAATCTCTGCCGGATTTCCTAGCTTTCCGAGGAGAAATACATTGAATCTTGGAGCTTGCAATTGGAAAGGTAATCGTGTGTGCACCTCACAGTTGATAAAGATTCTAGATAATTATAACTTGTAAGTATATGTTTTATGTTACAAGTTTCATTGTTGTATAACCATACTAGAAATTATTGTTGGGGTAAGTAAGAAACAAAACTTTTAAACTTCTGTTGTGCCTTACTTATGTGTTTTGAACCCAACAAAAACCCTACAGTGGTATCAGAGCTCAGACTGATTAAATGGTTATATAACAATTGAGTAATATAATGAAATGGGTTAAACATAAAATTGGATTAAAACGAGTTTTCTTGAAATCCTAAATGTCTTGAACAAATGTTGACCTTTTGATTTCACCCTAAATTATCTCCTACACTAACTCGTGGAAGTCATTCCACTCTAACTTGAGGAAGTCATTCCACTCTAACTCGAACTAAGCCAAAGTGCGTTGTCCGGCTCATTGCACGATGCACGGCTAAGAACGAGTAAGAACGGATGATGGTCGATATGGGCGTTATTTATAATGGTGGGTGATGATAAATGACCTGTGGTTTGATCCCTAAATTGGATTTAGGGATCGAACGATTCTGAGAATCAACATAGAAATATTTGTCAGGACATGAGCGTCGCGACCCTATGGTAGGGCGCCGCGGCGCTTGCTAGGGTTTCAAAGTGGCGCCGCGAGCCGCGGTGCTAATGCCTCGTTTCAAAAACATGAACTCACTAGACAACAGGCACTGCGACTCCATGGTGGAGCGTCGCGACGCTAATGCATTTGCAGAAGCAGAAATGTTTCTGCCTCTGTAGCGCCGCGACTCTATGGTGGAGCGCCGCGGTGCTAATGCATTTTTCAGAAGCCGAAAGGCTACTACCACAGTGGCACCGCGACACTAATGATTAGCTTCGCAGCCCCACCTGTCCAGAAACAAAAAAAAATTCCAGAGTTCAGAATGTTTAACCCAAGATTATTATTATACAGTATATTATTTGATAAGTATATTGTTTATGTGCTAAATGTCTATTTACATTTCTAGAATAGTGTCCGCTATAACTGTCTGGGCAGGCGACGCCTAATGTTTGATTAAACCATCTTCTATCATGCATATTGGGTTGACGGTTCTCAAACTATATGTGTTATTAGTTTTGCATTATGTTAAGATGTCATATTGGATATGACATAAAAGAGTTGATCTTGGTTAAAACCCCGAATTCAAATGTTCCCCAAAACTTTAAATACAAGTCTATATTAAAACGCGTCGTCCATTATAATTGTTAGAGTGCAAAATCCTTTTCAGTGATACGAGTATTTATGCCAAAGAATTTGCTCTAAGTCTACGAGGACCCAGACTCTTTCATAGATGTGTTTTAATGTAAAAGTAAATGATAAACTTTGTGAGTATTTACACCAAAGTGTTTGCTCACAAAGACCAAATTTGCTTAGGTATACATAAACACAGTCGTGTAATGGGGTTGACTTGCTTAGACAAATCTTGGCGCCAAAGTGTCGGACTAATCTAAGGATGCAAGATTAAATGTAATAATTTGATCAACCAAGAGTTGCGAATAAGTTTTGCAATTGGTTTAGAACCTACCAAGATATGTTGTTGAAGTTATCAGCCAAAGCAAACACGGAAATAGCATAGGCTTGGATCTTGGCCCATTATGACCTCAATTAATATAGGTCTGTATTCTACCATGGGGTCATAGAAGTATGTTAAAATAGTGGGAGCTAATTAAATAAAAGGCCTTGTTGATTAGCCTAAATGAATATGTATAATAGGAAATAGATTTTGAAATTGATTTCCGGTCTATCTAATTCTTTAGATTATAAAAGATGTCGAGCTTGTCATTGAAAATGTTGATTGAGATGAATAAACTTACTGGACCGAACTACCTTGGCTGGCTAAGTAATTTGCGAATAGTATTGAGACAAGAGAAAATAGAATACGTGTTGGACACGGTGTTCCTAACAATCTCTGCGACAGATTCTGACGAATATGCCTCTTTTGATAAATATGCTTACCAGAAACATCTAGATGATGCCATTTCGGCTTAATGTGTAATGTTGTCTTCCATGTCTATGGAACTTCAGAGACAGCATAAGAACATGGGGCCAAATAAAATGCTAGAACACTTGAAGAGTCTCTATGACTCTCAATCCCAGACAATGGAATATGAGTTGCTAATATAACTCTTCAAGTGTAAGCTCAATGAAGGGGACCCGGTCTCACAACACATGTTGAAGATGATAGGGCTGATAGAGAGGCTTGCTTCGATCAGAACGAAGCTTGAAAAGAATGTCGCTACCACCCTCATCCTGAACTCTCTCCCTCGTTCCTTTGAGAACTTCATAGTGAATTTCAACATGAATGGAACGAAAGCAACTTTGCCGAAGCTGCACAACATGCTTAAGACCTTTGAGTCCTCCACTTCCAAAGGCAAAGATATGCTCATGGTTAGCTCTTCTAGCCTACCCAAGTCGAAAGGCAAGGAATGACAGAAGAAGAAGGGCAAGGCAATCGCTACGCCCTCAGATATGAAGCCCAAGGGAGGTGTGAAGAAGAAGGTGAGCGTAGCTAAGGATGAATGCCTCAACTGCCATAGGAAGGGGCATTGGAAAAATGACTGCATGACACTAGGAGGAGGGAAAGCACCAGGTGCTCCTGCCTTTGGTGGACAAGGTATGTATGTCATTGAAATAAATATGTCTATAAATAACTCTCATTCCTGGGTATTGGATACCGTTTGTGGCTCACACATTTGTATAAATGTGCAGGGGCTAACTGATAGCAGAAAGGTTGGACCGAGAGAGGTAGACCTACGCGTTGGAAATGGAGAACGAGTGGATGCTGAGCGCGTAAGGACTTATATATTAAATTTACCTTTCGGCTATTTTTTAGTGTTGAATGATTGTTTTTAGGTTCCCTCGTTAATGAGGAATATTATTTCTATCCCAATGTTGGACATGGAGGGCTTTTCCTCGTATATTTATAATGGCAGTCACGTACTGTCTTTTAATAATGTTATATATGGAACTACTCCTCTTGTGGATGGATTATATACACTGAACTGTAGTCGAGAGATATTCAATGTACAAAATAAATGAGCCAAGACAAGTAATAGAAACTCTACCTACTTATGGCACTGCAGACTTGGTCATATCAATGAATCAAGAATAGAAATATTTGACTTGGAGTCTTATGGTAACTGCGAATCATGCTTGAGAGGAAAGATGACCAATAAACCAATTTCTGGGAAAGGTGTGCGGGCTAAGAAAGTGCTTGAGTTGGTCCATACTGATGTATGTGGGTCATTTTCGACTCAAGCTAAAGGAGGCTTCACATACTTCATCACTTTTACTGACGACTTCACAAGGTATGGGTATGTGTATCTTATGAGACACAAATTCGAGGCTTTTGAGAAGTTCAAGGAGTACAGTCGGAAGTAGAGAAGCAACTTGCAACAAGTATCAAGACCCTTCGATCGGATCAAAGAGGTGAGTACTTGAGCAAGGATTTTCTAGATTACTTAAAGCTGCATGGAGTCCAATCTGAATAGACACCTCCAGGAACGCCACAGATGAATGGTGTTGCCGAAAGGAGAAACTGAACCTTATTGGATATGGTTCGATCCATGATGAGCTCCTCAGCTCTACCGACATACCTTTGGGGACATGCTATACAAACCTCTATATATATTCTGAACAGGGTTTTCTCCAAGTTAGTAAAAAAGACACCCTATCAGATATGGTGTGGCAAGAAGCCAACTCTTAAACATATGAGACCCTGGGGGTGCCCTGCATATGTTAAGAAGATGCTCACTGACAAGTTGAAATTTAAAAGTGAGAAATGTTACTTCGTGGGGTATCCAAAGAAACTAAGGGATACTACTTCTATCTTTCTAGAAAACATAAGGTCATTATTTCCAGGAACACAACTTTCCTTGAAGAAGAATATGTCTACAGGGAACATATCTGCACAGAGATAGAACTTGAAGAAATTCAAGAACCACAAGATAACATAGAAAATGAACCCTTGTCGAAAGACCTAAACAAGGATTCAGTGGGAGTATCTGGTGAAGATTAGGTACTTAGAGTACGCCCTTCAGCCAGTGGGAGTGCTGTGAGAGATAGTGCAGAAGTGCAAGACTCTCATACACAACCAATGGAAAATGATACAATAGTTGTTTATCATCCCATTCAGGAAATACATGAAAATGAAATTTCTGAAAGCTCTCAAGGTGATGGATTGTCCAACACACAAAGACCTTCTCACAATCAGAATGCAATAAACACTAAAACACAGAATACTCAACTCCGTAGGACCATTAGGACTCATCGTCCGCCTAAAAGACTTAATCTCCTTGTTGAAACACACAATGAGATAGATATTCCTGATGACGATGAACCTACAACCTACAACGAATCTATGTTAGACATTGATTCACAGAGATGCCAAGAAGTCATGAAATCTGAGATGGACTCGATGTACATAAATCAAGTTTGGAACTTGGTTGATTTGCCAACAGGGGTTAGACCCATAGGATGCAAATGGGTCTTCAAGAAGAAGATTGATGCATATGGCAAGCTACAGACTTATAAAATAAGATTGGTGGCTAAAGGTTATAATCAATGGCCTGGGGTCGATTATGATGAAACCTTTTCACCTGTTGCTAAGATTAAATCCATTCGGATTTTGCTTGCAGTAGCTGCATATTATGACTATGACATTTGGCAGATAGACGTCAAGACTGTTTTCCTCAATGGTAATCTAGTTCAGGAGGTGTATATGAAACAATATGAGGGTTTTTCAATTGAGTCCAAACCAAATGATGTATGCAAGCTATAAAAGTCCATTTATGGGCTTAAGCAAGCCTCGAGGAGTTGGAACATTTGCTTTGACAAGGCTATCAAGTCATTTAATTACGTCAGAAGAAAAGAGGATTCATGTGTTTATAGTATACGCAAGGATGGGAGTATTGCCTTCATTATCATATATGTAGATGCCATATTAATAATGGGAGACAATAAGACTCTTCTGCAATCAGTCAAAGAGTGGTTGTCCAGTACCTTCATGATAAAGGATTTAGGTGAAGCCTGCTACATTCTGGGGATTAGGATCTATAGAGATAGACCTAACAGATTGTTGGGGTTGTCACAGTCAGTCTACATAGACAAAGTGGTTAGACGTTTTTCTATGGAAAATTCCAAGAAAGGCGGTCTACCTATGGGACAAGACATCAAGTTATCTAAGAAGGATAGTCCTTCTAATACTATAGAACTTGAACGCATGAAAAGGATCCCATATGCTTCGGCTCTAGGATCGATCATGTATGCCATGACCTGTACTAGGCCAGATGTGGCCTTTGCACTTAGTATGACTTGCAAGTTCCAGCAGAATCCTGGGGAAGAACACTGGAAAGCAGTCAAGAGTATTCTTAAGTATCTTAGATGAACTAAAGAATATTTCTTAGTCTATGGTGGACAAGGGAAGCTGGTATGTACTGGGTACACTGATTCTAGCTTCCAGACAGATGTTGATGACTACAAATCTCAATCAGGTTACACATTCATTTTCAATGGTGGAGCAGTAAGCTGGAAAAGTTCCAAACAAGCTACAACCGCTGATTCAATAACATAGATGAGTACATTGCTGGATCGGAAGCTGGTAAAGAAGTTGTCGCGATATCTGAGTTCCTGAAAGAACTAGGGATTGTTCCAAGTGCCATAACGGTTTATTGTGACAACACTGGTGCGATTGTGCAAGCTAAGGAACCAAGATCAACCAACAGAAACAAACATATACCAAGGAAGTACCACATACTCAGGGAGATGGTAGGGACTGAAGAGATTAGATTAGACTATGTTCCCACAGACGATAATCTAGCTGACCCATTCACTAAACCATTAAGCTTAGTCAAGCATAATGGTCATTTTAAAAATATGGGCATTAGATATGTTGGAGATTGGCTCTAGGCCAAGTGGGAGATTGAAAGTATATTTATGTCCTAGAGACAATCTGTATTAGGACAAATGTACTTTATACACATTCATATTATTATTAATGGAGATTAATATTTTGGCATTTGCAATTATTGAATTGTTATTTGATTGTTTGTAATTATTCATTAATGTGCATCCCTTGAGCTTACGTTGTCATTAATAGAGTGAGATATTCATGATAGAGCGTAACTCTTAAAATATCCTCGACTAATGATCATCGAGAATGGGTTATTGATGATATGTGATAAGTTGACATATGGTCTGCATCACATCCTTAGAGGATGTAGCATGTCTCACCTGCTATGAGTAATGGCTACTCGTGATGGACACATGGATACTTTGGACGTATTGGTATACCCTGCTGATATATTGTTTGTTATACTTGTCTAAAGTATGATCAGCGTGTGGGAGATAGAAGTCCTTAGACTTGAGGTCAATACGCGCCTTGTCTACAAATTAATGTACTTTGATCCCGTCCTAAGCTTAAATGCCTTATAGGTTGAGATACGGCTTGTATTGGGTACATTACGATGTGGATTGAAGGTGGTAGTTGAACCAAGATTAGGATTCATTCCTCGAATGTATATTCGAGAGAACACTCGGATTCTCAGTGATATTAGGTTGACTAAGTCGTTGGACAACGCAATAGACACATTTAGAATATGGTCTAGTCGTCAACTAATATAGATAAGATACAATGATTAAGCCATTTGGATAGACACTTGACAAATTCTAAGCTTGATCGGGTGTGTCATGAATGAAATGATTTTATCTTACCATATAAAGGTTAAGTTTATTGGATTCGTGTAAACGTACTTCATATATTGAGTTCGTCTTCCGGCTCTGTCTAGGAGTTTCGTGTAGACCTTAATTTGATTAATGTCGATATGAGATGGCCTGTAGGATCACACTATGTCGATTGTCTCTTTCAATCTAAAGATGTATTGAGAGAGTAATTAAATGTTCAATTTGGAATCGAGATATTTAAATGAATGATGATTGTTTTAACTAAGTCAAAATTGGATCTTGGATTTAATTAAGAATGCACGAAAAATAAATCGAGATTGCACAGGAGCATGTCGAGCGCCGCGACGCCCATACCCTAGGGCCGTGGCGCAGTTCAGGCGCATGTTGAGCGCCGCGACGCCCATACTCTAGGGTCGCGACGCCTCTGCCTCGAATTTTGGGCTAGGCCCAAGGTCAAACCCTAATTTGGTTTTGACCTATTTTTCAACTATAAATAGAGGCATTCACCTCATCATTTATACACCAGTTCTGAAAATCATTGTAAGCCTTAAGAGACTTAGAATCAAATACTCTTTCGAATCTTTGCCGGATTTCCTAACTTTCCGAAGGAGAAATACATTGAAGGTTGGAGCTTGCAATTGGAAGGGCAATCGCGTGTGCACCTCACAGTTGATAAAGATTCCAGATAATTATAACTTGTAAGTATATGTTTTATGTTACAAGTTTCATTGTTGTATAACCATACAAGAAATTATTGTTGGGGTAAGTAAGAAACAAAACTTTTAAACTTCCGTTGTGCCTTACTTATGTGTTTTGAACCCAACAAAAACCCTACACATAAAACACTTATCAAGTTCTTATACTAAGATTTCTGTAACCAAAAATCTACTAATATCAAAAAATCATTTAGTAGGAATTAAAAGAAAGAACTACGTAAAAATACTTGTATCCATAGATCAACTCCCAGAAAATTCTTGTCTCCATCCAAGGCCAAATATTGTAAAGTCATCTTTTTATCTAACACTGTACTCAGGACTCACTGTGAATAGAGTTTTCGTTCCAAAAATTCACTACAGTTAGTAAATGGAGAAAGGATAAAAAATAAATGTGTTGTATAAGTAGGAAAAAACTTGCACAACAGTATAATACCCAGAAGGTGCAAAAAAACATAAAAAGAAAAAGAAGAAAAGCAACAAAGACTATGGCCTTCAAAATACATGTTCCACGTTTGGTCTACTGACAAAATCAAAACAAAAATTAGTTAGCAAAAATGAAAACTTAATTAATATTGTAGCAAATACAATCTAAACTATCAGATTCATGAGAGGTACTATTATGTATTAGTTCAATTGTTGCTTAAATTTGGTTAGTAGAACTCACCATTTATATATGTGAAGGAAGTTGAAAATGGACATCGTGGCAGAAATATGGATTCCCAGGTTATGTTTTTTTTAACAACCAGGTTATGTTTTGGATAGAGACTTTTAGGTTGTCCGATGAAAATGAAAGAATTGAAACTGAAACACCATACTCTATTATTCTTAAATGTGTTCATCCTTTAATTGATAAATGAATGTAAACAATTATTATAAATTTATTGATAGAAGTAACCTTATTTTTCAGCAATTATTTAAGAAAAATATAAGAGAAAGGGTTAAAATTTTGAAATTATGAAATTAATTACTAATACTAATTAAGAGTAAAATATTTTTACTAAAAGTTATGAAGATGACTTTTTAAATTCAAATAAAATAATTAAAAATGATAAAAAGCCAAAAAAGAGAAAAAAGATAAATAATAGAGAGGTGCCACATCGGATTTTATATTCCTAGCTTTATATTATATATGGATTGATATTGATGATCGGCTAAGGTGGACAAATGGTGTTTTTTGAGTTATAAATTGTGTTACATATTTTTGTGTGTGTATGAGTTAGGAAATATTGTCACGTTTATAACTTCAGAAAACAATATGCACCAATCCCTATAGAAAGTATGATGTATTGGAATTTATTTTAGAAGTGATTCAAAATTTAAAAGTATCTTTTGAAAAGACATAATATATTGTGAAAAGGTGTTACCCATTCTTAAAGGATACATATATTCATCGGTAGTTGTCCCTGTTGGAAATTTGCCTTTGGCGGGAGTTGCGACGGACCAACTTTAACGGCTTAAACACTAGTGTTACGTATGTTGGAGAATTCGGTTCTTCACACATGCATGATCTACTAAGTACGTAGATAACCGTAGGGCCAAGAATCGTCAAATTTCATTGAGAAATGAAAGATATTGGTCCACGAAGTAAGGTGTTTGAAGCATGGAAAGTGTGGTATTGTGTTCAATTCTCCCTCATCGGTAGAGGAAGAAAGAATTGTTGTGTATATAAGACTCGAAATTGGTTTGGGGTTTGGGACCCCAAGGGGTATCCCATGTGTTTAAAGGAGGGAGGACCTAGATGTGCTTCGGTTCGAGGAAAGACCACACGCGCGCCGCCGCCCGCCTGTCCCGTCCGGTCCGGTTCCGATTCCGGTTCCGGGTTCCGGGTTCTCGGGTTCTCGGGTTCCGGGTTCTCGGGTCCTCGGGTCCTCGGGTCCTCGGGTCCTCGGGTCCTCGGGTCCTCGGGTCCTCGGGTCCTCGGGTCCTCGGGTCCTCGGGTCCTCGGGTCCTCGGGTCCTCGGGTCCTCGGGTCCTCGGGTTGTGGGCTGTGGGTCTTCTGATATTATCTTTTTGGGCCAGAGAACTTTGCCAGAAGTACAGTTTGATCCCAGAAGTTTCCAGATGTACAGTTCGGACCAGAATTCTTTCAGATGTACAGTTTGGCTATTATGGAGGCAATTTTCAGTCCCTCCCTCACCTATATAAACACCCCCTTACACCATTGTTGAGCACTAAGAATAACACTAAGAACAGTGCACGAAATTACACAACCAAAACAGTTTTTTTCCTACAACTTCCAAGCATCATTTCGTTACTCAATATTCTTCACGGTAGCATTTGAGTTTCCTTTGCTCAAGTGTTCCATTGCTGTTTTATCTTGGGAGACAAATTGTCCAGGACGTATAAAGGATACATACGGGACAATATTGTCTTAAGGACAGAGTGCCACACTCGACTCAGCAAAAACAGTTTCCATTTTTCCGTCTTCAACAAAATTGTAATTTCAGTTTTGTGGTTCTATTGTAATTTTCAGATTACTAGTTGAATTATTGAATCTTTGTTTATCCTTTCGAATACTTGTAATAGTTATATACTTCCCGTACTGCTTTATAAAGTACCATAGAGCAAAAATACCCAACAACTTAAGACAATATTGTATAGTATTACTATTAGTGTTCGAAAGATGTCGGTCAAAAGTTGTGTGACCAAATCTGGATATGGCAATGGTTTTCTGGTAGAAGAGAGTGATGATGATGAACGTGTTCATGGTGTCACCGCTACCAAGACCGGGTGGGAACAAGCGCTCACGAGAGCTCGAGGATGTCAATCGGGACAATAGGAGAAGACTGAAGATGTTATTCTATCTTGCAGCAGAAGGCCTATATCTGTCCCAGTCAAAAGATCCGAATAATGGTAAAGAAGGAACTGGACACTCAGTTTGATGAAGTGACTGAAGTGAGCTAGAATCCGAAATTGGGATAAGTAGTTTTTCTTACTTGTCAAGAATAAAGATTAAATTATGTCTGATTAAAAATGGATTAAAGTAAGGAGGAATATGAAAATAATTTATATTCCTTACGCTTTAAAATCAGAAGTTTAATCTTATCTTCTTTCCCGTTTAAAGATTGGATTGTAAACGACTTTAAAAGATCCGTTCTTTTAAGTGTAATTGTTAAAGTGTGTAAAGTATGTTCGCACATACGATGGAGAAAGATCCACTAACTGTGCGAAAACTGTTACCACTTTTAAGTAAGCGCCAAGAATTATCTGGGCACCAATCTTAACGGAAGGAGTTTAAAAGCTAAAGACGTTGAACCTGTCATACTTGGCAGAAGATTCTTCATAGGATTATATTGGACACTCAGTCATAAAAAGCCTCCGGGCGACTGGAGTGGGCCAAAATTCCTTTGATATGATGATATTGGACACTCAGTCATACAAAGCCTCCGGGCGACTGGAGTGGTGCCAGAATTCATTTCATAGGAAAAGTAATGGACACTTAGTAAGGTGGGCCAGAGTTTCCAAGTCTTAATGATCTGAAGGCCTAAAGAAAGGTAGTAAAGAAATTGGACGCTCAGTCTGCCAAAGCAACTAGAGTGGGCCAGAGTATCGAGATCACATATGATCCGGTTGCGCCCTAACCACGGGCAAGAGGTTGTTCATGTGAAGCAACGCCACCTCTAAAATCAAAGGGGCTGGAGAGGTTGTCCTCAATAGGACTTCAGGGAATGAGATCACTCTAAGATGAGGTGATACATGTCCCTAACTTGGTTTAAGGGACGTTGTTGGTCAAGCTGGTTTGAGACTACTCCAACAGGTCTGTAATAACTAAGAATGGTACAGTATGTCTGTAGCCAATTGAATGATATATTTGTAATCCGTGCATCTATGCCATCATAGATTAAGACACGTTAAATAGCAAGTCATTCAAAAGCTAATGATGTTGAGATTGTTTCCTTCTGTCAACATAAACCCTCAAAATAAATGTGAGGTAGGCGAAGAAGCAAAATCACCTTTCCAAATTCCGTCAAGGGAATAGCGAAAGAAGCACCGCTCCTCTAGAACTTAGTCATACCTACTTGGGTGATTTGAAGTTTATACAAAATAGAGGGGGGAGACAAGTACGTTGTGATCTTCATTGATGATGGTACAACGTATTGAATCCTTTGTTATTGAAAAGCAAATATGAAGTTGTTGAAGCGGATAAGCGCTACAAAGCAGAAGTTGAAAATCAACTAAGCCTACGGATTGAGAAATTGGTAGTGATAGAGGGGGAGAATGTGAAGCATCGTTCATTAAACGATTGTTCATTTCTCACCTCAGTCTAACGGTGTTAGCCAAGCGCAAACCCGTACGCCCAAAATTATGTGGGGCAAGGCGATCCTTACCACTAATGCGATTCTCAACAGAACTCCGCATAAGGATAAGGGTAACCCTCCGTGTGAGACATGGAAAGGATCTCACATACAAATGTTGTGATGTGGGGTGGTTTCATACCTAAGACTGTAGATTGCATATCCACTGGATCTGCAAATAACAGTAGTGTTCATCGCCTTTTGGCGTCAAAGAATGCTGAATTCTTTGGAGATAACTTTCCTTGAAAAGGAAATAGGAGTAATTGCTCAAGGTTAACAAGAACCCGTGAGGGTCTGACTATCCGGAACTAGACGTTCCGTATCTACAGGACTCGAAAGTTGCTGGCTATCCAGAATGTAATATTCCAGATCTGCAAAACTCGGGGAATTCTAGATGTTGAACCGAGACGGAGCAAAGAAGGGGACAAAGACTTGTTCCAATTTTTCTAGCTTGTATGGTTAAAAATGAACCATGGACAATTAACAAATAATTGTCATCTCCAAAAGCGCTGCTTTGGAAAGAAGCTAAAGAGAGAAATATATTCCATCATATAGAACCATACTTGTGTAATGGTTGATCTTCTTCCGGGAAAAGAACCTTTGGGTTGTGAAAAAAGGATACTCAAAAGTGAGTACAAAGTAGATGGATCTATTAACGAGTTCAAAGCCTCGGCTACTTGTACATATGGTCCCCTGTGGGTAGCTTAACATCATGGGCCATTGCAGTCTTGCATGGCATGAATGTTGAAACAGCCTTCCCAACCGGAGAGTTGGAAGAAGAGAATCAGAGTTGATTTGCTGAACTGTTGGGCTTCTTCCTAAACTTTCATTTTGGTCCTTGAAATGTTTACATTTTGGTCCTGAAAGTTTCAGATAAAACAGGAACAATGAATCTGACCACAGAAACATTGACTCTGAAGTTAGAAAGCCAACAGTTGGAGAATCAACAGTCTGAAAGTAAAAGTCGTATTGAAACAAAGTCTCGATATGAAAGATATGGGTATCACAGATGACATCTTAGGAATTGGATTTCCAAGACATCTAACGGACTGGTCGATAGTTGACAGTCTCGTTGAAGCTACCAATTGATATGAATCATAGAACTGATTGGAATCATAGTGCACCCATAGAAAAGGAGCGATATGCACAGGTCATGTGTAGTTCAAAGTATTATACACACTACAACCGACACCGGTATCGTCCTACAAATGAGATCGATTGAACTAAGGTCACCGATGATCTTTAGACATGATCAATAGAAGGCGTTAAGTCGGATATGACGATATTTGAATTATTCGCTTATCTAGGGATTATAGTATTCTGGATGTCCAGCGGTTCTGGGAGAACACAGTGATGCAAACAGGACATCAGATCTGGAGAACACCAAAGCCACAAGTAAATGTGTATGGTGGGTCTTGGAAAATCCTCTAAGTAAACTTGCATCGACCGATTCATGATGGTATCGGAGTTTATCGCTTTATACAAAGCATGAAAGAAGTTGAGTAACTTCACGACTCATTAGAGGACGTCCCTTATTGGGAGAAACCCGTGTCTTCAGCAGTTATATACTGTGGCTAGCCGATCGGCTTTAGGAAGGACACGGATGACGGCGTTTGGACATATCGTCGGGATCCGTTCGGAGACATAAGACCGTATGGTGTTGATCATCACGGGTGTCACTTCTTTATTTACTAACTAAGGGACTACCCGGAGATCAAGTGTTTCGCCTGTCTAGGGGAATGGGCTTAAAACCCAAAATATACGGACCAATACGGTGGAAACCCAACCTTACGAACCTGGAGATCCCGTAATTTGGTTTAATGGGAAAACTAAGTTGTAAAGGTTCGTTGATCGCTTCGGTGGAAGCATGAGCACTTCGGATAGTGATTTCGAAAAGAAACACCAAATCCAAAGTCGTTCCCGCGATAGACGTTAAGTGCTATCTGCAGTATGGGTAAAGGTTAAGTTTTCAAAACCTGTAATGATCCTCAATAGTTGAGGTTAGGTCTTTGGGAAACTTTTAATGGTTCCTAACTCTTGTGAAGTGGGGTATAGCAGGATACCTTGTAAGAGACCACCTATTTAAGTGCGAGGACGGGCCGCCTCAAAATGAACGCACTTAAGAATCCAAGACGTTGACCATGGCCAAAACGGATAAAACATTACGAAGAAGAGAGTAAGAGAATTTGTTGTGTTGGTACCATTGACTTGGCTTACACTAAATACTGACGGTTCAAGACATCACGTTCACCGCGCAGTAAGTAAGTCCGATGGTATTTAACTATGGAAGGTTCAAAGCTGAAGCTACCTCTCCTTATGCAACATCGGTCCGCTGAAATATTGTTGGAAATGAAAAGACACCATGTGAGTGCGCCAAAATCTCTTTCAAGAGGGGATTGTTGGAAATTTGCCTTTGGCGGGAGTTTCGACCAACCAAATTTAATGGCTTAAACACTAGTGTTACGTATGTTGGATAATCCGGTTCTTCACACATGCATGATCTACTAAGTACGTAGATAACCGTAGGGCCAATAATCGTCAAATTTCATTGAGAAATGAAAGAGATATTGGTCCACGAAGTAAGGTGTTTGAAGCATGGAAAGTGTGGTATTGTGTTCAATTCTCCCTCATCGATAGAGGAAGAAAGAATTGTTGTGTATATAAGACTCGAAATTGGTTTGGGGTTTGGGACCCCAAGGGGTATCCCATGTGTTTAAAGGAGGGAGGACCTAGATGTGCTTCGGTTCGAGGAAAGACCACACGCGCGCCGCCGCCCGCCTGTCCCGTCCGGTCCGGTTCCGGTTCCGGGTTCCGGGTTCTCGGGTTCTCGGGTTCCGGGTTCTCGGGTCACGGGTCGTGGGCTGTGGGCTGTGGGTCTTCTAATATTATCTTTTTGGGCCAGAGAACTTTGCCAGAAGTACAGTTTGATCCCAGAAGTTTCCGGATGTACGATTCGGACCGAATTCTTTCAGATGTACAGTTTGGTCCCTGAAGTTTCAAGATGTACAGTTTGGTCCCTGAAGTTTCCAGAACGTCAGAATTTGGACAGTCAAAGCAGAAACGCCAAGCACTCAATTCAGCCATTTATTTTGGATGAATTACTCCTCCTATAATGGCCAAATCCGTTGGTCTTTCACCATTTATGTTGGTGGCTTTACTACCTCCATAATGGCCATTATTTGGCTATTATGGAGGCAGTTTTCAGCCCCTCCCTCACCTATATAAACATCCCCTTACACCATTGTTGAGCACTAAGAATAACACTAAGAACAGTGCATGAAATTACACAACCAAAACAGTTTTCTTCCTACAACTTCCAAGCATCATTTCGTTACTCAATATTCTTCACGGTAGCATTTGAGTTTCCTTTGCTCAAGTGTTCCATTGCTGTTTTATCTTGGGAGACAAATTTCCAGGAAGTATAAAGGATACATACGGGGAAATATTGTCTTAAGGACAGAGTGTCACACTCGACTCAGCAAAAACAGTTTCCATTTTTCCATCTTCAACAAAATTGTAATTTCAGTTTTGTGGTTCTATTGTAATTTTCAGATTACTAGTTGAATTATTGAATCTTTGTTTATCCTTTCGAATACTTGTAATAGTTATATACTTTCCGTACTGCTTTATAAAGTACCATAGAGCAAAAATACCCAACAGTCCCTACCGTAGGAAAATTAATACATGAGATCTAGATTCTTAGGTTCTTTATCATTTCATTATCTTCAAGAGTCCGTTAAACTTATTCCGAATTTCTATAAAAGCAGTCAAGAGATTAAAAGGGTTCTCCGGAACTTCTATTTGAGTGCACATTAGAAGAATTCTTGAGTGGTTCATTGTATTTTGAGAGTAGAATGTCACTTTGCTATTTGCTCCGGGAAAGCGACGGATATCTACTTTGAAGACAGCGTCATCCATAGCGTGCCTTGAACGTCACTTTGCAATTTCAACTTTGGTATTTTAGTTAAGAAGAGATGACTATTGAGAAAAACAAAATCATAAGGGATTTTCTGAAGGGACGATTATATATTATTACTTAACGAGTGGGGTTTGGAACTTGAATTGGTTCAGCAAAACCCATTAGGAGAAATGGAGATTACTTAATTTTAACACAACTAAAATCTGAAAGTGATTTGTAAGTTCACATGTTTGGTAACGTTTTGGCTGCATATACCATCTTTTGATAGTAAAATTTGTTCGTCTTTTATGAAGTACTGGATAAGTGCTACGTGATGCTACTGACAGGAATGTCAAAGAACTTTGAAATCTAATTTAATTCAACGTTCTAATGTTGAAAGAGATAGCTTCTATAGAAGAATATTTTTCTGAACGTGATCGGAAAAGTTTACTGACCAAAATTTTAATAGATGATAAAGTGAAATGGTGTGTAATTTGTTGAGATATTTGTTGGAAATTTACTAAATGTAGAATTAAGTATATCCCATTATTTATGACTCAAACAATTGGGGCCCCGCACGTCGAAAACATCGTTTTCACACACGTGCACACGTAGTGCCAAGTATCGCAAATTTCATTAGTGAAAGAGATATTGGTACGTATGTAATACGTTTGAGACATAGAGTTCTGGATGGTTATTGGCCAAATAACAAAGTACTCCACGTTGGTAAACGAAGAAAGAAGTGTACGAAGTGTAAGATGAAACGAGTCGGATTTCGCCGTGGAGGGCCGCGGCGCCACACCGTCGGAGCCGAGGCACCGGAGTGCCGCAGAACCTCCCAGGCAGCGCTGCGGCACTAATTGGTTGGCCAGTCACTGGAGCCGCGGCGCCGCGGTGCTAATTCACAGAGCCGCGACGCTTCGGAGGCAGAATGCCGCGACGGAAAGTTGGAAATATCTGACCTTTGGGTCGGTTTTGGAGCATTGATTTTCCATTACTTGGCACATGAATTCAACCATTATTTGGCTAAATGTAACCCATCTTTTAAGTGCCATTACATGACTATTGAAGGTCATTAGTTGGCTAGTTGAGGGGTCCTCTCCTTACACTATAAATTGAGGCCTTTGGCTCAATTGAAGAACACTACACTCAACACTTAGAAAATACTTCAGATTTTCTGAATTCATCTTCTTCCTCTCTAGCAAAGTTACAGTACTCAAAGTTCTTCAAGAGTAACACTTGAGTTTTCTTTGCTCATTTGTTAAGTTGTTGTTGTATCTTGGGAGACTATTGCCCAACACCGTAAAAGGAGATATACGGGGAAATCTTGTCTTAAAGACAGAGTGTCATCACTCGACTCAGCAAATCACACAAGCAGTTTGTTAAGTTCTTGATTTCCAGTTTATTGTAATATTTAGTTTATCCTTTCTTACTATTGTAATAGTTACTTACTTCCCGTTCCCTGCAACAATTGTATCCCAAAAATTTTAAGACCTAGAAAGATGACTGGAAGAGATCAAACTGCTTCTGATTCTGCTGTTGCTGCTACTTGAGGCAATCGCTCTGCTTCCCCACTGCTCAAGGCACCCTTAATGCCTTTCCGGTTGCTCAAGGCTCATCCAACGCCTTTACTGCCGCTCAAGGGAATGTTGTCATTCCTCCACCCGCTGGATTTCACCATAAACGCCCTGAAAAGTTCATGGGCTCAAACTTCAAGAAATGGCAACAGAAGATGCTATTCTATCTGACTATTATGGGAATGACACATTTCCTAACAGAAGATCCTCCACAAGCTGGAGATGAAATAGACCCTTCGCCTTCTGAAACGGCTGAAGGGGGCCTAGGTATCCATGTCATTAATGACATGAAGATGGTTCTTGATGCATAGAGTCATAGTGATTTCATGTATAAGACTTACATATTGAACTGCTTGTCAAACCTTCTCTACACGGTGTATTGCACCGTAGGCACTGCCAAAGAGTTGTGGGAGAAGTTGTAAAAGAAGTACAATGCACAAGATGCAGGTACTAAGAAATTCATTGTTCGGAAATTTCTGAAATTTCAAATGGTGGATAGTAAAACAGTGATGTCCCAAGTCCAGGAATTCCAAATGATTCTACATCACCTGGATTTAGAAGGTATGAAACCAAATGAGCAGGTTTTGGTTGCATCACTGATTGAAAAGTTACCTCATTCTTGGAATGAGTTTATGAGTTACTTAAAACTCAAGACAAATGAGATGACCTTTGAAGAACTTATTATCAAACTCCAAATTCCGGAAGATAATAAGAAGGCCTTGCCTAGGGGTAAACAACCTACTGAGGCAAAGGCAAATCTGGTTGAGGCCAAAGGGAACCCAAGCAAGAAGCGCAAGTTCCAGAAAGACGGCAAGACCCAAACAGTGAAAAAGTTCAAAGGAAACTGTCACCACTGTGGGAACCTGGTCACATGATCAAGGGCTGCCACAAGCTCAAGACTGAGCAACAAGAGAAGGCCAAGGCTAAGGGCAAGGCACAGGTTAACGTCGTCAAACACCAGTTTCTGGACGACATGATTGAGGAGTTCTCAGCAGTGGTGCTAGAAGCAAACCTTGTTGAGAATCTCATGCAATGGTGGATGGACACAGGTGCTACAAGACACATTTGTTCCAATAGAGATGCCTTCTCTACTTATACACTAGTTACAAACAAGAAGTTATTCATGGGCAACAACGGTTCCTCTGACGTGCCGGGGGTAGGAAAGGTAGTCCTGGATATGACTTCTGAAAAGGAGCTCACTCTGAAGGAAGTGATGCATGTTCCTGAGATTAGAAAAAATTTAATTTCAGGTCATTTATTGGCATCATAGTGATTACAAATTTAGAGTTCTTGAGTCCTCTAATTTATGGCATCATAGATTAGGACATGTCAACTACAAGTCCATCCAAAGGTTGGTAAAGTTAGAGTTGTTGCCATCTATTGATGTAAACCCTCAACATAAGTGTGAGGTGTGCGTAGAGGCAAAACTCACAAAGCTTCCTTTTTGATCCGTCGAAAGGAATACCGCTCCTCTAGAACTTATTCACACAGATATATGTGATTTGAAATTTACACAAACTAGAGGGGGGAACAAGTACTTTGTGACATTCATTGATGATAGCACAAGGTATTGTAACCTTTACTTGTTGAAAAGTAAGGATGAAGCCTTTGAAGCGTTCCGACGTTACAAAGCAGAAGTTGAGAACCAACTAAACATGCAGATTAAATCCATTCGTAGCAAGAGAGTGGGAGAATATGTAGCGCCATTTGAGGAATATTATGCCCAAACAAGCATTGTTCATCAAACGACAGCTCCATACTCACCTCAATGAACGGTGTGGCAGAATGTAAGAACCGCACATTGAAAGAAATGATGAATGCCTTGCTCATCAACTTCGGTCTTCCCCAAAACATGTGGGGAGAAGTTGTCCTTACCGCTAATACGATTCTTAACAGAGTTCCACGTAAGGGTAAGGAAAAAACTCCATATGAATCATGAAAAGGAAAGAAATCCACCTATAAATATTTAAAGGTGTGAGGTTGTCTGGCAAAGGTCGAAGTACCCAAGCCAAAGCAGGTCAAGATTGGGCCTAAGACTGTAGATTGCATATTCATCGGATATGCTAATAACAGTCGTGTTTATCGCTTTTTAGTGCATAAGTCAGATATTCCAGATATCCACGAGGGTACAATCATGGAATCAAGGAATGCACAATTCTTTGAAGATACCTTTCCGAGAAAGAAAAAAGACATAACCTCTCGCAAACGAAGTTATGAACTAAGCTCTCAGGAATCGGGAGTCGTTGACGGCCCAGATCTAGATGGTTTAGATCTAGTGGATCTCGAAGTGGCTGAATATCCGAAATCTAGTGTTCCAGATTCTCAAAACTTGGAGACTCTAGAGATGGAACTAAGGAGAAGTCAAAGGGTCAGGAAGGATAAATCCTTCCGTCCAGACTTTGTAGCTTATATGGTTGATGATGAACCAAGGACAATTGCTGAAGCATTGGCAACTCCAGAGGCACCGCTCTGGAAAGAACCTATTGGGAGTGAAATAGGCTCCATTCTTTATAACCATACTTGGGATTTGGTTTATCTTCCTCTGGGAAATAAATCGTTGGGTTGTAAGTGGATACTCAAATGGAAGTATAAAGCAGATGGATCTATAGATAAGTATAAACCCAGCTTGGTAGTCAAGGGCTATGGGCAGAAAGAAGGCCTTGACTATTTTGACACGTACTTCCCGGTGTCTAGGATGATGTCCATTCGAGTATTCATTGCGATCGCAGTGTTGCGTGACCTTGAGATACATCAAATGGATGTCAAGACATCCTTCCTAAATGGGGATTTGGAAGAAGAAATCTATATGGAATAACCCGAGGGGTATGTGGTTCCAGGGCAATAGAAGAAAGTCTGTCGGCTTGTCAAATATCTGTACGGGCTAAAGCAAGCCCCGAAGTAATGACACGAAAATTTAATAGTACTCTACTATTGAAGGGTTTCGCCATTAATGAGTGTGACAAATGTGTCTACAGGAAAGGTAACTCTGACTCGTTCATTATGATATGTATGTATGTAGACGACATATTGATCACAAAGAGCAGTCCTAGCATAATTCTAGAGACTAAGAACATGTTGAAATAATGCTTCGACATGAATGATATGGGTATCGCAGATGTCATCTTAGGGATAAAAATCTCTAAGACGTCTGAAGGACTGGTCTTATCTCAGTCTCACTACATCGATGATGTTTTGAGAAAGTTAGAGATGTTTGACAATTCACCTATAATGTCACCAATGGATAGAAATCAAAAGCTTGATAAAAATTATGGTGCACCCATATGTCAGAAGCAGTATGCACAGGTGATTGGTAGTTTGATGTATATAACAAACTTCACCCGGTATGATATTGATTATGCAATTAACAAGTTGGCTAGGTTTACCCGTAATCCGAGTAATGATCACTGGAAGGCGTTGAATCAGGTACTACAATACCTGAAATACACGCTAACTTACGGGTTGTATTATTCAAGATATCCAGCTGTACTAGAAAGGTACAACGAAGCAAACTGGATATCTGACATAGAGAACACCAAGTCCACCAGTGGGTATGTATTTACAATTGGTGGTGGGGTTGTGTCTTGAAAATCCTCTAAGCAAACTTGCATCGCCCGATCCACGATGGAATCGGATTTTATTGCTTTAGACAAAGCAGGAGAAGAGGCTGAGTGGCTTCACGACTTCTTAGAGAATGTTCCTTGTTAGAACAAACCCTTACCTTCTGTAATGATCCACTGCGACAGCCAATCGGCTCTAGAAAGGGCACAAAATTCTATGTACAATGGCAAGTCTCGTCATATTCGATGGAGACATAAGACCGTTAGGCAACTGATCACCACGGGTATAATATCCATTGATTACATAAAATCAAAGGATAACATAGCTGACCCACTAACAAAGGGCTTACCCAAGGATCATATGTTCTGTCTGTCTAGGGGAATGGGCTTAAAACCCAAAGTATAAGGACCAATAAGGTGGTAACCCAACCTTAATGACTGGAGATCCCATGAATTAGGTTCAATGGGAAAACTAAGTTGTAAAGGTTCAGTTGATCACTTCGGTAGAAGCATGATCACTTCGGATAGTGATTTCTATAAAGAAACACCAAATCCAAAGTCGTTCCCGCGATAGACTATAAGTGCTATCTGCAGTGTGGGTGAAGGTTAAGTTTCCAAAACCTTTAATGATCCTCACCGGTTGAGGTTAGGTTTGGGGAAATTTTTAATGGTTCCTAACACTTGGAAAGTGAGGTATAGCAAGATACCTTGTAGGAGACCACCTATTTAAGTGCGAGGACAGTGCACCTCAATTGAACGAACCTAAGAATCCAAGTAGTGTCCAAGGCCACAACGGATAAAACATAACGAAGAACTGAGTAAAGGAAGTTGTTCTGTTGGTACCGTTGACTTGGCTTACACTAAATACTGACGGTTCAAGACATCACGTTCATCGCGCAGTAAGTAAGTCCGATGGTATTCAACTATGGAAGGTTCAAAACGTATGCTACCTATCTAGATGCAACATCGGTCCGCTGAAAGATTGCTGGAAAAGGCACCAAGTGTGTGCGCCAAAATCTCTTTTAAGAGGGGACTGTTGGAAATTTACTAAATGTGGAATTTAGTATATCCAATTATTTATGACTCAAACAATTGGGGCCCCGCACGTCGAAAACATCATTTCCACACACGTGCACACGTAGTGCCAAGTATCGCAAATTTCATTAGTGAAAGAGATATTGGTACGTATGTAATACGTTTGAGACGTAGAATTCTGGATGGTTATTGGCCAAATAACAAAGTATTCTACGTTGGTAAACGAAGGAAGAAGTGTACGAAATGTAAGATGAAAGAGTTGGATTTCACCGCGGAGCCGTGGAGGGCCGCGGTGCCACACCGTCGGAGCCGCGGCACCACACCGTCGGAGCTGCGGCGCCGGAGCACCACGACTCTAATTGGTTGGCCAATCACTGGAGCTGCGATGCTAATTCACAAAGCCGCGGCGCTTCGGAGGCAGAATGCTGCGATAGGAAGTTGGAAAGATCTGACCTTTGGGTTGGTTATGGAGCATTGATTCTTCATTACTTGGCACATGAATTCAGCCATTATTCCGCTGAATATAACCCCTCTCATAAGTGCCATTACATGGCTATTGAACGCCATTAGTTGGCTAGTTGAGGGGTCCTCTCCTTACACTATAAATTGAGGCCTTTGGCTCAATTGAAGAACACTACACTCAACACTTAGAAAATACTTCAGATTTTCTGAACTCATCTTCTTCCTCTCTAGCAAAGTTACTATACTCAAAGTTCTTCAAGAGTAACACTTGAGTTTTCTTTGCTCATTTGTTAAGTTGTTGTTGTATCTTGGGAGACTATTGCCCAACACCATAAAAGGAGATATAAGGGGCAATTTTGTCTTAAAGACAGAGTGCCATCACTCGACTCAGCAAATCACACAAGCAGTTTGTTAAGTTCTTGATTTCCAGTTTATTGTAATATTTAGTTTATCCTTTCTTACTATTGTAATAGTTACTTACTTCTCGTTCCCTGCAACAATTGTATCCCAACAATATTTACTCGACAAATGGAAGTTTTTTTAATTTTTTTTAATGCACCAAATGAGAAGTAGTTTGAGGCATGTCTCAACTCCAAAGGCAACATGTGTGATATTTTTGATAAGATATGTCTGGTGTCATATGACTTCGTTTGTTACTATTTCACAGGCAAAAGTGTAGTCCAAAATTAATTTATTCAAGGGCGGTGTCGGTGGGCAAATGTGATTGAGTCTATGATTTATTTCTTTTGGGGCTACTGATATTTGATTTTATTTGAATATTTTTTTTATCTGATCTTTTTGTTTCAGATCAGGGGACCTAGAGAAGAAATGAGTACTCTCACATATCCTCTTTTTGAATTTATTGGTTTTCCAGCTTGTTTTTAAGACTTCAAAAGTGCAGTAAGATCATCACAAGAAGATTGTCTAAGGCCGGGGTTACTTTGATTTTAATATGAAAAATGTGGCCAACAACAAATCAAGAAGAATACTTTCTTAACTCTACTAATTATTTATTTATAAATTCTTACACTTGTGATTTTCATGAAATTTATTTTTATAATGTTAGGGTAGATGATTCGCCTATATGATGATCTTCAAATACTTAATTTTAGGAATAACATTTTCTTATGTGATCACTGTGATTCATTGTTAAGATAATTATGGGTCTATCCCATAATTGTCTCCAAACACAATCAATCATGAATATTATAATTGCAAATTAGTATCATAGAATTAGGTTTGATTATATCAATTATATTAATTAGTATATTCTTAGAGATAGCAAGTCTTAATTGTTAGAGTTATATATTGTAAACTTGGAAATGGAATAAACTCATGGAATAAACTTCCTTCATGGGTATCAAGAGCTAAAATTTAATTTTTTCTCTTCCCTACTTCACTCGGCCGCCCACCCTCCTCCCTTCTCGGAAAACCACCCTCCAAACCCTAAATCATTCGGCTACCCTAATTAGGGTTTTTCCTATTCCTAAACCTAACCCTAAACCTAGCCGAAACCACCTTCTCTTTCCCACAAAACCACTCACCCCTCGGGTTCCTCTTCCTAATTCTATTTAAGGTTTCCTTCTACCTATTTCTTTCTCATTTTCTTATAGTTTTGTGGGGTAACCATGGCCGACCAAAAACAATTCCATCTCGCTCTTGCCGTCAACAACGTCAAGAATTTTATTCTGGTAATTCTTGAGATGGAAAAAAGGGCAATAGTCCTCTTGGGCGGAGTTATTTAAAATACATTGTCGGGAATACGAGGTTACCGACCATATTATTCCTTCTGAATCTTCATCGGACACCACCGTTGTTGACAAAATGTTATGGTCTCGCTTAGATGCTATAGTCCTTCAATGGATTTATAGCACCATTTCCAACGACCTTTTGCATACCATTTTGGAACCGGGCTCTACTGCTCAACAAGTGTGGGAACGTTTACAAAACATTTTTCAAGATAATAAACTTTCTAGGGCTGTATATCTTGAAAACCATTTCACCAATGTCAAATTGGATGACTTCTCAAATGTATCCACTTATTGTCAAGAATTAAAAATGCTTGCCGACCAACTATCTAACGTTGGTGCGCCGGTGACAAATCAAAGGTTGGTTCTTCAATTGATTGCAGGGTTGAATGAAAACTATGATGGGGTGGCTACATTCATTCAACAAAGTAATATGTTGCCTCTTTTTATGAGGCTCGTTCGACATTGATTCTCGAAGAAACCCACAAGGCAAAACAAATAGCCTCTGGGGTAGCCACCGTCGGAACGACACTCGTCTCCACCTCCGCGGATTTTGCGACACCAAATTTCGATTCGGGAGGAACTGGAAATCGCAACACCAATGGTAAAAAACGAGGTCAAATCAAAACAACTAGGAAAAAATAATGGCGGAAAGGGACGCAAAAGGGGTGGTGGTCAACCCGCCGGCGACAGCGGCAACCACCAGCCGCAGGGGCAGTGGCGGCAGTCACCAGTCCAGCCTGGTAGGGCCCACTGGGGTAGTACCCGCCGTGGGCTTGGCTACCACAGTGGGCTGCCCCTCCATGCCCTTACCCCACCTCTTTGTGGGCCAGGCCATCATCTTCAAACCGACAGCCCGAACTTCTACGTTATTATCCACAACAAGCGTTTGCTGCCCATGCACCATCCTCCGTCAGTTATGCTCCAACCGATATCGAACATGCAATGAACAATATGAATCTGAATGTTCCAGATCATTCATGGTACATGGACACGAGGGCTACGTCACACATGACGGCATCTCAATGTAATCTCTCGTCTTATTCTAATATGAGCAGTAATAAAAATATTATTGTCGACAGTGGGCAAAAAATTCCAATTCGTGGTATTGGTCAGGTAAAACTCCCCCTCCCCACACCCACCATTATATTTGAAAAACGTCATACATGCACCAAAACTGATTAAAAACTTGATATATGTAAGACGTTTTACAACTAACAACAATGTTTCTATCAATTTTGATTCGTTTGGATTTTCTGTAAAGAATTTTCAGACGGGAATGCCACTAAAGCGATGTAATAGCATGGGGGACTTGTATCCCATCACTACCCGTTCAAACAATCATGTAACTAAACCATCCACCTTTGTTGTTATTTCCCTATCGTATGTCACAATTGGTTGGGACACCCGGAATCACCAGTTTTCAATAATCTTAGGAAGAATAATTTTGTTGCTTGTAATAAACTGTTGGACTCTTCAGTTTGCCAAACGTATGTGTTTGGGAAACATGTTAAACTTCCATTTTCATCATCTACTTCACATACACTTATGCCATTTGATCTTATGCATTGTGATTTGTGGACATCACCGATTTTGAGTTCTTCAGATCATAAATATTATATGCTCATTTTTTATGATTATTCGAATTTTCTATCGATATTTTCCTTAGGACAAAAATCGCAAGCCTACACCATTTTAAAACAATTTAGTATTTTTATCAAAACTCAATTTGATAAATCCATTAAATGTTTTCAATGTGAAAATGGGATGGAATTCATAAATGCTCAGTTTAATGATTTTTGTCACCAAACTGGGATGTCTTTGTGTCTTTCATGTCCACATACATCACCTCAAAATGGTAAAGCAGAAAGGAAAATTCGAACAATTAACAATATGATTCGCACACTTCTTGTGCATTCATTCACACTACCAACTTTTTGGCATCATGAACTCCAAATGGACACATATCTTTTAAATATTCTTCCTAGCAAAATACTCTCCAATGTGTCACCTACACGAATGTTTTACCACTGTATCCCTTCTTTTGCACATTTGAGGGTTTTTGGGTGTTTGTGTTATTCCTTGTTTCCGTCCACTATCATTAACAAACTTCAGGCCGGTTCCATTGCTTGTGTGTTTTTGGGATATCCACCAAATCATAGGGGATATGAATGTTATGATATGATGAACGGGAAGATTATTATCTCTCGTCACATAGTTTTTGATGAGTCTACATTCCCGTTTGCTAATTCTCATGTGGCATCTCCCCCTTCATATGATTTCTTGGATAACGGAATATATCCAATTTTACAACACTATTTTAATACCTAAAATCTGATGGGACTGACCCAACCTCGAAATGGGGACTGGACCAGTCTGCGGTATGGAGGCTACTGCCTCTTTACCATCGGTCTCGGTCCAGTCCACTTCAAGTGGCTGCCAGGCCAAATTAATGGAGCCTACTGCTCCCTCACCAGTAAACCAAACCTAAGACTCCCAGCCCAATAACTCGGTGGAAACCCAACTCCAACGAAATTCAACCTTGGCCCAAAACACCACCTCCTCTCGGCCCACTTCATTGGTCGAGACCCCTAATCCCCAAACAATGGGGCTTAGCCCAATCTCGAACCATTAAAAATTATGCCATACATGGGATCTTTCAGCCCAAACGTCATTTTAACCTAACATATTTGATCCAACCATCACCTCTATCAAAAAATCCCAAAGCAGCCCTATCAGACCCAAATTGGAAAGCTGTTATGTTAGATGAAATTGATGCTCTTATTGAAAATAAGATGTGGGAGTTAGTGCCCCGTCCATCTAATTTCAACATTGTTCGGTCTATATGGGTGTTTTGTCATAAAAATAATTCTGATGGCTCCTTTGCGAGATACAAAGCTCGTGTTGTTGGTGATGGCAGGTCTCAGTAGGTTGGACTGGATTGTGGTGAAACATTCAGTCCAGTGATTAAGCCAATAACTATCAGGATGGTTCTTAGCCTGGCACTATCAAAATCCTGGTCCATTCATCAGTTAGATGTCAAAAATGCATTCTTACATGACAATTTGCAGAAGACAGTTTACATGCACCAACCGTTGGGTTTTCGAGACTCTACACATCCGGATTATGTTTGCCTGTTGAAAAAATTCTTATATGGTTTGAAACATGCTCCACGGGCATGGTATAACAGGTTTGCAGGGTTTGTATCCACACTAAGTTTCACATACAGCAAGTCCGATCAGGCCTTGCTCATTTACAAGAAGGGAAGCGACATGGCTTATATCCTCTTATATGTGGATGACATCATTCTCACAACCCCATCTACATCACTTCGCCAGTCTATTATGTCCCTCATTGCAACAGAATTTGCGATGAAGGTTTTAGGTTCATTAAATTATTTTTTGGGAATTGTTGTAACCCAATATGCAGGTGGTCTGTTTCTCAGTCAAAAGAAATACACAGAGAATATCATTGAAAAAGCTGGTATGTCCTCCTGCAAACCGTCACACACACCTGTTGATACAAAGGCCAAATTAAGCAACACTACAAGGACCCCATACAGTGATCCGACACACTACCGCAGCCTTGCAGGGGCCTTGCAGTACCTCATTTCACGAGATATGATATCTCCTATGCGGTTCAGCAAGTGTGTTTACATATGCATGATCTAAAAGAAGAACATATGGGGGCTCTCAAGTAAATTCTACGGTATATCAAGGGTACTCTTCACTTTGGCCTACATCTATATAAGTCCTTCATTTTAAGTCTCTCGTCTTATGCAGATTGGGATGGCTACCCGGACACACGCCATTCCACTTCTGGTTATTATGTATTTTTGGGAGATAACCTTATCTCATGGTCATCCAAACGACAACCCACAATGTCTCAGTCGAGAGCAGAAGTAGAATACCGAGGGGTAGCCAATTGGTTGTTGAATCATGTTGGCTCCGTAATATCCTTTTAGAACTCCATTGTCCCATTGAAAAGGTAATCGTGGTTTATTGAGATAATGTGAGTGCAATATACTTATCTGATAATCCTGTCCAACATCAACACACAAAACACATAGAAATGGATATATTATTTGTCCGAGAAAATGTTGCACGTGGACAAGTCTGTGTTCTCCATGTACCGTCCCGTTATCAGATTACCGACATTTTCACCAAAGGTTTTTCGCGCGTACTATTCGATGATTTCAGGGACAGTCTCAGCATACGAGAACCTCCCGCTAAGACTGTAGGGGACTATTAAGATAATTATGGTTCAATCCCATAATTGTCTCCAAAAACAATCAATCATGAATATTGTAATTGTAAATTAGTATCATAGAATTAGGTTTGATTAGATCAATTAGGATTGATTAGATCAATTAGGATTGATTAGATCAATTAGGATTGATTAGATCAATTACATTAATTAGTATATTCTTAGAAATAGACATGTCTTAATTGTTAGAGTTGCATATATTGTAAACATGGGAATGAAATAAATTCATGGAATAAATTTCCTTCAGTTATTCTTGTGTAAAGATTATTTGTAAAGTTTATTTTAAGTTGTGAGAAATATGAAGTATTTTATTTATAAGGATCATATCAATACTTGAAAATTATGTTTATCATGAGAATGAAGTGATATATACAAAGTAAAGTGCTTATTAAAAAAACATATTTATACTTAAAAATTGATATGGCATTTTGAGGTCATAAAAATGATATGTTCATGTGGACACAATTTTGGGATTTATTAAACGGTTAAAAACTTACAAAATTTAAAGTTTTTCTTGTGACTTGTAAAGAATAAAATATATTTTTGAGCATGTTGACACCTACTAAAGTACGGTAAATGTTGTTTTTTAGGATGAATTTGTTTCATACTTTATTTTGAATATGATCAAGACATATTAACTTTAAATAAGGGATTATGCATAGCGGTGTTAATTTGTGATTTTACTTCTACGTGCATAATAACATGAATTTTAAAGTTCATGCCTTGACATATAAAATATAGGGGTTAATATGTGAATAATTGTTATAATGTATCTCAGACTGATGTGTATACTCAAATAGTTGAACTATGAGAAATTAAGCTTTTGCAACGTGAGGGCTTAGTATATGATTATCTTATTTGAAATCAAATGAAGTTAGATGTGAGATGATTCATTAAGGTTAAAAACTTTCTTCCAAGTGAAAATATTTCAAGAAATATGTATTTCTTGATATAGTTTAGAATTTTGTATATATGATAGCCCTCTATGTAATGGTATGACTTGTAGAATGGTTTGATAATTAATCTATATTATCATTATTAAAAATTCAAATCTAATTGTTTGCTTTTCTTTGTAATTATTGAATTGCTATGGAAGAGACATCCAAGCTTGAGGCAGAAAGAAATTATGAGTGAATTAATATCAGAACAACCGTATTGGAGTGCACTTCGTCAAGATCTATTGTAGATAAAATAATTCAAAGAATTTGCATAAAGCAAGTCGTAATTCTCAAAAGGGATGGGACTAAAGCCCTTAATTTGTAATTACTGACGGTGAAAATCAAACCTACTGATTGGAGATCCCATGACAAAGGTTTAATGTTGTAAAAATAAATTGTGTTAGTAATTGGAGAAGTATCATAACTTATCTTTTATCTTAGTCCCTTCGTGAATGATTAATTATCATTATACTTGATGTAACATGTAGGAAGAGTACATACTCTGAATGAATTCATAGCAAATGATGTTGGATATGCTTCTGTTACACATATTCTTGAAGAATTCATCTATTCGAGTGTGGTTGTGAGGCCGCACCCTATGAGATTGGGCTTTTCTCTAGAGCACTCGCGAATCAAGATATGAGCGCAAGGTCGTTAACGCGCAACCCCGTTTATGAACTCGATAAAAATCTCATATAATGCGTATGTTGAATTGAAGATTGGGCTACAAGGTCATAGTTCAAGACTTAAGTTCACTATGATCATTCGGGTTGGATTTCATCATACTAAGACACCTTCACTGACATCATTATAAAAGTTTGTTTTTGTATTCTTTAAATTCTTGAATCATGTGGGGGGGGGGGGGAGGGGGGTTGTTCGAATTTATTTTAGAAGTGATTCAAAATGTAAAAGCACCTTTTGAAAAGACACAATATATTGAGAAAAGGTGTTATCCATTCTTAAAGGATACACCTATTTATCATGAAAAGGGGTCATCCAATCTTAAGGAGTACACCATTTCATTGAAAGGTGTGATCACTTTTTATAAATAATTGTCCCTACTGCAGAAAAATCACTACAGGAGATCTAGATCCTTCCGTTAAACTTATTCTGAATTCCTACAAAAGCAGTCAAGAGATTAAAATGGTTCTCCGGAACTTCTATTTGAGTGCACATTAGGAGAATTCTTGAGTGGTTCATTGTATCTTGGGAGTAGAACATCACTTTGTTATTTGCATTGGGATAGCGATGAAAATCTACTCTGAAGACAGCGCTATCCATAGCGTGCCTTGAATCGGATTTTTCAATTTCAACTCTATCTTATCTTTATTATTATTTGGAGGCCCAACATCGGTGAACAAAGAATTTGAATGGGTCTGTCTCTGATACCATGTAAAGAATGGATTTTGGGTCTAACTAAACTCCAAAAGTTAGCTTGTACGGTGAGGACTGTCCAAGTCCATATAAGGAGTCCATATTCCCATTTCATTTTCGATGTGGGACTCTTAACAGAAAGCTCTTTCGGTCCAAAAAAAAAAGAAATATTTTATTTCCGAATAGATTCCATCATCAGTAATAGAATGTCCGAGGTCAAGCCAATCAATATGGAATCTGAATTGGCCTCCAGCTAGGTCAAGAAGCAGTTAATAAGGCAATAACAAAAGTTGCCATGAAGTTTTTTATTAGTTTGGTGAATGTAACAAAATAGAATAAGTCAAAAAAATAAAATTCAAATAAAGAGAAGCAGACGCGGTTTCTTAACAAATGATTTGGTCAACTCTTTTCATTCTTTACCTTTTACTAATCCAGAAGAAAACGGATCAAATCAATTCATCCTGTTGAATTAAACTTTTAATAATATTGTATTAAAATGTGGATAGGAACTTTTGTTTCTTTATTTTTAAAGAAGGAAGAATTGTGAGAAATCATCCATCAGTCTTGTGCATAAGTCTTCATGGGACTTGAAATCTTAACTAATTGGTCCACGTTAAAAGTTTTATAATATAAAATATGATTGTTTGGAAAGCATAGGTTTAGACTTTTGGGATAGTATTCATTACTACCCTTTGACAACCCATTCAATATTTATATTAAAGAGTTTAAAGTTTGGTATATTAGCAGTGTAAAGAATATTTATACGATCAATTCATGAGTTAAAACTTAAAAGGATATTAAAGGTAGTCATTTATAATAAGTATATATATATATATATATATTATGTGGATTTCACTTTGGATATGTTGTTGTTGTCTATATATATATATATATATATATATATATATATATATATATATATATTATGTTTGTGCTACAAGACATAATTTTCTCATTAGGAGACAACTCACTAAAAAAATGCATGGTGAGAAATAGATTTTCATTGAAATATTGGAAAATTTTCTAATTTTTTCGTGTAATAACACCCTCCCTATTTAGATTTTTCCCACTAATTGATATTTAGTGGGAAATAGTCACTAAACATTTTTTAGCGGAAAATATAAATTTTTAGTACTGAAAAAGTTAATATAGTCATCATGGAGAGGACAAATATTCCAGAGTTTTGGATGTCTTACTATAATTTCTGGAAAAATCAGTTGCAAATTCCTTCACTTCAACTAAAATAATGTACTTACTAGGAACTTTGGTTGGATTGACTCTAAAATGGGTGTGGTCGTACATTAATCAAGACTCAAATATGTAAGATGATATTAATCTTCCTTAGGAAGTCTTTCATATTAATATCAATATATATAGTGTACAATATACAATCCTAATACAAGAGGAATCCTAATCACAATACAAGAGGAATCCTAATTTAATAATGGGTAGGGATTGTAGTGTTATACTTGTACACGTTTACACACCCCCTCAGTCGGAGCGGGAGGAGGCCTAACGCTAAGACCGGATCTGAAATCAAGGAACAATTGTCTTGGGAGGCCCTTCGTGAAAATATCCGCGTATTGATATGAGGAAGGCACGTGCAATACCTTAATATGCCTGAGAGCAACCTTCTCGCGAACAAAGTGGATGTCCATCTCAACATGCTTGGTTCGCTGATGCTGAACCGGATTGTGAGACAGGTATATGGCGGATATGTTATCATAGTAGACCAGAGACGCTTTACTTAAAGGACACTGAAGCTCTAAGAGAAGGTTTCAGAGCCAACAGATCTCAGCAACAACATTAGCAACTCCTCTATACTCAGCTTCTGCACTCGAGCGGGATAATGTGGCTTGTCGTTTGGCAAATCAAGAGATGAGATTATCACCCAAAAACACACAGTAGCCGGATGTAGAGCGGTGGGTGTCTGGACAGCCTGCCCAATCTGCATCGGTGTAGGATAATAGTGAGTTCGGTGCGGAGGGGTATAAGTGAGTCCATAATCCAGTGTGCCCTTAACATATCGAATGATACGTTTGAGGGAAGTAAAATGAGGCTCCTTGGGGCCATGCATAAACAAGCATACCTGCTGGACAGCATAGGCAATGTCAGGCTTGGTGAAGCTGAGATACTAAGTGCACCTGCAAGACTCCGATACATAGTAGGATCAGTCACTGGAGTACCGACCATTGCACTAAGTTTGGATTTAGTATCAACTGGAGTGGCCATGATTTTACAATTGGCCATCTTAGCCCTGTGCACGATCTCCTCTGCATACTTACGCTGGCAAAGAAACATACAATTAGTGGATCTAGTGACTGAGATCACAAAAAAATAGCTCAACTTTCCTAAATCAGTTATGGAAAATTCAAACTTGAGTCGTGCAATAATCTCATCTTTTAACACAGCAGTAGAGGCAGTAAGAATAATGTCATCCACATATAACAGTAAATAAGCAGTATCACGACCTCGATGTAAAGTAAAGAGAGAGGTATCACATTTGTTGCATGTAAACCCGAGACGTATAATGAACTGTGCAAAACGATCATACCATACTCTGGGGGGCTGTTTTAGGCCATAGAGTGACTTACGGAGACAATACATAATGTGGGGCTGCTGGGTGGACAAAACCAGGCGGCTGGTGCATGTAGAAAGTTTCTCATAAATCCCCATGAAGAAATGCATTCTTCACATCTAGCTGATGAATCGGGCAATGTTTTCCCATAGCAATGCTTAGAACTGTGCGGATGGTGGCCGGTTTAACAACCGGACAGAATGTCTCGCTGCAATCAATGCCCTCCTGCTGGTTAGTACCATTTGCCACTAGTCTTGCCGTATATCTTTCTAAGTCACCACTATCCATGAACTTGTGACGAAAAAGCCACATGCAACGGATCACATTCACCTCCTCTGGTCGAGGAACCAAGTCCCAAGTATGTTGTTTCGTTAAAGCATTAAACTCCTCACACATGGTCGCATTCCAATTCGGGTCTAGTTTGTCTAATTTAGGGCTTTTTTGTATAGGTGAAATTGTTTGGGTGGACAGATTAAATTGGACTTTAGGTTTGAAAATCCCGTGTTGGGCACGGGTTTCCATCCGGTATGTGGGCGCTGGCTGGGTAAGGGTATTGGTCGACTGGTTGGGTGGACTGGGTGACGACAGATTCGGGTATAGTGCATGTTGTGTTGTCGGGACTGGGTTTCTATCGAGGGTTGCCGGTGAACTGTGGTAGGGAGTTGTAGGGATTCTCGGTATGCCGGAAAGGGAGGAGGTTTGTCGGGTAAGGTACGACGTCGGCAGTGTATTAGGTTCGGTATCTAGGTTTTCTAGGTGGTGGTTGATGGTCGGACTGTGGTCGGCATGGTGGTGAGATTTTGGGGATGGCACAATGGATGGGACGGTGATCGGTGAGTTGGTGGAACCTGGAGGAAGAGTTGTGCTAGAGGTGGAAAGAAGCGGCGACGGGGGGAACGCCGGTGGCAGGGATGCCGACGACAGGTGATGTATGGTGGCAGATGGAGGTAGTGTAGTGGTCTCAGTCGGGCACAGTTCCCGAAGGTGGACAGGAAAGAGAATTGATTCATCTAAAAATTCGTAATCCGATTTTTGAAATTTTTGGATGTTGGAAAAGGGGAATTGCATCGTCAAAAGTGACATGACGCGAGACATGAATTTGACGAGTGGATAAGTCATAGCACAGATAGCCCCGATGGTTCAACGGGAAACCTAATAAGACACACGGAGTGGTGCAGGGAGCTAATTTGTGAGAGGTTGTGGAAGAGAGATTGGGAAAACATAGGCAACCAAATATCCGTAGGTGATCATAGGAGGGAACCCTACAGTATAAGATTTCGGTTGGAGTTATGTTATGGAGGGTACTAGTGGGTAAATTATTAAGGATGTATTCTACCATTTTGACCGCATAAACCCAAAAGGATGGAGGGAGGGAGGCATGAAACAAAAAAGTGCGGACCATGTTATTTATTATATGGATGAGACGCTTGGCTTTGCCATTTTGAGGGGACGTGTGGGGACACAAAAATCAGAAGACCATGCCATTATTGTTACAGAATTTTTGGAACGCAGAGTTGTTAAATTCACGGCCATTGTCACATTGGAAAATTTTAATGGCGCGTTCGAATTGCGTTTTGATAAATGTGCAAAATTCAAGAAATTTGGCAAAAACTTCGGACTTAAATTTTAATGGATAGATCCAAAGAAAGTGAGAGTAGTCATCTAATAACACGAGATAATATTTATGACCTAGCGAGCTGGTAACGGGGGAAGTCCACAAATCAGCAGGAATGATATCAAATGGAGCAAACGTAATACTAACTGAGGAATTAAACGGAAGGCGAACATGTTTACTTAATTGACAGGAAATGCAGGTCTGGGCAAGTTTCCCATTACATTGAATAAAATTATTACTTCTAAGAAAATGAAAAACAGGAGCTCTTAGGTGTCCGAGCCTATTGTGCCAAATTGACGGAGACAGAGCAGCTAGGGTAGTGTGTGGGCAGGAACCGGCAGCGGATGAGGATGTGAATGGATAGAGGTCCCCTGTGCTATTGCATCTCGTAAGAGGGGTCCCTGTACATAGATCATTCATAGTAAAACCAAAAGGATCAAAATCAACCGACACAGAATTATTACGAGTAAATTTCCTAATGGATATTAATTTTTTGATGATGTGGGGGGCCATGCAGGACGTTTATTAGGGAGAAGGGTGGGTGAGGTTTCGGAGTGTGAGTGTGACCATAGTCTTGAATTGGAATGCGATGACCATTGCCAACTGTAATAAATTGTGGAGACTTTAAACAAAATAATTGGGAAAGATTACCTGCGGACCGGGTGAGGTGAGAGGAGGCTCCGGAGTCCATATACCAATTTTCGTCAGGCTGCTGCAAACTCATACTGTTGAATGCCTGACCCAAGTCGGTGGGGATTTGATTTAAAGGTTGTTGTGGGAACTGGGCCTGCACGACGTGGGCCTGATGTTGTTGGAACACTGGTGGGCGCGGAGCTGGAGCCTGGCCCAGTAACCCTTGTTGCTGAAAACGGTACCGGGCTGGATGAAAGTCGGAAATCGTGGCCCAATTCTGATTTGGGTATCCAGAGACTGGGCCGTCCCATGAAGCGTTATTGCTGATCTGTTGTGGTTGTTGTCCTCGGCCTTTTCCGCGGCCCTTGCCGCCTCGCCCATTGCCGCGGCCCTTGCCACCGCGGTTTTGCCGCGGTTGGATGTTTTTCGGTGGAGGTTGTTGGCCGGCGGTGGCCTGAGGTTGTGCAGGCGTTTCAACTACTAAAGCCTTTTGGTTATGCTCGTCCTGCTTCGCACGTCGAGTCTCCTCCAATAACAATTACGAGCGTGCTTTGTTGAAGCTTGGTAGAGGGTCAGCCTTTTGTATCATCGTGGCTAGGGTATCATATTCACCTTTAGGGAGGCCTGCAACTAATTGTAACACCATCTTTGTTTCGGACACGGGCGTACCAACATTGGACAATTTGTCTGCCACCAGTATCAACTATTTGCAATATTCTGACATAGTAGAGAAGTTTTCAAGATAGGTGTTGTTGAACTGTTCTTCCAAGTATATCGCGCGAGTGTTCTTGTTGTCTTGAAAGATTTCTTCCAAACGTGTCCATAGATCAAGGGCAGAGGCACCCATTTTCATGATTGTGTATAGTAAATCCTTGGATATAGTGACATATTTCCACTGTTTGACTACGGCATCGAGGCGACGCCATGTGGTGTCGTCCATATCAGGAAGACGAGGGAAATAATCATATATATGATCAAGCACATGATATACACATGCATGGATACAAAATAGTTCCACCCATGACCAATATTGGCCATCTTCCTGATCAAGAATTATAGGGATAAAATTCTTGATGTTGGTAACGGCGAGAGCCGGATGGAAAGATGGTGAGGAGAGGGTAGTGGGTGGTTGGGTGACGATTGCGTTAGAAACGGAAGCATTGAAAGAGGTGGGAGTAGCCAAATTTTTCATTAGAATGGTGAAAGAAAAGAAGAAAAACAATGTTGTCGTCGGCCAAGGGGGGGGCGTCAAGGTAGGAATTTTTTCTAGATTAGGGTTTTGGCTCTGATACCATGTAAGATGATATTAATCTTCCCTGGGAAGTCTTTCTCATTAATATCGATATATATAGTGTACAATATACAATCCTGATACAAAAGGAAAGAGGAATCCTAATCACAATACAAGAGGAATCCTAATCTAATAATGGATAGGAATTGTAGTGTTATACTTGTATACGTTTACAAAATATTCAAATTTAAAAGTAATTACTAGTACATTAACGAGTGCTTAGCTTAGATTAGTGGCCCATATTCGTAATAAACTCAAAATAGCACTATTCCTGTTTTACTGCCCACTTTAATCAATTCACAACCCTACTTTATAATTTTTAGCCAACCCTAAACCTAATTTCTTGAGAGCAACTTTCGAAAAGCCGACACACCTATCTTCTCCGATCTCTACACACAAGCACATATATCTTTTCTCTTCTCCCCCATCTATATCACGAAAACATGGAGTTTTCATGGGAATTTTTGAGTTCTGCCTTCTGAAATTTTAGACTCCTATTTTCAAAATTTTGAGTTGATAACGGATTTGTGATTTCACAATTATTTTTCTTCCACACTCGAATTTGTGGAGATTTTTTTACTTGAAGACTCAGGATTTTAGAAATTTTATTTTTTTCTTAAAAAACCATCATATTTATCCAATCTTCCCCAATTTCTCATACAAAGTCGAATCATTTTCTTTCTCAAAGTTGATTTTTGTTGTGTGAAATAATAGAAGAAGTTGAGAAAAAGATGGAAAACAATATCCAATCGGACGTAATGAGAGGATGAATATGGAGATGATGACACTTTTCGAGCTATCAACAGTAAAACATGCGAACATGAAATACTCAAATATGCGCATTGCTTTTGGGGCTATACAGACGTGCACTTGCCTGCGGGATACAAATATATAGATTGCCTTCGGGGCCATGCACTTACACAACGGATCCCTTGTGAGGCTTGAGTATTGAGTTCAGATTGTATGCTAGATAGTAATGTAACAAAGATCAAGAACCAGAGATATTAAAGGTAGTACATAAAGCTGAGACAGAACAAATAGTGTAGGTAGACAGAGGGGCCAAGCGGCCCAAGCAACGGTAATCGGGTAAGTCAATCTAGAGCTTGTGGAAAGTCCACTCTTGTCCTTGTTTTCCAGTAGAAATTTCTAGCATATTTAGTTATATTCTTCAGCTTCAAAGTTTATATATATATATATATATATATATATATATCTTGTATCTGCCTTACATACTTGATACATTTTCATGCCTGTAGATGCACGTAATCAGTTTGACGAGTTCGCCCAGTAGAACAGATTGGGATTCAGCGAAGGATCAGTAAGACTCCATCTCTTCTGGAGTGTAGCCGAGTCTAACGGTCAGATAGTAGAGGTTTGGTATAGACTATGGGTAGATACATTTGCTATTAGTTATCTTTAGAGGCTTTGTAGACACAAGTTCAGTATGTACAATTTGTCAGTGGCCTTGTCGGCCATCTTTTTATATTTTATCATGCTTATTAGTATGTGTTTATAGAGGCCTCCTTGAACCACAATCCTGTAAGTTGGGGTGTGACAATGATGGAGCCAAAACCAGGGTAAGGATAGTAGAAGGAGACTTAGAGCACTTTCCAGTTGTGATAGGGTTACATCAAGAATCAGCTCTTAGTCCATTTTTATTTGCCTTGGTGAGGGATGAATTGACATGGCAAATTCAAGGTGAGGTTTCATGGTGTATGCTTTTCGCAGATGACATAGTCCTGATTGATGAGACTCGCAGTGGAGTTAATGCTAAATTGGAGGGTTGAAGACAAACTCTGAAGTATAAAGGGTTCAAGTTGAGTAGGACCAAGATAGAGTACTTGGAGTGCAAGTTTAGTGATGCACCATATGAAGTTGATGTGAAAGTGAGGCTTGGTACCCAGGCCATCCAGAAAAAAGTAGTTTCAAGTATCTGGGGTCTATTATACAAGGCAACAAGGAGATTGATGATGATGTCACACATCATATTGGTGCAGGATGGATGAAATAGAGGCTCGCTTCCGGAGTGCTATGTGATAAAAGGTTCTACTAAAACTTATGGGCTAGTTCTACAAAATGGTGGTTAGAACAACTATGTTGTATGAGGAGGAGTGTTGGCCAGTTAAGATCTTTCACGTTCAAAAGTTGAAAGTTGCCGAGATGAGATTATTGTGATTGATGTTTGGGAACACTAGGAGAGACATGATTAGGAATGAGGCTATCCGAGACAAGGTGGGAGTGGCCTCGGTGAAGGACAAGATGTGAGAAGTGAGACTGAGATGGTTTGGGCATGTAAAGAGGAGAGACACATATGCACTAGTGCGGGGTGTGTGAGGTTGGCTATGGACAGTTTCAGAAGAGGTAGGGGTAGACCAAAGAAGTATTGGGGAGAGGTGATTAGACATGACATGACACAATTATAGCTTACCGAGGACATGACCTTAGATAGGAGTATGGAGGACTCAAATTAGGGTAGAAGACTAGTAGGTAGTCTTGTTTGTCCTTTCATGTTAGTAGTCATAGTATTTCTCTATAATTTCGTGTGCTTTGATTTATGCTACTATCTGATATTTCTTGTACTTCGATTATCCTATTTTATATGTGGTAGCTACTGTCCTTTTTTCAACTATTTTATCATGGCTTAGTCGCTTTCATTAATTCCATTTTCATACTACTTTGAATTTCTTGTCCTTATCTGACCTCTTTTTATGCTTTCTCTTGAGCCGAGGGTCTTTCGGAAAGAACCTCCCTACCTTGATGGGGGTAAGGTCTGCATACACTCTACCCTCTCCAAAACCCACGTTGTGAAATTTCACTAAGTATGTTTTTGCTGTTGTTGTAGTCATTTTTTTCTTTCCTTTTACCTACACCCTAAACGTTCAATTAGATTTATCTTTTTTTTTTTGTCTTTTATTTAATTAATATGCCTGCAAAAGTTTATTTATCTAATATACATGCATTAAACTTATAGATTTTCATTAAATATTTAAACAATCTATTATTATTTGTTATTTGAAGAGAATTATATAAAAAAGTTTTAATTTTACAAATTGTTTTTTCTTCTTTTTTGATTTTATTTAGTATTATTTTAAATTAGGTTTTTCTTTATTTTCTAGTTTTCATAATCTAATTCTACATACCTTTTAGCTTCTTTATATTTTTCATCTATGTTTTTCACTTATGACACTCTTCAACAGTCCTACATAATATCCTCATGGTATATACCATATACTAAGATGGTGTTGAAGTCCTTGAATGAGACAATATCCATTCCTCAATGATACCATCATTGTATAAAAATATACTGAAATGATATCATGCAGGACTGTTGCAGTTCTTCAATAAGATATTCTTCAACAGTCCGTCAATGGTACTATCATGGTATAAAAAAATACTGAGATGATGATATACCATGATGGTATCATGAAGGACTACCGAAGTCCTTTAATGAAACAGCCCCCATTATACATGATACCATCATGGTATAAAAATATATTGAGATGGTATCATGCACGATTGTTGTTGTCCTTCCATGATACCATCATGGTATAAAAAAAATGAGATGGTATATACCATGATGGTATCATGAAGGACTGTTGAAGTCCTTGAATGCAACAGTCCCAAGTCATACATGATACGATCATGGTCTACAAATATACCGAGATGGTATCATACAGGACTGTTGCAGTCCTTCAATAGTCCTTCCATGATATTATCGTGATATAAAAATATATTGAGATGGTATCATGAAGGACTGCTAAAGTCCTTGAATGAAATAGTCTCCGGTCATACATGATACCATCATAGTATACAAATATACTGAGATGGTATCGTGCAGGATTGTTGTCGTCCTTCAATAAAAACACTCAGTCATCTATGATACCAATTTGGTCTATATAATATACTGTAGATGGTAGATTCATTCTAACACTATTCAGTCCTTATAATGCCCACGTGGTATATATCATATAATGACAGACTATAATAGAGGACTAGTTCATTTGTTCAAGAAAAACACTCCCCAATCCTCTATGATACTCACGTGGTATATATCACATACTATATACAGACATGGTATCATAAAGGACTAGTTCATTTCTTCAAGAAACATACAACTCAATCGTCTATGATACTCACATGGTATATATCTATACTGACAGGGTATCATGTACGTCTGACCCACATATATCATATACTCACAAGATTTCAAAGAGGAATGATTCATTCCTTTTAAAAAAAGAGCTCAGTTATCTATGATACTCACGTGATATATATCATATACTGTCATGGTATCATAGACACAGTTCACTCCTTAAATATATAAAAAATCTTTTCAATCCTCTATGATACCTACATGGTATATATCGTATACTGACAGGGTATCATAAAGAACTAATTCATTCCTTCAAAATCAAATTCTTTATCCTTTATTATAACCACATATACCGTATATTAACATGGTATCATAAATAACGGGTTCATTCCTTCAAAAGAAAAAATTAATAAAAAATACAACAAATCTAGTTTACGCTTAATTTGATATTTTAATTTTATGTCATTTTTAGAAAATTAACTTTTGAAAAACAAATTACAAGAAAATAAAGTCAAATTTAGATATAAGTTTTGCTTCCATTCACTAAAGAGAAAATATATAAAAATATATTTTCTATTAAATTATATTTTAATAAATAATCTAGTCTTTAGTATTTTTTAAATTATTTCTTTATAATCTAATTATTTAGTTCCTATATTTGTATTAATGTAAAAATTAATAGTTAGTATTTGTATATATTTTTATCATTAAAAAAATAAAAGATAAAAAATAGAGAAAGAAATAGAAAAAGAAGATAAAGAAACCAAAAAAGGAAAACAAAACAAAACAAATGAAAAAACAAAGGAAATTAAAAGAAAAAAGGATAAAAAGAGAATATAAAACTGACTGATAAAGGAAAACAAAAAAACAAAACAAAACAAAACAAAAAACAAAGGAAATTAAAAGAAAAAAAGTATAAAAGGAGAATAGAAAACTAACTGAAAAAGGAAAGGAAAACAAAACAAAACAAAACAAAAAACAAACGAAATTAAAAGAAAAAAGTATAAAAGGAGAATAGAAAACTAACTGAAAAAGGAAAACAAAACAAAACAAAAAAGAAAGGAAATTAAAAGAAAAAAGGATAAAAGGAGAATAGAAAACTAAACAAACGAAAACAAAATAAAAAGAGGAGGCAGAACCGCCCAATAGAATTCAAAAGGAAAACGCAAAAACTCCACAACTGGCGCCGCAATCAATTCAAGGCATCTATCGAGATGGTTATGCGGGTAAATTTTTACACGGTATGGATAGCACACGTAATTAAATTTCAGGGGATATAGATCGGGGTAAATATTTTGTTTTAAGTAAAATTTATATAAATGACTATACACTTCAATAAAACAAAAAATTGAATACAAAAAATAAAATACACCCAATACACTGGATTTTACACAACAACAATTACGAGTATATTCAAAAACTAAATACTTAGATTTTACACTAGAAAACACGAATACACTCTAAAAACACTTTAAATTCACTGTATTCATTTGTATACACTCAAAAACTGAATACAAGAAATTAAATACATAACGAAAAAATAGATTTTACACTAGAAAAAAATGAATACACTCTAAAATACACTTCAAACTCAATGTATTCATTTGTATACAAAAAGATCTCTTTCGAAATATACTAGAAAAAAATGAACACTCTAAAATATACTTCAAATTCACTGTATTCATTTGTATACAAAAAGATTTCATTTGAAATACAGGCGAACAAAGTATATTTTTCGATCAAATCTAGACAATACAGTGCATTTTTCGATCAAATCTAGACAATACAGTGCATTTTTCGATCAGATCGAGATAATAAACTGTATTTTCAATCAAATCTAGATAATAAACTGTATTTCTGGTCAGATATGGAAAATCACTATTCCGGTCAAATCTGGGCAAGTGACGGGAGGATGGTTTGGCTCTCCCCTCTCTACTGCGTGCCCTAGCTCCTACTACTGGTAAATAAGTAATGTCCAAAAAGTGATAGATAATGAAGGGATGTATGCTATCTGTAAAATATGTGTTTACAAGTCACTGATCCGTTTGTTTCTCTTCAACTAAACCAGTAACCACAAAGCAGGACTCAGCTATACATCAAATACTTGGTGGGTGGTAGCTGTTTGACGGCGACAAGCAGCTAGGGTGGTGGTTTTGTTGGAATTTGAAGTGGGGAAGGTGGGTGGCGATGGTGAAGCTGGTGGCCGATGGCGGTTCGGGCGGCAGAGACTGGTGGGGCATGATATTCAGTGGAGAAACTGTTCTACTTTAAATATAAAAATAAAATAAAAAAGAATATTCTACTTTAAATATATAATGTAACTATAATAGGTAATTCAAATACACATTATAGTTATATTTTGTAATTTATTTAAACAATAGTTAGTAAAGGTAACTATATCATAGAGTTATCTATGAGATGTAATTATTCCTTGTTTTAACGGGTAGTTTGTGTTGTTTTTCCATATTTTTCATGGGTTAAAAAGAGACTTGAAAGTTGTGTTGGGTATTTTTGCTCTATGGTACTTTATAAAGCAGTACGAAAAGTATATAACTATTACAAGTATTCGAAAGGATAAACAAAGATTCAATAATTCAACTAGAAATCTGAAAATTACAATAGAACCACAAAACTGAAATTACAATTTTGTTGAAGACGGAAAAATGGAAACTGTTTTTGCTGAGTCGAGTGTGGCACTCTGTCCTTAAGACAATATTTCCCCGTATGTATCCTTTATACGTCCTGGACAATTTGTCTCCCAAGATAAAACAACAATGGAACACTTGAGCAAAGGAAACTCAAATGCTACCGTGAAGAATATTGAGTAACGAAATGATGCTTGGAAGTTGTAGGAAGAAAACTGTTTTTAGTTGTGTATTTTCGTGTACTGTTCTTAGTGCTCAACAATGGTGTAAGGGGGTATTTATATAGGTGAGGGAGGGGCTGAAAACTGCCTCCAAAACAGCCAAATAATGGCCATTATGGAGGTAGTAAAGCCACCAACATAAATGGTGAAAGAGCAACGAATTTGGCCATTATAGGAGGAGTAATTCAGCCAAAATAAATGGCTGAATTGAGTGCTTGGCGTTTTCGCTTTGTTGTCCAAATTCGACGTTCGGAAACTTCAAGGACCAAAGCGTACATCTTGAAACTTCGGGGACCAAGCGTACTTACGAAAGAATTCGGTCCGAACCGTACATCTGAAAACTATCAAACTGTACTTCTGGCAAAGTTCTCTGGCCCAAAAAGATAATATCAGAAGACCCACAGCCCACGACCCACGACCCGTGACCCGAAACCCGAAACCCGGAACCGGAATCGGACCGGACGGGACGGGTGGGCGGCGGTAGCGCGCGTGTGGTCTTTCCTCGAACCGAAGCACATCCAGGTCCTCCCTCCTTTAAACACATGGGATACCCCTTGGGGTCCCAAACCCCAAACTAATTTCGAGTCTTATATACACAACAATTCTTTCTTCCTCTACCGATGAGGGAGAATTACACACAATACCACACTTTTCCATGCTTCAAACACCTCACTTCGTGAACCAATATCTCTTTCATTTCTCAACGAAATTTGACGATACTTGGCCCTACGGTTATCTACGTACTTAGTAGATCATGCATGTGTGAAGAACCGGATTCTCCAACATATGTAACACTAGTGTTTAATCCGTTAAAGTTGGTCGGTCGCAACTCCCGCCAAAGGCAAATTTCCAAAAATCCCCTCTTGAAAGAGATTTTGGCGCACTCACATGGTGTCTTTTCATTTCCAGCAATATTTCAGCGGACCAATGTTGCATAAGGAGAGGTAGCTTCAGCTTTGAACCTTCCATAGTTAAATACCATCGGACTTACTTACTGTGTGGTGAACGTGATGTCTTGAACCGTCAGTATTTAGTATAAGCCAAGTCAATGGTACCAACACAACAAATTCCCTTACTCTCTTCTTCGTAATGTTTTGTCCGTTTTGGCCATGGACAACATCTTGGATTCTTAAGTGCGTTCATTTTGAGGCGGCCCGTCCTCGCACTTAAATAGGTGGTCTCCTACAAGGTATCCTGCTATACCCCACTTCACAAGTGTTAGGAACCATTAAAAGTTTTCCAAAGACCTAACCTCAACTGTTGAGGAGCATTACAGGTTTTGAAAACTTAACCTTTACCCATACTGTAGATAGCACTTAACGTCTATCGCGGAACGAATTTGGATTTGGTGTTTCTTTTCGAAATCACTATCCGAAGTGCTCATGCTTCCACCGAAGCGATCAACCGAACCTTTACAACTTAGTTTTCCCATTGAACCAAATTACCGGGATCTCCAGTTAGTAAGGTTGGGTTGCCACTTTGTATTGGTCCGTATATTTTGGGTTTTAAGCCCATTCCCCTAGACAGCAGAACATTTGATCTCGGGTAGTCCCTTAGTTAGTTAACAAGGAAGTGACACCCGTGATGATCAAGCGCCATACGGTCTTATGTCTCCCGACGGATCCCGACAGATATGTCCGACGCCGTCATCCATGTCCTTTCTAAAGCCGACCGGCTAGCCACAGTGTATAACTGCTGAAGGCACGGGTTTCTCCCAAATAAGGGACGTCCTCTAAGGAGTCGTGAAGTTACTCAACTTCTTTCATGCTTTGTATAAAGCGATAAACTCCAATTCCATCATGAATCGGCCGATGCAAGTTTGCTTAGAGGATTTTCCAAGAACCACCATACACATTTACTTGTGGCTTTGGTGTTCTTCGATCGATGTCCGGTTTGCATCCTTTGTGTTCTCCCGAACCGCCTGGACATCCAGAATACTATAATCCGAAGATAAGCGAATAATTCAGATATTGTCATATCCGACTTAACGCCTTCTATTGATCATTTCTTAAGATCATTAGTGAACCTTAGTTCAACTGATCTGTTTGTAGGACGATACCAGGTCGGTTGTAGTGTGTACAATATATTGAACTACACGTGACCTGAGCATATCGCTCCTTGTCTATGGGTGCACCATGATACCAATCAGTTCTATGATTCATATCCATAGGTGGCTTCAACGAGACTGTCAACTATCGACCAGTCCGTTAGATGTCTTAGAAATCCAATTCCTAAGATGTCATCTGTGATACCCATATCTTTCATATTGAGACTTTGTTTCAATAGGACTTTTACTTTCAGACGGTTGATTCTCCAACTGTTGGCTTTCTAACTTCAGAGTCAGTGTTTCTGTGGTCAGATTCATTATTCCTGTTTTATCTGAAACTTTCAGGACCAAAATGTACACATTTCAGAGACCAAAATGAAAGTTCAGGAAGAAGCCCAACAGTCCAGCAAACCAATTCTGATTCTCTTCTTCCAACTCTCCGGTTGGGAAGGCTGTTTCAACATCCATGTCACGCAAGACTGCAATGGTCCTAGATGTTAAGCTACTCACAAGGGAGCACATTTTTCAACCCAAAGGTTCTTTTCCCCGAGGAAGATCAACCATTACACAAGTATGGTTCTATATGATGGAATATATTTCTCTCTTTAGTTTCTTTTCAAAGCAGCGCTTTTGGAGATAACAATTATTTGTTAATTGTCCATGGTTCGTTCTCAACCATACAAGCTAGAAGGACTGGAACAAGTCTTTGTCCCCTCTTTGCTCCGTCTTGGTTCAACATCTAGAATCCCTGAGTTCTGCAGATCTGGAATATTAAGTTCCGGATAGCTAGCAACTTTCGAGTCCTAAAGATACGGAACGTCTAGTTCCGGACAGTCAGGCCCTCACGGGTTCTTGTTAACCTTGAGCAATTACTCCTTTTTTTTTCCTTTTCCACGGAAAGTTATCTCCAAAGAATTCAGCATTCTTTGACGCCAAGAGGCGATAAGTACTTCTGTTATTTACAGATCCAGTGGATATGCAATCTACAGTCTTAGGTCGAACTTGACCTGTTTCGGTAGTCCAACTTCTACCAAGCCACCCCACATCACAACTTTTGTATGTGAGATCCTTTCCATGTCTCACACGGAGAGTTATCCTTATCCTTATGCGGAGTTCGTTGAGAATCGCATTAGCGATGAGATCGCCTTGCCCCACATAATTTGGGCGTACGGGTTTGCGCTTGGCTAACACCGTTAGACTGAGGTGAGTAATGAGCAGTCGTTTAATGAACGATGCTTCACATTCTCCCCCTCTATCACTACGAGTTTCTCAATCCGTAGGCTTAGTTGATTTTCAACTTCTGCTTTGTAGCGCTTATCCGCTTCAACAACTTCATCTTTGCTTTTCAATAAACAAAGGATTCCATACGTTGTACAATCATCAAAGAAGATCACAACGTACTTGTCTCCCCCCTCTATTTTGCATAAACTTCAAATCACCCAAGTAGGTGTGACTAAGTTCTAGAGGAGCGGTGCTTCTTTCGCTATTCCCTTGACGGAATTTGGAAAGGTGATTTAGCCTCTTCGTCTACCTCACATTTATTTTGAGGGTTTATGTCGACAAAAGGCAACACTCTCAATATCGTTAGCTTTTGAATGACTTGCTGTTTAACGTGTCTTAATCTATGATGGCATAGATGCACGGATTACAAATATATCATTCATTTGGCTACAGACATAATGTACCATTCTTAGTTATTACAGACCTGTTGGACTAGTCTCAAACCAGCTTGACCAACATCGTCTCTTACCAAGTTTGGGACATGCATCACCTCATCTTAGAGTAATTTCATTCCCTGAAGTCCTATTGAGGACAACCTCTCCAACCCCTTCTACTTTAGAGGTGGTGTTGCTTCACATGAACAACCTCTTGCCCGTGGTTAGGGCGTAATCGGATCATATGTGATCTGGATACTCTGGCCCACTGCAGTTGCTTTGCAGACTGAGTGTCCAATTTCTTTTCTGCCTTTCTTTAGGCCTTCAAATCATTTCAGACCTGGAAACTCTGGCCCACCACACTAGGTGTCCATTACTTTTCCTATGAAATGAATTCTGGCCCCACTCCAGTCGCCCGAAGGCTTTATATGACTGAGTGTCCAATATCATCATATCGTAGGAATTTTGGCCCACAAAAGTCGTCCGGAGGCTTTGTATGACTGAGTGTCTAATATCATCCTATCAAAGGAATTTTGGCCTACTCCAGTCGCCCGGAGGCTTTATGTGACTGAGTGTCCAATATCATCCTATGAAGGATCTTCTGCCAAATAGTATGACAGGTTCAACGTCTTTAACTTTTAGACTCCTTCCGTTAAGATTGGTGCCCAGATAATTCTTGGCGCTTACTTAAGAGTGGTAACAGTTTTCGCACAGTCAGTGGATCTTACTCCATCGTATGTGCGAACATACTTTACACACTTTAATAATTATACTTAAAAGAACGGATCTTCTTAAGTCGTTTACAAAATCCAATCTCTAAACGAAAAAGAAGATGAGATTAAACTTCTGATTTGTTAAAGCGTATATTTATATTCCTCCTTACTTTAATCCATTTTTAATCAGACATCATTTAATCTTTATTCTTGACAAGTAAGAAAAATACTTATCATTTAATCTTTATTCTTGACAAGTAAGAAAAAGACTTATCCCAATTTCGGATTCTGGCTCACTTCAGTCACTTCATCAGACTGAGTGTCCATTTCCTTCTCACCATTATTCAGATCTTTTGTCTGGGACAGATATAGGCCTTCTCGCTGCAAGATAGAATAACATCTTCAGTCTTCTCCTCTTGTCCCAGTTGACATCCTCAGGCTCTCGTGAACGCTTGTTCCCACCAGTCTTGGTAGCGGTGACACCATGAACACGTTCATCATCGTCACTCTCTTCTACCAGAAAACCATTTCCATATCCAGATTTGGTCACACAACTTTTGACCGACATCTTTCGAACACTAATAGTAATACAATACAATATTGTCTTAAGTTGTTGGGTATTTTTGCTCTATGGTACTTTATAAAGCAGTACGGGAAGTATATAACTATTACAAGTATTCGAAAGGATAAACAAAGATTCAATAATTCAACTAGAAATCTGAAAATTACAATAGAACCACAAAACTGAAATTACAATTTTGTTGAAGACGAAAAATGGAAACTGTTTTTGCTGAGTCGAGTGTGACACTCTGTCCTTAAGACAATATTGCCCCGTATGTATCCTTTATACGTCCTGGACAATTTGTCTCCCAAGATAAAACAGCAATGGAACACTTGAGCAAAGGAAACTCAGATGCTACCGTGAAGAATATTGAGTAACGAAATGATGCTTGGAAGTTGTAGGAAGAAAACTGTTTTTAGTTGTGTATTTTCGTGTACTGTTCTTAGTGCTCAACAATGGTGTAAGGAGGTGTTTATATAGGTGAGGGAGGGGCTGCAAACTGCCTCCATAACAGCCAAATAATGGCCATTATGGAGGTAGTAAAGCCGCCAACATAAATGGTAAAAGACCAACGGATTTGGCCATTATAGGAGGAGTAATTCAGCCAAAATAAATGGCTGAATTGAGTGCTTGGCGTTTCTACTTTGACTGTCCAAATTCTGACGTTCTGGAATCTTCAGGGACCAAACTATACATCTTGAAACTTCAGGGACCAAACTGTACATCTGAAAGAATTCTGGTCTGAACTGTACATCTAGAAACTTCTGGGATCAAACTGTACTTCTGGCAAAGTTATCTCGCCCAAAAAGATAATAAAAGATAATATCAGAAGACCCACAGCCCACGACCCACGACCCGTGACCCGCGAACCCAGAACCGGAATCGGACTGGACGGGACCGGCGGGCGGCAGCGGCGCGCGTGTGGTCTTTCCTCGAACCGAAGCACATCTAAGTCCTCCCTCCTTTAAACACATGGGATACCCCTTGGGGTCCCAAACCCCAAATCAATTTCGAGTCTTATATACACAACAATTCTTTCTTCCTCTACCGATGAGGGAGAATTACACACAATACCACACTTTTCCATTCTTCAAACACCTCACTTCGTGAACCAATATCTCTTTCATTTCTCAATGAAATTTGACGATACTTGGCGCTACGGTTATCTACGTACTTAGTAGATCATGCATGTGTGAAGAACCGGATTCTCCAACATATGTAACACTAGTGTTTAAGCCGTTAAAGTTGGTCGGTCGCAACTCCCGCTAAAGGCAAATTTCCAACTACTTGAAACCCATATTTATCCAACTGAAATATAAGTGACTTAATTCACTAAAATGTGGATCAAATTGACTAATTTTTTAAATATGAGCTGAAATTATCAGTTGCAATCTTCACCAAATAAGGGTAGATATAATAGAATTTGGACCAAAAAAGAAGGAGAAGAATGTTTTAAGCTAATGTAAACTTGCCAACGGAGAGAAAATCTCTCTTCTAATATATCCCTAATTTCCAGCCGTCGGAGAGTAGTTAATAGCGGATCTAGACTAGAGGCAGGCGTATGGTTCAGGTCATGTGTATGTTAAAATTTAAAAATGGACATATAGATATATGAAAACAACGGTGTTATATTAACTACTATATTATAGTGCTTTGCCCTCTATTAACGCCGACAAACAACTCCACCAGCCCCGCCGCCGCCATCATCCTGCACCCCCCAGTTCTGCCCCACCTCCGCACCAGAGATTTAAGCTTTGGTGAAACCCAGTAGCCAATAGTCACCACATCGATCCACCACCACCACCACATTAACGCCGGAGCTCCGAGCTCCGGTGAATAATTTTTTTTGCTCTATTTTTGCAGGTACCACTAAATCTGCCATGATGTACATCCAGGTACTGTCTCTCCGTTCTCCCGCCTAGCATCCCGGTAAAAAAGTTTCGGTAGGAAACAATAATTTTAGGCAGTGAACAATGTGTTCCAGCGTGTGAACAGTGACTTTCGGCGTGTGAACAGGTTCTATCAGCCTGGAGTTGGTACCTCCAGTTTTTCGTACTCAATATTTATCCTTATACTTGTAGTTAAATTCTTGCGTGTTGCGTTTTATTGAATCTTGACTTTACATTCTTACTTTTATTCTTCTTATCCTTTGCTTTATCATTTTAATCTGTAGTAGCCTAACTTACCTCTAGATTCTTGCTAACTTGTGCTTTAGTATTGGTTCCCGTGTGTGTTAACGTTAACCTTTGACTAGTATTTTTTTGTTCTAGTGGCTTTGGTGAATGATGGTAGACTAGGGTCATGTTCTCGGTCGGGGACAGAGGCGAGGGTTAAGGGGGGTAAGGGAGATGCGAGGCTGAGAATAGAGTCTTGGAACATTGAATTTAACGAGGAAGTCCATAAAGCTAGTTAAGATTCTTAAGAAAATGAGAATTAATATAGCTTGTGTCTAGGAGACCAAATGGGTAGGACGTAAGGCTAAGGATGTAGACGGGTATAAGTTATGGTTATAAGGTAGGTCGAAGTATAGGAATGTGGTAGGCTTTTTTGGTAGACAACGAGCTAAGGGATCAGGTGGTAGAGGTTAGGAGGGTCAATGACATGATGATGGTGATTAAGTTAATGGTTGGAGGGTTCACTATGAACATTATTAGTGCGTATGCGCCGGAGGCGGGCTTGAATGAGGAGGAGAAGAGGCATTTTTAGAAAGATTTGGATGAAGTGGTGGGAGGTATACCACCCACTGAGAAGTTATTTGTAGGAGGGGATTTCAATGGATATATCGGGACACTTCCGGGGTTATGACGACGTGAATGAAGGTTTTGGCCTCGGGGACAGAAACGAGGGAGGCGTCTCGCTTCTGCAGTTTGCTAGAACTTTTGGGATGGTGATAGATAATTCGAGGTTCCTGAAGAAGGAGGAGCATTTGGTGACTTTTCATAGTTCGGTGGATAAGACTCAGATAGACTTTTTGCTCTTTAGGAAGGTTGACAACGGTCTTTGTAAAGACTGCAAGGTTATTCCAAAAGTGTATCTTACAACCCGACATAAACTTTTGGTGATGGATTTGGAAATCAAGATGGAGAAGAAGAACAGGGTTTTAGATGACATGTTAAGAATCAAATGGGGGAGTTTGACCATAGCTAGTGCAAAAGAGACAGGAGAGAGGTTGATGGCCAAGGGGGCTTGGGGGAGTAGTTGGGATGCGACCGGTATGTGGGACAGGATGATCAGTTGCATTCGGGAGGTAGCTAGAGAAGTTCTAGGGGTCTCGCGAGGTAGCCATGGTGGGCATCGAAGGGACTGGTGGTGGAATTGTAAAGTTTAAGAGAAGGTGGAAGTGAAACAAGCGGCATATGCGAAATTGGTAGAAAGCAAGGATGAGGTGGAGAAGTGGATGAATATGGAATTATATAAGATGACGACGAAGGAGGCAGACCTAGAGGTTACGGTGGCAAAAACAGCGGCATTTGAACGTCTGTATGTGGAATTAGAGGAAAAAGACTGGGATAAGAAGTTGTACAGACTAGCTAATGTGAGGAAGAGGAGGGACCGGGACTTGGATCACGTGAGGTACATCAAGGACGATGAAGGAAAAGTATTGGTGGAGGACGCGTATATCAAGCGAAGGTGGCAGTCTTACTTCCATAAACTCTTGAACGAAAAAGAAGATAGAGACATTGTGCTGGGAGATTTGGAGCAATCTGGTAGGTATCAGGATTTTGTGTATTGTGAAAGAATTAAGGTTGAGGGGGTTCAGAGTGTTGTTCGCAGGATGTGCAGGGGACGAGCGATCGGGCCTGATGAGATCCAAGTTGAATTTTAGAATAGCGCAGACAAGGCAGGTTTGGAGTGGCTGACGGAGTTGTTTAACATCATTTTAAGGCGACGAGAATGCCCGAAGAATAGAGGTGAAGTAGAATGATTCCTTTGTACAAGAATAAATGTGATATCCAAAGTTGCAACAACTATAGGGGTATCAAGCTGCTAAGCCATACTATGAAAGTTTGGGAAAAAGTCGTGGAGATGAGGGTGAGAAGAGGTATGTCTATCTCCGAGAACTAGTTTGGATTTATACCGGGGCGTTCAACTACAAAATCCATTCATCTTATTAGGAGGTTGGTGGAGCAGTATAGGGAGAGGAAGAGAGACTTACATATGGTTTTCATCGATCTCGAGAAGGCATACGACAAAGTCCCTAGGGAGGTTCTATAGAGATGTTTGGAGGTTAGAGGTGTACCTGTGGCGTACACTAGGGCAATCAAGGATATGTATGATGGAGCCAAGACTAGGGTACAAATAGTAGGAGGAGACTCGGAGTACTTTCCAGTGATGATGGGACTGCACCAGGGATCAACTCTTAGCCCATTCCTATTTTCCTTGGTGATGGATAGACTGACGCGACAAATCTAAGGGGAGGTTCCGTGGTGTATGTTATTCGTGGATGATATAGTCCTGATTGACGAGACTCACATCAGAATGAATGCTAAGCTTGAGTTTTGGAGACAGACTCTGGAGTCTAAAGGGTTCAGGCTGAGTAGGACTAAGACAGAATACTTGCAGTGCAAGTTCAGTAACGGGAGCGACCTTGAGATAGGCGTGGATGTGAGGCTTGGTACTCAGGTCATTCGAAAGAAAGGAAGCTTCAAGTACCTCGGGTCTATTATCCAAGGGAATGGAGAGATTGATGACGATGTCACACATCATATTGGAGCAGGGTGGATGAAATAGAGGCATGCTTCTGGAGTTTTGTGAGATAAAAAGGTGCCACCAAAACTTAAAGGCAAGTTCTATCAGGTGGTGGTTAGACCGACTATGTTGTATGGGGTGGAGTGTTGGCCGGTCAAGACTTTGCACACCTAAAAGATGAAAGTTGCAGAGATGAGGATGCTAAGATGAGTGTGTGAGCATACAAGGAGGGATAAAATTAGAAATGATGATATCCGGGACAGAGTGTGAGTGGCCTCGATGGAGGATAAGATGTGGAAAGTGAGGTTGAGATGGTTCGGGCACGTGTAGAGGAGTGACACAAATGCCTCAGTGTAGAGGTGTGCGAGGTTGGCTATGGACGGGTACATGAGGGGTAGAGGTAGGCCGAAGAAATATTGGGGAGAGGTGATTAGACGAGATATGGTGCAGGTGCAACTCACTAAGGACATGACCTTAGATAGGGGGTTATGGAGGACACAAATTAGGGTAGAATGGTAGTAGGTAGTCCAGTGTAGTCCTACCTACGCTTACAAATTGGTAGTTGTAGTGTTATTATTGTAGGCCCCCTTAGCCTATCATACAAGTAGGTACAATATTGCTTTATAGTCCCCTGTCGTTTGATGTATGTTGCTATGTGTATTTTGTTTGCCTTATTTACCTGCACTAGTTATTGCTTCTTTTTCAGAATTCGCTATCTTGGCTTAGTCCCTTTGTTTGTCTTACTTTGCTTGTGCTTGTGCTTTGTCTTGAGCCGAGGGTTTCTCGAAAACAGCCGCTCTACCTACCAAGGTAGATGTAAGGTCTGCGTACACTCTACCCTCCCCGGACCCACGTTGTGGGATTTCACTTGGTATGTTGTTGTTGTTATATATTATAGTACTTTGTATATTTATGTATTGGAATATGCCATTTACTCACTTCAGATTATATGCATCTTAATATAATTTTATTAATAATTGACTAAGAAATATTAAAAATATTGTATTTCTTATAATAGTTATGAAGACTTAGATTTCATTAACCCAAAGTGCGGGACGAACAAGAAGCATGATATTTTAATAATCTCAGGCTTATTAAGCCCGCAATATAGTACCTCACTAGGGTACAAGAAAGGGTTGTTACAAGTTGCAACCAACGTTTTAAAGGGCTATTAAGTTCTGTTGGAAATTTGCCTTTGGCGGGAGTTGCGACCGACCAACTTTAACGGCTTAAACACTAGTGTAACGTATGTTGGAGAATCCGGTTCTTCACACATGCATGATCTACTAAGTACGTAGATAACCGTAGGGCCAAGAATCGTCAAATTTCATTGAGAAATGAAAGAGATATTGGTTCACGAAGTAAGGTGTTTGAAGCATGGAAAGTGTGGTATTGTGTGTAATTCTCCCTCATCGGTAGAGGAAGAAAGAATTGTTGTGTATATAAGATTCGAAATTGGTTAGGGGTTTGGGACCCCAAGGGGTATCCCATGTGTTTAAAGGAGGGAGGACCTAGATGTGCTTCGGTTCGAGGAAAGACCACACGCGCGCCGCCGCCGCCCGCCCGTCCGGTTCCGGTTCCGGGTTCCGGGTTCTCGGGTCACGGGTCGTGGGTCGTGGGTCGTGGGCTGTGGGTCTTCTGATATTATCTTTTTGGGCCAGAAAACTTTGCCAGAAGTACAGTTTGATCCCGAAGTTTCAGATATACGTTTGGCCCGAGAATTCTTTCAGATGTGCAGTTTGGTCCCTGAAGTTTCAAGATGTGCAAGTTTGGTCCCGGAAGTTTCAAGATGTACGTTTGGTCCCTGAAGTTTCCAGAAAATCAGAATTTCGACGGTCAAAAACAGAAATGCCAAGCACTCAATTCAGCCATTTATTTTGGCTGAATTACTCCTCCTATAATGGCCAAAACAGTTGGTCTTTCACCATTTATGTTGGTGGCTTTACTACCTCCATAATGGCCATTATTTGGCTATTATGGAGGCAGTTTTTCAGCCCCTCCCTCACCTATATAAACACCCCCTTACACCATTGTTGAGCACCACAAAGAATAGAAAAATAACAGTTCATAAAGCTCACGAAAATACACAACAGAAATAGTTTTCTTCCTACAACTTCCAAGCATCATTTCGTTACTCAATATTCTTCACGGTAGCTCTTGAGTTTCCTTTGCTCAAGGGTTCCATTCTTTGTTTTATCTTGGGAGACAAATTGTCCGGGACGTATAAAGGATACATACGGGGCAATATTGTCTTAAGGACAGAGTGCCACACTCGACTCAGCATAAACCAGTTTCCATTTTTCAGTCTTCAACAAAATCGTAATTTCAGTTTTGTTGTTATATTGTAATTTTCAGATTTCTAGTCGAAAATATTGTATTCTTTATTTATCCTTTCGAATACTTGTAATAGTTAAATACTTCCCGTACTGCTTTATAAAGTACCATAGAGCAAAATCTCCCAACAAGTTCGACACCTCAAGGTTAATGTCTAAATATCTTTCATAGAGGAGTAAAGCCTCATGGGACTAATTAATATCTTTCTTGGGGATTAGAGGCGAATTTAGGATTTTTAGAATATGAGCGTACTATTAAAGAACGAAAAAAAATGTATTAAGTGAAAATTGATTATTATTCCTCTTGATAAATCATTAACGTTTTAACTAGTTGCACCATTGAACTTTTTTATACTATGAATTCTATCCGGTAATATTTGCGGAAAGACAATGAATTCACGTGCCCCATAATTTATACATAAATTCGCCCTGTATGCAACGATTATCCATGCAAGCTTTACTCAATAGAATTCTCTCACATACGATCCATGAATTAACTTTGTATTCTTTACGTGTAAGAAAGTCTGCTCTATATGGCTCAAGACATTGTTTTTTGGATTTTAAAAGTATTTGAATATAACTTAAGTAATAAAGAATTTGGTGACTTATAACAATGTTGTTGTGTAATGTCACCTAGAAAGTTAAATAAGTTTTTGCAAAATTTTTACTTTTGAATTCCATACAATTTCAATGCACTTTCTATAATTTGTATATTTGAATCTAATTTTAAATTTATTTTTATAAATTTTGTGGGAGTCATTCCCTGTACGTTAGGGCTAACGTCCTACCCTATATGATGGATAAAATGCTTCACCCAAAGGTTCCAGAATATACTCCACCCAACACTTGCACAATTAAGTCACAATTTGTAAGTGATAGAATTCGAGTGGAAAAATGAAAAGTAATTATACTTGAAAACTTTATGGAAAAATAAAATATAGTAGTGTATGACGTTTGGTCTATCAGAATGGTAAGGGAGTAATAATGATTTCTCATTTGACTCCACTACTGGTTACAATTTTCTTCCCACGATTGTCACACTCTTTATTCTTGACTTTTTTTATACACACAAAGTTGAATAATACAAGATTATAAATTACTCCCGCCAAGTTAGCCATTGGTTGTAAGTGTGAAGAGAGGTGGCAAAAAGAGTGCTTTTTTTTTTTCATTCTCCTAACTTTCATCTCCTCTTCCCTTAAATATTCCTCAACCAAACCTTCTTTTTCTTCACATTCCCTCCCTCTTAGATCAAACCAAACTCACTTATAGTATAGAAACTTGTTTTTCACTTTCTTTTTCTTTTAAGAATTAAAAAAAAAAAACAAGAAAGAAGTGACTAGCTAGCTAGTAGAGGTTGCAGGTCAACTTTGCACCTCATAGCTAAAATCTTTCCTGTTATTTTCCTTTTAACTTTTTTTATTCCTTCTTTCTCTTTGCATCAATGGAGGCTATGAGTACTCTAAGTTCTTCTGTTATATCAAAAACTGTTATGAAATTGTCTAAGAATTGTAGATGGTGCTCTCCCAAGAAGGTTGACAACATGGTATATTGCCAAAGTAGTGGTACAAATGCTATAAAATCTGGTAATCTTTCTTCTGTTATAACTGAGAGATCATCGGAACATAGCACAGCTTTAGGAAGTTTGGTTTTGACTCCAAATGGTAGCAGCCATGATGAAATTAAGGTGAAGGATTTGGTGCCTTATGGTCAGTCAAGGCATGATGATGGTATAGGCATTACCAAGTTTCTGAGAGGCAAAGCATTTCTCATTACTGGCGCAACTGGTTTTCTGGGAAAGGGTATATTCCATACGCTTGACTAGTTTCTTACTTTACAGCAGTCTTCTTTTTTCTTTCCTTATGAGACTGATTTTTCTAACACCTCCGTCCAGTTCTAATTGAGAAGATCTTAAGGACAGCACCTGATGTGAACAAAATATTCATCTTGATCAAGGCAAAGAACAAAGAAGTTGCTATGCAGAGATTGAAGAATGAAGTATATATGCATTAATCATAATTCTCTTTTGATTCTGGTTTGGTTCATTTCCACCATTAACAATTTTTTTTCTCATTAGATCCTCAATGCTGATATATTCAATTGCCTCAAACAAGTTCATGGGAAATCTTATCAGACTTTCATGTTGAGCAAGTTGGTACCAGTAGTAGGAAATGTTTGTGAATCTAATCTTGGAATTGATGAAGATGCAGCCAACATGATGGCGAAAGAGGTTGACATAATTGTAAATTCTGCTGCTAATACCACTTTTGACGAAAGGTACATTTTGGAGTTGTGTGTATGTCCATATTTTCTCGAGTATATATATTTAGTGAAGATTTGATGAAACTTGCAGGTATGATATTGCACTTGATATCAACACTGGAGGACCTAGCCGCCTTATGAACTTTTCAAAACACTGTCACAACCTTAAACTCTTTCTTCAAGTATCCACAGGCAAGTCACTGGGTCACCAATTTATCAGTTCCACCAATGATCTTTAACTTGAATGACATGTCTGTTGATTAAGAGACGAGTTACTGGATTGTTTCATGTTGAAAACAGCGTATGTTAATGGACAGCGACAAGGTCGAATTATGGAAAAGCCATTCTGCATTGGTGATAGTATAGCAAGGGAGAATCTTCTCTCTGAACTCAATCACAAGTCCTTCCCCTCTTTGAATGTTGAAGATGAGATAAAGTTAGTTTTGGAGTCCAAACAAGCTTTAGAAGATAATTCAGTGGCCCAGAAAATGAAAGAAATTGGTTTACAGAGGTATTATAGCACTAAATATTTGCTTCATTACAATTATGTAATCAAGTGGAAGTATAATTGCTTAACATATGAATTGATCAGAGCAAACAAATTTGGGTGGCAAGACACTTACGTATTCACAAAAGCAATGGGAGAGATGATGATAGACAGCACGAGAGGTGATATTCCAGTAGTAATTATAAGACCAAGTGTCATCGAGAGCACCTATAAGGAACCATTTCCTGGATGGATGGAAGGGAGCAGGTATCTACTTGACTCAAATCCTAAAAAAGAGTTCCAATTCTAATGTTACTTTAACCTTTGGTATGCAGGATGATGGATCCAATCATCTTGTACTATGGTAAAGGGAAGCTCACAGGGTTTCTTGTAGACCCTAATGGAGTTCTTGATGTGGCAAGTTCTTCACATATGAAATTAACATAAAGGGTAGTGTGTACTCACTTTTAGCATTATCTATTTCTTTATTTTTGTAGGTTCCAGCTGACATGGTTGTGAATGCAACCTTGGCAGCCATGGCAAAACATGGGACAGAAGGAAAACCAGGAAGTAGTAGTGTTTACCAGGTTGCTTCATCGGCTGTAAATCCATTAGTCTTCAAGGATCTGGCAAGAATGCTATTTGATCACTTCAATCATTCACCCTACATTGATTCCAAAGGAAGACCAATTCATGTTCCAAAAATGTCGCTGCTCAGATCCATGGAGGACTTGTCATCCCACTTATGGCGAGATGCAATTAACAGAAGTGGCCCAACAGATTTGGCCGATCCAAATGGAAAGTTATCCAGGAAACTTGAGAATATCTGCAGGAAGTCAGTGGAGCAAGCAAAGTACTTGGCTAATATTTATCAACCCTACACTTTTTATGGAGGAAGGTAAGAGTGAGTTTGGTCTTTATCCTATTACATCTTTCAAGTTTGAGACTAAAAAAGGTCCAAAATTTTCCAGATTTGACAACAGCAATACTCAGAGGTTGATGGAATGCATGTCTAAAGAAGAAAGATGGCAATTTGGATTTGATGTAGAAAGCATAGATTGGAAAGATTACATCTCTAATGTCCACATTCCAGGGCTAAGGAAGCATGTGATGAAAGGAAGAGGATCATGCAGTTAATGTCATTTATGTTTATGCATCTTACTGTAATACAATTGCTGCTTTTATTATTTCTTTCCCAAAGATTTGTGATTTCTGGACAGGACCATATTTAACAACTTCCTGATAATCACTGATGTAATATCATTTTCAATATACTATTAATAATATCACTGATGTAATATCATATCCCAAAGTGGGTCTACATAAGAATGTTTAGGATTCTTCAGCTTCTATTTATGTGCAGTGCAGCCTAGATTATTTACTTGTCTAGTTCTGTGTATATAAAATGGAAAAGCAATGAATGTGAATTTCACAATTATCACCTCTGTTAATATTTATGGCTCTCAAAAGAAAGTAAGGTGTGGTGGGGTGGAAGGATAAAGACCCCACCAATCCAATCTTTGAATTATGCTCCCATCATACGACTCACCAATGTGATCCTTGGAGCACCCACCATATCTCTTTTGGGGCTGACATCTTGTATCGGAGCAAACAAATTCAATGATTTCTATATGCTATTTATTTTTAGAGTGAAGAGAAGGCAAAATAGCATAATAAACCACGTTATCTCTTTAATATGGTTTTTCTTATCGACTTAGGTGTTAATAAGTTATATTATCTTAGTGATCGATCACATTGAAAATCTAATTCCAACAATTATCCAAAATCGAGGGTCTATCGGAAACAACCTCTCTACCTCCTGAGGTGGGGGTAAGGTTTGTGTACACTCTACCATCCTCAGACCCCACTTGTGGGATTACACTGGGTATGTTATATCCCATACCTCATCCTTGAACCAAATAGGGAATAATTTTTTTGTTTCAAATTATCCTTCTAGACACCAAACAATTCTTTTTGAATTGAGGACTAGACCTTAAGATGATACATGCAAAGTAGCTAGTATTGCTTTCAGGACGCAGAATATATCTCATTTTCATCAGTAATAATATATCACACAAATTCAAAATTGCGATACAAGAGTTCAAAATGGTCAGCTAAGAAAGTATTCCTACATATCAAAACAAACAATATATATATATATATATATATATATTCTATTATACATGAAATACCAAGAATCATAGGCTCAGGTGAGAGAACAGAGAAGGCACAAGATCCACCACAGACCAAGCAAGACCAGCATACTGAAAGAGCCTAATACCAGTATCGACTTCGAAAGAGTCCTGTCGGGAGAAAAAGAATAGCTTTTGAATATAACCTGCTTGCTTTATTTCATCTGAATTTTTAGCAGAAGCTGAAATGCTTAGTGATGGGACATAGCTGGTTGATCTCACTGGGATGCCCAACGCATTGGCAAGCATGGGAAGCATCCATTTGGCAAGAGCCTTGCTGCAGAACCTCACGAGGAGTATCGTTGGATATCCTACTATCATTCTTCCCAAAAATGCTAGAAGGGTAAGATGGGGAGTGAAAACACGGGGTACCCTCTCATGATGGAACTGATGATACGTCTGCTGGACACCAAATACCTGGACAAACGGTTTTTGTGTTCATGAATATTAGAGGCACTTACGTGAAAGCACACCTATCTATAAGGGAACATCACATCCTTCGATACATCCAACAAACAAACAAACAAACAAAAAATGAACCTGAGCACAAGGACATGCATAATAACTAAAAAGAAAATAAATGACAGTAACCTTCCATAAATTAGAACAAAGGAATGCTAGGACAGCAGTATCCAGGTTTGCCAAGTACTCAAAATCAAGGAGGCATAAAATTCATTGTGTAAACTCTCTCATAGCAAAAACCAATACCAGGTAGTTTTTCCTCGATCATAAACACATGAAACCCACAATAAACTAAGGCCCATCATCCCCAGAGAGAGTGAGGTCTTGAACAGGAATCTAAGCCGGAGTAGGAATAAAAAAGGACGACAATTGAGCAAAAGACAGAGCTTAAGTTTGACAAGGAAAAGAGCAGACATAGCTCTCTCTCTCTCCAACAATTCTACTTATTCCATTTTTTTCTTAGTTAATAGCTAAGCAAATGAAACATGACAAGAGGAATCAGACACCTATGCTACTCTTTGACATCTCTAGTTGTTTCCTTGATAGCCAATAAATAGCACGCATAGGTAAGAATAAAGCAGGACATGCTTATTTTTTGGCCACCGAAACCAAGGTAGCAACAGGAAAATGACTTCAAGTCCAGACAGCAACCCACACAATTTTTAGCGCCTAAGATGCCTTGTTTATATATTATTAAATTCAAAGTTTACACTATTATTCATTCAATTTTAATGGAGTTGGATGACTGCCAATAGAACCATGTTAATCATAAAAGTCAAAGTGCAATTAATAACAACTTTATATATGTTTGGGTTGAACAGTCTCCAACAATTTGTCCAAAGACAATCACTTGGTAAATAGACCACTGCCTTCTGACTAACTCATCAAGGACAAAGCAGCATAGAAGAAATAACTATATGTAATTTTTTATATCAACATAACTGATTCACATGAACTATGAATTAGGAGAAGCAAAATTTTACAATCATATGCTAAGCAACAAGAAATAACTGTTCCCCACATTTTTTCCTATGCAATCAATTTTTCAGGTCTACAAATTTTAGGCAAACGCACATAAGCAATCTGGTCAACGAACACAAATCTCGGTTGAAGGTCTCAACAAAGGAATAAGTGGAAGAAGAAAAATGAAATTCACAAGATAAAGTCAAGCAACTACAGTTGTGTGCTTACAATTCCCAATGCCACACCATTGAAGGCTGTATGGAACTCAAAACTTGGAGTTGGAACCTCCGGTGTAGGGTAAGCAAAGAGCAACAGCAAGCTAAGCACAGCCCAGAATGATGAAACTGCAAATAATGCCAAATCTCAGCGTCATGCAAATATGAAACAAAAATGACATAACAAAAACTGGAAAACTCCCATTTGTCAAAGAAATCGATCATTGTTCTTTCTTAAATGATCAAAATATGGAATTTACTCACAATAAAGACGTTATCCAGTGTTATCAAAGGCAAAAGAATAGAAAAGCACCACGCTTTTACGGGGACTTAAAAGCCATAAAAGCACAAGGTTTACGTGAAGAAAAGCGCAAATGAAGAGAAAAGATTAATCGATAATTATAAAAAGAAAAAAAGGGCAGCCTGATGCACTAAGCTCCCGCTATGCGCTGGGTCCGGGGAAGGGCCGGACCACACGGGTCTATTGTACGCAGCCTTACCTCACATTTCTGCAAGAGGCTGTTTCCACGGCTTGAACCCATGACCTATGGACCAAGAATTACAAACCATGTCAATCAAATTCAAAAATCATTTTTAAATTTCTGATTCAGATGCAAGTTTCTAATTCAAATTTCTGACTACTAAAGTTCTTATTTTCCTGTCTCATCATTAACATTCATCGATAAAGTTCCCTTAACTTTTTGTATATCGTCTTTATCTCTATATTTTGTTCAGTGTTGTCCTCCTCAAGACAGAACCTGTGGGTGCTGCTGTCCGCATTAAAGCACTGGTTAAGCTAGGCAAAGCGTCTAACTTGCACAGCACAGAGTTTTCGGCTAAGTGCAAGCCTTAACAACGCAATTTTTACTATTTTTGTCTGACAGGATGAAACAGGCATTCTTCTGAGACAAAAATTAAGTTATCTTAATTTGATTGTAGGAGTTGGCTAATGACAATAACTGAATTCATTTAGTCAGCTAAATGCATCCGCGTTAAACTTTACATAATTCTTGCCCAACGTACATTAGATATATAACACCAGCAGAAAATATTTGCTCTTTGATATAAACTGCTGCTGAATATGGGCATTAAGATCAGTCAAGTCAACCCACATCAAACTTCAAGTTTTAAGCCCAAATCAGTAGTCATTCCCGTTAAACAGATTATATTTATGTCTGCAATGACTGATTTATACTCTTTTTTATAATAAAAGAACTCAAAGAAAGGCTGTCAGATATCTACTGTTGAATTCTCTCATCCAGCTCTGAGTTTATAACACTCGATATATAGGAGGATTTTCTTCCAGCTTTCATCCAGTCTAGGTAAGGCTGCGTACAATAGACCCTTGTGGTCCGGCCTTTCTCCGGACCCCGTGCATAGCGGGAGCTTAGTGCACCGGGCTGCCCCTTTCATCCAGTCTAGACGGAATACTAGCACTCAGCCTTAGCAAAATTCTTTTCTGTTATCTTTCCAGTTCTCCCTTCCGCAAATACATTAAAACAATGACATTCATATTTAAAAAAAGAAGAAGATAAAATGGAGAATCTTTTGCAGGAGGATCCTCATGTAACTTTAATTGCATTTCCAGGTCCTATAGTTATTATGCCAAATATCAGCACCATAGATGATAGATTTACTCCTGATTCAGGAATCCAAGTCCACCTTGGACCCTCTATCAATTGTTGTCTTAATCATTTCTGTCTACTTAAGCATCACTTGTCTTTTTCTTTTTCTTTTTTTATATTCGATTGAAGTCATGGCTAAACATCCATTTGAATTTTGGAATGTACTTTCAAGATACCACATCAGCATCACCAATTCGAAGACTCTATTCGTCATGACAAAATAATCAGTGCAGAACCAATGTTAAAAAGATTGATCTATTTCTGTATTCCAAATATGCTTTGAAGTGGATATCTACCAAGAAGCACGTCAGGGTTATCAGCAAGGCAGTGTAGCGTCTTTTGCCAATTCTCTGGATTTTGATTTTTGATTGACAGCAATGATATAACACAAACCAAAGAAATTCAAAACAGGTAGCAGTACTCATACCATTTTTCCCTGAAACTATGAAATCATCTATGTAATTATGAACAGAAAGCCAGAATGCCAGGATTGCCAATCCGAAAGCTAGACCGGCAATGATGTCAATCAAGCTGTGCATTCCGAGGTATATTCTTCCTGAAAAATAAGGAAAATAAATTTGAGTGCAGGACAGTTTGGAGAAGTAAGATAGGAGCCTGAGAAAAAAGGAGTTACCTAGTGCAACCAAGAAAACAAAGAAAGAAACGATTGCTAATCCAGTAATGGCAAGATCATGATTTTGTGTATAGGATAAGATGTAGTGAAGAAGGAACCTGAATAAGAGTGAGTAAGAAATTCATATAAAGCAGAAAATGCATGTCAAAGAAGAGGTAGGTGTGTACCCTGAGAGGCAGAGAGTGTTGAGGGTGTGTGAAGAAGGAAGTCCATATTCCAGAGCATTTTCTTTCTCATCTTCGGTTGCTGTTATTCTCCTAACAACTGCTGAACTGGGTCTAGGAGCACATACCACATCCTGTTCCCAACACCACATTATTAATTATTAATCACACTGGATCTAATTTTACATACTCCTAACATTAAAGAGAAAATACGTACATACCTTTATACAGTTACCAATATAATCACACAAGGCCATCAAAAGGGTCATCTGTCTAGCCAATTTACAATGCCCACTCTGCAACCATCAAAATTTCCACTACATACATATAAAGAAAGCTTTGGTAACATACAAATTTATTAAAACAAACAAACATACCCAGAATAGCAAGGGAAGGAAAGCAGTGTAGAAAGGCACAGAAACAACACATGAAAGGCCAGAAAACAAGGCATCCAAATATTTGTTCTGATATTTCTGCAAAAGAATAATAATCAGAGAATAAAGTTGAAAAGCATAGAAACAGTAGAAGAGAATTTGTGAAGCAGCAAACCTGGATGTTTAAAGTAATGGGAGTGGTGGAAACAACATAGGTAGAAACCCATGGTTGAGTGCAAGATCTAATCTTTTGGGTGACATTGAAGATTGAAGATACAATCACCCATGTACCAATTCCGCACAATAACAACACCTCCCACCCTGGGATTAGGATGCTCTCCATCAACCTTTTTTTGAGACACAAACAAGATTCTCTCGTTTCTTCGATTTTTTCTTTTTGTATTTTAGAATTTGGTATTTCCAGGAAACAACTAATTTCCTTTGGCACAGAAAGAGTCAGTTTGACCATCATTCAACATTCCTTCTATTTTTTATATATCTTCCCTTGGTATTTCCAGGAAACAACTAATTTCTTTTTGTATTTTTATGTCTTTATTGGAATGATATTAAATTTATACAGAAAAAGTAACACTTATCTTTTTCAGAGGAAAAACAGAGAAATATTTTATATCATCCATAATTTGCTGAATTTTCTTTTCCCCCTAATACATGTAAAAAGAATATAAAAATCTTACTCATATTATGTATACCTATCCATCTCTCTCTCTATATATATATATACTAGTCTTTCGGCCATGTGCAACTATATAGTATGTCATAACTATCTGCTTGTTCATTTTGAGCTTTTAGATCTTTTATTCCCGAAATACCCTTTTCGTAGTTTCTTTATATATATAGGACTTGCGGGGATGGATGACGTGATTTCCGAGACAATCGAGCGAGTATCGTATGAGATTTAGCAAAATTGGAAGTTCCTAAGTTAAGAAAATGAGAAAGTTTGACCAAAGTCAACATCGGGGGTAAATGGCCATGTCGAAGTTTCGTCGATTCTATTAGGTCCGGAATGTGATTTATGCCTTAGTCGTGCAGTTGATTCGGGTCCCGAGGGGCTCGGCTGTATTTCAGACCCTTGGTTGAGAATTAGTTAAGTTTAAGGAATTGAGTTGACCACGATGAACAACGGGTCAAGACGACCCCGTTTGGATGTTTTGAGTGCATATGCATAATGGGAGAAGACGGATAATACACATGTAACGACCAATGCATAAATGTCGATCTGATTACCGTCCGAACTAGACGCTCTACCTCTACCTCTGCCTCGACCGACTGATGTATGAGAACCTTGCCCAGGAGGGAGTACCGATGATGATGACGCCACTACCGATCTAGTCGGCTGAGTCATACCACCTCCACCTCTCGTCAGACAGTCTCACATAATATGATCGGGATATCCACAAGCATAGAACACATCAAATCCCCGACGACACTGACCCAGATAGGCCTTACCACACTGATCATATCGAGGCAAAGACGGCCTCATCTGACTAGAATCCCCTCTATACGGAGAACCTAACGCCCGTGAACTCTGACCTCATCCAAAATAAGCAAATTGATCACGACGCGGTCCCTGGAATTGTGGTGGTCACTGACCACAGGATAAGCTTGGCTCCTAGGAAACTGTGGCCTAAACCCACCTCGGAACTCACCCGAATAACCTACAGACCTTGCCTTCTTATAATATCCTCTATCACGATCCCGGTTAGCCCATTGTTGTCGCTTACGATCTTCCAGCATATGCCTGAATGCGAGAAATATCCATACCCTCATGCAGAGAGGCCGTAGTACACTCATTAATCAGATGTCACCCCAAACCATTCATGAACTGATGTACACGATCACTCATCTCCGCTACTATCGAGGGAGCATATCTGGCGAAATAGTTGAACTGGAACCTATACTCCCGTACACTCATGTTCCCCTGCTGGAGGTACAGAAATTTGTCAACTCTAGCCCGTCGTAACTCTACCGGAAAAATAATGATGTAGGAAGGCCTCAAAAACTCTTTCCATAAAGCCAGTGATGCACGCAATCCTCTGGACCACTCACAAGCCTCATACCATAAAACAACAACATCCTACAACCTGTAGGATGCCAACTCCACTACCTCAGTATCAATAGCATGTATCACCTGCAACGTCCTGTAAATCTAATCTATGAAATTCTTTGAGTTCTCATTCGGATCAGATCCTGTAAGTACTGAAGGATCCAGATTACTGAAATCTCGAACTCTCGCACTAACGGCCCATGTCAGAAGATCCAACACCCGTACCCTGATACTGGGCCTGAGCGACCACTAATCGGGTAAACAACTGTACTGCACTACGCATATCAATATCCTGATCAGGTGTGTCAGGTAGAGGAACCGGGGGTGTTGGAGCCCCTCTGAGCTACTCTGGAGGTGGCGGATTCTGAGAAGCCTAATATGGGGGTCTCACTCTAGGACTTGCCAGGACCCAAATCAGCAGGTGGCGCCTAACTGGTACCCTCTCCCGTAGCCACATCTTTACCCTTACCAGTTGATTTCTTTCTTATTGTAAGCATCACAGTATTCACGAAACAAAACAAGGATTAGGGATCATATTCTTAGAACTCGGCTCTATTGCACAATCTAGAACAAAAAGAAAGGGTGACAATCCTAAATGCCCTTATAGCCTCTTGATTGTAAGTGTGGTGCAAAACACACCCATAAGAGGAACTCTACTAGACACAGCTTGTAGAATCTATGTAACAGACTTGCTATGATACCAAGCTTGTCACACCCCAATATTGGGAGATGTGGTCGGCACCCGGTGCCTTACCGGCCCGAGCGTACCACATCTAAAACCATAAACTGAACATACAGAAGGTCTGGGCCGACAAGGACTCCATGAGATAATCTTAATGAAATCAAGGAACTATATACAAATGATAATCCCAACAAGAATATTTATATATAAGGGCTGACAAGGCCACCATGGAAGACTGTACAACAAAACATAGGCCAAAAACGCCATCCAAAACATCTACACGCAAGACATTTGTCTACAAGCCTCTAAAAGTGTCATAAACGTCATAAGGTCTAGACATGGCCCCGTCATACCTATAACATATATATACAATCATACCGACTCAAAATGGAAACTATGGAACAAATAAAGTACACCAACACCACCGCTGAGATGAGTAGCATACTGAGGAGTGATGTCAATCTGTCTACCTGAACTTGCGAGCATGAAACGCAGCACCCTGCAAAGGGATGTCAGTACAAATAATGTATCGAGTATGTAAGGCAATAAAGAACATAAATAAAGGCATCAATGTAAAAGAGATACAAGAAGGATCAACTTGTAACTAGGGATTTGCCATTGTGGGCTATGATATGCATAAATACAATATATACACATATATAATGCCATTGAGCTACATATACTATATATATGCGTATATAACGCCATCGACCTCTGTGGGCATCATCATAATCATCACCACCATCACAACCAATCGATCGGTGGTTCTATATATATATATATATATATATATATATATATATAAATATATATATATATGTAAGGCAAGAAAGAACATAAATAAAGGCATCAATGTAACGAGAGACAAGAAGTATCAACCTGTAACTCAGGATTCACCATTGTGGGCTATGATATGCATAAATATAATAAATGCGTGTATAACGCAATATATACTATATATATGTGTATATAACACCTTCAGCCTCTGTGGGCATCATCATCATCATCACCATCATAACCAACTGAGCAGTGGTGCTATACATACATACTTAATATATATATATATATATATAGACAAACATACACATGCATGAGGATCATAAGGAACTTTCTGAGCTTGTTAGAGTGACATAAGGTCGTTACACCTCCGACTATCGTTATGTAGCTAACAAGACATCATATATTTCATTAGCAACAAAATAAGAACACAATACAATGAAGAATATCTCTTATAACATGAAAGTACTCCAAAAAGGGACAAACATGATTCAAGAAACATTTCTATAGAATAAAGAACAAGAACATTTTTAACGTTCAAGAGTAGAGTCATTTTGGCGGGATGTTCGTTTACGTTGGATTCATGCCAAAAGAAGGGAAGGGATAGCCTTAACATACCTTGCGATGACTTGCTCAACAACCACAATGAGTTTGACTCGCTGCACCTCAATCTACAATAATGAAAACGATGCTATTGTCACGCTATAAGTAATATTACTATCGTATCTCGAATGATAAACTTATTTTATAACCAAGCGGGAAGCATCTCCCCTATTTCTTTCATATTCCTTAAGTCCATAATGGTCACAAGAACAACCCAAACAACCAGTGGCTATACAATAAGCTTTTCAACCCAAACAACAATACATCGAGCGGCAAGCTCGGTTTATGCCTAATAAAGCTATATCTTTAAACCCTTTATTTCTTTAAGAACAAGTCAACAATGACAAAAATAACATACTCAGGTTACTCCATAAATTTTCAGCCACAAAATACCACAACAACAATCCCAAAACAGTTCTATAAGCAACAACATTATAACTACGATTTCCGGCCTTTAGTTCACAGGTTTTCAATTGTACAAGCTAGCTATAACTTCTATAATCTCAAACACATAAATGAGGAGTATAATCTTACCTTATAACACTTAGAACAACTCCCCACACAAGCTGGAACTACTCTAAAATGAGAAACCACAAGAAGACAAGAAATTCACTAGCACCACGGGATTCCCAATGTTTGATTTGCGTTGTTTTATTTTGAATTCACTCTTGGATGGTTGGGGATCTCTTAGAGATCATTTGGGGGTGTTTAGGAGTTGGTTTGAACGAAAAATGATGAAGTAATAAAGCTGGGAGGTGTAAATAACCGTAAAAGGTCGGCCACTGCCTCAAGTCGTTCCTAAAGGGACTTTCTACGCAGTCTCGCAAAAATGCAAATATCTCTCTACTCTGACATTGTATCAACAAATGATTTAATGCGTTGGAAACTACACACTTAGACCTTTGATATGGTGGGAGGATCACCTTGTAAATCCAAATATATTGGGAGAAAAACTCAGTGATATCTAACCTAAATTTCAGTAAACTTATGAACGTAACTTGCGACAACTTTTGCCGACTTTTGTTTTACAACTCACTTGACTTCAAAACTTAACATATGACTATTAAACACTTCAAACGCGAGATCCTTATCATATTAATCACTCCTAGTTTTTACTCCGAAATTATGGGTTATAACATCTTCAATTCGTTTAACCTCTAACCCTCACGATGCTTACTTAACACTTATTTTAACCCATCATTATCTTTGTAAAGGTTCTTAACCTCCCTCGCTCATATTGATTCATTTACGACGCATTCTAACATGAAAGTACGGTTGTCACACGACTTGTCGACGAACTTATTTCCTTTGATTCGTTTGACACTTACTTAATACTTGTTTAAAACCTCATGTAACCTTATTGGGGCATTATAACCTTTTCGAGCTTACATTAGTTAACCCACGACGAAATTGATGTGAAGTACGGGGTGTGACATCCCTCCCTCTTAAGAACATTCATCCTCGAATGTTGGAATAACTTATCGGAGAAATCTAACTTTTGGGATTCTACATAAATTTTGGCAGAGTTTCCTCTATAAATAAGACTATCCAAAACCTGCCACGCAACTAGAAAATACAACATATGCCTCACAGGGACACATAATACATTACACAACAATACTTCATCCTCGCATGACCATTTATCAATCAAAAGATCCATATTATAAACTATGTCTCACCTAAAGTATTCGAACTCGTGGCCTGGGTTGCATCTACTACATTTTTGCTACAATCATCACCTTCAGTTTGGAAAAGGTGAGGATATCTAGACTTCATATCTTCTTCAGCCTCCCATGTCATCTCTACATTATTATTTCTCCACAACACTACAATGGAGGCTATCTCTTTAGTTCATAACTTCTGGACTTGGCGATCTAAAATAGCAACCAGAATCTCCTCATAGGACAAATCTTCTGTAATCTAAACATCCTCTACAAGTGTAATATGAGAGAGGTCTCCTATACATTTTTGCAACATCGATACATGGAAAATTGATGGATTGAATCTAAATTAGGAGGTAACTCAAGCTTGTATGCCACTCGGCCTTTTCTCTAAACGATTCTATATGGCCCAACGTACTTGGGGATAAGCTTGACCTTCTTGCCAAATCTCATTACGCCCATCATAGGCGAAACCTTCAGGAATACGCAATCGTCAATGACAAACTCTAAATCTCGGTGCCACATATCTCCATGTCCCTAATATTTTTGAACAACTCCTCTTGGGCCGCATATGCCCCATCGTTATCCGTTTCTTATACTTTCTTTTCTGAGCCCCATGGATCTGGCGGCTCTTATTGTTACTTAATTTCTTTAACCAAAAGGTCGCTATCATCCCTTCATTAACATCGATACTTACATACCTTTTGATAGTCTTAACATATCTGCAATAATTTGGATAACATAATCTTATTCATTTTGAAGTTCTTCATTATAATTCCCTTATCCATTTACTAAACCACTATGCGGGGCTATGTCAGTTCCTGTGTCGCATCATCCCCCTTAAGGGAGGAGGACCACTCACTTAGGCTCAGGGATGCCCCTTTCTGGAAAGTCACATTATCGTCTCAACACCTTTTACAGTTCCGCGATCTTTTAACAACTTACCATTTGTTCTAGTATAACTTTTCCTCACTAGGGGCTAGTGAATCGTTTACACGGATAGAAGGTTACGTTTTTATAACTGAGATACTTGATTCTCGATAGACCCCTCTTTATCTTCCAACTACGTTCATATTTAGGGGCTTCTTTCTTAATATTCTTTGACAGTGGCCCTTTTTAGTGTTTATTCCTTTACTGTCTGATTACTTACCTCGCAAATTTCAAATCTTTGACTCGTATTCCACTTAACCAAGAAAACTTTTCCAATGTTGATACTCCCTAATTCGGGAGGCTAGATCGTCTAATCGACATTTTGTTAACATATGGCTATTCAAATCTCATAGTAGATACTTAGTCTCGTAATGCATTCATCTTCACAACTTAGCATTTACTCTTCCTTGTCTTCTAGTTTACTTAACTAGGAACTATGTCGCATTACCATACTTTATTGTATGACTCTCAGTCGCTCTCCATATTTACTCGGGTATTCCACTTATATTGGTACGATTTATTTGCTATCCATCTCATTCCTCATCTTAGTTCAAATAAACATTCCCTTGCTTATAACTTTCTCTACTTTTATCACCTTATCTCCTAGGCACTTACTATCTATGCTTACTTCAGACAAAAGCCTTTCTAAGGAAAATAATTTCCATACATACAAGAATTTCAATACTTGGTGTCACGATCCCTTTTCAGGAATTGTGGTCGCATTTACACAATCCCACCGGTAGGCGAACTACTCCCCAATCATTCACATGATAAACATAATTAAAAGCGGAAGATAACGAAATACTACATAAGTCTATCTCATAACATAAATCCGGAATAAATAAGTTTGAATGACAACTACATCCCCACTATCTAGTCTGTGAATACAAGAGCACTAGTCAACTGATACAAGTTTGAATGGGCAACAAGTGCCAAAACAGAATACATAATCTGAAAATGTCTGTTATGTCTCTCAAGTGCAAATAAAAGACTAAAAAGAAGATAGAGCAATCCGGGGTATGCCGAAGGTAGCATCCTCACCCTGAAAGCTAGGAAATCAACTAATCGGACTCAGCAACGCTGTCCTGCACAGGTAGAAGGCATTGAATTTGCATAAAAAATAATGAAACAATAGCATGAGTACACAATGTATTCCCGTAGACATCATAGGCCAACAACAACAGTAGATACGCAAAAAGAGATAAATATCAAGTTACACCAAGAAGTCCTAAACTAACAGTTCAGTAATCCATGTATTGTCACATAGTACACATACTTATCCACAAAATTCACATATTACCTTTTCAAGTAAGATTTCATAGGCACTTAAGTCATCCAGTTCCAGACAAGTTTAATAATAGTAATCCTAATTATCACGAGCAAGTACAGTCCCTTCATATCCGAAATCTAATCAAGTCATCAATAACCAAATCCGGTATCAAATACAACCACAGATAATCAATGATGTAGTATATGTATGATGTAAATGCAAAGCATATACCAGTTACCTTTAATCATCCCGTATAAAGTACGTCAAGTTTTTATTATGATCATACACCTGTAGGGGATCTGTGAAGTCCATATTCCCCTCCGAAATGTCCCATCGAAGCCTAGCTCTTGGTTGTAATAATATCTATTGCAGGCGTGCAACCCCGATCCCTGCTTATCATCATCATCTATGTTTCCATAATCTCAACAGTGTTCTTACCTTTCCTAGTCCCTTGGACCCACAACATATATCATACCACTCCAATATCAATATCATCAGAACCATGAGTGTATGAATGCAAATGATAAAACAAGGTAAGAATCACGATATAATGAGATGAAACCAACTACAGAGATGAATATCACATGCTTTCAGAAATACATCAACATATAATCCAAGTAAAATCAGGATATCATAACAAACATATGTGATAAATAAGCACAACGATAACAAGTATGGCGACAAGCCCACATAATGGCGACAAGCTCAATCAATCAGCAGACGGAATCAACTTAAGGCTGATTAACCAAATCACCCATCATCACAGCTCAACACCGGTACCCACTCAACCATTCATCACCACAGTTTGAGTGGGACCCCTAAACACGCCCAATACCCCTAAATATTTATAACTAATTACGCACTTCTATTAAAGTATCGAAAAACGAAACCGTAGCCTACCTCTGGGCCAAACAGGAGCCCCAACCAATCAACTCTCGGAGATCGCCTTGCCCTTTCACTGCGCTTCATGATAATTAAAGTCTATTCACGCATATACTATTCGTTAATAAGAAGCTTACACAAAGACAAGGACGTAACCCTTAACAAAGCAAAACCATAAATACTAACTCCGGGCCTACATTACCAAGACTCAAACTTTATTACTCAAAATCCATCAATACACACTAGGTAATCACATCCTTAAGTTAATTGGAAAACTATACACATTTGAACCTTCAATTGAACATTATACAAAAAGCTCCAATTTGGAAACCCTAGAATTTCCCCCTAATTTAAAATAGGTCTATACTCAAATTAAGCTTTACAACATAATGATCTAGCATAATCCATCACTAATAAATAATATTAAGACACTCTAATCCATAAAACCTCCATTAATCAAAGATTTAACTCTCTTATTCTCAATTGAACTTACAAATCATCTTCCCTAACTTATAAGCATATTCTATCACCATTAAGAACTTAGAAAAATAAACTCAAATAACAAAGGATGAAATTCTTACCCCAAGGATGAAGTCACTCTTATTCTTCAGAAAATACCCTATTGGCAGCTTTAGATTTGACACTTTCTATTTTGGGAAATGAATTCTAACCTAGGGAATTAAATAGGAGACCTAATCCAGTGATTCTGCCATAAAAGAATCGATTTCAATGGCGCGAATCTGCTCCTGCAAAAATGACCTCGCTGAGGCGGTGTCACTTGACACCTCACCTTAGCGCCATAATGCACCCGACTCCACAGAGGCGTATCCGCCCCTACGTAAGTCCCATGCGCCAAGGCAAAAACTCCATAGTTACCAAAACCCTACCTCTGCGAGCCAACCTCCCACCGAGGCAGACATGCAGAAGCGAACAGAGATGTTACCGAGGTGAACACCAGACACCAGAAATCATGAAACCAAGCTAAATTCCTATCAAACACCTGAAACTCTCCTGAGACCCCCCGGTCGCAAACTAGACATGCTCATCTAAGGTTAGCAGTGCTACGAACTCATTTGTACCCTAAGATTTCCCATTTAACCAAGCTAGATTACTTTTCTAAAGAATCATCCAAAATAATAGAAAATCCAAATATTACAATTTAGGCCACAAAATACATCTGATTGCCCTAGAAAGAGAACCAATGACTCAATAAGTCATAAATGACCCTCCGGAGCTACCCGAAGTGGCAAAACCTAGAAATGAACATATCTACTCAAAAGTCACCCTTGAGTCAAACTATCAAACTCTAAGGTTCTAGTTTTGGGTTTTTCATCCGAAACTCATATAAATGGACATGGAGATCCGTTCCACCCATTCCCACACATCAAAATTCCCACAAAGAGACCACAAGAAGGCTAAAATAGGCAAATAAGGGTTTTTTAAAAATAAAATGATCGAATTGGTCGTTACACTTGGCCCACGGTGCGTCAAGATTATTTAAAAGTCATATGCATTCACAATTTCGGAGTACGTCAGGTATACATAGTCTAAAGGAGTGGCTTTGACATGACTATACTATCTTCCCATAGCCCTACTAAAGGTTATTCAAACCTTTATTGAATCCCGAGATCTATATAGGTTCTTCTCATTGCGGTTCTACCATTATGGAAAGTGGAGTAACAATACTTACATCCTCCCATTGGAATATCAATTTCCTTATAACCTCTTATATTCAGGTACTCTGTACCTCCTTTACCTTACTACTCTTACATCCTAAAACCAGTGCCTTATCTTTCTAGGCGTTCATTATCTCCTTCGTAGCTCCAATGTTCATACACTGAGATTGTAGTATAACACTCGCACCTCTAGCGTATCAATAACCTGCTGGGGGATTTCATTTACTTGTCATGAATACAAACTGGCCGAAATTTTCTGGTAATTGAGATTACTGGAACTATATAAAGCATGAGTTAGATTCAAATTCTTACTTCTTAGCTCTACTGCACTATCTATGAGATGAAAGAATAGAAACCATCCCTAAATACCCTGTAGCCTCTATTTATAAGTGTGGTGCACAACACACCCATAAATAAGACTCTACTAGGCACGACTAACAGACTCTCTAGGACAGATCTGCTCTGATATCAAGTTTGTCATACCCTAACCTTTGGGGGTGTGGCCGGCACCCTAAGGCCCAAGCGAACCAACTATAGTACCTAAATCCCATGACACGAAACTTGGGCAGAAAAGGCCACCCAATTAATAAATACAACATAGAATGCAATGATAACCTACACGTAGAAGAAGCCCAACAACAATATGTGCATGTATATAACTGAGGACAACAAGGCCATAACAAGTGTATCAATAATTGGCTAGGAGGCCGGCAAGGCCACACAACACATATATAAAACAACCTCTAGTCTGCAAGCCTCTAAGAGTACTAACATGTGTCATCAAGGCAGGATAGGGCCCCGACGTAAAATGGAAGAATTGAACAAAAGAAACAACAAATCCAACCCACCTGAAGAATTGGTGCAGAAATTAGGGGAGATGAAATTGATGCAAGTCAGAGTCTTACATAGTATCTACGAACACCAAGATTGGCCGTTCATTATCCTCACACCATTAAAGATCAACAATCTAGAGAGAGGACAGATTATAGAGAGAGAAGCCAGATTAGGGCAACAAAAGTGAATGGAAGCTCACTTTCCTATTTCATTTTACGCGTTGTTTTCTTTCCTTTTGTTTTTGGACCAGGTCATTTGTTTTAGGCCTGTGTTCTTTTTGTTTTTGTTTTTGGACTACTTTTTTTTGTTTTGTTTTTGACTATTTTTGATGATTTGATTAAATAAAAAGCCCTGTCCGATCGACTATAGCGCGACAAGAAAATAGATACATATATATAAGTGCAATGCAAGAAAGACCTCAAGAGACACCATGAATAGAGTCAGAGTGACCTATGGTCGTTATCCTCTAACTATCGTTATGGAATCATATACAGTAAACATTACAATTCAATCATAGTTCTCTGAGTCAAGCGTATCTCAAATAATATCATAAGATGTGAATGAGAGTTCCGAAAAGGAACATACTAGAGTCATAAACAATAATTGGAAAGAAAACACAATACAACCAAGCCACCAAGAATGGAATCGTTCAACGATATTTCGTTTCAGTTTTGTTCTAAAACAAGATCATGCCAAAGAAGGGAAAAACTTACATACCTTGTCATTGAAGCTATGTGAATTCCACGAGTCATCGTACGCTCTACAGATGATTATCTACATAATACGAATGATTGATATCAATAGCAGACCCCAAATTCATAAGGGAGATCATTCAGACATTTTATCGAACAACTTGTGTTCATGAAACTTATGTGATATTCTACATCCATTATTGCATAAATATCAACCTTTCAACCTTCCCAATTCTCCTTCCATAATCTTTACAATACATACCACAAGTTTCAATACTCTCAATCTCCACAATTTCAACAAACAATCTAACAACCACCCATCCTAGTCCTAAGTTCATAAACATGAATTCAATGTGATTTTCTTCCACCATAACTTCTCAAATACTTGTAGAATCTTAAGGATAAGAAAGTAGAGGTAATACTTTCCTTCAACCTCCAAAGCTTGTCCAAAACAAATGTTACTTTACTGCCAAGTCTTCTCCTGAAGTCGCTACAACAAGAAGGAAGACGATCAATGATGATTGCGGGATCCTCTACGTCAGATTTGCTTGATTTTCCTCACGATTTAAGTCTAAAGTGATATGGGACCATTTGAGAGATTGTTAGGGTTTTTAGATGCTGAGGAAATGTAAAAATGAGGTCTCAATTCGAAGCAAATGAATTATACATGAAAACAAATTCCCACCACCAAGATATATGGCAAAATGTACGGTCCATACATTTGGACCATATGTCTTAAACAGAACCCTAAAAAATGCAAAAAAGGCCAAGGCTCCAAATTTTACGGTCCGTACAATTATGTATGGTCCGTACCTTTGAGGGTACTTTTCAGAAAGTTGTCAAATTTCGTCGAAACATATTTTCTTCAATTCATTTAATTTTTATACATCTCGATACCTATATAGAAAAGTTTTAAACCATCATTCCCCTTTCATAAAGTCATACCATCTCGATACACGTAGGTTAGTCGATGACATGACACGTCAAAAAATTACGAGTGTAACAAAACTAGCCAATCGAGAACCTACACGTCCACCCATATAAGTCTTCATACGGAGCCATCTTAATTCTAGAATGATAGTTGTTATTGTATGCGAACTCAATAAGTGGCAAATGATCATCCTAACTTTCAATAAAATCCAATACACAAGCGTCTGGATGGTGCACTCGACTTGACCGTCAGTCTGTAAATGGAATGTCATACTAAGGTTTACCTGAGTACCCAAACCTCTATGATATAATTCATAAGCCTGACAACAATCACTCAAATAGAGTCATACTTTTATTGAGAACAAGCAAAACTGTAATGAAATCCATATCAATCATCTCTCATTTCCATGTCGGAAACCCTATATTTTGGACTAGTACCCTAGGTTTCTGATGCTCAATCTTAACCTGCTGACAATGCAGACATTGAACAACAAATTCTACAACATTCCTCTTTATGTCGTTCCACTAGTCCCACATTGGATATGGAATGAGAACATGGACTTCTTATATGGACTTGGACAATCCTCACCATACAAGCTAGATTTTGGGGTTTAGTTAGGCCCAAGATCCATTCTTTACATAGTATCAGTGTCAGACCCATTCCAATTCTTCGTTCATCGATGTTGGGCTCCCAAATTATATTATAAATGCTCTAGTTAACAAGGTCTGGGCATGTGGGGGAGTGTTGACCCCTTTGAGGTCTTCATGATATATCTTTGTTGATCCAAAATGAATAGAATATCGTGACTGGTGAATCTCTGCCATAATTTGCTTTCGGAGTCCCCCTACATTAGGCATTCATAAATGACCCCGATATCTAAGAACCCCATCTTCTCCAAGCTCCAATATGGGCTTCTTTTTCTGCAGATTTCTTTTTTCATTCTTACAAATTCAGGATCCTCAAATTGCCGTTCTTTCACATCCGCTATCAATGATGACTCTATTGTATTCTAGATGATAACACCTCCATCACCCGAATTAAGAAGTCAAACTATCAAACTGGCCAACTGGATCAAATCTCTAGTCATCGCTATCTTGTCGGCTACTACATTACTCAGACTACCCATAGACTTTCGACTCAAAGCATCAGCTACCGCATTAGCTTTGTCGAGATAGTATAGAATATCGACATCATAGTCTTTTAACAATTCAATCCACCTCTTTCCCTTAGATTCAACTCCTTCTGGCAGAATATATACTGAAGGCTCTTATGATCAGTAAATATGTTAATATGAACTCCATACAAGTAATTATGCCATATCTTCAGGGAAAAACTACAACTGCTATCTCAAAATCATGGGTCGGGTAATTCTACTCGTGCATTCTCAACTGCCTATAAGTATATGCAATGACCTTGACGTGCTGCATCAGAACACAACTTAGACCAAGCCTTAAAGCATCACATAAATGATGTACCCCTCTAAACCCTCTGGAAGTGTCAAGACAGATGCTGACGTAAGCTTATCTTTTATATCCTGGAAACTTCATTCGCACATATCAGACCACTGAAACTTTGTCGCCTTGTGAGTCTACTTTGTCAATGGGGCATAAATAGAAGAGAATCCCTATACAAACCTCTGATAATAGCATGCTAAGCCTTAGAAACTTCAAACCTCTGTAGGAGCCGTGGGCCTCAGTCAATTCTTCAGATCTTCAATCTTTTGACTATCAACTTTAATACCCTCATCTGAAACTACAATGGCAAGAAATGCCACTGAATTAAGCCAGAACTCACACTTGGAGAACTTTCCATACTACTTGAGATCCTGGAGCGTCTGTAACATTGCTCGTAAATGATCTGCATGCTCCACTTCGGACTGTGAGTATACCGGAATACCGTCTATAAACATGATCACAAATATGTCAAAGAATGGCTTGAAGAACCGATTCATCAATTCCATGAAAGCCGCTGGTGCATTAGTATGCCCAAACGACATCACGAGAAACTCAAAATGGCTATATCTAGTCCTAAAGGTTGTCTTTGGGATATCACTCTCTTTAATTCTCAATTGATGATACCCTGACCAAAGTCAATCTTTGAGAAATACATAGCATTCTACAACCAATCAAATATATCATGGATCCTTAGAAACAGATACTATGATAGTAACCTCATTTAGCTAACGATAATCGATATACATTCTCAATGAACCATCCTTTTTAAGAACAAATAATACCGGCGCACCCCACGGGGAAATACTGGGCGTAATAAAGCCCTTCTTAATAAATCTTTGAACTGCTCCTTCAACTCTTTCAATTCCACAAGAGCCATTCAATAAAGAGGGACATATATCGGCTAAGTACCTAGAAGCACATCAATAGAAAAATCAAACTCCCTTTCGGGAGAAATACTCGGGAGCTCATCTGGGAACACATATGGGAACTCATTAACTACATTATCAGACTAAAGGGTCGAGGGTTCTTCCTCGACATCTCAAACCTGAACCAAAAGATTGATATACCCTTTAGAAATCATCTTCCTGGCCTTAAGGTAGAAAATAAACATGCCCTTAGGCGTGGCCGAGTTGCCTTTCCATTTTAGAACTAGTTCACCCCGAAAGTGAAATCAAATGACCTTCGTCTGGCAATCAACATTGGCGTAACATGAAGTCTACCATTCCATACCCATAATAACATCAAAATCAAACATTCCTGTCACACCCCAACCTTGGAGAGGGGGGTGTGGTCGGCACTCGAAGCTATAAGGCCGAAGCGTACCAACCATGATACCTGTAACATGATCAACAATACATGGGCTGACAAGGACTCTGTCGAGTGATTACCTAATCAAAGTCACAATCACCTGCATGCAGAAAAGGCCCAATAATCTACATATACAACAAGGCCGACGAGGCCAATACAACACGTCAACTAGAAAGACTGATAAGGCCACACAAAATAACTATATACATGACCACCTTCTACAATCCTCTACGGAGTATATAAACCATATATGGTCGGGATAGGGCCCCGCCATACCTAACTATGTACATATATGCAACTACCATACCTATTAGCTTACTAGATAACTCCGGAAGAAAGGAGCGTGACAACTTTTAGCTGAGTCGATTTACCTACTGCGAGGTATCATCTGAATCTCTATTTGTACTTGCAGGCATGAAATGCAGCATCCCAGTAAGGGGTCGTTAGTATGAAAGATGTACTGAATGTAATGCTGAAACTGTAAACAAATGCAGTACTGTATATAAAGCATAAAACTGAAACTGCAACTGAGTTCAAATCGTAAATAGAGCCATAGGGAATCAACCTGTACTCAAAGTTCTCAGTGGGTAAGAAATATGCATACTTGTCTTTAGAACTCTTTGTATACATATATAAGTATATATATGCCACACATCGGGGCTATCATATCATCATTATGCCGCTCTTTGGGGCTATCATCATTATAAACATTCCAATTGTAATGGTGTGCACATATAAGTGCCTACCCGACTGACTATAGCGCGGTGTCATGTCATAAAATATATACATATATATATATATATACATATATATATATATACATATATATATATACATATACATATATATATATACATATACATATATATATATACATATATATATATATATACATATACATATATATATATACATATATATATATATATATATACATATATATATATATATATATATATAATGTAATGACTCGAAGGGCCTTATGAATCTTATCGGAGTGACCCAAAGTCATTATCCTCCGATTATCATTATGTAACGGTGTCCGTATCCATGGGCTGAAAATCAATAAGAGCGATAAAAGGCATAAGCTTCGAGTGACTGTCAAGTCGGGAAATACTTCCGAACAAAAACAATAAGAGTTATAAACTATAAGGACAATCCGTATCAAAATCTATTCAAGAGTTTCAAGAACTTTATCATTATGACATTCCGTCGAACACTTGGCATTATATTCTATTCCATATTATTTTAATGGATGCTTAAGACATTCTTATCTCCTTTCCATAATAACCAAATCATCAAGATTACAACAACCATACTTCATGGGATTTATCCATAACTATCTCAAAAACCTCATCAAAGCCATCCAACAATCAACACCACAACTATTATGATCAACTATAGAATTTTATCTCAACTTCTTCATGGATTTCCTTATCATGAGATCACTTTAAGCTCAGAGAACTTAAAAACAACAAGAGTCATACCTTAATCCAAAGTAATAACTTGAAATCCAATCTTGTCTTTGCTCTTATCCATCTTTGATCACTCTACTTGGCATATGAGTGTTTTCTCAAGCTTTTGGTGTTAAATTATGGTGAGTTCACTTGGTAATCACTCTTGTAACCTTGGAGAATGTATAGAGAGGGTTTGGGGGTGTTAGGGATGAGTTTTGGTCGAAATGAGGGTCAATAATGCAAGCCACCACTTAAATAAACCAAAGTGGTCGTCCACCGCCTCTGATATGCCATATTATATGTGGTTGTATATGCCATGTGAAGTCACATATCTAAGGGTATATCAGGGCAGTGAGCTGGCCTTGATTTCTTAGCTCATATGCACCCCTTTCCCTGAGGCGGATCCCATCCGCGATGTGAAATGCTCTAGCGTATCCATTGATCTTTGTCAAACATTATCGAAATGTGATTCCTTTGATCCTAATGATATATCACCATGCATAAACATTCTACACATCCATTTATGTCATAAATAACCCTCGGAATGGGTCTCGAGTCATTAGAGCTCAATTTGATTAACCATACACTTAAACATGCATGAAACGGCGGGTGCAACTCGGAGTCTCTTAGTGATACTTCTAATCTTGGCCTAAAGCCTTCCTTAACCTTTTATGGTCATCATAACCCTTCTCATCTCACATTGGTTTGACACGATGTACACTACGTAAAGATTGTAAGCATGAAGGGCTTGGCGGCTCATAACTCTCACGATTTCTTCGGGCTTCAACTCGATCCTTCCTTATTCATCTCAAGGGAACCCTCTTCCTTATCTTAGGCTCCCTACCTTAAGGTATACTCGACATATGAAATTATGGGGTGTAACAATTCCTAACTCCATTAAGTTTGCTAGGGTATGACAGTTAGCAATTACCACCGCACAACCCCGATAGACTCACCGAGCCACCACCAGATCACCAACCGATGTAGACACCATAAACGACTCACTCAATAACTCAGGTTAAATACTAAATTTACTAGCAATAAAAAGAGTAACATATGAGAAAGTGGATCCTGGGTCAATCAATGCATATACATCATGGGAGAAGACATATAATATACATGTAATGACATGGGGTAAAGACACTAGATCTTGTAACCCACTAGTGCATAAATGTAGTTCTAATTAGTGTCCGAACTAGATGCTCCTCTTCTACCTTTTCCTCGACTGGCTAATGTCTAATAACCTTTTCTAAGAGGGCGTACCTATGATGTTGAAGATTCTACCGATCCAGTCAGCTGAGCCTTACCACCTCCACCACTCATCAGATAACCTCACATATTATCACCGGGAAATCCACAAGTATAACATACATCAGATCCCTGATGACACTGCCCCGGATGGCCCTTACCACACTAATCACATCGAGGCAAAGACATGCTCATATGACTAGAATCCCTTTTAAACTTGAGAACCTGATGTCTGAGAACTCTAACCTGATCTAAAATAAGCAAATTGATCATGGTGCAGTACCTTGAACTGTGGTGGTGCACTACCTGCAGGATAGGTTGGGCTCTTAGGACACTGCGGCTAAAACCCACCTCAAAATTCTCCCGAATAACTTCCAGACCTTGTCATCTTATGCTGACCTCTGTCACGATCCCGGTCAGCCCGTTGCCGTCGCTTACAATCTTCCAGATTTTTGGGATATTCCTGAATGTGAGAAATATCCATACCCTCATGTAGAGAGGTCGTAGTACACATCATGTGGCCCTAAACCATTCACGAACTGATGTACACAATCACTCATCTCTACTACTATCGAGGGAACATACCTGGCCAAAAAGATGAACTGGAAACTATATTCTAGCACACTCATGTTCCCCTGCTGAAGGTTCAAAAACTTGTCAATTCTAGCATGTTGTAACTCTACTGGCAAATAATGATGTAGGAAGGCCTCAAAAACTCTTTCCATACAATCGGTGGTGCACGCGATTCCCTGGACCGTTCCTAAGTATCTTACCATAAAACAACAATAACTTGCGACCTGTAGGATGCCAACTCCACTGCCTCAATATTAGTATCATGCATCACTGACAACGTGTTATGAATCTGATCTATGATATTCTGGGGGTTCTCATTCAGGTTAGATCCGATAAATAGTAGAGGATCTAGATTACTGAAATCCTAAACTCTCTCACTAACTACTATGTTAGAAGATCCAACACGCATACCCTGACGCTGGGCCTGAGTATCCACTAATCGGGTCAACAACGGTACTATACTTCACATATTAATATCCTGATCAGGTATGTCAGGTGGAGGAACTAGGGCTGCTGGAGCCCTACTGAGCTCCTCTGGAAGTGGCAGAGTCTGAAAAGCCTGAGATGGGGTCTCACTCTGGGACTCGCCCGGAACTAAATCAGCAGGTGACGCATGTCTAGTACCCTATTTCTTAGCCAGCTCTTTACCTTTACTAGATGATTTCTTTTATCATTGTAGGCATCACTGTAATCATGAAACAAGATAAGGATTAGAGATCGAATTCCTACAACTCGACACTATCGCACGATTTAGAAGAAGAAGAAATGGTGACAATCCTAAATGCCGCATAGCTTCCTGATTGTAAGTATGATGTACATCGCACCCATAAGCAAGACTTTACTAGACATGACTTGTAGAATTACTAGGACAGACCTGCTCTGTTATCAAGTTCTTTAGACTCTAACCTAAGGGTGTGTGGTGGCACCTGGTGCCTTACCGGCCCGAGCTTACCACATCTAAAACCATAACCTGAACATACAGAAGGTCTAGGCCGACAAGGCCACTATGAGATAATCTTAATGAAATCAAGGAACTATATATACAAGACATCTGTCTAAAAGCCTCTAAGAGTGCCATAAACGTCATAGGGTTGAGACAGGGCCTCACTATACCCATAACATATATACAATCATATTAACTAAAAATGGCAACCCCAGAACTAATGGAGTGCACCAACACCACCGTTGAGCTGAGTAGCCTACTAAGGAGGGTCGTCAATCTTTCTACCTGAACATGCAAGCATGAAATGCAGCGCCCCTGCAAAGGGACGTCAGTACGAATAATGTATTAAGTATGTAAGGAAAAAAAGAACATAAGTAAAGGCATCAATGTAAAAGAGAGACAAGAAGGATCAACCTGTACCTCAGGATTTGCCACCGTGGGTCATGATATGTATAAAAATAATACATACGTATATAGAACGTTGTTGAGCTACATATACTATATATATGCATATATAACACTATCGACCTCTGTGGGCATCATTATCATAATCATCACCATCACCATCATAACCAACTTATCAGTGGTGCAATATATATCTATATATATACGTAGACCCTAATGGGCCCTATGTGAGGCACGACCTTTCATATATATATATATATATATATATATATATATATATATATATATATAGACTCTATTAACCTCGTTCTAGGCACGCCCTTCATTGTATGATATATAAATAGACCATATTAGGCCTCGTGCGAGGCACGACCTTGCATATGTAAATAAACCCCTATTAGACCCCGTGTGAGGCATGTCCTTCTATATATATATATATATATATATATATATATATATATATATATATATATATATATATATATATATATATATATATATATATATATATATATTATACATAGAAATATTTCATAAGATTATTATGAAGTCTTTCACTTGTGGGTAATAGTTCATTAAGTAGACATATAACACATGGAACTACAATCTACCACTATGTCGAGTACGACATGTGTGTATCCTCGCTATCATATGATATGACAAGTATGGCTTGTGCCGAGTACAACCTATCACATGTCAATGTACGCTATCGTATAATATGCCAAGTCTGGCATATCATGCATAACACGTAAAAATAACTACTAAGGGTGGAACTACATATAGCTACATGAGCCACAACTATCCTACAGTACCAAGCTACTCCATAATCTTCGGAATACATAATCCATGACATGTTAAAGACCCTTTAATATATTAGATATGGACTTCTTCTGAAAAGAGACTATATTCTTGACAACCAGATGGAACTTTTACAATGCCATATGAAAGCCTGATACCGACACCACTTCACATGAAACGAGCAAATGAACCTTGAGTATACAAATAAAAGAGTAACGATATTTCATTCTTTTTAATATTCTTTAGGAAGGGAGACATATGATAGGAACTCATATGAAGGAGACAAATCTGATATAGTCATCACATACTTATTGCTCGTAAGATTCTTAACTTAGGAATTTTGAACTCTATACACTAGTTATTTTCTTACTCTTTTAGGGTTATCTTCTATATTTAGTAAGTATAGGGAGACTCGTTATGATCGTTACATTTTAAGGGTAGGATTCACTTATACACATATACCGTTAAGCGACTCCACTCGAGACTTATCTTTAGAAGCATATGAACTTAATAACAACTGAAGCTGAGTCATTTATAAGAACTTGATAGTGATGAGGTACACTACCTTTGAAAGGCTCTTCAATAACAAGAAAATAATTTTTATAAGGAAAGTCGTCTATAGAGACATCATCTTTAATAAACGTCAATGACGATAAGAGTATAACCATTCTTTATATGAATAGAAGATATATGACATTTTATAATGTTACTCGAATAGTCTTATTCATGGAAGACTTGGAGCAACTATTTCAGTACAATTCATCGTACCCAATTACGATAACTCTAAAGCTCGATATAATTCATCTTAAATAAGAAATATGACCCATAAATAATCATCTAAGGCTACTAATATGATTCATCTTATATAAGGAACTATAACGCCATAACCGTACTCTAGAAGTTCGATTCTATGAGTGCAACAACTGAATGGAGTAGCGATACTTAAACACATAACATAACTCAGATTTAATTTGTAAGACCATTAATATGAAATTTTCATACCTTCATTACCTTTATATTCTACAGCACATACATAGGAAACAATAAAATTGAAGTCATTTCATAGGGATGAAAGAATGAATAACTTTACATACCTTGATTCAATCTTCGAATGACTACAACGAGTCAATCCTTCCGATATATACACTCAATATGTTTAAGATAGGATAATATCAACACAACGATAGCCTAATAATGTACTATAGCTATACCAACACTATCGCTAAGCACTCAAAGAACGACGAGCTCCAGAGGCTATATTCAATGGTGTACTCCACACCCGACTGCCCTTTATCAGCAAACAAGCCCTACAAGAGCTAATAAACCCCCGTTGATCTCCATACCACATAAAAATAACCCTTAATCTCTTTATACAACTATTATAACTTGAACTCACGGCTTCCGATCGCAGTCCCCTAAGTTCTTAACAAATACATACCTTAACAACTCGTACGAGCTCGTATAAGGTCATCGACAATGAATCAAATTTGTGTCGCCTTCCTAAAAACATTTTATCACCTTACTTCACTATGAAGTAATCTCCAACTTGATGGGATCCAGAGAAAACCGAGGTTATAATCGTATAATCGACGAAAGAAGATAGCTATACTTGTTATTAGAAAGAGGAGGAGAGTGTTTGATGCACTTCGTTGATATTGAAATGAGGAAGAGAACAAAAACTAAGTTGTTGCACCTTGCCTTCTCTAAACAAGAATGATCCCAAGATCGTCCACTACATCTCACTTAAAGGGTTACGTTGAGCTTAAGGGATTACTTGTAGCAGCTCATATATCCACAACAAGTCTGATTTCACCCTCCAAAATAGGTGATATTAACGTTTCTATATATATCTTCATAGACTTTTACTTAGTATCTCCACTTAAAGGATTAAGTATGCCTCTTCATTAACCAACACTTTATGAGAACCTTAGTTGATTGGATCATACTTCCCACGTGTAATATTTTTAAGCTAAACCAACTAGCAGGGCGCTAGTGGTGTTTTATTGCAAAATCAAATCCAAATATTTACAAGAAAGAAGAGAAAGGAAAAAACAAAAAAATAGAAAACTAGCTATCCTAAGCTATAAGTGGAAAATAAGATTTGAATAGGAGACACATCATCAGTAACAACTTGTAATGCGACATCCTTCATCTTTTGCTTTGGGTTGATGCCGCTATCAGTCCCCTCAAGCTCTTACCAGGTGTTGTGGAATCAAATCTCCATGAAAATCTTGAAGAAAAAGACTGACTGTATTCCATGTTTTTCATTGACTGATCTGCTCATGAAACATGAACTTGTTGAACCTGATCTATTGTTGAATGAGGTAAACTTTGGATTAGTAACTTTTGTTCAGATAACTATTTTAAGTGTCTAATGAAGTCCTGTTAGTAGGTTGAACATATATATTAATACCACACACTAACTAAGACAACTTTAAACAATCAAATAGTGCTACCTGCCTATCATTAGCTTTAGCTTCTTAGATAGTATCAACATAGTATGAACAGTAGATTATATGATCATCGAAACTTCTATGATTGATCTTCTATTGCTGCATCATTTGAACTTTCAATCTGGCTCTCTACTTTTGTATATTTTGTATCTGAAATAAGGTAACGTTGCCTTATCACTGTTCAAAATTATTCTTGCTCATGTTGACAAGTTCTGAACCTGTATTGAACCTGCGAAATAAAAAACCTGGTTAGCTAAAAAATCAGCTCGTGCATGTCCTTCCTTAAGGATGTGAGTAAATTGCATTTGGCCTTCAGAAATTGATCTTTTTCACCTCCACACTGACTTTACAAGGAATTTATCATTTTCCTTGTAATATGTAAGCATGGTTAGAGAGTCACTCTCCATCATAACTTGCAACAACTGTTTAGCAACACAATATGTAATTCCATTCTGTATTGCTATAGCCTCTTCACAAATGTTAGTAGTGTCTGCCAATCTTCTAGTAACTGCATATATCAGATATTCCCTATCATCTCTTACAAAAAAGGCAGCTGAACTTTAACCTAGATTTCCCCTTGAGGAACCATCTGTTGCATTTATACCAGCTTGCACCTGGACAACTCCATTGCACCGTCTTGCACCCAAAGCTTGATCTGTATTCCTCCAAATACTACACCATTTGAGGAAACTAATTTATGCAGATTTTGATTAATACCATATATTACTTTATTTCTACTCATACTACCTCTATGCATTGTTGCATTTCTTCTCTTCCATAATTCCCAACATACAAAACCTGACACTGCCTAAAAAATAGTTTCAACTTTGGAGCACATTGATTATTCCACCATTTCACCATTTCCTGGTGTATTTGTATAAGATGATCAATAATACCCACTGCTCCAGTGTAGTATTTCCATACAGATGCAGCGAATTCTCTAGTAAAAAATAAGTGTTGCATAGTTTTCTCCTGTTGAGATTGATCATAACATATACACCTTGATGCGATAGATATCTTCATTATCTTAAGCACATCACCAACTGGCAATTTATACCTCTACAACCTCTATAAGAAAAATGATTATTTGAAATGTGCTTCATTCATCCATAGTCTTGGAAAATGAACGGAGATCTGCTCTTTTTGCCGTAACAAGTTACATGCACTACCCACTGTAAATTTTCCTGAACTGGTGAGAATCCACCAAGGTTTATCCTGTTCCTCAGATTGTCCCATAATGCTCACCTCAGTCCTTACATGCTCCAAAATGTATTCTGGAAAAACTATTTGCATTTTAGGAATTCCTAACCATCTGCTATCATGAAATATGCTAATTCCACAATACTATAATCAATATGGAAACCTAAAGGAGTATTTTGACTAATAGGTCCAAGTCTGGTCCAATTGTCATCCCAAACATCACATGTACCATTGCTAGGTTCCCACCATATCAAATGATCCACCTGATCTCTAGCCTCTAGCATATTTTTCCATATTTGTTAACCCTCTTTCCCTGCACCCTTGTAGGCTTGAGTTTTTTATAGTATTTGTTCCACATAATGGTGGACCATAGAGTATTAGTTATTCTAAATCTCCACCACAACTTGACAAAAAGAGATTTAGAGACATTATGTAAAGATATGATCACAAGACTCCTTCAGCTTTTTGTAAACAAATAAGCTCCCATGATACCCAATGCCTACTTTTTTCCTCTTCCTTGTTGCTCCAGAAGAACATTGCAAAGATCCTGTGTGTATCATTAATAGGAATGTAAACTGGAATACTTTGAAGAACATTACTTATTAGTGTGACCTTACCTCCATATAAAAGTAATCTACCTTTCAAACACTGAAGCTTGTTATTCACTTTCTTTATAAGCTCATTGTAGTACATTTTTTCTTCCTGGAATGGAATATTGGACACCCTAAGTATTTAGAGGAAATTGGCCCCTTGTGAACCCAACAATCTACTCTACTTCTTGAATGAGATTTGTTGCTACTCTTTGGTACATGTAAAAGGCACTTTTCTCCACTAATAAGCAGCCCTGAGACTGCCTCATAATCCTGCGAAAAACTAATGATCTTTATTAAGGACTCCTTCTCAACTGATGCAAAGATGATTGTATTATATGTATAAGCTAAGTGTTTAATGTTAGCACTCCACTTTGGCATTCCATAAATATCCCACCTAACTACTGCTATCAAATACATAATTTAAGGCTCAAGACAGTACCTCTGCTGATATGATAAACAAAGCTGGTGACAAAGGATCACCTTGTTTTACACCCCTTGATGAATGAAATAAGCCTTTGCTTTTCCATTAAATAATATGGAGTACCGATTATTAGCAATTAGTCTCTATATCATGTTAATGAAAGATTTAGCAAAACTGATTCTGCATAGCTGTCACACCCTAACCTAGGTGTGGCGTGGCTGGCACCCAGCGCCATACTGGCCCGAGATAACCACTGTGTAACTCATAATTGCTGGATGTAACCAGAACATACATAGGCTAACTTGTTGAACTCATTCTTACTATAATCTATTTTGGGCCGAGGAAGCCACTATAAGTATCCACTTGGCAATCCAAAGAAAACATAAACGAGGGCGGCAAGGTCACTAACATACTATATATACTGAACCTATGTCTACAAATCCTCTAAGAGTAATTGACATTAAACATGGTTGGGACAGGGCCCCGACCTCCCCATACATTTGTAACAAAATCTTATAAAATGACCTCTAGACTAGGATGAACTCTGAAAGAGATAGAGTCTTACCGATCCTCCGCTGAATATCAACCTTGTCTACTGAGGGGGGGGGGGTCTCATCAAACTTATTACCTACATCTGCAGGCATGAAATGCAATGCCCCAACAATAGGACGTCAGTACAACAAAATGTACTAAGTATGTATGGCAGAAAGCAATATATATATATATATATATAAGTAAATTCTAAAGCTAAAGTACATGGATAAATAGAGTAGAATCTTTACTAAAAGATAAGAACGAGAGTGGAATTACCACGTGCTCTAGATTGTCTTACCAGATCACTGTTATTCGGACCACTTGGCCCTTATGCCCACCTATAGACCTTATACCATTACAACATTCTGAACTATCTCTACTGACGTCGAGTATTTATCCTTACTATGTTGTTATTTATTTATACATACTGAACATAAAGCGACTCTTATCATAACTAAAAAACTCAACACAACATTGTGGCGTCATGTGGGATCCGGTGTATAAGTGCATAGTCCCGAAGGCAGGTGTGGATAGCCCTGAAGTAAGATATGAATAGCCCCGAAGGCTATAGGTAAATAACCCTGAAGGAAATATGTGAGTGCCCCGAAGGCAATGTACATATCTGTATAGCCCAGAAGGCAGGAGTGTAACTGTGCACCTATATGCTTCATTGTCCGTCCATAGGGCTTATCATTCATGGACATACAATTGTTATAGTAACATTCAACCACACGCAACAATGTAAGCTAGGTACTTGCACCTAATCCACAACTCATCCAGTACTTTATGTAATTCACCATTCGTACGCAGTAACTCGTGATCTACTCCCTTTACCTTTAAAGAGATTTGTAACTATCTTCGGACTTGAATGACTATGTTGTTATGCTACTCGATCTATCTTTGTGATTCATATAACTCTACTTATCTACAATTAGTGGGTATCTAGTGTGATTCATATTCTATATTCTTCAAATGATTTATTACCTCGTATCTTACTTCCCTTAATGTTAGGGAGTTCTCTGATTATCCTTGGATATATGTATGCAAATATCCTACTTGGACTATTATGGGCTGGTGCTATAGCCTATATGGTCTCTTCATCTTTTGTATACATTCAACTACCAAGTTCATTAGCTCGATCACTCGTAGTCCACAATCTACAAGAAACTCTAGCTTACGAATATCTTAGAGATGCTACTGATTTATTGGATTTACTCAAGAGATATACTTAAGATCAACTCATGAAAACTTAGACATTCTTAATCAGTCAACAAGGAACATATGTACGAACTAGCTCCCTTCGGCTTCTAATAAAGGGAACGTACGTACGGATTCATGCCAAAAAGAAAGAAAGGTAGCCTTTACATACATTGAACTAATTCTCTAATGACGATGATGAAATTCACACCTTCATAATCTGTCCACAAGAATAAACAATACTAATATCAACTAGAAGGCACATATAAAATATCTACAAGCAACATGCTCATTTCTACGGTAATTCAGATAACATCTCCCCTGTGTTCTTTGTCACACCCCAACCTTAGGGTGTGTGGTCGACACTCAACAACCTAAGGCTCGATGTACCATCTGTAGTACCTGAACCACATAATGGGCATCCTGGGCCGACAAGGCCTCTGATGGATAATAATGAAGTAGAAAGCAATAATAACCTGCATGAAGAAGAGGCCCAACAAAACATAAATACATATACCGAACCAAAGGCCGACAAGGCTTTCATAAGTACATCGATAACTGACATGAGACATACAAGACATATATACAACAACCTCTATTCTGCAAGCCTCTACGAGTAACAACTTACATCATCAAGTCAGGACAGGTCCCCGACATACCCAAAATACTCATATCCATAAGTAATGATGCCTACCGACTCTATAAGGAAACTTTGGAGAAGTGGAGTGCAACTACCAATAGCTAGAGCAAATGTCCTATGGTAGAGGTAAGTCGACCTACCTATCTATACATGCGGGCATGAAACACATCGCTTTAGAAGGGGTCATCAGTTTGAAAGAGGTACTGAATATGTAAACAAAAGATGTAATATGAAGGAAGAGTACATAAGTCAACTTGGAACTCATAAAAAGCCTCTGAGGGCATACACTGTCACAACCATGGATATATATGCATGTATGTAAAAATTAAGCCACTCAATGGGGCCATATAATATAGTATCAAGCCTCTGTGTGGGGCGAATCATATCATAATGTACCCGCCCTTGAAAGGACTAGGTAATATCCTACCCGACCTTAATAGGACTCGATAATGTCAAACTAACTGTAGTGGTATGTATATGTAAGTGCCGTACCCGACCGACTATAGCACGGCTCAGTTAGAAAATAGATATATATATAAGTGCAATGCAAGATCTAATAGAAACCATGACCAGAGTCGAAGTGACCTATAGTCATTATCCTCCGACTATCATTATTGTTGCTACGTTCATCAGTTTCATCCAACTAACCAGAGATATATATTATATGAGGTCACAAAGGACATGAATTATCTTAACAAGGAAGGAAACATGGATGGTTTAGCTAAGCTTGGAAAGTATCGCTTTTAGGAAGTTATTTGTATTACAAGTCATGCCAAAGAACGGATAAGCCTTACATACCTTGTCATCGAAGCTATTCAAGTTCCACTGGTTTTTGTAAGCTTTACGAGCGATTATCTACATTACACGAATGATTTATAACAATATTGAGTTTATAACTTATAGAGAAGTTCACTTAGACACTTTATCGAACAACTTGAGAGCGCAACTTTAGAGGGTCATTTGTAGCTCAAATTCTTCATATATTATCACAACAATCTTCATTACTACTTATATCCACTACCTCCACTCTATCCATAACTCCACAACTTCATAAAGCACCTTCAAACCATGTAAATTAACCCACAACAACAAAGCATAACTCTAAGATTTTTCAAACACTTGTTATTTAAGAATCCTCCAACAACTCCATCCCAAATACTTGTAAAATCATAAAAAGATTAGGTAGGAGAGAAATCATACCTAAGGTTGCAAGAAGCACTTCAAAACAAAGCTTGCTTCCCAACCAAGAAGTCTCCGAGGATCAATAAGACAAAAAATAAAATGAATTTACGATAACCATAAGGTTCCTTACGTCGATCTTGGATATTTTAACTTTAATTTTGGCTACAAGATGTAAGGGAACCTTTGAGAGGGTGAGAGAGGTGTTCTAGGGTTTGGGAAGATATAAAATGAGACTCTCAAGTCGAGCAACATGAAATATATAACAAAAGAACTTCCACCGCCAAGATGTACGGTGCAAATGTACGATCCGTACATTTGGACTATATATCAGGAACTAAAAGTTGAAAATTTGCAGGGAAAATTACGGCCAGGATTCCCAAATTGTATGATTTGTACATTTGGGTTGTATTTTAGGAAAAGCTACCAATTTTGTCGAAATGTATTCTCTTTGATATTTTTAACTTCTATACACCCCGATACTTCTGTAAACAAGCTTTAAACCCTCATTACCCCCTTTGTAGGGTCATATATCTTCTTGGGATACCGATGTTAATCGACAGCACGACTAGACGTGAAAATACAAGGCATACCATTCTTACCTCCCCCAAATCAAGAATAATCTCCATAATAACAAAAATATCATAAGCAACTTATTCTTCATGATTTCCAGCCACCCAATATCAAAGAATTACTCCTAAAATAGTTCGTACTTCCAATAACATGAAGTACAACTTCTACATGCTAACTTGTAACTTCTTCACCCAACAACTTCGCCAACACTTGTATTAACTTAAGCACAACCAACAAGATGTTATACATACCTTCTACAACAGATTCAACTTGAAACCCAAGCTTCACATATCTCTCAACAACCCTAAATTTCATCTCAACACTTTCAAGCTAAACTTGAGTTGATTTACTTTAAAATGACTCTTGGATATTTGAGATATGTTAGGGGACCTCTTAGGGAGTGAGCGAACTGGTTTTGGTAAAAAATGGATGAGAAATGAAGCTTCCACTGCTTTAAATAAGTGTTGCACTGCCCCACTACCTCCACCTAAGGCCAATATCTATAAATAGCAAATACTTGGCCTTACACGACATTCAATCACAAGTGTTGCAAGTCAAGAATAAAACTCACCTCAAGATGTACTAATCTGTGTCAGGATGTATTGTAACATTTCATCTCGAGCCACTTCTTCAGTCTGAACTAAGTAGGGGTATTTAGATTTCACATCATGTTTGTCTCTTCATGTCATCCCTTCAAAGTTCCTATTTCTTCAAAATAGGCCAACTAAGTTAAGCAAGAGAGTATAGTAAACAAACTAAGTTAAGCAAAGTTAGACATTTTCATAGAATTATGATGATAGCCCCATTTTCAGATCATATCATAAGCTGATTGGGGGAAATAAAATCAACATAGCCATGAAACGAGTTTTAATACTGGGAGTTAATTACTTAGCATCGAGTTCCATAACACCCAATGATCTTAGAATGTTCTACCTTAAGATAAGTCATAACAAGATAGTAATAAATAGTATATGATAGTTCATGTAAGATAATGACTATGGAACTAGTTCAGGTGGAACTAGAAAATGAAGTGATACCGAATAGGAGCAAGCAATAGCGTAGTATAAGCTACCAGATATAAGGAGACCTTGAGGGTAAGACCATATAAGCCATGCAATAAAAAAGAGCGATAGTCGTAAGCTCGATAAGTTAGCAAGTGAGGAACTTTAGTACAAGAGAAATGATTAGAGAAATAATAAGTACTAGCTTCATTTATGTTCTAAAGGTTGCGCTAAGAGATTGTCTGATAAGTCGTGAGGATATCATGCAAATAAGTCAAACATTCAAGGATGAATGTTTCTAAGGGGGGAAGGGTATTACACTTGAATGATTGGAGTCATTAGGAATGATAGTGATGATTTAAAACAAGTGTTAAGAAAGTTACATAAGGATTATAGGTTAACTGAATTGAAGAGAATGAGTTTCACTGAAGTTTGGTATTTTGGGAATGCCTTATGGACCGTTTTTATTTCAGCATTTAAAGTGCGACAACGATGATTGAAAATAATATTTTTGTGTGTTCCAAAAATAGACTATGGACTAGTGCTATATCACATGATCATGGTAGTGTCTATATGAAGTGTGTTAAAATTAATGTACTATTTAAACAAGTAATAGTTAATTAATTAGTCGATAAGTGTTAAAATGACGAATGGCCACAATGTATTAGACACAAGGGCAACAAAGTGACTAATTACTTCATGTGCCATTTGATAAAATATGTGAGATAAATTTAATGCCTTTGTCTTAATCATGGTAAAGGGGTGGGCCCTACAATCTATTTAAGATAGACTTGGTAAGTTTTTGATAAAGATGAAGGTTAACAACATGAATCTTTTATTTTAAAATCTGTGATGATCATTTGAGTTCGTATCTTGCATAGTTGCTAGAGTTTGGTTTACTTTGAATTGAAGCAAGGTGAAACTAGATATGGTTGTGGTAGTTGAGCTTGACTTGGGAAGGAGGTTGGTTTCATTCTCTTGTTTGAAGTCAACTTAGAGGTATGTAAGGTTATTCGTTATCTTCTTCTTTGGCATGAATCACTAGTAAGCCTTCTCTTTTGGAAACGAGTCCTTAAACAGAACCTTTAAAGATAATCTATTCATGTATCCCATGACTCCATATGCTCCGAGTGATGTTGCATCAATAAGCTGAGCTCATGTATTTGTATGTAATCCATGTTCACTCAGGAAGAGGCAATTGAGATATAACGACACCATCGTAAAGATTTCCTTAGTATTACGGTTGTTAGTGTAGGTAGTTCCATTCATGTACTAGACAATTTCATTTATTTCTTTATTGATATGGTTCAAGTGACACAAGTCTTATATGATTCTTATCATCTCTATGTATCTTTCAAAAAGTTTACTCGAGCCACAACGACTCCTTCTTAAGGACTTACGTTAAATAACCACTATTAGTTAGAGTTATCTATGCCACGTGCTTTAAAACTTCACCTATATTCCTTTTGGTAGAACCCTAATAAGGTGAGCTCAGTATGTTTGTTAGTAGCTCCATGTCCATTCATGAAGTATCCACGTGTTAAAGTGATCCTCTTATGGAAACCTCTATATTGGGATGGTTGAGAGTCGGGCACTTGAGAGTTTTACTTATTGATAATTGCTTGTGATAATGAGATGAGTGTTCTACTTGTTTGTTGTTGTTGAAATTATTGATAAGTACAGTGAACAGGTCCAGAAACCTGGTAGAACATGTGTGCTAGCCTTGTAGATACGGGCATCATAGCTTGGTAGATGATAGATATGTTAGTTTGGAAGTACCAGCTCATTTGTCGGGAAGAAAGAAAGATAATATCGACATATTTGCCGAGAAGATACAGACTCACAGGTCTCGTAGCTAGTACATACATATGAAATGATACAAGTAGTTACTGTTATAGCTTTATATTTTCACGGGACTTATGTATCGTAGACTAGATATGCTATGAGCTGTGAGATGTTGTTACAGAGAGACAATCTACAGAAAAGTATCACGTATTCTAGTTGGTAAGAGTGTGTTATATTCCCTTACATGTTGACTCTTGACAATTGTTTTGTATCAGTACTTCTTCAGTTATACATTCATTGATTACAATTGCTTTACATACTCAGTACATTATTTCGCACTGACGTCCTTTTGTTGGGGCGCTGCATTTTATGCTACAAGTTCAGATAGTTAATTTGATGAGCCTTCAACATAGAGAGTTCTAGCTTTAGTAGTTGATTGGCGAGATTCATTTTCATTTGGAGTGCAACCGAGTCTAGAGGTTATCTGATTTTGTTATGTACATATACTTATGGGTAGTTCGGGGCCTTGTCTTGACTATGTTGTGTCAGTCATGTGTTATTAGAGGCTTTTGTAGACGTATGTATGCCTGTGGTCAAGTTAAATATGTTAGTTGGATGTCTATACAAGTCAAGGCCTTGGAGCCCCATGTGGATGATATATATATATATATGTTTGAGATTTTCTGCTTACAGGTGTTTGAATGCGATAATGTTATCCGTTTTATAAGATGGGTTGCTCATGTAAGTAAGGCACTAGGTTCCTGTCAACCTCACCTAGGATGGAATGTGATAAAGTGGTATTAGACCAGGTCTGTGTCCCAGAGAGTCTACAAAGCCGTGTCTAGTAGACTCTTGTTTATGGATGTGTTGTGCACCACATTTATAAACAGTAAGATACATGGCATTTATGATTGGTTTTCCTTTCTTTCATCTTCATATCATGCCATAGAGCTGAGTCGTACAAACTTTATTATGAATTATGTTTTATCATATGTATACAGAGATGCCAATAGTGGGAAGGAAATAAAGAGTTGTCGTGTGGAAGATGAGGGGCCTAGTAATAGACCACCAATAGATGAGAGTCAGACTGAGACCCAACATGTGTCGACATCCTATGTTCCCCCGACTTCATTAGCCCAAGAGGAGCTTCGAGAAGCTTCAGTACCCCAACACCACCATCTAAATCATCTTAGTAGAAATTATGGGAAACATTGCCGTTGTTAACATAAATAGTAGCCACTCAGGGACAACGACAAGTAGGTGTATCTTCAGGTGTAGGACCTTCAGATAGATCGACTAGTTCGAGGGTGCGAGAGTTTGTTAGCTTAGATCCTCTAGAGTTTACATGTTTAGATCCATGGGATGACCCACAGAACTTCATAAATGGGCTTCAGAGAACCTTTAGGGTTATGTATATTACGGAGACCAAGGCAGTAGAGTTAGAAGCATATAGATTGAGTGATGTAGCTGTGTTCTGGTACGACGCTTGGGAGCAGTCGCGGGGTTAAAATGCACCCGCAGCGGTATGAGAAGAATTTGATAGAGCCTTTCTAGATCATTACCTACCTATAGAGATCAGACAACCTAGCGTTGAATAGGTTTTAGCTCTTAAGAAGAGGAATATGAGCGTATGAGAGTATATCCTCAGGTTTGACTCTCTATCCAGATATGCCCTGTTTATAGTGGCCTGAATGAGGGATATAATACATATATTTATACAGGGCTTATAGCCATATCTACTAGAGGGGTGCATGGTAGCATCCTTAAACTCGGAGATAGATATCTCTAGTATCTAAGCCTACACCCATATATTAGAGGAATGTGAGCAGTAGTACCAGCTTGACCAAGATAGATATAGTGAGCAAAATAAGAGGGCGAGGTTAGATAGTGATTATAGAGGATCCCAGAGTGGCAGTGTGCCACAAATCTCTAAGCGATTAGCTAACTTGTCACAAGGACTAGTAGGTAATCAATGGTTGTTAGTAGGACCGAATCGGAGCTCACGAGTGTTAGGACCTTAGCCTCTGAGAGACCTAAATAAGAAAGGGCCATATAGGCCTCAATATACTCAGTACGGGAAGGTGTGCTCATGAGTATTTCATATGGATCTCAATGTGTGTTATTGGTGTGGAGTCCCTGATCACAGGATGTGAGATTGTTACTATATGTTAAGGAGGAGTGCTATGGCATCATCGTCATCAGTAGTGTTTCCTCTTACAGAGGATCAATGGGGATTACTATTGCTATGCGACGAGGATATAGGTATGCTATTATTTCTTTTTATTGAGTAATGTACGATTATAGATTAGATATCGTTGTATATGTAAGTGATGAATGAAACATTAGGTTAACAAGAAATGATTTTGAGGACCACACGGGGTTATGGTGTTTTACATAAGATGAATAATTAGTAGTAAGCATGAAATTATGAATGAGTGGCCGTATATAAGAAATATTTAAAGGACTACGTAGATAATTTCCTCTCGTGAGTATACACTAGGGTCTTAACTTAAGGGGGCAGAATTGGCATAACTTTCATATGTTATGAGTTAGATAAATAAGGTAAGTGAATTAGAAGTATTTCCTTTTTTATACAAGTAGTTAAGAGTTTGATTATCCCTTTAGCCTCGCTCAATAAGCACAAGATGATTTACGACTAAGAGAATTGGTATTACTTTAGCTAGTTTTAAGGATAGCATAAGAAAACCTAACATGGCAACCAGTTGAGCATAAAAATGTGAATAAATACGGCCAGTAATTGTAAGTTCCAATCCAAAGAGTGGTAATGCGATAAAGATCTTAGATAGGTAGAAGGAAAGGTGAGAAGAAGTGAGTAAAGAAGTAATACGTGGAGAAGTGATAAGAGAATAACATCAATGATAGTTGTAGATTTCTTTATTAAGTTATAACTAAGGATGGGGATATGATGAATTGAAGGTATATAGCAAGAGAGTATAGCAGACCAACTAAGTTAAGCAAGGGAAGATATTTTCATAGAATTATGAAGATAGCCCCATTTCCAGATCATATCGTAAGCTGATATGGGGAAATAAAACCAACATAGCCATGAAATGAGTTGTAATACTGGGATTTAATTACGTAAAATCAAGTTCCAAAACACCAAATGATATTAGAAAGTTCTACCATAAAATAAGGCGTAACAAGATAGTAATAAAGAGTAAAGGTTAGTTCATGTAAGATAATGACTATGGAACTAGTTTAGGTGGAACTAGAAAATGTAGTGATACCGCATATGAGCAAGTAGTAACGTAGTATGAGCTACCTGATATAAGGAGACCTTAATGGTAATACCACAAAAGTCATGCTATAAAAGAAAGCAATAGTCGTAAGCTCGATAAGTTACCAAGTGAGGAACCTTAGTACAAGAGAAATGATTAGAGAAATAGTATGTCCTAACTTCGTATATGTTCTCAAGGTTGTGCTAAGAGATTGTCTGATAAGTCGTGAGGATAGCACACGAATAAGACAAAAATTTAAGTACGAATGTTCAGAAGGGGGAAGCTTCCAACGTGCCCCAATGAGGTAATTCATGAACTATCACTTATCTACATGGATGACACAAAAGGGTGGCCTATGGAACATGAAGAGTTGGGCATTTTCCCTCGGTGTAAGTCTAGTTAGTACTTTTGTGAGATAACTATACCCAAGCCAAGGTTCTATCCGGTAAATTGTTACAAACACATTGAATGTCTTCTCGGCCTACATTACCTTACCCGCTCATGAATTTGTTTATCAATTTCGTGCCCCATCCTTGTAAAAACTACCTAATTCCTTTCACCCCAATACACTCCAACACTTCCCCTCTTCACACCAAAAAGGCCGTCAACCGAATCTTACCATAAACACCCAAAAACCCCCAACCAATTCCCCACCGTCCTGATCACACCCTCATTCCGCCAACCTTACTATCCCATCCAGTTTCTGCCACCTTACCACCATCAAACCTCCAAATACAAACCACCAACATAACCTACAACATTTCTAGTTCATCCCGTCCAAATGCCTTAGCCCAACACCTTCCAAATTCACCCGCACACCCCCCACCAAACACACACTACCCAGAAACCTGCCAACCTCCATTTGGCCTCCATTTTCATATCCACCTGGTCCCAATCAAACTACAACCCACCTAACCATATAATCCCCTCCTGATATACATCAGTTTGGTATCAGAACAAGGTTTTCCCGTCCCACGCCTTGACGCTATGGCTAACATAATGGAAGAACTACGGAGTATCATAAATGACCTATTTACGGATCAAACATATATCTTGAGAAACGAATTTGCGGGGTGTGCTACAAGAAATAATGCCGAGTCCGGGGTTGTACAAAATAGCCCAAGGCATGAAAGTGAAGAATATCAAGTTTGTAGGAATTCCTTTGTTATTGAGGAACCCGAAGTCAAGGAGGAGGAAGATGTTGATCTTGCGAAGGAGGGTGGATGTTTAGTAATCCGAGGTGTGTTGACTGTTCCACTTGAAGAACAGGAGGAGACAAAAAGAGAGCAACAATTTTACACTCGATGCAAGGTAAAAGATAAGGTATGTACTATGATCGTTGATGGAGGAAGTTATGCTAACATGGCAACTGTAGAAATGGTGGACAAATTGAAATTGCTTACCCGCAACCATCCTAAACCATATGCTCTCCAATGGGTGAACGAAGATGAAAGGCTAAAGATAACGAAACAATATCTTGTTAGTTTTCGGTTTGGTAAGTATGATGATGAAATATGGTGCGACATCCTACCTATGGATGGTTGTCATATTTTATTAGGTCGGCCATGGCAATTTTATAGGAATACGTAACATTATGGAGAAAAGAATGTCTATTCTTTTCAAAAAGATGGTAAGAAGATCTAGTTGGTACCATTGTCACCTAGTGAGGTAAAGAAAATGAAGATCCAAATTGCCAAGAACCGCAAGGAGAAATCCGAGACCCTTTTGCTTGACGCGCGGGAGATCGAAGAGGAGTTGAAGAAGGGGAGTCCCATATATGAATTGAAGTGCAAGGATAAGAAGATTCTTGTGGGAGATGTGGTTGAGGATGCCGACTTAAAAGAACTTTGAAGAAATTTGAAGATGTATTTCCGGATGACCTTGCACCCGGATTACCACTAATAAGAGGTATTGAACATGCTATTGATTTTATTCTGGGAAGTTCATTACCTAATCGTCCTACCTATAGATGCTATCCGGAAGAGGCCAAGGAATTGCAAAGACAAGTGCAAGAGTTATTAGACAAAGGCTTTGTCCGAGAAAGCCTTAGTCCATGTGCGGTACCCGCCCTGTTGGTGCCAAAGAAAGACGGAACTTAGCGCATGTGTATAGATAGCCGAGCGGTCAATAACATCACCGTGAAGTATAAGTTTCCTATGCCGAGATTGGATGATCTTTTGGATGAATTGAGTGGGGCCAAGTTGTTCTCCAAGATAGATTTGAGGAGTGAATACCATCAAATGAGGATACAATAGGGAGATGAATGGAAAACGGCTTTCAAAACCAAGTATGGCTTGTACAAGTCGCTTGTGATGCCTTTTGGATTGTGTAATGCTCCCAGCTGTTTTATGAGGCTCATGCACCAGGTGCTATGACCGTTCATGGGTAAATTTGTTGTGTTTTACTTAGATGATATCTTGATTTATAGTCAAGATAAGGAATCTCACTTATCTCATCTAGAAGTTATATTTGAGGAGTTAAGAGAAGTAAAGTTGTATGGCAACTTAGAGAAGTGTGCTTTTATGATTACTAGTGTCCCATTATTAGGGTACATAGTATTATCCAAGGGAATTCATGTGGACCCATCCAAGGTGGAAGCTATTCGAAGTTGGTCCGAGCCTGCGAATGTAAGTGAGGTAAGAAGTTTCCATGGTTTGACATCTTTCTATTGTTGTTTCATTCGAGATTTTATTACCCTTGCTGCCCCTATCACTAAACTAATGAATATGGGTGATTTTAAATGGTCCCAAGGCGCACAAAGAGCTTTTGAAACTTTGAATGGAAGATTGTGTGAAGCACCTGTTCTAGCTATTCCGAACATTGAGAAACTATTTGAGGTTGAATGTGATGCTAGTGGAGTTGGTGTTGGTGCCGTCTTGATTCAATATAAGCGACCTATTACTTTCTTTAGTGAAAATTTGGGTAGTGCACGACTCAATTATTCTACTTATGACAAGGAATTTTATGTTATTGTGATATCCTTGGTCCAATGGGAATATTATTTGAGGCCAAAACCTTTTGTCTTATATTCGGATCATGAATCCTTTAACTATTTACATGGGCAACAAAAGTTGAATCCAAGGCATGCTAAGTGGGTGGTGTACTTGCAAACTTTCACATTCTCTACAAGGCACAAAGATGGCAAGTCCAACATAGTGGCGGATGCACTTTCTCGGAGATGGTTCATATCATTGCTTGTCACAAGTGGGTGGCGTACTTGAAAACTTTCACATTCTCGAAGATAGCTCATATCATTGCTTGTCACAAGACCGATGATGCAACACATATTGCAGACTTGTATTTGAAGGAAGTGGTAAAATTGCATGGAGTTCCTAAGACTATTGTGTCTGATAGGGATGTGAAGTTCCTAAGTTATTTATGGAAATCACTATAGAGACTTCTTGGTACCAAGTTGCTATTTAGTACCTCTTATTATCCTCAAACGGAAGTGACTAATAGAACTTTTGGCAAACTATTGAGAGGATTAGTGAGCAAGACCACCAAGGATTGGAGTCAATCTCCATTTTTATGTATTGATCTAGTTCCAATCCCAAAGAAATAAATCCTTAGCTTCACGGCTAAAGATTGCATTGAGGCCTTCAAGAAGTTACATGATCAAATTTGAGAACAAATACAGAAGGACAACGCCAAGTACAAAATAGATGCAAACAAGTCAAGGACTCAACTACAATTCCAGCCCCGAGATTTGGTTTGGCTAAACCTAAGGAAGGAAAGATTTCCTAACATGAGGAAGAACAAGCTAATGCAAAGGGCGGATGATCCTTTAAAGATATTGGCAAGGTTCGGGGAAATCGCCTACAAGGTAGAACTTCCGGACGAATATGGAGGTATTAGTTCAATGTTTAATGTTGGACACTTATCACCATACTTAGATGACGAGAATTTGAGGGCAAATTATATTAAAGAAGGGGAGTATGATGAAAAGAAGGTCGTGAACTTAAGTTTCCAACATGAGCCGCGAGGTGATTTTCTAGGAGTGCTGAAGATTGCTAACCATCCTATGGTGACATGCCTAACATGGAATGGAATATGGAGTGGAATTGAAGAAAAGACTTGAAGATCCAAGCCAAGTGAAATTCAATTTTCGGCTTTTATGTAGGTCTTGGCCGAGACCAACTTTTAGCTTATTTTCATTCCTAGCTTAGTTTCCTTACAACTTAATTACCAGGCCATGTAATATGATGAGATGACTAGGCTGAGAACCATCTAGAATGAGAAGCTTCCAATGTGCCCCAAGGAGGCAATTCATGAACTAGCTAGTTCATGCACTTATCTACATGGATGACACAAAATGATGGCTTAGAGAACAAGAAGAGTTGAGCCTTTTCCCTTCTCCCAAACCGGCCAAACACCTTCCCCTTTCCCATTCGGCCAAGTTCCATGTTTATGTCTTTCTTGTTTCCTCTTCTAGATGATCTAGAATTAGTATAAATAGGAGATGTAATTGATGTAAGGGGACATGGAAATTTTATGAAATATATTTGTGATTTCTCAAACTTGCTAAGTTTTCAACTTTTGTGTTGTTATCTTAGTCAGACCTTTTGTGGTCCAACCCTTGGTCCTTTTATGGTCTAAATGTCGGTCCTTCTATGGGCCACCCCTTGGTCCTTTTGTGGTCCAAACCCTCGGTGTAACTCTAGTTAGAACTTTTGTGATCTAACTATACTCAAGCCAAGGTTCTATCCGGTTACTTGTTACAAACACATTGAAGGTCTTCTCGCTTTACATTACCTTACCCGCACACAATTTTTTTTATCAATTTCGTGCCCCATCCTTGTACAAACTGCCTAATTCCTTTCACCCCAATACACTCCAACACTTCCCCAACTTACACCTAAAAGGTCGTCAATCGAATCTTCCCACAATCACCCGAAACCCCTAAACAATTCCCCACCATCCCGATTGCACCCCTATTCTGCCAACCTTACTGTCCCGACCAGTTTCTGCCACCTTACCACCATCCAACCACCAAATACCAACCACCAACATAACCTACAATATGTCTAGTTCATCCCCTCTAAATGACTTAGCCCAACACCTTTCAAATGCTCCCGCACACCCCCCCCCCCCACCAAACACACACTGCCCAAAAACCCGCCAACCTCTATTTGACCTCCATTTTCGTATCTACCCAGTCCCAATCTAACTCCGACCCACCTAACCATAGAATCCCCTCCTTGTATACATCACAACCGGTTGACATATTGTAGTACTCATAGAGGCTTGCAGACTAGTGGTCATTGTATGTTTGTTTGGTATGGCCTTGTCGGCATCCTTGTTAGCTATTAGTATTCATGTTATAGACTTTTCGGCCTTATGATATATGTACATATTGGTTTTGTTGTCTCTTGTATGAGTGTTACCTTCTGAACTTATATATGATTATTTTCTGAGGCCTTGTCGGCCCAAACAACTATATACTCAGTCTATGATATAAAAGTGGTACGCTCAGGCCATTTAGGCATCAGATGCAGGGCATACCCCACAAGGCTGGGGTGTGACAAACTTGGTATCAGAGTAGGTTTGTCCTAGGGAGTCTGCAAGTCGTGTCTAGTAGAGTCTTGTTTATAGCTGTGTTGTGCACCACACTTATAAATAAGAGAGGCTATAGGGCATGTAAGGATGATTTATGTTCTTTCATCTCATAGATCGTGCAGTAGAGCGGAGTTGTAAGAATTCGAGTCTAAATTGTGCCTTATACTTTTCCATTAATTTCGGTTACTAGAAAGACTCTGGCTAGTTCGTATTTGTGATAAGTAAATGAAAGACCCTCCAACAACTTATTGATATGCCAGAGGTGCGAGTGTTATACTAAAGTCCCATAGTATGAAAATTTTATAAATGGAGGAGATAATGAACACCTAAAAGTTAAAGCACTAGTTTTTTATGCAAGAGAATCAAGGTAAAGGGGTACATAGTACTTGAATGCGGGAGGTAATAAGGAGATTGATATTCAGATGGAATGATCTAAGTATTGCTACCCCGCTTTCCGGAAGTGGTAGAACCCGAATAGGAAAACCTATAGGGATCTCGAGATTTAGTAGAGGTTAGAATAATTCTTAGTATGAACAGTACTGGAAAATAGTACAATTATGTAGAAGGAACTCCTTTGGACCATGTATACCAATACCTGACGTACCCTAAAATTATGAAACAAATATGACTTTTAAAGAATCTTAAAGCTCAAGGGGACAAGTATTGAATTCCTTATGTGTAAGGTAATTATCTCCCTTAGAAAGACTTTTGTCTAGAATAAGAATAAATAGTAAGTGTCTAGGAGATAATACCAATTAAACATAGGAAAGTTATAAGCGAGGGAATGTTTTGTTATGAGTACTTAAACTAAGGTAAAAAATGAGGTGGATAGTAAGGGGATGGTACCAACAGAAGGGGGACACTTGAGCAAATATGAAGAACGACTAAGAGTCATACAATAAGGTATGGTAATGCGATAAGTTTGTAGTTGAGTAAGCTAGATGTAACACCCCGAACCATGGCTTGGGCGAAAGATGGCACTCAGTGCCTTACTGTATGTGACCGAGCGAACCACATGGCTTGCTAATCAACATGGGCATCAAAAGTATGAACTAAAAATGATAGTAAAACATGCAAACTGAATACTGAAATATAATCTAAAAATATATATTACGGAAGTATATGAAAACATGTTAAGTCTAAAAATAATAATACTGACATGCTAAACTAGTCTAGTCTATGAAACCTCTGACACATGAGTGTGACTGCAAAACTATTTACAAGGACAAGGCCCTGGCATACATCTATCATAAAAACATAATCATGAAAATAATAGACTAACACCTCGAATGAAATGGGGCTCACTAAATAGCTGATGTAGGTGAAGTCATAGTGTGTAGCTCCATCATCCTGAAACATAGCACTTGCATCGTGAAGTGCAGGCCCCATGTAGAGGGACGTTAATATATTTGAATTATATAGTATATAAAGCAACTGAAGGAATAAGCAGGCACATGAAATAATCGGAAGATAAAACTTAAACTAAATAATGAACATGATCTGACATGAATACGATAACATGTGTAAAATTTGTAAAATTGTATATCTGTATATTTGTGGGGATGGCGGTAGTATAACTGACAATATGAAATTACCACGTGGGTACGTAGAGTCTGGTACCTGGCCCAACCAGCTGAACTCTCATACCTTACTGGGGTATGAGACATGAACATAACATGAAGAGATCCAATAAATAATCTGAACGTATCGTCCTCTAGGCGATGCGACCCTTATCCTACACTGGCATACGTAGTTTCAGGATGTCTGAGCCTTCTCGATATAATTTCATGGAGATTGAGTAATAATAATTATAACTTTTATTTAAGAACTTATGGAATTCAAAGCATGCATTCATGGATTACAGACAAGTTCATGATAATCATAATGACCTATAATGAATACAATTGATGAATTATAATATGGACACGACGTATAATATTACATGTATTAGGGTTATCATGATAATGAAACAAAACCCTAAACTTATAAAGAATTCATATTTTATGGAAGAATGTGGCGTGGGAAAGAACATGGATATTAACACACGTAGATAAAAGCTCTACATACCTATAGTTGCTCCTAGAAAATGAACTACGTTTATTTCTGACGAAGAATGCTCTAAATATGTTGAATCACTTGCGAAGGATTACTTGTTAATACTATATTTTTGTTGTACAAATTATGTATGGAATCATGTATTTAACACTAGGATTGACTAGGAATTGTAGAGATATTATTACCTTGATGAGGGAGGTTGAGAGGAGAGAAAAATGCTCTTGAGAGGTTTTTTACGAGGTTGAACGAGTTGGTGAATGAATTTTCGGACTAAGTGTTATATTTAAAGGATGGGTATTTTGGATCCCCTGTCTCACTAAGCGATCTCCAAAGAAAGGGGAGACCTCGCTTTGGGCCTCCCTCAGTGAGGTCTATGGTGAGGTCCTACCTTGCTTTGAGCTTCGCTCAGCAAGCTTACCTGTCCAAAATGTACTTAGCAGAAAAATTGAAATTTTCATTTTTGGGACCCAACACCTCGCTGAGTGAGGTCTATTTCACAACACTATCTCATATTGAGCTGAGCTCACCTAGCTCCTAGGTCCATTTTACACTTAGTTAAAATTTCATGTTTTTCGATGGTACTGATAATAACCCGGTAAAATGTCCATAATCCCAAGCACAGAGCTTTGTTGGAGCTCCACCATATATGGATAGAAAGGTATTTCAAAGGGATATAACTTCCATGAAGAAAGGTTTTCCAAATTCCATATGGAATTTTCCAAATACTCTCTTGAAGTGAGGTCTTGTGCAAACTCACTTGAAAACATAACCCGTAGAGTAGCTTTCAACTATACTTTGCCCAAAGAATCTTCTTATAACTTGATTAGTTTTTCAAACACTTCCTAAACTCCTAATCTTGGTTCTATTATGTTCACATTATACGGGTCAAACCTGAGCCCAAAGGTATGAGGTGTTACACCAGAAGACAAAGAGAAGTAATGTAGCATGTTAAGGTCATATCTTATGCGTCCAGACAGCTTAAACCTTACGAAATGAATTATCTGACACATGAGTTAGATTTGGCATCTGTGATTTTTGCCCTCAAGATATGGCATCACTATTTGTATGGAGTGCACACTGACATTTTCACAGACCACAAGAGCCTTCAATACATTATCAAGCAAAAGAAGTTGAATCTTAGGTAGAGAAGATGGTTTGAATTGATAAAAGATTATGATGTGGATGTTCTCAATCATCCAGGGAAAGCGAATGTGGTAGTCGATGCCCTCAATCAGCGATCCATGGGAAGTTTAGCTCATGTTGAGGAAGGTAAAAGAACCATGATGAAGGAAATTCACCGACTAGATATTCTAGGAGTTCAACTCATGGACTCCGAAGATGGTGGTGTTATTGTCCAGAACAAGTCCGAATCTTCCTTAGTAGCCGAAGTGAAGGAGAAACAATTTAATGATCCCTATTTATTGCAGCTGAAATAGGGGATTCACAAAATAAGACTATAAATTTCGAACAAGGGGGAGATGACAGTAGTTTGAGGTACCAAGGCAGGTTATGTGTTCCAGATGTGGATGGACTCAGAGAGATAATTATGGCAGAAGCGCACAATTCTAGCTATTCTTATCACCGAGGTTCTACCAAGATGTATCATGATCTTAAGGAGATTTATTGGTGGAACGATATGAAGAGGAATGTTGTAGATTTTGTAGCCAAGTGTCTGAATTGTAAGCAGGTGAAAGCCCAACACTAGAGGCCTAGTGGGTTGGCTCAGAGTATTGATATTCCTATTTGGAAGTGGGAGATGATAAACATGGAATTCATAACAGGTTTAACTCGTTCATCCAGAAGGCATATGATTCAATTTGGGTGATTATGGACCGACTTACCAAATCAGACAACTTCTTTCCAGTTAAGGGCATGATTCAGCAGAGAATTATACTAAGTTGTATATTCGAGAAATCGTCAGGCTTCATGGGACCCCAATGTCCATTATTTTGGATCATGGTGCTTAGTTTACAATGCACTTTTGGATGTCTTTACAGAAAAGATTGGGTACCAAGGTAAATCTCAACACAACTTTTCATCCTCAGGCAAATTTCCAGGCAGACCATACTATTTAGACTCTTGAGGATATGTTGAGGGCATGTGTTCTAAGGTAATTGGGATGTTAATTTGCCTCTCTTTTAATTTCCTTATCATAACATTTACCAAGCGAGTATCCAGATAGCACCGTTCAAAGTTTTATATGGGCGAAGGTGTAGATCGCTAATTGGGTGGTTCAAAGTTGGTGAAACAGAATTGTTAGGACCAAACTTGGTCTATCAATCTATAGAGAAAATTAAGTTGATTCAGGAGCATTTGAAGATAGCTCAAAGTCACCATAAATCCTATTCGGATGTGAGGCGTAGAGATTTTGGATTTTCAAGTTAATGATTGCGTATTTCTGAAAGTTTCACCTATGAAAGGTGTCATGAGGTTTGGAAAGAAGGGGAAGCTCAGTCCTAGATATATCAGACCATACAAGATTCTATGAAGAATTGGTCAAGTGGTTTATGAGCTTGAATTGCCATAAGATTTGATTGTTGTACACCCAATGTGTCATGTATCATGTTGAGAAAGTGCATGGGAGACCCATCATTGGTTGTCCAGATTAGATCCAATACAGTTAAACATGGTCTGACCTACAAAGAGGTCCCTATTGACATTTTGGATCGTTAGATTCGAAAGTTAATAACTAAGGAAGTTGCCTTAGTGAAAGTGTTGTGGAGAAGTCAGAAAGTTAAAGAGGATACATGGGATGCCGAAGAGGACATGAAGTCCATATATCTGCACTCATTGAAGATCAAGCAGAAAGTGAACAAGGTAAATACCTTCCGTATTCATGTTATTTCCCTTGCGTATCCATGTCTCACATTTCACACTCATGTATTAAACACTCATGTCTCATGTCCCCATGTTCAGGTTTTCATATACTCATCTCAGCTCAATCCCCATGTTTCATGTCATGTTTTTGCATATTCATGTACTCATCCCATGTCTAGTCTTATTCTTAACCATGACCATCATTCAAGGAGGAATGATCCGAAGGGGGAGATATTGTAACACCTCGTATGTTCAAACTAAGCCATATTTATGATTTAGGAGTTTAGGAAACCAAGTCGGGGAAGTTAACATTGAAAAACCAGTATCAGTTCTGCAATATCAGAATTACGCTACAGAAATACACACCAAAAAAGTATTACGGACCATCAAAGTGAACCATAAATTATGTTCTTGAATTTGACAATGAGCAGTAATTTCTACGGACCGTATAAGATTATATGGCCCATCATTTTTACAGTAACATTCTCTCCAGCTTAGGGAAGTCACTAGAAATTTGCATTTATGTGAAGGTCCGATTATACGGACCGTCAAATAATCGGACCGTCAAATATACCGTACATGCTCAGACTGTCGAAATCTGCCATAAAAGTCCCGACGGATTGAACAGTATAAATACGCAACTTAGTTCCAAAAATCAATTTTTCATACTCTCAAGCCCTAGAGTGAAGTTTCTCTCTTCCCATACTTCTCCTACATCAAGGTAAGACTTTATCACGCATTCCTAAGTGATTCTAACATCATCCTCATAAATTCTAAGTAATATTCATTATTCTTAACCTAGGGTTTTCAAGATAAACTAATCCGAAGATTTCAAGGTTCAAGGTTTGGGTTTCCTCTCCGAAGTTTAGATTTTTAATACAAGTATTAGAGCGAATAAGATATGTAGAGTTTCTATCCATGTGCGGGAATATCCACGTTCTTCCCCACGCCACATTTTCCCCTAAAACATGAATTCTGCATAAGTTTGGGGTTTTGTTCTATTATCATGATAACCCTAATACATTTAATATTATATGTCATGTCTATATTATAATTTGTCAATTGTATTCATAATAGGTCATTATGATTGTCATGAACCTGTACGTAATCCATGAACGCATGCTTTGAATGCCATGAGTTCTTCAACACAAGTTATAATCATTATTACTCAATTCCATGAAGTTATACATGTTTCATGTTTTACACAAGCTATATTATATAATTATTTACATGATAAATTATAATCACGAATCATGTTTATAAGTTATATTTATGAAATTCATGGGCTTACAAGCCAATTATTTTCATCTTCATGCTTTGGGAGTTGCACAGATTACCTAAAAGGCCTAGACAGTCAAAAATTACATATGCCAATGTAAGATAAGGATCTCTCTGCCCAGAGGACAATACCTTCATGTTACCATTTATGGGATTATTGGATCCATCATGTCTTGTTCAATTTTTGTACTTCGACAAGGTACAAGATGGCTTAGCTGATGGGGCAGAGATCAGACTCCACGTTCACGCACGGTGATTACATGTTGCTTATACTAATTCTCTCCCACAGATATACAGATATATAGTTATATAGATTTTATGCATGTTGTCATACTCATGTCAGATTATATCCATGTTCATGTACAATTTCTATTTCATGTTCCTATTATATCTTGTGCCTGCTTATTCTTTCAGTTTTTTTACATACAGTATAATTTAAATGTTCAAATGTCCCTTTGCCTAGGGCCTGCACTTCACGGTACATGTATTGAGTTTCAGGACGACAGATCTGCACGCTAGGATTTCACTCGTATCATCTATTGGTGAGCTCCATCTCATTCGGGGTGTCAACTCTATTTATTTACATATCATGCATATTCATAGAGGTTTGCCAGAGCCTTGTCATGGTATAACAATTTTGCAGTCAGTCTCATAGCTTAGAATGTCATGTCAGTCTTTCAGATTTATTATGTTTCCAGACTATTTTTCTATGATATTTTAGATAATTTTTAGTATATAGTTTTACATGTTTTATTACCATTATTATTTCATGTTTTGAAGCCATGTTGATTAGCAATCCATGTGGTTCGCTCGGTCACATGCAGTCAGGCACTAAGTGACGTGTTTCGCCCATGCCATGGTTCGGGGAGTTATATATCGAGAAGCATATAAGTTAATCGAATCAAAGAGGATACGTTTTGCCAAATTTCATCGAAGTTGTTGTATGTACGGTGGGATGTACAAATCATATATCAAGGTACGACCCGTACAATTTTTCTATGGAGGTTGTATCAAGTTGGAGGGTTTTTCATGTTGTTCTGCCTAGGAATGTACGGTCCAATGTACGGACTGTACAATATTGTATTGGCCTTACATGATGTAGTGGGATTTTTTAAAAGTTGTTTAAATATCCCCTCCTTTGACCAAACCTCATTTACATCTTATATCCAACCTTAAGTCACTCCTAAAACCTCTCCTAAGGATCTCCTATGATCATAGACAATAACCAAAGATAAACTACGCTAATCCGACGTAAAGAATCATGTAATCCATCTTATGGTCTTTCTCCCAATTGTGGTGACTTTGGAGACTTCTTGGAGTTGAAGTAACCCCTGATATGAAGTAGTTCTTGTGCTTAGAGGTGAGTTTTATATTTATCATCCTATCCTTGAGATTATATAAGTATTCAAAGATGTAAAATTGATGGAAAACATGTAGAACCACTCTTAGCAATCTTGAAACTTAGTTGTGATATTGTTGGGCTGTTTTATGTGAATTAAGAGAACGACATGAAGTTGTTGGAGTGTTGTTTGAGTTATGGAGATAGAGGAAGGTTAAGTATGAGGTTTATGGTATTGATACATGTATAGAATTGAGTAATACAAGTAACATAAACTCTACGCACATAAGGTATTTGATGAAATGGTTGAGTGAGTTTTCTTACAAGTTATGGATATGTTATTATTATCAATCCTTCATATAATATAGTTAATCGTTCGTACAATGTACGAAAGTTTGTGGGACCCGAATAGGTAAGGTGACCAAGTATGTAGGGCTTACTCTTCCTTCTTTTGGCATGATCAATATATAAATAATACTTACAAAATGCTCTCCAATACCGACTCTACTCTTAGTCATTAACAATGTACATGTGGTTTTTCCAGTCAAATGGTTATTGTACTTGTCTATTCTTTGTTGAGACTACCTTTTGTATTCTACAGTATCGTTCTTGATTTGAGGTAACAAGGTCTTTTGTTGGTTCCTGAAAACTAAACTAATGGTATGTTTATTATTTGTATTGATTCATATGTAAGAGTAAAAGATGATAGGTTATTCGCATAAGGATAGTAATAGGTGTAACAACCTTAGGTCACTCCAACGACTTCAAAAGAGTATCTTATATCCTTTTAATGGTCTTCATGTGTATGTAATATATATTATATTGCCCATAAAGGCCTATGACATTATATACACAGCTTATACAAATATGATATTAATGATATTGCCCATAGAGGCCTATGACGTTATATACGTAGCTTATACAGATATGATATTTCCCACAGAGACCTATGACATTATACACATAACTTATAAATAAATGATACTGATAATATTGCCCAAAGAGGCCTACAACGTTATATACGTGATATACTATATTGATGATATTGCCAATAGAGGCCTACAACATTGTTATATATGCGATTATACATCATTTATTTACAGTATGGTCCACAGTGGCACTTTATAGTTATAGGTTATTTATTTTGGTTTCTCTTGCACATTGATGCTTTTATTACATTTACTTATGTCTTATATATTCAGTACATTCTTTCGTACTGACGTCCCCTTTTTTGGGGCGCTGTGTTTCATGCCCGCAGGTGAAGGCAAACAGATGGATGCACCTTCTCAGTAGGTTATTAGATCCAGCTATTGGTCATCACACTCCACTTTTCCGAAGTTGATGTACAGAGTTGGTAGGCACTATTGTTTATGTATATATATCTATTTTGGGTATGGCGGGGCCCTGTCCCATTCAATTGACATGTTGTAGTACTCATAGAGGCTTGTGATATATGTATATATTGGTTTGGTTGTCTCTTGTACAGATTATTACTTTCTGATTTTCTGTATGATTATCTTTTGGGGCCTTGTTGGCCCAAACAACTATATACTAAGGTTATGATATATAGGTGGTACGCTCACGTCGTTTAGGCACTGAGTGCAAGCCATTCCCCCAAGGCTGGGGTGTGACAGTTATTTAATATACTCAACAACTCACTTTCATCATCTACTCTTCAATTTACAACTTATAACAACTAACATGACTAAATAATCCAACATGTCCAACACACAGACAACCATATTCATATCATTTCCATCCTTATATCCATCATAAAAACAACATCAAAATCTCCAATACATCTCAAGAACATCACAAACAACTTTCAAGTGTTATCTTGCAACATCTCAGCCAAACAACTTAGCTAAGTCTTAGATATAAGCAAACTCATGTAGGAGAAGAAGAACTTACTTTTAAACAGTAAGAAATACTCCAAGAACAACTCTCCTTTAACTTGAAAGAACTCACAACTCATAAACATCATCATATAAGTGATCTCCACCACTTTTAATGAAGAACTTAGGTGGTTTGGCCTTGGATCAATGTATGAACCTTTAGGATATTCTTAGAGGTTCTTGGAGGTCTAGTTAGGTCGAAAATGAGACTTGGAGATGAATACCACCTTTTTATATAACAAGATAAGCTACCACCAACTATGTGGGTCCAAAAGGGAGTTCCTTGCAGTGCTTTATTAAAACGTACATAACTCTTTGTACAGTGCTCCGATTGGCAAAATATTTGTTGCGTTAGAGATTAAACACGATGAACTTATATTTAGATAGGTTATAAAAAAAACCATAACTCCTTATATACTAGAAGATATACCCACACAAAATTGGGCTAAAATCCTGTCCAGAATTGTGCCTACCTTCTCCCGAAATTCAACAAACTTAATTTCTTCGATTCATTTAGCCCCAAACTCTTACTAGACTTAATTAGAACATGTTTAAAACCTTAATTAACCTTGATGGTGTATATTAACCTATCAGAGATTATCTTAGCTAGCCTACGATGAAATTGACGTACAAAGTATGGGGTGTAATCCGACGAAACTTACTTTCTTTGATTTATTCGACCTCCAACTCATCTAATTCCTAAAATACATGGTTGTAACCAATTATAAACTATATTTATCCTATCTTTCCGAACATGTGAGAACTAACTCACGACGTGACTTAACATATGGAAAATGCAGGGTGTAACAACTCCAATGTGATAACACTCATTTCATCTTCTTCATTTTACATTTGAAGTTAATGAATGGGTCATCATTCTCCCAAGCAGACCAGTTCTGCTGAACTGTATCAAGAAAAGATTCATGTTCTATCCAGAGTTTAAGAAACTTGAAAGGCCTAATTTGATCTTGAGCTGCTTATCAATATGTGCATAATAGAGGAGCATGATCTGAACTAGTTCTTGCCAAGTGTTCCACTTCTATATGCCCAAACTAGTTCTGTAACTATGAATTCACTAGCATTCTGTCTAGTCTCTCAAAAATGAAATCCTTATATGCTCTTCTATTCCACCAAGTGAAGGGACTACCTTTGAAACTTACTTCCTCTAATTCACAAGAGTTGACGCCAAAAACAATGTCATCTACATCTTGTGGTTGAACATGAATGCCTCACATTTCTTCATCCACATTCATAACCATATTGAAATACCCTCCAGTCATCCAGGTACCTCTCATGGTATTAGCAAGCTGGTAAATACTATCACACAACTCCTGCCTCTCAATCTCATCACATTTGGCATAGATCAAAGTGGTTAGAATATGTTGATTCAAGTATTGGAAACTAAGATTTAGAGTAGCTAGCTGAGCAGTATCCATAACAACTTCAACATCTATGTTATCTGCCACAAGATACAAAATCCTACCACTACATTTAGAATTGGCTATAGTCATTCCTAATCTCCTTCTGTACTGTTGAATATGCTTAGCTTGTTGGAACGGTTCCATCAGAGCTGTGAGATAAATATTGTGGTGTTTGTGAAGCATTTGAAGCCTATGAAAGGCCTTTTGAGTTTTTACTGATCTAATATTCCATATAAATGACTTCATCATCATCATTTAAAATTGGATTTAGCAGCAATCCTCTTTGGTAACATGCTGATAGGTTGTTGCTTATTAATAAGACCATTCTTGTTGGTCTTCTTCTGGCCCTTGTTGCTGGATTTAATTTTAGGAGAAACTCCTGCTTGTTTATAGGACCTCTCAATATGTTGCCCAATGTTTTCTCTTTTATCCTCCTCTTTGATGATGTTCTCCTTTTCAGAATCTTCTTCTACAAAAACATTAACATTATGGGAACATGACCATGTAAATCTTTATTAGGGGAAATCTTCTTTAAGGATACTAAACTTCAGGCATTATTTCCTATAACAACTATAGCTTTTTCAATACTATTGGAAACTGTCTTCTCAAAGTTACAAGAATCAACTCCCATATTTCAATTTCCTAACAAAGGATTGGTATCTACTTGATTATTCTGAAGCTCTTGACCCTGTTGGTCTTCTTCCATCTTCTCCTGATGAATCTCCTGATTTCCTTGCCCTTTCTCCTTATGATTTCCCATTTACCTCACTTGATCATTATCCACTGGTGTGGACTTAGTGTTGACATCCCTAAGTGATTCAGAAATATGCCCATGTGAAGGAAAAACATGAGACTCAAATATATTGAGATGAGAATCACCAGCAACCAAATTTGGCTCAATAATATCTAAAACTATTATTTCTCTTTGTTTACTCTTTTTACTATTAGTTTTCGCTATTTTCTACTTCTGAGGGATATAATTATCAGCATCTCCAACCTTTCCTTTTGTGTAATATATTTCAACAACTGTCTCACATATTGCTGAAACTACTATCTCTACTGGAACTCTAAGATCTTCAATAATCACTTCTGCACTGGACAAGTCCTGTGTGACTTTGTCACTAGACCTGTCCCTATCCTGATCCTCCATACTACAAAGTGTTGTAACCTTATCTACTTCCCCAGCTTCAAAGACTACATCTTTCTTTGAAACCTGAATATTATCAACCGCCATGTCTGATTTTTCCTTTGAACTTGTGAATCATCCACTTCATCAGAACTCTTGAGGCTATCCTGTCCATTACATGTTGCTAATTCCATACTGATTTCTCATTCTTCCACCCTATCTAGCCAAGAATTAGACACTTCATTTCCCTGATTTGCTACTATCATACCCCAACCTTGGGGCTGTGACCGACACCTGACACCTTAAGGTCTGAGCGTACCAACTGTAGTAAACCATATGACACAAATCTTGGGCCGACAAGGCCTTTAAATGACAATAATAAAGTAGAAACCAATAATAACATGCATGCAGAAAAGGACTAACACAAGACACACACACACACACATACACACACACACACACACACATATATATATATATATATATATATATATATATATATATATACAGAAACTAAGGTCGACAAGGCCTTCATAAGTATATCAATGTCTCTCATGGGCCGACAAGGACACACAAGACAATGTACAACAACCTCTAGTCTACCTACGAGTACTAACATGTATCATCAAGTAGGGGCAGGGCCCCGACATACCCAAATTAACCATATACATATGCAATAATGCCTACCGACTCTGTACGGCTACTCCGGAGAAGTGGAGTCCGAAAACCAACAGTTGGATGTGGGGGCAAGTCAGTCTGTCTACATGTAACTGCGGGCATGAAATACAGCGCCCATAAAAGGGATGTCAGTACGAAAGACGTACTGATTATCTAAGGAAGGTAAAACTAATAAATACATAATGTAATACCAGAAAAAGTGCAGAAGTCAACCTGAAACTCAAAAAAAACCTTTGAGGGCATAAACTTTCATAACCATGAGTATATGCATATTTGTAAAAAAATAAAGCCGCTTAATGGGGATATATAATATAGTATCAAGCCTCTATGTGGGGCAAATCATATCATAACGTACCCATCATAAAAAGGACTCGGTAATGTCAAAACCAACTACACTGGTGTGCACATATAAGTGTCATACCCAACCGACTATAGCACAACTTGGTATGAAAATAGATACATTTATATAAGCGCAATTCAATAAAGACCTCAAGGAACACAATGAACGGAGTTGGAGCGACCTATTGTCGTTATCCTCCAACTATCATTATGGAATCACATACATTGAATATTACAATCCAATCCTAGTTCTCTGAACCAATCCTATCACAAGGTATATCATAAGATGTGAATGAGAGTTCCGACAAGGAACATACTAGAATCATAAACAATAATGGAAGAGAAATACAAGATAACAAAGCTACCAAGAATGAAATCGTTCATAGATATTTCATTTCACTTTAGGTCTGAAACAAGATAATGCCAAAGAAGGGAAAAGCCTTACATACCTTGTCATTGAAGCTATTCCTATTCCACGAGGCCTTGTAAGCTCTACGAATGATTATCTGCATTGTACGAATGGTTTGTATCAATATTGAATCCATAACTTATAGAGAAGTTCACTTATACATTTTATCAAACAACTTGTGGGCGCAACTTTATCAAATCATTTGTAGCTCAAATTCTACTTATCATATCACAACAATCTTCATTATTACCATTACTCATCACCACAACTCTATCCATATCTCTATAACTTCATTTGGTAGTTCAAATCACATCTAAATAGCCCACCTATCATAACTTGACTCCAAAGTTCATAAACACAAACTTACCAAGAATACTCCAATAATCTTATCTTAAATACTTGCATGAACCTATGATTAAGCTAAAGAAGATAAGACTCACCTTAAATCCACCAAGAACACTCCAATTCGTATCTTACTTCGTCACTAAGACTTCTCTGAGATCGTCACAACAATGAGGAAAATAAACTACTGATGTTCACGAGATTCTCTATGTTGAACTTCTATATTTTATCTTTGAATTTAGCTCTAAGGTGTTAGGAGACCTTTGAGATGGTGTAAGAAGTGTTTTAGGGTGTAGAGAAATGTAAAATGAGGCATTTATATCATGGAGCATAATATATGTATATATATGAGAAAGAGTCTCCACCTCCTCAATGTACGGTACAAATGTATGATCCGTACATTGAGATACGATCCATATATTTGGACTGTATATCCAAAGTTGAAACTTGAAAATTGCAGAAAAAAGTATGGCCAAGGTTCCCAAATTGTACGGTCCGTACATTTGGACCGTATTTTTGGAAAGTTTGTGAATTTCATCGAAATGTATTCTCTTCGATCAGTTTAACTTCTATAGACCCCAATACTTCTATAAAGAAGCTTTAAACCCTCATTAACCCTTATGTAAGGTCTCATATTCTTCTAGTGATACCGGTATTAATCGACAACATGACTAGATGGGAAACTACTTGGTGTAGCATCCTCCCCACTTAAGAACATTCATCCTCAAATGTTAAGAAAATATTCTAACTCTTAAGATTTCTGAATATTTTGGCTGAGTTTCCTTTGTAAGCAAGACTAGCCAAAAACTATCAAACAACCCAAAATATATATCCAATGCCACACAAGAAAACAAATAAGCAGAACATAGCAATACTGGCCTCACACGACCATCCATCTACTCAAATCAAAAGGGTTAACCATAACTCACCTCAACCGCCAGAGCTCTGGACTGCATCTATCATAAATATGTCAAGATCATCATCTAAATAATATATATATATATATATATATATATATATAAGATAAGCTTGATAGATAACATAGAAAGAAAAATGTCTTATCGCATGAGTGTTGTTGTAAACCTAAAGTCTGAAATAAATGGGGGTAAATGGACTTCATGATCTCTTCCGCCTCCCATGTCATCTCTTCCACATTATTATTCCTCTAAAGTATCTTGATTGAAGATACCTCATTGGTCCACAACTCATGGACCTAACGATCTAGAGTGACAATAGGAATATCTTTGTACGATAAGTCCTCGGTGATCTGGACATCCTCTACCGGGGTAATACGAGAGAGATTGCATATACACTTTTGAAGCATGGATAGATGGAATACCAGATGAACTGCTTCTAATTCTAAGGGTAGGTCCAGTTTGTAAGCAACCTGGACAATTCTCTCAATGATCTTATACGGTTCGACATATCTAGGGCTAAGCTTACCCTTCTTGCCAAATCTCATAACACCTTTCATAAGAGATACTTTTAGAAACACCCAATCACCAATAACAAACTCTATGCCCCAACATTGATTATCTCAATAATATTTCTGACGGCTCTGAGCGGTTAACAATCGCTCTTGAATCAACTTCACTTTCTCTACCGCCTATTGTACTAAATCAAGCCACAATACATTTGCTTCACCTATGTCAATCCCGCTGATAGGAGATCTACACTTCTGTAAATACAAGGCTTCATACGGTGCCATCTTCATACTAGAGTGGTAGCTATTGTTATAGGCAAACTCAATAAGTGGCAGATTATCTTCCCAACTTCTTGGAAGTCCAAGACACAAGATCGCAACATATCATTGAGCATCTGAATAGTGCGCTCGGTCTATCTGTCTGGCTGCGGATGGAAAGTTGTACTAAGATTAACTTGAGTTCCCAAACCTATCTGAAAATATCTTAAGAAGTTAGCTATAAACTAGGCACCCCTGTTAGATATAATAGAAACTAGAACTCTATGTAACTGAACTATTTCTCTGATATATAATTTAGCATAATCCTCGGCCGCATAAGTAGTTCCGATGAGTAGAAAATGATCTGACTTCATAAGCCTATCAATAATAACCCAAATGGAATCAAACTTCTGACGAGAATTAGGTAACCTCGTAACGAAGTCCGTATTAATCACCTCCGATTTCCATGTTTGGATTTCAATATTGTGAAGTAGTCCTCCGGGTTTCTGATGTTCAAATTTTACTTGTTGGCAATTTGGACATTGGGCCATGAACTCTTCAATATTTTTCTTCATATAGTTCCACCAGTAGATCTGCTGAAAGTCATGGTACATTTTAGTAGAATAAGGATGAATAGAATATCTAGACTGGTAGATTTCTGCCATAATCCATCGTCGGAGCCCTTTAACATTGGGTACACACAATCGACCTTTGTGTCTAAGAACCCCATCGTCTAATAATTCAAATAATTACTTCTTTTGTAATGAAACCCCTTACCTTATCTCTATCAACTCCAGATCATCAAATGGCTTTGCTTTTACTTTTGTTACCAAGAATGATTCTGTAGTATTTTGAACTACAACCCCCAGTCTCCTGCATCAAAAAATTCCACACTCAAACCGGCCAATTGATATAAATCTTTGGTCATATCCAACTTATCAGCCTCTACATGCCTCATATTGCCCATAGACTTACGACTCAGTGCGTCGGCAACTACATTCGCTTTATCCGGATGGTATAGGATATTAACATCATAGTACTTTAGCAACTCGAGCCACCTTCTTTACCTCAGATTCAACTCTTTCTGTCTGAATATATATTGTAAGCTCTTATGGTCAGTAAATAGGTCAACATGAACCCCATAAATATAATGAAGCCATATTTTCACGACAAATATAATAGCTGCTAGCTCTAGATCGTGAGTCGGGTAATTCTGCTTGTGCTTCCTCAATTATCTTGAAGAATATGCAATAACGTTGTCATGCTGCATTAGAACACAACCCAAACTGACTTTTGAAGCATCACAATACACAACATAACCCTTTGATCCTTCTAGAAGTGCTCAGACATGGGCTACCGTCAATCTACCTTCAACTCCTAGTAACTACTCTTACAAGTATCAGGCCATTGGAACATAGCCGACTTTTGAGTCAACTTTGTCAATGTAGAGGCAATGGAGGAGAAATTAACTACGAACCTCCGATAGTAACCTACCAAGCCCAAGAAACTACGCACCTTGGTAAGATTTGGGCCTTGCCCAATTCTTTACCTCCTCGATCTTCTGGCTGTCAACTTTAATACCGTCATCTGATACTATTTACCATAGAAAGGCCACCGAATTCAACTAGAACTCACATTTGGAAAATTTAGCATATAACTTACGATCCTAAAGCGTCTACAATACCGCTTGCAAATGATCTGCATGCTATGCCTCTGATCTAGAATACACCAAAATATCATCTATAAACATGATTACAAAGATATCCAGAAATGACTTGAACACCCAATTCATCATATCCATATAAACAGTTGGTGCATTAGCAAGACCAAAGGACATAACAAGGAATTCATAATGACCGTATCTAGTCCTGAAAGCAGTCTTCAGAATATCTTTCTCCCTAACCCTTAACTGATGGTATCTAAATCTATGATCGGTCTTTGAGAAGTATTTGAAAGCTTGCAAATGATCAAACAAGTCATCGATCCTGTGAAGCAGATATTTGTTCTTGATAGTAACCTTATTCATCTGATGGTAGTCGATACACATACTCAACGTGCCATATTTCTTACGAACAAACAATACATGTGCACCCCATGGCAAAGTACTGGGCCTAATAAAGCTCTTCTCTAACAAATCCTTCAGTTGAGCTTTCAATTTTTTCATATTAGCAGGAGACATCCTATGAGGAATAGATATAGGCTGGGTGTTAAGAACCATGTTGATAGAAAAATCAATTTCCCTTTCAAGAGGCATGCCTGGAAGTTCATCAGGGAATACGTCTGAAAATTCATTAACCACAGGGATAGCCTGGAGAGTTGGAGGTTTTGCCTCCGCATCCTGAACTCGAACAAAATGATAGATATATCCATTTGAGATAATCTTTCATGCTTTGAGGTAGGAAATAAACCTCCCCTTAGGCATTGGGGAAATTGCCCTTCTATTCGATAAAGGGCTCGCTTGGAAAATTAAAACTAACAAATTTTGTCCAGTAATCCACGTTAGAAAGAAGCCAGTCAATCCATGCCCATGAGAACGTCAGAATCAACCATCTCTAATTTATTTAGGTTAGCTGAAGTATGACGGTTATAAATCATCACATCATAACCTCGATACACCCATTTAATGATCACGAGCTCACCAATGGGCATAGATACTTTAAACAACTTAGGCAGTAATTTAGGTTCTTTTCCACACTTAGCGGTGACAAATGGGGTAATATATGATAACATAGAACCTGGATCTACCAGTGCATACACATCAATGAAAAAGACAGATAATATACATGTAACCACATCTGGATATGACTCTAGATCCTGTCGACCCGACAATGCATAGATGCAGTTTCGATGATCGACTGAACTAGATATTCCATCTCTACCTCTACCTATACCAGCCAACCTCTATGTACCTTGCCCATGAGGGCATATAGATGGCAAAGAAGCGGTTATAGATCCTGTCGGCTATGCTATACATTATTTGCCTCTGATCGAACAAAACCGCATAATATGACTTGGTTGTCCACAATACTAACACAAATCCAAGCCCTGACGGCATTGCCTAAAATGGGTTTCACCACAGTGACCACAATACAACATCAGAGGTCTCAACTGAATGGAATCCCCTCTATATTTTGGGCCTGGTGCCTGTGAACTCTGACCCTGACCAAAATAAGTGGTCAGATCATGACATTACCCTAGAACTGCGGTGGTGCACTAGCCACCGGATAACATGGGCATCTAGGAAACTGAGGCCTAAACGCACCTCAAAACTCTCCCGTATCACCTATGGATCGGGTTCTCATATGATGGCCCATATCATGCTCTCGATCGGCATACTGCTGCCTCTTATAGTTTTCTAAATTCTATGCCTACGCCTGAGTGCAGGAATTATCCATATTTGGATTCAAAGAAGCTGTAGTGCACTAATTAACCAAGTTCGGCCCCAAACCATTAACAAACTGATGTACCCGGTCAGTCATCAAGGCAAAAATCGCAGGAACATATCTAGCCAAAGAATTAAACTGCAAACTATACTCTCGTACGCTTATGTTACCCTGCTCCAGACATAAAAACATATCCCTCCTGGCTCATCAAAGCTCGACTGGCAGATACTATTATAAAAATGCCTTAGAGAACGTCCTCCAATTCCACTGGTGGGGCACGGGGTCACTGATTCTGCTCCTAAGACTCATACCAGGTCATGGTAATATCACACAACCTGTAAGAAGCCATATCTACTGACTCAATATTTGTGCCATGGATTACCCACAAAGTACATTGTATCTGATCCAGAATGTTTTGCAGGTCCATGTTTGGGTCTGATCCCGTGAATATCAGAGGGTCTAGGTTGATGAAATTCCACACTCTCGCACTGATAACTCTATCAGAGGAACTAGGGGTCTGATGTTGGGCCTGAGAGGCCACTAATCGAGTCAATAACTAAATAGAAATTTGCATATCCATGTACTGCTCAGGAGCAACAATGGGAGAAACTGAGGGTGTGTCGGCTCCCCTAGGCTCCTCTAGAGGTTGTGGGGATAGAGTCCTAGGGGCTTGAGATATGGCCTCGTACTACTGCTCTTGGCGCCATAAATTAGTGGGGTGTAATGGACTATCACCCTTACCCATCTTCATCTAACCCTTAAATAGCCACTTGTCATCTAGTCACAGGCGTCGCTAAAATATAAACAAGATGAGAATTAGGAGTTGAACACTTAAGACTCGTCTCTATCGCATGATCTATATCAAGAAGAAAGTAACTAAATGTATTATAGCCTCCTTCTTATAAGTATGGTTCACAATACACCCATAAACAAGACTCTACTAGACATGGCTTGCAAACTCCCTAGGACAGACCTGCTCTGATATCAAGTTTGTCACACCCAAACCTTGAGGTGTATGGCCACCCTAAGGCTCGAGCATACCAACTGAAGTACCTGAATGATATGACACGAATACTAGGCTAACAAGGCATCCAAATACCTATAATAAAGTAGAAAGTAATAATAACCTACACGCAGAAAAGGTCTAACACAAGACATATATACATATACAAAAACTAAGGCCGATAAGGCCATCATAAGTATATCAACATCTTACATGGGCCAACAAGGCCACAAAAGACATATTTACAACATCCTCTAGTATGCAAGAATCTACGAGTACTAACATGTATCATCAAGTCGGGACAGGGCCCCTACATACCCAAAATAACCATATACATATGCAACAACGCCTACCAACTCTGTACAAAAACTCTGGAGAAGTGAAGTGCAACAACCAACAACTGGAAGCGGATATCCTATTGTGGAGGAAAGTCAGTATGTCTACTTGTACCTAAGGCATGAAACACAGCGCCTCAGTGTCACTCCCAAATCTTGAGGGGAGTGGCCGGCACCCAATGCCTGAACGGTCCGAGCGAACCACCTAAATATCATCACGCAAATGTATAGCCGACAAGTCCGTAAAATGATAACCATAACAACACAACATAAATTCCTGCAAATAGAAGAACCCAAGCTATGCATATATATATATACTAAAGCCGACAAGGCTAACATAATCTCTAACCAGCATACAGGCCTACAAGGTTGTACTTAACAAACTATACAATATAGGACATGTATATAAAGCCTCTAAAAGGAAACATCGACATAGTACATAAGTCGGGACAGGGCTCCTGACATACCCAAAATACAAAAAAAGATATGAACATAACCCTGACTCGGCAATACTCTAGGAGGAAATGGAGCTAACCAACAAAAGCTGATAACTAAAGGCAATCTATGATGATATATCCTCTTCTCACCTACCTGAACCTGTGTGGCATGATACACAATATCCCTAGGAATAGTCATATACGAATAATGTACTGAATATGTAAGCAGAAATAAAACACAATAGTAAGTAATCATAAAAGAGAGGAATACGAATCAACCTCAACCTCTAAAATATCACTGAGGACCATAATAGACATAGCAATCGTACTTACCTTATAACCTAGTTCTTGCCGTTATATCAGCATCGTAACTCTAACCACTTGACTGCCCAACTGATCAGTGGTAACTTCCCAACTGGCCGTAGCTCGGTTGTAAATGCGTGCCTTCCCAACCAGTGGAAAATAACAATACATAACTGCCCAACCGGCGGGAAAATAATGATACATATAGTATAATTGCCTGACCGGCCGTAGTTTAGTGGTAAATAAATATCTATACAACCGGTGATAAATACATCACTTCCCAACCGATATTCGTTCGGCAGTATTCATAATCTATGAAAATAGTAATAACACCTTTGGCTTCATTAACTAGTAAGACTCTCCTCTTTCTTTAGAATGACGCTTGGTCGATTACATGAGTAACTTTTTTTGTCACACTTCTTCTATGAGATACATGAGACATGTGAAATTAGGATAACCAACTTATATAAGATACGATACCAAGACAGAAAATTACTCCCGACAAGGGACAAACATAGCAAGAATAGAATGCTTCTTAAAATACTTCTTTTATAAAACCGAAAATATGCCAAAAAGAAAGGATAGCCATTACATACCTTGGTTTACAACCCTCGAAATAATTACAACAAATCATTCACTCTTTAAAACTTTATATTAATCAGGAAAGAACCTTCTTATCTTGCCTCAAACTTTCAAGAAACACGCAACTATTATAACCAACAAAGAGGGAACGATGAGAACTCGAGGATTTCAAAGGTGAATTGAGTTGAAGAAGATTTTTTTATACATTGAACTAGAGCGAAATGTTGTTTCAAATAAGATTCATTGTTGCCTTAATTCTCTTAGGAGAATAGTCTAATTAAAATAATATATCAAGATAGCTTTAAACCCTTTGGACCATGAGGTCCACAATTCGTCATTATCATATATGAATTGTGCACCTCCTATAGGTAACCATCAGATCACGTATCTCAACTAAAATGAGTCATTTCCTTATGTTTCATGCATCCACGTGGAAAGGGTGCCAACTTAATAATGGTAAGCTCCTTTTTATCTTTAGTTAATTCATTATGTTTTTTCTTTCACTACACTCCAAAATTGAACTAATTACACATCTAATTAACTCCTTGATCACAATTTGTTTATATATAAAATTATTTTTAACATACTTCTTACACTAATAATGATGATCATGAGATATAACACTAGTCCGTAACCTCTTTTGGGACACACAAAAAAATATTTTCAATCATCGTCGTCACACCTAGTAAGTTCTAAATTATTTCGCGACTTCGTCCTTTTATACACCAATCTCTCAATTTGCATACATCAGTATGACCAAAATTTTATATGATCCGTATAACTTTTTTCAATATTTTGACTATCAACGAAACTTATTTTCTCTGATTTGTTTTACATGTAATCCTCATCATACTTACTTAGTACTTTTTTTAAAGTCATTGTTATCCATATAAGGGATATTAACCTTTTTGGGTTTATGTTAATTTACCCACGACGCATAGTAGCGTGAAAATATGGGGTATAACATCCTCCTCCCCATAGGAACATTCATCCCCAAATGTTGGACTTATCCGCGTACTATACTACTCTAATGACTCGTCGGCCAATATATGAAACTATTCTCTTGATTTACCTTAGGGATGATACTATATCACAATAATAATATTCCATAATATATCAACATGGTTCATATTATTGGATGTATTCTAATCTCATGTAATACTTGAAATCCTTTCTCGGTGACCCATTACTTCAATCATAGACTATATTATTAAACGCTATTATTTTATCGCTTATCATTTTACTCACTTATTCTGTTTACAGGGTGGCGTTCCTCCTCTTTTAAGTTCTTCTAATATTAAACTCCTATAATTTCATTCAAACTATAACGACCTCTCTACAACTTATGGAAATTGTTGGCTCACTTGCTTTGATGGGATTAATCTCACGGTCTTATCTATCCTTATCATTTTCTAACTCACTTTCGCTTACCCTTACTTTTACCCATCATAAACCTTGTCGCACTACTATTCTTCGGCTTACGACCTACCTTTATCTGTTCATATTATTCGTAACCTTTCATTTAACTTTCTAGCATCATAGACTTGCTTATTCTTTCTAAGACCTTAAGCGAGACCTCACACCGCTTCTAACTTCTCCTTACTTTCGTAACTTGACCTCCTAGTACCTGAAAACCACAAGCTGGAAGATATGCTACTAATGATACCACTATCATTTATGAATACCGAATCATGGTGCTTCCGACCCTCTATATGAAGACTGGACTATTTACAATATTTTGTACTTAGGTATTTCATTCCTCTTTTCCCTCTACCTCTTTACATCAGGACCTAGTACATTATTCTCTAGTATTTTCATAACTATCCTCCCGCATAAGTGGGATTGACATCCATTCCTTATGGATCTAATATAATATTTTCACCTCCGGTGCATACATAAGGTAGAAGCTTCACACTAAATCTCATCACAAGCACGAGTCAAAATCAAGTTTTTATGACTTAGCTCTACTACACGATCTAGAATACCAATGAAGAGTAGCAATTCCTAAATGTCCTCTTGATTATAAATATGGTGCACATCACATCCATAAATAAGACTCTACTAGACACAACTTTGTAGATTCCCAAGAACTGACCTGCTCTGATACCAAGTTTTTCACACCCCAACTTTGGGGGTGTGGACGACCCCCGACGCCTGAACCGCCCGACCAAACCACCTAAATATCATTATGCGAATAGATTGTCGTCTGGGCCGACAAGGCCTCAGAATGATAACCATAACAACATGATATAAAATCCTACAAATAGAAGAAGCCAACCTATGCATATATACATACTAAGGCCGACAAGGCCAATATAATCTCTAACTAACATCCAGGCCTACAAGGCCTTACTGAAAAAACTATAAAACATAGTACATGTATACAAATCCTCTAAAAGTAAACATCGACATAGTGCATAAGTCGGGACAGGATCTCCGACATACCCAAAATATCAAAAAGGATATGAATATGACCCTGACTTGACAATACTCTAGGAGGAGATGGAGATAACCAACAAAAGTTGATCTGGAGGAAATCTACGATGATGGATCCTATCCTCACCTACTTGAACATACATGGCATGAAACACAACATCCCAAGGCAAAGGGACATCAGTATGAATAAAGTACTGAATATGTAAGGAGGAAATAAAATACAATAGTAAGTAATCATAAAACAGATGGATAAAATCAACCTCAACCTCTAAAATGTCACTAAGGACCATAATATGCATAACAATCATACTTACCTTATAACTTGGTTCTATGCCGTTATATCAGTATCGTAACTCTAACCGCTCAACTAATCTGTGGTAACTGCCCGACCTATCATAGCTCAGTAGTAAATATGTGCCTACCACACTGGGGGTAAATAACGGTACATAATTTCCCAACAGAATGTAAATGCATATAATATAACTGCCCAACTGGCCGTAACTCGATGGTAAATACATGTCTTCCCAACCAATGGTAAATACATGTCTTTCCAACCGGTGGTAAATACATCACTTCCTAACCGATAGTCATTCGGTGGTATTCATAAGCTATGAAAATAGTAATAACACATTTCACTTCATTAACTAATAAGACTCGCCTATTTCTTTAGAACGACACTTGGTCGATTAGACGAGTAACTCTTTTTGTCACGCTTCTTCTAGGAGGTACATGAGATATGAGAAATTCAAATAACCAACTTTACAAACCAACTTAGATAAGATACGATATCAAGACAGAAAAGTACTCCCGACAAGGGACAAACAAAAGCAAGAATAGGATTCTTCTTAAAATATCTTGTTTGAAAAACTGATAATTGCTAGAAAATATGTCAAAAAGAAAGGATAGCAATTACATACCTTGGTTTATGACCCTCTGAACAATTACAACAGATTAGTCATTCTTTAAAACTTTATCTTAATCAGGAAAGAACCTGCTTATCTTGCCCCAAACTTTCAAGAAATACGTAACAAATATAACCACGAAAGAGGGGACGATGAGAACTTGAGGATTTCAAAAGAGAATCGAGTTGAAGAAGATTTTTTTATACATTGAACAAGAACGAAATGTTGTTGAAAATAATCTTTGTTGCTGCCTTAATTCTCTTAGGAGAATAGTTCTAGTTCAAATAATATATCAAGATAGCTTTGAACCTTGCGGTCCACATTTTGTCAATATCATTTATGAATTGTGAACCTCCTATAGATAACCATGAGATCATTTATCTAAACTAAACTGAGTCATTTCCTTATGTTATATCATGCATCCACGTGGAAAGGGTGCCAACATAACAATAGTAAGCTCCTTTTTATCTTTACATAATTCATTTTGTTTTTCTTTCACTACACTCCAAAACTTAACTAATTACATATATAATTAACTCCTTGATCTCAATTTGTTTATATGCAAAATTATTTTTAACATACTTCCTATACTAATAATGATAGTCATGAGATATAGCACTAGTCCGTAACCTCTTTTGGGACGCACAAAAAATTATTTTCAATCATCATCGTCATACTTATTAAGTCCTAAATTATTTTACGACTTCGTCCTTTTATACACCAAGCTCTCAATTTGCATAAATTAGTATGACCAAAATTTCATATGGTCTGTATAACGTTTTTTAATATTTCAAATATCAACATAACTTATTTTCTTCGATTTTTTACCTCTAATCCCCGTGATACTTACATAGTATATTTTTTTTAAAATCATCCTTATACATATAAGGGATCTTAACCTTTTTGGGTTTATGTTAATTTACCCACGACACATAGTAGTTTGAAAGTACGAGATATAATATCCTCCCCCCCTTAGGAACATTCATCCCAGAATGTTGGACTTATTCGCGTACTATACTACTCTTATGACTCATCGGCCAATATCTGAAACTATTCGTTTGATTCAGTTTAGGGACGATACTATATCACAATAATAATATTCCATAAAATATAAACATGATTCATATTATTGGATGTATTCTAATATCATGTATTACTTGAAAGCCTTTCCTGGTGACCCCTTATTTCAATCATTGACTATATTCTTAAACACTATTCTGTTATTGCTTATCATTTTACTTACTTATCTGCTATCAGGGTGGCATTCCTCCTCTTTTAAGTTCTTCTAATCTTAAACTCCTATAATTTTATTCAGGCTATAATGGTCCCTCTACAGAGTTTGCTCTATAAATAGGGTTATCTGAAACTTGCCAACCAACCCAAACAGATAACCAACGCCACACAGGGCTACCAAATGGCATAACAACATCCAATTGACCTCACACGACTGTCTATGTATGTAAGAATCAAAGAGGGTTTTCCATAACTCACCTTAACTATCATTCATTGTACTTTGAACTGCGCCTGCTATATCTATCTCAACATTAGCATCTAAATAAGGTATACGAATTTAGACCAACAGATAGAATAGGGACAAAAGTGTCGTATCGTATGAATATAGATATAGACCTGAAGTCTGGAATAAATGGGGGTATATGTATCTCATATCCTATTCGGCATCCTAATTCATTTCTTCTATGTTATAGTTTCTCCAAAGTACATTAACCGAAGCAACTTCTTTGGTATGCAACTTATGGACATGGCGATCTAGAATAGTAATAGGGACCTCTTCGTAGGATAGGTCTTCTATAACTTGAACATCCTCAATACGAGTAGTGTGGGAGGGATCACCTAGACATTTTTAAAGTATAGATATGTGGAATACAAAATGAACTACTTCTAACTCCGGGGGTAGCCCAAGCTTATAGGATACTTGGTCTTTTCTCTAAATAATCTGATATGGTCCGACATATCTGGGGCTAAGCTTGCCCGTTTTGCCAAATCTCATCACACCTTTAGGAACACCCAGTCTTCTACCGCAAACTATAAATCTGGACGCCGGTTATCTGAATAGGACTTTTGTCGACTCTAAGCTGTCAACAATCGCTCCTGAATCATTTTCACTTTCTCTACGACTTGTGCTACCAAGTCAAGTCCTAATATTTTTGTCTCACCTACATCAAACCAACAAATATGAGAACTGCATTTTTGTCCATATAGGGCTTCATACGATACCATCTTAACACAAGGATGGAAGTTATTATATGTGAACTCAGTAAGCAGTAGGTGATCTTGCCAACTTCATTTGAAGTCTAACACACAAGCTCGCAACATATCTTCGAGCGTCTGAATAGTGCGCTCGGCCTGCCCATTTATTTGGAATCTAAATACCCAAACCTTTCTGGAAGGACCTCCAGAAGTTACATATAAATTGAGCACCTCTGTTCGATATAATAGACACTGGAACTCCATGATGTCGGACTATCTCCCTGATATATAATCGAGCATAATCTTCAGCTGAATAAGTAGTTCGGACGGGTAAGAAAGGAGTTGACTTTGTAAGTCTATCCACCATAACCCATATGGAATCAAACTTCCGATGGGAATTATGTAGTCTTATAATGAAATTCACATTGAACGTTTCCCATTTCCATGTCAAAAATTTTATATTCTGCAGCCATCCTTCGGGTTTTTTATGCTTAACTTTAACTTGTTGGCAATTCGGACACTGGAGCGACAAATTTTGCGATATTCCTCATCATATCATTCCACCAGTATAGCTATTGAAGGTGATGATACATTTTAGTAGAACCAGGATGAATATAATTCCAGGACTGATGGATTTCTACCATAATTTTTCCTTGAAGTCCCGCAACATCAGGCACACACAACCGACCTTTATACTTAAGAACTCCATATTTTGATAGTTCAAAAAACTTCTTCTTTTGAAAGGGAATGCCTTCTTTAATTCTTACCAAGGTTGGGTCATCAAATTGTCGTGCCTTCACTTCTGCCACTAAGGAGGATTCAGTGGCATTCTGAACTATGGCACCTCCATCGCCTGCATTCACCAATCATATACTTAGGAAGGCTAATCGACACAAATACTTGGTCATTTCTAGCTTATCGATCCACAGAAACTTCAAACTACCCATAGACTTCTGACTTAGCACATCTGCTAGAACATTTTCCTTGCTTGGATGATATAAAATATCCACATCATAGTACTTTAGCAACTCAAGCCGCCTGCGTTGTCTCAGATTCAACTCTTTCTTCCTATATATGTACTAAAACTTATATGATCTGTAAATATATCAACATAAATCCTTGTACAGATAGTGATGCCGTATCTTTAGAGCAAATATAACAACCACCAACTCAATATCATCAGTCAAGTATTTCTGCTCATGTTTTCTTAATTTCCTCAAAGCATACTTAGTAACCTTGCCATGCTACATCAGAACACAACTCAATCCCACTTTGGAAGTATCACAATACACAACATAACCCTCGAATCCCTGAGGAAGTGCCAAAACAGGTGTTGATGTTAACCTGCCCTTCAACTCCTAGAAACTCCTTTCGCAAGCATCTGAATATTGAAACTTAGCTGACTTACGAGTTAACTTTGTCAATGATGCGGCAATGGAAGAAAAATTCGCTACGAACCTTTGATAGTAACTTGCCAAGCCTAAAAAACTACGCACCTCCGTAGGAGTTGTGGGTCTCAGCCAATTATTTATTGCCTTGATCTTTTGAGTATATACCTTGATGCCTTCATCCGAAATTATATGACCCAAAAAAGCCACTGAGTTTAACAAAAATTCACATTTAGAGAATTTAGCATACAACTTGCGATCCAAAAGAGTCTATAATGCCGCTCGTAAATAATCTGTTTGCTCTTCTTCTGAGCGAGAATACACCAAGATGTCATCAATAAATTCTTCCATGAAAATATCCATAAATGACTTAAACACCCGATTCATCAAATCTACTTAGAAGACTTATGATACGAGCAGTAACCAACAATGATAATTTCAAGAATAAGAATACACAAGGAATATTTCTCAACAAGAGATTTCAAGATACGGTAGGATAGAGCTTTTAGCGTTTCTTTCAAAAATGATAACTTCTTGGATTTAATGCTTTGAAAGAAAGGGATAGCCTTACATACTTGGTTGTTGTTGCTACTAACATTTTACAATTCCTCACTCCTCTTACGAGTGATCATCTATATCATATGAGGAAGTAATATCAATATCGAATCTAAATTCCATAAAACTTCGCTTAGGTATCTTATCGACTTCCGTAAACACTTTGGGTTCTTAAACTTCTTTACAAGGGATGCTTATGTAATTTAATCCCATGGTTTAATCCAAATACAATTTCCATAAACTTTAGCCAGGTGTTCTTCGATAATTACTAGGCATAGGTAATTCTTAAAACTTCCCTTATACAGAAAACTCACGTGACTTAGTCTCACAACCTCTCAAACCATATGTTCCTTATTCTATAACATATACAATAAATACTATCATCTAATTAAACCCATACTTAGAGTTAAACAACCCAATAATTCATATTACAGAGATTTCACAATTTTGCGAATTTTTTATCATGACAATTTTTTCATAACGTCTTCCAACTCGTCAATTAACCATAAACATAGATACAAAAGGATATAATTTACCTTAATACTTCATAACCTCTCAAAAACAGTTAGCAATCTGATTTGCAAGGGTTCCTCCAAATCTAACTTTGTATGGAGAAGAATATTACTATGTTAATCACGAGCTTTATGATGTTACCCATGCATAATAGGCTTCGATTTCAACTTGGGGATGTTGGAGTATGCTAGATAGAATTTTGGGAGAGTGCTAGGGTTTGGTTTGGAGGAAAAATGAATCCCAAATCAGAAAATCTCAATATAAACTCGTCAAAAATTCTGCACTGCCGTAATTTGAAGGTACACTCGACGGACCATCAAACTTATGACGGTCCGTCAATCTTCCCCGTCAAACTTCCAAGGAGATTGACGGATTAGGATGGGTATTTGACGATTCATCAAATAGTTTGATGGTATGTCATTTGTCCCGTCAAGTTGCCCAATTTCCCGTTTTCATCCAAACGTACTTCCTTCGATCTTTTTAACTCTCAAAAACTCCAGTACCTTTATAACAAGCTGTGAACCTTCTTTATCCTTCCGTAAGATCATACCTCTTCCCGGGACTTCGGTATCCATTGACGTCATGGGGGATGCCAAACTACGGGGTGTAACACCGTCAACCTGCCTCCTTAAATTCCAAAAATCTCAGATCTTTTGACGGTTCATACTTTCACTTTAACGGTCTATCAAAAAATTTGATGGTCTATCAACTCTGTCATCAAAATGCACAGTTCCCGATTTCGTCGAAATGTATTTCTATTGATTCTCTTAACTTCCAAATACTCCAGAACTTCCATAAACAAGTTATAAATTTTACTTACCCTTTCGTAAGGTTGTACCTCTTCCCGGGACATTGGTATTACTCAACAACACGACGGAATGCAAAACTACATGGTGTAACATCCTTCCCCCCTTAGGAACATTCATCCGCGAATGTTGAAGATATTCCTAACTCTCGAGGGTTCTAAAAAGTTCGACAGAGTTTTCTTTGTAAACAGGACTATCCAAAACCTACTAAATAGCCCAAACAATATATTCAACGCCACAAATGGCAACATATAACAAAATATGATCAACTTGGCCTCACATGACCATCTATACATACAAGAACTTAAGATGGTTAGCCATAACTTACCTCGACTATCTTCTGTCGTACTCTAAGTTGCACCTGCTATATCCGTTTCAACAATAGCATCTGAAGACAAAAATAAGTTAGGGTATCTGGATTACATATCTTCTTCGGCCTCCTAAGTCATCTCTTATGTATTGTTATTCCTCCATAACACCTTAACAGAGGAAACTTCTTTTGTTCTCAGCTTTCGAACATGTCGATCTAGAATGGCTATTGGAGTGTCTTCATAGGTTAAATTCTCGGTGATTTGCAAATCCTCTATGGGAGTTATACGTGAAGGATCTCTTATACACTTACGCAATAACGTCACATGGAATACCAGGTGAACTTCTTCCAATTTTGAAGGTAGTTCAAGTTCATAAGCCACTCGGCCAATCTTACGGATAATCTTATATGGTCCAACGTATCTGGGGCTAAGTTTTCCTTTCTTGCCAAATCTCATAACTCCTTTCATAGGAGAAACCTTCAAGAATACCCAATCGCTAACTGCAAATTCTAAGTTGTGGCATCGAACATCTGAATAAGATTTCTACCGACTCTAGGCATTCAATAGGCGCTCTTGGATTAGCTTTACCTTTTCCATTGTCTGCTGGATCAAATCGAGATATAATAACCCTACTTCACCTACTTATAACTTGCCAATTAAGGATCAATACTTCCTCTCATACAATGCATCATACGGGGCCATCTTGATGCTGGAATGATAGTTGTTGTTGTAAGCGAACTCAATAAGGGGTAAATGATCATCCTATCTACCTTTGAAATCTAATACACAAGCCCGTGACATGTCCTCGAGTGTTTGGATATGCACTCGGCTTGACCGTCAGTCTGTGGATGGAAGGTTGTACTGAGGTTCACCTGGGTGCCTAAACCTTTCTGAATCGACCTCCAAAAATGAGCCATAAACTGAGCACCTCTGTCAAATATGATAGAGACAGGAATGCCATGTAACCGAACTATTTCCTTGATATATAACTTGGTGTAATCCTCCACTGAGAAAGTTGTACGTACAGGTAAGAAACGGGCTTATTTCATAAGCCTGTATCATAACCCAAATGGAATCGAATTTCTGATAAGAACGGGGTAATCCTATAATGAAATCCATGTTGATCATTTCCCAATTCCAAGTAGGGATTCCTATATGTTGTAGCAAGCCTCCAATATTATGATGCTCGATCTTAACTTGCTGATAATTTGGGCATTGAGATACGAATGTTGCGATATCTTTCTTCATGTCATTCCACCAATAAACATATCAAAGGTCATGATACATATTTGTCGATCCAGGATGAATGGAATACGTGGACTAGTGGATCTCGGCCATAATTTTCCCTCAGAGCCCTCCTATATTTGATACACATAGTCGACCTTGATATCTAAGGACTCCATCTCCCATAAGCTCCAACATCGGCTTCTTCTGTAGGGAAATCCCTTCTTCCATTCGGACCAACTCGGGGTCATCAAATTGTCTCACTTTCACCTCAGCTATTAAGGATGATTTTATGGTATTCTGTACCACCTCTCCTCCATCATCCGTATCCAGAAGTCGCACATTTAAACTGGCCAAGCGACGTAGTTCCTTAGTTATCTCTAGCTTATGAGCTTCAATACCATCCAAACTCCCCATATACTTACGACTTAAGGCATCAGCTACAAAATTCGTCTTACCGGGGTAGTATAAAATGTCGACATCATAGTACTTTAATAATTCCAGCTCCTTTGCCTTAAATTCAACTCACTCTAGCAAAATATATACCCTACTCTTATGGTCCATGAATATGTCAACGTGGACTTCTTATAAATAATGATGCCACATCTTCAGGGCAAAGATTATAGTTGCTAACTCAAGGTCATGAGTCTGATAGTTTACCTTGTGCTTTCTTAACTGTCTTGAAGTGTATGCTATAACCTTCCTGTGTTGCATTAAAACACATCCTAAGCCGAATCTGGAGGTATTGTAATAAACCACATACCCATTGGTACCTTCCAGAAGAGCTAACACAGGTGTGGAGGTCAACTTGTCCTTCAATTCTTGAAAATTATTCTCACACACATCTATCCACTAAAACATAGTTGCCTTGTGAGTGAGCTTGGTAATAGATGCGGAGATAGAAGAAAAACCTTCCATAAATCTCTGATAATATCCTACTAAACCCAAGAATCTACATACTTCGGTAGGAGTCATGGGTCTCGGCTAACTCTTCACGGACTCAATTTTCTGAGTGTCCACTTTGATACCTTCTAAGGATACAATATGGCCCAAAAAGGCAACAGAGACCCAGTTTCTCCTCAGGTTAAATACACCTGTTGGAGCTCGGGGGGTTTCACATTGACCCCTACTGTGTATATTAAAATCCAACCGGTATAGCACCCAGGCAACGCGCGAAAAGTGTTAGAGAAAAAAATTGTAATAAATTTTATCGTATTTTTTAATTACCTTATATTTTTATTATTTGATCAATTATAAAATTTAAACCATTTGATCCACAATGAAATAATTATAATAAATTATCTATTAAGTAAAAATATGTATTAATAACAACTATTAGTTAATGTAAGTGCGTGTGTAATCACATATAAAGTATTTATTGATTTTACCCTAATAAGTTTTTACCGTAATATACATACAGTGCAAAAAATCAAAAAAATTAAGTCGGGGCGGGACGGGGGGGATCGAGTGGAAGCGGGAAGGGGGTAGGGGCGGGATCGGGTCGGGTCGGGACCGGCAGGATCGGGACAAGAGGGATTCTCCCCCGTCCCGTCCCATTTCCGATCCCGTCAGAATCGGATCGGGGCGGAATCGGGATCGAAATCGGGGCGGTTTTTTTTTTTGGCACTTAATTTAAAAAATAACATATATATATAAAAAAAACTCAATAATTAAACAAGATAGTGTAATAAAAACATCTGTAGGTTGTTTTTGTGCCTCTTATATTATTTAATAGACATATGATTTTTTTTGAAATATAAATACAATTGTCAATATTGCAACTTTGTGGTGTTGTTCAAAAGTTACAAATTACATAGTACAATTGCAATTAAAAAAATTACATTTTGAAAAAAACCTGTTCTAGTTTCTTGATAATTTCCTGTGGTTCTTCGGTTGGAATTGATATTTGTTGGTCAAATTGCTCCATGTTGCTTTCACCACCTTCGGATAAGATTTCGTTGTAGTTTTCGTCCTCTTCTTCGTTGATCTCCGGTTGACCGCACCTTTTCCGCTCCGTTCGTATCCAATCTCTAAATAATACTACAATCTCCAAGCTATCTCCGGCTAATGAGTGTATGTGCTCTCCTATTTGATATCTACCGGCAGAAAAAGCGCTTTCAGACGCCGTTGATGACGCTTGAATGTTCAAAACATCTCGGGCCATTATTGAAAGTGTCGGAAAGGTCTTCTCTTTCCCCCTCCAGTATTTCAGCAAGTCTTCACGTCCTTCTTCATTAAGAACTGCTTGGTACAGTACAGAACCCTGCAAAACAAAAATATCAAATTCGCTAATTTGGTTAGTAGCGGTACGGCCGCACATTCTATTTCTGAGGCTTTCAATACTAGCCGCAGAAATAACATGTCTTTTGTGAGGTTGTGTTTAAGAAGAAGAAGATGGTATGGAAGCCGGTAGGTTGCTAGCACTTTCTTGTTGGTAAAACCTATATACTTTTTTGCATTCGTCTTCTACGCTAGACAACACTTCTTCTTTAGTTTGTTCAATAGGTGGTGGGTGATTTGGATTTTTGGGACTTGGAGGTGGTAGTACTGCTATACAATCGTAAATAGTTTCAATAAGTGATTTAGTACCGTCTATTTTAATAATCGTATTTAATACAATACCAATAATATAAATAGTGGTAATAGGAATAAAATACTTTTTTATTTTGACAAACATTTTTAATAGCTGTTTTATCCATATATTCATTAAGCAGTAAAAATATTAGAGATATATAAAACAACATAGTTGAAATAGTAGGATAATATATACCGGAAAATTCTTTTGTTGCTTGAAAATATTTCTCTAAAAATACAATAAGTTCGGAAATTTTCCCCAATCGCTATGTACAACCATATCAGCTGGATTTTGATTATGAGAGTTAAAAAATAAAGTTATAGGTTTTCTATAGTCATAAGATACAAGTAGTTGCTCGTATAAAGAATTCCACCTAGTAGGTACTTCTTCTGAAATTTTTCTATAAGGTAGTTGGCAATCGTGACAAGTTTTTTTATATTCTTTTCTTTGTTGTATTATATTATTTTTAAAAATAAAGTTTATTGCAAATTGTATTTTACTAAGAATGTCTTCAAAAAGTGATAGACCATCATTTACAACTAAGTTATATATATGGCACGCACATTTTATATGAAAATGATTTGGAAAAGATGGAGTTAAACTATTTTTTAAAATTGTAATAGCATAATTGTTAGAAGAAGCGTTATCTAATGTAATAATCATAATTTTATCAGTTATTCCGTAATAATCGCACACTTAATAAATATTTTCTACAATAAAAGTACCAGTGTGCCTATCATCTATATATCTATACGCTAAGATACATTTTTGCATAGACCATTTATAATCTATCCAATGACAGGTTACCGTTAAATAATCATGGCCGTTAGTACTACGGCCTATATCAGAAATGATAGCCACTTTGCCATTAAAATGATATAACGAATAACGTAAATACTGTTGATATTCATGTGCAAGTTTAAATACATCTCTCTTAACAGTTGATCTAGGAAAACCGTTAAAAGCAAGATTATACATATTTCTAATGTAATAAATAAAATCGGGAGATGAAGGAAATGAAAAAGGAAAACCCTCCACAACAACTAATTTTCCTATTGCTAACCTATCTCTATGTTTATTGTAATTAGGGCCTACAATTCCCCCCATCGTGGGTTTAATTTGACCCTGTACTTGGTCCGGGACAGTATGTGAACCTTCTCCCGATGGAGAGGGCGTTTGCGCACCCAGTTTTGAAGCCTCGTATTGGGCATACCTAGCTGGATGAGCCCTTGATATGTCTCTCACTAAACCCCCCCCCCCGTCCCACCGTAACCTTTTCTAGTTTTAAATTTTAAAACATCTTTACAAATTTTACATCTAGCTACTTGATTCTCTACGTTCCTATCAAAAAATGTCCATACATCTGATTTTAATGGTCGTTTTGCTGGACCTTGTCTCATACTATGGGGAATAAGAGGCATTTCAGTTGAAGGTGCACTAGTGGGTGTGTTGTCATCTACATTAGTGGGTGTATCAGTCTAGATCATCGTCTAAATTAAAGTCTTCTTGAGTTCCAGAAAATAGCTCCTCGTCTAAATCTAATGGTATTGTAGGAAAATGTTCAGTATCAACAAAATTATCCTGTGTAGGAATAGGATTCTCTCTAGAAATAGGATGACTATAAGAAGTACCCTTGCCCTTGTTGCCCCTACTAGAAGAAGTCTGACCCCTACCCGTAAGCATACGTTTAAATTCTTCCATTATAAATTTATAATTATACTAATAAATAATTAAAGTAAATGAAATTAAGTGCGCTAAATAAAATAAACAGACAATAATAATTTAATGAAGGAACGAATGTACCAAACGCCGACATAAAGTCGACGTGTAATCGAGAGGTTGAAAATTGAAACTTGCTCGATGGAAGATCCTCAAGCTAGTTGCAACTTCACTCCCAAATGAATAAATAAAATTCAATATTTAGTAGACAATGTAGACTTGTAGAGAGATAGATTGAGAGAATAGAGAGATTGTAGGACGATTTGTGAGAAATATGAAGAGAAAATGAGGTATTTATAGTTGGAAAATTGGATTAAAGTGTAAATATAATAACTCATGGGTTAAAAATAAATATTAAGAGGGTAGATGGTTGGGGGAGGGTGGAGGCCAAAAATGGTCGTTGCACAACGGCCAAAATGTAAAATGGTCGTTGGTGCAAGGATTATTTGGGCAAAGGGGGAGTTCGGCCGGGATCGGGGGCGGGACCGGGTTGGTCCTGGCGGGATTGGGGCGGGCTGGGATGTGTCGGGATGAGACCATGTCCTGTCCCGGTTCGAGTCCCGATACTGCAATTTTTTTTTTAAAAAAAAAAAGTCGGGTTCGGGGTGGGACCGTGCCGACCCGGCCCACTGGCCAGCCATAGTTATTACTTGTTTGAGCACTTTAAATTATGTTAATTTAACAGAATTTTGACTACCATTTTGTTTCTCGATGCAATTAATGCACCCAATAACAGAAATTCTATGAACGAAAATACTACGAATTATATAGTTATCCAATAAATTTATACTCCTTATTTTTTTTATTATATTATTATTTTACAGTAACAAATTGAAACTTTATGGATTCGAATTCGAAATTCTACCATAACAAATTTGATTTACCTGACTTAAGCTCTAGTATTCATACTAATTTAGTAATTTTTAATATATATATATAAAGTATGAGTCGAAGTTAATTAATTCACATGAATTCATAAGCCCTTAACTTCATCCGCCTACTGCTATTTAGCATACATTGCTAATATGTTTTTTATCAACATGTCAATTGGTCAGAATTGTAATAATTATAGGTGTATCAAATTGCTAACCCACATTATGAAAGTCTGGGAGAGGATGATCGAGATGAGTATGAGTAGTGATGTGTTATATATCGAGAATCAATTCGGATTCATGTCGGGACGATCAACTACAGAAGCTATTCATCTTTTAAGGAGATTGTTGGAGCAGTACAGGGATAGGAAGAGAGGCTTGCACATGGTGTTTATTAATCTAGAAAATGCATATGATAAAGTCCTTCGGGAGGTCATTTGGAGATGTTTGGATTCTAAAGAGGTACATGGTGCCAAGATCCGAGTTAGGACAGTGAGAGGTGACTCGAAGCACATTCCGGTCGTGATAGGGTTGCAGCAGGGCTTTAGCCCATTTCGTTTTGCCTTAGTGATGGACGGATTGACACGGCGCATTCAATAGGAGGTGTCGTGGTGTATGTTATTTGCAGATGACACAGTTTTGATTGACGAGACGCGTAGTAAAGTTAATGCTAGGCTTAAAGTTTGGAGAAACACCTAGAGTCTAAAGGTTTCAGGTTAACTAGGACTAAGACACAGTATATGGAGTGAAAGTTCAATGACGTGATACAGGAGACAAAGGTGGAGGTGAAGATCAAGACACAAGTTATACAAAAAATAGGAAGCTTCAAGTATCTTGGGTCCATAATTCAAGGATACAAGGAGATTGATGATGATGTTGCACATCGTATTAGCGCGAGGTAGATGAAATTGAGGCTCGCATCCGGGGTTCTGTGCAACAAGAGTGTGTCGCCAAGGCTGAAAGGTAAGTTCTACAAAGTGGTAGTTAGACCCGCATTGTTGTATAGGGCAGAGTGCTAGCCAGTCAAGAACGCTCACATTCAGAAGATGGAGGTAGCGGAGATGAGTATGCTCAGATGGATATGTGGGCATACTAGGAGAGATAGGATTAGAAACTAAGTTATACGGGCAAGATGGGAATGGCCTCCGTGACGGACAAGATGAGGGAAGCAAGGCTGAGATGAGTTGGGCATGTGAAGAGGAGGTGCGAGGATGCGCCATTTAGGAGGTGTGAGAGGCTGGAGATAGAAAGAGTTAGGAGAGGTAGAGGTAGGCCGAAGAAGAACTGGGGTGAGGTGATTCGACAAGATATAGCACAGCTTCAGCTGACTGAGGATATGACCTTAGATAAGAAGATTTGTAGGTAGAAGATTAGGGTAGAAGGTTAGTAGGTAGTTGAGTAATGTCGCATTCTATATAAGAGAGGTAAACGTAATCGTCTCCTTTCTTCATTGTATTATATATCTAGATATCGCTTAGTTCCTTACTCTTCCATGTGTTTTATTATCTGTTGCTTCACCTATTTTGTATCTTGATATTTTGTTGTATTATTCCCCTTACAACCCTGCATTGATTACGTTTATGGTCCATCGGAGACATCCTCTCAACCCCACAAAGATAAAAGTAAGGTCTGCATACATCCTATCCTCTCCGAACCCCACTTGTTGGAATATACTGTGTATGTTATTGTTGTTGTATCAACATGTCAATTGGATTAATATCATTGTGCACTATTCTCTTATATAAGTCAATTTTCTTACTGATTTTTTAGTTTATTTGTTCTATTATTCAATTGTCTAAATTAATAAATATAATAGAAAAGTAAGCAATTAATATTTTCTTGGATAATGCAAGTTTTATTTTTGTGAAAATGCAAAACTATCATAATGATTAGGGACAACTTATTTCTTGCTCACTATGTTGTGGCCTTTTAATTTATTCGTAATCATGTATTTTAATATTAATGTGTAAAAAATTATTCTTAACATACACGACGTTCTTTAAATATCTTGCAAGGAAATATTTTTTATTCCTTTAAGTATAAACATAAGTAATTTTAAATCGAAATGTTTTTCAGTGAATGACGTACTGAGATATGTGAATATTGACTCCTACTTTAGATTTAAAGGATTAAATATAAGAGAAGTAAAGGGAGATATAGATAAAGATAAAAATATAAATATAAATATAAATATAAATACAAATTCAAGACAAATATATTCTAACTTAAAACTAAAACGAAGTAAAGGGAGATATAGACAAAGATAAAAATATAAATACAAATTCAAGACAAATATATTCAACTTAAAACTAAAACTTTATCTATAAATAAAATTTTTTCTTCATATTCAAAAAAAAAAAATCTACAAATTAAAATTAAAAATTATTATAATGGTAAGAAGATGGAGGCAAAATATTTATACTCAAGGAACTAAATTGCTACGTAAAATGCAATTAAAAGAAAATCTATGTTTTTTTTTTCCTTTTCCTTTCTTTTTCCCCCTCTTTCTCTTCTAAGGAGAAAAAAGCAGACCATATCCAAATTTAAATATTATATCTTTGAAGTCCAATTAAAATTTAAATTTCCTATTTATTTCAAATTCAAATAATATTATTAAATTTATGATATATTTGTCATGATTTAAATATTTTGTATATAAGGATAAGTAGGGGTGTGCATTATTCGGATTAAACAGAAAAAACAAATCGAACCAAACCGAATTTTAGTTTGGATTGGTTTTTCAGTTTTTTAGCTTGGTTTCGAATTGAAAAATTAAAAAATTTGGATATTTGGATTGGTTTCTGTTTTAGAAAAATAAAAACCAATATATATATATGTATGTATCTGAATCTTTAGGTTATGGACATGTATACTTTTAAATATTGTATTCTTAATATTTTACCCTATGATTTATATTAGAAAATATATTTAAGAGATTTGACATCATTACTTCTCATTCTCTATAATATTTGTTCTTTTTCATCATTTTAATAATGTTTATTATCTTATATGACGCAACTGAATAACCAAATAGAAAAAGACCGAACCGAAAAGAGAAAAACCGAACAAAACCAAACTTATTTTGGTTCGGATTGAATTGTAATTTTTAGAAATCAAACACCAAAAAATCCAAACCAAATAATTTAAAATAAACCGAAAAACCGAATGCACACCCCTAAGGATAAGGATAAAGTGATCTCTATTAGAAAAAAGTTATTTTATTTTTAAGTCAAATTCAAAAAAATGATCATATTTTAATTCTTGTTAAATATTATATTTATCCAATACTACTTGTAAACGTGTAAATATATTCCCTACCCATAATTAGAATATTTTCATATATTGTGTAAATATAATTATGGTAAGACTAGGATTCCTCTTTTGTATAGGCTTAGGATTCCTCTTTTGTATATGCTTAGGATTCCTCTTTTGTATAGGCTTAGGATTCCTATTGTATAAGGGATGAATATTGTACTCTATATATACCTTGATATTAATGAAAGACTCCTCAAGGGAGATTAATATCATCTTACATGGTATCAAGAGCCAAATAAACAAAACCCTAAAAACCTTTCTCTTCCACAGCCGCCGGCTGCCTCTCCTACGCTGCGGCCCTCCCGGATTTTCTTCCTGTTTTTCGGGTTTTGTTCTTCCTTTCTTCTCTTCTCTAAATGGCTATCCCTGATTCTTCCACACTTTCTGACGCCTCTACCTCCACAAATCCCACCACAAAGTAATCACCCCCGTTTCATCCCGCCCTTACTGTTTCCAACATCAAGAACCATATTCCCATTATTCTTGATCAAGAAAACAACCAGTATTCTCCCTGGGTTGAACTTTTTCGCAATCATGCATGTCTCTATAACGTGCTTGACCATATTGATGACACTATTCCGCGCCCAACGGAGGTTGATGATTCTATCTGGCATCGTCTCGATGCCGGCGTCAAACAATGGATATATGGTAGTATCTCTCAGGATTTGCTCCTTACTATCATGAAATCTGACTCCAGAGCCCTTGACTTGTGGAATCGTTTGGAGGAAATTTTTCAGGACAACAAGCACACTCGTGCCGTGTATTTGGAAGAACAATTCAACAAAACACTTCTTAAAAACTTCTCCAATGTCTCTGAGTACTGCAAGCAGCTTAAACTTCTAGCGGATCAACTCTCCAACATCGGCACGCCTGTCACTGACGATAAAATGGTGCTACAAATGATTTCTGGCCTTACTAAGGGCGAATATGATACTTTGGCCACCATTATTCAACAGGCAGATCCGCTACCGAGTTTTAACAAAGCTCGCTCACAATTGTTGCTCGAAGAAACCCGTCGTGCTAAGCATGATGAGCACGCCCAGCAAGTGTTAGCTGTCGACACGCAACCCCAAGATCAGACGCCACCAAACAATTCCCAACAGCGGCAGGGCCGCGGCGGCAAGGGTGGAAAAGGTCGCTGCGGTAGAGGAGGCCGTGGTCGTGGCAAGGGTCACGGTCAACAGAACCAACAGCAGCAACAACAACAAAGATCGCAGAACAACTGGGCCGCGACTCCTCAGCAGTTCGTCTACAGCGTCGCGGCGCCCCAGTACAGAGCCGCGGCACCCCAGTTCAGAGCCGCGGTGCCAAGTCCATTCCTGTACCAGCAACCATACAATCCGTATTCTTACCCCGATTTGTTAGGCCCCGCTCCAGCCCCACAGCAGGCCCACTTCATGCAAGGTCAGGTCCCGCAGCCCTCCTCTGGCATGACACCCACTGAGTTGGGTCAGGCGTTCAAGCACCCTATCTATGCAACAACCGACAATACTTGGTACATGGACTCAGGCGCCACATCTCACGTCACCCAGTCTGCAGGTACTATTCCTAAACTATTTTGTTTAAAGCATCCTCAATATGTTACAGTTGGTAGTGGACAACGCATTCCAGTTAAGGGTTATGGTACCTCATACACACAACCTCATCATCCACCCTTCTCCCTCAAAAACACCCTATATGCCCCACACATGATTAAGAACCTCATATCTGTCCGCCAATTTACTCGTAATAATTCTGTCTCTGTGGATTTTGACCCTTTTGGTTTTACCGTAAAGGATCTTCATATGGGGACACCTCTTACGAGATGCAATAGCATGGGGGATCTCTATCCATTCATTTCCACCTCCGCTGCCAGATCTTGCTCTCCCGTCACTCTAGCGGTTGTTTCTTCTTCAACCTGGCATAATAGGCTTGGTCATCCAGGAGTCCCAGTTTTTAATTTTCTTAGAGGCAACAATTTCATTGCTTATAATGGGAAACTTGCCCAAAATTGTGTTTCTTGCTCTTTAGGCAAACATATTCGTCTTCCGTTTAAATCATCTACTAGTGTTACATTTGCTCCTTTTGATATCATACATGCCGATTTATGGACATCTCATATCCCTAGTTCTCTCGGTCATAAATACTATCTTGTGTTGCTTGATGATTTTTCACACTACGTTTGGTTATACCCTCTTAAATTTAAATCGGAAGTGTTTGTCAAATTTCTTGAGTTTCGCAATTTCATTCAAACACAATTTGGAAAAGGCATAAAATCATTTCAGTGCGATAATGGTCGTGAATTCAATAACTCTATGTTTCACCGCTTTTGTACCAATAATGGCATGGTCTTTCGCTTCTCCTGCCCTCACACCTCACCACAAAACGGTAAAGCTGAAAGAATCATCCGCACCATTAACAATATGATTCGCACCCTATTGATTCATGCCTCCCTCCCTCCACCCTTCTGGGTCTATGCTGCTAAAATGTCAGAATACACTCTAAATATTCTCCCTACTAGCACTCTTCACAATATAACCCCTACCAAAATCCTCTACCATAGAATCCCCTCTTATGATCATCTACGGATTTTTGGTTGTCTGTGCTATCCCAACCTTAGCTCCACCGCCCCTCACAAGCTTGCTCCTAGGTCCACTTCATGTGTCTTTCTAGGATTCCCGCCGAACCATAGGGGTTATCTATGCTATGACTTGTCGACTCGTCAGATCCACATATCTCGTCACGTCACATTCGACGAGACCACATTCCCGTTTTCGAATCTCCCAAAATTCCAAAAACAGGACTACTCATTTCTTGACGAGTCTGCCATCTCTCCCCTCATAATCGAACAACTCACATCCTCTGTTTCGTCATCAGAGCCGCGACACCCAAACTTCAGAGAAGCCTGTCAACCTTCTAGCACCGCGACTCTCGATCCAGGAGCCGCGGCACCTCCGACGGCTTCGCCCCCACCCTCTCCTTATCCGACTTTACCCCCCGTCTCAGACACCACTCCGCCACCCACTGTCCCTACCCATCCAATGGAAACTCGTTCAAAGCATGGAATCTTCAAACACAAAGTCCATTTCAACTTGTCTGCCCAAACCATCTCTCCACTTCCAAAGAACCCAAAATTGGCCAAACAAGACCCTAATTGGAATGCGGCTATGTATGAGAAATTCAAAGCTTTAACTAAACAGCACACGTGGGATCTAGTACCTAGACCTGAGGGGGTGAATGTCATTCGTTGTATGTGGCTATTTCGTCACAAGTTCAAAGACAATGGGGATCTTGAGAGGTATAAGGCTCGTCTTGTGGCTAATGGCACAAATCAGAAGGAGGGCATTGATTGTGGTGAGACCTTCAGCCCGGTTGTCAAACCGGCTACCATCCGCACTGTTTTATGCATAGCCATGGGCAAACACTGGCCGATCCATCAGCTTGATGTGAAAAATGCATTCTTACATGGGGATCTGAGAGAGACAGTCTACATGCATCAGCCACCAGGGTTCACCCATCCAGCAGTTCCTCACTATGTGTGCCATCTCCGTAAGTCACTATATGGCACGAAGCGGGCCCCCGTGCGTGGTATGATCGCTTTGCCAGGTATATCTTGCAGATTGGGTTTGTATGCAGCAAGAGTGATACATCACTTTTCATTTTTCATCGAGGTAGTAGCACGGCTTACTTATTACTTTACGTGGATGTTATTGTTCTTACCGCCTCCTCCGACGGATTGAAAAATGAGATTATTGCCTTGCTCAAGTCCGAATTTGCAATGACCGATTTGGGAAAGCCGAGTTACTTTTTGGGGATATCGGTGACCAGTGTCCGCCAATCATATGTTCTTATGTCGGCGTAAGTATGCGAGAAGAGATTGTGTACGGGGCTAAGATGGCGAAGCGCAAAGAGGTGCCTACTCCGGTTGATTCCAAATCTAAGCTCGGTGCTATGGATGGTGCTCCGTCTCGATCCTACTCGTATAGGAGCCTTGCGGGTGCACTTCGTATCTCACATTCACCGGGCCGGACATAGCTTATGCTTTGTTCAACAGGTGTGCTTATTCATGCATGCCCCCGGGGAGTCTCATTTCACTCTTGCTCTTAAGCGTATCATTCGATACATTAAGGGCACTCTTGATTATGGTTTGCACCTATACCCCTCGCACCGGACGGGTTGCTTTCATATACGGATGCAGATTGGGCGGGGTGTTCGGACACGCGACGCTCCACCTCCGGCTTTTGTGTTTTCTTAGGGGATAATCGATTTCTTGGTACGCCAAGCGACAGGCTACCCTATCTCGCTCCAAAGTGAGGTGAGTACAGAGGCGTTGCAAATGTAGTAGCCGAGATTTGTTGGCTCGAAATTTCTTGTTAGAACTTCGGTGTCCTTTGCGTCGAGCATCTATTGTGTATTGTGATAACATCTCTCGCCATCTATCTTTCTCATAATCCGGTTCAACATCGGCGAACCAAGCATATTGAGATAGACCTACACTTCGTTCGTGAGAAAGTTGCGTTAGGCCATGTCAGAGTGTTACATGTTCCATCATCCTATCAGTATGCTGACATATTTACCAAAGGACTTCCCATCTTGACTTCAGAGCCAGTCTCAGCGTCCGGCCTCCTCCCGCTCCGACTGAGGGGGTGTGTAAACGTGTAATATATTCCCTACCCATAATTAGAATATTTTCATATATTGTGTAAATATAATTATGGTAAGACTAGGATTCCTCTTTTGTATAGGCTTAGGATTCCTCTTTTGTATATGCTTAGGATTCCTCTTTTGTATAGGCTTAGGATTCCTATTGTATAAGGGATGAATATTATACTCTATATATACCTTAATATTAATGAAAGACTCCTCAAGGGAGATTAATATCATCTTACACTACTTTTTTTTAATTACAACTTTATTCTTTAAGTACTTCAAGAAAATTAAAATATTTAAATTGATCTCAAGATTAGGTTTGCATTTAAATATTAAAAATTATTTATCATTTCTGTGAACGTATCTAGTGGCTTTTATTGATAATATATGTTCTTAAATAAGCCATAAGTAAAGGATTGTCGGTTGATAAAAAAATAAAATGTTTACCACATTTGAGAGACATGCACTGTCATCTCTTTCACGATCTCCAAAAGCTCTTTAACAGTAGATACAAATTACACAGAGAGAGAATGTGTGTATCTATAAAGACTTTTAGAATTCTCTTATTATATTTAATATGAATTAAAATTATCTCTGAAATTCTTCAAAATAAAAAAATTATTACGCTTGATCATTTAAAAAAAATCAATAGGTGCTTACTTAACTGCTACCATAAAAACAGATCACTGATGTAATTAATTCTGTAAATCTTTTAATTAGAGAAAGAAGTAAAAGAGGTAAACATAGCAGATAAAGCTTTCGTTTTTGTTTTGCAAAAATTGAATAAATTTGTATGGAAAATTCAATAGAAACTCAAGCAAAGAAAGAAGAGATATACCCTGCAAGAAAGAAGTGGAAGACAAAGTAGCCGTAATTAAGATGAACAAAAACGGTGCCTGTTGAAGTTTTTGAAGGTAGAATAATTTCTCATCATTAATAAAGCACTTGGATAAGATCATTTGGAAAAATAAATTATTTTCCCCCATTTCTATTGAAACAGAGTTATTTTTAGACAAACATAAAATTACTTCATACAATAAACAATCCACAAGACAATAAACAATAAAACAAATAACTGTTGCAAAGCACTCCAGATCATATGGAGACCCTTACGAAGAACTAAACAACTATTTATAAATTGTTCCCGTCCGAAATGTTTGCCGTTTTATCGGCTGATGAAATTGGATGACAAATTGATTCTTTAACTAAGCGATTTGGGCTGGAAGCGAACTCTAACTTCCAGCAATGGGTTCTCCAACTACTCCAGGAAGCGTTAGGATGTTGATTGAATAAACTAAGTGGTAAAAAAACATAAATACAACTAGAGTGCAATAAAAACGATAAAGATAGAAAGAAGATATGCAAAAATCAATTTTTTGATTGATTGGATTGTCCTTATTCTGTACAAATGATCCTATATTTATACTACAAGAAATAAAACATGATCCCTCTATGTTAGCCACTAAATCACCCACTAAATCCAGGAGGTGGTGCCGATTTTGCTCCTTCATTTCCTCTAGCACGACCGACGGCTCTTCCTTCTAGCTGTTGACGGTTTGTTTCCGTTTCTTGGGGTCTAGAATGTATTTTGACTTGATTTTCAAGGCGTCCAGATATGTGTGGGTCCCAGTCATTCCTCGAAAGTATGACTCGACCATGTTACTGAAATAACCGATGAAGCTTTTCTAGCCGAGGGCAAGGACTAATAGATTTGGCTGCGAGTCTGTTCGGTTATCGACTTAAAATTTTGTTGCCTACTTATTTTCAGGTTTTCACTTTCGACTGCCACTTGATTCGGCTAAAACATTAAAAGTATTTTTGAGTGTTAACAATTGCCCCCCTACATTAGCTCGAGTGCGGCTGTTGAGTTGATGTAAAAAATAGCGATCGTTTCGTGTGGCGGTCGCGGGTTTCATTTCTATCACTTTTGCCCTGAATGCGCGCAATGATTATTTTCTCTGAATTCCTTTTAAATCAAGGCGTCTCGGTTTCCACAAATAAATGCCGACGCATTACAGCCGCATGTTTGAAAGAGAGTAGTCCTGACGCGTGTCAGCCACATCTCCAAAAGGAAAAAGATTTAGGAGAGAACTTCCCCCGGGGGTTTCTCATATACTTTTTCAGCCGTTCCTAAATTCCTTTTCTCCTCCAAAGAAACCATATTTCCTTAATAATCAGAAAACCATGTCTTCATCTTCCTCTCTATCTCAGGGATCAGATAGCGCCAATTTGGCATCTGGTGACCAAACCCCTACCTTTGCCTTCATAGATGAACAGTTGGTTCTTGCCCCTTATGGTACATCTGAACAGGGCGACCTCCTTCTTTCTCGGCATCTTAGCCCGGCAAAGTATGACCTTCCTATCACCTGTGATTGGTTCACCGCAGATCGTTGTCCGGCTAGCCTACGTACCTGTACGGCCAAGGTTGCTAACTATTCTGGTTCGTTGGAACGAGTGAAGTCGGACAGAGAGGCCAAATAGAGACGCATGGGTCTTTATGACGCCATTGCGCTGTCGGAGTTTGACCTCCCCTGTAACATTAGTCTCATATATGCCTTCATTGGTTATTGGTCGACTACTGCCAATGCCTTTGTTTTCCCTTGGGGGATGATGACCCCCACACTGCTTGATGTGACAGCGGTACTTGGCCTTCCGATACCGGGAGTCGAAGCACCTGTCTTAGGCGATATTGATGTTGGTGATTTGGGCATCAAGGTCTCAAAGACTTCTTTCGGCTATGGCCACTTCATGGCCAACAACAGCTAAGTATCGCCTCACCCAGTCGATGATTCCAAGTATCATGCTTTCTTGCTTTTTTGGTTCAACTGATATTTTGTTTGCACAGGGTCTTCTGCAGTTGTGAATGAACTAGAAATTTATGCGGCGTTAGCCGTTTCAGGAGACGATGTCAGTTGGGCATCTTTCTTCCTGACTTATCTTTATATGGCTCTTGGCGATGCCCAAGCAAGGTTAAGGGACTCCAGAAATCTGGATACCGTAGCCGGTCCCCTGTGGTTCCTTCAGCTGTGGATCACCCTATATTTCTCAGAGTTTATTCCTTATGGTTTCGATGACCGCCGTTTTCCATTAAACCTGCTGGTGTTAGCCGATACTCTTCGAAAAACCCCTTCGTGCCCCAGGATGCTTTTGTTGCGGTCTCCACCCTACATGGTCTATCTCAAGACTATTACACAGATTGGCAACCGGTACTTGAAAGATGGGCCACCCCCGATTGAGTCCGTCAAGTAGCCGATGACAACCTTACATTATCCTAGCGGAGAACTATGGCCCTCAGATGAGGGTGTATTCTTACGACTAGGGATCTGTTGGGAAGCCCTATCGGCCAAACTTTATGGCAAGGCAATTCGGTCTCACTCAGCACGTACCATGGCCTCACCGCAGTATTATCAGTTCAACCCAACACTGCATTCTTCATGCAAAATAGGCAAGGAAAATAGCCCATCGCAATCTTGATAGACTCGCCCTATTTTACTAGCAGCCATTTCCCCCGAGAGTAAATACCATTGTTGCTTTTGATGACTGGTGGAATACGGTCGAGGAGAATTTCTTCTAGTCTCCTCTAGATGTCTATTGTGATCGGCTTGTCTTGTTAAAGAAGAAAAAGACCCAAGAAACCCCTAAACCGTGGATGAAAAAGGCCTCTCTGAGAGCTACTCCCCCTAAATCGGCTAGGCCTGCTGCCTCAGGATCTTCCGTCAGATTGCAGCGAACGAAGAGAAAAGGTAAACATTTTTACATATGTGTTGACCAGATTATTCTTGTGAATTTTCGGCTAACACCTTTTATGCGTCTTTCAGCAACTCAATTCCCCCCAACGTTTGTCTATTTGGAGACCACTTCCAACAACGAATCCCTATCACCTAGGAAATATGTTCCCAAGAAACCAGACGAAGTGGAGGGGTTGTCATCCGAGATCGTAGTGAGTAAGTACATCATAGAACCAGAGTTCCTGTTTCAGTCAAGCAAGAGGAGGAAATTGATGTATATCCCTTGTCTAGCTTAAATACCTCCGTATTGGCTATCTTTCAGTATTCATGTTTTCTGTTTTCCCTTCAAAGACCACAACTCATATGACGCAAACAGTCGCAGATAGCGTTCGGTGCCCCTCTTCATATTGGATCGTCCTCCTCTGCTCATGCTATCACGTATCCACGGGATCTGTTATCGGCTGTCCCCAAGGCCAAAATCTCACCTGTCGAGGCAACTAAAGATTTTTATGCTGATGCAGCTGTAGAGGTATATCATTTCTCTTGTGCTTGGTCCTTCACTATTTCCAAACCCTTACCTCTATGATGAACCTGCTATTTTTGTATAGGAGATTGCTGGAGATAATCCCCCGACTGAAACTAATCTGGCTGATAACTCAAAAGTGTCAGTCGAGATCGTCCCTGAAGACGTGCTTCTATAATATTTTATATCAGTCGAAATTGCATCTACACCATCTTCGCTTGTTGGCATTCATTAGGAATGAGTGGAGGATTCTTTTGCCTAGGGGATTCCGACCAGCAAAGAAGAATTACATACTTTGAGGGCTTCTCTTTTCAGATTGTCGAATGAAACAAATGATTCTCCAGTTTTGGCAACTGCCTATAATTACGTGTCCTTGGCTCTAAATGACTTATTTACTTTACACAAAATGACCAAATATAATCATGATGAGGCGGTCGCTTCTCTGCAATACTTGAGGTCTCTTTGGAAAGAGAAGAGCCACATTCGGACTTCTTTCAATGGGGTGAATGCAGAAAGACAACATAATGTCAGCTGAAGGAATGACTTGCAGGAGCAGTTGTCAAAGATGCGAGCCAATCTTGGGAGGATCCAGACGGAGATACAGGTTATTACTCCGGCTATAGGATCCTTGGAGTCGACTATTAAGGCCTAAGATACCTCCCGCTATTCTTTGTTTCAGCAGGGTATTCGTTTGGATAGCAAGATCCGAGAACTTGGTAATCAACAGGTGGTTTAGGATTTGGATCAGAAAGCGGGCAATGAGCGGCTGCCCAACTGGAGGATGAGTGGATTGTGTGGAAAAACAGACTTGCTCAAGCAACACCAACACTCCCTTCCAGTTTTCTCGAATTGGTATCCGATGGAACTCATTATTCGCTTACGATTACTCCTTTGTCAGTTGACTTTGTTGCTCAGTTGTCAGCCGGCATCCTCATGGGCTTGTAATCTAAAGCTTTCGCTGCTTCTGTTACTTAAGAGGTATTGTAAGAAGCCGAACGACAGCCAGTGGACATTATAGCGGCTGACACTCAAGCTTTTACCGAGATCCCATCAGTGGTGGTAGTTGAGCCTTTGTTAGATGCGAAAAGGGGGTTTCCTGAATAAATTAGGAACAGCTGAGGTAGTAGCCATTGGTATGGCTGAGGATGAGAAAGAGATTGCGGCTATCCAGGGTTACCAAGCAGTGGTACATCGGCTATTCTTGAGACCCCTATGACTGATGATGTAGTGCAACCTCTAGCTGGTGACATGTCAACCGACTTGCCTTCCTAGTTTTGTTGACCCCAAATCGAAGGGTCTATTTTTTGTGACCAAGTAGCCAGTTTGTGGCTGTTATTTACTCCTGCCTTCCCCAAATTGAAGGGAATTACTTTTCTGTCTTTTTATGTGACTATGACCAGGCCGCAGGTCTATAACTATCATTCATTCATGTGTTCCCAAATCGATAGGAATTATGTCCCTCTATACGGCCAGGTAGCCGGTCTGTCACTGTTGTTTACTCGTGCATACCTCAAATCGAAGGGTAGTACTTCTTTAAGTATTTGTTGTTTATGTTTCTATCAAGCTCTTCATCTTGCATGTTTGTTAGTCGATACGCGTTGCCAGCAATCCGTTGGCTTACTATGAAAGGTCTTTCCCAATTCGGTGACCACTTGCTGAATTTGTGATCTTTCATTCCAAGTGGCATTATGGTTTTCCAAACCAAGTCTCCTTCGGTAAACCTCTTAGGCTTAACATGTTTGTTGTATGCTTTAGCCATTTTCTATTTACCGGTTTCGATTCTTTCTAGGGCCATCAGTCGATCTTCATCTAGCTGATCTAACTCCATTAGCATAGCCTGCTGATATTCTTCTAAGCTTAAAGAACTCTGTTTGGCCACCCATAATGACTTGACATTAATGTCTAAGGGCAACACTACATCTTGGCCATAGGTGAGATGATAAGGTGTCGTCCCAGTAGCTGTAGACTTAGAGTTTCTGATTTCCCAAATAGCTTCATTCAAAGTGAGAGGCCATACTGCCGGTTTATCCTCTATGTTCTTACTGATTATGCCCACAATAAGCTTGTTAGCTGCCTCAACTTTTCTATTCGCTTGTGCAGAATAAGGCGAGGATGTGATCATCTTGATCCCAAATTTCTCAACAAAGGCGGTCGCCACCTTAGAAATAGTGAACATCGTCCCTTGATCAGTTGTAATCATCTCAGGAATACCATATCTATATATGATCTGGTGTTGGATAAACTGAATGACATCTGTCTAATGAACACTCTTTATCGGCAGTGCCTCTACCCATTTAGTAAAGTAATCGGTAGCCACAATAATGAAATTATATCCTTTAGCCAATTATGGGTGAATCTTGCCGATGAGGTCTATAGCCCATCTTTTGAAATGCCAAGGCTTCACGATCGGGTGCAACAACTCGGCTGGTACCCATTGGATTGGTCCATGTCTCTAACACTCTTCACAACCTTTTGCATATTGAAAGCAATCGGCTGTGATGGTAGGCCAATAATATCCATGACTTTAAATCAACCACTTCATTGTTGACCCGGCTTTGTGTGATCCACAGATTCCTTCATGAATTTCTCCCATGACTCTTAATGCCTCTGCCTTAACAATGCACTTGAGTAGCACTCCATTTACGCTCCTTTTTGTAAAGATCATCATCAATGAGCACATACTTCAAGGCTCTCCTCTTAACCTTAAGGTACTTGCAAGTGGAAGGATCTTTTAAGTAGTTGATTAACACCTGCTTCCACTAGTCGATCTCGTCCATGGCTAACACTTCGGCTGGCAGCTCATCGTACTCTAGGGTGAGTAGAGACTTCCTAAAGCCAGAAGCTTTTTGTGCTAAGTCGTTAGCATCAACATTCATGGCCTTAGAACATAACTTAACGTATACGATGCGAAACTGCTAAGTAACCTTCTAGCCGTCTCGTAGCGGGCCAACAAATTTAGATCTTTGCAGTCATATTCCCCAGCCAGCTGCTTGATAACCAACTGAGAGTCTCCATAAATCTTGATGCACTTTGCTTTCATAGAAACTAAGAGTTTGAGTCCTATGATGAGAGCGTCGTATTCAGCTTGATTATTTGTCAAGTCAGGATCTAACCAATAAGAGAACCTCCACGTTTCATCTCTAGAATCGGTTATCGTTATTCCGGCTCTGATTCCCTTCTGGGTTCTTGACCCATCAAAAGTTAGCGTCCAAGGGATGACGTCCATACATGCAGTAGATGAGGCACATGGGTCCTCCACATCTATATAAGGGTGGTCTGACAAGAAATCGGCTATCGCCTGACCTTTAACAGCCTTAAGTGGCCTATACTCGAGAGAAAACACAATGACCTTGATTGCCCATTTCATTAGTCGTCCTTGAATAACAGGTATATTCAATAAGTATCGGACGATGTCAATTTTGCACAAAATGTGAACCACATGTGGCATTAGATAATGTTCAAGTTTTATACAAACATAGAATAAGGACAAACAAAGCTTCTTTATAGGGGTATATCTAGTTTCAGCTTCATTGAGCATTCGGCTAAGATAGTAAACTGCCCTTTCGGTTCCGTTATCGGCATCCTGTGCTAACAAGCAGCCGATAGACAAATCTGCAGTCGAGATGTACAATTTCAACGATTTTCTTGGCATGGGGGGGGGGGGGGGTACCAGCACAGGAGGAGTTACTAGGGCCTTTTTAATTTGGTCAAATGTTTCTTGCTGTTCCGGGGCCCATACTAGCTCTTCTGACCCTTTAAGCCTAAGAAAAGGTGAGAAAGCCTTTATTTTGCCAACTGAATTGGATATGAACCTCCTTAGGAAGTTGATCTTCCCTAACATGTGTTGTAACTCTTTCTTTGTTTTGGGAGGTACAGAATCCATTACTGCCCGGACTTTGTTATGATCTATCTCAATACCTTTCTTATGTACCAAGAATCCAAGGAAGTTGTCAGTTGATACTCAGAACATGCACTTGGCTGGATTCATTTTAAGATGATGAATCCTCATTCTTTTTAGTGTTTGTTCCAGATCGGCTAAATGATCTTTGAAGTCTATAGACCTTACCACCATATCATCAATGTAGTAGACCTCCACAGTCTTGCCGATCAAATCATGGAAGATAGTGTTCATCGCCCTCTGATAAGTAGCACCAGCATTCTTCAGACCGAACGACATGACTACCTACTCGTAAATGCCCAAGGCTCCTGGACACCTAAAGGCAATCTTGTGAATGTCTTAATCGGCTAGTGCTATCTGATTATAGCCGGAGTATCCATCCATCAATGTCAGCACACCGTTAGCAGCCGCCGAATCGACTATAGGCATGACATATTCATCTTTGGGAGTGGATAGATTTAGGTTCCTATAATCAATACATACCCGAACCTTGCCATTCTTCTTCTTGACTGGCCAATGTTTGCCAACCATTCCACATACCTAGCCATTCTGATGAACCCGACCTTCAGCAGCCGTTCAATCTCGGTTTTAATTTGAGGCATTAGCTGAGGATGATATCTTCTGGGCGGTTGTTTATGAGGTGTGAAACCCTCTTTAATTGGCAATTTATGCTCTACCAAACTATGTGCCAACCCAGGCATCTCATGATAATACCACGCAAAATAGTTCTTATACTACATTAGAAGAGCCATCATGCTTTGTTTATCTTCCTTCTTCAGCAAACCATTGATACGTGTTAGCCGAGGGACTTCCTCAGTACCCAAGTTGATATCTTCCAATGGATCCTGAGATTCAACACTAGGTGCGTGATTCAAGTTCCATCGGCAAATCAATATCATCGGCTGCTAGTGTTGGTTCTCTGCCTGTGATGCCTCAGCTATCCTTGCTTCAGAACATAGACCAGTCAGCCGATGCCACAGATAAACGTATGATTTGGGTCTCCTCAATCATCTAACTCTTCCAAGGTAATTGTTTTATTTCAAAACCTCATGGAGTAAGATTGCAGTATTCCCAAGATCTTTCTTCGTATTACTCCGCGACAGCTATGGGAGACACATAAGATGAATATAAGACAGCCTCCAAGTTCTTAACCCCTGCTTGAAATGAGTTATCGTCGGTTGGGATGATTTCTATCTTGTCTCCTTCCCAGAAAATGAGCTTTTAATGCATGGTGGAAGGAAGGCATCGCCTGGTGTGAATCCAGTCATAGGACGGCTTGCCGTCTATTACAAAGAAGGTAAATCTGACCGTCTTAAGACCTACGGTGATTTCTGCTACTAAGATCCCCAAAGCTTCAGAGGCCTCTCCCATAAAGCTAGTCATTTTCATGTTAGTTGGGATGAGATCCTCCCTGGTTTTGTTGAGGCATTTTAAAGTAAGCAATGGCATCACATTCAGCACAGCCCCATTGTCGACGAACACTCGGGTGAAAGCTTTGCCGTTAATGTAAGCCTTAACATAGAGGGGTTTGAGGTATTTGACCATCTCTTCCGTAGGTACACCAAATACAGTGCTCAAAGCGTCCCTAGCCGTGGTATCGGCTAATGTTGCCCATTCAGTGTCTTCCACACACGCATCACCTTCTAGGTTATCTAGCTTAGAGCAGTCGACCCAGAACTCACATGGAATCAGGCTGACCATTTCAATAGCTGCCCAAATCTCATCGACTGAATCATGCTTAAATAAATCAAGGATGAAGTCTCCTACCTTGTCTAATTCGGTTGACGAGAAGTTAATATTTTTCATCTCCTGGAGGCATATAGGAATCGACTAGGGTTCTAATGTCTGGATCCTTTGCGCGCTCTGTGGAACCGTCTCGGCTGGGGATTCCTTCAGGACCATAGTCTCCTACCGTGGTTCCTCTGTCGGGTCACCACCCAGCTGTATAATCAGCTCTTGTTAGTCCAAAGCTTCTCTTTCATGCGGCACCATCTCTGAAGAGGTTGAGATGAATGTCCATTCTATAGACTTAGCCACGGCAGACTCAGGAATTTCCTGCTTATCGACTGCCTCAACACTGGATATTATGTGCAAAGTTATCTTCATCTTACGCAAGGCTTTGGCGCGTTGCATCCTTCTTTTCTGAGTCATGGATACGACACCCGGTGGTGCCTTTTTCTCTTTAAAAGCCTGATTGATGAACCACTTTCCTTCCTCTATATTGGCGGTTGGCTTGATCTTCCTCCGGGGTCTCAGCTGAACTTCATCCCTCACTGTGATACCCAAGGAAGAAATGCCTTCTTTTATGTTGAACTTAGCCACCAACTGTTTAGCTATGGGGAATGGTTCCTCGTCTATCTGGGGTACGCTCGGCTTCTCATCAACTGGTTGTCATGCTTTCCCCCTAAGCCTGCGCCTGAGGATTGTTGGGTCTCTTCTGAATTTTGGGTACTGTTTGTGAGGTTCCCGAGCAATGTGCTCTGGTTTATAAGGGCATCCACAAAAAAAAAAATTAGTTGGCTGTCTGTCCATGTCCTCATAGATGTCACGTAAGCTGCCTAGCCGATCAAACAAAGAGGTCATTGTGGCCTCTTCCTTACCAATAGGATTCTTTGGAACCCATATAATTCTCATCGGTTGTTTCCCCTTGACATCCTTTGATTGATCTGGCTTGGGAAAGGATACCATAGATACCGATATTGCGGGGAAGGGGTCAGTATCAATAGACATTTCAGCTATGCTTTTATCGGCTAGCTTGAACCTACCCTCCTTGATGCCATTTTGAATTGCCTTCCTAAAGACCACACAATTATAAGTATCATGGTTATATGAATTTTGCCACTTACTGTACTTCTTATCCTTGAGTTCTTTGGCAGACGGAATCCTATAGCCATCAAGTAGCCGAATCTGTTTTATCTTTAAGTAGATGATCAATGATCTGATCTGCCTTTGTAATGTCAAATGAGTAACCGACCCTGTCATCAATTGAACTCGTCTCCTTGCCTTTTATAGCTCTAAAGGCTGGACAAGAATAAACCTTACCCCTGACAATCTCGGCTACCATTGCATATGCCGTGTAATCGGCTAACTCTGAGTCAGACTCATCTTCCTCAATAATGGATACCAAATGGGAGCCTCGATTCCGGTTAGATATTTTTTTCTCCTTCTCCTGGATATACTACTCTATTTGGCTAGCCTTTTCAGCTGACTGGCTTAAGTCAGAGCAGGATTGTCCCACTAATTTCTCTTTTACCTAATGATGCATGTTGTTGATTATCATGTGGGCGCATTCTGATTCAGGGAAGTGTACGGCGCATTTCCCAACCTTTCTTCTAAATCTCTCGATGTAATCGATAGCCGACTCATCGAGCTATTGCTTGAGATTCGTCAGGTCAGTTACAATGACCTGAGGTTGGGGCCAATAAAATCTATCATGGAAACAACACTCCATGTCAGCCCAGCTCTGTACGGAGTCGGGAGTCAAGGATGAGTACCAGGCAAATGTTGTTCTAGTTAGAGAAACGGGGAATAATTGCAGCTTATGATACTCGTTCTGACCAACTTCGCCACATTGGGCAGTAAATCTCCCAAAGGTAATTCACTCGGCCCTTTCCCAACCTGGGAACTTTCATATGATTATGTTCTTTCTTTTAATCCACTATAAATGTTCTAAATTGGCTCCTTAGTATTCAAGATAATTATATTCTTGAAAGGATCAATGATTCCACTTTGTTCGTACTGAATATGGGTAATTCCCCGCCACTTGCCCAATATTTTAATGGAGGGACAACCAGTGCTGAGGTCATTAAATCAATAAACAATAGGCGCAAGTAGCTTGAAATCAAAAAGGGTGAAATCTGGGGCTTTTCGACATACTAACTTTGTAACTCTCTCATTGTCAATAGTTTTTGAGCCGTTAACAAGATAAGTAGATCATTATTTAGAGAATATATACACCTCGTTGGAAAAGTGGTGCATATATATCTCTGCCGTTACACAAATGGTGTAAATATATCTGTGTTATTACACAAATGGTGCAAATATACCTTTTTCGCTGACATAATTTTTTTTAAAAATATTTTACTTATTTTTGAATTAAAAAATACCACGTAACTTTAAAAAAATAAGTCTACCCATTTTTAATAGACTTATTTTTTTAAAGACACGTGTTATTAATTTTTCTAGTAGATCGGGTCTGATTAGTTTAAAAAATATCTCTGTGACTTTAAAAAAAATAAGTCTAACCGTTTATTTAAACGAACCAGATCCAACCCTCAGAAAAAAATGATCACGTGGTTTTTAAAAAATAGTGTACTAAAAATGTGTACATTTTTTTCTAAAACCACATAACATTTTTTTAATTAAAAAAAAAGCTAAATAATTTTTTATTCCGTCAGCAAAAAGGATAAATTTGCAACATTTGTGTAAAGACATGAATATATATACACCACTTTTAACGAGAAGTGTATTCGCTCTAAATCATAAAGTTGAAGAATATATTTGCATCTTTTCCCTTTTTTTAATTACGTCATAACCAGAGCTCATAATATGTATTGTCTACTTTGGTGTAAAAGCTCCTTATGGATTTTTCTCATAAGTTATGCTACATCAAACATAAAAGCGTTTTTGTCCTCTGTAGACAATAAAATTCACGTCGAGAAAATAATAATTAAGACAGGAAAATATCACAATAATCGTAGTATTTGATTTTAAATATGAGTGTTATAATCTCTATGAATCCTCTTATTAGTCTTTTCGGTAATAAATTTAAGGGCTCTTGAGCTTGATCTTGAATCTGGTAGTCTTGATCTTGACGTGTACTTGAATTCAAGGCTTTTGAGCTTGATCTTGAATTTAGTGGTCTTGATCTTGACTTGTACTTGGATTCAAAGGCTTTTGAGCTTCATCTTAATCTTAGGAACTTGTAGAGAAATATTTGAGTATTTGAATTCTTGTTGCTTGTAGAGAAATTTACGGTGTTTGATCCACGAGTTCTCTCTAGCTTCTTGTTAGAATTCTTGGTGCTTTTTTGAATTATGAGGCCCCTATTTATAATTGTATGATAAAGGAGTTGCGATAAGGTCAGACTCCTTTCGGCCAATCAGATTCAAGTTGACATGCGATATTTCATTGGTCAGAACATATCACTTGTACTTTTGGCACAATTTTATTATCCTTTGATTTGACTAGGCATGATGCATCATTTTGACATGTGGCATGATCCTATTGGCTCCTTTGTTTGACTTGGCGTGCCACGTCATTTGACATGTGCCATCAATTTTGGGCTTCTAGGATAAGATGACATCTTGGGCTTAATAAAGTAAGATCATCATTTGTAGCTCAAACTAATGGACTAGCCCGATAAAATTGGACCATTAATTAAATCCATATTTATTGGACTTAAATAATTAATTCAAAATTATATTAATTAACAATATTTATTTGGACTAATATCTTGAATTTATTATAATCCGAATTTTTTATGAATTTAAATTTAATTAAATTTCATTGTTCACAAATGTCCCTACTACAAAATTTGTCAGGATGTGAATTTTGAGGACAAGATTAGGAAATTATAAACATCCACATGCATTTGTCCTCCTAAAGTGCTCCCTGAGACATGATTATTAAGCCACTTGGTCCAAGAGAAAACCATCTCACTAAATAATATCAGTGTCCATTTTAAATTTATTCAACCGACCAAGGCTATATGCCATTTTCCAAACATGTATGTAATTTCTTCCTCCATGAGTTGGAAGAGTATTTGACTTTAACTGATGACAACATCATCTATTTTCATGGGGAACAAAATTCAATACGATTTGTTCGGCAATAATTATTCCATGATAGAATTCTTGTCCCATTTGGCCTGTTCATTATATTAATAATTTTCCCAATGACGCCACGTCAATTAATAGTAGAACTTGGATGTCAGGTTCACTCTATTTCTAGTAGAACTTGGATTTCAGGAAGAATAGGAGTTGAATTAGAATTCCACTAGGTCGGTGCTCACCTAATTCCTTTTCAAGAATAATACACTGTCCATGTTGGTGTCAAATTGTTTTAGCCGCTTAAGACTTGTTCCTGTTGGAAATTTGCCTTTGGCGGGAGTTGCGATCGACCAACTTTAACGGCTTAAACACTAGTGTTACGCATGTTGGAGAATCCGGTTCTTCACACATGCATGATCTACTAAGTACGTAGATAACCGTAGGGCCAAGAATCGTCAAATTTCGTTGAGAAATGAAAGAGATATTGGTCCACGAAGTGAGGTGTTTGAAGCATGAAAAAGTGTGGTTTGGGATCAATTCTCCCTCATCGGTGGAGGAAGAAAGAATTGTTGTGTTTATAAGACTCAAAATTGGTTTGGGGTTTGGGACCCCAAGGGGTATCCCATGTGTTTAAAGGAGGGAGGACCTAGATGTGCTTCGGTTCGAGGAAAGCCCACACGCGTGCCGCCCGCCCGTCCCGTCTGGTCTGGTTCCGGGTTCACGGGTCGTGGGCTGTGCTTCTTCTGATATTATCTTTTTGGGCCAGAGAACTTTGCCAGATGTACAGTTTGGACTAGAATTCAAGATGTACAGTTTGGTCCCTGAAGTTTTCAGAAAGTCAGAATTGGGCAGGGAGATCAAAAACGCCACAGCACTCAATTCAGCCATTTATTTTAGCTGAATTACTCCTCCTATAATGACCAATCTGTTGCACATCTTCACCATTTATTTTGGTGGTATTACTACCTCCATAATGGTCATTACTTGGCCAGTAATGACACTTATGGAGGCAGTTCTTCAGCCCCTCCTTCTACTATATAAAGACCCCATTGTCACCATTGTTGAGCACACTTTACACTTGACGAAAAAACAGAAAATAGAATTCTTCTTCCTACAATCTTCCAAGCATCATTTCGTTACTCAAAATTCTTCACGGTAGCACTTGAGTTTCCTTTGCTCAATTGTTCCATTGTTGTTTTATCTTGGGAGACAATTGTCCATGACGTATAAAGGATACATACGGGGCAATATTGTATTAAAGACAGAGTGTCACACTCGACTCAGCATACACAAAACAGTTCCAGTTTCTTGTTCAACATCATTGTAATTTCAGTTTGTTGTTGAATTGTAATTTCAGTTCTTGTATTACTTAGCAGTTATTTGTAATTTCCGTTTCCTGCACCTTTGTAACCAACAGTTCCCACATCGAAAATCGTATCTTCCATGCTATATTTCACATGCTATATAAACCCCTCCGTTGTATTAATTGAGCATCAACGAGCGACATGTTTATAAGTTAACACGAAGGTGAATTTTTCCTTCCTTTTCTTTTGCATTTCCTTTTGTGTCTTTCCAATTTCGGGGCGGATCTCTTCCTCACCTGATAACCCTAAAGAGGGAAGAACATCGGTGGTATTTTCATTATTATTTCTAATATTATTACGATCTTTGCAGAATTTTAAGTAATAACAAACAAGTATTATAAACACAAGTGCTATAACCATTTTTAATTTAAATCAATCTATAATCTCTTCCAGATTCCTAATATCATAATCATAGAAATCCTACTTATCAAAACCATAATCACAGAAATTAACTTATTAAATACATAATTAAAACATACTGATAAAGGAACCAAACCTTTTGCAGTAATCTTCGGATCACTGGAAATCTCAACTTCACCCTGGAAGCCTTCCCCTTTCTTGCTTCCTTGCGTTACAGGTACTATGGCCTAGGTGCTTAGGAGGTCTCTACAGTTCTCTCCAATGATTCCAGCAAGAGTCAAGGTTTCTGAACTAATATGCGTTTGATTATATATTCTTCAAAGTTTATTTCTTGTTAATATGATTTCTTGAAGTAGATCTTCTTAGATTATAATATTATTCTGTTAGGATTATAGACTGATATAAGGTTTTAGCTAGACATGATGTTTGATTGATATGAAGCTATTAGTTTTCTGATTCTTAGAGAGAGAGAAAGTATTTTCTTGAGAGAGTATTTTAGAGAGAGAGTATATCAAAGATTGAATTTGTATTTCGGAAAGACTTCCTCTTCAACTGATACAATGAGGCTCTTTATATAGATAACCTCGGGGTGCTACCGTATTATGACCTTTACTGTGCTACTTTTACTATGCGACCTTTACTGTGGTGCTACAGTATTTGGCGGCTTTACTATTCCTATTACTATTCATGATATAGTACAAGCTAAATTATTACATTTGTAAAGAAAAACTTCCTTTTGCTGACATCTGTTGATCTTTTCTGATATGTTCTCTTGTCTTCTTGTTATTATTCTTTTTTTCAGAGGCTGATATGTTCTGCATCTTTCTTCTGCTTCGTTGCTGTCACCTTCATCGTCTCCTCCTTTTTCAAGTCTGATATGTTTGGCATCTTACTTTTGATTTGTTGTTGTCATCTTCACTGTCTCTCTTTTTCGAAGTTTGATAATATTCTTGCTGTTATGCTAATATCACTTTGGGCTTATGTGATAAATCACATTTGGGCCAGATTGTTATGCTATTATGCTGATATATCACGTAGTTGAACTACATGATCCTTGATGAACTGATATGATGGGTTTTATTGTAGTAAAACTACATTATTCCCCACCAGGCTATTATGCTATTAAGAGAACGAATCACTGGATCCTTCTTCTTTTATGCTCATAACTTGTTTCATACTCATATCTCGTAGAGTTATTGGCTTTCTTTTCTATTTGGTTATGGCTTGGTATTGTTCTATTGTTTCTTTGGCATGCTTATGTTTTAAATTTATTATTATGTTCATCATATTTGTAAGTTCTAATGTGTCCTGGATTATTATATCGTGATTATAATATATAGTAACTAGTTCTTCTACTTCTCCTCATTTGGTAGTCCCAATGATGCTTGTTTTACCTGCTTTTATCATATCTTCTAGTCTTCCTGCTAGGGTTGCTAGTCCAATGGCTCTTTTGTTGCTTAGCCATCCTTGAAATTGATTTATTTTGCATGGCATTTATTTTTTGGAATCTGTATTATCTCCCGTAATGCTAGTATTCCTTCCTGCTTTGAACAATTGACATAAAACAATGGGTTTTCCTGTCAAATCTGTAGAAGCATCAAATATTTGTATTCCATAGATTCCTAGTTCGAATGTTTCTTTCATGGATTGGACTGATTGGTATATGGTATTTGGTAATTTTGATATGCTGTTGAGGGTGTCATCTACCATGATTTTGTCTAGAAATCCATATTTAAAAAGTTTATAGGCAACATTTGGGTCTGTTTTCTCAAGACATAAATATCTTGGATACTTACTGAATCTTGAGGCTCGTAATATCTTGGGGTTGGATTTATAAGTGTAATATTTGGTAATGGCTTCATAAGTGGTAATGATTTCTGGTGAAAATATTAATTTTTTAGCCATGGATAGTATTTGTGATGTTGGTATTTGGGATGTTGATGGTAGGTGTGCTAGTCTTGAACTGAGGGTAGGAAAGTTTGTAGTGTCCATGGTATCTCTTGGAGAGCTTCTTAGATTTTTGTATGTCTGGTAGTCTGACAGGCATTCCTTCAGTTGACCAATAAGGCTGTTATTTTGTTTGAGTATTTCTTCCAACTCTTGTATTTTGGTTGCCATAACTTGGTTGCTGCTGATAACTTCATTTATTATATTGCTGATATAATCCTCAAAGTTGTCACTCTTAACTGACATCCTGATATCTGCTTAAAAAATCAGCTAGAAGAATCTTATTCCAGATATTATTTACGATAAAATCATAACAATAAAAGAATGATTGCCATTTCCTTCTTTTATTCAATTCTGGTAATGGGTCTATTTTATTAGTAATAAATGCTCTTACCTGTGTGTTATCAGTTCTGACAACGAATTTTACTGGTAGTAAATGATAATGAAATCATTTTATTCTGAATTTTACGGCTAACAATTCTTTTTCATTGATATGATAATTCTTTTCATTAGGCTTCCACGTTCCACCTCCATATCCGCATATTAATGGTTTTTCTTTGTCTATATCATCTTTGTCATAAGCTATGAGGATTGCTCCCCAACCTATGTCACTGGCATTTGTAAATAGTTCTAATTGGTCTTTATCTGTTGGTATTCTATGTTTTGGTAAATCTGTTACTCTTTCTTTAATATATTTTATTGCTTTATCCTGTTTCTCCGTCCATTCAAAACGCTTTATTTTTTCCCTTGATCAAATCTTGTAATGGTTTTCTTAGAGCTGGTAAATCTTTTATATGATCTGAGGCATAGTTTACTATTCCTAGAAACTGTTGTACTTCCTTTTTATTTTCTAGTTTATCTTTAAAAATTTTAATTATTGTTACTATGTGTTCTTGAAGTTGGAATCCATCCTTATCTATTATATATCCTAAATATTCTATATTATCTTTAAAAATTTCAGATTTCTTTTCAGATAACAAGATTCCATGTTGTTTTATGGTTTTTATAAATTCTTCTAGGTGCTTAATATGATATCCTAGATTATCACTGTATATTAATATATCATCGACATCTACTATACAATATTCTATTAATTTTTAAACACTTGATCCATTCTCCTTTGGAATATTTGGGGTGCGTTTTTTAATCCAAAGGGTAATACATTCCACTCATAATGTCCTTGAGGGGTACTAAAAGTTGTTAAAGGTCTTGATTCTCTGGTTAATTTTATTTGCCAAAATCCACTCTTACAATCAAACTTACTAAACCATTTCTTATTCCCTAATCTATTAATAAGATTCCTTTTATATGGTAAAAAATATCCATCAAATATTGTCTTTTTATTTAGTTCTCTATAGTCTACGACTATTCTAGCTTTACCTCTTTTTTGTTCACTACGTTTTCTTACTAGGAAAGCTGGATTGCTATGTGAACTTTTACTTTCTTGTATTAGTTTTAAATCTAGTAGTTCCTTTAGTTGCGTCTCGAATTCCTTTTGATCTGTTGGGCTATATCTAATAGGTTTACATCTGATAACGTCATTAGGAGTTATTAACTTTATTTCAGCATATATTTTTTCTTTTTCCCATAACTGTATTGGATTTTCTCCAAAGTTTACTTTTAACATTCCAAGGTATTTTTCTTTTAATAGCTACAAATTATTGTTTCGATTTATCCTATTACATAATTTTAATGTTTGTACTGGTAATATTCTTTTTAATATAATCCATCTGTTACAAGGTGTTTGCAAGCTTAAGGTATTATTTTTTATAACTTGGGTTTTAAAGTAATCTAAAAAGTTATTTCCTAATAGTACATGTTGACTCATATTATTATCCTGATAGATTATTGGTAATCTAAATATTGTCTTATTTAACACTATCCTTACATTTTCTGCTATAGTGTCTAATTCTTTAGTTTGTTCATTAAATCCTGTTACTCGTATTCTATATGTCCTAGATCTTTTCCACTTATGTGATTCTAAAACTTCTTTGCGTGCCAGACACATGTCTGCTCCGCTATCAATAAATATTTTTTGTTTTATCATTTTATTGGGTTTGTGTTCTACATGAGCTTCTATGTAAATTGCTACCATTTATTATGAATCATTTTCACTGTCTGAATATATATAATTAATCGTCCCTGTTTCTATGTCACTTTCTTCAGTTTGACTAATATAAAATTCTTCATCACTATACCATTTATTGTTCTCTTCTTTTATTTGTTCTAAGCTCATAATAAATTGTGTAGTATTAATATACTTTACTCCTTGTTTCTTTAACTTAGGGCATTTATTAGCATAATGTCCTTTTTCATTACAATTCCAACATTTACACTCCTTAGGTGCTTCTTTTGCTTCCAATGGTTTTACATATCTTTTTCTTCTAAATTTTCGTTTATTTCTAAACCTTTTTCTAGTATCGGGGGTATTATTATATTTTCTAAATCTCTTATATATCCTTCTTCTATAAGGTTTGTAATATGATTTATAATTTTTTGTGTAATTTTTGTCTTTATTGAACGTTTTATTCTTATATTTTCTAAATGTCTTTTTATGTCTTTTATATTTAAGTTCTTTTTTCTTGGTTATCACATCCAAATACTAATCTCTTTTCTGTAAATCCACATATTTCTCTTAGTCCTATTTTTTTTATCTTTTTTAACCTTTTGTTGCAACCTGTATTCTTCGCATTTTCTCATTAAATAAGCTCTTAATACTCTTATTTTTTCTCCTAACATATTTTCTTTTGGTTCTAATTGTTTATATTCTTTAGTTATCTCTGTATTATATGGGGTTGGTAAATGATCATAATAAAGTTGTTGGTATATTCTGGTAGTTTATTGATCTTGCAACATTTCATATTGTTTAAATTCGTTATTATTTCACATTTTCTTTCTGCTAACACATTTTCTTTGGCTACTAGCCATCTTTCTCCTAGAAATTCTCTTTTTAATACCATATCGAATAACATTAATATACCCTTCCAATCTTTAACATGATGAAATATTTCTCCTTTCATTTGATAAGCTATGGTTTCAAACCAAAATGCTACTTTTCCAATCATTGTTTTAGATATTAATTTGTACATATAGTCTAAATCACTAGTATGTGCTGAACTCATTAATGCTAAAGACATTCCTACATTCCAATCATTTATTCTTCTGCTTAGTTCTTGTTCATCATAAACATTATCTAAGTCGAGAAATATCCATTCATATTTATTCCTTGTGCCATTGATCCTACAAATTCGCTAAATTCTGCTCGATGTCCTACTGGTAAATGTGGTGGTAATTTAGTAGGTTTTCTTGTTATGACTTCTAATGCTGGATCTACCATTTCTTCTTCAGGGTAGTCGTTGGTGTCTTCATTTATTATGTTATCTGATTCTATTTTCGTTTCAAAAGGTTCATTATATTCATCTTCTATATCGCTTTCAGGTTCTTCTTCTATAATCACATTTACTCTTTGCATTTTTTGTAGTGCTTTTAATATTTGATTGTTTTCGTGTACTATTTCAGAATTATTTTCATCTTCTATTTCTTCCGTAATCTTTGCTACTTGTATTTCATTACCTATTTCGTTTTCTTTATCTGTGCTACTGCTATCATTAATATTGATATCTTTTTCACTTTCATCACTAGTATTGTGTATTCTTCTTACTTTCTTTTTTCCTTTTAATCTTGCTATCTGTTGTTTCATAATATGTAATTCTTCTTTTAATTCACTCATTTCTTGCTTAACTAGTTCTAATTCCTTCTTTGTTTCTTTTATTTCTACCTTAGCCTTATTTAAGTTGTATTTAGTGTCTTTATACTTAGTCTTGTATTTTTTATACTTCGTCAACCATTCTTCATTAGTGGATAGCTTTAATTTTGTGTTTTCTTTTTCTAATTCTATTATCTTCTGGCTTTGGGCTTTATTTTCAAGATTTAAATTTCTTTCTTCAACATAAATGTTTTCTTCTTTTAAATTATCTTTATTTTTTATTGAGGTTTCTTTAGGATCCTGTTTTTTCATATGTTCATATTTATATCTTTCCTTTTCTAATATATCTTTTCCATGATTTCTTATAAATGTGACTGCGCTATGCTCAGTATTACTCATTAGAATTTTCCTTTTTTGCTTAATGCTTTTAGATCATCTAATGTTTTTGCTACTTCTTTTGGTATTTTTGGTTTTATTTGACTAATATCTACCATTATAGGGGTTTTACTTCTTCTCCACGCATCTATTCGTACTATTTCAGGTTGTGTAGTTCTTAACTCAACTATTTCTCCTATGGTCTGTTCCTGATTACTGGGTTCTCCTTCATCTAACTGTTTCTCTTTACCCTTTCCTGTGTTTACTTGGGTTACTATTGTATTTAGTTGTTCTAGTATTAATTTTAGTGTTGGTACCTCAGATACATTCCATAGTTTTGTTAGTTCTTCTCTTATTAGTTCGCGTGTTTGAACTTGATTTTCTTTTATTTCATCCATTTTTGTGAAAAGGTTTTTTTAATTTTTCCTTTATTATTAATTCCGTCCATATCTCATCGACTTTTTCGTTAAAATTACTCAGAGTTATTTATTCTTTTCATCCATCCATCTCCTATACTTATCCATTTTTTATTAGGTTTATTATTTGTTATTTTTTCTAATTGTTCTATCTCATTTTCCAATCTCATTTCTTTAGCACTATATTCTAAGTACTTAAGCTGTGAATCTATAAATTCTTCTAGTAACATCTGTTTTATGTTTTTTAACTTTCGTTTCTTTTTATTGATCTTATCTTGAATATTCATATTTTATTAACAAATCTTGTTTTACCTTGATCATTTATCTCTATTCCATTATTAGTAATCCTATAATCTATCATGGTTAGAAAATCACTTCCTAGTAATAGTTCATTAAAACTATCATATTCTACTACTGCGATGTTTATTTTGTATTCTAAATCTTGAATTTTAAATCTCAGATCAATACTTCTAGTAACTATTATTTCTCTGTCATTTTCAGGGTAATTGAAAGTTTCTGGTGGAATTAGCTGACAGTCTTTCTCATTTACCTTACTTATATGTACAAAGCTTTTTACAGCTCCTGTATTAATTTCAGTTATACAGTCCGTTGATGTAATTCCGTTGAATATAATTACTTTAATACTCAATCTATTACTTGTCATATTTACTAAATCCAATGTTCTTGGTATCCTCAAGCTTTCTTGTTTTGTTAATATTTCTCTTGTAATACTTAACCTGGATCCTTCTATCTTTGGTCTTATCCTTTGTAACATCGTTGTGGTTCTATTGCTAAAATCCATATGTATTTCTTATGGTATTGTTATTTTTGAGTTTTCTTTGTGTTCTATTCTTTCTAGAATATCTTGGTACATTTTTGATACTAAAATATTCATTTCGTGTTGTTTCTTTACATGATGATTTCCTGTTAAGGCGTATACCATTTTAGTTTCTATACTTATGACTTTACTTCCTGGCGGCATTTTTATTCCATTTAGTTTGTAGTATAATGTTAAAGCTAAGTCTTTATGTTCATCTTTTAACGAGATACTAAAATCAAGTTGTACCGTAAATTTTAGCTTCTGGTATATCAAATTTCCTTTTATTACTGATATTAATGCGTCTTGTAAATTGTCTAATATTCTGTCATCCAATATGTATATTTGTATCGGTGTATCTATATTTCTCTGAAAATATGCTTTTATAGTAAATTCTACACCTCCAAAATATATATTTCTATATTTTTTAGCTTCTTTTGTTGATAATTTTGATAATTCTCTTTTTATTATTTCATCAGTTATTAGATTGATTCTGGATTTTCCATTTACACTTGTTGTATCTATTATATTTTCGTGTTTTTGGATTTTATATCTTATTTCTTTATTTCTTTCTAACCATTTTGTTTTAAATATCTTTTTTATCGATAATTCTTCTTGTTCATCTTGTATCTTTTGATATGTTTCGGGTTTAAAACTTAATGTTTGTGTCGTTCCTCCTTCATATTCATCCATCTGATAATGTGTATTATATAGATCTGTTGCTATCTCTTTTCCTTTATCCATATTTTAGTAAGTTTATATACTTATACTGTTCTTGTATTATATTTTTCAGATCTGATATTTCACTATCTTTTCCAATTATTTCTCCTAATTTATTTTCCAGTAATTTCGTATTTTCTTCTTCTTTCTGTCTTATCATTTCATTTTTTAACACTAAACTATTTTTTAGTTCTCTAATGATTTCTTTCTGATTTTCTATTTGTTCGGAATTTTCTTGTAGGCGTTGATCTCTTTCTTTTATTAGATCTATGCCTATTCTGCAACTTATAATATGTTGATTTATATCTCTGTTATATTCTAATCTTTTTTCTGCTATATATGCTAATTGTCCTAACATATTTTGTTGTCTCCTTGATATTTCTTCACCCATGAGAACTACTGGTTGTAGATAGATCTGAGTCTATATTTTTTATGAATTCATTCTATATTCTTATTTGTACTTGTGTTTGTATTATCTGTCTATATAACCTTGTTAATTCTTCAGAGCTTACGGTTTTTTAGGTCTGGTCTAAGTCTTTTTCTATTGCAAATATTCTTATCCTATACATTCTTTCTAATTCTTTATTCTTCTTTATTTGTTTTAATAAAGTAACTTTTTCTGACTTATCCATTTTGCTTGGTTTAACTTTCTAATATGGTCAAAAGATGAGTTCATCTTTTAATATTGATTTGTTTCAAAGCTTATGTCTGTTATTAGATCTTTTATTATACGATCATGTACAATAATTTCTATATCTATTTATTCTATTTGTCTACGCGTTGCCGCCGCATCTAGACATATTTTATTTATTTATTCTATTATTTCCATGTTATAGAATATTTTTTCTTCCTTACTTTGATCTAACCATTCGTTTTGTGCCCTTAATAATTCTTCAGTTGTTTCCTTCATTGTTTTTAAACGTCGTTTAATATCTCTACACCTCCATATCATTTTATTATACTTTACTATCTTTCTGAAAGATTGAATTGTTCTCATTCTGAATTCCAATTTTTTGTATCCAATTTTCTCTACACCTCTGTTATTTTTAGGTCAAAATGACAAGTTCTTGTTCAAGGAGATGATCCATGCATGAAGAAGGTACTCTCAAGGCGCAAAGGGATGGTTACATGTCTCCTAAGAGCGGTAAGGTAATATTACGGTGCAAAGGGAACATACTCGTCCCATCTCTAAGAACGATAAGGTTATCTTACGGTGCAAAGAGATGGATACTCGTCCCCGCCCTAAGAAAGGTAAGGTAAACTCACGGCGCAAAGGGATGGATACTCGTCCCCACCGTAAAAAAGATAAGGTAATCTTACGGTGCAAATCGATGGATACTTGTTACCACCCTAAGAACGGTAAGGTAATCTTACGGTGCAAGGGATGAATACTCGTCCCCGCCCTAAGAAAGGTAAGGTAATCTTATGGCGCAAAAGGGTGGGAGACTCGTCCCCTCCTTAAGAAAGACAAGGTAATCTTACGGCGCAAACAGATGGATACTCGTCCCCGCCCTAAGAAAGTTAAAGTAATCTTACGACACAAAGAGATGAATACTCATCCCTCCCTAAGAAAGGTAAACATGAGAACCCTTAGAGGATTTGACGACTACAACATGGAGATATAGTGGATTTGAAACTTCAACTTGTAGACTTGGCAGATTTGAGATCTTTAACTTGCAGACTTGGTTGATTTGAGACTCCAACCTGCAGATTTGGTAGATTTGAGACTTCATCTTGCGGACTTGGCGGATTTGAGGACTTCAACTCGCAGATGTGATAGATTTGAAACACCAACTTGAAGACTTTGAGGATTTGAAAACTTGATAGACCAATAAAATTATGTAATCATCTTGTTGAAGAAGCTTATTTTCCATAGAGGTTTTCCCCATTAAACAATCAGTATTTGGTGAAGGTCCAAATCTCAATGAAAGGATTCTTGTATATATTATTTGCATGTGCCTGGTCAGATGGATTTCATTCCATCATACTTCAATCGAACAACACATAGAGTGATGTATTTTTTTCACTCATGAGACTGAACATAGAATAAAACTCTAAGTTGCCTACGTACCTCGGTGAAGAGGATCAAGTCATTTCGTAGTTTAGAAAAATGAGTTTATTTTTGGTGACCTAACTTTTGCCAAGGACGTCTCTTGCGAGATTTTCAACCTAGTCGGCATTGTTTTATCCTAACTTTTGCCTAGACCGCCTCTTGCGAGATTTTTAACGTAGAGAATATTTATTTTTGGGGTCGTGCACAGTTTATACTCTTGCGGGCTAGGAGTGACATGTAGTTTATGCTCGTACATCAAGGAGCATCATCTTGCTTCAGGGGTAGTACTTCTTCAAGAATTTTGCGTTAATAGGACCGATCCTCACGCCATCCGTATCAACAAGTTTGTAAGCACCACGTGAATACGCTTCTTGTACGAAATATGGCCCATCCCATTTTGAGGTGAATTTGCCCCCAGAGTTATGAGAAACAGTGATAGGTCTTCTCACTGCAAGTACTTGATCTCTAACTTGGAAGGATCTCAAGCGAACCTTTTTGTTGAAAGCACAAGATGGACGGGCTTGATAACATTCAAGATTCTGTTAAGCTTCTAGCCTCTTCTCATCAAGTTCTTCTAATCTGTAAGACGCAATCGAGCATTTTCCTTTTTAGTGTGCTCTTCTTGAATAACAAGTCGTAAAGAAGGTATTTGGCGCTCAGGTGGTAGAACTGCTTCAACTCCATAAGCAAGAGAGTATAGGGTCACTTGTGTCGGTGTGCGGTAAGTCATTCTATATGCCTACAAAGCTTCTCCCATTCCTTCGTGACAATCTCATTTGGACTTGTAGACAACCTTCTTCAACAAACTACATAGAGTCATACTGAATGCTTTAGCTAGACCGTTGGCAGGAGCATGATACATAGAAGATTTGCACTGCTTGAAACCGAAGAGATCACAAATCTTGTTCATCAATTTGTTATCAAATGGTTTGCCATTATCCGTTACTATGTAACGAGGGATTCCAAATAGGTAGATGATACTTACTCAGATGAAGTTCACAACATTCTCCTTCTTTACTTCTTTAAGAGTGATAACTTTGGCCCATTTTGAGAAGTAATCAGTTGCAACTAAGATGTATAAGTGTCCACTAGAAGATTTCGGAAACGGACCAACAACATCCAACCCCCAAGCGTCAAATGGCCAAGATGCAACAGTCGGGTGTAATACTTCATGTGACTACTGTATAAAATTTGCATGAAACTAGCAAGGTTTGCCTCTTCAAGCGTAGTCCAAGCAATATTTCACCATTTTTGGCCAATGATATCCCATCCTTTATGAAAGTAGAGCTTCGGTCCAGATTTATATGATCCACATACCCTTGAATGTGTTTCTTACAAAGCTTGGATTGTTTCATCTTCCCCCAAACACCACAGGAGTACTCCCTCAAATGATCTTCTATATAGGGTATTCTTGTAGTAAAGGAAGCGAGGTGCACGTCGACAGATTTTAGTTCTCCTTCTTGGATTTTCTGGAAGTATCCCATAACTCAAGTAGTCAATGATGGGTTATCTCCAGTCTTTCTTCGAAGCTTGAGAAACAGCGAAGAGATGCTCAAGCTCGTTTTCGGTTCCTTTTTCTTCAACTGGTGGATGTACTACCCATTTTTGGCAGATAGTAACTTGTGCTTGATCCGACCGAGTCAGTATTGAGGCTAAAGTAGCCAATGCATCAGCTTGCTTATTTTCCTTCATTGGCACGTGCTAAAGGGTCATATCCCTAAGCCATCCTATCAACTTCTGAGCATAACCATGATAGGGGATTAATTCGGGCTTCTTGACTTCATAGCTTCCCAATAGTTTATTGATCACCAACTAAAAGTCACCAAAGACTTGTAACTACAATTGCTTCATGTCAACAACCATTTCAATTCCAAGTATCAATGCTTGATATTCAGCAATATTGTTGGAGCAACATTGAGTCAAAATAAAAGAATATGGTAGAACCTCCCCTTGTGAAGTAACAAACACTACTCCAGCACCAGCTCCACTGCGATGTGCAGTACCATCAAAGTACATCTTCCACAGAGGTTGGATTTCAATGACCATTGCATCTTCATCAGAAAGTTCATCGGTAAGCTCCCAATCATCCAGTATCGGGTGATCAGCCAAGAAGTCAACCAATGCTTATCCTTTTGAGGAATATATGTGATCTCAAACTGTTGAAACTGGATGTACCACCTTGCTAGTCAATCACTGAGGACTTCTTTTGACATCACAAACTTGATGGGATTTGCTCAGGAAATAAGATGAACACTATGAGCTTGAAAGTAGTACTTCAACTTTTGAATCGTAAAGACTAGTGCCAAACATAACTTTTCAATTGGCGAGTAATTCAGCTCATTTGGTTTCATCATTCTACTCAAGTAATAAAGAGATTTTTCTTTCCCTTCACTATTCTCTTGGGCCAACAACGCTCCCACCTATCTTTCTTGTGCTGAAATGTATAGTATCAATAGTATTCTAGGTGTAGGGGCTACTAGAACTTGAGGCTTCATTAAGTATGACTTGATACTCTCGAAGGCATTTGTACAAGCTTCGTCCCACTTGAAAGGAACACCCTTCTTCATGAGCTGAATGAATGGTTGACATCTTTCAGCTAGATTTGAGATGAATCTCCTAATGTATGCTAACTTTCCTTGCAGACTTTTAACTCATGAATATTTCGAGGCTCGGGCATTTTCAAAATTGCATCAACTTTGGCTTAATCAATTTCAATTCCTCGATGTCAAACAATGAAACCAAGGAAATTTCTAGAAGTATATCCAAAGGCACATTTCAATAGATTCATTCGAAGTTGATATCTTCGCAGTCACTCGAACACCATTCTCAGGTCTTGCAAGTGATCGCTCATCTTTCTTGATTTTACCACCAAGTCATCCATATAACATTGAACATTTTTGTGGAGCAAGTCATTAAAGATATTTTGCATAACTCAATGAGCTTGTTCACTTTATTTTCAATCAAAGGAACCAAGTATGGTCTGAAAAGTATTTGAGCCTGCTTAATAGGATGATCACCATTCTTGACTGCAAGATGATGGACTGCTACTTTGGGATCTAATCCAGGCTTCTCTTTATAACTCCATGAAAACACATCCCTATATTCTTTGAGTGTCTCTATGTAAGTGTTATCTTCATCAGCTGTCAGAAAAGCACTTAGATAGGTGGGCCTTGGATCTTCCGCAGTACCAAGATTAACTTCTTTCAATGAGTCTACAATGGTCTTCACCCCTTCTTCAAGTTCTGGCGGAGCTTCTCCAGAATATTCATCCTTTTGAGGATCACCGTCATTTAAAGATATGTGGTAACACCAACAAATATCCTCCAACTTCTCGTCAAACTTCATCTGAGATGAGGTATTTTGATCACTTTTCATAGTAACATGATATGAAGAGCTTACACTTTCCTCATCTTCATCACCTTGGTAAAAACCACACTATGCAACTTTGCTTTTAGTACATCCCCACATGAAACCACGAGTTTTGTATGTCGCCTCATTCTAGAAGGAATCAAACTTTGGAAATCCTTCTAGGCTTTAGGCGAAACTGGCACTTTCATTATTTGATAACTTTTGTGGAACTTCTTCTTCTTTATCTTCAATGGCCCTAACCTCTCGAATACAGAAGCTTTTGCAGTTGGATTTTCAAGCCGATCAAACACCGAAGGCCTTTTGTTAGAAGCAACAGACTCATCTTCCATGGTGATGTAGTTATTAATTTCCCTTTTTATAGAGATGCAGACTGGAGGAGGTTGTTTGTATCCCAAACCTTGATGTGATTGCATCATAGTGGATTCTGCTAGAAGTTTCCATATTGATGTCTCGTTGGGGTTGTACCCAGTCTTGACAAAAAAATTGTAAGAATCTAGATCAAATCAGCTTTGAGGATAGATTTATTGCGTCAATTCGCTTGATAGGAAGGGTTAGCCCTCCTAGCACATTTCCTTAGTGTTAGATGATTGACACTCATTTTTCTTCACCTTTGGAACGTAGCAAAGCACGGGAGCTATCTTTTTGTTCAAGGACATGATATTCCCTCTATTCGGATTTTAGTTTGGATCCTCCACGCCAACTTTGAATTTTCTAGCAGCCGCCTCAGCTCTTTTGGTTGCGATCTTTTTACTCTTGGCTATTGTGACGTTGTCAACTTTTACTTCTTTCACAATATAGTTCTCCAAGTAGAACTTTGCATCTGCAACGTCTGACTCAGCTTCTTTAAATGGCTTATCATCATCAACTATCTTCTTTTCGACGACGCCTTTGAGATACTTCAAACATTGGTAGTAGGAGGACGGGATAACTTTGTTCTCGTGTATCCACGGCCTGCCAAGCAACATATAGTATGAAGTTTTCACATCGATCACATGCATGCATGCACTTGATTGCAAATCTTCGATGGTGATCTGCAATTTTATAGAACCTATGGCTTTTTTCCCCCTTGATTGAAACCTTGAATCATCAAGCGATTTTCAGAAAGTTCTTCAGTGGTGATGCCAAGCTCCTTCATTGTGCAAATAAAAAGAATATTAACTCCAAATCTGTCATCTATCAAAATTCTATTTATCCTATTTTCGAGCGCACGACCAACAATATACAAATGGCGATTGTGCATCATTTCACCAATCATAAGATCATCATCTATGAAAGTTATTTTTGTATCCCATGTGTGCACTCCTTGAAAAGAGGATTCAATAAGATTTGTAGATGATGATGGAGATAACGCAAATGGACTTTCATTGTTTACTTCTTCTTTATCGGTATTGAATCATGACACCTCAGTGTTGTCTCAAACAATCATGGTGCAGAACCAACTTGGTAAAAATTCCTCCAATGTCACGGGACATCGTGGTTTCTAGTGGTGGTCTACTTCCACTTTTGTCTTCGTCGAGTGTTTAACTATTTTTTGCTTCCTTGGTCTTCTTAGCATCCTCTTCTTAGGTGGATGTTTAGGAGATTATTTTCATGAAATTATTTTGTAGCGCTTCCGTCGAGTCACTAAAATCCAACCTTCATCATCATCCTCATCAATTAGGGTTTTATCTTCCTCCAATGGTCCTTCTTCTTTGTGTTCTTCAAAGCTGCATATCTGGAATGGATCGAGAGAGCCAAAGGTGATAGAGACTTGATTAGAACTTTCCTTCTCATCGTCGAGCATAATCCTCTTTTCATTAGCAAACTACATAACTTTATCCTTGAAGACAAAGCATTTTTCAAGAGGGTGACCCGTGAGTTTATGATACTAGTAATAGTTTGGCTCATTTGTTCTTCCAGCTTCATTGAGCCACTTCATATCTAGTAACTCAATGAGTTTCAGCTCGAGTAGTTCATCAAAAATTTCAGGGATATCAGAATCCAAGAAGGGGTATTCTTTTTCTTGCATCTCCTTCAAGGTCGCTTTTCAGCTTGTGTTGCCTTGATAGGAAGTTGCTTTCATACTCTGATTCTTGCTCACCTTTGTAGTAAACTTTACAGGCGAGACATTGACGTTCATGGATTCTTTGTTGTCACTCTTGGGTTCAAACTTGCTCCACCTCTTAGTTTCTTACTTGCCATTTCCTTTGCGCGGATTTAAGATGAGCATCACTTTACTTCCAGTGAAGGAAATAACTCTATGTCATGAGTGCGAGTAGCTATTTATTCAAAGGACCTTGGCTTAATACCTTGCAAGATATTCAGAAGTCTCCAATGCATCCCTTGGATGCATATCTGTATGACAGAAGCTTCACTGAGCCTATCTTTGCAGTTTAGGATTAGATTTCTCCATCGATTGATGAAGTTGATAACTGGTTCATCCTTGATTTGGCGGGTGTTAGTAAGTTCCACCATGATCATAGTCCGCCATGTGCTATAAAAGCGGATAAGGAATTTCTTCCCTAGTTTCTCCCAACTATCGATACAATTAGGCTCGAGTTTCGTGTACCAATCGAAGGAATTCACTTTGAGGGAGCGAACGAATTGCTTGACAAAATAGTCTTCATACATTTAAGTGTTGTAACAGGTTTCAACAACAAGTGCAACATGTTGCTTTGGATTTCTCCTTCCATCAAACTGCTGAAACTTGGGAGGTTAATAACCGACATGCATCTTAAAGATGTCGATCCTTGTTGTGTACGACTTTACATACGTAAGAGAGGACTTAGAGGAAACTTCATACTTGTTCTTTTGATGAACTCTTTCAGTTGGTCAATTGGAATCATCCCTTCAGAAAAAACTGGAATTTCCTTGGTGGGCAACGCTTGTTTTGTGTGAGGTTCACTCTCTTGTAGTTTTGGACCTTTCCCTGGTGCGTGGCTAGATTCCCCTTTCGCCAAGCCATCTATATTGTCAATCCAAGAATCTTGATTTTGCACATACTTGGCCAAGCTATCAATTACCTTTGTCAAGTTTGCTATTGTCTCCTTTATAGATGAAACGTTAGTCACCATTGCTTGCTTGATTGTTGGGGATGTTGGAGAATAGCATGTATTGTCAAATATGTTGATATTCGACTAGCTTACTTCATGTGGGGTGAGTGTAGAGGATCTATCGCTTGAAGTATCATCATCTTTATTCACAGAAGTGTTCTTGGATCCAGAGAGATCAAGTAGAGCTAGAGTCTTCTTAATCTTTTCAGCAACGCTGCTTCCTTCTTTTGATGCATTGGTAGAGGATCTCATTCCTTTTGAGGATGAAGATCCAAAATTAGGATTTGATGCTGAAGATCCCTGGAGTGCTTGTTGTCCCAGCATGCTTTCTTTGCTCCTTGTAATCGGTCCAAAGCTTTCAAAGGTAACACCGATGATGCTTTCCACATCAGCGGAGAATTTGGAGTTAGCAGCCTTAGAGGAGATTGACTTGGAGTTGATCTTTTTTTAGGACATTTCGACGTTCTTAAACTTTGATGATCGAAAAGTTGAGATGAGAAATTGTCCCACTGGGCGTGCCAGAATTTGTAGACAATAAAATCCTCGTTGAGAAAATAATAATCAAGAAAAATATCACAACAATCATAGTATTTGATTTCAAATATGAGTATTACAATCTCTATGAATCCTTTGATTCGTCTTTTCGATAATAAATTCAAGGGTTCTTGAGCTTTATCTTGAATATGGTTGTCTTGATCTTGACTTGTACTTGAATTCAAGGGCTTCTAAGCTTGATCATGAATTTTGTGGCCTTGATCTTGACTTGTAATTACATTCAAAAGATTTTGAGCTTGATCTTGAATCTTCGTCTTGGTCTCTGGAACTTGTAGAGAAATATTTGAGTATTTGAATTCTTGTGGTTTGTAGAGAAATATGTAGCATTTGATCCACGAGCTCTCTCCAGCTTCTTGTTAGAATTCTTGGTACTTGTCTGAATTATGAGTCCCTTATTTATATTTGTAGGATGGAGGAGTTGCGATAAGGACATACTCCTTTCGGCCAATAAGATTCAAGTTGACATGGTGATATTTCATTGGTTAGAACATGTCACTTGTACATGTGGCTCATTTCCATTAGTCTTTGATATGATTAGGCATGTTGTGTCATTTTGACATGTGGCATGATCCTATTGGCTTCTTTGTTTGACTTGACACACCACATCATTTGACATGTGGCACCATTTGGACCTCTAGGATAAGATGACATCTTGGACTTAGCAAAGTGAGCTCATCATTTGTTGTCCAAACTAATGTACTAGCCCAATAAAATCGAATCATTAAATAAATCAATATTTGTTGGACTTAAATAATCAATTCAAAATTATATTAATCCACAATATTAATTTGAACTAATATCTTGAATTTGTTATAAACCGATTTTTTTGTGAATTTAAATTTAATAAAATTTCATTGTCCACATCCTATCAACTAGTTCTTTTTTCATATATAGCACATGACTTCCCCTCCATTTCTTCATCTGAGGTGTCAGTTACACCCTTTTTTATATGCTCGTCAACTTAGAAACATGTTAATCCTTGACCCAACCTCATTCGGATGCCTTCAATTGTAGGTGTCACATACAACCTCTTCCTTAGAGAATCCACATCTTCAAAAAAGTTTGGATCATTGTTGTACCAAAAGAGTCGGACTCCAATATCATATTTGTCACATACCTAAAGCTCATATCGCGTCTTGAACGCGTGTCATGTGAACGTGCTCTTTGTATTATATAGCCAAGAACCCTTTTTTTTCGATGTAGCATTCACCTTACGAGTTACATCCACCCCTTCCTTGCCTAGTAAAAATTATTTCTATTGTGAATTCATTTGCTCCGTTTGATGAAAAATATTTTTCTTGGAATACAATTTTTGGTATCTAACCACTGAATATCTCCTCCAAAATCGACTTGTGCCATACTAAGCATACCCTAAGATTTTGTCATTAAACGTAATCTAGGCGGAAGATTACTCCATATTATTTAGTCTTGTGATATCAATTTGATAATTCAGTTTTGCTTTGAATGGACCATCCTAGACCTTAGTAATTGATTTTTTATATTGATAGAACGATAACAAACTCACTTGTGCCATACTAAACATACCCTAAGATTTGTCATTAAACGTAGCTCTTATTCATACAACTACTCTCAACTTGTGAAGCTTCCTCGGGAGCACCATTTGTTTTCATTCACGTTTCTCAGAGAAGGTTGTCATACAAAATGAAGACGCAATGCCAACAATTATGATCCTACAACCCATTTCCACTGTCAACAATCAGTAGTCAATATCCGCATCAGCCTTCTTTCCAATTTCCACTTCCCTAAGAAGTTAGTGCACTAGACTGCCCTTACTTCCCTAAGAAAGAATACAACTAAAAACTATGAAACCTGCAAAAGATTTGAGGCACATCATATCTCACTTAATTGGAAGTACAATAATACTACTCCAATGGAGATGCACATTGCGCGTGGCAATTAACTACTTATATGCATTCCAAGAAAATTAACTCTCGAAATAATATATATTAAACAAAGGCATCATTGAACTGTTGGACAAAAGCTGCCTGCTAGTGGTCTCCAATTGCCAATCTAACTACCATAACAATCTTGCAATTGTCCCCCTATAGGATCACAACACAACAAGAACTCGACCCTATTTCGCACTGAAAAATATCATAATCCAAATTTGTTGATGAGTAATGTACAACTGCAGGAAAGTATAGGTATCATAAGTTTGAGCAGCTAGTCCCAAGCACTAGTTACTCCAGGGTCATATGCCCCTCCACTGTAATTGCCATAACCACCACTACTATTACCTCCGTCATAGTAATTCACACCACCTCCACTTCTATTATATGAGAAATCCCTCCTGAAGTCACGCCCACCAAAACGGCCTCCACCAGCCCGCCTGTTTCTACCTCCATATGAACGGCTCGCATAACGAGTCAACCATTCAAGTACCTCCTGATTAGCTTCTTGCATCAAGTCAGCTAGTGGTTTGGCCATTGAAAGGTTACCTTCATTAAAGACAGCAGTTGCTAATCATGTCTTGCCTGCACGACCTGTCCTGCCTATCCGGTGGACATAATCATCGATGTCATTAGGAAGGTCAAAGTTGATAACATGAGAAACATGAGGGATATCAAGGCCTTGAGCAGCCACATCAGTCGCAACTAAAATTGGGGTATCTCTCTTGAATGTTCTCAACGCTTGCTCCCTTTCCTGTAAAATAAACCCACAGGTAATGTTGACTTTGATGAGCTGCAGAATATACAAGTAATAGTTTGTGCAATACAGAAACCTTATAGAATATAGAAGTATCAGGTACACGTGCTACGTGCACACCTCCTCGGCATGCGATGCAAATATATTATGCTTCTACAACTAAATATAAAATAGCTGACATGTTTCATATGCATACATTATGATGTTTTTTTATTCACTAGCATGCACACGACAGTATTATCAAAACTCAAAAGCAAAACGCGCAAAAAAGCTCTAAGGTTCTTTGGGCCTTCAAGCGCAAATAAAGCATGGACTTTAATGAAAAATGCGCAAATGGAGAAAAAACAAAGATGTATGTGAAGTCCAAGATTAATAATCATAAGCATGAATAACAAATATATGGACAAAGAAATTGAAAAAAATTTATGATAAAGTGAAATATCAAAATTGGTTAGTGTCACATCTTCAGGATTGCACTCATTGGCAAGCAAAAGTATGAGTTAGAGCCTTGATGACGACACTGAAGCAGCCATAAAGTGAGGCGAAGTGCTCAACTTGTTTTGTGTCTCGCTTTAGGGCTTAAACGCACTTTAATCTCGCCTTTGACAACATTGGCACACAGGCAGCGGTAGATGCAGATGAAAATATTGGATCACCTCATCTTTGTTCTACGTTAAACAACTAGTATCAGAACTCAAATATTGATAGCAAGATGTGGTGGCAAACCATTCCGACTTACGTATCGTGGAAAGTTTGGAGGGAGAGAAACCTTTGGTATTTTGAAGATGAAGGAAACTCAATTCTGAAGATCGAGATGAACTGTTTACCTTTTTTTCATATTTGGTGTATAAACATAATTTTGTAAATGATGCTGAAGCAATAATACAACATATCCAGTGAAAACCCACAATGTGGAGTCCGGAAGGGTAGAGTATACGCAGACCTTATCTCTACCTTGGTAGGTAGAGCGGTTGGTTTAGAGAGACCCTCGGCTCAAGACAAAGAATAAGCACAAATAAAGCAAAATCAAAAGAAAAGAGTAAAGCAAGAGAAATGGTCAGACCCAGTCAAAAAAATTTATAGTAGTATGAAAATGCTGGTACAAAAGCGAATAAGGCATGATAGTGCATTCTGAAAAAGTTAGCAGTAACTAGCGCGGGTAAATAAGCTAAACAAAGTACACTAAAGAACACAACAGCAGAAATCAAACTACCGGAGATTATAAAGCAATATTGCGCCTATTAGTATGATATGTTAAGCGGACCTACAATAATAACACTACAGCTACCAGTTTGCAAGTGTAAGTAGAACTACGCTTGACTACCTACTACCCTTCTACCCTAATCCGTATCATTCACAACCCCCTATCTAAGGTCATGTCCTCAGTAAGTTGCACCTGCGCCACATCCCGTCTAATCACATCTCCCCAATACTTCTTCGGTCTACCTCTACCCCTCATGAACCCGTCCAAAACCAACCTCTCACACCTCCGCACTAGGGCATTTGTATCTCTCCTCTGCACATATCCAAACCATCTCAACCTCGCTTACCGCATCTTATCCTCCACTGAGGCCACTCCCACTCTGTCCCAGTTATCATCATCTTTAATCCTATCCCTCCTTGTATGCACACACATCCATCTCAACATCCTCCTCTCCGTAACTTTCATCTTTTGGATATGTAAAGTCTTGACTGGCCAATACTCTGCCCTATACAACATAGTCGGTCTAACCACCGCCCTATAGAACTTGCCTTTAAGTTTTGGTGGCACCGTTTTATTGCATAAGACTCCAGATGTGAGCCTCCATTTCATCCACCCTGCCCCAATACGATATGTGACATCATCATCAATCTCTCCATCCCCTTGGATAATTGACCAGAGGTACTTGAAGCTTATTTTCTTTAGAATGACCTGAGTACTAAGCCTCACCTCCACGCCTGTCTCAAGGTCGCTCCCGTTACTAAACTTGCACTACAAATATTATATCTTGGTCCTACTCAACCTGAACCCTTTACACTCCAAAGTCTGTCTTCAAACCTCCAGCTTAGCGTTCACTCCGCTGTGAGTCTCATTAATCAGGACTATGTCATCTTCGAATAACATACACCATGGCACCTCCCATTGGATTTATCGTGTCAGTCCATCCATCACCAAGGCAAATAAGAATGGGCTAAGAGCTGATCCCTGGTACAACCCCATCATCACAAGGAAGTGCTCTGAGTGTCCTCCTATTGTCCGTACCCTGGTCTTGGCTCCATCATACATATCCTTGATCACCCTAGTGTACGTCACATGTACACCTCTAACCTCCAAACATCTCCATAGAACCTCCCTAACGACTTTGTCGTATGCCTTCTCGAGGTCGATGAAAATCATATGTAAGGTCTCTCCCTATACTGCTCCACCAACCTCCTAAAAAGATGAATGAGTTCTGTAGTCGAACGTCCCATCATGAATCCAAACTGGTTCTCAAAAATAGACATGCCTTTTTTCACCCTCATCTCCACAACCCTCTCCCAAACTTTCATAGTGTGGCTTAGCACCTTGATACCCCTATAGTTGTTGCAACTCTGGATATGACCTTTGTTCTTGTACAAAGGGATCATTGTACTCCACCTCCATTTTTTGCGCATTCTCACCATCTTAAAAATGACATTAAACAACTCAGTCAGCCACTCCAAATCTGCCCTGCTTGCGCTCTTCCAAAATTCAACTGGGATTTCATCAAGCTCGGTCGCTCGGCCGTTGTGCATCCTGCGAACACCCTTACACTCCTCTACCTTAATTCTTCTACAATACCCAAAATTGCGGTACCTAGCAGATTGCTCCAGATCTCTATGCACAATGTCTCTATATCCTTTTTCGTTTAAGAGTTTATGAAAGTCAGACTGTCACCCCGGCCTAATATGCGCGTCCTCCACCAATACTTTGCCATCCTCGTCCTTGATGCACCTCACGTGATCCATGTCATGGGCCCTCATCTCACTCATGGTAGGGTTACCATTATCTTTTTTGTAGTGAGGAATTTTGTACGTGTTCCTAAGAAAAGGACTTTGTCCATTTTTTGGGGTCTCAAAGGGTAGTGTCTGTACAACTTCCTATCCCCGCCTTTTTTCTCTAATTCCACATACATACGTTCAAAAGCCGTTGTTTTCACCATTGTAACTGCAAGCTTTGCCTCCTTCCTCGCCCTATTATATAGTTCCCTATTCATACATCTCTCCACTTCATCCTAGCTTTCTACCAATTTCACATATGCCGCTTTGTTCGCTTCTACCTTCTCTTGAACTTTACCATTCCAGCACCGGTTCCCACAATGCCCACCACAGCTACCCCTCAAAACCCCAAACACTTCTATAGCTACCTCTCAAATGCAACTGGCCGTCCTGTCTCACATACCGGTCATATCCACAACCCTCCTCTTCTTCTCTATCATGATCTCCAAATCCATCACCAAAAGCTTATGTCAAGTTGTGAGATACTCCCTCAGAATAACCTTACAGTCTTTACAAAGACCGTTGTCAATCTTTCTAAGGAGTAAAATGTCTATCTGAGTCTTAGCCACCGAACTATGGAAAGTCACCAAGTGCTCCTCCTCCTTCATGAACCTCGAATTGGCTATCACCATCCAAAAATCTCTAGTGAACTCCAAAAGTGAGACGCCTCTCCCATTCCTATCCCCGAGGCCAAAGCCTCCCCACACGTCATCATAACCCCCGGAAGTGACCTGATATGTCTATTTAAATCTCCTCCTACAAATAACTTCCCAGTGTGGATGGTAGACCACCTACCACCTCGTCCAAATCCTCCCAAAAGCGCCTATTCTACTCCTCGTCCAAGCCCTCCTGCGACGCGTAAGCACTAATAATGTTCATAGTGAACCCTCCAACTACCAACTTAATCATCATCATCATGTCATTGACCCTTTTTACCTCTACCACCTGATCCCTTAGCTTGCTGTCTACTAAAATACCTTCCCCGTTCCTATACCTCGACCTACCCGAGAACCATAACTTATACCCGTCCACATCCTTAGTCTTAGGTCCTACCTATTTGATCTCCTGGACACAGGCTATTTCAAAACTCCTCTTCTTAAGAATCTTAACTAGCTCTATGGACTTCCCCATTAAAGTCCTAATGTTCCAAGACCCTATTCTCAGCCTAGCATCTCCCTTACCCCACTTACCCCCCTAAACCCTCGCCCTCGTCCCCGACCGAGAACATGACCCTAGACTACCATCAATTACCAAAGCCACTAAAGCAAATATAAAATAATAAACTAATCCAATATTTACCCTAAAATAGGAAGGGATCAAAATGAAAGAACAAGTTAACAAGAATCTAGAGGCAAGTAAAACCATTACGCCAAGAATGCTATAACAAAAGACAAGAAGGGTAAATGCAAGAACGTAAAGTAACGAATCAATACATCGAAGTGGCAAAATTTAACAAGGATAAGGACAAAGAATGGATACGGGCAAACGGAGGTACCAACTCTAGTTGAATCGAACCTATTCGCCGGTGAAAATCATTGTTCACCGGCACCGGAAGTACTGTTCACTTGAGTTTTCACCAAGAAGTAGAGTACCTATGTAGATCGAGGATAAAAAGAACAAAAAGAAGAGAGGAGAAGAGAGAAGAAAGGTTTGGCCGGGAACGTTGCCGGTACTGTTCGCTGGTACTATTACCGGTTCTTTTACCGGGAAATCGAGTACCTAGTCGGAGCAGCACCGTACAGTTGTCTAGAATTCTAGAAGCGTTCACTACTATAAGATATTGTTCACTACCGGAAAATACTATTCATCGGAAAGTCACTACCGGATTGTTGTTCCCTGCCGGAGAATCACTGGTCGCCGCTAGAGCCTGTCGGAATAATTGAGACCCATGCAGATCTGACAGAAAACCTAGTCAAAATGCAGTGATGCCCATCGGCAAACGGGACACTGGTCACCAATCACTGGCCAAAGTGGCACACCAAGATGAGATTTCCGTCGGGGAGGGTGTGTGTTATAGTTGTGAGGAAGGAAGAGAGGAGAGAGAAAGTAGAACTCATAAAATCCCTTTTTAAGAATAGGAAGGGATATTCTGTTGGTATCTTGTAAATATTTTTGACAGCACCTCCTTGGTGCCATATTATAACACACTTGCCATTTCTCAAAAAGGAAAAAAAAGAAGTGGCACCATCTAATCACATTGTTACGGAAGCACAGAACAGTGTAAAAGGTCATGTTTGAAGATCAAAGATCAAATTACTTTGATTTATCTACTAGATCTCGCCTACCGGCCGAGTCCTATCACCATGACTGGCAGTTGCATGAAACCCATTAATACACAGCTAATGCTCCAATACATCAACACCCTTCTTTGTTTCAACAAATACAAAAGTTAGAGATTGCTACAGAAAATAATAAAGCAGTTAAAAAAATTGCTAGTCGATCCCCCATTGTATTTTATCATGTATAATTTTTATTTCATTGAACCGAGGGTCTATCAGAAACAGTCTCTACCTCCCAGGTACGGGTAGGTTCTGCATACATACTATCCTCCTCATACCCCACTTGTGGGATTACACTAGGTATGTCGTTGTTGTATTTTATCATGTATAATTTTTATAGGCCTAATGCAAAAAAATCTATGTTACACAAAGCAGCAAATAGGGAAGAGGATGCAGTCATGTCATTGGAAGACACTGAAGCATTTTAAGAGGAAAGACAGTCAATTTAAATGAAAATGTAAGCAGACTCCAATCTAGGAAATTCAGAATTCCTATCTATATATAGTTGGTAAGAAAAGGGCACCCCAATGGACTAAGCTCTCGCTATGCGCGGGGTCCGGGGAAGAGCCGGACCACAAGGGTCAATTGTACGCAGTCTTTACCTCACATTTCTGCAAGAGGTTATTTTCACGGCTTGAACTATATATAGTTGGTAAGTAAACCAATGAAACCAATCATGGACAACTAATAGTGACCAGGCAAGAGAATATTTACGCTAGTGCCTTTACAAACAAAAGAAAAAGTGACTAGCGAACATCCTCAATTCTTTGCTATGTTCCTTGGACTAGAAGTCCTGATTTCTTCTCCACTCAGTCAAACTGCTCCAAGTGCCTCAAACAAGACTAAAGTAGTTGAGAGAAATCCTTATAGCAAGAGAGCTAGAGTCACATGCTACCTTGTTGTGAACCTCATTAGCCATCTGTGCATGAAGTAGGTCTATAAGATGGCTTCTCTGTCACCATCATGAACAAATTCAACTTGCTGAACAATCAAATCAGTACTAGAACCAACCCATCCAACTGCCAAAAAATATGTAGTTTGCTTGAAAATCAGATGCCAGTCTCTACATTCCAAAACAAATGATCATATACAAAACAATACTACAACTACTCGGAATATTTTACTCACTACCAAATACAAGGCAAATTTGCCAGCATTGCGAAAAGACAGGTATCATCATGTAACAACAAGAATAAGAAGAAATATTATTATGATTCAGCAAGAGCTTTTTTTTTTTTTTGGAGGGGGGGACACTGGAGAAAGAAAGAAATTATTTAGTAAAAGTTCAAAGAAGCTCAAACCATGGTTTAAGATGATGTGTCATTCCAAAATAAAATGTCTGTAAGCAGCAAAATACTAACAAATAATAACATTGAAAATTGAAAACAACCCTACTGAATAAAAGAAAACCTGAATCTCTTTTGGGAATGTGGCACTGAATAGCATAGTCTGTCTTTCACCAGGTGGAGGTATATCCATTTTCTCCACTATCCTTCTGATTTGAGGTTCGAATCCCATGTCCAGCATACAATCTGCCTCATCACGAGCTAAATATCTAATCATCTGTAGTGAAACTTTTGCTCTCTCAAGTAAATCAACCAGTCTTCCAGGAGTTGCCACAAGAATATCAACTCCTATCTCAAGCTCGCAGAGCTGCAGATATGTAACAAACAATAATGCAAAAAGCTCATCATTTTTTTCCTTGATGAAAGTAATGTTTTATTTATATAGTAGGGGAAACAAAATATATGAGATGTGAACGAAGAAGTAAAGAATCTACAGATAACACCACTTTATACTCGAATGTTCAGGCGTCATAAGCTAATCTGACAATAAACTGATAAGATCAGATACTACACTTGATATATAACCTGACAATGAAATCATCATAGTTAAACAACTGAATATTTCTTAATACTTCTACTGAGGTTTTGACTTCACCGGCATATCAAATGAAAGTAATGTTAATAGATTTGATTTGTTCAAGTCTCCGACACTAATTTCAGTGTACCGACTTTTTTAATAACCGAGATAATGGGCCCAACCCTCTGCTCTTCTCCACTAATGTCAGTGTATCACTGCAAGTCCAACAACCGAAAATTGCATGTTGTATATTTGAAAGTGAGTTTCAGTTGAAAGTGGACTAGGTAGAGCATCATGGTGGAGGTGGAATTGTGGAAGCACACTCTAAACTTCCCTTCAAAATATGTAATAAAAAATGAGATGTTCAGAAATGGGAAACTGGGTAACAAGGGGTTTCCTTTACCCCTATTACCCCCTGAACTATTCTAAAGTGTAATAAACGCCACCCTAAGTGTTGACGTGGCATATAGAACCAAACTTTTGGTAGGCAGTAAAATACACGTGCTGCCATATGTAATTTCGCAATTTTGTTAATTTTTTTTTTAAATTATTTCATTTTCTTCTGTTTTTTTTCTTTTAATTCTAAAATATAATAAAAATATCACTTTATATTTAGAAAAATGAAAATGACAATTGATGTAAAAATCCCCATGAGCTTAAAGTTCCAATTTGATCCTCAAGGTGATAAGCTCGGAGTTCCAAAGATGGTTGATCATCCAATGATAATATACTTATAATGGCATGAAAAATGGAGTGGGATTGGAGTTGTCACGTGAAGATCTAGGAAACAAGTTTCTATTCAGTATTTGTATGTAGGTCTTGGCCGAAGACCATGTTGTTTTCTTTTAGCTTGTGTTTATTTCTTATCTTTGCTTGTATCTCTTATTAGGACATAATAAAACCATGTAATAACCCTTAGCTTGCTTTAGGACACAATCAATAAGATGAGAATGCCGAGGAAGGTGACATGGCCGAAATTGCCAAGATGGCACGGACAAGTGGTTACTTGGCCGACAAAGTGGCAAGGACAAGAAGCTTCTAAGAAGACCATACAAGAACAAGTCAAGATCGGCCTAGGGGAGATGAAGAGGTGGCCGAGAACCACTCCTTGGTGGAAGGAATGGAAGCTTCCAAACTAGTTCCAAGAAGATGAAGTCTTGAGAAGCCAAACCCATCCCCCCTCCTACTCGGTTACTACAAAAGAAGTGTGAAGGAGTTTGGGTTCACCCTTGTCTCCGAGAAATACAAAACCATTTCCCATTGCCTCACCATGGCCGAGAACTAACTTGGTTCCCAAGCCAACCGATCCCCTTCCCTTATTCCCATTCGGCCGATTGGCTTGTAGTTTTGTGTCTTTTGGTTTATCTTCTAGAAATATCCCTATGCTACTATAAATAGGACCCTTAGGATGTTGTAAATAGACATGTTGAGTATTGAGTGAAATATAAACTTGTGTGTTGATTACATCCATCGGTCCTTAAGTGGACAACAGTTCTTGTGTGAGCCACCCTCCCTTCGGTGTAAGTCTTGATTAGGACTTGTGTGACCTAATCAAAACCCAAGCTTAAGGAACCCCTTGGTTGCAAGCGAATGTTGGAATTTGTGTGATCCAACATAGCCTAAACCTTGGGTCTATCTCTAAGGTTTTCTGACCACCCTTACTTGGCTTGTTCACGGGTTTGTACTTAGCAACCCCGGGCTAGACCTTGTTGAATTGGTCACCTCCATCTTGGTGTTGACCCGGGCAGTAAAACCCTCATGTCCATATCCTTGACATATCATTCGCATCCCACTAAAACCACAACAACCAAACACTTAGCCAAAATCGAACCAACCAACACTTGGTTTGTACTCGGAATTGCACCTCGTATTCCGTGTTCATACCTCGTTCAAACCACTCTAATCCTTTCACCACCACGTTCCAAAACACGTCCCTAACATCCACCATAAATGTCATTGTCTGAAACCATATGTATCCACCCATCCACATCCGACAACCACAAACAGTCCAATAAAGCCAACCTTACTGAGACCTCACTGGTTCGGTTCATTTCCACGGCCTTGCCACAATCAAAATAAAAAGTCCCAAACATGACCCTGACCCTCAACCCACCCGTGAAACCCCCACAAAAATCCTAAGTCTATTTCCAAGCACAACTACCCAAAATAACCACCAAACACCACTCTATCACTCTATCAGACCAAACTGAGAACCCGAGAACTCCATCTTTGGTGTCCAATTTCAGGTCGACCCGAATATCACCAACAGCCGACCCACTTACCAAACATCACCCCTATTTACTTGCATCAACAATTGTTATTGTTCTTGTATGAACTTGAAAAAGAATCGGAGGTGTTGAGCATATTCAAAGATTGTTGAAGTTTTGAAGTTGAGATTCAAGTGCTAAACCCATTCTAAATCCTTAGTTGTTACTGAGATTGGAAAATAAAGAAAGAATTTTGAATCCACCATTGTTGAACCTTGAAAAAGCTTGAACAACAAAAAAATGGATTTGTTGAAATTCTTGGTTGTTGGCCAAATTAATTACTAGGGTTTGGTGATGATGTTGTGAAGTTGTAATTGACATTTGAGCTTGAGTAGTGCGTGTTTGGCTAAATTTTTGTTGAATTTCTTGACTCAAAATCATATTTGGACCTCTTGAAAATGGGTGATAAAATGGGGATGAAGAACCTTTGTGTTTGAATGAATAGCTCTTGAAAATCAGCTTTGGGACTGACCCGTGGCCAATTCATATAGGTTAGAGCCCTTTTTAAGCTCCTACTAGTTCGAAGGGGGTGTTCTCACATCCTTGTCCACATCAGCACATAAGGTGCAAAGAAATACTGAAAACAAAAATTTACGGGGGTAATAGAACCCCGTAAAGGTAAAGCGGGTCTCTGGAACTTCAAGTGAAGTTCAGAAGGGTAATTGTGCCTTAACCCAAAAATATACTTGCTAATTGAGAAAAATATATGGTTCATATCATGTATATATGTACCAGAAAACAAAGATCCTTTTTTTTTCAAAACAGTAAATAAGAAATACTCCGGAAGATAAAGATCTTAGCTTTCAATTGCATTTGCACTAGATTTCAAGATCTAACAAAAAAGAATGTGAATAGAAAAGTTCATATTCAAAGCTACTATTTACCCAAATTAATGCATCTCGAAGGATCTCACTTGTCCTAGTCAAGTACATATAGATCTTCCTGCGACTGTCAAGTACACAGTGATCCTTTCCATTGACATATCAGAGGGTCCCTCCTTGAACGAAGACAAATTCTTAATGTTAGACTACTTTCTACTTTCCTGTAACAAGTTTCCCTCTTTCACCGTCAAATGCATAATAGATCTAGAATGATGAGATAAACAAATTAAAAACCAACTCCACTAATTTAATTTGTTATAGACTGATGTGTCTATACGGCTTCTTAGTTGAACTCTTTTCAACCCATTTTATTTTTTAGCGGACCTTTTGTATAGGAAAGCATCCCGAAGGTACCAATATTTTAAGCAAATTTTTCACATTTACATATTCAAATTAACAAAATGTCCCCAATGCACAATTGATGAGTTGCATATAGTTTTACAATGCCACGTTCTGCATCAGTAATGCTCCCCACATGTTAGGACTCAGTAACAACTTGTATTTAAACATTTTCAGAAAAAATTGAATGCACTCGGTCTCCCATCATCTCTTTCCCTATTTCCCAACTACTTACAAGTTGAATAGAGGAGGGAAGAGAAGAGGAAATACTTGCATATACAGCTAAAAACATGAAAGAAAATAAAATGGCACCTAATTGACCAAACAAATTGGCCCTTATTACACCATTTTTGAATAAATCTAACCATTTGTTTGTCAAAGGAAGGTCTTTTTCAAAGAAAATGTATGGAGATGGAAAGTAAAAGGTCCCAGGGCTTTGCTATAGTGGTAAGAGCGCAACACATGATGTGTGGGTCAGACGCACGTCACGGGTAGTGAGCCCATAATGCACTGTGTTTCGCACCTTTCACCCCCACCCTCAGGGATTTCACAGTTATAAAGAGATGGAGAGAAAGGAAAAGGCAATGGTAAATTGATATATATATATATATATATATATATCAATATTCTAGTAATTGCAAAATATTAGTATGTAGTAACAACTAAATCCATCTGGTCAACCCATAAGACAATTTCCAAACACGAGCATCCAATACAGTTGTACCTTCCTGCTGAATAAACTCATAAATTAAATTCATAAATGAAGGAGAAGAATCAGTCTCCCTCAAGTATTCTACAAACCCAGGTGAATCTTTGTATGTCTGCCTAAAAAACTTATAGGAAAAAAAGAAACCTTGCTCCTCCACCCAAAATTGTTTACTATATTCCTGTTCTTGTTGTCCAGCAACAGTGTGCCACAATCCAAACTAGAAGATAAGAAAGTTTTTATTGTTTGACCTATGGCTCATCAACATTAAAACAGACATCTCCCTTGGAATGACCATTGACTGGTGAAAACTACCAGTGATCTATTTATACAAGCAAATGCAACTACTTAGAAGAATGACACTTATTTTATTGCCCCTCTACTTAAGTATAACTTATTATGATGTTTAACTGCCATCAAAGCAAAAATAAACAAGATAAGTAACTAGACAAGCAGATTGACCTGCAAGATATAGTAGATCATTAAAATTACTTTTTAAAATAGTTTAACATGCACGACAACAGAGCAGAAATGAAGAAATCATACAAATAGGAATAAGTTCTCATCTAAATAATTGACAGCACAATAATGAAGTGTATATTCAACTTCCCCTCAAAACATAGAGAAAAGCTTTCATTCACCAATAATGAAGCAAGCATGAAAGAGGTTGCATATTGTAAAGTTAAAACATCTTTTTTTGTTTAACCATATGTGTATCTCATGTGGTCTCTATCTGTGGATTTTGTAAGAGACGGGAATTAGACTTGTTGTAACTGAATGGTGCACTAAGAAGTCAACTATTATGCTATTTATGTGCATGGAAAGAGTAAGACATTATCTTTAACTATGTTGCTAAAAGTGCATGGTACAAAAGCTTGTCAAAGTTTCCTTTCTTTTGCGTCAAGTTATAATAATGGGAGCAAATGCTTCTAGATTCATTATGTGCATTTTATAGGGACATTCATGAATGTGTTGTGTTTAGGTCTCATAAGAATCAAATTTCTAAGAAAAAAAATCAGAAACCAACCTCCACTCAACAAAAAGATTAGGTATCTATCCAACATCACATAAGTACCTCAAGTACATCACCTCGACTTATATTTGTTTTCTTTCACAAAATACGGCAGAGGGAGAGAGAGTAAAGAGATACCTGTTGATTAATCGGGGCTCCACCGTAGGTCACTACCACTTTAACACCAGTTTGATAAGAAATATTTTTAGCTTCCTCATGTATGTACATACATAAAATTGTAATTAACAAACTTGAAGGTTTATATGGAAAAAAGAGGTAATGGGATCAAGTGGAATTTCAAACTGCTATAGTACCACACCTACCTGCATTGAGAGCTCCCTTATTGGTGAGAGAATAAGAGCAAGGGGAAACACTATCCGCACCCCACAAGGCCGTTGTGGAAAATCCCCCCTAATGATTCCACTAATAATTGGGAAACAAAAGGCAGCTGTCTTGCCGGATCCAGTCTGGGCACATGCCATGAGATCTCGTCCGGCTAAGGAGATGGGAATTGCATATCGCTGGACATGAGTCGACTTAACATATTTGCACCTTCTAATATTCAAGTTAACGGCCTCCCCTAAATCTATCTATGCGAATGTATTAATAGGAGGTGGCTCATTTTCTCCACTTGTTTCCATTGGAATATCCTCATAAGCATAAAAATTTATACCTGTATTCTCTTGATCATAGGATTTCTCCAAGTACACATCTGCATCATTACCAAAAGGGTTAACTTCCCGCTCGCTACCCCAGCCACCCCCTCTGCCACCCCAACCACCTCCGCTTTGGCCGCCATCCCCTTGGCATCCGTAATCTGGCCTAGAAGCACCCCATCGAGACCCACTAATTGGTCCATTAAACCCTCCTGACGGTGGACCACCCTGCAATTGAGCTAGAGGTTCTGCTGCCATTGGTTTATTATGAAGATGTGATGGGACATAAGATGATCTCCTAGTATAGGCAGAAGCCCCACTAGGCCCAACATTATCAATAGCTACATTCTCAACAGAATCTGCCCAAGAGTTCCTCATTATCAAAATTTCAAATCCTAAAGCCTGAATGAAATTCTCTTCTTAAAAACACGATCAGTAGTTCAAACCTGCCCAAAAAAATACACTTGAAACTATGATTAACACTAGATAAACAAATACAAAGCAAAAAAGAATAGTTCTAAACAGTTGCAAAAACTATATCCTTAAATCAGCTAATTTCCATGGTATCATCATCTATCAAAAGAAAGTCAAAAATTCCACATAACCATATACAGCACAATCAGAACAAACAAAGACATGAAAAGTTGCAAAAGCAATGCTTTAACCAAACCACCAAAGGGGGTTACAGAAAAAAGCCATATTGCAGAATGAACATACCTTGAAAAAAAAGGAATGAGATCCAAATCAAGGATTAGCACATGGAAAGTCATAAAAATAAGGCGAAAAGGAAAACCTTTTGAGAGAGAGAAAGAGAGAAACCCTAACGCTGATGAAAAAGGAAGAATATAAGAATTCGAACATACAAGCAAAATGATCGGAGACAAGAGAGAGATGCTTGGATTTCAGATTGGCGACTTATAATAACTTTACCAGAAAATTAAGTTAATATTCAGATTTTGCATATGTCTTCTATACTCTCTAGCAAGTCTTACCCTTTTTCAACTACCCTTGTGGTTGTGCAGTTTTGCTCTTTCTTCTCATTTTCTTTTCTTTTATTTTTCTTTTTATTTTCAACTTAATTAGGTATCTCTTTTATTTTATATTTTGATAATTCCTTAATGGAAGTATTTTTTAAAAATCTTTTTGTGACTGATAAAGGATCACACAGGATATAAATTCTTAAACCCAATAAAATGAGTAATTAAAAGTTCATAAAATTAAATGCTTGGTTGACTATCTTGTTCTCATAAAAAAATTATATTTCAAATTTTATTTAATACATCTAAACGCACAATAATTTTCAAACAAACACCATAAATGGGAACCCAATGCAAACGTTAAATCATATAATCAAATGAACTATGAAACCACCCTAAATACGGAAAAGCGAGGTTGAGCGCTCTGTTCTCTCGCCAATGCACGAACCCTAATTACGTCGCCTGAACCCTAGTTTCATGGCCTCTACGGCCACTGACCAATCTACTCTGTTGGTTGATTAGGTGACTTCTAGCCTTTCTTCTTCCCAAATTTCTTCATCAAACCTAACCCTAATACTAACTACGCAAATCTGCTAAACTCTAATGTATTGAATGCTACCTCTAAAACCCTATACAAAAAGTTGCTCCAAATCCAATTATGATCCATCATAGAGAACCACGCATTAAATGGACAGAGGCGGAAGTGGAAATGATGGATATCATGAAGAATCTTCAATATGTTGTGATTGGTAAGTTCTCATATGGTTGGCCTGAACTTTATGAACTATGAACTATGTGTCACACCCCAACTTTGAGAGGTGTGACCAGCACCCGGTGCCTTACCGGCCAGAGCGTACCACTCTAGAGCCATGTCATCTGAACATATAGAAAATTTGCCCCGATGTCATGACATGTTATAAGTTGTAAGATAAAACGATAACATGATAGGGCCAACAAGGCCAAAACATATAAACGGAAAGTCAATTTGAACATATCAACCTCAAAAGGGTACATGACCCCAAAACATATATATACAAGACCGACAAGGCCACATTACAAATCGAAAGACCAACAACAAGGCCGACAAAGCCATACTAGTCATCCCACACAAGTCTATAAGCCTCTACGAATATAATAACTATCATATACTCTGAACAGGGCCCCGACCTACCCATAAGTCTATATATACATATGACATAACATAACGTCTTACTCTGTATCTCTAGAAGAAGCGAAGATTACCAACCAACCGCTAAACTCAGCAATATCCTACTGAGGAGGTCTATCTGGTTTCTACCTAGACCTGCAGCATGAAATGCTGCATCTCCGATAATGGGACGTCAGTATGAATGAAATGTACTGGTATGTAAGGCAGAAAAAATATCTGAAAAATAATAACATTGAATATTGTATAAGAAACAACCTGTAACTTTAATGCCACTCAGGGAGAACCATATGGAAACATGAATGGACACAATAGGCCAAACATACATATACTATACATATAATCATCGCCCAATCGATTATAGTTCGGTGGTGTTCATATATATATAATGTCACCCAACCGGTGGTGGTCATCAAGAAGATGTGTATATCTGCCACATAAGGGCCATCACCCACCAATTTATAGTTCGATAGTGTTCATATATATATAATGTCGCCCAACCGGTGGTGGTCATCAAGAAGATGTGTATATCTACCACATAAGGGCCATCACCCACCAATTTATAGTTCGGTGGTGTATATATTATATATCAATTTATATTTGTAGTACTCTAGGCTCGGGAGTTAATATAACTTACTCTTTTACCTTGAAATGACTTTTTCCTTTTGAATGTGACAAGATTTGATATGGACTTAAGGATATCAACCAATAAAATGTCACATAATGAAAAGTACCTCTATAACATGGAATGTACTCCCAACAAGGTACAAGCAATGACAACACATAGAATGGTTCATTTATGTACTTCATTTAGAAATCATTATATGTTCGGATTCATGCCAAAAAATAAAGAGGGACAACCATTGTTACATCCCACATTTTCCATAAATTAAGTTACAGCATGAGTTTGTTCACACTAGCTCGAAAAACGAAGCTAGTATAAAATATATAAGTTGTTACGACCATGTTTTGTATAAGTTAGAGGATTTAGAGGTCAAATGAATCGAAAAAAGTACGTTTTATCGGAAGTCGACAACTTGTCATGCTTCACGCCTGAAGTACGGGCCGTGAAACACACTTACGAGGCGTGAAATGGTGGTTGTCCACCATAGATGCTAGGCAAAATTTTGATTTTAAGGGTGGTTTTATGGTGGCAAATGTATGGCCCGTCAAGAGGCTTTACGGTGGTAATCCTATCGTTAAAGTGATCCACGGGTTGTGAATCTAGTCGTAGATCTAAGAGGGTGCCAACCTTCTATATATATGTTGAAGGGGTTCCTTCATTTATCATTTCATTTTTGAGTTCCTCCAGATTCTACAAGTCCCCAAATACTCTACAAAGGTTTCTCTACTAGCTAGACTAAATTCTAAGAGGTTTTGATGTGATTCACCCTTCTAAGTAGCTTGTGATACTAGTTGAGTTGTGTTCTTCTTCCTAGTTGCTGAAGTTGAGTTGCTTTGAGTTGATGTAAATTGAAGTGAATGTGTGGATCTTTATATCTAAGGTAAGAGTCATTTTCTTCTCCTTTGTTTATAGAATTAATTTGAGTTCTAGATGTGTTTTTGTTGCTATGAGAGTATGGTTTGGTGTCATATGTTGAAGTTGAGTTAAAAGGTGTTGTTGTGCAAGGTTGAAGGGCTATTTTTATCATGAATTAGATGTTGGAAGTATTAACATGTTGTTGATGATTGCTTTGATGATTTAAACATGTTAGTTGTTACAAGTTGTAATTTGAAGGATTGATGAATCATAGACTTGAGTCGTAGATATGATACATGATGTGTTGGGTTGTTCTTAGTATATGGAGACGGTGGATGTGATATCGTACTTGTGTGTATATATTGTTGTTAGTGTTGTAAGGTTAAAGGAGATTAGGCGAATGTATATGCCGTAGAATCATGTTAGAGAGGAATTGTCATTCATTGGTTACATGTTATGTTCCTTTATGTTGATAGTATTATTGTTTTCTTGGTTGTAGATTGACTTATGAAAGGAGTTAATTTTGTCATCACCGTGAAAGGGTCGACTTAGAGGTATGTAAAGGATATTCAAAGTTCCTTCTCTTGGCATGAATCCTTAGAAGTTTCTACCTCAAATACAAGTTCAAATATGAAATTTAGCGTTGCTCCATTCTTATATAGATACTTCTCATGCCTCTTACTTGTTGTTTCCCTGATGACACGAGCCTTATATGACTCTTATCAGACCTATGTTCCCTTCAAAAAGTTTACCGGAGCCACAACGACCTCCTCATAAGAACCTATATTGCATAGAGACTACTAGTAAGAGTTGTCTTAGCCATGTTCTTGACAGCCTCACCTATATTCCACTTGATAGTGCCCCGATGAGTCGAGTTCCATATGTTTATTAGTATATCTTTGTCCTATTTAGAAAGTAGTTATGAGCTAGAATGGCTCCCTTATAGGAACTTCAGTATTGTGATGACTAAGAGTCGGGAACTATGAGAGTTCTACTTTGACGATTGCTAGTGATGATGAGATGAGATTTCTACTTATTTGATGTTTGTTGTTGTTGTTGTAAATGATAGTTATGAATAGAGAATTGGTCTAGAGGCTTGGTAGAATAGAAGTACTAGCCTGGAAGATACAAGCATGATAGCCTAGTAGATCAGATTCGATAGTTTGGTAATATCAGTTGTCGAGTAAGAGTATGAGAGTACCGGTACGCTAGCAGGGGAAGCACATACTCATGAGTCTGGTAGCTAGCACATACGTACGAGAGGATACGAGTAGATAGCATTACAATTTTATGTGTTCACGCGGCTTGCATATTGTAGACCAGATATACTTTAAGCTGAGAGAAAGTTTAGAAAGACAAGCTATAGAGAGGTGCCACATATTTTGGTTGGTAAGAGTATGTTATTTGAACGTACATATTTCTCTTGACACTTGTTGTACATATCCATTTCTTCAGTTATACTTTAGTTTTATTACATCATTTATTATGATTATTCAATTACCTTACATACTCGGTACATTATTTCGTATTGACGTCCCTTTGTCAGGGACGCTACATTTCATTCTGCAGGTTCAAGTAAAGAGTTTGACGAGTTTCTGGAGTAGACAGTTGTTGTTCCAGCAATTGATCTATAAGACTTCATACCATTCAGAGCTCAGCCGGGTTTAGAGGTCCATATATTTTGATCATGTATATATGTTTATGGGTAGGTCAGGGCCCTGTCCTGACTATGTTATGTCAGTTGGGTGTTCTTAGAGTCTTTTGTAGACGTATATATGCATGTGGTCAATTTTAGTATGTTAGTCTGGTGTCTGTACAGGCCGAGGCCTTGTAGGCTCATGTGGAGGGCATATATATATATATATGCAAATATTTCAAATACTGTAAGTTTATCAATTTTTACAGGATGGGTTGCTGGCGTAAGTAAGGCACTAGGTGTTTGTCCACCTCACCTAGGTTGGTGTATGATTTCCATTACATACCTTCCGTAGATTTACTCAGAAATACGATGAACTTATTCCTCTACAACACCTTAATCTGCAATAACAAATAATAGAGCTAACGTCAAACTAAGGAAATCTAGTATTCAACATATCGAGCGACAAGCTCGACTTATAATTGTCATAACACTTATCTTCTTTACTTCCTCCCTTAAAATCATTCATCATCAACAACAACCATCATATCCAACTCCTTCTCTATAATTCCATCCACAAAACTACCATAAGGTCACCTCAAAATAGTCAAACAAGACATAACAATCTAAGTACGGTTTTCGACCGTCTATTCATATGGTCTAGCTTGTATTGCTTAGCCAAGATTTAGATATATTTAAATACAAGTTGAGGAAGAACCTTAAATCAGTACCTACAACACCTAACTTCAAGCTTACTTCACTTTGAAACAATGCCCAAATCAATTAAAACAAGAGGACTTGAGTTGTATAAGCATCAAGGGCTTTTCTGTGAAGTATTTACGTAGCCTATATTTGGATTTACTATTGGACTATGGTAGAAAACTTAGAGAGCATTTAGGCATGTTATGGATACTGTTTGGGTCGAAAATGAGGTTAAAATGAGGTTGCACCACTTAAATAAGATTTAAAATTCGGCCACAACCTCACTTTTATGCTAGGTTTTACGCTCTATTTTTCTGTTTTACGCTCCATTTTTCTTGAAAAAAATTCCAAGTTTCTATTTTGTTTTACGGTGGTACTTCCACATTTTTACGGATGTAATTTGGTTTTACGGTCCATTTTTTTGGTCGTAAAATGAGACAGTTTTGAAACACCGACGAAACATATCTTCTTCAATTTGTTCGACTCCTACACTTCCTGACACTTACGTAATACTTGTTTTAAACCACGTTATCCTTATACACCATCCTAATCCTCCCGTATAGCATTAGTTTAATCCAAACGCGTCTTAATATAAAACTACGTGGTGTAACACTATGATCCCTTCACAATGCAATACAAAGTCGGTTGCCCGATTAGTTTCTTTAGAAATCATCATGTGCTGATAAGACTACCATTACTAGAGGATTTTGTAAATTTATCTTCCAAGTGGCTTACTATATCAAGGCAAATGATGGTATTTCATATCAGATGAGGCCAGTGATATATGATTCTAAGTTTAAGGTCGATGAACAAACCTCTAAAGCCATGGCTTGGATATCTTTCCCGAATTTATTACCAACATACTTCATTAGAGAATCTTTGGTTTCACTTGAAATAATGGTGAGGTAGCTTTGGACTTAGATATGGCTACAATTAGTAAAATAAGGTCTAGTTATGTTAGGGTCAAGGTGCTTGTTAATTTATTGGCAGATTTACCTTAACAAGTGAGTGGATATTGAAGATGAAGCTACTGGTGTTGCGAGTCTGAAAGGGTTAAAATCTAATATGATTATTTACCTAAGTACTATAGGGAATGTCGACTTGTAGGTGTTACATCCAGTATTTTCCATACGTTATGTTACGTTGTGAGTTAGTTCTCACACGTTCGGAAACTTAGGCTAATATAAAATTTATAAGTGGTGAAAACCATGTCTTGTATGAGTTAGAATATTTGGAAGTTAAATGAATCGAAGAGATTAAGTTTCATCAGGTTACATGACGTACTTTTGAGGTCGATTGTGTCATGAGTTAGCTAACATGAGCTTGGAGAGGTTAATATCCTTATTCAAGGTTTAGAAAGGTTTTAAACAAGTTTTAAGTAAGTATCATAATAGTTCGGAGTTAAATGAATCAAAGAAATTAAGTTCGCCAAAATTTGAGGGAAGGTAGAAAGAATTCTTGACATGATTTTGGCCCAATTTTGTGGGGGTATATCTTCTAGTATATAAGGTGTTATGGGGTGTATGAACTATCTAAATTCACTTTCAGTGAGTCTAATTTCCAACGCAACAAACCGTTCATTAATCGAAGCTATACAAAACGTTATGAACGTTTTAAGATAGCGCTGCAAGGCATACATGTATGGCGGAACGTTGGCAAGGTCTGCGACCCAACCTGCGATTCTCAATCAAGGTTTGCGGTTCTCAAACCCTGCTATGGTCCATGCCGGTGCCAATTCCCCCACCCTTCTATATATAGACCCAACTCGACCCTAAGCTTATTTTATTTAATTTTCTCAACCCTAACAACTCCTAAACTCTATCTAAGAACTCTTAGATGATCCATGGTGAAATAAAAAGGAAAACTATGCAAATCCAATGTAAGGAATCCCGTGGCTATAATAGGATCATCTTTCTCCTTGATGTGTCTATTTTTGGAGAATTCTTGAAGGTGAAGTAACCTCATATTGGAAAGATTCTGAGGTTGAAGGTAATTCTTCTCCATTTCTTCTTGCTCTTAGAATTATACAAGTCATTGGAGTGTGATTGTTGAAGAGTTCCTTATAGAACAAGTTTTCTTGACCCTTGAAAACTATGTATGTTATTGTTGGGGCTGTTTTATATGATTAAGAGTATAGTATGGAGAATTTGGGTTGTTGATGGAGTTATGATGATGGGGGAGAGTAGTAAAGAAGGTTTTGATATTGTTGTATGTATAAGTTATGATATAAAAGATCTTACAAACTCTATGCACGTAAGGTGTTCGACAAAATGTCTAAGTGAGTCTTCTTATGAGTTATGTAATTGTTGTTGATATCAATCATTCGCATACTGTAGATAATCATCCGTAGAGCATACGAGGACTTATGTGATCCATATAGCTAAGGAGACAAGGTATGTAAGGTTTATCCTTTCTTTTGGCATGATCTTGTTTAATACAAAAATGAAGCAAAACATTATCTAACTATTCCATCCTTGATAAGCTTTGTTACCTTGTGTTTCTACTTCATCAATGCATATAATTCTTGTACGTCCCTTGTCAAAGGTCTTATTCACATCTTACGATATCCTTGTAATACGATTAAATTCTGAGAACTCTTGTTGGATTGTAACACTCATAGTATATTGTTCCATAATGAATTGCGAGGGTTAACAACTATAGGTCAATCCACCTTATTAATATTAATTTTTGAGGTCTTTCTTGCATTGTATACATATGTATCTATTTTATTATCTAGGTGAGCTATAGTCAGTCGGGTATGACACTTATACATGCACACCAATGTAGTTGGGTACTCCATTACCGAGTCCTATATGGCCGGGTACGTTATGATGATATTTCCCCATAAAAGGTTTAATACTATATTACATGGCCGCATAGAGTGGCCCAATTTTACTTTTATGCATATATTTATGATTTTGTCATTTGTAGGCCCTCAACGTCTTTTTTGAGTTTCAGGTTGATTTATATACCCTTTATTGTATTATATCTTTTATTTACATGTTTTACCTGCCTTACATATTCAGTACATTATTTTTTACTGACGTCCCCTTACTGGGGTGCTGCTTTTCATGTCTACATGTATAAATAGACGAAGGAACTCTTATTTCCAGTAGGACCTCATCTCAGCGGTGATGTCAGAGCTCTACACTTATTTCGAAGGTGCCAGTCAGTGTCAAGATAATTTTATATATACAGTTATGGGTATGGTGGGGCCTTGTCCCGATCTTATTATGTTAATATTCTCTTAGAGGTTTGTAGACAGTTGTCCGGTGTGTCAAAGTCATGTATGGACTTACCGACCTCTCTATGAGTTAGTTGATGTGTACTGTGGCCTTGTCAGCTTCTTTCGTATTATATATGTTGGGTTTTCTACTTCTACAAGTTATTACATCTTGTTGTCTCATGCGAGCTATTCTGAGGCCTTGTTTGCCCAATTATATGTGTATCCAGAGTACATATGATACGTGGTACGCTCTGGCCGATAAGCATCGGGTGCCGGCCACACCTTCCAAGGTTGGGGTGTGACAAACTTGGTATCAAAGCAGGTCTGTCCTAGGGAGTCTACGAGCCGTGTCTAGTAGAGTCTTGTTTATGAGTGTGTTATTCACCACGCTTATAAACAGGAGGCTACCAAACATTTAGGAATGGTCACTCTTCTTTGATATCCTAGATCGTGCAATAGAGCTGATTCATAAGAACTCGATTCCAATTCATATGTGTGACAAGCATATACGAGGTCTTTATCAGGTAATATGTACCCCAAATATGTAATTACTATGTTAGAGCCCCAAGGTGCAGATGTCAATTTGTTATGTATGAAGAAGGGTTGTGAAGGTATCTGATGGTGAAATTTGATTGCATAAGGGTTGTGATATAGGTAAGTCTAAAGTATTAAGAAAAAGGGCAATGGTAGAGTAACATAGGATCTAGACAGAGTATATGAGTGTTACAATGTCATGTTTGGGAACATAGTGTTGTTGATGGTACCTTTACCTAACCTATGACCCCTGATGTCGAACGAAACCTAGCTATAAAGATTGGTAAAGACTTTTGCATTTAGCAAAAAAAAAATAGGCCTTTATTAAAACTAGTAGATTATTACCATGAGATGGCTTGTTTTAAAGATTTTTACAGGTATGTTGATAGGTTTACCTTATGAGATAGATATATAGGATGCACCCTGAGTCTGCATATTTTTCAAGAGACCCTTCTGGTACCTCAAGAGGTTTGGGATTGGATATTAGAATTTACCACGTATGGTATGATCTGTATAGTATTTATTTTTTCACAAATTATACTTTAAAGTGACGAGAGATGAGTAGGGAATAATATGATGTTAGCTTAAGGTTTCGGGATAGAGTCAGAAGTAGACACTTGTTAACGAATGATTATATAGGCAGATGTGGGCGGTAACTACAAGCTGAAAGTATACTAGGCCAAGGTCGTAAGGTCCCTAGCAGGTAAGTTATAAATAATCACAAGAGAGTAACGGAAAGTGATAGAAATAAGTGAATAAGGATATAAGTTTGCCATGTGAAAGAGGGAATTCAAAAGTCGGTAAGTATGAGGGAGCCAGTTAGCCCCTTGAAGAAAGGTTCTTAGTGTAGGTGTGAATCATGGACATTGTGAGTGTAATAAAGCATATAAGTGGGTAAAGGATAGTAAAATGGTTTTGAGAATCTAGGTACATACACTAGTCTCCACAAATAGTAGATGCTAACAGACAATCAATCGGGGAATAGTATATATAGTTAGAACTTTTGCTAAGCCAATATGAATGTTTGACCTTAACAAAGATCGAGTAGTTCGAGTAGTACCATATGTTTGGGTAAGGATTTGGGGAAAATATCGACTTGGATTACATATAAGTAAGTGTATGTAAAATTCCTTGCGTTTAGCGAGGTAAGTGTTGACACCTAATTTTTTCCCTCCAATAATTTTATTTAATTATTCAAAGTTCATGAGTTACAGATGGAGTGAAATATTATTTTTACATGGTGAATATGATTTTACAAAATTATTCCGGGAATTGACAAAATATCACTTGATATATATATATATATATATATATAAATTAGTGTTTTTCTCCGTCAAAGTCGGAAGTTGTCTAATTAGATATGAAATTAGTGAGCGTAACACGACACTCGGTTCCTGGCTGCATGTGATCGAGCGAACCAACTGGTTGGCTAAGTCAACATGTGATATCAAAACATACTGAAGGAGGAATTAAACTAACATATGCTGATGAACTAAAAGTCTGACTGACTAATCATTAAGTATGGAAAATACTGAATAAGTCTAAACATAGTAAATGTGCCAACACGACAAACATTAAAATCTAATGATAAGGCCCCGAAAGACTGGAGAGCACCAACTTCATTCTTTATGACTGTCTGTAGTAAGCTATAAAGACTGCAAAATAAATGATAAGGCCCCGAAAGACTGGAGAGCACCAACTTCATTCTTTATGACTGTCTGTAGTAAGCTATAAACACTGCAAAATAAATGATAAGGCCCCGAAAGACTGGAGAGCACCAACTCAGCTGATACAAGAGATCCTAGATTGTAGATGCATCATCCTAAAAGTCATTACTTGCATCGTGAAGTGTAGGCCCAGGGCAAAAAGGATGTTTGTACATTTGAATTGCACTAGTATGTAAAACCAACTGAAAGAAAGAATTGTAAGTGGGGTGCTCGGGAAAGGGAAACCCAAATCAATAAATATGTCTGCATGATTAAATAGAAGCTGAAACTATAACCGAAGTTTAAACTAAAACTAAAACTGAAAATAAGTACTCTTTATCTTGAATGAAGAACCACCCGTTTAACTGAATTAATTACGACATTGGGCCCAAATATGCATAAAGCATAAACTACAACCTTAGTCCCAATATATGTTCACAAGATAAGGCCTCAGGACCAAGTATACATATACATAACTATGGTCTCAGGCCAAAAGATGCATAAAGCATAACTACGGCCTCGGGCCCAAATACAAGTGTTCAACATTCAGGAATATAAAATAAGGAACTAAGAATCATACTGTAATACATGATATTGAACTACTGAATCATACTAAATTACATAATACTGGAATATTGAATAATACGTAGTTGAGACATGTATTTTTGAACTGATTATGGAGTGTAAAGCATTGACTGACCATAATATACTGAGACTCATGGGTATCGAACACGAGTCAATACTGATTGCGTGGTGAGTTTACGACATCCAGAATGATAATCATGAACGAATTATGAAACTATGTCATCTAGAGAATAGAAGTTCTACAACTATTCATGGAGCTAAGGCATAACGACTTTCTAAGGCAATTCATAACAGTCATAAAGAATGAAGCATAGGGACAATCATAAACATTTCCAAACGTATAGAGTTAGCCTTACATACCTTAATTTCCTTATCTTGAGCATCAAATAACATTCGTCAATCCGTTCAACTTTAATCTAAAAAATATGAGTCAAAGGGATTCCATATTAGCAATAATACTCATCTTTTGGCCTTCTAGGCATTTTATCAAACACTTGGTGGACAAAAAGCTCCACAACCCTTATTAATGGTGTTTCTACACCCAACAACCCATTCCCATGTTCCTAGATGATAACACCATCTCATAATACTACGATTGTCATCATTTCTCTTCACCCATAGGATATTCAACGCCCTTAATCAATAATCAACAATCAACAACACAAACCTATAATTGTTCATGATTTTCTACCAAACCCATCAACTCATATCTCATGAACTTATAATCTATAATCACCCATACAACACTATAATAAATTAAAGGATGAAGGTATTACCTTTTTGACATTCAATTCTCTTGAATTTGGATTATAGGGTTTCTTAGTCTAGAACCAAGTCTCAATCGATTATCTGTGAGTTTCAAGTGTTTAATCATGTTAGTAAGGTATTGGGGAATTGGAATCACTTTAGAATCTTCATTATGACTTACATTGAAGTGTTTTTAGGCTTGGGACGAGTTTTATCTCCTTCTAGGTTGTTTTTCATTTTTTTTGGGGAAGTTGGGAAATAACCCCAACCTTAAATATAAAATAAAATGCAAAAACTGAAAAATCCTGACTCCCACGGCACCCTCGCATTGCAGAGGTGCCTCACAAGGGAAAAATCTATTAGTGAGGGTTTCGGCTCGCGTCACCCTCGCGACGCAAGGGTGTCCCGACACTGCCTTTAATAAAATAGGCATAACTCTTTGCATGGACCTCCGTTTGATATATGCGACTTACCGTTGAAAAGGTATTTCAAAGATATGCACCTTTCATGCCTTAAGTTTTCTCAAATTCGCAACATATTTTCACAAAATCGAGCTCTAAGGCAGACCTATCGTAAACGTAGCCGATTCAATGGAATCTTAAGCACCTCACAAATTGCCATTTTCTGACGATTATATGTCATTGGTCTAATCTCCGATTGGCCTGATCTTTATATAGATGGAAAGGTATTTCTACGTACTACAACTTTCATTAAGGAAGATTTTCCAGATTCCCATTTAATCTTAGGGTTAAGGTTGCTTGAAGTAAGCCCCTCGACCATTTTCGCAAAATGTGAAACCTCCTCAATTTTGATTTACTTCCTTAGAATGTGTTAGGAGCTAGTATGGAGACCTGCGACGTTACATTATCTCCCCCTTGGGGTCATTCATCCTCGAATGATGGTTCATGGTTTGGAGTATGACTAACTCTGGAATTTTACAAAAATTTCGGCAACATTTCCTTTGTAAATAGGACTCACAATATCTCTCAAACATCTGCCAGCTAACCAGAGTATCAACACAAACCTCATAGGGTAACACCATACCCATAATAGGGTAACTAAACATGAACGTGACTGATGGAATCATGTGTATACTAAACTATCATGAACACATGAATATATGAATACTTAACTAAAGGGATTTTGAATTGACATCAATATCTGAGTACTAAGCTGGCATGAATACCTGAGTACTTAATTTACATGAATATCTAAGTACTGAACGAACATAAACATTTGAGTACTAAACTGACATGAATATCTGATTGTTGGAAACACGAATGTTATAACAAAATACTAAGTGTACGACGACCAACTCTGGTGGTAATTCTAGCTCATAAGGCGCTGGACCGACCCCTCGTATGATTCTGTATGGTCTAATTATATCTGGGTCTAAGCTTCGCTTTCTTCTCAATTAGCTTGACGCCTTCCACAGGCAAAACTTTCAAGAAACTCCCAATCATTAACATGAAACTCTGAATCTTTATGTTGCACATCCGAATAGGACTTCTGGCAACCCTTAGCCATTTTCAAATGCTACTAAATTAATTTAACTTCTTCCATAGCCCGATGGAGTGATTCTGTCCCTAGCAAATTCTATTTCACCAACTTCATACCAACCAATAGATGATCTATACCTGCGCCCATACAAGGCTCCAAACAGTGTCATTTTGATACTAGCATGATATCTATAATTAGAAACAATCTCAATGAGAGGTAAATTTCATTCTAATTACCCTTAAAGTCTGGGACACTTGCTCTCAACATATCTTCAAGTGTATGAATAGTTCATTCTGCCTGGACATCTGTCTGAGGATGAAAAGTGGTACTAAGACTTACCTTGGTACCCAATCCTTTCTGAAAGGGATTCCAAAAGTTTGTTGTGAACTGGACACCTCGATATGAAACAATGGACACTAAGGTCCAGGAAATCTGACAATTTCCTGAGTATGCTACTTGACATAGTCTTCTGTTGAATATGTGGTCCTTACTGGAAAGGGTGTGTTGTCTTAGTATATTACTCCGCAATCCCCAAATTGAATCACGCTTTCTAAATAAGTGAGGTACCCTTGTATAAACTCCATGTTTATCATTTCCATATAGGACTATCTACATTCGGTGCTAAACCAACGGGCTTCTCGTGCTCATCTTTCATTTGCTGACAATTCGGACACTTTGCCATGAAATCTGCTATGTTCTTTTTCATATTGTTCTACCAATAAATCTCCTTAAGATAATGATACATCTTTGTTGAACCTGAGTGAATGAAATACCTGGAATTATAGGCTTTTAACTTGATTCGCTCTCTGAGCCCATTTACATCTGGAACACATAACCTGCCTTGGTGACTCAAGGTACAGTCATCTCCCTCTTGCTCAAAAGCCATCGTCTTATGCGTGTGAATCTCATCCTTTAGCTGTAACAAGTAGGGATCATTAAACTATTTCTCCTTCACTTCGGCTACTAAGGAGGATTCAGCCCCGTTCTGAACGACAACACCACCATCTTCGGAGTCCAAAAGTCGAACTCCCAGATAAGCTAAACGATGGGCTTTCTTTACCATAGTTCTCTTGTCTGCATCAACGAGAGATAAACTTCCCATACTTGATTTCTTTCTAAGGCACTTCCTAAAAATACTCATAATATTATTATACACTAAGTCTTTGACCAGATTCCTAATGTTTATAGTCTCATGCAATCGCATTATCCACGTAACACATTACTTGACATGATCTCATAGCTTTTCTGTGACCTCCTACAGAAATAACTGAGTTTGACACAAGTCAACCGACAATCATTCTACTCGCTTCGTGTTTCTTATACATGTGGGGAACATTCTTTATAGAGACTATCTCATTTTTGTCTTTATAACTGAACTGAGTTTCTTCATATCTCATACTAACCTTTTAGGTTTTAAATGTCCAACTGGACTTATTGACGATTTACACATCTCTTCCTTAGACCAAAGGTTAAGGTCTTATATTTATAGATCATTCTCTCTTGTTGGGATCCAACTAACTTACCCACTCTTCTGAAATTTTTGTAATTTACATCACTGATGACTCATCTTTCAACTCACTTCTGAGAAATCTTCCTTACAGGAGAAAAACTAAATTACTTACATGACCAGGGTGCTAACATATTCATAATTGGCATATTCTGTCTTAATGACTTTGCTTTGCCGACACTGTCAGTCTTAGGGAAACTCTTTCTAATAACTCTTAAAGACTATTCTCCTATAGTTTGCTCTCTTACTGCCTCTATGATTTCCTTCTTCCAATGTCATGGTACTTCGGGTTTAACTTATACTTTATTGGGATCTATCACGCATTCAGTGTATTTAAACTATTACCCACTCGCTAGTGTTAATCTGAATAAGGAAATCAAATCGTACCTCTACTAGCTCAGCTGAAATTGATAATTCACTGTATTTACTCAAAACTTACTATTCTTCTACTAACCACTCGCTAGCATCATATTCTCTTATTCTGTTCTGAATAACTAAAGTGAAATAAAATGTTATTTCCTACTTGCCTAATTATTCAACCCTATTCTACGGTCGTATACTATATCTTCTTAATTAAATACATGGATCACACTTGGAGAAATTACGTCTCTCTCATACAAAAGATCAAAATACCTAACCCCGAACTTTCTATACACTTCAACATTATATCAGGATATACATATCCGGAGTAAAGACTTAATTACATAACTTAAGTGGGAACTGCCACACCTTCTTATCTCTTAATAATATGTACTCCTCATAGTAACATACTACCATCATACTCGTTGGTACCGACCTAACTAAACTTAAACAAACTAAAACTATTCTCAGAAATTTAATATCATCTGCTTATGTTTCCCATGTCGTATATCATCTCATTTTTATCCATGTGTTCGGATTGTACAAAAAAATATACTTCCTCTGAAAAATCATAACGCTTAAGAATCATAGGTAATTTTCCCTTAGTCACCTTTCTACTTAAAATCATGGTAATCAATTTATTTCCATTGTGGCTAAAATCATAACATATTGCCGTGTGGGGTCTTATATTACTGTTATCATCTTCATACTTGTGGAGATATCTAGGGATTCCTCTTAGTCTTGATGACCTGCTAAAGCATAGAAGCGGTTCTGATGGCGGCCTATATTACCAGACTTAGCTTCATTATGCCTGCTTTTGGTTTTAGAATTACGAGTGGCTACTGAATTTGTGGACTGAGTAATATTACCTCCGGTACCAGGTTCCTTTAGATAGTGACCCTGCTTGTCACACCCAAAACACATATATATGCTTTAATGACACACCCATTGGTGCCTCTTATAACACTTGTTGCACATAGGATTCTGAAAATCATTGTGGTCTATACTGGCTTGTGGCTGAGAGCCGGGTGCTCTGAAACTCTATTTCTGACTAAACTGACCTTTTTGATCATATTTAGACCTCGAGACTGGTGCACTAGCTGCATATAGAGTAGGTCTTGATGACCTCCTATAGAAAACTATTTGCCTCTACCTCCCTGAGATCCTCCATGATTTACGTTTCCTGCAAACTTAACTCCTTTTCTAATTTATCAGTCATTCTCTTTCTGCAATCTCTCATTCTCATTTCCCAAGTACATCATTATAATTCAACTTCCAAATACATTATACAACACCCCTTCTCGGGCGACATGCACTTTATTCCACTTTTAATATCACCTCCAGTCTAATTCATTACTAGTAAATACTTCACAATTTACCCCTATGGATAATCATCCTTAATTGGACCCTGAATTCCCTGCTCATTGGTTGTGTATTTGAAACGTACGTAATTTGGTAGGAAGATAAGGATACTTATTACTCTAAGATTCATGTCGCGATCTAGAATAGATAGAAGTGAGACAATCCTGAATGTCTTGGTAGTCAACAATTTATATGTGTGGTTGACACACATATATAAAGGAAACTCCACTAGATACGGCTTCATAGACTCCCTAGGACACTTGAACCTAATGCTCAGATACCAAGATTTTTCACGCCTCGAACCATGGATTGGGTGTAACACAACACTCAGTGCATGACTGCATATGACCGAGTGAATCAACTGGCTAGCTAAATCAACATGTGATATCAAAATATACTGAAAAAAGAATTAAACTAACACATGCTGATGAGCTAAAATTCTGACTAAATAATCATTAAGTGTGGAAAATACTGAATAAGTCTAAATGGAGTAAATGTGTCAACACGACAAACATAAAAAACTGATGACCTCTGTCTAACTACTACTCTAGTCTATTAAGCATTTGAAGAGTATTGAGATGTTAACTGTTTCCTGGGAAAACACCCCCGACATACATGTCTGTCTGTAGTAAGCTATAAACTCTGAAAAATAAATGATAAGACCACGAAAGACTGGGACTCACCAACTCAGCTGATACCAGATATCCTAGCGTGCAGATGCATCATCCTGAAAGTCATTACCACCGTGAAGTGCAGGCCCTGAGCAAAAGGGAAGTTAGTACATTTGAAGACCACTAGTATGTAAAACCAACTGAAAGAAAGAACTATAAGCATGGTGCTCGGGAAAGGGCAACCCAAATCAATAAATATGTCTGTATGAATAAATTGAAGCTTAAACTATAACTGAAGTTGAAATTAAAATTGAAACTGAACATAAGTACTCTTTATCCTGAATAAAGAACCACATGTTTAACTGAATTAACTACGACCTTGGGCCCAAAGATGTATAAAGTATAAACTACGGCCTCGGGCCCAAATACAGGTGTTCAACATTCAGGATTATAAATTAAGGAACTAGGAATCATACCGTAATACATGATACTGAACTACTGAATCATACTGAATTACATAATACTAGAATACTGAATAATACTGAGTTGAGACATGTATTCATGAATTGATTATGGAGTGTAAAGCATTGAGTGACCATAATATACTGAGTTTTCATGACTAAGACTCATGGGTATCGAACACGAGTCAATACTGATTACGTACTGAGTTCACAACATTCAAAATGACCATTATGAATGAATTATGAAACTATGTCATCTAGAGAATAGAAGTTCTATAACTATTCTTGGAACTAAGGCATAACGACTTTCGGAGGCAATTCATAACAGTCATAAAGAATGAGGCATAGGGAGAATCATAAACATTCCCAAACATAGAGAGTTAGCCTCACATACCTTAATTTCATGCACTTGAGCATAAAAGAATGTTCGTCAATCTGTTCAACTTTAATCTAAAATAATATGAGTCAAAGGGATTCCATATTAGCAACAATACTCATCTTTTGGCCTTCTAGGCATTTTATCAAACACTTGGTGGACATAAAGCTCCACAATCCTTATTAATGGTGTTTATACACCCAACAACCCATTCTCATGTTCCTAGATGATAACAGCATCTCATAATACTACGATTGTCATCATTCCTCTTCACCCATAGGATATTCAACGCCCTTAATCAATAATCAACAATCAACAACACAAACCTATAAATGTTCATAATTTTCTACCAAACTAATCAACTCATAAATCATGAACTTATAATATATAAAAACCCATACAACACTATAATAAATTAAAGGATGAAGGTATTACCTTTTTGACGTTCAATTCTCTTGAATTTGGATTCTAGGGTTTCTTAGTCTAGAACCAAGTCTCAATTGATTATCTATGAGTTTCAAGTGTTTAATCATGTTAGTAAGGTATTGGGGAATTGGAATCACCTTAGAATCTTCATTAGGACTTACCTTGAAGTGTTTTATAGGCTTGGGACGAGTTTTATCTCCTTCTAGGTTGTTTTTCGTGTTTGGGGGAAGTTGGGGAATAAACCCCAACCTTAAATATAAAATAAAATGCAAAAATTTAAAAATCCCAACTCTCGCAGCACCCTCGCATCGTAGAGGTGCCGCACAAGGGCAAAAATATAGCAGTGAGGGTGTCACGACACTGCCTTCAGTAGAACGGGCATAACTCTTTGTACGGAGCTTCGTATGATCTGAGCGACCGACCATTTAAAGGTATTGCAAATATCTACAACTTTAATGTTTTACATTTTCCCAAATTCTCAATGGCGTTTCCCGAAATCTAGCTATAAGGCAGACCTACCATAAACTTTGCCGATTCAATCAAATCTTAAGCACCTCACTATTCGCCATTTTGCGACGATCATATCTCCTTGCTCTGATCTCCAATTGGCCAGATCTTTATATGGATGGAAATGTATTTCTATGTATTACAACTTTCATTAAGGAATCATTTATAGATTCCCATTTAATCTTGGGGTTAAGGTTACTCGAAGTATGTCCCTGCTTTCACAAAACGTGAAACCTCCTCAATTTTGATTTATTTCCTTAGAACGAGTTAGGAACTAGTATGGAGACCTGACACGTTACATCTTAATTAGTGTCAAATTTGGTCTTAATTTAATGCTTTTGACCTAATTAGGCTCTATTTGAAATTGTCCGTTCATTTCTCAATTTATAAAATAACCACATATGAAAAATGTGGCCATAAGCTATTTTGAAATTTAAAAGAAAATCATGGGGCCTTTCTTTAAAATTCAATTTCAGTCAAACCCTGGCCAAAAGAGGCCCATACCCGACCCACTCTTCCTATTTATGCATAATTCAGTCAAAATGCCTTATTTGTTTGCCCCAATTTGCAAAGAACCCTAGAGAGGTTCTCTCTCTTCTCGTCCTTTTCAACAATGCCAATAATGGCAAAGCTTCAGACGCGTGCCTTGGGTTTTAGAATTGTCGAGCCATTTTTGGCAAGAGTAATTAATTCTCTTGCCCAGTACCACCCACACGCCACCAAACCCTCATACACTCGAGCAGGTGAGGTCGCCCCTCTTCGGTACTTTTTTTGCAAGCATTTAATATTTCTTGTGCAATTTCAGTTTGAATTCGACATTCTCATTGTTTGAGAACAAAATGGAAGGAGTTTTTCCTCCCATTCATGTTCTCCCACACCGATTTGAAGTGCTCTGTTAGGGTTTCAATTTCCCTTATAAATAGAGACCCCTATCCTTCAATTCAATGGTCTGAGACTTGATTCTGAGGCATTCATATTTTTTAGAGCCCTAATTGAGTTAAATTTGATTAATTTCTCTTAAGTTGGGATACAAACCATTTTTGGGGAACCCAGATCTAGCCTAATTTGTCTTTCTAGTTTTAAAACCTTTCTATTTATTGTGTATTTGCGAGCTATCGAGGTTTCGGAGTGAAGAACAAGCCCACTATCGACTTTTAGATTGCCTTCATACAAGGTAAACCTATTTCCTTTTAATTTTCTATCTATTTTAAGTATGTAATATTTGATTATGTGTTATATGAAAAATTAAGCATGTATTAGCTAATATTAATAACTGTTTGATGTTTGTTATTGTAACTATTAGCATGATCAGCTAGATGAAATGTTCATCATGTTGATTTAGGATTAGTTAATCATGTCTAGATTGCTTTGAACTAAAAAAAACTAAAATATTAATGGCTCAACCATGTGTGGACTGTTGTAGCTGCTTAATGTTGACTTAATCATGTATGAGTTATTAGGATAGTTTATGGTGTTAATTTGAAGCTATGAGTGAACTATTGATGATGTGTTGTTTGATATAACTATGTGATTATTAGGCCCTTCTTGCATCCTCCTAGGCTATATGATATTTGATAAACGGATTTTAAGAATGAAACATGGTTTAAGGGCGATTTATTTGTGGTAGTATGGTACCTAGAGTAGATGTTTGACCTATTTTTCTTTCACCATGATTAAAATAGATTGATGTATCCCTTTGTATGTCTCTGCTTATGGAGCATGTTAGGTTTCACATCTCTGTTACTCTAAATAACTTGATTTGGATGCTTAGTTAAAAGTGAATACACTTCCCCTATTTATGCAAGTCTCTCCCATGTCTGAAACTATATGTTTAGGATTAGTTAGCTTACACACATGCCAAACCCCCTAAGTGTCTTGGTTAAAGGGCATAAGGCTATTTGCTAGGAACTGGTAATTGGTTAAGTCGTCCTAATCCTGTAGTTGTTATGACAACCTGTGCTTTGTAATATACACATGTCTTCTATGCCTCAAATCTAAAGTTATAAAGGTATTCAAGAGTTGTAGGGCCTCAATATGGTGTATAATTCCTGATGTGTTCTTCCTTATCCTTTTTATTTATTTGGTTATGATATACATTGGATATATAGCTTGCATACTAAGTGTATATCGCATATCATACATGTATAGCCCTTATATTCCATTTGTACCAATGCACTATGAATGATCTTGGGCCTAGCCCTTCCATGCTTCTTCTTCATTGTCCCCTTCTTGGTCACAATTTGGGCTAGGCACAGCTTTGTGATTTGGCCTTTTTCTGTTTTCTTCATGTTTAAAGATTAGTCAATGGGTCTGCCTTATATGTTCTACTATTGCTTCGTACATCGTGTTTGTTAGGTTGATTTGCTTACTTTGTTTAACTTATCCCTAAAGCATGATTATCACTTGTGTGTTTGTTAATTCATGTGATAAGTTTTGGGTACGTCTATCTGGTCCTCTCCTTTTCCCTTCTTCTTTGCATCTGCCGAACTTTAATGAGATGGGCCCTTACTGGGCCCATAATTTCCTTCAGCTAAGCTTCAGTATGCACGAACATTGCACATTCAGTTAATTAGGTTGAGGCCCAGTTGACAAACATTCTTGATCGAGTCCGCGTAAGGGAAGCTAATATTTGCATGATGTCCCAGCTACGAGTAAAAATAACCAATTGGTAGGATTTGGTAGGCCCACCAGCCTGAACTCCCTCATTTTTTATATGATATTGTATGTGTATGTATATCTATATAATGAAAATACTTTTACATTATTGGAAATTTTATTATGGTTAAAACTTAGGATAGGCAAACGATAGGTAGATCGTTTAGTTAGGTCGCCAAAATTGGACTTCAAAATACTCGTATATAATCTGGTCTTAAAAGGAAAATATGAACTATTTTGGGGTATCCGAATTGAGAATGAGGAACTGGTTTTCAAATTAAAGGTTTAGACTTATTTTGGAAAGTCTTCTTTTAACTTGGGCTTCAGATTTAAAGGGACCCAGAATCGGGCTTGAGTGATTGAAATATGACTAAAATTCACATTTTAAAGTTGAATTCACGGGCTAAGCCCAAATAAATTTTGTTGGACATTGAAACCGATATTGGACTTGAATCAAGTTAAGGTGGTGGACTTGTGAAATATGACTTGACTTTGGGAAGATATAGCATGCAAAAGAGAACATAAAAGAAATCATTTTTATACTTCTCTTTTCAAAACCAAACTTGTTATTCCAAATGAGTTATACTATTTTCAAACGATTTTTAAAGATGCAAGTGCAATATTGTTGGACGAAATGTAGAGTTCTACTCAAATTCATATTTGGGTGTTCCTAGTATGAAAATAAATTGATCCCGTGCATACTATTTTGGCGGAAGCCTAACTCCTTATTTTTTGAACAAAACTTTGAGTTTCGAATAAATGAATGACAATTATTTTTCGGATATTCAAACACTTTGAGCAATTTGAATCATTTTAAGCATGATATAGAACTCGTAGGTCAACCGTATTCTACGGATCCTTAATACTGGAGTGTCTAACACCTTCCCCGGGGGATCAGCAAAACCCTTACCTCCACTCTGGTTTAGATAGGATTTTTCAATTAATTTAATTAAACCCTTTCACATTGGTTTTCCTAATTTACTTATAAATTAGGTGGCGACTCTAAAAATATTATCTGACTTAGAGTGCCATCCAAATTCATAGTAGCTTTTATGCATTTACCTGAATAAAAGTGAACTGTAACAGATGGCTACTCCGTTGGGGAATAAACCTAGGTTCTAACCATAAGAGTTCTAATACAACATGCTTTTAAAAATGATAAATTCTTATGTTCTTAAATACCACATTTGTAACTATCATTCATGCATTCATCTTCCGCCAAATGACACGCACACACACTTGCATCAGTGCCCAAAGATGGGTATGCGGATTTCGCAACAATTCTCCAGTATAAAACCAAAAACTATTTATTGGAGTAGGTTCAAGAAGTAGTTGGTACGCGGTCATTCCAACAATAGACAGTGGTTCACCTTGGGTTGTCCGCTCGAGTTCCTAAGTCATTTGCTAAACCACTTTAGTATAACTAGGATAGAGCGAAGCCAAATCCCTTTGAATTAGCGCATGTTGACCTAGATAGGTTCGGGTATCTTAGACCTACATGGACCTAGTAGGCTGACTCCCTTGTGTCTTGACGGTCTATGACTCGATGGCATCGCATCTAACTACTTGCTATGTGGAAGCATTTAAATGTGCCTTATGTGATGAACCATTGCTCTTGGGGGGGGGGGGGGGGATTAACCGTGATCTATTTTGTAGGTGCATACAAATCTAAAATTGGACATGGTTATTGATGCACCCAAGATGCTAGAAATTTGGTAGTCGTGGATAAGTGTCCCACAACAAAAACAAGTAACGAACTATCCAGGACACCTACCCTCCCTCATGACCATAAAAGGAAATAGTGACCTCCTAGAAGTCCTTATCGGGTATTGGGATAATGAAAGAATGGTCTTTAGGTTCGGCGACATCGAGATAACCCCGACCTTGGAAAAATCTGAGAATGCATAGACAGAGTAGGAACTTGTATGAGGCGGAGGAAGAAACCCGACCACAACCTTATATTACCAAAAAAGTCGACTCCCGGTGAGATCCTTTAGATATTGTCCTTTGCTAGCGTCGATTAGATATTCGGCATGACCATAGCCTTTAGGGACCTCCATAGCCGATTTAGGTCTAGACAAGGTTATAAAGCGCACTCCATAGAGTTTCACTCATTTCCCTCTTGGAAAGCTACCCAACCCATAGCCTTCACCATATGTCTTCTAGGAACCATGATATTTCCCAAAGACCGTTTCCAAGCCATAGATACCCGGGTCACCTTTGTCACCCATGCTATCTTTCGGAAGAAACTAAATACTATGACCTAGTCCTAGTCATCCTGTCCGACATTTATCAAGCCTTAGGACAATGCTGAAACCTACATAGGTACTTCCAAGGTTGTAACCTTTTAGTCCAATGGTGGATTGTTAAGCACCTCCACAAAACTGAGGTTCCATCATACTGGGACCCCGAGCGTAGAGAAGACGACCTAAAACTCATTTACCTAAATTATGAGATCCAATCCAAATAGGGGTGAGTTTTTATCTTTTCTAGGTTCTGAGAGGATAGTATCTAGTGGAGATTTCCCGACTTCATATCCGAGAACATAGTTGTGAGAGGTAGAAAATGCCTTTATTGCAACTTATGGGGATATGGGGAATCCGACCATACGCACCTCTTAGGGTGCTAAGATAGTTCGGAGGAAACTGATAATCCCCTAAATAGAAAATATGGGGGAATATGTGGTTGACTATAAAGGTGACAAGAACGGAGGGGTTGTCGAGATCATCCGAGAGTGAAATTTTCAAATCATGTGGGGTCCAGAGACCCTATCCATGAACCTCTCTGCTCAGGTCGTGATGAGGACTACATAAACTAGTTAAGAGCACACTTGCAAGGTACCCTCCCACCGGGGTCCAACCTCTATAAGTCCAGACTGGATCGGGATTCAAAGGCCAAGATCACAACCCGCTGCATTCAAAGACAAGCAAATGATCGAGATGCCCGATACTTAGAGAAGATGGAGCATGACCAAATCGTCATAGTCAGCTTGATGGATGAGCTAGATTTCACTCCCGAGTGTCTAGAAAACTATGGGATGCCACAAGGGCCTTTCCATACATCATCTCTAAGATGGTGGGCGATTTCCCTCAAAATCCGTGGTTCGAAGTTCATAGTTGCACTGATGGAGGTGCAAAACATTGAGGTCTTCGATTGGATAAAAGCTGCAGAATTGACACATACTAGCTCACTCGTCCTCCCGACTTGTGCACCTCTCATTGTTCACAAAAGGTGCCTATATCACAGAAGCCAGCATGGCCATGACACCAATAAATGCATGGCCTTCAAGAGAAGGGTTGTCAAACTAATTGACGAGAAGGTCATTCATAACTTTTGCGGGCCACACTCCCTACTGTTCTATGACTCTATTATGCCTGAAGGAATCACCATAGATACACGGCTTTGGCGTTACGACTTTACAACTTTCGAATATTCGTATGCAAGCATCTTCTCACTCTTGGTTTGCACCGTCAAGGTTCGCCCACTCAACTTCCTGGAGACTCTCTGCTAGCACTTTGAGGATGAAGATCTACTTGAACCATTCAGGAGCTCCTCACCACATTGAGGAATGTGACACCATCAAGTTTGAGTTAGTGCATTTAGTCAACACCGGTCAGATTTGTCTTGTGATACAAGGCCGTTTTTAGAAAAGCCATCGGAAAATGCGCGACTGTGAGGACGATGACATGTCATGGCTTTGAGGAGAAGTCATCTTTTGGGTAGTTTAGGTGTCCCCTTTCATTCTTTCAATCAAAATTTATCCACATCCCCTATTTTTGTAAATGAAACCACGTCTGACCTGATATCCTGAGGAGGGATATGTGGGAAGCCCATATCGGGCTTGGTCAGGGTAAGATTCAGTTAGAATAAATTAGTATATAGTTTCTATATAACCCGAACTACAGAAGGGTCTGATATCCAAAGGAGGGATACATAGGTAGTCTATTTAAGACCCGGCCCCTATATTATATAAATTATAATCCCCCTATTTATAGGATAGTTTATGGTTCAACGACGTTGTGGTGGCAAATCAACCACAAACCTTCAAACCGAAGCCCTAAAAACCAAAAATTGGCCAAAATGACCAAAATACCCCAGAATGAAAAAATCAGTCCTGAGTTCGGATCAAATGCATGAGTCTATGTGCCTTATGTGCAACCTATGTGTGATATCTTGTATTTATTATTTCCAACTAACGCACTAATGTCGTTTTCTTTTGAGTTGTTTTCTTATAGAAAAGGGTCAATCTGTTGAGTCACACTGACATACTTCACCAGATATAAGGCCGCAACAACAATGACTGATACTCCCGAGGAAGCACAAAACAAGAATGCTCTAATTGAGAACGTTATGCCTCAGGATCTCCAAAATGCCTCACACACCGAGGACATAATCAGCATGTTATTCAAGAAGTTAGTAGACCTGAAAGAGCAGATAGTAAGAAATGAAGTTATTAGCGTTGCCAGAGTGGCAAATGCTGCTGAGGCAAGAAGGCCTCTACCACTTTTTCATCTCTGAACTCACCTGTCACCGAACACTTCCCAAACACTCATGCTGGTACTTTATACCAGACCCCTGCCTCCAGTAAATGCCACCCATATAGCTGAGACTTCCCACCTACTTTTCAGGCTCCACCGGCTTATGCTAATTCTAGCATTCACCAAAACACTACTACCCATACTGCACCCAAAGCTGCGAGCACTCCCAAAAGTCACCCCGCACACCCCCACTATATCTTTTCATACTCCAATCACTCCCATCAACTATTCGCCAGAATTTGATAACTATGAAGAGATGAAAAAGGCATGGAGGTCCGAGCAGAACCGAAGCGACAAAGAGCTGGAATAAAAATGATGGATATGTTCAGAAATCTAACAAGAGCTCTGTAAAAGAAATAGGACTAAAATACGATGATTCGTGCATGTATCTAGACTTGGATTTGCCAGAGGGCTTCAAAGTTCCCAAATTTGAATTATTCAATGGTATATGAAACCCCAAAGCTCATATGAGAGCTTATTGCGACCAACTGGTCAGTGCCAAAGGAAATGAGGCACTGATAATGAGACTCTTCAGCCGAAGACTTAAAGGCAAAGCATCTGAGTTGTTTAAAGCATAAGATAGTCATCGCTAGGACTCGTGGGAAGAAATGGTAAAGGCCTTCATGGATAGATTCCGCTTCAATGTGGAAAATGTGCCTAATCACTACTCTTTTGATAAAATAAAAAAAAAGTCAATAGAAACCTACCTCGAATATGCAAGTAGGTGGAGGGCCGAAGTCGCCCGGGTACAGCCTCCCATGAGCGAGAAAGAACTGGTTTCAGCTTTCATCAAATCTCAGGAGTTGGACTGCTATGACTAAATGTTGGCTATTGTCGGGAGGCCATTGTCCGATTTAGTCAGGATGGAAGATGCGATAGAAGATGTGCTCAAAACTGGGAAAATCATCAGCATTATCAACAAAGCTGGCACAACAAGCTCCACCGGAGACACAAGGAAGGAAAAAGAGGATGTGGCAACCGTCTGTCACACCTCCAGCCCGTGGAGTCATAGAATGGAAGGATCACAGTCATCCTTCGATGTATACAAATCTCCTACTCCGAGCAACTACATGTCGTCATTCTACAGCCATGTGCTAGTGTATTACGTACAACCAAACTACCAAGCTCCACCACCGAACTACAAAACACACATACCCACCTACCAAGCTCCATCTCCAAATTATTATGTTCATGCACCCGCGTATCAGGCGCCTCAAAATAAGAAAAACCACCATAATCAGCCACCTCCGGCTATATATGGCTTGCTACGTCCAAACTTTGAGAGAAAACCTCCCTGAATGTTCACTCTACTCCCAGAAATAAGAAAAAGTCTATTCGCCAAATTAAATGCCACTGGTATCATCAAAACCTGCTAACCTAGGAAGTCGCTTTTTCAGAGCCGGCTAAACTTGTGCTTACTATTCCAGGGGGAATTGGCACACACCAGAAGATTACATTAATCTAAATCATAAGTTGCAAGATTTGATTGACAAACATGATATTATCTTAGAGGCCACAGCGCCGAATGTGAATACAAATCCACTCCCAAATCATGGGACCAATCATAACCACATGATAGAAAAGGAAAAATACTGGGTTATATGCCAACCATCGGCCTGAGAGGGTATTGAAAGCTTAGAGCTCACAGTCTCCTCACTCACGCTGCAAGAGTGTCCTAACTTCAAGTTACTGATCCCAGCTCCAAAGAAACCGTATGTGATCCAGGTGCCACAAGTGGTCATTCTGGGTCCAAACAAAGATCTCGCGGCCGTAGCCCAAGGTATGACAAGATCGAGAAGATGCTACACTCCTTCAAAATTGGTGCAAGGAGTGCTTTGTAAAGAAACCAATCAAAGGAGACCCATCAGCGATGGGAAATGCAAGGCCTTTTGGCGCAAGATGTAGCTAAAAGAGTACTCTATTGTTCAACACTCGCAGAAAATACCGGCCAGAATATTGGTGATGTCAGTGTTTCTGAGCTCTTCATAACATCGTCAGTCCCTAATGAAGGTGCTAGTTGAAGTCCATGCCTCAGCAAGGACAAGTAGTGAAATATTAGCTAACACATCGTTAGAGCACATCAAATTTCATTCACTACTGACGAGCTGCCAAGAGAAGGATGGCCCACAACAAGGCTCTCTATATCACCATTAAATATAGAGGCAAGGTTATCTCTCGAGTACCTGTCGATAATGGGGCTAGACTTAATATATGCCCCGATTCCATATTGAAGCAATTAGGCTATGACATTGGAAAAATATGCCAGAGTTATACCAATGTAAGAGCCTTTGATAGGGTACATCATGATCTCGTAGGGGAGGTGGACCTCAATAAACAAATGAGGCCCACCGAGTTCACCACTAAACTTCAAGTTATGAACATCAGCGCCAACTATGATCTGTTACTGGGAAGACCATGGATACATATGGCCAGAGCTATGCCATCATCTCTCCACCATTCACTAATGTTCGTCTGCGAAGACCACGAGGTTGCAATCCAAGGAGAGAGTAGCATTCACAACTATCTCAATAACTCTGCTCCTATAATAGAAGCAGTCTTAACAGATACAGACTTCTATGTAATGGAACTTGTGGGATCTTCCCACCGAGGGGACGATGAAGGAATCCCAATGACACCAGTTTACAAGATGATTGCCGCAACCATGCTCCAGAATAGGTTCAAACCTGATAGAGGTCTAGGACAAGAACTACAAGGCATTCGAGAACCAATGTCAGTTTTGAGTAATGAATATCACTTCGGCATTTATTACATACCAAGCTCTAAAGAAGCCAGTCGCAAATTCACTTTAGAAATGCCACAGAAGAATACGCACACAAGTCGCTCTATACAAACGTACATACGTACAGCGTTCTAATAACGTGTCACAAGAAATCCATTTTTATTCCAACCAAAGAACGGCTCATATTATTCAGTCATTGTATAAGGTCAGACTAAGATTAATTTATGACGATTATATTAATCATATACGTAGAAAAATACTACTAGATGTACGCCATTTCCCCTGGCAGATTAAATAAACATTTATTTATTCCGTTTCCTAAAACCCTACTTCCATGCCTTAATTCTCTTTGGTACCCCGTATATTTTGTCACTTTCTACACGAGTCAGGATTTTCAGCCCATTAATGCAAAATAAAAGTGTCAGAGACCAGAATTTCCAATCAACCTTCATGCAAATTATCATCTTTCGACCACACGAGCAAAAGTTCATGTGGAAATTAAATCCACAACGCTGAACCACTTTTCTTCCTCCGCCTGAAACTTTGTTCAGTTTGTAACTCTATTCTAATTCTGCTTTTATTCTAAAACAACATACAGCGACGCAGATTGCCGGATAACTATTCAAAATTTAAAATTAATAAACTATCATAATTTTCTATGTGATGATAAGGGTAGCATAATACAAACAAGATCAACAGCTATCCCGCCACAGGACACCGAAAAATAAGGCAGGGCATATCATCAGAGCTACTATTCTTATATTTGTCCTTTTGATTGTTTGTGCTTCTATTTTTCAATTCATCCTTCAAGCAAGACCTGCACCAAATGAACAATCGTAACAACAAAAAAACCCTAAATGGCCAAATGTTCAACCAACATGGCAAAGGGCGAGCTTAAACAAGCAAATATGTATTTAAACTAAAATCAACAGAAACAAATTGCATACCCATTGTCAGCGTCTAGTTCTAGGCTTGCAGCGAAACTCAGCTAAGAGAGCTATATGATCAGAGGACCACTCTGCAGAAGGAAGTGCTGTGTCTTTTCTCAAGCTTTCCTCATCCAAGAGCTCCAACAACGATTCGACAGTTAAAGAGTCGGCTGAAAGCACATATCAACCATCACGCATATCAGTCTAAGCACAAAATTCTATAGCTAGGTAGTTAATAGAATTATGACCGCACGCTGAAAACGTATAATGGAACAGAAATCATAAATGTAAAATATCTTAAGACAACCATGCAATTATACCAGAGTAGAATATATAATCAGGAGTCTCAATAAAATCTCTGGTGCAGTTTGTAAACAAGGGTTCATTGGTACTAGGATCCATCCTCCTCCGTTGCTGCTCTAGTCCAAGGACCACAGGCATTCGGGCGAAAGATGAGTAAGCACTTACCTATATAGAAATATACCAATATAAACAAAATGTGAATTGTATAGTCACGGAGCTTATTTAGTCTTCTCAACGATGGAGTCTAGTACAAAAATGTATGTGTTCAGTCTGCTCTCAGAAAGGGTAGGGACATGGGGAAGCAAAAATATCTACTTTGAAAGACAATGGGTGACGGCTTTCTAAAGTTACTGAAGTGATACCAATGGCAGTTGATGCATTAACTTTGTGGCTGGACGCAAAATACCAAGAGGGTCCACTGCTAAATCTGGATGCATTGGGTCAATTTTCCCCATTGCAAGAAGTGCATGAGGAGCACTGCATTGGCAAGAGCTTTTATCAGTAATGTTACTGTTCAAGCCTGATTTTTACATAAAATGAGGAAGGAATAGAGGTGCAACTCTTAATTATGTCAATAAGAGAACATGCAATTAGAAATCAAGAAAGACACGGACCTTCCAGGTACTGAATTAAAATCACCACAGACCAGCATTGGAATGTCAGCACTAGCAGCAATTTTCTCTAGTCCTTTTAAAAGCGTGTGAACCTAAATGTAAACAAATTGCCAATTAAGTTTCGGGACTGAAAGATAGAATGAACAATTTAATTTGTTATCCAATAGTAACCTGCCAAAGTTTAACATCCTTCAACTCTTGAGGAACATTTACATGTGTGTTAGCCTGCATTCAGAATGAAGGAATGTTTTCAGAAGGTGCGTTAGCAGAAGAATCTTCTCACCAATATTTAAGTGGGTTCCAGTAGAGAACAATTCATAAGATAAACTTTTGGCTGCTCCAACTTTCACAATAGCATGCCAGAGACTGCTTATTAAGCACAAATGCAAAAACTTGTAATGAAGAAATGTTTTCGGCAGATCAATTGTGTTCATGTTAACCACAGCATGGTAAAATTCTAATTTTTTTTTTAATAAAAAAACTAATTTTCCATAAAACTAACATCCTTAGAAGAACAAAGATTGAAGCCTTATTATTTTCTCCAGGCATATGAGTTAAATTACCAATATGATCCCATGGTAATTCATCAATGATACCATATTCACATCAAACAATACGTCATGTATAGTATAAAAATGGGAACACAAGTAAAAAGGGCAGGTGGTCCAACATTACACCTTGTAATGTAGAGGAGAGGAGCACGAGTGTGATATGGCTTTGTTGTGCAGCTTATTGCAACATGTGGTCCACATTAACCAGGACTGTGTCATTAATTAGGAATGGACAAGTTTGGAAATATGCTCAAAATTGCCTATTGGCAGGGAAGAGATTTGACATTTCAAAGCATCTTGCCGTCAGTTACTAAATTCATATCTGCTATCACTCTCACCAATGCCCCAGATGCAAAAAAAAATGGAAAAAGAAAAGGACAATTGTGTGTATGTGTGTGTGTTGAGAGGGAGAGAGAAAGAGACAGCATAATTCCATTTCTACCATGTGGTCTGAACCAGAGGGAGGAGTAAATTTTTAAGCAAGCTATGCAGGAGATAGCGTACTTTCTGGGGTTGTTCCTAAATTAGCAGTTTTTGTTGAAGATCATTCTTGCTTTTCCCAATAGAATTAATTGGCTGGCGATCATTCTTTCTTAACTTGCATTATTTCCAAAACTGTTGTACTTCTCTCTTGGAGGCTATGGTAAAAAACAAATTAAGAAAAAACTAGCAATCACGGTCGACACCGTTTATTTAAATTTTGTAAAAGAGTTGATGAGCAAAGAACATTTGTTGGGAAAGAAGTAAACAGTCGTTGGGACAAGTAATGGGGGTAAGATTATAAAGGAAATAAACACTGATTCAACAGAAATATCCTTTGAAATAATCATATTTTCTGGCTAGACTGATTATACTACCAATACCAAAAGAAAATGTTCCAGGCCTCACAATTGAGTCCAGAGTTGTCTTACTACCCCTCATCTATTAGTCTAGATATTTTGTATTTCAACTATTCTTTCTTTTAAAGATGGAGATTTGTTTTTAATTCTAGAAGATAAAGAATTGGATATTGGGCTTAACTCAACCCAAAAGCTAGCTCATGAGGGAAGGATTGCCCAAGACCATATAAGAAGACCAAGGACCCCTTGTCCCACTGATGTGGGACTCCAACACTATAGACCGGGATTCTTTCAAATAGGTCAAACTGTTATCACTTTAGAAACCTAAGAGTATGATGAACCAAGGACACAAATCTACAATAGTTGAAGGGTCTTCAACTCTGTCAACCACGACCTATAATGAAGATGACTATCATTCAAAACCTATAAAGATGCAGGCAGCAAAAGGACATGCCATATTGCAAAATAGTGCTTCACTCGAGAGGAAAACATGAGACCTACAGCAGATCATAAACATTAAAACGTGAAACCTTCTGCAGATCATAAACATTCAACACGAAACCCCCTGCAGATCATAAACATTCTTTAACCTAAAATACCTACACTGAAGCAAATATAAGCACTAGGTGAACTACCTTCATTTATATGACTTGTACCCATTTATAGACCCTACGGATAATATTTCCAGGTCAGATGCAAAAATATCCACTATTAAGATCTGTTTTGACAATTTTATTTGTCATTCTGGAAATTTCAAGTCTTCTGACGAGCTAAATTCGTAAATGCAGTTTCTTTAAGCTTAATATAGATGACACAGCAAGATGCTCAACAGTAAGAAAAATGAACAAGGCAATGATAATCATACAAAAAATGGAATGTCGAAAGCACAGGCAACTTGAAATAATAGTTAAATGGTTGCTGCACAACACTGTAAGAGCTGAGTTTATTTCACAGATAACAGTACCGAACAGAATACAGAAGTTAACTCTAAAAGGAAAAGTGAAAGGAGCACCAGGTTCCTTACCACACAAACAAGTTGACGCTTCCCAGGGTTGTCAACCCCCTGGTTATTGAACTTTGCTTCCAGAACCACAATAAGTGCAACATTATCCTGTCAAGCACACACTAGTGAGATATAAGCCCAGTCCTTAACGAAATTCTTCATAAGCCAACGAGGAACCACTTGACAAATTTGGCAAGATACCTTAACCAAACGACTTAGTGCGGTCTTCTTTTGGGCACTGGGAACTAAGGCTTCAGTCAAAGATTGAGCAGCTTTGTTGAACTCAACCTGCAACAAGCGCATGCGAAGATTCTGGTTACAATCTGTGTTATAAATAAAGCCTTCTCAGGAACACACAATGCTTCCGAACCTCATATTTTTTAACATGTGCAAATCTATCTCGACGGAAAAATGTGGCACAACCATCAACGGTATTTATATTCCCACTGAACACCTGCATACAGAAAAAGTGTGTGATTAGAAATCAAAAACTTTCGAATGAAAACACATACTAAGCACCACGAACCTCAGCTGTTTTTCTTTTGAACATAGCTTGATAACTATGTTTGTCCAGCTCAGGAGCAAAGAATTCCTCAAAGTGATCACTCTGAACCTGAAAATGGAAGCATACAGCACTTAGATACGGGTATTTATAATTCCATAGGCAATTCACAAGCTCATTTAACATGACAATCATACTGGAGGTAAGCATACACGTGAAGAGAAAAAATCCTTTAAGCTAACGAAGCTGATTATGCAGGCATCAAATTCACTAATTCAGGAAGAAAACATATTTATTTGACCTAAGGAAAGAAATAACAGCATATTTCAGGAAAAAAAATCAGTAGCATGGTTTTAATCAAGCACTGGAGCCACTGTAACCCTTTCAGGAATTGCAAAGAAGTTAAAATACACTCTTAAAAAGGTCTCTCTTCAAAATTGCAATATAGAAGCAAGAAACGACCCTCCTGAGTACCATGAAAAGATTTTCAACCTACTGGTCTATCATAGTTAACTGGAATTCAATATATTCAACAAGATCACCCAAATAATACATATTATAATTTTAGCTGATGTCATAGGGTACCTCTTGAAGGCAAACAATGTCTGCACGGTAGCCAACTATTTCACGCAATAGATTTTGTCTCCGGTAAGTCCAAGAAAGAGCCCAAGAGGGGCAATAACTGTACAATTCATTTGTGGCATATGCATCAGACAGAATGTTGTATGAGAGCACAGTAAAAGTTCCTGAAGATGATAAACGACTATCTAAGTCCAGATGCACTGGTATCTCAACTCCACTAACTGAAATCAAGCGACGTGGAGTAGGAGATGGAGCTGGAATCACTCGAGACGTTAACACAGTACTAGAATGTCCAAGAGGTAATTTTGTTTCTGCATCGATGACAGCACATTCAAATTTAAGGACGTGACCAATATCATCTGCAGATGGGGTGTAAGTTTTAGAGTGTCCAACTTCAAACCAGGTTTCACCACCATTTCTTTGAGTTACCGCCACAGGATATAAAGTTGTGGTTCCATTTGTCAAGCTACCACTTGATTGCGAAGAAGTCAAGCTCGTATTAACACCAGATCCTGTACTATTGAATCGCCCAAATAGTTCTTCCTCCTCATTTCCGTTTTCATTCACAGCACTAGCAGCACGTTCATGCAGAAGACGATGATGCCGCCATGCATCTGAGAAACATTTTGGCGAGCAATGGTAACTCTTGGCAACAGGGATTTTGGCCTTCACACATCCAAGGCACTGCAATGTAGCTTGCTCGGATGGATGGACGCTGCAGATGGCAACTTTTCTGTCACTTTGTACACGGTACCTGCAAAAGAAATATATCAAGCAGGCTAATGAAAAGAGAATTCAATAGCTATGTTACACCCCGTATTTTCGCGCTAGTGTGCGTAGTAAGTAAAGTAATGAGAACCCGGAGAATTTAAGATCCCTTACACGGATAGTAAAGGTATTAAACAAGTTTTAAGTGTCGTGGGAGGTTGAGGCTAAACGAATCAAAGAATTGATAGGGGGTAACTATCTTGTACAGTTCGGGGGGTAATCGGCGTACTCCGATCGACACTTTTCGACAAAGTCCGCCGAAGGAAAGTGGATTGTAATAGCTCGTACTTTTGGGGTAAGATTAGGAGTACCTAATATGCTAAGAAGGTCTTGTGATGAGGTATTTGAATCGTATAATAGTCGTATGTTAAGTGTTGAAGCCAAGTAAGTTGTAAAATAAAAGTCGGCAAAAGTTAACGCAAATTACGTTCATAAATGTACTGAAATTTGGATCAGATGTCACTGATATTTTCTCCTAATTTACTTGGAGTTAAGGGGTGATCCACCCACCATATCGAAGGTCTACGAGTCTAGTTTCAAACGCATTAAACCGTTTGTCGATACGACGTCGGAGTACAGAGATATTCGCATTTTTGCAAGACTACGCAGGCAGCCCCATTTGGGACCCACATAGGCGGTGGAGGTTTATCCACCTATTTAAGAGCGGCGCTAGGCATATTTCAGGTCATTTTCGACCAGCCCTCATTCCTCGCAACGTCTAAAGGCTCTCTAAGGGTTTGTGCATGACCCAAAGGTGAAATCAAAGGTGGATAACATAAATCCAACGTCGGGAATCTCGTGATGTTAGTTAGATCAAGTTCTTTATTGTTGAGTTGGAGGTTTCCTTGATGTGAAGTAATCTCAGATCATAGGTCATTCTTGTTGTTTGAGGTAAGATTATGTCTCTTCTACATGTATTTGAGCTTATATATGTCCTGGCTAGATTGTTTGGTTGAGAATCTACTAAGTGAAGGTCGGAAATTGTTTTTGAGTTGTAGTATATCGGACTATTTGGAAGTTGTTCCAACCTGAAGCAAGCTATAATCTGAGTTGTTTTGGTTGTATTGAAGGTATGAAATCCTTTCCCCTTGATGTATATGAGCTGGTGCTAGTTATAGTTGTGTTATCTCCATAGAAATATGTGGAATAGCAACTAGAAGCTATAAACTAGTGTTGAATGTTGTTGTAGTGGGTTGTTGGGACTGTTCTTGTGTTGTTGAAGGGCTGAACGTGTGGTTGTTGGTTGTTGATAGTGTGTTGTGCATTGTTGTGGTGTTATGAACTTGGGGATATGTAAAAGAAATAGGGGAGATGTTTCCCGATTATTTACAAACCAAACTTGTTACTCGATATATGAGTGTTGAAAATCGTATTTGAGATGTGTTGGTATGTTAGACTATTTTGGGGATCGTTCTTGTGTTGTTACATGGCTGGAAATTGGTAGGATAGCTTGAATATGTTGTTGTTGTTGCTATATGCGTTGTGAAGAAAGGAAAGTTACGGAGGATTGTTGATTATGTTAAGAAACGAGTTTGTCGCTCGATATACCGTATTCTAATTTCCTTTAGTTGATGATAGTTCTATTGTCGTATTGTAGATTGAGGTGCTATACGATTTGAGTACGTTGTTATTGACGAGCGCTTGACGAAAGGTACGTAATGGCTATCCCTATTCCTTCTATGGCATGAATCTGTACCTAAAATGGTACTCATACGAGTTGTACAAAAGAAGTATACATATCGGGCTTGTGTCTCATATTGTTATATCTTTCACATGCCATCTGTCCCTTGACGGGAGTACTTTTCTTGCCTCAGACCTTATGTCCTCACTAGGTGAGTGCGTATAGATCTTGCGGACATAGTCCATGGTTGACGACATCTCATGTCTTAGCTATCCCTTGTTGGGAATCTACATTCAGTTCATACTTGTTTTACGTTAATAGAAAAAGTAAAGAGTTTATATATATACAGTTATACAGTACTGCTACTCCTTCCGTCCCAATTTATGTGACATAGTTTGACTCGGCACGGAGTTTAAGAAATAAAGAAAAACTTTTCAATCTTGCTATTTAAAACAAGTCAAAAATATTTATGTGGTTATAGATCATCTCGTTAAGCGTAAAAGGTAAAGGTTAAAGTTAAATTATTGCAAAATAAGAAAACGTATCATTCTTCTTGGGATGAACTAAAAGGAAAGCGTTATCACATAAATTCGGACAGAGGGAGGATTATATACAGAGATATCCAGACTTTATGACTGGTGAGAAATATCTCGGCTTTACGGCTGGTGAGAGATATCCCGACTTTACGGCTGGTAAGAGATATCCCGGCCTTATGACCGGTTTGAGCTATATCAAGCCTTATACGGCCGGACAGAGATATATAGATACATCCTGGCTTTACGACCGGTGAGAGATACACCGAACCCTATATATGGCCGACTAGCTATACTATAACGTAAGAGTTGAGTCAGAGTAGGTAAGTGCACCCCAGAATATCTTTGATTTTCAATTGTTTGTTTACCTCAGTTACAGTTATTCAGTTGCCTGACGTACCAATACATTATATTTGTGCTGACGTCCTTTTGTCGGGGGCGCTGCATTTCATGCATGCAGGTCCTGAGAGACAAATAAACAGGCCTCCTCAGGAGGCGATGCCGAGCTCAGCTTGATTGATAAGCTCCATGTCATTCGGAGTTTTCAGGTCTAGAGTATTGATATGTTTACAGAAATGATAGGTAAGTCGGGGCCCTGTCCCGACCGCAGTACAGTTGTTCTTCTATAGAGGCTTGTAGACGTATCCTATGTATGTCTAGGATGTACAGTATGGCCTTGTAGACCCTGATGTTGTCCCACGGATTACATGATGGCCTTGTTGGCCCTTGATTGTTCTTTTGTATTGTACTATGGTAGAGATCCAAAGAGGCCTTGACGGCCCGAATATGTATATACATGTTTTTGGGTTAAATCACTCACTATTGACATGTCAGATTGTCATCCGATTGACAAGATATAGCCCTGTTGGCTTACAGAGTTCCATCTGGGATGTGATTCGGCCTTGTCAGGCCCAGTATGTTTTGGTGTGTGCTAAGTATAACAGATGGGTATGCTAAGACACCGGGTGCCGACCACGCCTCCCAAGATTGGGGCATGACAAGATATTTATTTTCTTGCCAGCAAGGAGAAATAACAATTCAAATCACATCTTGTTGGTGAAGAAACGTATCAACATAAAATAATGAGCAAAATAGCCGGTGTTAGAGTCAAACAGACTCTAGCTGTCGGCGATAATTTCTACGATATCAACGATTAAAAGCTAACTGTTTTGGCAAACCCAAGTAGTAATCCAGTGCCCACATGTGGTTGATTTATATGTTGCTTTCTCGGTGCCCACATGTGGTTGAGTGTTAAGCTGTTTCTCGGATTTCTGAATTTTTTTTATGACCGAGAAAACCGACTAGAAGCCAACCCTTTGGGTCAACCGTAGCCTTCAAAGCTCGGGGATGGTTCTTTCCTTCTACCCTTCTACACCTAAATACTAAATACTGGACTTAGTTTGCTTGGTGTAGGACTCGGACTTGCAACCTAAGATACAAGTTAGCTCAACCTTTGTCAATTGAGTTAACCCCTAGGGGCAAAAAGAAAATCATTTTTTTAAAAACAAGGACTTTGGAAGCATACATATTTCCATATTAAATACATATCACATAATATATTATCTCGAGGAATAAACGCCTTAGCATAGACATACAGTGAAAAGTATATGTTCTAAAACATATATCTGTAAATGGCAACTAATTTCTCCATTAAAATTTTTCCATAGTGAGTGGTTGTCCTCATTTTTCTTTATTTATCTGTTATGCAGTGTTGTGTCAAAGGTGCCAAGGTCTGCTAAGATTTTAAGCACAAACCGCAATTAGAGACGCACTTCAATAAAGAAAGGTGCATCAAGAAAATATATACACACACTGTGTGACACAAAAGAACAATTATATATCAAAAAAGGTTATATAGACAAAGGAATTGAAAAACTGCAACAACAACAATAAACCCAGTGTAATCCCACAAGTGGGGTCTGGGAGGGTAGTGTATACGCAGACTTTACCCTACCTTGAGAAAGTAGTAAGGTTGTTTCCGATAGACCCTCAACTCAGAAAAAGATGAAAAAGAAGGCAGTACCAACAAACAGAAACAACAATAAGATAATACAATCGAGACTAATAAAACATGTAGTAATAGAAATCTAAGAATATGAAAGTACAAGATTAATACTATGGGAGAGAAATACACCCGACTACCTACGAACCTTCTACCCTAATTCTCGATCTCCACGGCCTCCTATTAAGGGCCATGTCCTAGGAGAGCTGAAGTTGTCACATGCATTGCCTAATCACATCACCCCAATACTTTTTACTACTTATACCCCTCCTCGAGCCCACTATGGCCAACACCTCACACCTCCTTACCGGGGCATCCGCACATCTCATATTTAAATTCCCGAACCATCTCAATCTCACTTCCCACATCTTAGAATTGAAAAAAGCTACAATTAAGTGAAATATATGAAACAAAAATAATGTCATTTAAGTTCAGAACAATTTTAAAAGTCATATTAAGATGCAAAAATGCATTTCAAGGTTTTAATTCAGATTTAGCAATTTTTCTTATATAAAATCCTAATTTCCTAATATGTAAACATATATTTTTTGATAGGTTCCTAATCATCAACATATTCATCCACAACATTTCATAATTAGCAAAATTATAATTATCAATACACAGATTTGTCGATTGCATTTATTGTTTAGCGTCGCTTTCTTCAAGAAAAAATTCATGGCCATGTGGCACACATCTTAGTGTCTTCATGCCGGCATTAAAGCGTCTCTAAGCTAAAGTGAAGTGCACAGCTTGGCTTCAAACTTAAGTGTTCTTCAAGGGAGCCTCTAGACAAACTGTTGTTCTGATTACTTTCAGAGTCTAAGAGTGTTGGATACGTTCATAGTCAATAAATGGTTGATCCTAAATCGTCGTACTTAGATTCTTGAACATAATAGAAATTTCACTTACCACCTTCAACTCCTAGTTTCGATTTTACGGTTCATATACATCTTGTATGACGCAATCTGTATATCACCAATAACTAACCGCTCGCAGACATAAACACGACTATTCTTAATAAAATTATCAACATACCTAATTGCTTGCATAACTTATAAGTAATATCAGAATCATCTATCCTTCCTAACTCAACCTCGGGCATCCATACACTCTGTGGCTTCTGCTTACGCACCAGTAACATCTTTCCAAATCACATGGGCACTGTCCATATTGTATCTGTCCACACTGATGGCAACGTATCAAACTTAAGTGTTTTCAAATGATTACTTTAAGGATTGGGTTGAAGGTTTGTAGGAAGGGAGGTCGGATTCTAAATTACACTTTTTATAATGATGGTATCTGGACCCGTTGCACGCACCTTGATTATTTTGCATGTACTTGCTACCTCCAACCAGCATAGGTGTCAGGTAAACCACCTAGTGGTTTATTTTTTTGGTCTCTATTGGGATTTGACGGAGTCTTCAATACATATCTGATTGTAATCCTATTTCATGAATGAAGGATATGCAGCAAGTTACAAAACATCTACAGAGATACTGCTTTTCTACTAGTTGAGTACAAGCCAGTCATACTAAAGGCACTCTTGCAAGTAGACTCACAGTCACAAATGTAAACTACCAGTGCCATGTTGTATATATCCCGTAATCTAATAAAAAATACGGTTGAATAACAGCCTATTTAAGAGGAATTAAAACAGAAACCAATAATCAACATATCCTTGGAAAAATACAGCAGATAAATAACTGAATACAAAAGTTGATGAAAACAGAAGCTTTGCCTCTCCATAAAACAACAGACAGAGTGAAAACAAATACAAATAGGAAAGATAGGGTAAAAGAAGAAGAAGAAACAGACCACTTATATGTCAAGAAAGAGCCGTGAATAGGGGCGGATTGAGGGATATGATGAGAAATGAGTGAGGTATCAGGACGACGCAACAAAACATAGGGCGTAAGTTCACAGCCTACTATGGGAATGTCAGACGGGAGATGCACCCGCACCACACTCAGCATTATTCTCCTTCCAACACTCCTACTACTACCTTTAAGTGATAACTATCCAATATTAATAGTACTGGGCGGACATGCGGCGGATCCGCCATCACCTGACTTCTGCACAAATCGCCAGCCTTCCTTCCTTCCCCACAACTAAAACAAGAGTCGTAAATGAGGGGAAACTTACAGAAAAATCGATATAAATTAATAAGTCAAGATTGAAAACTGAAAAGTTTAGAGAGAGAAGGAGAGAATCGATTGATTGGGTGTGATTTTAGGGTTTTACAGAGAGAGAGAGGAGGGAAGACAGTAGTCTAAGCTTTCTAATTCTAACTAGGCGTTTGGCCATACATTTCATATATGTTTTGGGTAAACGGTCAAAAATAACTCTCTATTTTCATAAATTAATTAGTTTTACTCTTTATTATAAGTTTGGATCAAAAATATCTCTCTCATTAGCGAAGTTTATAAAAATACTCTCAATCAAACGGAATACCTCAATTTTAAATTACTCACTCCCTCAGTTTAACCTGCAATCCGTCCCGACCCCCCAAACGTAATTACCTCAAAGTTTGTATCTTTTTTGGGTATTTTTCTTATTGTTAATGACACCCTTTAGATTTCAAGCTTTTGAGATGTGAAAGTAGATGTATGGACAATTGGATGTTTAGTTAGAAGAAGAAGATCAATTGCTTTTTCTTGAAGTTAAAGATGGGTTTGTTAATTTTTTTAGGATTGGTTAATTGGCGTTGTAAAATGTATTAAAGTTCCAACGTTGGTAGGAAAAAGAAGAATTCTCTTTTTAGTTCTTATTTGATCTAGGAATATAAATTTGGAATCTTTTTGTGACATAGGGGTGTTTTGTAGCTCAAGAAATGTTACTAGGAAGAGATGGTTATTGGGAATATGTCGTGGAGTGATGAGGATAAGTCCACTATGGCGGATGTTCAGGGAAAATAAGGTTTTGAATATTGATGTGTAGCTCGGTATCAGCATAAAGTTCTTTAATGGCAATATGGAATGAATAGAATTTGCAGAATAACCTTTCAGATCTCGTGGAAAGCCCAAACGCTGCTAATTCTAGTTGAAATTCTGCGATCTTTTGGCAAATTTTGTGGTCTATATTGGGTGAGGTTGGTTTTTGGGTAGATATTAAGTTTGAGTTATTAATTAGGAGGTGGGTCGGGGATGGTTGCGGGTTAAAATGAGGGAGTGTGTAATTTTTAAAAAAATCGGGTTATTTGGGGGATTCCGTTTGATTTTTTTTTTTATCAAAACCATCAAACTGATTGTTTGGTGTTTTTATTAAACTCAAAAAGTTTTGTACAAAAAGAAGAGCAAAATGGAAACAAAATACATAATCCAGTATAAGTAACTGGAAATAGTGGGAACTAATCCTAAGGTTTTACAAATATCTTGTCTACTTCAGATCATATGGCCTTGACTTAATACCATCTCACACACCTACTAAGCTATCACCAGGTGCTATAGATCATAAGTCTAGTGAAGTGAATTTCAGGCTTTAAGAATGGAATAGAATTCTTCTTGCAATCCCTCAGGTTAAGCTTTTGTGTCTTTGAACAGAACTATATGGTGATGTCATTTCCATAGTAAATTTTCAATGACTATATCTTTGGCTAAGTTACAATAGAATGAGCATGAGAACATGCTAATACCACACCTTGTAACCTATCCAACAATACATTCATTACAAACTATGTGTATGAATATGGTTGTATAATGCAGTGTTGTACTACTACATTTTCTTGCTGCTACTGTCAATCTTCAGGAATATGATGATATTTTGCATTTCTTATCCTCATATATGGTATTAGAGCCTTCTCAATGTTTAGTATCTATCCTGCTTTGCTAGGAAGGGAACTAAATGTGTTGAACTGCTGATCACCCGTAAAATAAAAAACATGGTTAGCCAAAAACTCTGTCAGTCCATTCCCTTCCCTCAATACATGCTTCACCTTCACTTCCTTATTCCTTCTCAACTTTGTAATCTACTTATCATAGATATGCTTCAAAGTACCTCCCACTGATCTGTTAAAACCATCTTCAATGTCATAGAGTTTATTTCCAATATTACTGGTAGTAGTGTATGATTAACACAATATTCTAGTCCATCCCTGAGTGTCATTGCTTTTGCAACTATATTAGTCACATTTGCAGTTCTCATTGCTGCACTTTTTGTAGATTTCCTTCAGCATTTCTTATGCAATATATCATTGAGCTTGGTCTTGGATTCTCTCTTGATGCCGCATCAGAGTTGCATTTAAACCATCCTTCCATCTGAAATTCTCACCTAACAATTCTATTAACCAATCTTAGTCTATATGTTTCAAATAGTTGTATTATCTGAGGAAAACTTCTTGATATGGACTGTTGCCAAGGGAACCTGATTTTACACAACAAATAGATGTTCATATTAATCTCATAAATCACCTTATTAACAGACATCTTCCTTCCATGCAAAAAATGTATTCTTCCATTTCCATAACTGCCACATGATTATCAAAGGGAATGCTTTGAATACTATATTGAGCTTATGAGGACACGCAACATTCCACCATACTTGTAGTGTTTGTTTCACATGTAACAAAGGTACTGTAATACCTACAACTACATTGAAATATCTCCACACCTTTACAGCTATTGATCATGCATTTGTCATGTCAAGCTTGAGTACCATATTTGTTGGCTTTCCCCTTAGTCTGATATCAGTCATAATCTCTTGAGTTAAAAGGACATTCTTTATAATATTTATGCCTTTAACAAATCCAAACTGGTTGGCTGAAATTAAAGAAGGTAGAACATTCTCCAGTTTATCTTGTACCACTCTAGTTATGACTTTGTTGATGAAGTTACTAAGACGTATTGACCTCATATCAGAAACGTCTCAATAGTGTTCTTCTTGGGCAATAATACTAAATTGGTATGTGTGATGGATTTGGGCAGTGTCTGACCTTAAAAAAATGCCTTCACCACATTATACACATCAACCCTAACAATGTCCCAACATACCTGACTAAACACACCAATCATCCCATTTTGATCTCCTGAGCTCTCACCTGATAGTCCAAAAATGACTTTCTTGACATCTTCCAATGTAGACACACATATGAGTTTTGCATTATCCTCTTGATTCACCATGGCTGGTATATGTTGCAATAATGAGAAATCAGATGGATCTCCTTCTTGTGTAAACTATTTTTGGAAGAATCCAATAACCTCATCTTCTTCATTCATAATAACATTGAAATCCCCACCAACTAACCAAAGATCAATCATGTGATCTACTATGCAATATAAACTATCCCAAAGAGCAATTATTTTCAAGGCATCACAGTTTGCATATACCATAGTTGTCACCAGTGATCTTTTCAAGTTTTGTAAGAATAGTTTAATAGTTATTTGTTGCTCAGTATCCTGCAACACTTCTACATCTACATTATCCTCCACAAAGAATCAGATTTTGCCATTACAGTTGTTTTGATCAAATTTCATTCTCAGCCTTCTTTTATATCTCTGAATGTGTCTAAAATGTTGGAAAGGTTCCATCAATACCATGATAGAAATTTATGGTGTCTGTGCAATATTTGAACCCTATGAAAGGCTTGATGTGTATTCACAGATCTTATGTTCCAAAAAAAAGGTCTTATTCATCATTTAAATATTAGCTTATTAGACCCTCTCTTTGGCAATACTTTTGTTGGATGAGCATTAGTAACATTTTGTTTCTTTGTCTTCTTGTTGCCTTTCTGCATAGATTTTGGAGAAATACCAGCTTCCCTTGTGACCTCTTGAAACACTTGATGAACATGCTCCTCATTTGCAGTCTCTTTGATCTTATTGTTACCAGTATCATCCTTGGTTCTTTTGTCCTCATTTGCTAAAAAATCTATGTTATGATCTGTGGATCCACAACAAGATGAACTTCATCAAATGGTTCTATAACTATCCCAAACTCATTATACTCTTCCTTGTCCTCCTTATCTCCATATTCTACCCACATTGTCTTTTTGTGCTTCCTTGTCCCCACTATAATCATTTGTTTCCTCTTATTACACTTCTATTATAACTTTGTTGGGCTCATTTAAATTCTTGACTGTATCAACATCTTCTTCTTTGCTACATCAGTATCTACATCTTTGTATACCTCATATTTAACCTCTACTATCACCTTATTAGAATCAGATATATCTTCATCCACATCAATTTCACCGTCTTCCACTTTTGTCACATCATCTACATCTTTGTTCACATTATCCGTTGCATCTTTTGCTATATCACTATCCACATACACTATCACCTTGTTGGAATTAGTTCCATCTTTTTCTATATACCACTCTCAACATCTACTTCATTCTTCTCCTCCTCTATAGGTTGATTCAGCACATCAAATTTGTTCTGAGTGCTTACACCTTTTTCATTTGCTTAGTCCCCTTTTCCTTGTCTGCACCATCTATCTTCTTGTCATTGGCCTTGGTGTTTCCAGGATTGTTGTTGTTTACCTTTACCACTTGCCTCTGCTACTGCTAATTTATATGTAGTCTAACTTGTCTCTCCCCCATTTACTTATGTCGTATCAACATTACAAAGTTCAGGATGCAGCACTCTACATTATTCATTTGTGTGGCCTTGTAGCATGCATTCAGTACAATACTTAGGTAAGTGGTCATACTGCATTCTCACATTCATAGCATTGATCTCCTTAGTTTTTTCATCCTTAATCTCCATTATTACAAACTTAGGAAGATCTGCTAATAAGTCAAGTTGCACCTTAACTCTTACACATTTAGGTCTTGTCTTATTAATAGTAGCCATATCCAGTTGAAGTGGCTTTCCAACTTTAGATGCCAAAGAAAACAAAGATTTTTTGACAAAAAAATGGGAAGTAGGTTTAGAAAAGATATCCAAGCCATTGCAATCGAAGTTTCCCTATCAACTTTGAAATTAGAATCATACATGAGAGGTCTCATTTGATAAGTACATTCATCCTTAGATTTCAACCAATGTGCACACTTGGAAGATATGTTAATGTAAGTCCTCCATCAATGAACACCTTATCAATACATGCCGACCCCAAAGAAATCCAACTTGACAAATCCTTTTTACACCACATTGTTTAGGAAGAATAATTCTCAATTCCTCCAACTCAGGCCAACCATATGATAACTTACCAACAATAACATATTGTAAGTTCTCCAATTTCTCCATTCTAGATACCTCTGAAGAAGTCCATCTCACAATGTGCATGCCATCTACATACAAAGACTTCTTAATCGGAATGGGATCACAAATCTGCATGGATTTAGGAGCAATGGCATTGGTAAAAGTTTGAATATAGTTTGGAGAGAAGTTGGTGTTGGTGGATGTAGACGGGGCAGTCTGTTTATAAGTGTATGATTGCGGCTGAGGAAGGGGTGGGAATTGGTATGAGTCATTGGTCGGAGGAGGTTGTCCAGTCGCTGTCGATGGCTGGCCAGTGGTCGGCGTGGCCATGGTTAAAAAATATTAGGGTTTCTACTTTAGGGTTTGCATGGGAACGTATCAGAAAGAATGAAGCTTTTTTGGGATCTGTGTAGTCACATGCTCGGGTGGGATTCTGTTTTATTGGGGGTATTTTTATGAACTTTTCTAACGGAAGGGATATTTTTTACCCCAACTTGTTATGGAAGGTAAAACTAGCTAGTTGTCACGACCCAAAATCTCATTTGTGACGTGAGGGAACCTACACGATCCCGTAGGAGAACCACTAGCCTTAACATAGAAATACATGTATTTAAATGCTGAAGTAAAGGAAGGATATATATATATAACAAAACCCTTTTGAAGGTTACACAGTTCACCAAATACAATAGTTTACTACCCAGAACCTGGTGTCACTAGTACAAGGACTCTAAGATACAGTGTAATGAAAGAATTAATAAACAACACCGCCCTAAATGAAGAGGGACGGTCTGACTATATGGAGACCAAGGCTACAAAAAATGAATGGTCTGCCTTAACTCTCTCGTGCTCTAAGCTGCAACCTGAATAGACCGAGTATCTGTATCAACGTAAAAGATCCAACAAGCATAGCATTAGTACACAATGTACCCCCATAGGGATCATAGGTTGACATCAATGAAAGTTACATAACATATATAAATATCAAATTGACTCATCAAGTAGGTCATATTCTAGGCAGTATAACAGTCATTTAGTTCACCTTATCCATGTACAAGCTCATAAAGCATACAATTCACTCAGCACAAACAAGGAATCAATTATAGTCAAATACACTTAATGCACTTAGTACATAGGGACTTTACTATTGAAACCACTGATCTAACACTTTGCCTAAGTTATGTTCATGTTTAACCCACTTCCCGACCTGACCCGACCCGACCCGACCCATTAAATAAGTAAGTTGACCACAACCACAATAACTCTCTTATTAGCCATAGCCTTCAGGTTTCATTACGATGCTACACGCTTATGGTCATGTCATATATTAGTTCATTTAAACGGTCTCACTTTACTCTAAGAAGTGGTATACGCCTTACACACTTCAATTAAAAGAAGAAAAGTCTTCACGCACTTAGCATACAAGTCAACAAACACTACAGTGACACTTCAATAAGTCTTTGCTAGACACTCGCTAAATAGTACTATCGATTACCAAGAAAGCACACAAGCACACATATTACCCTTACCCTAGATGATAACTCTGACAATTAAGTCTTTTCGACCCTAATACGATGCGTCATTTCACAAATTATCATAAATCACCCAAATTACCGATAGTCCTCCCAAAACACTACATCTACTCAACAACCAATCATTGTATAAAGGTTTGTATAATATGAATGCTTTTCCATTTCAGGTATATTTTCATACTCAATACTCCTTCTACCAACAACCATGAGATCATAAGGTCTACCAGAAATCAACACTGAATACTCATCAAGAATATGAATAAAATACAGTGCAAATGATGTATATGTATGCAATGACCATATGTACATGTTATACACACGCTCCTGCAGTAGGTGTCATGTGACCCATGAGGGACTTATGAGATCCATATTCCCATCCGACCCCATTGGATACCAGCTCTATGGTTGTAGTGCCATCATCAGTCATCACTCTCGTACCATGTACCATATCTAGTAACTGGCTTCCCAAGCCTCTTTCATAGTATCTCAACAGTTTAATGCCAATATAATATGTATGAATGATATGGATATGAGTACACCATGCAACATCATAATCAATGCAATCATTATTATCAATTTCCTTTTCAAGTATTTAGACGAGATGTAGAGTGAAGAATACACGACAAGTCAAACCATAGTAAGATATCAACATGACTACAAGCCCAAATAACACATACTGCAAATACATTAGTCTATTATTTAAAAGTAGTGTGATGACTAAACACGACAATACCAATAATGGAAACAAGCCCAAATAATGGCAATGAGCCCAAATAGTAGCAGTTGGAATCAACTTAAGGCAGATTCCCCAAAGCACGCATCTTTACATTTATACACCGATACCCACCCAAGCATTCATCACAACCGCTAAGGTAGGACTCCTAAACATGCCCAATACCCCTTAACACTTAAAACTACTAAGGTATATACCGTTCGGAGTAGATGCAATCATGCGACTACAAAAATGGATGAAAGACTTTAAACTGTTAGAAGAAGCAACCCTAGCTCTGGTGTGGGTTACTTTCCCAAGCCTAAAATGGCACTATTTCCACTAGCAGGTGATTTGTAGACTCGTATCACCAATTGGGTATCCAATGGCATTAGACAAAGCTACGAACTTAAAAACTAGACCAAGTGTAGCCAAAGTAAGAGTCAAAATTAATTTGGCCAAACCAAGATTTATTGAATTCAAGATCCTGACAGTGAACAAAGAAACTGGTAAATAAGAGAAAATGATTCAACAAATTGAATACGAAGGAGTACCAGAGTATTGTTTCAAGTGCAAAATGCAAGGCCATGGTAACTAGAATTGTAGAAGACACCAGGGGGAAAATGAAAGAAACTAGATGGTGAAACAAAAAGATAACCCTCAAGATGCTTGTCAATACGCCAAAAGACTAGAGAACCAACATAACAAGTAGACAAAGGGGATAAATTACACAATAACAAAGAGGGAGAGTGACAAAGGTGCAGGAATCATCTGAAAGAAACACCCCAAATTCGGACAAAATGGATATCATTAAAGACAAAGAGGAGGAAATATTCACTATAGATGATGATAGTACAAAAGGGCAACATGACATGTCAATAGAGGATCATGAACAAACAGTGCATAGAGAGTTAAATTTACTAATAAGGATATTGAGGATTTGAGAAAATAGAGTTTAGAAATGGGAAAATGGAAAGGAGGGTCATGGCAAACCAAATCCAGATTGTACAAGCACATCTCGTGCCCCAACTAGAATGAGACCACCCTACCAAAAGAAGAAAAGAAAAATACAAAAAAAGTACAATTTCATATGAGTAATGTGCATGAAGCTTGGAAACATACACAAGAAGATATGTTGTAGATGATAGAAACCAACAATACACCCAAACAACCAATTGTGTTATTACACTCTATAAGTTTCACATTTTGTTGTGTTGTCAATAGACACTGAAGCCCCGGGGAGGGGTATGACCTTATAGAAGGATAATAAAGTTTTACAACTTATTTATGGAGGTACCGGAGTGTTTGGGAGTTAAAGGGATCGAAGTAAGTATGTTTCGACAAAAACAGGAATCTGGGCAGTTTGACGATGTAGTTGACGGACCGTCAAATACTTTGACGGACCATCAAATTACCTAAGGTGAGCCATCAATTTTCCTGGCATTTTGATGGGAAGGTTGACGGACCATCGAATGTTTGACAGTTCATCAAATGGGCTGTCATTTTACATTGGTACAAATTGTTTAAGGGTTTAAATTGGGGCCTTTGACCTAGAGCCCTTATTTTTGCCCAAAATTAGTCCTAATATCTTCTCCTAAGCCCTCTCTATCATACCACATCACCCCAATATGAAAGCAAAGCCATAATGTATAAGAAGTTCGTGACAAACCCCGTAATCATTGTAGGAATTGCCATCTTCTTGAGAAACTGATTTCGAAAACCTTTGGAAAGAAGTATTGTTGCTATTTTGTGAGGATTATGATGTGTTAAGGTATGTTTTATCCTCCTCTACATATTATTATAATTAATTATTGATTTGGATAAAGTTATGAAAAAGTAGCATGATCAAAACATCGCAAATTTTTTGAAATCTTCCTTATAGTAGGATTCGATTCAGCTAGAGGTCATCATGTTCCATTCTTTCGGAGTTGTATAGTAAGATAATAGGTATGATGGATATACATATGTATATAGTTGGGTATAGCGGGGTCCTATCCCGACCAGTGGTTGTTAGTATACTCTTTAGAGGCTTGTAGATAGTGTGTGATATGTGGTAGTAGTGTGTGGCCTTGTCATCCTTTGTAGTAGATTTATTATGCTTATGTTGTCCTTGTCGGACTTATTATAAACATGTATGGTTTGGGTCTTTTCTGAGTGTTGGTGGCTATGTTCTTATTCAGTTGAGTATGTGTCAGAGGCCTTGTCGGCCCATGAGTTATGGTAAATCTCTCAGGTATCAGGATCGGTACGCTCGGGCTTTAGGGCACCGAGTGCTGGCCACACCCCCAGTATGACAAAGTTGTATCAGAGTAGGTCAGTCCTAGGGGTGTCTACAAGCCGTGTCTAGTAGAGTCTTGCTTATGGGTGTGTTACGCGCCACACTTATAAACAGGAGGCTACATGACATTTAGTATGTTACTTTTCTTAAAAATATAGATCGTGCGTTAGAAGCAAAGTCGGAAGTAACTGACTCCTACCTTTTCATCTTAATTTTCATTTTCAGTAATGCCGATATCTAGGGAAAGTTCTTATAGCAGAAAATGGGTTAGAAATGTGGGAGAAGGTACTAGCCGACAACCACTCGTTAATATGAATCTGAGGGGTATAATAACTCTAGAAAGAAATGTAAGTTATTCAATAGAAGAAGACTCGTCCATGGACGATGAACTATCTATAGAGGAAGATCCATACGTGGATTCATTAGTGGAAGAAGACCCATCTGAGATTCCCGAGGAATTACCCTTCCGTGTGCCACCAATTCTAGTGGTAGTGCCAGATTATAGGAAAGCCCGTACAATACAAAGGCCATCAATACAACATTCATTTACTTTTGGGTTGGGTGTGAGTGGTCTTGTGTATGCAACAACACCTCCAATTATCTTCCCAGAGCAGGGTCATATTCGGATACCCTAACAGGATAGACCTTTAGAGAGACTCCAAAACCTATTATCATGGACATCAGTTAACCAAGGCTCGCCCCTAATGAGTAAAAGCGAGGAGGAAGTAACCAGTAAACAAACCAGAGGTTCGGGATGGACGCATGTGCTAAAGAATTGATAATGAGAGAAGCGTTAGATCGAATCTCCCGGGTAGCAATCCGACAAACACCAGAAACTGTTGAAAGTAGTAGAACACGATGCCAACAATGTGGGGAGAGGCACGATGGAGTATGTTTATCCGACATTGAGTTATGTTTTGGATGTGGTGATTTAGTCCATAGGGCCATGAAGTGTCCCGAAAGATTTTGGCCGTTATGCCATCAATGTGGACAGATACATTATGGACTGTGCCCATGTGATTTGGAAAAATGTTACTGGTGCGTAAGCAGAAGCCGCAGAGTGTATGGATGCCCGAGGTTGAGTCAGGAAGGATAGATGATTCTGATATTACTTATAAGTTATGCAAGCAATTAGGTATGTTGATAATTTTATTAGGAATAATCGTGTTTATGTCTGCGAGCGGTTAGTTATTAGTGTTATAAGGATTGTGTCATACAAGATGTATATGAACTGTAAATCGATACTAGGAGTTGAAGGTGGTAAGTGAAATTTCTATTATGTTCAAGAATCTAAGTACGACGATTTAGGATCAACCATTTATTGACTACGAACATATCCAACACTCTTAGACTCTGTAGCATGAGTAATATAAGGACGCCGAAGATATATAACCATGACCAGAGTAAGGGGGATTCACTAGTTCAATGAACTAAGGGATACTCTAAAAGAGTAATAAGGAAAATGAATTCAGAAAATGAGTGACCTAAAGTTTTTTTTAGAAGACAGTGAAAAAAGGGACTCGGGAAATTTTACGTTGATTAGTAATCTCAAATCTCTTCATAAGGATTAAACTATTCAGGAGTAACTATTGAACGGAGTGAGATTTGTCAATTAAAGGCAAGCGATATACCTTATTCACCAAAGACAAGCGACAAAGTCCTCGACATTAAGTGAAAATAATTAGCAATGAGGATATGATCAATATAGACGCAGCAACAAATGATAAACGGATTCCTGGTAAACAAAAGAAAGAAACGTTATGATAACTTAACAAAGTTAAGGAAATATATTTTACAAGAGGATCGACGGGGAGTCGGTAATAGTAGGAAGATTGATAAAGGAATCAGAGTGAGCCCTCCAAGCAACAAGGGTACCAACAAAAGGTAGGCGTACAGGTAAAGAAGTGGTATTTAAGTTTCCAGAGTTAAAGATATAGATTATGACGTCCATAAGTGACGACACCGGAAGTAAGACAAGGAATATATAAAGGAAATTCTAATTGGTAAACGCTAAATTGAGTGGTCGGTCGACGGATAGAAAAGAATTCTAGTACCAATTTAGGGGAGAAAGACTGAAGTTAGCAACAAGGATGAATCCAGCTATGACTCAAATTAAGTATGACAAACCTTAGGTTTGCCGGGAATATTGGTAAGGCATTTAAAGATATATGAGCGGGAGTAGGCATAGGGGAAGTCCGACGTGGGTATAGGGTGGAGCAACGAAGAGATGATCTAAAGTAAATGATAAAGAAAAGAGAAAGAATAAGAATGAGGAAGCAAAAGATGAACGAATAGGTGGTAGCAAAAATTTTGACCGCCGAATGAACATGAAACCTCGCAAGAAAAACAATACTATGATCATAAACTTGAGGACAACAGTACAAAGGAAGACAAATCAAGGAACAAGGATGACAACATTGACTAAAATACGGTGAGTACGAAAGGAATCCGGTGGATCAACACTTTGCAAAAGTAAACCCTTCGATGCAAAAGAGTGTAGGACAACCCCTAGCATGATCAATATTAAAAAAAAAATTAACCCGAGGATGTCAAAGATTTTCTTCAGGAAGAAAATAGGTGTACACGAAACACCCAATGAATGAACAGTCGAATGTGAAGTATAAGGGATTTTGAAGTTACAAGGATCAAGTACACGCTCTTAGTATGAAAGAAATATCATTTTTTGGAATATTATGAGTCCGGAGCCAGTGAGTATAGTAGATGCTCTAGTAATAAGGTTAACAAAAGAAGGAACTACATCGAAAAAGAAAAAATGCCTTGTTTTCAATATTTGACGAACGATATAAATCGAGAGAGGATACTTGAACAAATATGGGGTATAACTAAGGAAATGATGAGTCTATCTCGTAATGCATAGCATCACTAAGTATACAAGCTCGAGATATTATAAGAAGCAAGAGGATCGGATGTAAAGAGCAGGAAGGTAATAGATCGTAGGGTCGTATACCATTGAACAACGAGAGTCACTAAGAAAGTCACATGAAGGGGCTGCCCCAAAGAAGTAACAGGTGGCTAACCATAATAAAAACCGGGTGATACCCCCTTAAAGTTATAATAAATGAATTTTTCCTTATATTGGGAATTGAGGAGCATCAAGACAAAACGTCTCATCTAATGCCCCTTTAAGAAGAATTGTGAGATGAAGTAGAGATAATAATGGGAACCCTATCAAAGATTTGAGGATTAAGAGTATCAAGCAGCAACATTCAAAGAAGAGTTGCTTTTGAAGTTGAGGTATTACATAGGATTATTGAGCGAACCGAGGATCTTTAAGGACCATTATGTAATCGGAATATTAATGCCAAAGTGACTCGTTAGTCTGCACGGTAATGACTAAGTCTTGATATACAATCAAAGGTTTATTTTGGAGATTATCTTAAGCCATTATATAATTGCTCATTAGAACAACCAACTAATCAAAAGACCAGTTTAATAGAAGCCCTGAGTACTCAGAATTTCCATATGTCCCGTCCTAAGATGACCAATGAAGATTTCAGGTCGGGCCACTGGACCTAGGCCGAGGGTGAACGTATAGAATTTGGAGGAAATATGAAATAAGGATTGATGACTAGTAAGAGACATACTACCAGATCGGTGAATTAATAATTATACACGACAAAAGAATAGAACTCTTATCGATGTCACAAGAAAAGAAAGGAATTGGAAGTAACAATATCAGATTCGAAGAAATAAATTATGAAAGAATACTTAGATCAACGAGGAAATGAATTAAAAGATTTGGTGTTGGAAGCAAGATTCAACTTTAGAGGTGAAAAAGATTCCGTTTAAGAGTATTCAAGGTCATAATACCGAACCCAGTTAAAACAAATAGTAACCAGCAAGCAGAGCATAACCCCAATTGGAGACGTTTATTCAGGAAATACTCTAAATAAGAGTGAGGAAGCGATGTATGGATGAAAGGATTTTTGGACCAGCAGGCTGCTCAGAACTTATGTACCGTATAAGGATACTATCGAGAAGGGAAGAAGAAAAGCAGATGAAGAGTAGATTAGAATAACCCCACTACTTCTACATCCTCGACCTTGGCAATAATTGTGCCACACTTTCATCATCATCTTAAGATTCGTGCCAACAAACACATATATCTAAACTCCATCATAAGATAAACATTACAATATAAAAAAGAAGGATATAGCCCAAATGAAAGAATACAACGGCCCAAAATTAGGTACAACTGTAAGGAAATTGTGTAAGAGAGAAATACAGCTATGTGAAAAAAATATTAGAATATAGCAGTAATGTATGTCAGTGTAATCTTACTAAACGACATGACAAGACTATCCTTAGTCCGCAAAAACTTTATTAGAATGGTCATAGAACCTAAGAATTGCTCTGCTCAAGTGATCCAGATTCTGGCCTTATATTAGTATTCATGCGACATAATTCTTCTATTCTATTCGATTTGTCGATTTGGACCATCTACCATCTGTAACCAATCTTCTTAAAGCAAACATAATAAGTGCAACTTGGATATCAACAAGAAGATGTTAAGGTAAGATATGACTGAACCTTTTTTAATTTCTACAAGTATAAGCAGTCGTGTGAGGCCGATTCATGTTATTTTAATATTATGTTGCCTGTGTGGCATTGGATACATGTTTGGGATACTTGACAGATTTTGGATAGTCCTTTTTACAAAGGAAACTCCAAAACTTTTGGAAATCTTGGGAGTTAGAATATCTCCAACATTCGCGGATGAATGTTCCTAAGGGGGGAAGGATGTTACACCCCATAGGTTTCGCGTTTCGCTCTGTCATCAATGGATACCGAAGCCCCGGGGAGGGGTATGACCTTACAGAAGGATAATGAAGGTTTACAGCTTGTTTATGGATGTAATGCAGTGTTTGGGAGTTAAACAGATCGAAGAAAGTACGTTTAAATGAAAATGGGAATCTGGGCAGTTTGACGGTGTAGTTGACGGACCATCAAATTACCCAAGGTGAGCCATCAATTTTCCTAACAGTTTGACAGGAAGGTCGATGGATCGTCGAATGTTTGACGGTCCGTCAAATGGGTTGTCATTTTACGTCGGTGCATATGTTTTTACGGGTTTAAATTTGGGTCTTCGACCTAGAACCCTTATTTTTGCCCCAAATCAGTCCCAAAATCCTCTACTAATCCCTCTCCATCATACCATATTACCCCAATACGTTATCAAAGCCATAATCCATAAGAAGTTCATGACAAACCCCGTAATCATTGTAGGAATTGCCGTCTTCCTGAGAAACTGATTTCGGAAACCTTTGGAATGAAGTATTCTGCTGTTTTGTGAGGATTATAATGTATTAAGATATGTTTTATCATCCTCTACTTATGATTATGATTAATTATTGATTTGGATAAAGTTATGAAAGAGTAGCATGATCAAAACTTCGCAAATTTTTTGAAATCTTCGTAATATGAATTGTTGAGCTATTGTACTCTAAGAATAAGTTGAACTGGATGATGGAATTAATTGTCTATGTTATGGATTAAGGAAAGTTCACTTTGAAGGATTGTGAAGTTGAATCACATAAGATTGTTTGGATAAGAAAAACTCAAGGGAGCTATATATGCTAAAATTGTCAAAGAACGCCTAAATTAGTTTCTATGGAAATTGTGTTTTGATTGAAGTGTAAATTTGAATTGCATAAGTATTCCTTGTAAAAGGATCTAAGAACCCGAGATGTTTAAAGATTGTTGATGAGATACCTACATGAATTGTTATGTGGAATTTGAATTCAATATTGATATCAATTTTTATGTGATATAGCTATCACTCGTAAGAGGAGTGATGGCTTATAGAAAGATTGTAGAAACAAGGGCCAGGTATGTTAAGGCATACTCCTTTATATTTTTGGCATGATCGACAAACAAGTATGACTATAACGACGTCCCTTCAAAAGGAACTCTACTCTTAAATTTAAAGCATGTGATTACTTTCGTACCATATTGTTACAATTCATAACTCTTGTTGTTCTACTTTGAAAGCATTTTCCTAATTTGATAATCTCTGGAATATTATGTTTCTCCTAATCATTGATGACTCTCAGTTAATGATACAGACACAATTACATAATGATAATTGGAGAATAACGACCTTAAGTCACTCTTATTGGTTCCATAAGTCCCTCAGAGTCCGTCTTGCATTACACTTATATATATGTATTTATTTTCTTACCGAACCGCGCTATAGTCAGTTGGGTACGACACGTAGATGTGCACCCAACTGCAGTTGGTTTTGATAATATCGAGTCCCGCATTTAGGCTGGGTACAACCGTGTCCTCAATGAGGTCGGGTATGATATATACATATTATAACATGATTTGCCCTATAGAGAGGCTGGATATTACTTTATATGGCTCCACTGAGCGGCTTGATTTTTATAGACATGCATACATTTTCATGACTATGTCAAGTAGGCCTTCAGTGGCTTGTTATGAGTTTCAAGTTGACTTTTGTACTATTATCTCTCATGATATGTATTCTATCTATATTGGTTATCTACCTTACATATTCAGTACATATTTGGTACTAATGCCATTTTTTGGGGACATTGCGTTCAATGACCGTAGGTACAAATAGAGATGCAAATGATTTTCTCACAGTAGGACTCGATTCAGCTGGAGGTCTCATGCTCGATTCATCCGGAGTTGTATAATAAGCTGATATGTATGATGGATATGCATATGTATATAGTTGAGTATGGCGGGGCCCTGTGACAGCCAATGATTGTCAGTATACTCTTTAGAGGCTTATAGATAGTGTGTGATGTGTAGCGGTTATGTGTGGACTTGTCGGCCTCTATAGTAGATTTATTATGCTTATGTTGGCCTTGTCGACCTTGTTATAGATATGTATGGTTTGGGCCTTTTCTAAGTGTTGGTGGCTATATTCTTATTCAGTTGAATAAGTGTCAGAGGCTTTGTCGGCCCACAAGATATGGAATATCTCTCAAGTATCAGGATCGGTACGCTCAGACCTTAGGACGTCGGGTGCTGGCCATACCCCCAAGGTTGGGGTGTGACATGTGCAAGGTAGAATAGCCAAGCAAAAACTAATATAAACCAATAACACATTTGATGCTTTGACTGACAACCCTAATTTTGATGCAGATGTTGAAGACTTGGAAGGATCCATGGCAAAGGATAACTTCCCTGAGGAAAACACCACTGAGCAGTATGAGGATAATCCCATTAGTCATCAGGATGATCAAACACACATCGACAATGAAATTATCACAAACAAGGAAGACAACCCAATAGCGAGGAGGAGGCTCAAGTTTGAGGCATCCCCTGGCAATAAAGAGCTAACAAGCTCCATTATTCTCCCCCTAAAGGGACCAATATCCTACAAAATGACAAATTTGTCACCCTAAAAGGGGCCAGATCCACCCCTATCTTTTGACTCTTAATGTTTAAGTTTTTATCATGGAATGTTAGGTGCATTAAAACAATTGGCGCTTGGGAGAGACAGAAAAGACTCAAACAACACCACCAATTACCTTTTATATGCATCCAAGAACCTAAGAGGAAAGAAAGTCAAATCACTAAGTATATGCTCAAGCTGGGATTTAACCAATCCCAGAACAATATTAACAATAAAATTCAGTTTTGGGTGTCTTGCCTTAATGTAGTCATTATTAATAACTCTGATCAGCCTGTTACATGTGAAATTACTTGTCAATAAATGAGCATCCATATCTTCATCACATGTGGATATGCAGAATGCACAATCCCTATAAGTAGGGATGACAACGGATCGGATCTGGACCGAATCCTACTAGATTCAGATCCAGATCCATTTTTCATACCTGGATCCAGATCCATTGGGTCCATAAAAATCATATCCAAATTCGGATCCACGGATCGGATCTGAATCTACATGTAAATTTTTTTGGCTTGAATAATATTTCCACATGTTGAAACTTTTATGACAAAATGAAACGCAATCTGATTGACAAAAATGATTGAGTTTATTCAATCAACCTACACAAACATGACACCATTCTTCCAAAATACTGAACAAAGTTTTAGCATCACAAGAAAATAAAGACGATTGACTTCATTAGTGATGTTGAACAGGTTGCAACTTTGAGCTACTTTTTGGAGGCTTTAGTGATGCTCCACTTTAGTTCGACTGATTGACTTCATTAAACAACATAAAACAACGTAAAACAATGTCAGTCATATATCAAAAGTCCTAGTTTTTTTTGCTGATCAAACAAATGAGAGAAAGATACTTAAAGCTTACGGCTATCAGATTCAAGAAAGGGAAATTTAAAGAAGAGTGATAATTTTTTCTTTTTATAGAAATGAAAATATGGGAAACTGCAGAGAGAATATAGGTAAAAGAAATGAAACTTCAAAGACAAATTACATGGCCGTGTGACTTGTACCTTATCCTGGTTCAACCCTTTACCCAATACATAAATTATGAAAATTTTTTAAGAAAATACTTATAAAATTACATTCTAGGTTATGGATATATTTAATAAAAAAATGGATCCACGGATCGGATCTGGACCGAATACGGATCTCAAATACAAGAATCAAATTCATATCCGATCCGTCAGAAATGGATCCGGGTCCGATCCAAATCTGTCGGGTCCAAATTTTGAAGATCCATATCCTATAAACGGATCTTGATCCACCGGATCCGGATCGGGTCCAAGATCCATTGACATCTCTACCCATAAGAAAAACCTTATGGGATGACCTACATGGTCTATTTGATAGCATTAAGGGCCCATGAGGTGTGATAGGTGACTTCAATGTGATCACCTTCCCTTAGGAAAATTATGGGGGGACACCCTACAACACGCATAAAATAATAGACTTCTTAGAATGTTAAACTGATTGTTGATTGATTGATGCAGGGTTTATATGTGATCAATACACATGGTGTAACGACTAGGGACACCTCAAACTGTGTGGAAGAGGCTTGATAGATTACTCTACAATAAGTAATGGCTAGATAATTTCAACAACACCAATGTAACTCACCTCTCCAGAACAGGGTCAGATCATGCTCCATTGCTGGTCAATATGGAAAAGGGGGCTATTAACACCATCAAATACTTCAAATTCTTGAATGTATAGTGTGGTCACAAGAAATTCAAAAATACTGTCTAGGAAACTTGGTCCAAACCAACTCAAGGGACTGTTGTGTGGCAGTTTCATTGTAAAATGAAAGCCCTAGCCACTAGGCTAAGCACTTGGTCAAAATAAGAATATGGAGATATGTTCAAAGATATAAAAGAAGCAGAAAAGCAAATCAGGGAACTAGAGAAAAAGCTGGTAAGAGACAACAGTGAGGCCAACAAAAGCACCCTGAAGAAAGCAAGAGCTGATTACACTAAACTACTTAAGATTCAAGAGGCTATACCTAAACAAAGAGCCAAGGCAAAATGGCTACAAGATGGGATAAAAACACAGCCTACTTCCATAAGGTGATCAAAGATAGAAGAGGGAAACTTTTCATCCATAGTATCATGGATAATAATGGTCATAAACTAGAGGGGCATGCTCAAATAGCAAATGTTGCTATTAAACACTATGAAAGCTTATTTAACTACCAGGAAAGCAAAGTCAGCTTTAGAAGCTTGGATCACATCCCTCTACTAATCAAGGATGAGATAAACATATCCCTCATTGCTAAGCTAACTAGTTAAGAAGTAAGGGAAGCAATAGAAGATATGGACCCAAAAGTAAGTCTGTGTAACATTTTCAGTAAGATAATATCTAAGATTCTCAATAATAGAATTAGCAAAATCCTGTCCCAAAATATCTCCCCTAATCAGAGTGGTTTCATACAAGGGAGATCTATTACTGATAACATTTCACTTGCTCAGGAGCTAGTTCAAGACATTTATAAACCTAATATGCATGATAATATTGTTCTTAAACTAGATATAGATAAAGCATATGATAGGGTCTCATGGCCCTATCTATGCAGAATCATGAGAAAATTTAGTTTTATAGAAATATGGATTGACATTGTGTACATACATATATCTAACAACTGGTATTCTATTGTGCTTAATGAAACCAAAAATGGTTTTTTAGATCTAGTAGGGGTCTTAGGCAAGGGGATCCCTTGTCCCCAGCCCTGTTAATTATATGTGCTGATTTACTATCTAGATTACTTAATAATTTACCTGCAGATGAGAACTATACATGTTACTACAAACCCCAGAAAGGTCCAAGCATTACACATCTTGCATTTGCAGATGATGTAATCTTGTTCACCTCAGGAAATTCATACGATTTAAGAAAAGTGTTGAAGTTACTAACAATCTATAAAGATGTTTCAGGTCAACTTATCAACAAACGTAAGAGTTGTGTACCAGTTGCACCCAAAGCAAACATAGAGTTAAAGTACATAGTAACTCATTTGACAGGAATGCAAATGAGGGAATGGCCTATTGAATACTTGGGGTGACCACTGTTTGTGGGAAGGATGAAAATATTCTATTTTTCAGAGATGGTGAACTCCATCACCAAAAGGATCCTTACTTGGCATGCTAAATTCCTATCTGTATGTGGCAAGATTACACTAATCAAACATATCCTACTTGCTATGCCAGTCCATTTACTTGCTGTTATGAAACCTCCGAAAGGGCCATATGAACAATTAGAAGGAACCATTGCTAGGTTCCTATGGAGTGACAATGAATCAAATAGAAAGTACCATTGGTGTAAATGGGTGAAGATGTGCCTGCCCTATGAAGAATGGGGGTTGGGGTTTGATGTTTGAGAGATGTAAGCAAGGCTTTCATTGCAAAGAAATGGTGGAACCTGATGACAAAAGATTCATTATGGAAGGAATACATGCTAGCCAAGTAAAGCTCAAGAAGCAACATCATTATCAGAAATGTGATAGGGGCCCAATCTCAGACTTGGAGAGCGATTACCAACATTAGAGAATCTACAAATATCTAGCAGATTGGTCAAGGAAATATGTCATTTTGGCATGACAACTAGTTAGGAGAAGGAGCATTGTAAAAGCTATTGCCAGAAAATTTCAACATCATCAATTGCAGACTCAATGAAGTGTTCTACAATAACAAATGGAATTGGAACAGAGCAGGCTATACAGTATATTGGGCTATAAGAACCAGTATACAATACATATTTCTTTATTTTACAACCAACATGAAAGATAAAGCAATCTAGACCCCCAACCCTGAGGGCAAGTTCACAGTTTCTTCTGCTTGGGAGCTGTTAAGAAGAAAGAAAATAGGGATTGGCATGAAAAAAAGGTGTGGAATAAAAGATGTCCTACAAAAGTTAATTCCATCTATTGAGAGTTATCAAAAACAAACTCTCAACTGATAACAACATTGGCAGGTTTAAAATTCTGGTCTTTCCATTTGTTATTGTTGCAAGAATCATAAATAGAAAATGTTGATCATTTATTTGGCCAGAGTGACATTGCACAGGACCTATGGACATAAATTTGCCATCCCTTGGGTATAAAGATTCAAAATATACATATGAGACAAATGTTGGTTAATTGTTGGATTACAAAAGAAGGAAATCCAGTATATGTGCTTGATAAAGGAATCTTACCTCATATAATATGTTGGAAATTCTGGAAAGCTAGGTGCAAAATCAAATTCAGTGATAATACAACAAAGCTACATCAACCAAGAACATTCTTATCCATCTTTTCCAAATTATCAACTTACATTTTCCATTATCGAATGCAGGACCTGATTAGATATTGTTTTGTAGGAAACTAGATGACAACTCCTTTAAAAGGAATGTGAAAACAGACAAATGGCACCCTCCACCCACTGGTTTTGGCAAGGTAAACAATGATGTGAGTTGTAGAAGGGAAGAATGTGGAGAGGGGGAGTCATAAGATATCACAAAGGCTAGGTGGTTCATGCATACATTAAAAATCTGGGAAAAGGCACCAACAACTAGACAGAAGCACAAGCTCTACAACATGGTGTCCAATGGTGTCTTGAAAATGGAGAAGAGAAGATCATAATTGAATCTGACTCTATACTACTAGACCAAGCAATCCAAGGCAAGTTTAAAATTCCATGGAACTTAGGTCAAACAGTGAACTAGTTACAGACAACAATAGATCTGAACCAAGCCTAAGTTAACCACTGCCTAAGGGAGGCAAATCAGGTAGCTGATAAATTAGCTCAACTAAGTCACTCATACAATGACATAATTTCATATAACATCTTTATGAAGCTCCCAAGAGTTGTGAGGGTCATCCTCAACATTGATAGACGGGGACTGCCCAACATTAGAAGTAAAGTTAGGTATAATAACTTGTATCAATTTGATCACCCATGATAGTACAACTGGTGGTTGGTTGTTGCATTAGTTTACATATTGTAAAACAAAAGGCATCATCACTAACTAAAAATAAGTGTTGTTGTCTTTTGTTCATAGGATCATGCATCATATTTTAGGTTCAACCATGCCTTTTTTTTTATAGGAAAGAGTCCTTCAAAACTCGATAAGCAACTTAGTACTTGTTTTCCTCACTTAACTTATGACTAAAATTAGTAAAACCACTTCAAAACTCTAGTCTTTAATGTAAGAAAATAAGCTCCTAAGATTTAGGGCTTTTACATCAAAACTCATCTTCCCCACTCAAGTTTCCACCATTAAAATATAACTTGAAAGCTTACGAACCATAAATAGGATTAATAAATCTTACCCCAAAGAATTTAATGCCAAAGCTCTTGAAAATTCTTTTCTACCGAGCCTCCCAGCTTATGAAATAAGTTTGAGGAAGTGAGGCTCGAAGTTGGGATTTTAGGAAATAAGAACTTAGGTCTGCCCAACGATGTCCGTTGGCGCAGTCCAATATATGCTGGTGCTATACCGCTGTTGCGGGGAGACTCTTCACGGAAGCGAGTTTACAACACTCACCGGAGTGGACAAAACACCACTTGCGCGGGCTCGCTGGAGCGACACGGTCCTCGCCGAAGCGAAGACAGGCTTCCAAAAATTTCTCAAGTCGATTAATCTACTTTCTGCAATGATTAAGGTTTACCCTAACACATAAATTTCATGCACAACAACTATCAGTGAGCATCGAACGAGGAATATTTTAGAAAGACGGACAAAAAGCTCATAATGACCGAGCGGATCGTTACACTAGTTTATGAAAGTAGAGGGGTATGTTTTACCCTTTTCCCTGTATTTTTTTTTACTTATTTAGGGCTTTATTGGAAGGACATATGAAAATTGGATTTGAGTGTACAGTCGATCTGTTTGTTTGGCTAAGTAATTATTTGGTTGGTAGGGAATTGATGTAATTGAGAGGGGATAATTACACTCTTTAATTCTCAAAGGAGTTGAAAATTGGGTGTAATTACATGGTATGATTACAAAGATACTTTTTAGTTTCTTTCCTTTCGTCTTATTCTCATTTCTTTTCTATTTATTTTCTATTTCTATTATTTAATTTTTAAAATTTATTTGTGCTTTTAAGTGGTTTTTATTTAAAAAAAATTATATATACATTATTTGTCTTTCATTTTATTTCTCCTTATTTTACAACCTTTACTTCTTGTGATTCCATGTAATTGCTCGTTATATTTTTATTTTATTTCTTCATTTGGCGTAATTGCGTTACTATTCTAGTTCTTAAAACTATACCTCCTATTATTAGAAAATAATGTGTCATTAACAAACTTGGCATATAGCGAGTAATGTCATTAAATATAATTTCATTGTTGAAATGAGGTTATTGATTTATGTTTTTCTTTTGAATCATATCTACTTAAGTTATGTTGAAACTTATTTATATTATGTTGAAATTTGACATAAGAGTATTATGTTAAAAAAGAATGGACCTTGAATTTATGTTATATTTTTGGCTCCAATTTATTTACTTTAGTAGTATCGAATTGTTATTTCACATTGCATGTCGTTCATTTTAAGTTAGAGTTGGTAGATTACTTTTTTTTTTGTCAAATATTGAAAAAGGTTATGGCATTATAAATATTAATCTTTTTTCTCAAACATGTGGTCCATCATATTATTATAAAATATATACTTTTAATTTTTATATTAATTAAATTAAAATATTATTAATTGTTTTTTAAAATATATCAATTATATTTTATAATATTAGTTAAAAATATATGATTCTTAATTAATATATTTTTTAAAAATAATATATATCTTAATAACTAATTTAATGTCATTTATAAATGCACATATTTTGTCAAATATTAGCTTTTAATTTATTTGTATTAATTTTTATTTTTAAAATTAACCAAACAACACGCTTGTAAGTACTTATGACAAACACACATGTCTTCATAATTACTCCATCTGTCCCAATTTAAGTGTCATAGTTTGACTTGACATGAGGTTTAAGAAAGAAAGGGAGACTTTTGAATCTTGTAGTATTAAATTAAAGATGTGTGGAGTCTTTTAAATCTTGTGGTGTTAAACTTACATTGGAATTGAAAAACTTACTAAATATGAAAATAAACATACTTTTTGGGACAGACAAAAAAGGAAAGTAAGACACTTAAATTGAGACGGAGAGAGTACTATATTGTGTTATTATTAGGCAGTGTACTACCCTAGTAACTACACCAATTCCTTTTACCAAATGACTTTCCAAGTTGACCCTTAGGGTTTATGGAGTTGGAGTTGAATAGAGTTGTTGTAAAAATATATTTAAAATAATATTCATACTTAAATGTATTTAAATACAACTTAAATAGTGTAAAGTGAATTGGAAAATATGTTATAAGTTATTTTCAAATCTGAAATACAACTTCAAGTTGAATTTGAAATTTACATGATCAAACACTGATTTTTAAATAAAAAAATTATTTTTAAAAAATAAATAATTTTTATTGCTAAACAGATTCTAAAATACAATAATATAGGGACGAGGTATAAAATGGTCAAACGTGCTTAATGAATTAAAAATGGTTTAAAATTATCTTCTTCCGACCTATTGAGTCGTAGTTACGCTTAATATTAAATTCAAGTTTAAAATTTTTATTTTTTAAATAGAATATAATACAAAATATATAAAAGTTTTTAATTAAATATGTGGCATTAATTTATTTGGTCCACATTCTATTAAATCCAACTATTCACAAACTGATCCATTAATCCAAACCCGTTTTGAAGAGATCCCAACACTTCATCCTCTTCACCATTGTCTATCATTTTAGGATGCATGAATGGAAAGATTTAAGAATTTAAAATAGAATTGGTCTTTAAATATGTTCTTATACAAAATATTACGAGTAAGGAAATAAATGTTAGTAATAGATAAGATGACATATTACTCAGTTTTACCTTTGTAGCTTTGATACTTCCTTCTATCTGAAAAGCATTTGATTTTTGTTAACTAAACAGAAAGATATTGTACCTATGTAAGCCAAAGGTAACTACGCTCTATTTTTAGAATTCCTATTTTTCAATTGTTAATTTTAATTTCAAAAGCTTTTATTATTTGTAGCACTTGCCGTAATAAAAACTTTTGTGATCTGAAAAATTCTAAAATGATAGACAATGGTGAATGAAGAGGATGAAGTGTTCCGGGATCTTTTCAAAACGAATTTGGGTTAATGGATCAGGTTGTGAATGAATTGTGTTTAATAATATATGAGCTAATAAATTAATATCGCATATCATAATCATAATATATTAAAAGTGAGAAGCCCTTTAATGTATTACAAAATATTTTTTAAAGTTGAACCATAAAATTATAGCTTATGTATTACAACTATAAGTTTTCAGCTGAATTAACTAAAAATCATTCGATATATCTCAATAGCTTCACTTTGCAGGTTTTCATGTTGATGATGCAATGTTTATTTTATATGTGTGCGCTTAGGAGTAAAATCAATCATTTGTCTTTGAGGATCTGACATTAATCTTCTCATACCTACTAATTGATGCACATGAGATGCATTTCCTCTAGCTCGCGAAAACGACATTATAGGGTGATACTTGTTGGTAACAGATTCAAGGGGTTAGTGCACCCTTCAAAACAACATAACAACATTTATTTGAAATTTCATGAGTTGGAGATAAGTGGACTCGAAACACTGACATTTGCCGTAGGGTAAACCACTGCCTCTCAAGTCCCCTGACTGATTCTGATGTAAATAAATCCCCAAACTTAATTCCTCGAATCAAGACAAGGGGTAGGACTCCGAGATCGCCCAAGATTAACCATCAATACACGGATGATAGCTTGAAGGTGTATGGAGTATGGAATGGCTTGGGTGACAAAACTTAATCATCTAAAAGAATTGAACTTAATCGGCCTTACATGTTGGTCTCGGCCGAGGCCTTGTTTAGCTATTGTCTTTCGTTTGTTATAAATACCTTCTTAGATTAGCTATTAGTTTACTTAGGACACCATCAAGTCATGTAATAACCCCTAGCTACACCTTACGACATATTTAAGGAGGGGCGGGGACTAGGACGAGAGAGTCCTCATCCAAGGGTGACATGTATTTGGCCCAGAAAGAAGAGAATGCACCATCTAGAAGTGTGATCTTCAAGGTAAGTGAAGGACATGAGAGTCCGAAGGGCGGAGAAGCGCAAGGCCGAGGCTTTATTAGTTGATGTGCAAGGAATAGAGGAAGAATCAAAGAAGGGGAGTCTTTTAGACTCATTAGTCGGTATGAAATACCTCATAAAAGACAAGGCTAAAGGTGCGGTCCAAAAGAGACCGCAAATAAATTGGCAAAAGATGCATGCACGGAAGCTGTCACGACCATGCCACCATCCACGGGAGATGCTACGCGGGACATAGAAATAATCTCATGGAGTTTTCCACCTATCCATCAAGTCTATGACCCATACTTTGAAAAACAATTATACCGTTGTGGAAGATGGCGCGAGTTTGATGCTCCAACACGTATTAAAGTCAACCGGGAGAGCATAAAGAAACTCAAAGGGAGCAAATCTTCAACACCCGTTGCAAGGTGAACGAGAAAATATGCAACATGATTATAGACGGGGTAGTAGTGCCAACATGATTTCCATCGGAATAATCGACGAGTTGAAATTGCCAACCCGTATGCATCCTAACCCTCTGCTATCTTCAATGGGTCAATAAAGGAAATAGGGTCACCATAGCAACTCAAGCCCGTGTCAACTTTCGGATCGGTGAATATGTCGATGAATTGTGGTGTGACATCCTTTCGATGGATACATGTCACATATTATTGGGAAAGCCATGGTAATTCGACCGAAGGACATTTCACGATGGGGAGGACAACACATATTCATTCTATAAGGATGGCAGGGACTTTCGGTTACGACCTCTTTCACCTAGCCAAGTAAAACTGATGAAACTTAGAATGCAAGAGAATGTAAGGCTGAATCTGAGGCTCTCTCGATTGAGGGGCAAAGATGAGATGAAGAGCTAAAGAAGGGGAGACTGTGGAACGTGTTAGGGCCACTACCAGTTATGTTGACCCAAGAAGGAAGTGAAACTTGGTTCAGGAGTGTCAACGATCACAAGATTCTCAAATTGATCTTGAGGCATGCACCAAAAGAGGTTGGGTATTTGAATTTTCTTTCTAGGATAACATTGAGTGGTGATCAAGTGATGATTCCCGAGAGACAACTTGATAAGTCTCAGTGGATTATGGAGTTATGTGGGGCGTATGTTGATCTAGGCTGCTCGAGAGAAAAAAAGATTGGTCCGGTTGAACTTAGCCGAGACCATGGAGTGGGTATTCCGAGTCCACATGCATGTTGATGCTCCTATCGCAACCATGGGAGAAGTCTTCAAAAGGAACACAAAATTGATGCCGACTTAGGCCAAGGGCCGCAAGCCGTGGATGCCCCTGGGGAGGAATTAAAAGGTGAACATCATCATCAGTGGACCTACGATTCGTTGATTCAGTGGGAAACATATTTGCATAATGGTTCGTTCAAGTGGCTGGCCGAACTTCAAGGAAATTCTAGCGGGAAGCCAAGTCCAGATAAAGGCATGGATACAACATGGCATGATCGAGAGTTGTCCTCGTGTTTTATCCCCAAGAATCTGAGGACAATTCTTCCAAAGAAGGGGAGAATGATGTAAATCAATCCCCATACTTAATTCCTCTAATCAAGACAAGGGGTAGGACTCCGAGATCGCCCAAGATTAACTATCAACACACGGATGATAGCTTGAAGGTGTATGGAGTATGGAATGGCTTGGGTGACAACACTTAATCATCTACTAGAATTGAACTTAATCGGCATTACATATTAGTCTTGGCCGATGCTTTGTTTAGCTATTGTCTTTCATTTGTTATCTTTACCTTCTTAGCTTAGCTACTAGTTTACTTAGGACACCATCAAGTCATGTAATAACCCCTAGCTACACCTTAGGACACATTTAAGGAGGGATGGTGACTAGGCCGAGAGAGTCCTCATTCAAGGGTGACATATACACGGCAACAAGAAGAGAACATGCCATCTAGAAGTGTGGTCTTCAAGGTAAGAAAACCATGTATATATTTTCTCAAATGGAGAACAAGAATGCACGGTTTGGGGAACCACGATACACGATTTGGGAAGATGAAGAGTTGCTCGACTTGCTCTCTCCTCCAACGACCAAGGGCCATGCATATCACACTCTCCAAAGAGTTCATTCAAATGCCATCAAGGGAAGTCTAGAACACATTATACTTGGGCATAAAGTCTTACTCGACCGATGCCCTTTCCCTTTCCCTCTCCCTCGTTCCCACCTTAGCCGTGTAGTCCTATGTTTGTGTCTTTATGATTGTCTTTCTAGAAGGTTCCTCATCTTACTATAAAAGGATCCATTAGGATAATGTATTAATCAATTATTGTTGAATGAAAAACTTGAGTTTTAACTCAATTTATCTAAGCATTTCAATCCGGGATTGTTAAACTTAGTTGATCCTGCGGGAGGGTCGCTTGGATCTCTGGGAGAACTGCCCTTGTGTCGAAGGTTTCAATCACCCTTGCTAGGTAGTCTTGAGCATTGAGGGCAGCAAACCTTAAGATAGTCCTTGTGAAATTGATCACAATATCTTGGAGCCCACACGAGCAATTAACTCCTCGTGTTACCATCCAAGGACCCATATTGATCGAATTGTGACTTGGTTTGTGTCTCGGATTGTTGGAAAACAATCCGTGCTCCAATTACTTGTTTGTTTACATCACCACCTCCACAATATCTCACAAACACCCTCACCAAAGCTCAAAACCCAAAATCAACTACAAACACCCGCAAGTACTAACAACCACACTAACGTCCCACTGAATCCTCTTCTCGGACCCTCACTGCCTCAGGTTGTTTCCGCAACCTTAGCTCAACTAAAATACCAAACCACCACTACCACCTTCTCCCGCAACATCCCCGACATCACCTCCCAAAATGCTAACTCACGCTTTTAAGACAAGCCACCCGAAATAGCCTTCAACCGCCATACTACCTACCTTGCCGATAAATCGAGAAACCCATTTTCCTCACTATTTTCGGGTCAACCCGAATCTCACGAACAATCGAATCACTTACCAAATCAAATCCCTCCGTACTTACATCCGATTCTACCATAGTGTCCAATGATAGACAATAAGTCTCCCCCAAAACACAACTTACAACTTTCATCGTACTATATTAATTTAATGAATTTCTATTAAATGTTAAATAATGATCGTAATAATCAATTAATTGTAGGCTTTTTAGATCACTCCAGGGAGATTGTCATTGTACTCCACTTGTATCTTTAGCTTAAATGCTTTATATGTTTAATTTATGTCTGCCTTACATACTCGGTACATTTACAGTAGACAGGGTTGCTATTCAGCTGAGGTTCGGTAAGGCTCCATTTCTTCCGGAGAGCCACTGAGTCTAGAGGTTATTTTACTTGAGCATATACATAGATTTCATGGATAGTCCGACTATGTTATGTATGTCAGATACTCTTAGATGCTTTTTAGACACTTGTCAGTATGTATGGTGTCCTTGCTGGCCTTGCATTTGTTGAAGTATGTCATATGGAGGCCTTGTCTGTCCGTGTAGATACACACATTTTGGATTTCCTTGTATGTGATGTGAAGATGATCATGGTATATAATTTTTTTTATTACAAGTTAAAACGAATGTACGCTTCTTACATTTAGAATGTCTTATATCACGACCCTATCGACCTAGATGCTTTTATATATGTGTTTAGGACGTATGATTTACAAGTTGATATAGGATTCTACAAGGACGTAACATTATGTATCCATCATTAGTACCCCATATATGGTTGATATAAGATAAGGTATGACTAAGGGTATTAGTATTCTTGGTGTTAGTTTTCCCTTGAAATCTCACCTTAACATTTGATGACGAATGTTTTCAAGGAGGAAAAGATGTAACGGCCCGTACCTTAGCATTAGTGTGATACCAACTTTAGGTCTATGGCTTGAACCAATCTATGTATGTAAGTAGATCCGATCCCCAAAAAATGTTTTGGTTATTCAAGTATGCAGATCAAGAGCTTGGTGTATAAGGATGATGTCTGAAATGATTTGAGACTTAAAAGTGTGATGACGATGATTGAAAATAATTTTTTGTGTGTAGGAAAAGAGTCAATGGGCTAGTTTAGTTAGAACTTTTGTGATCTAACTATACCCAAACCAAGGTTCTATCCGGTTACTTGTTACAAATACATTGAAGGTCTTCTCGACTTTCATCACCTTATCCGCACACGAATTTTTCTATCAATTTCGTTATCCATCCTTGTCCAAACTACCTGATCCCTTTAACCTCAATACACTATAAACCCCCGAAACCCCAACCAATTCCCACCACCTCTATTGAGTCCCTAAACCACCAACCTTACTGTCCCATTAGTTTCCACCACCTTACCACCATCTAACCACCAAATACCAACCACCAACATAACTCATAACGTGTCTAGATCAACCCCTCCAAGCGCCTCGGCCCGATTCCACCCGAAGGTACCCGCACACCTCCCACTAAATACACACTATCGAAAACCCGCCAACCTCTATTTAACCCCTATTTTTGTATCTATCCGGTTCCAACCAACCTCGATCCATCTAACCATACACTCTCCTCCTTATATACATCGGTTTGGTATCAGAGCAAGGCTTTCCCATCCCACGATATGACTAATATCAAGGAAGAACAACCGAGGATCATAAGTGCCCTATTTGTGGAACAAGCGCAAATCTTGAGAAAATGAATTTTGCGGGGTGTGTCACAAGAAATAATGTCGAGTCCGGGGTGGTATAAAATAGCCCAAGGCATGAAAGTGAAGAATGTCAATAGTGTAGGAATTCCTTTGTTATTGAGGAACCAGAAGTCAAGGAGGTCCTACAGAAAGATGTTGATCTTACGGAAGAGGGTGAAAGTTTAGTACTCCAACGTATGTTGAGTGTTCAACTTGAAGAACAAGAGGAGATACAAATAGAGCAACTATTTGACACTCGATGCAAGGTAAATGACAAGGTATGTAATGTGATCATTGATGGAGGAAGCTGTACCAATGCGGCCTCCATGGAGATGGTGGACAAATTCAAGTTGCCTACCCGCAACCATCCTAAACCATTTGCTCTCCAATGGTTGAACATAGATAAAGGGCTAAAGATAATGAAGCAAACTCTTGTTAGTTTTCGGGTTGGTAAGTATGAAGATGAGATATGGTATGACATTTTACCTATGGATGCTTGTTATATTTTATTGGGTAGGTCATGGAAATTTGATAGAAATGTTCAACATGATGGAGAAAATAATATCTATTCTTTTAAAAAGGATGATAAGAAGATCCGGTTGATACCAATGTCACCTAGTGAGATGAAGAAAATAAAGATCCAAAATGCAAAGATACGCAAGGAAAAGTCCGAGGCCCTCTTGCTTAATGCATCAGAGATAGAAGAGAATTGAAGAAGGGGAGTTCTATAGGTGCATTGGTGCGTGTGGAGAAGAAAAGTCTTGTGGGAGATATGGTTGAAGATACCGACTCAAAGAAACTCTTGAAGAAATCTGAAGATGTGATTCCGGCTGATCTTGCACCGGATTACCACTAATTAGAACCTATAGATACCATCCAGAAGAGGCTAAGGAGTTGCAAGAACAAACGCAAGAATTACTAGGCAAAGGTCTTATCCGAGAGAACTTTAGTCCATGTGCGGTACCCGCCTTGTTGGTACCAATGAAAGATAGAACTTGGCGCATGAGTATTGATAGCCGAGCAGTCAAAAACATCACCGTGAATTACATGTTTCCTATGCCAAGATTGGATGATCTTTGGGATGAATTGAGTGGAGCCAAGTTTTTCTCCAAGATAGATTTGATGAGTGGCTACCATCAAATGAGGATTCGAGAGAAAGGTGAGTGGAAGATGGCTTCCAAAACCAATTATGGCTTGTGATGCCATTTGGATTGTGGAATGTTCCCAGCGCTTTCATGAGGCTAATACACGAGGTGATAGGCATTCATGTGGATCCATTCAAGGTGGAAACTATCCGGAGCTGGCCCAAGCCTACGAATGTAAGTGAGGTAAGAAGTTTCCATGGTTTGGCTCGTCGTTTCATTCGAGATTGTTGTACCCTTACTACCTCTATCACCGAACTAATTAGAAAGGGTAAGTTAAAATGGTCCCAATGAGCATAAAGAACTTTGGAAACCTTTAAGGGAAGCATATGTGAAGCACCGGCTCTAGACCTGGAGAAGCTATTTAAAATTGAGTGTGATGCTAGTGGAATTGGTGTTGGTGCCATCTTGATTCAAAACAAAAGATCCATTGCTTTCTCTAGTGGAAAATTGGGTGGTGCACGACTCAATCATTCTACTTATGAAAAAGAATTTTGTATTGTGAGATCCTTGGTCCAATGGGAATATTATTTGAGGCCAAAACCTTTTGTCTTATATTCGGATCATGAATCCTTGAAGTATTGACATTGGAAAAAAAGTTGAATCCAAGGCATGCTAAGTGGGTGGCGTACTTGTAAAATTTCACATTCTTTATAAGGCATAAAGATGGCAAGTCCAACATAGTGGCGAATGCACTTTCCCGGAGGCACGTAATATTGAACATGTTTGAATAAAAACATGTGAGATTTGAAGTGCTAAAGGAATTCTATGAACGAGATCCCGAGTTCAAAGACGTAATGATAGAGTGTAATAGTGGAGTTCATGGTTCTGATTCCATAGTAGAAGATTTCCTTTTCAAAGGAAACAAATTGTGTGTGCCCAAATGTTCCATGGGAGAATTACTTGTACATGAAGTGCATTCGGGTGGACTAGCTGGACATTTTGGGTAGTGAAGACTTTAGAGATTCTACAAGAACACTTTTATTGGCCACAGATGGATAAAGATATAATTGAAGTGGTAAGTAGGTATTCCACTTGTCAAAAGGCTAGAAGTTTCTTCCACAAAAGATTGTATACTCCTTTACCGGTTCCAGAACGACCATGGGAAGGTGTGAGCTTGGATTTCATCCTTGGCTTACCAAAAACACAACGGGGCAAGGACTCTATCATGGTGGTTGTGGATAGATTCTCGAAGATGGCTCACTTCATTGCTTGTCACAAGACCAATGATGCAACACATATTGCGGACTTGTATTTGAAGGAAGTGGTAAAATTGTATGGCATTCCTAAGACTATTGTGTCTGATAAGGATGTGAAGTTCCTAAGTTATTTCTGGAAAACACTATAGAGACTTCTTGGTACCAAGTTGCTATTCAGTATCTCCCATCATCCTCAAATGGACGGCCAAGCAGAAGTGACTAATAGAACTCTTGCCATAGTATTGAGAGGAATGGTGAGCAAGACCACCAAGGATTGGGACATCAAGTTGGCACACGCAAAATTTTCTTATAATCGGAGTCAATCTCGTACAACGGGTAAAGCTCCATTTGAAATGGTTTATGGCACTAACTCATTTTTACCTATTGATCTAGTTCCAATCCCAAAGAAACAAAACCTTAGCTTCATGGCTAAAAAATCACACCGAGGCCTTCAAGAAGTTACATGATCAAATTCGAGCACAAATTCAGAAGGCCAACGCCTAGAACAAAATGGATGCGAATAAGTCAAGGACTCAACCACAATTCCAGCCCAGAGATTTGGTTTGGCCATACATAGATGACGAGAATTTAAGGGCAAATATTGTTAAAGAAGGGGAGTATGAGGTAAAGAAGGTTGTGACCTTAAGTGTCCAACATGAGCCACGAGGTGATTTGCGAGGAGTGTTGCCAATCGTCCTATGGTGATATGCTCAATGTGGAATGGAGTATGGAGTGGAGTTGAAGAAAAGACTTGAAGACCCAAGATGTGCCACAAATTTTTGGCTTTTATGTAGGTCTTGGCCGAGACCAACTTTTAGCTTATTTTAAATTCCTAGCTTAAATTCCTTATAGCTTAATTAATAGGTCGTGTAATAGGATGAGATGACTAAGCCGGCCATGTAATAAGATAGGATGACTAGGCCGAGAATCATCTAGAAGGAGAAGCTTCCAAACGTGCCCCAAGGAGGTAGTTCATGAACCAGCTAGTTCATGCACTTATCTACATGGATGACACAAAAGGGTGGCCTAGAGAACATGAAGGGTTGGTTCTTTTCCCTTCCCCAAATTGGTCGAAACCTCTCCCTTTCCCATTCGGCCGAGTGCCATGTATGATGTCTATCTAGTTACACTTCTGTAATATTTAGAACTAGTATAAATAGGGCATGTAGTTGATGTAAAGAGACGTGGAAGTTATATGAAATATATTTGAGTTTTCTTAAACTTTGCTAAGTATTTCAACTTTTGTGTTGTTATCCTTTGTTGGTCCTTTTGTGGGCCAAACCTCGGTCCTTTTGTGGTCTGAATCCAGATCATTTTGTGGGCCACCCCTTGGTCCTTTTGTGGTCCAAACCCTCGGTGTAAGTTTAGTTAGAACTTTTGTGATCTAACTATAACCAAACCAAGGTTCTATCCGGTTACTTGTTACAAATACATTGAAGGTCTTCTCGACTTTCATCACCTTATCCGCACACGAATTTTTCTATCAATTTTGTTATCCATCCTTGTCCAAACTACCTGATCCCTTTAACCTCAATACACCATAAACCCCCGAAACCCCAACCAATTCCCACCACCCCTATTGAGTCCTTAAACCATCAACCTTACTGTCCCGATTAGTTTCCACCACCTTACCACTATCCAACCACTAAATACCAACCACCAACATAACTCACAACGTGTCTAGATCAACCCCTCCAAACGCCTCAGCCCAATTCCACCCGAAGGTACCTGCACACCTCCCACTAAATACACACTGTCGGAAACCCGCCAACCTTTATTTAACCCCCATTTTCGTGTCTATCCGGTTCCAATCCACCTAACTATACAATCCTCTCTTTATATACATCAGATTGGTTAATGGTTAAGCTATAGTGGAACATTAAGGGGGATTAGTTAAGGTGTAATTGGATAAGTGCTATGTGATACTTTTCCACGTGGGGGCTTAGCATGGTGTTAAGAAAATGACTAATATATACGTATAGTTACATGGATATAGGTGGCTGCTCCTAGGATAGATGGCAATTGATGAATGAAATTAATGTAGTGGGCCTCTAAAGGGGTTACTTTGGAATGTCATTTGAAGAAAATCAAATTCTCTTAAGAGAAGAAGCCATCAACGAACTATAGAGACTATATTGCAGCAATTCATGTTCATGATTGGGGAATTCTTCCTTTTACTATAAGAATTTATTCTTCAACTTTGGGTATTATTTAAAACATTAAAATGTAGCAGCACCTTAAAGATTCACTTTGCTCAAATAAATCCTATGTGGAGCTACGTTTTTTTAGTTATTTTAAGGAGGCAAGTATAGTTCCCTTCTTCAAAGATCTCAAAGGAGCCATAATTGTTCTTAGCAAGTTCAAGTAAAAGTGGTTGATAAATTCATTAAGTAAGAGTAAGCATGTAGATAGGTGGTTGAATCGCCCTAGTGTTTGAAAAGTTAGAAATCGAGGTATGCAATGTCTATCCTTTCTTCTTTTTGGCATGAATCCACAAGACACGTCCTCCCTATAAAGAACTTAAAGTATAAGCTATCAGATATCATCTATTTAGAAGATTTGATGTCCGTTTATTGCTTCTGATAAAGATTAGACATTAGAATGTTGAGTCCTCCCTAGTTGTAACACCCTGTGTATATCAAAGGGCGGATATATCCTCCCGTAAGAACGTATATTCCACAAAGTATTGAAAGGTTGAATCATAGGCGACATCTTCACATGAATAACATAATGGATTAGAAGTAACGTATAGATTATAAAGTGATTAAGCCTATAAATGATAGATAAGACTCATGATGTTCGACGATAATGATTAGACTATTGTAGGGACGATTCTAAGGACCCTTAAACCAGTAGAATGAAAGATAAATCAAATATGGTAATAAGATGCAAATGACCTATAACGAATGACTATGATGCCTTGGTTTGTTAGTTAATAGTTTTGCATTGTTTGTTTTGATTGATGTTGCATATGCATATGATACGAGCCCTATGGATAGACTGTGATACACATAGTTCAACATAAGTAAAAGTGAGCCCTATGGCCGGTCTTCAGGTGGACGCATAGGTGCCTAACGAGAGTTGTCTATGGATGGTCCATGAGTACGCATAGTGTAACATTCTGTAAATTTGGGTTAAGTGTGAATGAATTAAATGAGTGTTGACATGTCATACTTTAGTTATGTGAATCTATTCGGGATGAATTAAGGTGATAGATAGTTGTTTTGAAGTCAAACCAAATAAGGGAGTTCGTAAAAGTTCTTAAATTCATCTAAGTCTGAGGTAGTTCTCAATTGTTCTCCGATTTCAGGTAGTTACGTTGAGCATATGAGAAACTGTAAAACATGAAAGTTGTAGGAATTTGAAATACCTTTCCAACCATATATTATGAAGCTCAAATAGTGCTTTTTTCTAGGAGTTATCCCTATTTTACTAGGAACTACACAATTTGCACGATCCAGTGCACGATCAGGCCTCCGGTGCACGATCGCACACTTGAGCCAGTGTTACTGCTCTTGGTTCATGATCACTGCACATTTGGGACTTCTAGCTGCACGATAGTGTATGGGGGGTCGTTTTTAAAAGCCTAACTTCATTATAACTCATCCTCACCTCGTTTTGGACAACTTTTTGAGAGAAAATAATACTAAGGCTTCCCCAAAACATCTAAGGTAAGTTCTTGGTCAATTTCTATCATTATTACATAAATCTAACATCAAATTAATCTTAGTTCATATGTCCAAATCCTAGATTCTTGAAAATTCAAGGGAGAAGAAGGAGGTTCAAGAAGAAGTTTTTAAGGCTTAGAAAAGCCCTAGTTTTAAAAAATCAAGGAAAACTCGTAGAAATGATTAAAGTTCTAATATTTCTCCCCTAAATCCATTGTAGAGTGATTGTTGAACCTTGGATATTCCGTTTGGTAGCATTTTAGCGGGATTAGACGTATGTCTCTTTTTCGAATATACTTTTAAAATGTTTAAAATAATTCTTTGCCAAGGTTTGTGTGTGAGAGGGATACGCCTGCATTAAACCTTTATGTATAGTATATTATATATATGTATACATGATTTTTCCTTATTGACGGATGATTGGAATTGAAGTATAAATCTTTAATCTTTAAACATGGATTACCTCATAAGGGATGCTTAAACTTGATTTCAGAAAGCTTATATATTTCATGTGTTTTGATCTATGAACGAATTGTGTTGAATTCGAAACTCATTTAGTGACTTGAACTTAATTTCTAAACCCATAAATGACTTAATTTACCCCTAATAATGGGATGATGAACATAATCCATAGACTATAATAAGTGATTTAGCTTCTATGTTATGATTGTTATTCGGTTATTTTGCCATGATTCTATTGTTGTGTTTGGCCTAGATACTCAGGAGGAAGGGTAGTCACTATGGATCCTAGTGTGGTTTTCCTAGCTACTCGGGAGGAAGGCTATCGAGGGCTAATAGCCCCGGTGTGGTTTGGCTAACTATTCAGGAAGAAGGATAGCCACGAAAGTCCAATAGCCTCGGTGTGGTTTGCCTAGACATTCTGGAGGAAGAGTGACCATCGAGGGTTCATAACCCCGATGTGGTTTTGCCTAGATATTCGGGAGGAAGGATAGCCATCAAGGGTGACAACCCCAATGTAGTGCTTCTATGCGGTTTTAGAGAACCTTAATGGTCATCCCTTCATTTCATTAATTTGGCTTGTATGGGAATAATTGTGATTGTTCATGAGTAACTCGATGTTGATCTCAATTTCATTAATGGAAGACTTAATCTTGATAAATGGCATAATGAATTGAAAGTGATTTAGTTTTCTCTTAATGGTTTTTACTAATGGTTTCTCTAAGTTTGGTGAACTATTTTATCCTGGATTTAGAACTGCCTTACTGATATTGTTTTACTGCTAAATATTGTATTACTTTACATTATCTATTATCACGGAGGCACTCACTGAGTATCCAATACTCAGGAATACCATTGTTATTTTTTATGGTGTGTTAGGTAACAAAGAAGAGCAGATTCATGATACGTCTACGACTTAGGAGAACTTGCTGCTTACGATACTATTCGGTGAGCCCACAAGATTGTTCATGGGGCACCATTATATATTTATTTTATTAGTATTAGTTTTCGGGCTGCGTCCTGAAGTTACACTATTTCCTTGTATCATCTTAGAGGTTCCATAGATAGACGTTGTTTTGTGGGTATTTTGTTGAAGTCGTTATTCGACTCTCATAGGTGTTGATACGTTTTAATAACTTATTTATTACAAACTTCCGCTAATTTTATTTCATAAATTGTGATCATGATTTTTACTTAGTTACTTATAATTTAATTGAAATAATTATTGAAAGACTAAGCAGGGACTTGATGATATTAATTCATAAGGTGCTTCTGGTGTTGTTTAAAGTATTGGATACCTGTCACGTCCAGGATCGGGTTTGGGGCATGACACATAGTCCAACCTAGAAGAAGTGAGCCTTATGGATGGTCTCTTTGCTACCCATAAATGCCACTACCATCATTCATATTATTTGATGTTTGCTCCACGACATGTATATGTTTGTGTTAAAGTATAATCCTTTCTAGCTTATGCACTAGAAGAAGGAACCAAATAAACATATGTTAGTCCCAGAATGTTATTATAAATAGAACTCTAACAGCATATCAGAATGTGCAAGGCGGTCTAAAGAGACCTACGATACGGTAAGTTGATGTAAATAGCTTGGTAAGATGATTCCTATCACTCCAGGGAGATTGTCATTGTACTCCACTTATATCTTTAGCTTCAGTGCTATATATGTTTAGTATATGTCTACCTTACATACTCGATACATTTATTTCGTACTGATGTCTCTTTTTCTAGGGACACTGCATTTTATGCCAGCAGGTTCAAATACCCAGTTTGACAAACCCTCACAGTAGACAGTGTTGCTATTCAGTTGAGGTTCGGTATGGCTCCATTTTTTCTAGAGTGCCGCTGAGTCTAGAGGTTATTTTACTTGAGCATGTACATAGACTTCATGGGTAGGCCGACTATGTTATGAATGTCAGATACTTTTAGAGGCTTTGTAGACACTTGTCCAGTATGTATGGTGTCCTTGCCGACCTTGTATTTGTTGTAGTATGTCATATGGAGGCCTTGTCGGCCTGTGTAGATACGCACCTTTTAGATTTAGTGATTAATAGGGTTGATAGAACGACTATGAATATCTCGAGTCCTCTAGCCGCCTATTCATATTACTTTCACACCTATATTTCTATGGTCATGAACCTTAACATGAATGCATTTATATTTCCTGTATATTAACCAAGCAAGGTGAACTAAGTATATCTTTATCCTAGACGCAAATTCCTACCCTGACTTTCCAGTGGTGAGATCCTTTTCTATTTAATCCTATCGCTATCCTAGAATTCCTCTCTCGAGTTCAGCTAAGATTCGTAGATAGTATTTGATTGGTGATCAAGCAACCAATAATTAAGCATAGGATTAAACAAATAAACCAATATAATAAGTTAATTAATTGAAATCAATACTCAAATAACAACGTTCATGAAAGAACCATAACCCTAGAATGAGATGTTTAGCTCCACATAGACATGGAGGAAATACAACAAATCATCCAAAGAAAATATAAAAATGAGTAATATAGAAAAGAAAAGGCGAAATCCAATAATCTCCGGCCTCCACGGCGGCTTCAAGCTCTCTCTAGGTCAAAAATTCTGAACTCAGGGTCACAAATTATCCCCAAGATATGTAAAACCCTGTCTTATGGACTATTTATAGGTGTAGAAAAAGGTCCAGATGAATTAACCAAATTCAAAAAGTATTGGGAAGCAATTTTGATCCGACACATCTCTGGGCTCGCTAAGCGAGACCCAAAGCAAGGTAATTCCTCGCTATGGGTTTCGCGCAGCGAGGTGCTGCTGCACTACTAATTGAATTCTCAATTCATATCCGTAACTCCACTTTTAATTCACATCCTATGATTTTGTCTTCCACTTGGAGCCACATATGTAATTCTTCCATTTTGATTCAACTTTTGCTTCCAAAAAAATCCCTTATGCTTTCCACGTAGACAAATCCTTACATTCTAGTGGCTTCAATTCTTACGTTCTTCCTTTATTTTCTTTGCATTCTTTTAATTCAATCAATCCTTGATTTATTCTTCACCCTTTTCATTCAATTTTTGTTCAAATCTCTTCATCTTTGTACCACTTTATTCTTATACAATAAAATCTAATATCAAACACAAACCACTATAATTAATACTCTAATGACAATTAAAAGTACTAAAATGTGAGGCAAACAATGAGTAATTATATACATTTTTGGTCGAACATTACCACCCACACTTAAACTTTTGCTTGTCCTCGAGTAAGCATTAAAACCACTCTCAATAATTCAATCCTAGGAACACCACCACTCTGATTGATACCGACAATTAGGCCTTATAGAAACTCATGACATCAAACATACACTTTCTTGACATCAAATATACACTTTCTAATCATCATGCAAGTTATACAAGTCAACGAATAAACAATAAATTTCTAACCTCAGAGACGGACTCTAACTCATCAAATTTAAGTTCGCTCACCTACTTTGTTAAAGAAAGCTAATAACATCACCTATCTATTATGAAACAAGTGCTCTCACAAGAAGAAATAGTCCACACACTCAGATCAAAGAATGAATATAATTTAAGGACTTAGCATCAAAGAACAACTCTCTCACTCACAAAAGAATTCACATGTACACACAAAGAACCATAGGCTGGCATCTACACTTATCTAAATAAAATACTAGTAATTTTAAATTAAACACATATACGTCGTACGTTAATCAAAAGATAGAGCAACATAAATTAGATGATTTAGATGATGATTTAGACAAATTTCAGAGAAAAGCAATGAACTGGGCTTGGCCCATTTTAGAAAGTCATCGACAACACAAACAGATGGCAGACATGTAGATGGGCTTGACCCATTCTTTATAATTAGCGACGGAGATAGGAGAAAGTAATATGAATGGGCAAGGCCCAATAGTCAGTGGCATATCAATCTCCTAAGTGGTATACATAGAGGTACACTTGCCTAATATACTTGGTATACTAGATATACCTAATATACATAGACCATATACATCCCTGTATACTCACCCCTTCTATTCCTAATCCCACATACAAAACACTAAATCAAAGATAACTTAGTCAAAACCTTATATCATATACATGTATTCTCATTTCTAACCCAATGTTCCCCAAAGCCAAGAACTCATAACTCAGGCACATAATAAATCAAACATACAGGATTTGGAATTTCTGAGCTTAAGCTTAAACACAAATAGGTTCTGAAAACAAAGCAAGGCATACCGAATTATCCCATTCAAGTTAATGCAAACACACTAGTGACTAGAGAGAAGGCCAAGACAAATTGAATCTAAAGCAATGGGCTATTCAGGATCCTTTTAGATGGTAGAAAACAATACATTGGCTTCTTTTTCTTCTTTTAACTTAGACAGACCTTACAAAGTTGACAGTCATAACATGCATATATGGAAGACAAGGAAAGATGTCATACAAGGCTCAAATATGCAATGAATCAGTTTCAAACAGGGATCAATTTAGACAAAAAATCATTCAAGGCAATCAACTTAACTCTTCACATAGGCATCAAGACTAAACAAGACCATATTCAACCTATTCCCATATTATACCTAACTATTAACTTCATGATTTTAGAATGATACAAAGAGGAGGTTCTAAGAATAACAAGAACACCAAGTAAATGCATATGAGTCACATAATCCCTGTATCATGAACTAGATTATTCTCGAAACAACATTCAGTTTGATAGGGATGGATACAGGACACAAATAGGCAAATTAGAAAAAAACAGTCAAACCAAGTACAACTCTCATAACAGATATTAACCTTACTTAACAGGAACAAATTTATGCATGACACAAGATAAGAATGGACATGCTATCAAAACAAACACAAGATTTCCCAATCTCACATGGATGAGAAGTACATCAGAAGGATTCAGATGGGAAATTCTAACTCAGAAAAATTACCAGGTCAAGTATAAAATCCTCAAGTTGATGAATCTTAAGGAAATATACAGATACATGTATTATAATCAATCTTCTATCCTTATGTGATACTTTATTATTCTAACTGATTTAGATACAAATAGACATGACCACAGAGCCAAACAAGTAAGATAATTTAGACTCAGCTGACATACAGAGGTATAATAGACCTTTGTGAATCACCTCCTCAAGTTAGCATATAGTATATGGCATAATTCTACCATTCAAACTGTTAAAAACACATAGTAGCTAACATAATGGTTCAGAGCTTCTTGTTTCTTACCTAGATATGCATTTAGACTAGATTGTTGGACTTGCCAATATGCAATGGCAACATGAACATATAGGTGGATGTAAGCAGTCCCTTAAAATGTATTCATGACACAACCCTATCCCTTTTAAAAACTCAAGAAAGAGCCTAACATCCCTCTAAGATTAAACTAGATGCAGATAGGCACATTGATAGACATATTTGGGATTAAACAGATAACATGACTTAAGAACAGAGCATACAGACAAGGCAAGGTCATATTAAGACATATGAATGGTTACATTGTTCATGATATGACATAGGGTACTAAAATAGCCCTCTATTAATCCCTACAAACAAACATGCTATTTTCAAAGTTCAAACCATACAAACTTATTATTTAGCCTAAAAATGCTCCTGAAATTAAATAAATACAGACACACAGAGATCAAAGAGGCTAAGCTAAAAACATTATCAGATATTTTTGGTTGAACTAAGCTCATAATAGGGCAAGTTATACGCATACACCAACACCTTCATAGTTCAAAACAACACACAATACTGAACTTCACAAACATATAGACCTTAGAACCTAGGTAGTCTAAACCAAATTGGTCATAAGAATTATATCAGACTCAGAATAACAGAACTAGACTCAATGTGGGTAGACCAGTTGACCAGGTTAACTCTCATACAGTTCTTTACCAAATAAATGCATGTTAAAGAGGACATGACCCAAACTTGATTTCTAAATATTCAAACAAAGCATTTCATATTCATGAAATTCATTTAAAACTCAAAGCAGTACAAGTAGTTGAATAATGACCAAACAAATTCTTAATTCCATTTTTTGAGTTTAGACTTAGGTGTAATCAAGATTCAAATCTATCACAATTAATTATCCTCATATAATAGTCATTTTAGTTCATATTAATCCTATTTTAATTATTTCATACAATACCTACACATATTTGAGTGTGCAAAAGATACACAGTGGACAAAAATCATCTCATTGACTAGATGTTTAAGCTAAAAGGTTATGTAAGTCCATATCTAAGTTGTATAGTTCGGGGTTAACAAGTATTTACACAAAAGGCATAGAAACAAGAAACATTGTAGTTATATCATACCAAGATAGATTCAAACTTGAAGTAAAAACATATGAAGGGTAGCCTATGCACTAAATCAATCTTTTACAGCCTATTACATTTCATAAATTACTCAGATTCATTTGATATCAAGATTAGAGCTAGCACAACCCTATTTCCTTAACAAACTAATCCTAAGCAAATCATTTGTTACCCACAGATTTATATAAGAAAGTCGTAGCATCATTTAACTCTTAGGTAAATCACATATTATGAGCTATTCAACCATATTCATAATGCACACTAGGCTCAAAACATCATTAACTACTAATTAGTTACTTAAGAGACAGTCATAGATAAATCATGGAACTAAATCAGTCTTAAATAAGCTAAGATAGACTACAAGCAGTGTAAAATTAACTAAACATTTAAATTAACATAATAACGAATCATAGAGAAAAAATTAAATAAGAAAACTTTTGTGGAGGCAACCTAGGTTCAAAGGTGACTTGATCTTCAACTCCGAACCTCGGACATTCACAATGCACACGAAAAATTAGTTTTTAGTTGTGGAAGACCAATTAATGCTAAGTATGGGTTCCGCCAAATGTCTTGGATCCCAATTAAGCAAGAACTAATCAAAACTTTTTACTTGAAGACAACTCTTAGAACACAAAAACAAGAGATTCAAGTTTCGACCCTCTCACAATGAGAGAATGGGGTTTAATTTATAGAGACCCCAAACCCTAGAAATTCTAGGTTCACATCGATATGGTAGAACAAATTAGGGGAAATTGTCACGACCCAAATCACGGGTGTCGTGGTGGCACCTACACAAACCCCCCGGTAGGCGAAGCAATCCCAAAATAACTTTAAGAAGGTTAAGAAAATGCAGAAGAAAATAAAATACAATATAAGATATCAGCTTTCACTAAACATCTTTAAATATTGATCCTTACACAACCTTATTTCCCAAAACCTAGTCTGACTTATACAAGGACTCTAAGATACAAATTTGAGTAAACAAAAATACAACATTACTGCTCCGAATGAAAGAGGCAGTTTACCTGCGATGTAAACTAAGGCTACCAGAGTGAGTAGTTTGCCTCAGCTTCCCGTACTCCAAATTACAACCCGAATAGACCGTGTACCTGCATCCACGTAAAAGATGCAACAAATGTAGCCAAATAGGTCATGTTGTTCGCACAATAGTTCATAAAATTAATAAGTCACCTTCATCATATAAGGATCCACAGAGTCATGTAGAAATCACAATCACACAAGACTAATAATTTCATATAGACACCAAATCACATCAAGGTTTATTAATCACGTAACTACCCAATCCACAATAAACTCTTGAAACCGCTCAATCGCATATATGCTTCATTAATCTAGGAGTCACCTAAATTCATACATGGGTTTACTAATTCCAGAAATCATGTTTGACCTCACACATTCGGTTTGACAACACACAGTTCATTACACTGCTACCTTAGACCTTCCACACTATAAATCTTAGAATAGAGGACACTTTGTGAAAACTTATTATCTCTAGTCTTAAACCCTAAGTATAGCCTTATGCAATTACAAGTAAGATGCCTTTTAGTTTGTTAGACTCTTTCCATAAGTCCTAAGTAGTTTCCATTTATTTACCTTTATTTACCAAAACAACAATTCCACACATATACGACATACAAGAAAGACCGCACGACAACAAATCAAAACTATACCAACAATCCATTAATAGACTCATTGTCAATTAACACTGTCATTCACCAAGCAATACCAACCAATGGAATCTACCGACCAGAATAATGTCCCATATAATCATCCAAACGTATGATCCCATTTAATCAGGAAATTATAAAAGTTAAAATAACCAATCCATGCCATGTACCACACAACAAGTAATCAATGTATGAATGAATATATGAATATGAATACAATGCATATGTCAGGTACCTTTATCATCTTGTATACAAGCGCTCAAGTTTTTATTATGAAACGTCACCCATGGGGGACCCGCAAAGTCCATATACCCCTCTACAATTTCCTATCGGAGCGCAACTCTTGTCTATAATAATAACTGTTGCAGGCGTGCAACCCGTACCCCGTGTATCATCATCATCTCAGTATTGCCATAATCTCATGGTGTTTTTACCTTTCCGGTCCCTTGGACCCACATGATATATTATACCACTCCAATATCAATACCATAAGAACCATGAGTGTATAAATGCAAATGACAATACAAGGCAAGAGTCATAATGTCATGAAATGCAACCAAGTATAGAGATGAATATTAGATGCTTTCAGGAATGAATGAACATATAATTCAAGTACAATTAAGATATCTTATTAAAGAATGTATGATGAATAAGCATAATGATAAAAAGTATGGCGATGAGCCCACATATGGTGACAAGAACAATCAATCAGCAGTCAGAATCAGTTTAAGGTTAATTCTCTAAATCACCCATCATCTTAGTTCAACACCGATACCCACTAAATAAAAATAATTATATTCGCTTTTCGCACATGATAGAAGGATCGATCCGTGCATGATGGTTGTTGGTGGCCTACGCGCAGTTCATCATAACCATTTGAGTGGGACCCACAAATACGCCCAATACCCCTCAATATTTATAACTAATTACACACTTCTATTGAAGTCTTATGAAAGTAAATCGTAACCTACCTCAGAGCTGAGTAGGAGCCACGAACGGTCGACCCTCCATGCACGTCTTGACTCTTCAGGATGCCTCATAGGTAAACGTAGTCTAACACACATATTTTATACGTTAATATCAAATCAAGCACTCACAAGGATTTGGTCCTTAACCAAACATAAGACATCTAAGATCACCCCAGCCCCCCGGTGTCAAAATCCTAACTTTATTATTCTACAATGCTTAAATCATGATTACTAGTTATAACCCGAAATTAATTTAAAAAACAACCTTATTTGAACGTTTAATTTTATAATTCAATAAAGGCCCAATTTTACAAATCCTAGGTTTTTCCCAATAAGAAAAAGGTTCTATGATCAAATTAAACTTCACCACGTGGTTATTTTATTAACATATATACTTATTTAGAATATCAAGGTCTACCAAATCAGTTTTCATCCTTTATTCATGATTCATTTATGCCCAAGCTATCAAGATGTTTCCAACTTATCTTCCCCGATTAATAATCTACCCCAAGACTAGAAGCATGAAATAAACTCAAGTAGAAGTGAAGGGGTTACCTTCCATAAAAAATCTAGGTCCCAACTTCATAATATCCTTTAGACCAACCCAGATTTTGAGATAAGGGTTTTTTGGAAAGTGAGATGATTTAGGGAATTCAATTTTACTGGAAAGATAGTGCTTCCGCCCCTACAAACCCGACCCCGCAGGGGCGGATATACTTTGGAGTAAAATCTAACTATGCCACTTTTCCTGAGCGTGGAAGCCAGAATGAACATGCAGGCGTAGACTTAAATCATTTGCCGACGCGGTTACGACTTCGCTGGCACGGACACTACTCTCTAAAAAATTCATCGCTTCATTTAATCTTTTTTTGAACCGTAATAGTTACTTTACTCACAATTTCCATATGTAATAGTTATCGTTGAGTGACTGGATGAGGGATATAACAGGAATTTAGTCAAAAGGTTCATAACGACCGAATGGGTCATTACAGAAATCTCCCTCCAAAATTTCACAACTAATCAAAACACATAGTTTGAACTCAAGTAAGAAAAAACTCATTAAGAATTCGCAGAAAAGCAATGAAGTGAGGGGTAACCTCACCTGTGCGGGTGGTGGTGTTACGACGACATGCGGGCAAGAGCAATTAATGCTCTGACCCATTTTTTGACATGCATACTAAGCACATAAGCAACATACACTGTGTAGTTGTCATATCCGGCAAGAAGACGAAGGGAGATAGAGTTTGTAACCCTATTAACTTTAGGAGAGGTTATCTGGTTTGAGTTCGGGGGGTCCCGGGAGTGTATCGGGTGTGTGGTGGAAGTTTGAGTTAAGTTCCAAGTTTCTGGTGTCTGGAGTCTGCCATAGTGGGTCGATGGATTGTAGAAGTAGGACTTGTGTGCTTCATTGGTTTCCGCCTCCGCAGAGGGTTTTCACATGGAGGCGAGTGTGCCTCTAGGGGATCATGGTTGCTTCTGTGCAGAGGCGATGTGTCAAGTGACCTCACCTCAGCGAGACCTTTTTTTTATTTTGGAGAGAGACCGCGCTAGCAGAGTCGATTCTGCTGGAGCAGAATTGTTCTATCAAAAAGCCCAATAAATGCCTTAGGTCAAATATTTTACCCCAAAATGCCTCATCTCGGTTTTAGAGCTGCTAGGAGAGGATTCTTGAAAATTGTGACCAAATTCCTTGTTTGAGGTAATGTTCTTCACCCTTGTGATTATATTTCATGTGTTTAAGTCTCTAATGGTGATATATAAGGTATGCAAGTTGGGGAAGGATGAGTTCTAATGTGATTATTAGTTTAAGAGAGGTTGAATCTGAATTTATGGGTGGAATATTGTTTAGTTTGCCTTAATATTGTAAATAAGTATTGATTTATGATAGATGATAATATTGTAGTGGTTAATTTTATTATGGAATCCCTTTTTGAATTGGGGGAAATTCTAGGATTTATAATTTAGAGCTTTTCTTAAATTGGCCAATTGAAGGTCCAAATGAGTATAAGTTTCTAATTAACTTAAGGATATGATTACCTAGTATGTGTTTTTGCTTTACAGGTATTAAACTTTGGATCTTGATGACGTGGGATTGGAGTTGGTTTTGGATTTCTTGATAAGTTTAAGGACTATGTTCTTGTATTATGTGATCGCTTATTATTAACATACAGTCTATGTGTGTTAGACTATGACTACTTCTAGGCGCTCCAAAAGGGTGAGGTTGGCACTCAAGATGGATTGGTCGTGGCTCTTGCTCGGCTTTAAGGTAGGTTACAATTTAGTTTTTTTAGACTCTAATAGAAGTACATAGTAGTTATAAATATTGATGGGTATTGGGTGTGTTTGGGTCCCACCTTAGTGGTTGTGATGAATGCTTAGGTGGGTACCGGTGTTGAACTGTGTTGATGGGTGATTTAGGGAATCAGCCTTAAGCTGACATCCTATTGTTGCTTGGATTATATATTGTTGTATTCTTAAAAGCATGTGATATTCATCTCTATACTTGGTTACATCTCATGACATTATGATTCTTGCCTTGTATGTCATTTTCACTAATACACCCATGGTTATGATGATATTGATATTGGAGTGGTATGGTATATGTTATAGGTCCAAGGGATCAGAAAGGTAATAACACTATGAGATTATGGAAACATTGAGATGATGATGATACATATGAATCAGGTTGCACGCCGCAACATATATGATGATATGGATGGATCGGGTTACATGCTGCAACGGATATGATAATACGAGATGGAGAGGGTTACATGCTTGCAATAGTTATTCAGCTAAGGGTTGGGGTCTGTTGAGAAGTTTCGAATGAGTATATGTACTTCACGGGTCCCCCATAGGTGTTCAGTTCATAATAAAAATTTAAATGATAGTATACTGGAGGAAAAAGTAACTAGCATATGCATTGTATTCATATCATACACATTTCATTGCATTGATTATCTGTTGATTGGCAATGTGGATTGGTTGCCATGATTGAGTTTGTCTCTGTGAACACATGGATAATTGGACGGATTCTATTGAATCAGGTCGATTGCCATGATTAGCCTCGTATCTATGAACACTTGGATAATTAGATTGATCCTATTAAATCGGGTTGATTGCCGTGATTAGCCTAGTCTTTGTGAACACTTGGATAATTAGATTGATTCTATTGTATCAGATTGGTTGTCATGATTGGGCTCATCTCTGTGAATACTTCGGATAATTTCATTGATTCAGTTGAGTTGGATTGGTTGTCATGTATGGCTTGATTTCTTATGTATTAGTTAATGTGGTTTATAAATATTAAGTCTAAGTAATTGATGTCAACTTCTACAGTGGTCGAAAATGTCCATATGTCAGGACTATTGTCTAGATCCAGGGAAATTATATGCATTTGTGTGCAGTCTGATAATTGACTATGTGATTGGGTGACGAGTCTAGTACGAAACCTGTGACAGTGTTGTTATTGGGAAGGTAGACATTTACTGAGCTATATGTATTAGACTGTAACTATATAGAGTCATAACTATGTCTAAGGGCTAAGAATAATAACGGAGTTAAATCATCATGGTTAGCCTATTTATAATACTCTTGGAAAACATTCTAAAAAGGTTGTTATGATCTAAGTGTTGACTTGCTTATTTGATGTGTCACGTCGGGTAAGTGGGGCTAAGCATGAATATGACTTGGACCGAGAGTACTAGTCGGTGGGTATTATGATAGTATGTTCCCGGTGTACGTGTATGAATTGATTGTACTTGACTGTGATTGAAACCTTCTATGAGCAAAGTGACTTGATGAATCAGTGAATCATTATGTGTACAACGTGACTTATATGGGTTATCGAACTGCCTAGTATAGTATTATCTAGTGTCAACTTGATATTTATCTCTATTATGTATCTTCCGTCATTGCCAGCCTATGATTCCTACGGGGGTACGTTGTGTACTCATGCTACATATTTTTTTGATGCCGATATAGATCCCACTACCAGTTCACGAGCTCGAGTGTGAGTCCTGGTGGGCAGACTTTGAGACTTTAGGGTGAGGATGCTACCTCCGACATACCCTTGGAGACTCTTATCTTATTTTGTATTTTACTTATGATCGAGAGATATATTCAGTTATTAATGTTATCAGAATCATTTTTTGCCTATGTTGCCTTGGTTTTCAAACTTGTATCAGATATTTAGTACTATTGTATGGTTGACCAGATTTTTGGAGGGATTTCGTATTGATTATCAGACTTATATTTCTGCATTTATATCATGAGACAATTTTACCTGATTTTTTTTATCTTTTCGATTTTATTATATTATATCATGTGAATGATTCATAGGTGGTTTGTCTACTCTGGGAGTTGTGTAGGTGCCACCATGATCCCTAAAAAGGATAGTGAAAAAGTTGGTATTAGAGCTTTATGTTAAACTGTCTTAAATAGAAGAGCAATGTCTAGTAAAGTTTGCGGATTAGTGCAGAGACGTCTGTACTTATCTTTGAGAGGCTATGGGACATTTAGGAAACTTCAAATTCTTCATTCCTTTCGTGCTAAGTTGAATTAAATTAGTATCTGAAACTTCTTCTTCCTATTATATCACCGATGGTGGTGACACACTCTTAAATTCGTGCGTGAGTGGTTCGATATGACGTCGTGTTGTAGGGTATGAGATGTGTTACAATGATACGAAAGCGTGACCAAGTTCAGTCTTCAACTATGATTTGAAGGTTCAGTTGATTGGGGTTATGACTGTGACTCCTCAATTATGTGGTATCCTTAGAAAGTAGGAATGATAATACGGAGGTGTAAGGAAGAGGAAAGGGATGGATCAATATCCATTGTAGGAAGGGAAAATTGGTATCCGATGTGTTTGTTAGGTTATGTTGCAAGATGTACGAGGATGTATGTCGTATAGGTTATGAAAGGTTGAGTTGGCTTCGATTTGACAGAACTATGATAGAAGAGTAGAATTAGTGGTTGTGAGTTCTCTCAGGGAATGGTCTTCTATTCGAGATCATGTGGCTATGTTACTTGTGATGAGTGAAGCTTAATATATTAGACATCGCGTTTCTTCACCTAAGAGTGTATTCATACGGTCACTTGGCATTTTGAGGGCAGTAATAATAGGAGATTGTTGAAACCAAGAGGTTGTTGATTTATGGGTTGTTTCGCAGTTGTTAGCACAGAGTGAGTGTAAGGGGATCGTATATGATTTTATATGATGGACTACATTGTAGTCTAATGAGAGCCAATGATCGACTAATAAGAATGACTCTAGTGCAGGACAAGTGTGGAGTTATATTTGGGGGATTACCGGGTGTTTCATCTAGTTCTTGGATAAGGTTTGTGGGTATGATATGTAAAGGTTAATACTTTAGGAGTTCTATAATTATGGGTACAATGACTTTGGAGTTGACCGAAGGACATGGAAATTGCACGGTTAGTTTGATGTGTTATGGCTCAGTGAAATAAGATAAGGGTTTGTTTTTCACAGGCAACTGTCGTATAAGACTCTCGAATAAGGTGTTGGTCAATGGGGATAATTACGGTAACAGGTTGATGACAGTTTAATCTAAGTCTAGTTGTGAAAGGCTTCGAGTGTCGATGACCGGCTCAGTGAATGTATGGACTAGTATAGGGGGGGATTATTTCGATTAAGGATTTTTTGGCAAGGGTTTTCGACAAACTATACGAGGATGTTAGAAATAGTGTATGTTCGATAATTAAGGATCGACTTTCAGATAATGGATCAGTTCAGCGATGGTTGGGGTTATTATTAGGTACTAAATGATTATTGATCAGAGTAGCCAGAGTAGGTCAGTACTTTTTCTAGTGGATTAATTTTATAAAGGACGACACATGGGATGTTTCGGATAGGGAGGAGCTTCCAGTTTAAAGGTTCGAGTGGGGCAAAGGAGACTCTCCGTTGTGGAGTATGCAGTGTCCTACTACTTCCAAAATCGGTTAAGTTATTTTGCGAGGCCTATGATATTTCAATATGCTCTGAATCAAGTTTGAGTAATGATCGGATGTTAGTGGTTATCATGATTGAAATGAAATGTAGAAATGTAAGGATATTGATAAATGCATGGTTGATCTAATTTGGAATGAGTAAGGTGCCTCTTCGAGATAGGAATAGATTTGAATTTGAAACAATGGAACTTCTTGGGTTAGAGGTGGATTATGATAGCATTACTTTTGCATCTTTACGACCGGTTGAAATTGTTAGGTATGCTCGAAAGAGTAAGTTCACGGTGATCGACTAAGTGTTATGTCAAATATTCCATGGGGTTTGTGATTGGCGATTGGTGGTAGACTGTGTTGAAGTATTGTTGATTAATAACAGGAATGAGTATTTCAGATATTAAATAACTTGGAAGGAATTGAGCAACGTAAGGTAGATGGAAGGTAAGGTTGATACGTCAGGAAATGGTAAGGCTGATAAATACTGGGATATGACAGATAGAGGTTCGATAAGGTGTCCTGATTTGTAGGTGAGTTAGGAGAGAGTATGAGGAAGATTTGATATATTTAGAGTTCATATGGTTCAATCAGACTTGCGTATCGTGTAAAAGTCGTGTAACTTGGATATCATAATCAAGTGTATGGTTTGTCGGTGTTAAATTGATGACTTGAATTGAATCCAGCTTTTTGCAGTTATGGGTGACGACACATAATTGATTGTTCATAAGAAAAGGAGATGGAAGAGGTCATATCATGCTTATGGAAAGCTTACTAGTTAATTTAGAATCAGTTCAGGTGGCTATCGATGATTTAGGATTTGAGCATATTATTTCAGGTTATATTTGTTCATTTGAGGTCGGGTGGCTTGTGTTTTCATTGCGTGGAGGACTTATTGTATTCTAGTATGATGTAAAGAAGTTTGTGAGCTTAAGTGTCCAACATGAGCCACAAGGTGATTTGCTAAGAGTGCCGAAGATTTCCAATCGTCCTATGGTGATATGCTTAATGTGGAATGGAGTGTGGAGTGGAGTTGAAGAAAAGAAAAGACTTGAAGATCCAAGAAGTGCTATTAATTTTCGGCTTTTATGTAGGTCTTGGCCGAGACCAACTTTTAGCTTACTTTAATTCCTAGCTTAATTTCCTTATACCTTAATTACTAGGCCATGTAATAGGATGACATGACTAGGCCGAGAACCATCTAGAATGAGAAGCTTACATCGTGCCCCAAGGAGGTAATTTATGAAATAGCTAGTTCATTCACTTATCTACATGGACGACACAAAAGGGTGACCAAGGGAACATGAAGAGTTGGGTCTTTTCCCTTCTCCCAAACTGGTCGAACACCTTCCCCTTTCCCATTCGGTCGAGTGCCATGTTTGTGTCTTTCTTGTTTCCTCTTCTAGAATGTCTAGAACTAGTATAAATAGGAGATGTAATTGATATAAGACATTGAAATTTTATGAAATATATTTGAGTTTTCTCAAACTTGCTAAGTTTTCAACTTTTGTGTTATTATCTTAGTCGGACCTTTGGTCGTCAAACCCTTGGTCCTTTTGTGGTCCAAAACCCGGTCCTTTTGTGGGACATCCCTTTGTCCTTTTGTGGTCCAAACCCTCGGTGTAAGTCTAGCAGAAACTTTTGTGATCTAACTATACCCAAGCCAAGGTTCTATCCAGTTACTTGTTACAAACACATTGAAGGTCTTCTCGGCCTACATTACCTTACCCGCACACGAATTTGTTTATCAATGTCGTGCCCCATCCTTGTCCAAACTTCCTAATTCCTTTCACCCCAATACACTCCAACACTTTCCCAACTCACACCCAAAAGGTCATCAACCAAATCCTCCCACAAACACCCGAAACCCCCAACCAATTCCCCACCATCCCGATCGCACCCCTATTCCGCCAACCTTACCGTCCCGACCAGTTTTCGCCACCTCACAAAATACCAACCACCAACATAACCTACAACGTATCCAGTTCATCCCCTCCAAATGTCTTAGCCAAACACCCTCCAAATTCACCCGCACAATCCCCCCGCCCATCAAACACACACTGCCCAGAAACCTGCTAACCTCCATTTGACCTCATTTTCATATCCACCTGATCCTAATCCGACTCCGACCCACCTAACCACACAATCCCATCCTTATATACATCAGTTTGGTATCAGAGCAAGGCTTTCCCATCCCACACCTTGACGCTATGGCTAATATGAATGAAGAACTTCAGAGGACCATAAGTGACCTTATTGCGGAACAAATGCAACTCTTGAGAAGAGAGTTTGCGAAGTGTGCCGTGATTAATGATTTTGTGTCCGTAGAGGAGGTTGCACAAAACAACCCAAGGCATGAAAGGGAATATGTCCAAGAGAACCTGAGGCATGAAATGGAAGATGACCAAAGTCTACGGTTTGATCTTCCAACCTTTGAAGGAAATATGGACCTGGAAGAGTTTGTTGAATGGTTAAGCGCCATTGAGAGGCTTTTCGAATAAAAGCAATATGATTACCACAAGTGTTATAAGGTTGCTACATTGAAGTTGAAGGAATTCACTTATGTGTAGTATGAAAACCTCAAAACAAGCCAAATGAGGAATGGGAAAACCAAGATTGAATCTTGGGACAAACTAAAGAAACATTTGAAGAAGTTCTTTCCAAGGGAGTATGAACAAGACCTATACCTTAAGGTCACCAAACTTCGTATTTTAGTACTCCAACGTATGTTGAGTGTTCAACTTAAAGAACAAGATGAGACACAAAGAGAGCAACTATTTTACACTCGATGCAAGGTAAATGACAAGATATGTAATGTGATCATTGATGGAGGAAGATGTAACAATATGTCCTCCATAGAGATGGTGGACAAATTGAAGTTGCCTACCTGCAGCCATCCTAAACCATATGCTCTCCAATGGTTGAACAAAGACAAAGAAATAAAGATAATGAAACAAACTCTTGTTAGTTTTCGGGCTGGTAAGTATGAAGATGAGTTATGGTATGACATCCTACCTATGGATGCTTGTCTTATTTTATTGGGTTGGCCATGACAATTTGATTGGAAAGTGCAACATGATGGAGAAAATAATAACTATTATTTTCAAAAGGATGATAAGAAGATTCGGTTGATACCATTGTCACTTAGTGAGGTGAAGAAAATAAAGATCCAAAATGCCAAGAAACGCAAGGAAAAGTCTGAGGCCCTCTTGATTAATGCATCGGAATAGAAGAAGAATTGAAGAAGCGAAGTTCTATAGATGCATTGGTGCACGAGGAGAAGAAGAGTCTTGTGGGAGATATAGTTGAAGATGCCGACTCGAAGGAACTCTTGATGAAATATGAAGATGTGATTCTGGATGATCTTGCACCTGGATCACCACCAATTAGAGCCTATAGATACCATTCGGAAGAGGCTAAGGAGTTGCAAGAACAAATGCAAGAATTACTAGACAAAGGCCTTGTCCGAGAAAATGAAGATGTTGGTACCAATGAAAGATGTTGGTACCAATGAAAGATGGAACTTGGCGCATGAGTATTGATAGCCGAGCGGTCAAAAATACCACCTTTAAGTACATGTTTCCTATGCCAAGATTGGATGATCCTTGGGATGAAATAAGTGGGGCCAAGTTGTTCTCCAAGATAGATTTAGGAGTGGCTACCATCAAATAAGGATACGAGAGGGAGGTGAATGAAAGATGGCTTCCAAAACCAAGTATGGCTTGTACGAATGGCTTGTGATGCCATTTTGATTGTGGAATGCTCCCAGCTCTTTCATGAGGCTCATACATGAGGTGATACGACCATTCATGGGGTACATAGTATCATCCGTGGGCATTCATATGAATCCATCCAAGATGGAAACTCTGGAGTTGGCTTGAGCCTACCAATGTAAGTGAGGTAAGAAGTTTCCATGGTTTGGCTAGTCATTTCATTCGAGATTGTTGTACCCTTGTTGCCCCTATCACCGAACTAATGAGAAAGGGTGAGTTAAAATGGTCCCAAGGAGCACAAAGAACTTTGGAAACCTTGAAGGGAAGGATATGTGAAGCACCGGCTCTAGGACTTGAGAAGCTATTTGAAATTGAGTGTGATGCTAATGGAATTGGTGTTGGTGCCATCTTGATTCAAGAAAAAAGATCCATTTATTTCTCTAGGATAAATGATGCAAGTAAGGAGGGGTGTTGGTGGTTAAGTGGGTCGGAGTTTTGTTGTAAACGGATTGACCCAAAAATGGATGCCAAAGTTGGGGTTCTCGGGTTCTCGGCTTAGCCGAGCAGTGTGGTGTTGTGGAATTATTTTGGGTAGTGTATATGGAATTGGGTCAAGGCATTTTATGGGGGTGTTCAGGGTATGTTGAGGGTGATTTTATTGTCAGGTTTCAGTGGTTGGGTGGAGGAAGGGTGAAGGAAATGAACTGAAACAGTGAGGTCCGGTGATGGAACTCGGTAGAGACATTGGTATGATTGGTTGTGTTGTTCGGATAGTTGTAGGTGGATTCAGACTTAGGCGTTTTATGGGGTTGTTGAGGGTACGCTGAGGGTGGCTATTATGATCAGGGTTTGGTGGTTTGATGATGGAACGTCTCGGTATCGATCTGAAATAATGAGGTTTCGGTAAAGGTTATTTAAGTGGACGGTTTATGGTTTTCGGGTTTGGACGGTTGTGTACGTGTGGTTTCGGTTGACAACCTTTGGAGGTGGTATTTGTGAAGTATTGTGGGAGGAGAGGGTGGTCATATTTATATAATGTAAATCACCCACCACACAATGACCAATGAGCCAATGAGAAAAGACGAGTGAAGGATGGTTGGTTTGGTCAAGTGCTGGTTCGGTTGATATGGTTTAAGTGAGGTACGATTGATATGTCAAGGATATGGACACGGGGGTTTTAATGGCCGAGTCTACACCAAGATGAAGGTGACCAATTTCACAAGGACTTGATCGGGGTTGCTAAGTACAAGCTCCAATACAAACCAAGTAAGGGTGGCTGGAAACCTTAAGATAAACCCTACGCTTAGGTTAGGTTGGATCACACAATTTCCAACGTTCACTTGCAACCAAGGGGGTTCCTTAAGCTTGGGCTTATCTAAGTTACACAAGCCTTAACCAAGATTACACCGAAGAGACCTTAGCTTGGGTTTAACTAGGTCACACATGTCCTAGCTTCAACTTACACTAAGGGGTTGTCTCACACAAGAACCAAGGGCCACACAAGGACCAATCTAAGGTAGACAACATACACGTTGAATACTTTAGAGTAGTAAATGGACCATTCTAGAAGACAAATTAAAAGACACAAACTACATGTAAACTTTCGGCCAAGTGTGGATAAATGGGAACGGGTTTGGGTTTACTTGGTGACCAAGGGTGTTTCGACCAAATCAAGACAATGGGAAAGGTCTTGAATTTTCTTGGGGACAAAGGATGAGTATTTCACACTCCCTTTGTGGATTCCATGAAGAATAATGCATGAACTTGGGTTCTTCATAAATGTCATCTTCTTGGGATAGGTTTGGAAGTTTCCATTCCTTGAACATGTTCTTTGGCTGAATGGATAAGGGGAGGATTTTGACCAACCCTTCATCTTCTTGGTGTCCTTAAGTTAGTTCATGAATTTTCTTCTTGGAAGCCATCCCTTCTAGATCATTCTTGTCCTTGCCACTTTGTCACTCTTGGCCTAGTCATCCACTTGTCATTGCCACCTTGGATTGATCAACTTCACATTACCTTGTCACCTTTTTGGAGGACCTCTCGGCCTTGCCCTTTTATTACATGGTACATTAACTATGTCCTAAGGAAAATCTAATAGCTAATCTTGAAGTAGCAATAAGCTAAAAGAAACAACATGGTGTCGGCCAAGACCAATAAGAAGGCCGAGTAAAATGTCTTCTTCTTAAAATATTCAAGTCGAATCTTTAATTCCACTCCATATTCCATGCCATTTTAAGCCCATTATCATTGGATGATCAAACATCTTCAGAACTCCGAACTTAACACCTCGAGGATCAAATCGGAACCTTGAGCTCACAAGGATTTTTACATCATACTCTCCTTCTTCAAAATAATTCATCCTCGAATTCGCGTCGCCTATATGTGGTAATTATTTTTCAACAACAGGTGTTGATCTAACATTTCCACCATTAGATAGGTCCAGAAGTTTTTTCTTGTAGGCACCTTCCTCGAAATTTGTCAAATAGGGATCCAAACACGAGCCAAATGATTTTGACTTAAAATGATATCCGTATTGTGCCACGAATCCCATAAGGTATAATGCATTGCCATAGGTAGCATAATGGCATCGTACACCATTCAATCTCGTGCTCGGGCAAAAGATGGCACCAACACTCATTTCATGTTTGACGTCCAATGGTCCTTCACGGCTTGGCATAGTTAGGACCGGGGCATCCCAAATCTTTTTCTTCACGACTTTAAAGACTCTTGTTGCTTTTCGGAACCCTTCATACTCATATTTTCTCATTGGATCATTGGTAGGGGCAGTAAGGTCACAATAATTCTGAAGTAAATGATGAGGAAAAGAAGTCGGACTAAGGAAATTATTTGCCGTAATTATACCCATAGGCTCGGAACATCTTTGGCTAGATTCCACCGAGGTAGGATCATCATACATTCCCTCGGATGACGTGGTGTAACCCATGGACCGTTGTAACATTTTGTGCATGAGGCTCACGGTAGCATCACACAATATACATGGCATGATGAAAGTTTTCCCCATGGTGTCCTTGGATAACCGAGAATATGATCCAAGCTCTCATCTTCCCTTGGTTGCTTCGGAACCAGCAAGGGAGTACACAATGCTTTGTGGAAAAATCCTTTAGTATTTTGACAAGTAGAATACCTTCTTGCCACTCCGCTTGTATTCCCGAACTTGGAATCCCCTTCACGGAACTCCTTTAGCATTTCACATTTCAATTACCTTATTTTATGTATGGTCAACGTTATGTGCCTTCGGTGAAGTGCATCCGCCACTAATATGGACTTGTAATCTTCATCTCTTGTGGAGGATGTGGGAGTTTGTGAGTATGCTACCCATTTAGCATGTTTCGAAGTCAACTTCCTTTGCACCACATAAGATTCTGTGTTGTAAGTAGAATAAGGAAGGCGTGTATCGCCCAATCTTCCACTAGAGGATGCTATGGATTCTTGGCCTCGACGTAAGATGATTCTATCATCACATTCAACTCCAAGTTTCGGAATAGGGGTAGTAAGTGCCCAAATTTTTTGAGTGAATTGAAGAGAAAAGGAAGTTGAATCACGGAAACCTTTTGCTACACTTTCATTCAACGGTTCGAGCCAACTTCAGAATGTTAACACCGTGGATGGAACATTATACATGTCGTCAGAAGATGCGATATAACCCATAGATGGTTGTAGCATGTTGTGTATGGAACTCACGAGGGGACTTGGAAAATTGCACAACCCGAATGGCATCAAACCATAGTTGACCTTTAAGGCCATCTTCCATTCACCTTCTTCTCGGATTCCCATTTGAGGGTAGCCACTTCTTAATTCTATCTTGGGGAACAATTTGGCTTCACTTAATTCATCAAAAGGGTCTTTCAGCCTTGGCATAGGAAGTTTGTTCCCCATGATGAAGTTGTCGACCTCTCGGCTTTCAACACAAGTGTCCTGATTTTATTTTCCTTTGACTCTACCAAGATCGTAGCCTTGTTCGGATTGGGGCCATTTTCTTGATGACTAGATGATGAACTCCTTGGAAATAAACCAAGAGTATGTTCACTACTTTCCATTAGTAATGATCCGGTTGCAAGTTCGTTCGCATATACATCATCCAAGGGCTCCTTTATATCGACATCTATAGCACTCCCCTTCTTTGACTCTTTGTCCATATCCGGTGAATCAAGTAGGGAAGTCTCGGGTTCCCCTTGTTCTTCAAGTGGTATGGGTTCTATAATAGCCAAGGAAAACCCACACTCTCGATACTCTCCTCTAAGTACGGCCCGGGAATTAGGACATTCACTTACAAAGTGTCATACTTCTTGACATTGGAAGTATTTTTTTCTTTTCTTATCTACCCCTTTTGTAACCTCTTCACGTTCTTGGGTATACAATGGCTTAGTGGATGAAGTGATTCCTCTTTCTCTCTTTTTATTTTCTTCTACACCTTTTCGGTGATACAAGGAGTTACTAAATAAGGTGTCGCCCTTTTCTTTAACATTCGTGGATTTGACATAGGGTCTTGGGGTACCTGTACTTTCATGTCTTGTGATGTTTCGTCTAACCCTTGACTTGGCATTATTACTCACGGTACATCCCATAAGTTCTCTTTTCACGGCCCGCACTTGTTCCGTAAAAATATCACTTACGAGCCTCCTTAGTTCTTCTTTATTTTTGTGAGCCATAGCGTCAAAGCGTGGGATGTGATGGCCTCGCTATGATACCAATCTGATGCAAGTAAGGAGGGGTGTTGGTGGTTAAGTGGGTTGGAGTTTGGTTGTATACGGGTCGACCCAAAAATGGATGCTAAAGTTGGGGTTCTCAGGTTCTCGACTTAGCCGAGCAGTGTGGTGTTGTGGGATTATTTTTGGTAGTTCTATATAGAATTGGACCAAGGAGTTTTATGGGGGTTTTTCGGGTATATTGAGGGTGATGTTGATGGTCGGGGTTCAGTGGTTGGGTGGAGGTAGGGTGACAGAAATGAACTGAAATAGTGAGGTCCGGTGATGGAACTCGGTAGAGACGTTGGTATGGTTGGTTGTGTTGTTCGGATAGTTGTAGGTGGCTTCAGACTTAGGAGTTTTATGGGGTTATTATGGGTACGTTAAGGGTGGCTATGGTGATTAGGGTTTGGTGGTTTGATAATGGAAAGCTCTCGGGAATGATCTGAAACAGTGAGGTTCCGGTGAAGGTTATTTAAGTGGACGATTTGTGGTTGTCAGGTTTGGACGGTTGTGTACGTGTAGTTTTGGTTGACAACCTTTGTAGGGGGTGTTTGTGAAGTACTATGGGAGGAGAGGGTGGTCAGTATATAATGGGTTGGATAAGGATTGAACACGAGTTGGTAAGTGATTTGGGTGTTTGTGTGATTCGGGTTGACCCAAAAATAGGTGAGGAAAATGGGGTTCTCAGTTTATCAGCAAGGTAGGCAGTATGGTGGTTGAAGGTTGTTTCAGGTTGCTTGGCTTAAAAGCGTGAGTTGGTGTTTTGGGAGGTGATTTCGAGAGTATTGCGGGAGAGGGTAGTGGTGGTGGTTTGGTATTTTAGTGGAGCTAAGGTTGAAGAAACAACCTGAGGCAGTGAGGGTCTGGTAGAAAAGTTTGATGGGGACGTTGGTATATTTCGTGGTATTTGCGTGGAGTTGCGTTTGGTTTCGGATGGAGGCTTTTTAGTGGAGTTAGTAATAAGGTGTTATGGGAGGTAGAAAGGTGGAGGAACAAGTAATTTGAGCATGGGTTGTATACGGACTGTTGGAAACAATCTGAGACACAAACCAAGTCACAATTCGGTCGATATGGGTCCTTGGATGGGAACACGAGGAGTTAATTGCTCGTGTGGGCTCCAAGATGTTGTGATCAATTTCACAAGGACTAGCTTGAGGTTTTCTGCCCGCAATGCTCAAGACTAACCTAGCAAGGGTGATCGAAACCTTCGACACAAGGGTGGTTCTCAAGGACAACCAAGCGACCTTCCCGGATGATCAACTAAGTATAACAATCCAGTATTGAAATGCTTAGCTAAATTGAGTTAACACTCAAGGTTTTCATTCAACAACAACTGATTAATATAATACCATAAGGGTCCTTTATATAGTGATGGGAGGACCTTTTCTATAAGGAAAATATAAAGACACAAACTACCAATTAGTTCGACTAAGGTGGGAACGGGGGAGGGTAAAGGTCCTCGGCCGAGGGGAGTGAATCCCAAACTCCAATGTGTTCTAGTCAACTCTTTAAATAATTTTCTTGAGAGTGGTGAGAGATATCTCCCTTGTTATGTATTCTTGACCGACCGGTTGGATTAATTCGAGCAACTCATTGGCTTCCTCGACTTCATTTTGATGCCTTCAAATTGAGGAAGACCATACACAGTTTATCCTCTTGAGGTGCACACCTTCTAGATGGTGCATTTAACCCTTGTTGCCGTGTGCATTCTTGGACGTGTCACTCTTGAATGAGGCTTACTTCGGCCTAGTCATCTTTCCCCCTTACATAGTGTCTTAAATGTGTCCTGGGTGAAGCTAAGGGTTCTTAATATGTCCTAAGTAACTACTAGTTCATCTATGAATTTAAAGATAATAATTTTAAAGCAAGACCTCGGCCAAGACCAATACTTAAGGCCGAAAGAAATACAACTCTCTCTAAGATAATAAAGTGTTGTTGCCTAAGCCATTCCACACTCCATAGTTTTCTAAGCTTTTGGCCGTGTGTTTAGGGTTCACCATTGGCATTCTTGGAGCTCGACTTCTTATCTTGAACTTAGGAATTATGTGCAGGGTCTGATTTACATAATTCTCCCCTACTTTGGAAGAAATTGTCCTCAAATTCGTGGGGATCATATTCAAGGACTCCTCTCTATCAAACCACTTTATATCAACCCTTTCTTGTGGACTCAGTTTCTTGCACAAGTCTTCTTGAAATTCGGCCAACCATTTGAAGGGACCATTCTTCAAATATGTTTCCCATCGGATCAATAAATCATAGGTCCACGGTTGGTGATGTTCATCCAACAATTTTGTGCCATGGGCTTCTATGGCTTGCGGTTCTTGGTCTAGATCAGAACCATCCTCCCATATAGTTCCAAGTAGCTCCTTCCTGATTGGGGTAGGAGTGTTACCAGAACCACATTTTTGAACTATAAAGGAAGAATAAATCCTCCCATAGACATATATAATCTCGCACCAATCTTGGCCTACTTCGAAGAGCTTAATACCACGGTTTGCGGATAATGAGTCATGTATCCTGGCCAAGCAAACTCCTTGCATGAGACTCACGGAATAGTTTTGTTTACCACTCATTCGAAGTGATACCACAAGCCATTCGTTCTTTTATTATAGGTCTTTGACCACCACCACTCGCTTGACTCCCTCATTGAGTAGTTGTGAGCCATTCTTCAAAGACACTTCGTGAAGTAGTGTAAACCAACTTCTACTCCTTTCAAGCACCCACACGATCGTTACCGCGTATAAACTAAGGTCTCCTTAGGTAGCTAACTCGGAAGTACTCATCGGATCATGATGGCTAAGTAGTTGTTTTTTGGACACCATGTTGAGGGCATGAACCACACCATTTGTTGGAATTGTTCCGATTGTATGTGCAACTTTCGCAACCCCTGAGTTGACCTCCTCAGCCATAATTGTAGGATCATACAATGGATTGGTGAAGAGGGTTCAACCTTGTGTCATCCCGGTACCTTCTTTTATGTCCTCCACAATATTTCCTTTTCTTCACACACTAACACTTCCGTCGGCCTCCCCTTCTTTGATCTTCCTTCCTTCTTTTGTTTCTCCGCAATCATGAGAGTCTCAGAATTGGTTTGTTATTTTTGAGCCCATTGAATCTTCATCTCCCTTACCTTACTAGGTGGTAAGGGTATTAGCCAGAAGTCCTTGCCAACCTTATGGAAGGCATATGTATTAGCTTCCCCATCGTGGATCATCTTGCAGTCATACTACCATGGCCTCCCTAACAAAATACGACACGCATCCATGGGTAGGATGTCGCACCATAACTCATCCAAAAAATCCCCCAATTTAGAGGTTAATAAGGACTTGGTTGGCTACTTCTAACCCGCTTGCTTTGTTTTCCCAACGAAGACGGTAGGGCTTGGGATGTGCACGGGTTGGTAATTGTAACATACTTACCATCTCTAGAGAATACATATTCGCACAACTTCCTCCATCCATTATCACACTACACACTCGGTCATTCACCTTGCACCGTGTGTAGAATATCTGCTCTCGTTGCGATTCTTCAAGTTCTCCCGGTTGCATGCTTAACACATGTTGGAGAATAAGACTTACCCCTTCTTCCGCAATGGTCTCGTTTTCCCCTTGACTTTCTTCCACAACGAAGGCACTATTGCACTCTTGGTACTCTTCAAGGGTCATGGTCCTTGAATTCGGGAATTCTCTTGCAAAATGTCAGGCCTTGACACTTAAAACATCTCTTACCACAGCCTCCAACTTCCTTGGCCGGTTCTACCTTCTTTTCCTTGCCTTTACCCATCTCATCCTGATTGTATAAAGGGTTGGAGTATGTAGCACTACCCCTTTCTGTGGTACTCACGGGCTTAGCATATGGTTTAGAGACACCCCTCCTTTTTCTTTGCTCGAACTTTAGTGCCAAATGGCATACATCCTCAAAGGTATGGTAGGTGGACACCTCAGCCTTCTCTTGTATTATCAGAATTAATCCACTTATGAACTGTGCAATCCATTGTGTCTCATTCTCATCCAAGCCACACAACATCGTGACCTTTTCAAACTCCCGAACATATTCTTCGACCTTAAGGGCACTTTACCGGAGCTTGGTGAGTTTAAGGTAGAGTTCTTGTTCGTACTTACGCGGATTTTTTTTTCTTTTCAGGTGTTTCTTAAGCTTTGCCCAAGAGTCGATTTTTGTTTTGTCGTGCCTACTACGGCTTGCTTTTAAATTTTCGTACCATATAGAAGCAAAATACTTTAGCTTCAATATGAAAACTTTGAAACACTTCCGGTCATCATACTATTTAAACTCGAACAATCTCTCAATGGCTCTCAGCCATTCGAGAAATTCTTTCGGATCTAAATTACCATCGAACGTAGGGAGATCAAACCACAAGGCGCGATCGTGTTCCCCTTCGTGTCTTGGCTCCTCTAGTACATCATCGTTGGCATACCTAGGATTATTTTGGGCCACTTATTCTCCGGATTCTATGTCATGATTCACGGCACGCTCTTGAAATTCACTCCTTAGAAGTTGCATGTGTTCGTCAATCATTTCGGACATGGCCCTCATAAGTTCCTCGTTTATGTTAGCCATAGCGTTATTGCGTGGGACGGGAATATTTGGCTCTGTTACCAAATTGATGTAAGTATGTAGGGATTTGAGTTGGTAAGTGATTCGGGTGTTGGTAATTTTCGAGTTGACCCAAAAATAGGTGAGGAAAATAGGGTTCTTGATTTATCGGCAAGGTAGGCAGTATGGTGGTTGAGGGTTGTTTCGGGTGGCTTGGCTTAAAAGCGTGAGTTGGTGTTTTGGGAGGCGATTTCGAGAGTATTACGGGAGAGGGTGGTGGTGGTTTGGTATTTTAGTGGATCTAAGGTTTCAGAAACAACCTGAGGCAGTGAGGGTCCGGTAGAAACGTTTGATAGAGACGTTGGTGTGTTTGGTGGTATTTGCGTAGAGTTGCGTTTGGCTTCAGATGGAGGCCTTTTAGTGGAGATGGGTTTTATGGGAGGTAGAAAGGTGGAGGAACAAGTAATTGGAGCATGAGTTGTATACAGATTGTTAGAAACAATCCGAGACACAAACCAAGTCACAATTCGATCGATATGGCTCATTGGATGGTAACATGAGGAGTTAATTTCTCGTGTGGGCTCCAAGATGTTGTGATGAATTTCACAAGGACTAGCTTGAGGTTTGCTTCCCGCAATGCTCAAGACTAACCAAGCAAGGGTGATCGAAACCTTCGACATAAGGGTGGTTCTCTCGGAGAACCAAGCGACCCTCCCGAAGGATCAACTAAGTATAACAATCCCGAATTGAAATGCTTAGCTAAATTGAGTTAACACTCAAGTTTTTCATTCAATAACAACTGATTAATATAATACCCTAAGGGTCCTTTATATAGTGATGGGAGGACCTTTCTATAAGGAAAATATAAAGACACAAACTACTAATTAGTTCGACTAAGGTGGGAACGGGGGAGGGGAAAGGTCCTCGGCTGAGGGGAGTGAATCCCAAACTCCAATGTGTTCTAGTCAACTTTTTAGATGATTTTCTTGGAGAGTGGTGAGAGACATCTCCCTTGTTATGTATTCTTGACCGACCGGTTGGAGTAATTCGAGCAACTTCTTGGCTTCCTCGACTTCATCTTGATGTCGTCAAATTGAGAAAGTCTATACACGGTTTATCCTCTTGAGGTGCACACCTTCTAGATGGTGCATTTAACCCTTGTTGCCGTGCATTCTCGGACGTGTCACTCTTGAATGAAGCTTACTTCATCCTAGTCATTTTCCCGTTACATAGTGTCTTAAATGTGTCCTAGGTGAAGCTAAGGGTTCTTAATATGTCCTAAGTAACTACTAGTTCATCTAAGAATTTAAAGACAATAATTTTAAAGCAAGGCCTCGGCCAAGACCAACACTTAAGGCCGAAATAAATACAACTCTCTCTAAAATAATCAAGTGTTATCGCCTAAGCCATTCCACACTCCATACATTTCCAAGCTTTTAACCGTGTGTTTAGGGTTCACTGTTGGCATTCATGGAGCTCTACTTCTTATCTTGAACTGAGGAATTATGTGCGGGGTCTGATTTTCATCATGCAAGCTCGAGTGAAGGATGGTTGGTTTGGTTAAGTGTTGGTTCGTTTGATATGGTTTAAGTGAGGTACGGTTGATATGTCAAGGATATGGACATGGGGGTTTTAATGCCCGAGTCGACAGCAAGATGAAGGTGACAAATTTCATAAGGACTTGATCGGGGTTGCTATGTACAAGCCCGAATACAAACCAAGTAAGGGTGGCCGAAAACCTTAAGATAGACCCTAGGCTTAGGTTAGGTTGGATCACAGAAGTTCCAACGTTCACTTGCAACTAATTGGGTTCCTTAAGCTTGGGCTTAGCTAAGTCACACAATCCTTAACCAAGCTTACACCGAAGGGACCTTAGCTTTGGTTTAACTAGGTCACACAAGTCCAAGATTCAACTTACACTAAGGGGTTGGCTCACACAAGGACCAATTTAAGGTAAACAACACACAAGTTGAATACTTTAGAGTATGAGTATAACTCAAGTTTATATTTCAATCAACTCTGAATATTTACAATGTCCCAAGGGTTCTATTTACAGTAGTAAATGGACCATTCTAGAAGACAAATTAAAAGACATAAAATACATGTAAACTTTCGGCCAAGTGTGGATATGGGAACGGGTTTGGGTTTACTTGGTGACCAAGGGTGTTTCGACCAAACCAAGACAATGGAAAAGGTCTTGGCTTTTCTTGGGGACAAAGGATGAATCTTCACACTCCCTTTGTGGATTCCATGAAGAATAATGCATGAACTTGGGTTTTTCATAAATGTCATCTTCTTGGGATAGGTTTGGAATCTTTTATTCCTTGAACATGTTCTTTGTTCGAATGTCGAAGGGGAGGATTTTGACCATCCCTTCATTTTCTTGGTGTCCTCAACTTAGTTCATGAATTGTCTTCTTGGAAGCCATCCCTTCTAGATCATTCTTGTCCTTGCCACTTTGTCACATTTGGCCTAGTCATCCACTTATCCTTGCCACATTGGCTTGATCAACTTCACACGGCCTTGTCACCTTTTTGGAGGACCTCTCAGCCTTGCCCTTTTATTACATGGTACATTAAGTATGTCCTAAGGAAAAACTAGTAGCTAAGCTAGAAGTAGAAATAATCTAAAAGAAACAACATGGTCTCGGCCTAGAGCTTCTTCTTAAAATCTTCAAGTCCAATCTTCAATTCCACTCCATATTCCATACCATTTTAAGCCCATTATCATCGGATGATCAAACATCTTCAGAACTCCGAACTTATCACCTCGAGGATCAAATTGGGACCTTGAGCTCACGGGGATTTTTACATCAGGAAACTTGGGTGGTGCATGGCTCAATCATTCTACTTATGACAACGAATTTTGTATTGTGTTGGTCCAATGAGGATATTATTTGAAGTCAAAACCTTTTGTCTTGTATTCGGATCATTTTGGTTTGGCCATACATAGATGACGAGAATTTGAGGGCAAATTCTGTTAAAGAAGATTGTGAGCTTAAGTGTCCAACATGAGCCACGAGGTGATTTGCTAGGAGTGCCGAAGATTTCCAATCGTCCTATGGAGATATTATTAATGTGGAGTGGAGTTGAAGAAAATACTTGAAGATCCAAGAAGTGCCAATAATTTTCGGCTTTTATGTAGGTCTTGTCCAAGACCAACTTTTAGCTTACTTTAATTCCTAGCTTAATTTCCTTATAGCTTAATTATTAGTCCATGTAATAGGATGACATGACTAGGTCGAGAACCATCTAGAATGAGAAACTTACAACGTGCTCCAATGATGTAATTCATGAAATAGCTAGTTCATGCACTTATCTACATGGATGACACAAAAGGGTGGCCTAGGGAACATGAAGAATTGGGCATTTTCCCTTCTCCCAAACTGGTCGAACACTTTCCCCTTTCCCATTCGGCCGAGTGCCATGTTTGTGTCTTTCTTGTTTCCTCTTCTAGAAGGTCTAGAACTAGTATAAATAGGAGGTGTAATTGATATAAGACATTGAAATTTTATGAAATATATTTGAGTTTTCTCAAACTTGCTAAGTTTTCAACTTTTGTGTTATTATCTTAGTCGGGCCTTTTGTCGTCAAACCCTTGGTTCTTTTGTGTTCCAAACCCCGATCCTTTTGCGGGACATCCCTTTGTCCTTTTGTGGTCCAAACCCTCATTGTAAGTCTAGTTGGAACTTTTGTGATCTAACTATACCCAAGCCAAGGTTCTATCCGGTTACTTGTTACAAACATATTGAAGGTCTTCTCGGCCTACATTACCTTACAAGCACACGAATTTGTTTATCAATTTCGTGCCCCGTCCTTGTCTAAACTGCCTAATTCCTTTCACCCCAATACACTCCAACACTTTTCCAACTCACACCCAAAAGGTCATCAACTGAATCCTCCCACAAACACCCGAAACCCCCAACCAATTCCCCACCATCTCAATCGCACCCCTATTCTGCCAACCTTACTGTCCCAACCATTTTTCGCCACCTTACGAAATACCAACCACCAACATAACCTACAACGTGTCTAGTTCATCCCCTCCAAACATCTTAGCCAAACACCCTCCAAATTCACCCGCACCCCCTCCCTCCACCAAACACACACTGCCCAGAAACGCACCGACCTCCATTCAACCCCTATTTTTGTATCCATCTGGTCCCAATCCAACTTCGATACACCTAACCATACAATCCCCTCCTTAAATACATTATAGTAAACCACCGGTAAGGGTTGGATGTATTTCAATTCGAAATAGAGGTATGCCAGTGTTACCGGTTCTTATTGAAATTGCAAGTAAGATTGATGATATTCTTCGGATGATAATGACTAAGATAATTCTAGTGGTTGCACGGGTATTTGGTATGCATTAAGGAGGTACAAATAGTTATTCAGAGTTTTTAGAGTGATAAGTCGAATTTCTACGGAATTGGCACGACATAGTAACTAGTAGGTATGACTATAGTATGGTGATTTGGGGATTTGAGAAAATGGGGTTGTGGTGTGAGTCTATTTATTCCTAAGGAATCTTGGTTCGAAAGACGGCCTTGATAGTTAATAGGGAACACTAGTCGAATTAGACTAAGTTATCAGTACATGTTGGACTATAGTTATAACTACAACTAAAGGATGATGGTAATTATTGTGATATTTCATAGAATTGATCGAACGCGTGAAGAGGTACAGTTTTGATCACATCAGGGAATTTGAGCAAAGTCAGTTCTTACATTCGAGAATCAACTGTGAAAGAAATTTTAGTTACGAAGGAATAGAAATTCGGGGTGTTGAGGTAAGTTATAGTAGTTTTGATTGATTAAGTGAGCAGGCAGTGCTATCGATTTATTTCTTATCTGTTGGGGATTTCATGAGGTTATAATGGGAATTCCTTAGTTACTCATTAGCTTTCATACTTTCTTTCTCTCCATTAGAGGATGAACATTTGTTTAATTGGTATATGATGTAACAAACATTCAAGTAATTTTTATCTAAAGAAACTTATTTGCCTATTTTACCCTTCCCATAGACTCTGTGGGTGGTTTGTAAGGCACAAGAATGGGTGGCATGGATCTCGAGGTCCATTTATCTGAGTTTCGGATGAAAACCCCATTATAAGAACCTTTGAGTTAGATAGTTTGACCTAAGGTTGACTTTTGAGCGTATGGGTTCATTTTCGTGTTTCGTCATTTCCGGTAGTTCTAGAGGATCATTTATGACTTAGTCGAGTCATTGGTTCGCTTTCTGAGACAATCGTGACCTTATTTGTGATATTTGGCTATTTGGGGAAATTCTTTAGAAATGTGTCTTAGCTCGGTTGTATGGGAAATACGAGGGTGTGAGTGAGTTCGTAGCACTATTTACCTTGGAAGAGCTTATCTGGTTTAGTCTGGGGGTCCCGGTAGTGTTTCGGGTGTTTGGTGGAAGTTTGAGTTAAATTCTAAGTTTCTGGTGTTCGCTCCTATGTGTTCGCCTCTGTAGAGGTTGGCTCGCAGAAATGGGACTTGTGTCTTTTGTTGGTTTCCGCCTCGATGGAGGGTTTTGTCACGGAGGCGCGTGCGCCTCCGGGATCATGTTCGCTTCTGCGCATAGGCGATGTGTCAAGTGACCTCACCTCAGCAAGACTTTTTCTGTAAGAGAGAGACCGTGCCGGCATAGTCGATTCTGTTGGAGCGGAACTGTTGTATCATAAATCCCAATAAATGCCTTAGGTCAAATCTTTTACCCCAAATGCCTCATCTCGATTTTAGAGCTCCTAGGAGAGGATTCTTGAAAGCTGTGGCCAAATTCCCTGTTTGAGGTAAGGTTATTCACCCTTATGGTTATTTTTCATGTGTTTAAGTATCTAATGGTGATATAGAAGGTATGTAAGTTGGGGAAGGATGAGGTCTAATGTGATTATTAGTTTAAGAGAGGTTGAATCTTGATTTATGGGTGGAATATTGTTTAGTTTGCCTTAATATTGTGAATAACTATTGATTTATGATAGAGGATCATATTGTGGTGGTTATATTGATTATGGAAACCCTTTTTGAATTGGGAGAAATTCTAGGGTATATGATTTGGGGCTTTTCTTAAATTGACCAATTGAAGGTCCAAATGAGCATAGGTTTCTAATTAAAAGGATATGATTAACTAGTATGTGTTTTTGCTTTGCATGTATTAAAGTTTGGATCTTGATGATGTGGGCTCGGGGTTGGTTTTGGAATTCTTGATATGTTTAAGGACTATGTTCTTGTATGTTAGACTACGACTACTTTGAGGTGCTCTAAAAGGGTGAGGTCAGCACTGAAGATGGATTGGTCGTGGCTCCTGCTCGGCTTTAAGGTAGGTTATGGTTTAGTTTTTCGAGACTCTGATAGAAGTAAGTTATAGTTATAAATGTTGATGGGTATTGGGTATGTTTGGGGTCCCACATTAGCAGTTGTGATGAACGCTTGGGTGGGTATCAGTGTTGAACTATATTTATGGGTGATTTGGGGGATTAGCCTTAAGATGATTCCGACTACAGTTATTTGAGCTTGTCGCCATAATGTGGGCTCGTCAACATATTTGATATCGTTGTGCTTATTCATCACACATGTGTTGATATGACATCCTGATTGTGCTTGGATTAGATGTTGTTGTATTCTTGAAAGCATGTGATATTCATCTCTTTACTTGGTTGCATCTCATGACATTATGATTCTTTCCTTGTATTGTTATTTGCATTCATACACCCATAGTTCTATTGATATTGACATTGGAATAGTATGATATATGTTGTGGGTCCAAGGGATCGGAAAGGTAAGAACACTATGAGACTATGGTAACATTCATTTGATGATAATACTGATGGATCAAGTTGCACGCCGCAATGAATATGATGATACGAATAGATCGGGTTGCACACCGCAATGGATATGATGATACGCGATGGAGCAGGTTGCATGCCGGCAATAGTTATTTAGCCAAGGGATGGGGTCCGTTGAGAAATTTTGGATAAGTATATGGATTTTGCGGGTCCACCATATGTGTGAGGTTCATAATAACATTTTAAATTCTTATATACTGGAGAAAAAGGTAACTAGTATATGCATTGTATTCATATCATACACATTTCATTGCATTGATTATCTGTTGATTGGTAATGTGGATTGGTTGCTATGATTGAGCATATCTCTGTGAACACTTGGATAATTGGATGGATTCTATTGAATCATGTTGATTGCCATGATTAGGCTCGTCTATGTGAACACTTGGATGGATTGATCCTATTGAATCGGGTTGATTGCCGTGATTAGGCTGGTCTCTGTGAACACTTGGATAATTGGATTGATTCTATTGTATCAGATTGGTTGCCATGATTGGGCTCATCTCTATGAATACTTGGGATAATTGCATTCATTCAGTTGAATTGGGTTGGTTGCCATGTGTGGCTTGATTTTTTGTGTATTGGTTTATGTGGTTTATAAATTGTAAGTCTAAGTAATTGATGTCAACTGCTACTGTGGTCGAAAATGTCCATATGTCAGGACTATTGTCTAGATCCAGGGAAATTATGTGCATTTGTGTGTTGTCTGATAATTGACCATGTGAGTGGGTAACGAGTCTAGTACGAAATCTGTGATAGTGTTGCTATTGGGAAGGTAGATGTTGAATGAGATATGTGTATCAGATTGTAAATGTATAGTCTTAACTAAGTCTAAGGGCTAAGAATAATAACGGAATTAAGTCATCATGGTCAGCCTAATTATAATACTCTTGGAAAGTGTTCTAAAACATTTGTTGTGATCTAAGTGTTGACTTTCTTATTTGATGTGTCACGTCGGGTAAGTGAGGCTAAGCATGAATATAACTTGGACCGTGAGTACTAGTCGGTGGGTATTATGATAGTAAGATCCCGGTGTACGTGTATGAATTGATTGTACTTGGCTGTGATTGAACCTTCTATGAGCAAAGTGACTTGATAAATCAGTGAATCATTATGTGTACAACGTGACTTATATGGTGTTACACCCCGTACTTTGTACGTCATTTATATGGTATGTTAACTGATGTGTAACCTCTCGTACCTTCAGGCTAAGGTTTGACCTGTATGATGGAATCATAATGTAACTAATATGAGGAATATAAGAAGTGTTTTGAATGTTAATCAAGGTATAAGAAGAGTCTTTGGGCAAAGAATAGTCGGAAGCTACCCTACGAAGAATGTTTTCAAGTGAGTATTCACAAGACCTTAATTCAAGGGAGAATAAAACCATTATAATTTGTAATTTTGAAAAACCACAAAACATGAAAGTTGTATCCCTTTGAAACACCTTTCCAACCATATATGGTGGAGGTCCATCGGACATCGGTACAAAAGATTGTGTATATTTTACGGAAATGTATTGCGGCAAATGTAGAATGCGGCCGCAAACTAAGTTTGTTGCACCGCATTTAGATCGCATTTTGGATCTTTTTGGGTTGTCCACTTCCCACAGATGCGAGGGACTTACGGCTGCAAGTATCACCATAAACTCGAAGCGGTGGGGCGGTTCTATGACTTTAAAACCCAAATAAGGCTTAATTTTCACCCCTAACACTTCCCAAACACACTCAAACATTTCCCTAGTGTTCTTATACCATCTAAGATCAGTTTCATATCAATTAGAAGGTAAATCTTCCATAGATAATCATCAAGATCTTGGAAATCTCCTTGGTAGCATAATGAGTAAAGGATCTTCTTGAAGTTTGGAGAAGAGTTGATGCTACAAATTTTCTTGGTTGAGTTAAGGTAAGATATTGATGCTCTTAATGATCTCTAAACATCTCATAGCCTTGTTGAGATTGTGGATAGTTTTTTGCGTAATCTTGGGGATGATCATGGTTTGAAGTTGAAGGACACGGTGCTAGAAATCATGGAAAACAACTTGTTGTTTTTATTATTGTGATTGTTGTTGTTGTTGGTGTTGTTATTGGTGTTGTGCTAAAGGAAAATAGAGAGCATCGTTGGTTGCCATGAACACCATAACTAGATAAGTATGCATTGTAGGTGTTCGTCGAATTGTTCTAGCAAATCGATTCTTAGTTTGTAGACCGTATCTTAATCTAAAATAACTATATTGTGTAGATAATCACTCGCAAATCATTCGGAGGTTCGTGAGACATTGTAAACTAAGCGATGCAGGTATGTAAGGCTATCCTCTTCTTTCAAGAGCATGAAATCCAAATCTTTTATCATTTTCAAAAAGAAACGTCGAAAGCTTCATTCTATTCGTATATAGTTTATTCCTTGTCGGAAGTAGCTCTTGTTATTATTGTATTCCATATTTCTGATTTGTTGGTTGCCCATCTAAAGTATCGTAAACCTCTAAGAAGGATTATTTCAAAGAGTAGTCATCAAGTCGACTGAAAGTCATCTCATAATAAAGTCGAAGAGTTGTGAGTTCCAAAGAGGCCACAAGTGCCATCATTATTACATATATATAGATATACTATTTACACCACTGATATGAATAGCCGGCAGGCAGTTGTACATGTACATTATACACACCCCGGGCTATAACTGGAGGACATACACTTATATGTGCATCCATACATACACCTCAGAGAATTACCTGAGGGAGATGACATATTACACACCTCGGGATATAAATCGAGGGTAGATTACATAAAAAGACCTACAGATAGAGGTTTCAGTACAGTTTCAGAGTTTTATTGTTCGCCCTATGTGGCACATGGGTTATCAAAGTATTAGACTATTTTTATGCTGCTCTTTACAACTTATATTTTCATATTGCTATTCATGTTTTACATACCGATACATTTCTTTCATACGAATGTCCTTTTAACCGAGGCGCTGCGTATTCATACCGCAGGTTCTGGTTGGGGCCTTGATAGACCACCTCAGTAAGAGTTGTCGAGTTCAGCCATCAGTGAGTAAGCTTTGTCTTTCCCTGGAGCTTCCTAGTCAGGTGTTGAGTATGTTTTGTATAGATATGTACATAGTGGATAGGTCGGGGACCTGTCCCGCCATATGATAGTACAGGTACTCGTAGAGGCTCATTGACTTATCTGGTATGTATAGTTGTGATGTATGGCCTTGTCGGCTAGGTTGTCTTTTGTTAACTTGAGTTGTGACCTTGTCAGTCTTGTTTATATACATATGTTAGGTTGATACCTCTTTGTTCACCCTCCGAGGTTGTATTACAGTCTGTCTTACAGATGGTGGCCTTGTCAGCCTTTCTGTAGTGTTGTTGTTGGATTATATCCTAGTACGGCCATGTCGGCCGGAAGTTCTACTTGTACAGGTGCAATACACACCCCCTAGTTTGGGGTGTGACAAACTTGGTATCAGAGCAGGTCAGTCCTAGGGAGTTTGTGAGCCGTGTCTAGTAGAGTCTTATTTATGGGTGTGTTGTGACCACACTTATAAACAAGAGGATGTTGGGCATTTAGGGATGGTTGTTGTTCTTTCACTTCATAGATCGTGCTATAGAGCGGAGTTACATGATTTTGAGTCTAATTCTTACTCTATTCCTTTTCAGTTATGTCAGTTACTACTAGTTATCGAGCCGACGCTGATAGAGGTGAAGGAACTAGTAATGCCCCGCCCGACCCAGTTGATAGAGTTGAGGCCCAGAGAAAGTCACACTCCCACGTATCACCTATTCCACCTCTATAGGAGGAGATTAGAGGAGGTGTAGTACCTCCAGCCCCTCAGGACACAGTATCTCCAATTCCTCTGCCCTAGTCTTCAGAGTAGGGTGTGGAAAGTGTCGTGCAGTTATTGGTATAGATAGTAACTTGACAGCAATGGCAGATATGGGGTTCCACAGGTGTTGGGTCTTTTGATGGGATAGGGCACTCCAAGACTTGAGAATTCCATGCATTAAGCCCCCCAGTGTTTACCGATACCGATCCAGGTGCAGACCCATAGGACTTTATTGATGAGATACAGAGGGTATTGAGGGTTATGCATGCTTCGGATACGGAGACAGTCGAGTTGATCTATTTTAGATTGCGAGATATGGCTATTTTTTGGTACGAGTCTTGGGAGCGGTCTCGAGGCCCAGATGCACCTCCTGCGGTATGAGAAGAGTTTGTAGATACTTTTTTAATCATTATTTCCAACTATAGGTATGGGAGGCCATAATAGAGCACTTTTTAAACCTCAAGCAGAGAAGAAAGAGCATTCGGGATTATAGTTTGCAGTTTGACTCCCTGGCTAGGTATGCCCCGAATATTGTGGATACGATGAGAGCTTGAGTTCATTGATTTGTATCAGGTTTATATTCACATATGATTGGAAACTGTACGATAGCCTTCTTGAATAGAGACATAGATATTGCCAGGATACATGCATATGGTCAGAGTGTCGAGGACCATAAGTGTTAGCTCCGAGATGATATAGATGCAGAGATGGAGTTGACTAAGAGGGATAGATCAGTTGGGTCATTTGGGGAAGCATCAGGTAGCTCCATGCAGTGGTCGCCTAGGCATCCACCTCGATTTGCCAATTTTGCTTCATCTCAATTCCAGGAGCCTAGATATGATAGGCATGCTCAATATGGGCCAGGGCAGAGTTCGAGAGTTTTGGGTTTTCTAAAGAAAGGGAGTTCAGGCCAGATGAGACCACCATTCCCACCTTGTAGCCACTGCAGTCTGACACATATGTGATAGTGTCATTAGGGTGCCGACGTATGTTATTGGTGTGGAAATCCTGTCCATTATATGCGCCAGTGTCCAAGTAGAGGTAGAGATGGTGCAGCTCAGCTGATGGGGTCAACATCAACATCCTTGTTGAGTGTACGCCTATAGAGTGGTGGGCCACAGACCCCAATATGTAGAAGTAGAGGTCGAGGAGGAGCCTTCAGTTCAGGCGGTGCTTAGAACCGCATTTATGCCTTATTAGGTCATCAGGATTTGGAATCATCTCAGGATGTTGTTACATGTATATTAGCTATATTTTAGTTATGATGTTTATACATTGATATATCCGGTCTCAAATTTGTCCTATGTTACGCACATTGATGCTAGCAAGTTTGGGTTTGAACCGGAGTTGTTGTCTAATCCATATGAAGTGGCTACACCAGTTGGTGAGATGATTGTAGTATGGTGAATCTATAGAAATTGTACAGTGATAGTTTTTAACCATCCTACCTTGGTTGATTTAGCAGAGTTACCTATGGTTACAGTTTTCCATGCGAGTCAACCCTCGAATGGAAAGGCAATTTAGCTACACCTAAAGACAGGTTTATTTCCTACCTGAAGGCCAAGGAAATGATTTCCAAGGGATATATTTATCATTTGGTTCGGGTCGGTGATGCAGATGTAGATCCTCTGACCCTTCAATCTGTTCCTGTAATCAATGAGTTTGCTGATGTGTTTTCGAATGAGCTTCCGAGCATTCCTCCAAAGTGGGAAGTTGAGTTTACTGTTGACGTACTTCCAGATACGCAACTGATATTTATCCCTCCTTACCGAATGACTCCTGCAGAGTTGAGGGAATTGAAGGATAAGTTGAGGGATTTATTGCAAAAAGGTTTTATCAGGACTAGCACTTCATCATGAGGCGCGGCAATATTGTTTGTTCGTAAGAAGGATAGTTCCTTGAGGATGTGTATTGATTACAGAAAATTGAAAAAAGTAACCATTAAGAATAAATATCCACTTTCGAGGATCGATGATTTATTCGATCAATTGTATGGTGCTAAGTATGTCTCGTAAAATTATTTGAGATCGGGATACCACCAGTTAAGGGTAAAGGAGAAAGATATCCCGAAGACAGCCTTTTGAACTAAGTATGGTCATTTTGAGTTTCGGGTGATGTCTTTTGGACTCACTAACTTGCCAGCAGCCTTTATGGATCTAATGCATCGGGTCTTCAAGCCATTTTAGATATCTTTATGATCATATTTATTGATGATATTTTGATGTACTTGCAGACTGAGGCAGACCATGCAGATCATCTCCGAGCGATGTTACAGATGCTTCAGGTCCGTAAGTTGTATGAAAAGTTTTCCAAATGTGAGTTCTGGTAGAACTCTTGCCTTGTTGGACCATATTGTTTCGTTAGAGGGTATCAAAGTGGATAATCAGAATATTGAGGATGTAAAGAATTGGCCAAGGCCAACGACCCTTACCAAAGTACGTAGTTTCTTGGGCTTAGCAGGATATTATCGGAGATTTTTTGAGGGCTTTTCTTCAATATCCGCACCTATGACCAAGCTTACTCACAAGGCAGCCAAGTTTCAGTGGTCAGATGTGTGTGAGTACATTTTTTAAGAATTGAAGAACAGGTTGATATCATCACCTGTGTTGGCTCTTCTTGAAGGTACCGCTAGGTACGTGGTTTACTGTGACGCCTCCAGAGTTAGCTTAGGATTTGTTCTGATGCAGCACGGGAAGGGTATAGCATATGCTTCGAGACAGTTAAGGAAGCATGCGTTGAACTACCCGACTCATGATCTTGAGTTGGCAGCAGTGATCTTTGCCCAAAAGATATGGCATCATTAGCTAAATGGGGTTCATGTTGACATATTTACGGACCATAAGAGTTTACAGTATATATTTTGGCAAAAGGAATTGAATTTGAGACAAAGAAAGTGCCTTGAACTATTAAAGGATTATGACGTTGATATTTTATAACACTCCGGCAAGACGAATGTCGTAGCAGTTGCTGTAAGCCGCAAGTCTATGGGGAGTTTAGAGGTATTGAAGCCAATAAATTGGAAATAACAAAAGAAATATGTCACCAAGCTAGCTTGAACGTGCGACTATTGAATATTGATGACGGAGGTATAGTGGTCCAGAATACTGTAGAGTTATCCCTGACAGCAGAGGTCAAGGAAAGATAGCTTGATGACCTCGAGTTAATCCGAATAAAAGAGGGGATTCCCCTGCAAAAGAAGATGGTATGAAGCTTGTAGGAGATGGATACTTAAATACCAGGGTCGACTATGTGTGCCAGGCGTAGGAGGCTCTAAGAGCAAATTATGGCAGAGATCCACCAGTCTAGATTCCATTCATCCTGGCTCGATAAAGATTTACAATGATCTTCAATAGGTTTACTGGTGGAATGATATAAAGAAAGATATTGCTGCATTTGTAGCTCAATGGCCAAATTGTCAACAAGTTAAGATCGAGCATCAGAATCCTGGGGGCTTGATTCAGAATATTGAAATTTTGACTTAGAAGTGGGAAATGATTAATATGGAACTTTCGATAAGAACTGGGTACACCTGTGATAAAATCCATATTAATCCTTCCGTCCCGAGGATGAATGTTTCTAATGGGGGAAGGATGTTACACCCCGTACTTTGTACGTCGTTTCCATGGTAGATTAACTAACATGTAACCCCTCGTACCTTCGGGCTAAGGTTTGACCCGTATGATGGAATCATAATGGAACCAATAGGATGAATATAAGAAGTGTTTTGAAAGCTAATCAAGGTATAAGAAGAGTCTTTGGGAAAAACATAGTCGGAAGCTACCCTATGAAGTATGTTTCCAAGTCAGTCTTCACGAGACCTTACTTCGAAAGAGAATAACACCATTATAAGTTGTAATTTTGGAAAACCACAAAACATGAAAGTTGTTTCCCTTTGAAAACTCTTTCCAACCATATATGGTGGAGGTCCATCGGACATCGGTATAAAACGTTATATACATTTTACAAAAATGCATTTTGATAAACGTAAAATGCGGCCGCAAACTGAGTTTGTTGCACTGCATTTAGGTTGCATTTTTGACATTTGTAGGTTGTCCACTTCCAAAAGATGCGAGGTACTTGCGGCGCATCATGTGGTGACTTGCGGCCGCAAGTGCCACCGCAAACTCGAAGCGGTGGGAAAGTTCTATGACTTATAACCAAAATAAGGCTTCCCCACCGCTTCGAGTGCTTGAAAATGTCCTTGGTAGCATGATGAGTGAAGGATGTTCTTGAGGTTTGGAGAAGAGTTGATGCTACAAGTTTTCTTGGTTTAGTTAAGGTAAGACATTGATGCTCTTAATGATCTATAAACATCTCATAGCATTGTTGAGATTATGGATAAAAGAAACTTGTGGTAGTTGAGCTAGAACTCCATGAAAGAGTTTTTGTGAATCTTGGATGGTTTTTGAGTAATCTTGGAAATGATCATGGTTTGAAATTGAAGGACACATTGCTAGAAATCATGGAGTATAGCATGTTCTTCTTATTGTTGTTGTTTTTGTTATTGTTTTTTATGTTATTAGTGTTGTGTTAAAGGAGAATATATAGCATGGTTGGTAGCCATGAACACCATAACTAGAGAAATATGTACTCTAGGTGTTTGTCGAATTGTTCTAGCAAATTGATTCTTAGTTTGTCGATTGTATCTTAATCCAAAACCTCCATATTGTGTAGATAATCACTCATAAAGCATTCGGAGGTTTGTGAGACATTGTAAATTGAGCGACGCAGGTATGTAAGCCTATCCCCTTCATTCAAGAAAATGACATCCAAAGTGTTTATTATTTCCTAAAATAAACATAGAAAGCTTCATTATATTTGTATATCGTTTATTCCTTGTCGGAAGTAGGTCTTGTTATTATTGTATTCCATATTTCGAGTTTATTGGTTGCCCATCCAAAGTATCGTAAAGCTCTGAGAAGGAGTATTTTAAAGAGTAGTCGTCAAGTCGACAAAAGTCATCTCATAATAAAGTCGAAGAGTTTTGAGTTCCAAAGAGTCTACAAGTGTCGTCATTATTACATATATATAGATATACTATTCACACCACCGATACGAATAGCCGGTAGGCAGTTGTACATGTACATTGTACACACCCCGGGATATAACCGGAGGACATGCACTTATATGTGCATCGATACATACACCTCAGAGAATTACCTAAGGACAGTGACATATTACATAATTTGGGCCAAACCGAGGGCAGATTACATAATAAGACCTACAGACATAGGTTTCGGTACAATTTCATTGTTCGCCCTATGTGGCACACGAGTTATCATAGTATCAGACTGCTTTTTATTCTTCTCTTTACAGCTTATATTTTCATATTCATATTCATGCTTTACGTACTAGTAAATTTATTTCATACTAACGTTCCTTTTGTTGGGGGCGCTGTGTTCATGCTACAAGTTCTGGTAGGGGCCCTGATAAACCACCTTAGTAGAAGCTGTCGAGTTCAGTCATCAGTGAATAAGCTTCGTGTTTCCCCGGAGCTTCCTGGTCAGGTGTTGATTATGTTTTGTATAGATATGTACATAGTGGGTAGGTCGGGGCCTTATCCCGACCATATAACTGTACAAGTACTTATAAAGGCTCATAGACTTGTCTGGTATGTATAACTATGATGTATGGCCTTGTCGGCCAGGTTGTCTATTGTTAACTTGAGTTGCGACCTTGTCGGTCTTGTTTATATACATATGTTGGTTGATCCCTCTTTGTTAACCCTCAGAGGCTGTATTACAATTTGTCTTACAGATGGTGGCCTTATCGGCCCTTCTGCAGTGTTGTTATTGGATTACATTCTAGTACAGCCTTGTCGGCTGGAAGTTCTACACGTACAGGAGCCTGGTTATTAGAGTGGTACTCTTAGACTAGTGCGGCATCGGGTCCCGGCCACGCCCCCTAATTTGGGATGTGACATATGGGTTATTAAACTGCCTAGTATAGGATTATCTGGTGCCAACTTGATATTTATCTATGTTGCGTAACTTCCTTTGATTATGGCCTATGATGCCTAAAGGGGTATGTTGTGTACTCATGCTACACTTGTTGTATCTTTTCTTGATGTAGATACATATCCCACTACCAGTTCGCGAGCTCGAGCGTGAGTCCATCCGGGCAAACTTCGAGACTTCAGGGTGAGGATGCTACCTCTGGCATACTCTTGGAAACTCCTATCTTATCTTGTCATCTACTTATGATCGAGAGACATATTTAGATACTTATGTTATCATAATTAGTTTCAGCCTATGTTGCCTTGTTTTTTAGAGTTGTATCAGATTTTTAGTGCTCTTGTATGATTGACCAGATTTTTGGGGGGATTTTGTATTGATTATCAGACTTATATTTCCGCATTTATATCATGAGACAGTTTTACCTGGCATTTGTTATCTTTTTGCTTTTTCTTATATTATATCATGTGAATAATTCGGGAGTGGTTCGCCTACCGGTGGGAATTGAATAGGTGACACCACGATCCCTAAAAGGGTCGTGACAAAAATATGATCATTTTATAAATTGAGAATTTAAGCAGTTAGTGATCAAAATAATGTAAAAATAAGATACGATATACAATGAGTATTCTGGATGATATTTTGTCAAATGAAATGACAAAATATGTCCAGAATAATTTTGTGAAATCATATTTGTCTTGTGAAAAGTATATTTTACTCCGTCTATGATTCAAAAATTTTGAATATTAAATAAAATTATTGGAGGGTAAAAATTAGGTGTCAACATATTCGTACTAACGTCTATTTTGCCTAGGGATGCTATATTTCATGTTTCCAGGTCCCGATAGATAGGTTGGTGATCCTCCACGGTAGGTTATCAACTTAGCGGAAGGTGTTGTTGCACTCCACTTGCTCCGGAGTTTTCATTGAGTCGGTATGATTATGTATATATGTTTATGCGTATGGTGGGGCCATGTCCTGACCTTGTGATGTTTATGTACTCCTTAGTGGCTTGTAGACAGATGTCATGTATGTAGATGTTTTGTATGGCCTCATCAGCCCATGTTGTGATATATAAATGGTTATGTCGGCCTAGTAGGCCCGTATGTCTTATGTATAGGCTTGTATGCCATTTTGGGTAGTCCTTTGTTTAATATTCCTTTTTGCATTATTCAGATTATCTCATAACGGCCATTTTGGCCCATTTACTCACAGTAGTATGGCTAGTAAGCTACGTTATATTAGTGCTCAATAAGCTAGGCATAGGTGGTAGTCGTGCGCCTCCGGTTTGGGGTATGACAAACTTGGTATCAGTGCAAGACTGTCTTAGGGATATCTACCACCCGTGTCTAGTAGAGTCTTGTTTATGGGTGTGTTTTGCGCCACACTTATAAACATGAGGCTACATGACATATATGATGGTTACCTCTCTTCCATATTCTAGATCGTGCGATAGAGATAAATTGTAAGGAATCAAGTCTAACATATATATGTTGATGTACGTTTTACAGAGATGTTTTCGCCTAGAAGAGTTGCAGATAGCAGGGATGGTTAAGAAGGATTGGGAGAAAGCATGAGAGGTACGCCTTCTATTTAGATTGATATGTCTGAGACCCAGAGTGAAGCAGTTATAAGATGTATGCCCTCTATCGTGACAGACCCGTCTGAGGACCCGAGCGAGTCACTTTCTCAGATAGCCTCGGTTCTACTAGTATTAGAGGAGCTGTGGGAAGCTCCAGCATCATTAGCTTTACCAGCTCCACATCTGACTCTGTCTAATCAGGATGTGAGGAAAGCGGTACATGTATTGACACAGTTGGTTGCCTCACAGGCTTGGTGTTACCTGAGTGACCCTGATTATGATAGAGGCCTCGAGGATCAGGGAGTTTGCAGCCTAAGGAGTTCAGAAAGTGAGAGTCATTTATATTTTTGGGTGATGATTCCAAGAGGCTAGGGGATGAACCAAGAGGGCTAGGATAGTTGGTAATTATAGAGAATTGTCGGGTGGTGGTAGGTTGTAGTAGACTGGGTTTGTGCATGATCAAATTTCTCAGGCGAGACCAACGCTGGGTTTGTAGACATCAGTATATCAGGATCGTGTTAGTACGAGTAGAGTGGAGCTTCCCCAACCATTGTGTCATCAGTGCGATCGGCACATGCTAGCCAATGTCGTGTAAGTATGGGGATTTTCTTTTAGTGTGTTAGTAAGAGCAACAAGATATGGATGGGTCCAACACTTAAGAGTAAAGATCGAGAATGGAGTGGGGATGGAGTGTTGGGCTCTGGTGGGATATGAGCTTACTTTCTGAGTGAAGGTATGTAAACTATATTTTGTGAGGCCCCATATTTTATGAGTTGGTGGCAAGGTACTGCATGTTCTTTTATTACTTATATCTCAATCGTAGAGTTTAAATTTTATCATATTATTAAGAATTTAAGGCACCTCACTGGGGAAAAGTTACAAATATAAAATAAGCTTAAGCAATAATCAAGGCCATACTCATTCTTCGTTAAGTCAATGAGATATAAACCTTTATCAATAATGTAATGGATATGCGGTCCAGTTTCCCCTTTAAGATGCTTGGTTAATAAAATGTCAACCGAAGGTGTGGGAAAGTTCAAGTGGACAGTTTCTAGTTCTTATTAATAAGTTGTAATATATGTGAATGTATTGAAGGTAGATGGTAAGACCGGGATGTGATCTTCAAGGAAGTTCCATGACTATGGGGCTAATAAATAAGTAATGCAATATCAAGTGATTAGTGAATAAGACCGGTTAAAGTAAAGATAGTTAAAAAGTAAGAAGATGTTTTGTTAAGATTATGCTGAATAAGGCAAGAAGAAGGGTTGTGACATATTGATATGAAATCGAGTAAAGTGAAGTATGAGATTGGGAGATCACTATAAGACATAGGTTAACGTAAGGAAGTGCGATAAAATTCGTAGGCAAGAAAGGATAAAGAAGAAGTGAGCCTTGAAATTATGAAGTAGCACGTGTCACGTTCTTATAGAAGGTGAATTAGCAAATCTAAATGGGGACTATCAGAAGGTCAATTTAACCATGTAACAGAGACACGCTAATATCAGAAGATGACTTAGGATGGACTTGAATCAAGGCACCGATTAGAAAGTCAAAGGATTATCACTAGCTAGCATTACAATGATTAGATGAGTGAATGAGTGAAAGGAAGAAAATGACTTATAGTAGTAACTTATGGAGAACGACATTCTACGTGAACCAAAGTTACGTTCGTCGAAAGAAAGTGTGATAACAAGCATGTACGGATCTACGAGTATAGGTCTTTTTTAAAAATATCTTAGATGAAGTGAGGTCATTCTAAGATCAACCATAAGTTGATGGGATATGATCCATGAAGGATGGAAGGACGAACATGATTTTAACCATAGAGTATCGATTCATTTCCATAATGGGAGGGGGAGATGAGATGGTAAAGTATTAAGTTAGGAATGCACCTTTTGTTCAACAATGAAGAGGACTAAAGGATTGTGGCAAATGAGAATAGGAGCAGTTTCAAAATAACCCGAGAAAGAAATTGATATGGAGACAGGACAACATTGATCTACAGTGTGATGATGGCATAGTTGGACACTTCGCACAGAAGCATGTTAGCCCAAAGAAGGAGCTAAAGATGAAAGTCCGACTTTAAAATAAATTGTTTGGGGTTGAGATATGAAGATAGAACTATTGAACCATCGATACAGAATTGGAGAGGGACCTGGTTACGATTATGCTTAAAGTTAAAGATAGATTTTGGAATACCCAAACTGTATAGTCACTACGAATTAATTTTACCGTTATGAAGTTGCAAATAACTGAGATGACAGTGATGAAAAAAAAAATTAGTACAACATTTCAAGGAAAGCCTAAAGAAGAGACACCGTTAAGATAAGAAATGATAAAGCTGACAACGAGGATAAGATTAAGATTGACAAGAAGAGAAGGACAAAAGCTGAGAGAGTTAGTACAAAGATAAGTTGTTACACAATGATAGTTCTTTTGTAATCCAGGATCTGACGGACAAGGGAATACACTAAACATGTATGATAATTTGAAGGTAGAGGTCAAAGATGGTGTTTGGAATACATGTATAGGAAATTCAGAATATGAGGGAACTAGAATTGAGTTGCAAGAAAAATGTAATGAGATTAGCCTAAATAAGAAGCCATTGGGAACTGACGACAGTGAGGAGGTAAAGGCGAGTGTCCCTTTCATATAAGACGACTTGGTTAAATTAAGTTGAAGATGTCAGAGCTAATGTCGTAGTGAATACGTTTACTCGTAAAGCCACAAGTGAATGACAATGAGCAATGCCCAGAGGGAAAAAGTGGTTGCTAGAAGCTCTTCACTAGTTAGCAGATTTAGGAGTCCGCCGAGAAGCTCAGAATTCAAGAACATAGTAACCCAGGATATAACAGGATTACTTAATGTAACCAATGAGAAAAGACTATCGACAGGAAGATCCCATTTTAGGAAAAAGAATAAAAAATAATGTTTGATAAGAAAAGTGTTATGAACTTGAGTTTAATAAGAAAAGATCTTGAGATATCAGGGTCGATGACATGTTTCAAGGATGAAAATAAGTACAAAAAGAAAAGTGGGTCCAAACTCTATTCCATTCATTTTAAAATGTCAAAGATATATCATGATATCAAGAATTGGATTGGCAAGACAATATAAAGAAGAAAGTTATAGAATGTCTCGAGCATGGCAGATTGATACAAAATATAGTAATCACGATATGTAAACAAAGAATGATTAATATGAAATTCATTATAAATGTTGCTAGTCTGATCCTACATGGGTGACTATGGATGGCTCAATAAGAACAAACCTATTTTTTCTGGACAAGTTACCAAGGGTAATGCGAAGTGGTAAGGTGCTGGAAGTAGTTCAGATATATAATGGTTCCACCATAATAACATACTCTAAAAGTACCCAGCTACATAAAACTTTTACAAGCCCTCTTAAAAACATGGATGTATAAGTTACTCTAGCACAACTTCACATATGGATTATTAACAGAAACATATAAATTAGATGGTTAAAGAAAATATATTGCAAGAAAAGATTCCAGACTTCATGAAGAAATGGATCAATTATCGCTTATCAAGTTAGCGCACAACAATGACCATCATAGTGTCACGAGTATTACAGAATAACTCCTTATAAAAGCATAATGCGGAAGATTTCCCATAAGATAGTTTGAAAGACGGAATGGGATTAAATATATCAAGATAAAGATAAGGTTATCCAAGGATATCTATGTTTAAAATCATTAAGACTCGAACACCAAAAAGACTTGCTCATGAAGGATGTAATAACATAGGGGGATAAGTTGACCAAAATATATAGAGAGAGCCCATCTAAATCAATCAGAGCATGGACTAGGTGGCCTTTAAGTTACGGTTGTCCTCGGAATTAAGACCCATTACCCAGCTACAGAAATGTATTAGATGATGTCATGGTAATGGAGGGAAGATTTTATGACAAAATTCCAGTAACTGTAAATGAATTAACAAGTCTGAAAGCCAAGGGAAAGTTCTATGGTGCATTGAGAATGTGAAGGAGAATACACAGGAAGTAAAAGAAGAAATAAGGTTTAAGTTTTCTTATATATTTCATATTAAAGATAGCGTTCAAGATAAGAAAACAACCTAATCAAGGAGAGGAAGTAAGTCTGTATGTAAATAACCAAACGACTTGGTATGTTACATCATATGGTTTTATAAAGCAAGATCGGTACCTTTCTATTTACATCAATATTTTGTTGATCATATTTATAAAGAAAATACTACCGAAATTTCTTTAAGAACCCTAAGGATCAATGCGTACCTTATACACCTCTACATTCAAGGAAAAATGTTCTTAAGAAGGGGAGGATGTTACACCTCAAAATTTTTGCATCTTTCGTATCGTAAGTAAACTAATGTGAGTGCGGGGAAGTCATGAAACCCCTAAAAGGCTAAGGGATGTATTAAACAAGTGTTAAGTATGTACCAAAAGGTTTCGAGATTAAATGAATTAAATATGTTATAATCTATACTTTTGGGGTAAAATTAGGGATAATTAATATATTAAGGAGGTCGTGTTTTAAGGTATTTAAATCAGATATATTCTTATGTTATGTTTTAAAGTCAAGAAAGTTGTAAACAAAAGTCGGCAAAAGTTATTGAAAGTTACATTCATATTTTTGTTGAAATTTGGGTCTAATATGAGTGAGCTTTTGTCCCAATATGTTTGGATTTATGGGGTTGTATATGCACCAAATTGAAAGTCTATGAGTCTAGTTTCCAATTCATTAAACTGTTTGTCATTGCGGCATCGAAGTAGAGAGATATTACGTTTTGCGAGACTACGCAAGCAGTCCCTTTTGGGACCCACTATGGCGGTGGCTGACTTTGGCCTCTTTTAAAAGCGTTTTGGGACTTGTTTTTGGTCATATTTCAAAAATATGTCACCCCCACACTCTCTCAACATTCACTAACAGTTTCATAAGTGTTTCAATGTGAATCCAAGTGATTACATCTAATATTGGGCATCAAAAGCTAGCTCTAATGGAGAACAACACTTCTATGGTGTTATGGTGGCTTTGAGAGTTTTTGTAAGCTAAGTGGAGCTTGGATTTAAGTTTGTGGTTGTTGTATAAGTTAAGTATATCACTCTCCTAGTTGTTCTTAAGTTTATATAGGTATTGTTTGGATAATTTGGTTGAAATAAAGTATACCTAGCACATAAAAATGATATTTGGAGTTGTTGGACTATGTGGATTGTTTTGAAAGGTATATATAGTCTTATATGGCTGTAAATCATGAAGAATAACTTGGTTATGATGTTGTTAATATAATTATGCTTATTATGTAAATCTTGTTGAAGAAAGTATTAACTAGAAGAGGAAATGGCTATAGCACTTGGAAATTGTTCATGTTGTTGCTATCTTATGTTGGGCTGTTTTGTGTGGTTTTGAAGATGAGTAAGGGTTGGAAATTCTCTGAATTTATATAGTTAACATGCTGGACATATTCTTAAGTTAATAAATAAATGATAATGGGATTGAAGGGTTCTAAAGGGATTCAATCTGAGCTTGCCGCTCGTCGTGATAAATAGTAATTTCGTTGTTGATGTTTGTGGACCTGTTGTTGTGTAAGTAGATTTGTGTTGTTGGGTTGTTATGTGTGTTGTGGTGCTTCAAGTATATAGTTTCAGATTATATGTGTTCTTGTTATTTTTATGAACTTGGGAAAGTAATGGAAACGGGAGATATGCTATATGATTTTATATAGAATGAGTTTGTCGTTTGACAGGGGATTGTTGAACTACTCGTAATTAATGTTAGTACCCTTATTGTTGGTTGTAGACTTAGGCGTGAAGGAGGCTGATTCTGATTTGATACATCGTGGTTCAATATAAGGTATGTTGAGGCACCTTCTCTATTTCTTTTGGCATGATTCCAACGAATAAAACGTAAATGAGCGAATGAAATTGATAAACGACTCTATTCTTAGTAAATGTAGAAAGCTTATGTTCCTTGTTTCTTATAATGTATTTACTGATTTGTGACATTACTTCTTGAATCACATTGAACGTATATGGATGATGCTAGTTCCATAATGATAATCGGAGGTGTAACGATCTTACGTCACTTCGACGAGCTCAGAATGTTTCTCATGGTCCTCATGCATGTATATACATAAGTACTATGTATATCTATTGCACACAGAGGCTTATGGCATTATATACCCGATATATATGTATATGGTGCTGTTGGTTATGATAAAGATGATATTGCCCATAGAGTCCTACGTCGTTATATACATGATTATGATATTTCCCACAGAGGCCTATGATGTTATATACATGATTATATTATATTTATGCATATTACGGCCCACAGTGACAAGTCTCGAGTTACATGTTGATATTTCTTATTCCTCTATTATAGTGATGTTTTTCCTTATGTTGCTATCTGCCTTATATACTCAGTACTTTATTCTACTAATGTCCCTTTTACCTGGGGACACTGTATTTCATGCCTGCAGGTCCTGATAGACAAGTTGGAGATCCTTCATGTTAGGTTATCAGCTCAGCAGAAGGTGTTGTTGCACTCTACTTGCTCCGGAGTTGCCACTAATTTTATATGCTTATATATATATATATATATATGTTTATGGGTATGGCGAGGCCCTATCCCGACCTTTTGATGTTTATGTACCCTTAGAGGCTTGTAGACAGATATCATGTATGTAGATATTTTATATAGCCTCTTCGGCCCATATTGTGATATACGGATGGTTATATCGTCCTAGTATGCTCGTATGTCTTATATATAGGCTTGTATGCCATTTTGGGTCATCCTTTGTTCAGTATTCCTCTTGATTTATTCAGATTATCTCATGACATCCCTTCCGGCCCATTTACGCATGATAGTATGGCTAGTAAGATACATTATGTTGGTGCTCGGTAAGCTTGGCCTGGGTGCCAATCGTGCCCCTCCAGTTTGGGGTGTGACATTGGTCGTGGTCAAACTTCTAGTTCTTTGGCAAAAATATGAGGCAGAATGATTCTGACTAGGTGGAGCCTCCTCATGGTGTGTGGGGTTTCCCATAGCGTTGGAAAGGGTGTTGCCGCCAGCGGAAGGGTTTGTAAGATTTACCATTTTTTAAGTGAAAGAAGCGGATTTTTAGATTAAGATTCAAAGAGTGGATTGCTGTAGAGTATTGGAGAAGACAATGAAATGGCCAACCCTATAGATGGGGTAATATTGATAGGCGCAAAATTCATTATTACCTCGATACTCGGCAAGGAAGAATATGGATCGATGGCTAATCATCAAACGCCACGTATGTGTCAAGTGAGTAGAAATGAACATACACCCCCTCATCATGATTCCGCAGACTTCCATTAATCAAGCAAAATTGAAAAGTTGTCCTCATTTCAGAGTGGTGCCATTTGGTATGATGAGTTGAATCGTCAGAACATTTCAGTCTTCCCGCCAAAAAGGTACATTGGTTTATTCGAGTTCAAATCCACTTCCTGGGCGTGCAAGGGAACGCGTCCGAAAAGTGCGGCGACTATCTGTATATGATAAAATTTGTTACATATGGACGAATTATGTAATGACATGTGGCAAAAGAGGGGGTGAATCGGATTCAAGTCAGCTTTTAGTGTTCCCGGAGGCATTAGCATCAAACCAGGGCACTAAGGAGTCGCAGGTACCGAAAAGCAGAAGGCTCAGAGATAGGTCCAAGTTCCAACGGGCAGCTGTTACTAATATGGTTTTACATCTTCCAATAAATCATTAAAGACATTTATGATCATACTAATTGTCTGATTATTACATCATTTATGTATTGTTATTATTAGGGGCACAATTCGTGGAATGTGTACTCGTGATTTCATGTATAAATAGGACCAATCATTTTATTATAAGGGGCATCATATTCAAAAATATAATATTCATTCATTGCTTTCACTATTTTCTAAGTTCTTGTCTCAATCTAGCATTCCAATACTATTTGCAACAAGAAACCCATAAGTCACGACATAAAGTTTTTTCTAGTCTCAGGCTAATTTAATCTCAATTTTTATTAGATTTATTTAATTATTTTGATACTTTGGTCACTTGAGATCCACGTGTCCTTAACCATGTGTATAAATTCAATTGTACCAGTTTACGGGTAAACAATCTGTCTTATGGGTTATTTTCATTTTGACTTTGTTTTAATTTCATTCTTTAATTCCTTAAAAAGGTTTTAGTAAGATCAATTAAGAAAGTGTAGCATTAGAAAGGGCAAATAGGTCAACTGGTTTTTTTTTGTATTTAAAACAATTGTTACAACAAAAATAAAATAAGAGAGGTAAGCGTAATATCGCTAACCACAATGAAGGTTAGTGTTATGAAGCTAAACCTGAATTGAGGTCTCTGAAATTATCCCTTAATAAAATATTATTTCTGAATTTACTAAATGTATGGCACAAAGAGCTCCTAGTTGATTAAATATGAAAAAGGTTGTTTGTTTTTCGTTCCCTTCCTCAACAACTTTTTTATTACCTAACCAAATACATGACTGGGAATAATTACATGTTACATGGAAACTGAAGGAGATAATAGGGAAGAAAATTTTAAAAAGTTTCTTTCCTAACAATTATGTTTTTTTTCTTGGGTTTGCAATTGCATACTAAGTTGATGAACACATAAAAGGTGATAATATTCCCATTCGTTCTCTCTTCCCATTTGTAAGTAAACAAAATAGATAGAAAAAATTGTCTACCTTCTCATAGTTTTTCTTTAAGTTCTTAATTTCTCTCATTTGTCCATATCCAAGGAAGCATTAAATGGATGACAAAAACATAGGATCTGTCACTGAGAGATAGAAGTTTACAAATATTTAATGACCAAGTTTCATAGCATATATTATGTATAATCTTGACATATATAGTACATGCGACAAAAAAAATGATTGACATGCTTGCCAATATAATGGAGCACAAGCAACATCTTCTGATCCGTACATTTTATTTCAAACAATATTACATGTAAATCTTTATTCTCCACAAAAACAAGAATGCTAAAGGGTATAAAAGGAACAATCAGAAATTATTAATTAATTAAATATGATTCATCTAGATGAAAAATAGTGGAACAATAGAAAAGACTCCCACAGAAGCAAAGGCCAAAGACTTTGGAGATGAAGGAGAAGCAGATGATGAGGAAGGAGACTTGGCATCTGAAGACGATGAGTGATCCGAAGAAGGAAGAGGAGAAGGAGAAGGAGTAAGAGGAGTAAGTGTCTTGAAGCCAATGGCGAAGTTGCAAGTCCCTTGAGATGGATCCTTTGTGGTTACTGTTGCCTTGCCTTCAAAATCACAACTGTCATCTTTTTGTTGCTGATTCTGAAAGTAGGCATTCACTGCATATGAAGCCTTGGCAGCGTCACTAAGGATTTCGCATGATGATCCATTAGTAAGAGGTGTACAATCTGCACGGTCACAAGCATATGAAATAAGATCAGTAAAATTCTTAACATCTGGCTTTACCCCACACCATTTTTTGGAGAGTGAGTCTACGTTTGGCACGGGGACAAGACTCTTGTTGTTTCCATTTAGATCAAGAGGGAATTTTGGTGTGCCGTCATCGTAGTAGAGTCCCCAATGTGTCTCAAAGTTCCCTGGGAGTGTGCTCTTCCTATCCTCATCAAATAAGGCAAATATGTAAGCCTCAATGTAGCCAGGGCGACGTGGGCTGCCTTTTCCTTTGGCGAGATATGATACAAACCCTTTGTAAAACTTTTCAGCCAATGTCACATTGGCACAAGGGTTTCCATCTGTAGGCCATCCCATTTCTCCTACTATAATAGTCATGTTGCTATACCCAGCTCCAGCCAAAGCAGCAGCGCAAGTGTCAAGATTGGCATCAAAGCAATTGGTGTATTCAATGCCATCTTTGTCCTTAAGAGGATTGCTCACACCATCAAAGAAGGCATAGTTGAAAGGGAAGGCACCATTTCCATAGAAAAGACTAAGAAAAGGATAAATGTTGACCATGAAAGGAGCATTATTCTTGTTTAAGACCTTAAGAATATAATTGAGTGGATCCACGATGTCAGCACGGAAAAATCCAGCAGAAGGGACAGGATTCCAGCTTGGTGACAAGTATACATCAGCATTTAGAGGTACAGTTGCCTTGGTGGTGTCACCAAGTCCAGTGTCATTCAATGCATTTTGGATGTTTTCTAATGCTGGACCTGTCACATTTGTCAGTGTGTCTTTGTAATCTCTCAAGAATGGCTCATTACCAACACCTATAAGTCTGCACCAATTAAATAAAAAATATAACTTGTACATTATTATTTATGAATCACATATATGCTAAACGAATCAAGGCATAAAGACACACTTACGTGATATTAACACCTTTAGGAGACTTTGGTTCATAGCGAGTGACATTTTCTTTTACCCATTTCTTGGCTATATCAGGATTGACCAAATCCTTAAGAAGTTGATTGGAGATACCAATCATGACCTCAATGCCAGTTCCAGCCAAGGCATTCAAGATGGTGTCATCATTATTAAAAAGCTTCACCTTCTTAATGCCATTTTCTTGCAACATTTTCACTACATCCTTAGGAGGCAACTTGTGGGAGGTGATGTCACCCCAGTTAACCCCAAGACCTTCTACGTTATGTCCCAAAAACACCAAGAATGTTATAAGGAAAATATTTATCAAAAGCTTGTTCATATTTTTTTAGTTTTTTTTTTGGTTTTTCCCGTTGGCAGGAGGAAGGGGATACTGGGTAGCACAAACTAGATTAATGCTTAGACACCTGCCAATGCTAACAAAAATGAGGGAGGTTAATTTATAGGGGAAGAAAGAGAGTGTAAGGAATAAAAGGGGCATTGCATGAACCAGTCATTACATGAGGCCAAATAATGTCGAAGATCAAGGAATGGTTTTGCTCATAATTCGGAGAGTTGAAAACATGATAACATAAACAAAGATAATGATACTAATGTTAGTTACTCTGATAAATGACTACCACACAAATGGGAGTAAAATATTTGAAATCGCTAGACAAAATTTTCATGGAAATTTAGTCTAGATCTTCTTCCTCTTCATTTCTTTCGCCATCATCCTCGTTGTAGTCTAGATTCCAACTATCATCATTAGGAACACTTATTTGGTTGACACAACAATATGACTCTCCACAATTTAATGTTTGTGGTAATTTTGGAAGACCTATCCATTCTTGAATTATTGAATAAACTGGATAAGAAGAGTCTCGATGAGATTTTTATTTTCTAACAGTTTCCAATGATCTTCTTCATCCGCATCTCGAAAATTAAAATCGTCGAAATCATGATACATATCTAGTGCTTTCTACATTTCTAAAATTTCTTTCATCAAGTGTTGTATAACCAGTGGTTCATCCTTGAATTTGGAGGTTTGATATATAGCAGACAAAGCTTGTGGAACAACTAAACTATGTCAGTGACCTAATACCTCATAATCACCTTTTCATATATAATTGAACCCATTGAAGCTTTTCACCCCAAATTATAGCTCCTTCGGGTTTTGAGGAGTGGGCGTCACCCTCAATTATGTATCCAGCAACTTTTAAATCAACATTGATACAAATTGATTGATTTTCAAAGAGAAAAAGAACACCATACCATTTTTCATCAGATAAATCCGTGCAACATCCTAATATTTCTTTTTTAAAATATGATTCAATTGTGTTTGTGTTTGTTTCTATCCTACCATGAGGCCTTCTTGAGTGACCCTCGCCTTTTTATCTATTTTTGAACCAACTATTGAATGTAAGTTTTCTAGGCATTTTTAAAATGTGAGTTTTTTTAACCGAATGAGTTATATAAAAGTTATGTTATGTAAAAACTACTAATATAAGTGTCATATAAAGCGGTCAAAAGCTAGCATAGTGTTGTCAAATCAAAGATGTTATTCAGAAACATCATAGTTTGCGCATGTAAAAGTTGTGCAATATTAGTGTGTCATATAAAGAGGTCAAAAGCAAGCATAGTGTTTTCAAATCAAGGATGTCATTCAGAAATATCATATTTTGCGTATGTAAAAGTTGCGCAATATAAGTTTGTCATATAAAACTGTCAAAAGCGAGCATAGTGTTGTCAAATCAAGGATGTCATTCAGAAACATCATATTGTGGTATATAACATGATGCATCCACATTAAAACGAGTTATTATGTCAATTTGGAATCAATTTTCTGATATTGCTTCTATTACATGTTTTACCCCAGCAGACATATTTGAAGCAATGGGTAGGACATGAAAACTAGATGATGATTTTAAATACTCGAATAACCTGATCCACATATACAATCAAGAATACAATAATACAATGATAGCTGAGTGGAATTGGCGTGTTAGGGAGGCTGAAGTGCTAGAACAAAACTTGAGGGCACTCGGATTCAAACGTCCAAAAAGTCGTGCTACGTCAATGCCTCGTGGTACACCACAAGAGTTCAATTGTGCGCTTAACCGTTTTTGCGAAGAGAACGATCGGATGAAAATGCGTTGCCTCAAGACAGAATATGGTCAACATGGTTACGTCAGATTCAAATTCACGTGGGATTCGGACTGTGAGATGTTCGATGAAGATGATTCCCCGTGATCCTATTAATATTTTTTAATATAAAGTAGGTAGGTATGGTCATAATGACGACCCCAAGGGTACTTGGGGTTTGGAACTATATAAGTAGTCTTTCATTTGTTATTAAACTACAACATATTCATTGTCGAGTAGTAAATATATAGATTAATCGGTATGCCTTCCAAATGATCTGAATAGCAGTGGTGATGATAGCTAAAATCATAGCAGATATTCTCGTGATTCGAGTTATCTTGATAACAATGAATTCAAGATAGACGGTTTGAAACCCCACCTTCTTATAGAGCGAAATGATGATTTTTGCAATGTGAAATATTCAGATACATGAGAATATTATTTCGGGTTACGCCGAAAATGGTTACATCGGCATGCTGAATCAAAACATCTTGTTCATGACTTGAAAAATCTCAACGCTCAAATCCCAACAAGGTTCTCAATGACAATGCCTCGAACTTATCAACATTCTTTCGAGGTTGTCGTATGGAGGATTAGAAAATAAAACAACATATCGCTAGCAAGACGTTGTAGATTTTACATGCTAAAGTTGGTTGAAGAACAAGCATCATCAACGAGTAGAGAACTAACATCTACAGAAAGAAGACATGTCTTAAGAAATCCAAAATATTGTTGTGAGGACGATATTGAGGACTTCTATTCTGATGATGATTAGGGGTTATTTTGGTTGACTTGCTTAATTTTTGGGTCATTTAAGTTCCGGACTCATGATTTTATTTATATTTTTAATTTATGATGAAGTCATCGATTTGAAGAGAATTAGTATCTTTAATTTTGCTTTGATTGTTATGGTTTATTATTAATTTATATAAGTGTCTTATAGTTAATAATACATAAAAAGTTCAACAATTCACAATTTGTAATGAAAACATAAATAAATTAGTCCATAAAAGGTGTTGATTACATAATACATTTAAAAAAATATAGAAAATACATAATACATGAAAACGTGCAACTAGTAAAAATAAAATATATAGAAATAATAAACTTAACCAAGAATTCATAAATATAAAATACATAGAAATAATAAACTTAATAAATAAAATACATAGAAATAATAAACTTAATAAATAAAATACATAGAAATAATAAACAATAACAAGATAGCACAAATCATCTTCCAAAATTTCAATTTATCTTTCAAAGCATTTTTCTCGTGTTGAGTAGGTTATCATTGAAAAACTTTGTTTTTCTTCGGATACTTTTAGCATGACCTCCACAAGGTCAATTTTTTCTTGAGCTTCCATAAGTTTAAACTGCAAGTCAAACTTTACGGTGTCTCTAGTGATACGTGAAGTCGCGGTATCCAAATTAACATGAGGCTTTTTAAACTTTGCCGCCAACATTTTATCCACGGGATTTCATTTTCCCATCGAAAGTATTTACAACCACCCATATCTTATAAGCATTACAAAAATATCAGTTCTTGAAAGTACAATATGTAGATAATATGAAAAAACTATAAACCCTAAAAACTTGTAAAAACACTTACATTTGGCACTTTACAATGCCAAAAATGATGATCCAGATTATATTGGGTCCTTGATGTTCTAAGCTTACAATAATAACCGCAACCACAAACATCAGGTTCTATAGCAAAGTTTGACGTTTTAAAGCTTTGAGACATGATTTTCGTGGAGCTAAAGCATGGTAAAAGAGTGAAAATAAATAAGGTGAAGAGTGACTTGAAAATGACCAAGTCTGCTAGGGTTTATAATACCTCTATTGCGCAGTAATTTACTGCGATAGGACTAAACTGGGTCATTACGGTTAAGTCCTATTGATCAGTAAATTATTGCGCAAAAGGTAGTTTTGTGACTATTTTTTTATTGGGTTATTTTTTTTCAAAGCCCTACTATGTAGGTCATTTTAGTTCCGGACTCTCCACAATTAGATATTTTTAAAATTTTGATACGGGTAGTAGTTCGAGAGAACGCTACATGATTAACAATCCGGTTAATTAGCAATCGTCAAAAATTCAGATTAAGGAGAAATAGTTCGAGAGCTCAATAGGATTGGTGAACCAACTACAACCCTGAAACATTCATCTCATTGATAACATAAAAACCCGCTCTTTCTTAGTTGAAGTTCATTATTTCTTTTCTATTTATTTTAGTTAGATTAAAATTACAACCTCGGATTTTTATCTCTTGTTTAGATAATTAGAATTAATTTAATTTAGTTGACGGTTAATCATAAGTCCCTGTGGGTTCGATGTCTGATTTCTAAAATCACTGTATTACATGCACGACCACGTATACTTGTGTGTGCATTTGTGATAATACAATTGCATTACAAGTCATGACTTGAGAAGCTCACGGGACTTTTAAATATATTGCTTTTAAATCTCTCTGGGAGATGTTTTTTTAGCTCTTTATAAGCCTTTTTAAATTTTATGATCCTTTTACAAGATATTTTTATTTTTTATGCATAAGAGATCTGGAAAAAAAACATAAGAGATCTGAAAAGATCATTTTCTTCTATTCAAATTGTAAGAGAGCAAGATATCTCATTTCCCCAATCATCTAGAGTTAGCGCACAACGATTCTTGAATCTTTCTTGTTTTAGGCAGGTAAGTGTGAAGATACTCTTTACATATGTACACATAGGACTTATTTGTTCTAGGGGAAAAATCTTATTATTTAGAGAGGAAATTGCAAACTTTTCATAGCAAGATCGGTATTAATACTACAAGTGATTTAACTATTAACGACCACTTTTTAACTAAGGGACATGAATCCAGTCGTTATAAGTATTGTTACAGAGATCAATTTTTTTTTGGGTCGTTAAAGCCAATTTTTAGCATTATAATAACGAGGGGATAATAACCGGCCTTTAAAAAAGACTAGATGTGATATGCCCGTGCAAGCACGGCCCGACGTGAGGATTTAGAATGAAAAGTTTGGTTTAAATCCAAGCAAGAAATTTCATTAACAGATTCTGGCAAATTTCAATGTCAATAACTTATATATAAGCATTGCAACCCAAAGTACCAATTATGTAGTAATGATAGAAGACAACATTAATACATTTTGCACCATCATTCTAGTAAAGCTGTAAATACATAAATGAATCTGCAAAGGTTGAAGTAGATCTATCTTCAACCATCCCAAATCATCTTCAATTCAACTCAGTTTTTGGCTTCCGTTTCCAAGTAGGGATTAAAAATTTATCGCTCCCATTCTGGTTTATCGCTAGCGTCTGTTGACTTTCTAACCAGTGTAGCTAATAGCAGTCCACCACGCCCACTAGCTCACATCGTCATAAAAAATGATTCTCTCTGTATAAAAGATGGTCAGTTGAACAGAAGCTGCAGCACTTTCGGAATTGAACCAGCTACACAAGATGTACATAATCTTAGACAAAGTTCAGTCTCCTTTAATCGATTGAGTTCTTCTTAGTTAAATTATCGAGCATTTTTATATTCTTCAAAATAACAGTGGCATCAGCAACTGCATTACAATCATCTCTGTACCAACGACATATTGAGGTGATCACTATCACTACCTAAAACTAAATTTCAAATGTAATATATCTAATCTGTTTGTATGGATGAATTGGTGAACCAACAAAAAACTGAAGGAGAAGATGCAACAGGGAATTCACAAAGAAGTTGTTGCTTCATTGTAGTAATTGTAGATTTGTGGCCAGTACCGGTAAAATAGTCTTATAAGAGGGGTTGCTCGTGTTAAAATGAAGCATCTTAACATTATGTGAAGATGCATTGCATGCACATTCTGTTGTAGAAAATTAGGTGTCAAGCAATAGAAAATTTTATGTCAACTGCGGTGATTTAATTCTCTCTCCCCATGTGGAAGAGTCTCATTGCAACTCATTTTAAAAAGAAACCCACAGACAATAAAAGCAGTAGAATTAACAATAATTACAATTAGTTGTTAATTCAGATTGGAGTGATCAGAAGAAGACACATTTTGGTTAACCTTCCTTCCGTGACAAAACTAAAACTTTTGGTAAAGCACTTAGGACAAATAGCTCAACTAAAATCATACAAATACATTCATGCAACTAAAAGACAGCACGTACCTGAATTTAACCATACTAATGCTCCTAACTCGTAAGAGCATCTGTGGCAGATAGAGGTTTCAAAATATTTTCATGTTGTGCAGAGCTCAAAGACATGAAATGAGGTACACCCACTTTGCTTGACAATGGTCGAGATACCCTGATACAAAAGAGAATCCTTTTAGCTTAATATATATATGAAAAATTACAACCTCGGGACTAAGGAAAAAACCATAAATATACAAGAACTTCTCAAAAAATAGGTAGGCTTGCACAGTTAGTAGATAGAAGGAAGACAGAAGATTGTTATACTGAAGTACTGCTTCAGTGTGTTTTCTTAATGAAAAAATGGCAAGTGACTTCCCGTGAACTCTATTTACTCCTAGTAGTATTATATACATATCTAACTGAGAATAAAATACAGTACAAAATCAAGATGGACTGTTTAACTAATTGAGCATTATCAACTGAAAACATATGATGTTGCCTCTTTAACGTCCATCAAAAAAAATAAAAAATTAACATGTGTTTTTCTAAAACTGCTATGATAATGAAATTAATTTTGAGTTCTTGCTTTGTGTGTATTATATATGCACATCCATCTCTTAGTTACAGGAAACAACAACAACATACCCAGTGAAATTCCACAATGTGGGGTCTAAGGAGGGTAGAGTGTACACAGACCTTACATCTACCTTGGTAGGTAGAGCGGTTGTTTCCGAGAGACTCTCGGCTCAAAACAAAGCACAAGCCCAAGCAAAGTAAGTCAGACAAAGTGCGTAAGTCATGATAGTGAATTCTGAAACAGAAAAGAAGCAAAAAAAAGCAATAACTAATGCAAGTAAATAAGACAAACAAAATACACATAGCAGCATAAGTCGAATGACAAGGGACTATAAGGCAATGTTGTGCCTACTAGTATGATAGGATAAGCGAGCCTACAATAATAATACTACAACTACCAGTTTGTAAGCGTAGGTAGGGCTACGCTGGACTACCTACTATCCTTCTACCCTAATACGTGTCCTCCATAACCCCCTATCTAAGGTCATGTCCTTAGTGAGTTGCACCTGCGTCATATCCCGTCTAATCACCTCTCCCCAATACTTCATCGGCCTACCTCTACCCCTCATGTACCCGTCCATAGACAACCTCTCACACCTCCGCACTGGGGTATTTGTGTCTCTCCTTTGCACGTGCCCGAACCATTTCAACCTAGCTTCCCGCATCTTATCCTCCACCGACGCCACTCTCACTCTGTTCCGGATATCATAATTTCTAATTATATCCCTCCTTGTATGTCCACACATCCATCTTAGATACAGGAAAATGATAAAGAAACTCTATTGCAGAACAATACACAGTACGTCTTTTTCAGCTATAGATGAGACTTTGGAAGCTTATTTAAAAAAAAACATTTAAAGTGCCCCAGGCAATGTCAAACACAAATATTTGAAATATAACGGGGGGCACGATCAATAAGCACTCCATTGTTGATCCTTCAGTTGAATAGAGAAGCATCAATGTTTCAAGTTCAATAAAAGACACCTACTAATCATTAATTACTCTAATAAATAAATGTCTCAACTCTCAACGATATGCTTTTGGTACAATTACACAGGGATGCAACTTTATGGACATTCTGGAAATATGAGTCATGAATTATTGCTTGTTCACCAACTAATTATCCTATTTTAGATAATAACTTTACTGTCATTCCAGAAATTTATATTAACTGGTGCGAAATTTGCTACCAAGAATTCATCTTTCTACATGCAACAGAGTTCCTCGTAACAATTGACGAAAGTGTTGGAAATTTGTCTTTGGTGGGGAGGTGCGTCCACCCATATTTGATGAATTAAATACTAGGGTTCCGCATGTTGGAGGCTTTGTATCTTCATACGTGCATAATCTACTAAGTGAGTAGATGACCGTAGGGCCAAGAATCGTCAAATTTCGTTGAGAAATGAAAGAGATATTGGTCCACGAAGTAAGGTGTTTGAGGCATGAAAATATGGTGTGGGACAAATCTACCACATCGGTGGAAAAAGGAAGAATTGCTCCCTTTATAAGTCTCAAAATTGGCTAAGGGTTTGGGACCCCAAGGAGTAACTTCAATGGCCATAAACAGTCATTACTTGGTTGTTTACTCCCTCATTCAATGGGTCATTAACAGCTATGTCTTGGCAGTTGAGAGGTCTCCCCTTATGCTATATATTGATGCCTTTTGGCTCAATTGTGTGACACGGAAATACAGATATAGACACAGAAAAACGAGACACATTATACACACAGAGACAAAAACAGAAGAGAAACAACACAGATTCTGTCCGCAGAAACAGTGACAAAACAGAAATTGTTCCTTCATTTTCCATTTCTTCAGCAAGTCGTTTCGTGTTTGTTTTCTTCGTCAGAATCAAGCTATTTGCTTTGTAGTGTTGATTAGTTGTTGTTTTATCTTGGGAGACTATTGTCCATTAACGTAAAAGCATATATGCGGGGCAATCTTGTCTTAAGGACAGAGAGTCATCTCTCGACTCAGCACGCAGTTGTAACAATCCAGATTTAGTGTTTCTTGATTTCAGGTTATCAAGATTCAAGACTCAACAAGCTTGCGGCAGTTCTGAATATTGGCCTGTTTGTTTATCCTTTCGAACACTTGTAATATTTATTTACTTCCCGTACCGCTTTACCATATCCGACAGTTTAAGACAAGATTTGTATTAGTGTTCAAAAGATGTCGGTCAAAAGTTGTGTGACCAAATCTGGATATGGCTGTGATTTCTGGTTAAAGAAAGTTTTTATAGTGTCACCGCTCCCGAGAGTGGTGGGAACAAGCACCCACGAGAGGCTGAAGATGTCAACTAGGACAAGAGGAGAAGGCTGAAGATGTGGTTCTATCTTGTAGCAGAAGACCTATATCTGTCCCAGACAAAGGATCTGAATTATGGTAAGGAGGAAATGGACACTCAATCCGATGAAGTGACTGAAGTGGGACAGAATCCAAAATTGGGATAAGTAATTTTTCTTCCTTGTCAAGAATAAGATTAAATGATGTCTGATTAAAAAGGGCTTAAAGTAAGGAGGAATATGAAAATATTTTCCGAAACAATTTATATTCCTTACACTTTAAAATCAGAAGTTTAATCTCATCTTCCTTCCCGTTTAAAGATTGGATTTTGTAAACGACTTAAAAAGATCCATTCTTTTAAGTGTAATTATTAAAAGTGTGTAAAGTATGTTCGCACATATGAGGGAGAAAGATCTACTGACTGTGCGAAAACTATTACCACTCTTAAGTAAGCGCCAAGAATTGTCTGGGCACCAATCATAAGGGAAGAAGACTAAAAGCTAAAGACGTTGAGCCTGTCACACTATTTGGCAGAAGATCCTTCATAGGATGATATTGGACACTCAGTCATACAAAGCCTACGGGCGACTGGAGTGGGGCCAAAATTCCTTTGATAGGATGATATTAGACACTCAGTCATACAAAGCCTATGGGCGACTGGAGTGGGGCCAGAATTTATTTCATAGGAAAGTAATGGACACCTAGTGTGGTGGGCGAGAGTTTTCAGGTCTTAAATGATCTGAAGACCAAAGGAAAGGCAGAAAAGAAATTCGACACTCAGTCTGCCAAAGCAACTGGAGTGGGCTAGAGTTTCCAGGTCTTAAATGATCTGAAGGCCAAAGGAAAGGCAGAAAAGAAATTGGACACTCAGTCTGCCAAAGCAACTAGAGTGGGCCGGAGTATCCAGATCACATATGATCCGGTTACACCCTAACCACAGGAAAGAGGTTGTTCATGTGAAGCAACGCCACCTCTAAAGTAGAAGGGGTTGGAGAGGTTGTCCTCAATAGGACTTCAGGGAATGGGATCACTCTAAAAGAAGGTGATATATGTCCCAAAACTTGGTTAAAGGACGTTGTTGGTCAAGCTGGTTTGAGACTAGTCCAATAGGTCTGTAATAACTAAGAATGGTACAGTATGTCTGTAGCTAAATGAATGATGTATTTGTAGTCAGTGCATCTATGCCATCATAGATTAAGACACGTTAAATAGGAAGTCATTCAAAAGCTAATGAAGTTGAGATTTTTGCCTTCTATCGACATAAACCCTCAAGATAAATGTAAGGTAGGCGAAGAGGCAAAATCACCTTTCCAAGTTCCGTCAAAGGAATTGCGAAAGAAGCACCATTCCTCTAGAACTTAGTCACACCTACACGGGTGATTTGAAGTTTGTACAAAATAGAGGGGGAGACGAGTACTTTGTGACCTTCATTGATGATGGTACAATGTATTGTATCCTTTGTTTGTTGAAAAGAAAAGATGAGGTTGTTGAAGCGTATAAGCGCTACAAAGCAGAAGTTGAGAATCAACTAAGCCTACGGATTGAGAAATTCGTAGTGATAGAGGAGGAGAATGTGAAGCATCGTTCATTACTCACCTCAGTCCAATGGTATTAGCCAAGCGCAAAGCCGTAAGCCCAAAATATGTGGGGCAAGGCGATCCTTACCGCTAATGCGATTCTCAATAGAACTCCGCATAAGGATAAGGATAACCATCCGTATGAGACATGGAAAGGATCTCACATACAAATGTTGTGATGTGGGGTGGCTTGGTAGAAGTTGGACTACCAAAACAGGTCAAGTTAGACCTAAGACTGTAGATTGCATATCCACTGGATCTGCAAATAACAGTAGTGCTTATCGCCTCTTGGCGTCAAAGAATGCTGAATTCTTTGAAGATAACTTTCCTTGAAAAAGGAAAAATGAGTAATTGCTCGAGGTTAACAAGAACCAGCGAGGGCCTGACTGTCCGGAACTAGACGTTCCGTATCTACAAGACTCAGAAGTTGTTGTCTATCCGAAACTTAATATTCCAAATCTACAGAACTCAGGGATTCTAGATGTTGAACCGAGACGGAGCAAAAAAGGGACAAAGACTTATTCCAGGCCTTCTAGCTTGAATGGTTGAGAACGAACCATAGACAATTAACAAATAATTGCCATCTTCAGAAGCGTTGCTTTGGAAAGAAGTTACAAAGAGAGAAATAGATTCCATTATATAGAACCATACTTGTGTAATGGTTGATCTTCCTCCGGGAAAAGAATCTTTGGGTTGTAAAAGTGGATACTTAAAAGTGAGTACAAAGTAGATGGATCTACTGACAAGTATAAGGCCTCAGCCACTTGTACACGTGCTTCCCTATGAGTAGCATAACATCCAGGGCCATTGTAGTCTTGCGTGGCATGGATGTTGAAACAGCCTTCCTAACCGGAGAGTTGGAAGGGGAGAATCAGAGTTGGTTTGCTGGACTGTTGGGCTTCTTCCTGAACTTGCATTTTGGTCCCTGAAATGTTTACATTTTGGTCCTGAAAGTTTCAGATAAAACATAAACAATGAATCTGACCACATAAATATTGACTCTGAAGTTAGAAAGTCAACAGTTGGAAAACCAACAGTCTGAGAGTGGAAGTCATATTAAAACAAAGTCTCGTTATGAAAGATATGGGTATCACATACGACATCTTAGGAATTGGGATTTCTAAGATATCTAACGGACTGGTCTAACTCCAAACTCAGTTGTGAGATAGTTGACAGTCTCGTTGAAGCCATCAATAGATATGAATCATATAACTGATTGAAATCATGGTGCACCCATATACAAGGAGCGATATGCGCAGGTCACATGTAGTTCAATGTATGTTACACACTACAACCGACATGGTATCGGCCTACAAAGTAGATCAGTTGAACTAAGGTTCACTGATGATTCTAAAAATGATTAATAGAAGGCGTTAAGTCGGATATGACAATATTTGAAATATTCGCTTATCTATGGATCATGGTATTCTGGATGTCCAGCAGTTCTAGGAGAACACAGTGATGCGAATTGGACATCAGATACGAAGAACACCAAAGCCACAAGAAAATGTGTATGGTGGGTCTTGGAAATTCCTCTAAGAAAACTTGCATCGGCCGATTCATGATGGAATCAGAGTTTATCGCTTTATACAAAGCATGAAAGAAGTTGAGTAACTTCACGACTCCTTATAGGACGTCCCTTATTAGGAAAAACCCGTGCCTTCAACAGTCATACACTGTGGCTAGCCGGTCGGCTTCAGGAAGGACACGGATGACGGCGTCTGGACATATCTGTCAGGATCTGTCGGAGATATAAGACCGTATGGCCGTTGATCATCATGGGTCACTTCTTTGATTACTAATCAAAGGATATAACATACCATTTTAACTAAGGGACTACCCGGAGATCAAGTGTTCTGCCTGTCTAGGGTAATGGGCTTAAAACCTAAAAAATACGAACATTTGCGGTGGTAACCCAACCATACTGACTGGAGATCCCATGAATTTGGTTCAATGGGAAAACTAAGCTGCAAAAGGTTCAGTTGAGCGCATCAGTGGAAGCAAGAGCACTTCGGATGATGATTTATGTAGGGAAACATGAATCCAAAGTTGTTCCCGCGATAGACATTAAAGTGCTACCTGCATGGTGGGTAAAGGTTAAGCTTCCAAACCTTTAACGATCTTCAAACGGTTGAGGTTAAGGTTGGGGAAACTTTTAATGATTCCTAACACTTGTGAAGTGAGGTATAGCAGGATACCTTGTAGGAGATCACCTATTTAAGTGCGAGGACAGGCCGCCTCAAATGAACGCACTTAAGAATCCAAGTGTGTCAACGGCCACAACGGACAAAACAATAAGAAGAAAACGAATAAGAAGAGTTATTGTGTTGGTAACATTGTCTTGGTTTACACTAAACACTGACGGTTCAAGACATCACGTTCACCACGCAGTAAGTAAGTCCGATGGTATTCAACTAAGGAAGGTTCAAAGCAGAAGCTACCTCTCCTGATGTAATATCTTTTCAATGAAAGATTGCTGAAAGTAAGCACCTTGTATGTGCGCCAAAATCTCTTTCAAGAGGGGATTGTTGGAAATTTGCCTTTGGTGGGGAGGTGCGTCCACCCATATTTAATGAATTAAACACTAGGGTTCTGCATGTTGGAGGCTTTGTCTCTTCACACGTGCATAATCTACTAAGTGAGTAGATGACCGTAGGGCTAAGAATCGTCAAATTTCGTTGAGAAATGAAAGAGATATTGGTCCACGAAGTAAGGTGTTTGAGGCATGGAAATATGGTGTGGGACAAATCTACCATATCGGTGGGAAAATGAAGAATTGCTCTCTTTATAAGTCTCAAAATTGGCTAAGGGTTTGGGACCTCAAGGAGTAACTTCAATGGCCATAAACAGCCATTACTTGGCTGTTTACTCCCTCATTCAATGGGTCATTAACAGCCATGTCTTGGCAGTTGAGAGGTCTCCCCTTATGCTATATATTGATGCCTTTTGGCTCAATTGTGTGACACAGAAATACAGATATAGACACAGAAAAATTGAGACACATTATACACACAGAGACAAAAATAGAAGAGAAACAACACAGATTCTATCCGTAGAAACAGTGACAAAACAGAAACTCTTCCTTCATTTTCCATTTCTTCAGCAAGTCGTTTCGTGTTTGTTTTCTTCGTCAGAATCAACCTATTTGCTTTGTAGTATTGATTAGTTGTTGTTTTATCTTGGGAGACAATTGCCCGTTAACGTAAAAGCATATATGCGGGGCAATCTTGTCTTAAGGACAGAAAGTCATCTCTCGACTCAGCACACAGTTGTAACAATCCAGATTTAGTGTTTCTTGATTTCAGGTTATTAAGATTCAAGACTCAACAAGCTTGCGGCAGTTCTGAATATTGGCCTGTTCGTTTATCCTTTCGAACACTTGTAATATTTATTTACTTCCTGTACTGCTTTACCATATCCGACAGAAAGTAGAGTAAAGATTAAAAACACATACAACTGAAATATTCACGGGCTATTTTAGAAACCAATGGAGTTCATAAAAATAGAATCTTGGAACTTACATGTATCGCCATCAGCATGACACGCCTTTTTGCAGAAACTCTCCCTACAAAAATTTACACATCATAAAAATTTGGGTAGTGATTTCAAGCTAAATGCATTCCAAGAAATAAACTAATAAAAGGAGGAATCAGGAAAATACACAATTGAAAAGACGAATTAAAAAAAGAAAGTGGGGATTAACCAAAAAAATCATCTTATACTCCTTAATTCTCACCAACTCTCCAGCTCCTCCTATTTTAATGTCCTTAGAGGAAAGGGATGATCGAGAAAATGGAGAAACAGTAAGAATTAGAAATAAACGCCAAATGTGTAGGTCCAAACAAAAATCAAAGCGTTGAATAGCACAATCCACAAATTGTATTTTTTTGAAAGCTTGAAAAAGAGAAATCAATGAACTAATTCACTTGCTCAAAAACATAAATTGAAAATAAAAAACACTCTGCACTCTTACCTAAAATGCTTCCAAGTTCCAACACCAAGAGATATAGAGACATGCCTAAAATGTAGGGTTTTGTTGGGTTCAAAACATATAAGTAAGGCACAACTGAAGTTTTAAAATTTTATTTCTTACTTACCCTAACAAGTTTTCTGGTATGGTTATACAACAATCAAACCTGTAACATAAAACATAATACTTACAGGTTTAAAGCATAATATTTACAGATTATAGTATCTGGAATCTTTATCTACTATGGGGTTGACACGCGGTTGCCTTTTCGACTGCAAGCTCTAAGGTTCAATATACTTCTCTTTTGGAAAGCTATGAAATCCGGCAAAGGTTCGAGAGAGTTTTGATTCTAAATCTCTAAGGATTAGAATGATAATCTGAAATTGGTGTATGAATAATGAAGATAATGCCACTATTTATAGGTGAAAATTAGTTCAAATCGGATTAGGGTTTGCCTTGGGCCTGGCCCAAAAATTGAGGCAGCGGCCCCACAGACCTAGGGTATAGGCGCCGCGGCGCTTGACGCGCTCCTGCACTGTCTCGATTTATTTTGTATGCATTCTTAATTAAATCCAAAATCCAATTTTGACTTAAGTAAAATAATCATTATTCATTTAAATAACTCGATTCTAAATCAAACATTTAATTACACTCTCAATATATCCTTAGATCGAAAGGACAATCGACATAGTGTGACCCTACAAGCCTTCTCATATCGACATTAATCAAATTAAGGTCTATCCGGAACTCCTAGACGGCGCCGCAAGACGAACTCAATATGTGAAGTACGTTTACGTGAATCCAGTAAACTTAACATTTATGTGGTAAGATAAAATCCTTTCATTCACGACACACCCGATCAAGCTTAGAATTTGTCAAGTGTCTATCCAAATAGCTTAATTAATGTATCTCATCTATATTAGTTGACGACTGGACCATATTCTAATATATCTATTGCGTTGGCCAACGAATTAGTCAACCTAATATCACTGAGAATCCGAGTGTTCTCTCGAATATACATTCGAGGAATGAATCCTAATCTTGTCTCAACTACCACCTTTAATCCAAATCGTAATGTACCCAATACAAGCCGTATCTAAACGTATAATGTATTTGAGCTTAGGATGGGATCAAAGTATATTACTTTGTAGACAAGGCGCATATTGACCTCAAGTCTAAGGACTTCTATCTTTCACACGTTGATCATACTTTAGACAAGTATAACAAACAGTATATCAGCAAGGTATACCAATACTTTCAAAGTATCCATGTGTCCATCACGAGTAACCATTACTCGTAGTATGTGAGACATTTTACATCCTCTAAGGATGTGATCCATACCACATGTCGACTTATCACATATCATCGATATCCCATTCTCGATGATCATTAGTCGAGGCTATTTAAGAGTTACGTTATAATACTAATATCTCACACTATTAATAACAGCGTAACCTCCAGGGATACATATTATAGAATATTACAAACAATCAATTAATAATTTAATAATTGCAAATGCCATAATATTAATCTCTATTAATAATAATACGAATGTGTATAAAGTACATTTGCCCTAATACAGATTGTCTCTAGGACATAAATATATTTTCAATCTCCCACTTGGCCTAGAGCCAATCTCCAACATATCTAATGCCCATATTCTCAAAATAACCATTATGCTTGACTAAGCTTAATGGTTTAGTGAATGAGTCAGCTAGATTATCATCTGTGGGAACATAGTCTAATGTAATGTCTTCAGTCTCCAGCATCTCCCTAAGTATGTGGTACTTCCTTGGTACATGCTTATTTCTTTTGTTTGATCTTGGTTCCTTAGTTTCTTCAATCGCACCAGTGTTGTCACAATAAAACGTTATTGGATAAGTGGCACTTGGAACAACCCATAGTTCCTTCAGGAACTCAGATATCGTGACAACTTTTTTATCAGCTTCCAATCCAGCAATGTACTCAGCTTTTGTTGTAGAATCAGCATTTGTAGCTTGTTTTGAACTTTTCCAGCTTACTGCTCCACCATTGAAAATGAACGTGTGCCCAGATTGAGATTTGTAGTTATCAACATCTGTCTGGAAGCTAGCATCAGTGTACCCAGTAGCAGCTAGCTTTTCTTCCCCTCTAAGAAGTAATCTTTAGTTCGTCTAAGATACTTAAGAATACTCTTGACTACCTTCCAGTGTTCTTCCCCAAGATTCTGCTGGAATTGGCAAGTCATGCTAAGTGCAAAGGCCACATCTAGCCTAGTACAGGTCATGGCATACATGATCGATCATATAGCCAAAACATATGAGATCCTTTTCATGCGTTCAAGTTCTATAGTATTAGAAGGACTATCCTTCTTAGATAACTTGATGCCTTGTCCCATAGGTAGACCGCCTTTCTTGGAATTTTCTCTAGAAAAACGTCTAAGCACTTTGTCTATGTTGACTGACTGTGACAGCCCCAACAATCTGTTAAGTCTATCTCTATAGATCCTAATCCCCAGAATGTAGAAGGCTTCACCTAAATCCTTCATCATGAAGGTACTAGACAACCACTCCTTGACTGACTGCAAGAGAGTCTTATTGTCTCTCATTATTAATATGTCATCTACGTATATGATAATAAAGGCAATACTCCCATCCTTGCATTTACTATAAACACATGGATCCTCTTTGCTTATGACGAAATCAAATGACTTGATAGCCTTGTCGAAGCAAATGTTCCAACTCTTTGAGGCTTGCTTAAGCCCATAAATGGACTTTTGTAGCTTGCATACAGCACTTGGTTTGGACTCAATTGAAAAACCATCAGGTTGTTTCATATACACCTCCTCAACTAGATTACCATTGGGGAAAGCAGTTTTGACGTCCATCTGCCAAATGTCATAGTCATAATATGCAGTTATTGCAAGCAAAATCCGAATGGACTTAATCTTAGCAACAGTTGAAAAAGTTTCATCATAATCGACCTCAGGCCGTTGATTATAACCTTTAGCCACCAATCTTGCTTTATAAGTCTGTACCTTGCCATATGCATCAATCTTCTTCTTGAAGACTCATTTGCATCCTATGGGTCTAACCCCTGTTGGCAAATCAACCAAGTTCCAAACTTGATTTATGTACATCCAGTCTATCTCAGATTTCGTGGCTTCTTGCCATCTCTGCGAATCAATGTCTAACTTAGCTTTGTTGTAGGTTGCAGGTTCATCATCGTCAGGAATATCTATCTCATTGTGTGTTTCAACAAGAACATTAAGTCTTTCAGGCCGACGATGAGTCCTAGTGGTCCTACGGAGTTGATTATTCTGCGTTCAGTGTTTGTTGCATTCTGATTGTGAGAAGGTCTTTGTGTGTTGGACAATCCATCACCTTGAGAGTTTTCAGGAATGTCATTTTCATGTATTTCCTTAATGGAATGATGTACAACCATTGTATCATCTTCCATTGGTTGTGTATGAGAGTCTTGCATTTATGCACTATCTCTCACAACACTCCCACTGGCTGAAGGGCGTACTTTAAGTACCCAATCTTCACCAGATACTCCCACTGAATCCTTATTTAGGTCATTTGACAAGGGTTCAACTTCTGTGTTATCTTGTGGTTCTTGAATTTCTTCAAGTTCTATCTCTGTGCAGCTATGATCCTTGTAGACATATTCTTCTTCAAGGAAAGTTGCGTTCCTGAAAACAATGACCTTATATTCTCCAGGAAGATAGAAGTAGTATCCCTTAGTTTCCTTTGGATACCCCACGAAGTAACATTTCTCACTTTCGGATTCCAACTTGTCAGTGAGCATCTTCTTAACATATGCAGGGCACCCCAGGGTCTCATATGTTTAAGAGTTGGCTTCTTGCCACACGATATCTCATAGGGTGTCTTTTCTACTGACTTAGAAGGAACCCTGTTGAGAATATATATAGAGGATTGTATAGCATATCCCTAAAGGTATGTAGGTAGAGTTGATGAGCTCATCATGGATCGAACCATATCCAATAAGGTTCGGATCCTCCTTTCGGCAACACCATTCATCTGTGGTGTTCCAAGAGGTGTCCATTCTGATTGGACTCCATGTAGCTTTAAGTAATCTAGAAAATACTTACTCAAGTATTCACCTTCTCGATCCGATCGAAGGGTCTTGATACTTGTTGCAAGTTGTTTCTCTACTTTCGACTTGTACTCTTTGAACTTCTCAAAAGCCTCAGATTTGTGTCTCATAAGATACACATACCCATACCTTGTGAAGTCGTCAGTAAAAATGATGAAGTATGGGAAGCCTCATTTAGCTTGAGTCGAGAATGGCCCACATACATCAGTATGGACCAACTCAAGCACCTTCTTGGTTCGCACACCTTTCCCAGAAAGTGGTTTATTGGTCATCTTTACTCTCAAGCAAGATTCGTAGTTACCATAAGACTCTAAGTCAAATGGTTGGAGGTAGTCTAACTTCCTCAACCTTGCTATCCTTGATTCGTTGATATGACCAAGTCTGAAGTGCCATAGGTAGGTTGAGTTTCTATTACTTATCTTGGCTCGTTTATTTTGTACATTGAATATCTCTCAACTATAGTTTAGTGTATATAATCCATCCACAAGAAGAGCAGTTCCATATATAATATTATAAAAAGACAGTACTTGTCTGCCATTATAAATATACGAGGAAACACCTTTCATGTCCAAAACTAGGATATAAATGATATTCCTCGTTAACAAGGGTACATAAAAGCAATCATTCAACACCAAACAATAGTTAGAAGGTAAATTTAATCTATAAGTCCCTACGCGCTCAGCATCTACTCGTGCTATGTTTCCAACGCGTAGGTCTACCTCCTTTGGTCCAACCTTCCTACTATTAGTTAGCCCCTGCACATTTGTACAAATGTGTGAGCCACAAGCGGTATCCAATACCCAGGAATGAGAGTTATTTATAGACATATTTATTTTAATAACGTACATACCTTGTCCACCAAAGGCAGGAGCACCTAGTGTTTTTCCTCCTCCTAGTGCCGTGCAATCCTTCTTCCAATGCCCTTTCTTGTGGCAGTTGAGGTATTCATCCTTAGCCGGATTTACCTTCTTCTTCACACCTCCCTTAGGCTTCATAGTTGAGGGCGCAACGATTGCTTTGCCCTTCTTCTTCTGCCATTCCTTGCCTTTCGGCTTGGGTCGGCTAGAAGAGCTCACCATGAGCACAACTTTACCTTTGGAAGTGGAAGACTCAAAGGTCTTGAGCATGTTGTGCAGCTCCGGCAGAGTCACCTTTGTTCCATTCATATTGAAATTCACTATGAAGTTCTCAAAAGAACGAGGGAGAGAGTTCAGTATGAGGGTGGTAGCGACATTCTTTTCAAGCTTCGTTCCAATTGAAGCAAGCCTCTCTATCAGCCCTATCATCTTCAACACATCTTCGCGAGACCTGACCCCCTTCATTGAGCTTACACTTAAAGAGTTCTATTAGTAACTCATATTCCATAGTCTGGGATTGTGAGTCATAGAGACTCTTCAAGTGTTCGAGCATCTCGTTGGGCCCCATGTTCTCATGTTGTCTCTGAAGTTCCATAGACATGGAAGACAACATCACGCACTGCGCTGAAGTGGCATCATCTAGGTGTTTTTGGTAAGCTTCCTTATCAAAAGAGGCATATTCAAGCAGAGTCTGTCGCGAGAATTTGTTGGCGTGTCCAACACGTATTCTATTTTCTCTTGTCTCAGCACTATTCGCAAATTCCTTAGCCAGTCAAGGTAGTTCGGTCCAGTAAGTTTGTTCATCTCAATCAACATTTTCAATGATAAGCTCGACATCTTTAATACTCTGAAGAATTAGATAGCCTGGAAATCAAACTCAAAATATGTTTCCTATTATACACATTCGTTTAGGCTAATAAACATGGTCTTTTGTTTAATTAGCTCCCACTATTTTAACATACTTCTACAACCCAATGGTAGAATACGGACCTATATTAATTGAGGTCATAATGGGCCAAGATTCAAGCCTATGCTATCTCTGCGTTTGCTTTGGCTGATAACTTCAATAACACATCTTGGTGGGTTCTAAACCAATTGCAAAACTTATTTGCAACTCTTGGTTGATCAAATATTATATTTAATCTTACGTCCTTCGATTAGTCCGACACTTTGGCGCCAAGATTTGTCTAAGCAAGTCAACCCCATTACACGACTGCGTTTATGTATCTAAGTAAATTTGGCCTTTGTGAGCAAACACTTTGGTGTAAATACCCACAAAAGTTTAATGTCTACCTTTACATTAAAACACATCTATGAAAGAGTCTGGGTGCTCGTAGACTTAGAGCAAATGCTTTGGCATAAATACTCGTATCGTCGAAAAGGATTTTGCACTCTAACAATTATAATGGACGACGCGTTTTATTTTAGACTTGTATTCAAAATTTTGTGGAACATTTTAATTCACGATTTTAACCAAGATCAACTCTTTTACGCCATATCCAATATGACATCTTAATATCATGCAAAACTAATGACACATATAGTTGGGAACCGTCAACCCAATATGCATGATATAACATGGTTTAATCAAATACTGGGCGCCGCCTGCCCAGACAGTTATAGCGGACGCTATTCTAGTAATTTAAATGACAAACGATTTGACATTTAACACATAAACAGTATACTTATCAAATATACTATATAATAATAATCATGGGTTAAACATTCTGAACAAACAAACAAATTTTTTTTTGACCATCGGGGCCGCGACTCTAATCATTAGGGTCGCGATGCCACCGAGGCAGAATGTTTCTCCAGTGCTTTAGAATCGCGGCGCTCGCAAGGCAGAAGCATTTCAACTTCTGTAATTCATTTAGGGCCGCGATGCCGATGTCCTGACAAAATGTTTCTGTGTTGATTTTTCAAAATCGTTTGAGCCCTAAATCCAATTTAGGGATCAAATCACAGATCCTTTATCTTCACCCACCATTATCAATAACGCCCATATCGACCACCATCCGTTCTTAGCCGTGCACCATGCAATGAGCCGAACAACACACTTTTGGCTTAGTTCGAGTTAAAGCGGAATGACTTCCTCGAGTTAGCGCAGGAGATAATTTAGGATGATATCAAAAGGTTAACATTCGGTCAAGACATGTAGGATTTCAAGAAGCTTCGTTTTAATCCAATTTTATGTTTAACCCATATTATTATGTTATTCAATTGTTATATAACCATTGAACCAACCTGGGCTTTGATAACACTGTAGAGTTTTGTTGGGTTCAAAACATATAAGTAAGGCACAACAAAAGTTTTAAAATTTTGTTTCTTACTTACCCCAACAAGTTTTATAGTATGGTTATACAACAATCAAACTTGTAACATAAAGCATAATACTTACAGGTTATAGTATCTGAAATCTTTATCTACTATGGGGTTGACACGCGGTTGCCCTTTCTACTGCAAGCTCCAAACTTCAATGTACAATTCTTTCGGAAAGCTAGGAAATTCGGCAGAGATTCGAGAGAGTTTTGATTCTAAGTCTCTAAGGCTTAGAATGATAATCTGAAATTGGTGTATGAATAATAAAGAGAATGCCATTATTTATAGGTGAAAATTAGGTCAAACAGGATTAGGGTTTGACCTTGGGCCTGGCCCAAAAATCGAGGTAGAGGCGCCGCGGACCTAGGGTATAAGCGCCGCGGCGCTCGACGTGCTCCTTCACTGTCTCGATTTATTTTCTGCGCATTCTTAATTAAATCCAAAATCCAATTTTGACTTAATTAAAATAATAATTATTCATTTAAATAACTTGATTCTAAATCAAACATTTAATTACTCTCTCAATACATCCTTAGATCGAAAGGACAATCGACATAGTGTGACCCTACATGCCTTCTCATATCGACATTAATCAAATTAATGTCTATGTGGAACTCCTAGACGATGCCGCAAGACGAACTCAATATGTGAAGTACGTTTACGCGAATCCTGTAAACTTAACCTTTATGTGGTAAGATAAAATCTTTTCATTCATGACACACCCGATCAAGCTTAGGATTTGTCAAGTGTCTATCCAAATGGATTAATTATTGTATCTCATCTATATTAGTTGACGACTAGACCATATTCTAAATATGTCTATTGCATTGGCCAACGACTTAGTCAACCTAATATCACTGAGAATCCGAGTGTTCTCTCGAATATACATTCGAGGAATGAATCCTAATCTTGGCTCAACTACCACCTTTAATCCAAATCGTAATGTACCCAAGACAAGTCATATCTAAACCTATAAGGCATTTGAGCTTAGGACGTGATCAAAGTATATTACTTTGTAGACAAGGCGCGTATTGACCTCAAGTCTAAGGACTTCTATCTCTTACACGTTGATCATACTTTAGACAAGTATAACAAACAATATATCAGCAGGGTATACCAATACTTCCAAAGCATCCATGTGTCTATCACGAGTAATCATTACTCGTAGCAGGTGAGACATACTACATCCTCTAAGTATGTGATGCAGACCACATGTCGACTTATCACATATCATCGATATCCCCTTCTCGATGATCATTAGTCGAGGCTATTTAAGAGTTACGTTATAATATTAATATCTCACACTATTAATAACAGCGTAACCTCCAGGGATGCATATTATAGAATATTACAAATAATCAATTAATAATTCAATAATTGCAAATGTCATAATATTAATCTCCATTAATAATAATACGAATGTGTATAAAGTACATTTGTCCTAATACAGATTGTCTCTAGGACATAAATATATTTTCAATCTCCCACTTGGCCTAGAGCCAATCTCCAACATATCTAATGCCCATATTCTCAAAATAACCATTATGCTTGACTAAGCTTAATGGTTTAGTGAATGAGTCAGCTAGATTATCATCTGTGGGAACATAGTCTAATGTAATCTCTTCAGTCTCCAGCATCTCCCTAAGTATGTGGTACTTCCTTGGTACATGCTTATTTCTTTTGGTTGATCTTGGTTCCTTAGCTTCTTCAATCGCACCAGTGTTGTCACAATAAACCGTTATTGGATAAGTGGCACTTGGAACAACCCATAGTTCCTTCAGGAACTCAGATATCGTGACAACTTCTTTACCAGCTTCCAATCCAGCAATGTACTCAGCTTTTGTTGTAGAATCAGCATTTGTAGCTTGTTTTGAACTTTTCCAGCTTACAGCTCCACCATTGAAAATGAACGTGTGCCCAGATTGAGATTTGTAGTTATCAACATCTGTCTGGAAGCTAGCATCAGTGTACCCAGTAGCAGCTAGATTTTCTTCCCCTCTAAGAAGTAATCTTTAGTTCGTCTAAGATACTTAAGAATACTCTTGACTACCTTCCAGTGTTCTTCCCCAAGATTCTGCTGGAATTGGCAAGTCATGCTAAGTGCAAAGGCCACATCTGGCCTAGTACAGGTCATGGCATACATGATCGATCATATAGCCGAAACATATGAGATCCTTTTCATGCGTTCAAGTTCTATAGTATTAGAAGGACTATCCTTCTTAGATAACTTGATGCCTTGTCCCATAGGTAGACCGCCTTTCTTGGAATTTTCTCTAGAAAAACGTCTAAGCACTTTGTCTATGTTGACTGACTGTGACAGCCCCAACAATCTGTTAAGTCTATCTCTATAGATCCTAATCCCCAGAATGTAGAAGGCTTCACCTAAATCCTTCATCATGAAGGTACTAGACAACCACTCCTTGACTGACTGCAAGAGAGTCTTATTGTCTCTCATTATTAATATGTCATCTACGTATATGATAATAAAGGCAATACTCCCATCCTTGCATTTACTATAAACACATGGATCCTCTTTGCTTATGACGAAATCAAATGACTTGATAGCCTTGTCGAAGCAAATGTTCCAACTCTTTGAGGCTTGCTTAAGCCCATAAATGGACTTTTGTAGCTTGCATACAGCACTTGGTTTGGACTCAATTGAAAAACCATCAGGTTGTTTCATATACACCTCCTCAACTAGATTACCATTGGGGAAAGCAGTTTTGACGTCCATCTGCCAAATGTCATAGTCATAATATGCAGTTATTGCAAGCAAAAAATCCAAATGGACTTAATCTTAGCAACATGTGAAAATCCAAAATCCGCGGCGCTCGACGTGCTCTTGCACTATCTCGATTTATTTTCTGCGCATTCTTAATTAAATCCAAAATCCAATTTTGACTTAATTAAAATAATCATTATTCATTTAAATATCTCGATTCAAAATCGAACATTTAATTACTCTCTCAATACATCTTTAGATCGAAAGGACAATCGACATAGTGTGTTCCTACATGCCTTCTCATATAGACATTAATGAAATTAAGGTCTACGCGGGACTCCTAGACGGCGCCGCAAGATGAACTCAATATGTGAAGTACGTTTGCGTGAATCCTGTAAACTTAACCTTTATGTGGTAAGATAAAATATTTTCATTCACGACACACCCGATCAAGCTTAGGATTTGTCAAGTGTCTATCCAAATGGCTTAATCATTGTATCTCATCTATATTAATTGACGACTAGACCATATTCTAAATATGTCTATTGTGTTGGCCAACGACTTAGTCAACCTAATATCACTAAGAATCCGAGTGTTCTCTCGAATATACATTCGAGGAATGAATCCTAATCTTGGCTCAACTACCACCTTTCATCCATATCGTAATGTACCCAATACAAGCCGTATCTCAACCTATAAGGCATTTGAGCTTAGGACGGGATCAAAGTATATTACTTTGTAGACAAGGTGCGTGTTGACCTCAAGTCTAAGGACTTCTATCTCCCACACACTGATCATACTTTAGACAAGTATAACAAATAATATATCAACAGGGTATACCAATACTTCCAAAGTATCCATGTGTCCATCGCGAGTAGCCATTACTCGTAGCAGGTGAGCCATACTACATCCTCTAAGGATGTGATGCATACCACATGTCGACTTATCACATATCATCGATATCTCATTCTTGATGATCATTAGTCGAGGCTATTTAAGAGTTACATTATAATATTAATATCTCACACTATTAATAACATCGTAACATCCAGGGATGCATATTATAGAATATTACAAATAATCAATTAATAATTCAATAATTGTAAATGCGATAATATTAATCTCCATTAATAATAATACGAATGTGTATAAAATACATTTGTCCTAATACAGATTGTCTCTAGGAAATAAATATACTTTCATAAAACATAATGCAAATCAACTTAGGGTTGTATAGATATCAGAATGTCTTTCAATACTCCATATAATCAGTCGAATGAACCATTTTGTATAATGTTTTTCTTATATATACAAATCAAGTTATCTTAGTTCGTCCGACTTACACCAAACTCTAGCTCCAAACAGTCAAATCAAATCCAAACTAAACTCTTCATGGTAATTTTTAACAGATAAAAAACAGGATAGTTTGGACAAAACTCGAAAGAGGAGCATACCTGAAAGTTGTAACAGTTGAGAAGATGGAGAGAACTGGAAAAAAAATGAAGAGATGGATCTTTCAAATATCCACAAGAATATGCGATGTTCATAAAGTGAAAAGCCACGTTACACCGTTGTTGACACGTACCATGTCGATCTCACTTTCTACTCGCTCGTAGGAATATAACATTTGGTCGTTAGATCCAAATCTAAATTCAAATCCAAATTATAAAAGAAGAAAGAAGAGGCGGAAACTTTTCCCTCGGTTTCCCCCATTTTACACACTCCCTTTCCTAACCCCTCTCGTTTAATCCCTGTAAAATTTGTAGACAAATACTAAAAAGATATTCCCATTTTATTCTTTAGCGTAGGGTTTCTCCAAATTTCCCATGGGAGTTGCTTTAATTTCTTCACGAGTCACGACCCTTCTGGAGTATGTGGAAGGCAAAATTACATAGGAGAGCGAGAGCTTAGTGCACCGGAGTGACTTTACTTTTTCCTCTATGCTTCAAAAATTCGGCCTCTTCATCTCCAAGGTGTGTTTGAGTCACAAACCCTAGTGTCTCTTTCACAATTTATAGATCTATGTTTTGAATCGGTTACATTCCAGTCTTTTTCTTGTTCCTTTTTCTATTTCTAGCAATTATTCAAGCGTTTTATATGACAACTAACTTTCCCCATGTAAATGATGAAATTGTTTTTATTTTCCATCAATTCTTCTTTGTACTTTCCAATTTATCTTTAACTATTCGTTTTCTACATCTTAATTCAAACTTTCCCTTGTAGAAGTAAATGTATGTCTACTTCTATTTTTAATTGGTCACTGAGTGTGAGTAACGTTCGGCATTAAATTTCTATTCGAAGTCAATTGCCAAGTTCTAACATAATTCATGTTTGTTTTGAATATCTTATAATTGTATTGTTTCTATCCGTAGTTTGATTACAGTTAAAAATATCGCCTTAAGCATTATGATCTTAGACGGCATAACAATTTAGAAGCAGAATGGGCTGAAGAAATAATTATGGCACTCGATAACAATTGCAGTAATCGACCAAAGTGTTAATACATGTACCTTGTTGGCTGTTGTCTTCACTTTCTTGTAGGCAACCATTTATTGACACTCTCAACTGTCTGATCTACTATTGCGTCGTTTTTGTTTTCTCGTTTGGAGCATGCCCCTCTATAATTTATTAGGCCGTGCTTGGGAGAATTTGACATGTCTTTTTACTGATAAGTCTGTACTTGCTATTTTGGCCTTCATAAGAGAGACAATTAGGCATTGAATTTCCTACCTATTATTAAGGGCAAGTTCAATTCTTTTTATATAAATCATTTACATTTAGCCCCCATAGCTTTAGTTCAATTGTAAGAGTGCATAGGATGATGTGTGGATTAGACACATGTCATGAGTTTGAACCTTTGCGTGGACCAAAACCTTGGTTTAAGTGGGGAAGGATAGGGAGACGGACCCATTATTCACCAAGGTTTTAACTATGCCACAGCAGATGACATTTCCCCACACTTATTGACCTTGTTATGGTGTATGTAGCTTCTCAAGCCAAGATAAGGGCATTGGCATCCCCAAGTTCAACCTTTTTTTGTCAAGAATGCTTGCAAGCACTTTTTACTTATGTTTGTGTGACTTAGTTGTCTGAATACAAGTTTCATTTATGTTTGTGTGCTACTTTGTAACTATATAGCATGGTAAAGCTGGTTTAATGTAGTTACATCTATCACAGGATCACTATGATGTCCTTGGTGTATCTAGAAACGCTAACAAATCAGAAACAAAGAGTTGTGAGTACAATCTTCATTCTTTTCTTTTCTATTCTCCGCTTTCTAGTTTCCTCAACAAAGTTCATTCTAGCTTCTAGGTGGTATTCTATAATGAACCTTTATGACCAGTATCTCTATTTGGTAAGTGATAATGTTCTGAATAGTGTATTGCTTTCTTAATTTGATGCTGATGGTTAATATTACTAAAATTGTCTTTGTGAGTTGACTTTTGTTTTGATACTAGTGGTGAGAACCAGAATATCTGGTATATAAATGTGAAAAATAATTATCCTCGTTAGAAATTAGTTTTTATCTTCTATGAGTGCATTTTCAAACCTTACTTGCCTCCTGAAATTTGATCTCTTTAGAAAGTGGATACTTCTTTCAAAGTTAGAGCATATCAAAATTAGCATTGTAACCTAGAACTGACTTATCAACCTTTGTCATTCTAACAGGATGTTTTTCCTTTTGCTTTCAAGTACTGAATATCTCACCATGACCTGAATAACTGAAAGTTTGTATGTGTTTCTTCCTCAACTAAGATAAATCTAAGCTACTAGGGCGATTGTGGATTGGCAAAGGAAATCGTTGTTTGTAAAGACCTATGACTCTATGTTGCGCTGTAGCATTCATTCTTGCAATGATATCATTTATCATCTCCCAAAGACTGAGTAAGTATATTTGTAATTCATGGTCTCTGAAGTTTTGGTATTTTACGAGATTTTATTGTTATTTGGCTTCTCTAATTCTGTATATCGTTGAAGTCAACATTTATACAAAAATAGGACCCCGAGCTAGTGCCTAGTGGATCCCGAATGTATCAATCATAGCGGGAGCAGCAGGGAAGTGGACATGAATTTTTTTATTCAAGGTAACTTTTCTAATAAGTTACCATACTTCATAATGCCTACGGATACTGTAAATCAGGTTCCTCTTGATAAGTTGAAAAAATAACTTCTATTACATGGGTAGGGACTTTCTAGATATGTTACTACTACATAAATTGTGTCTGTGCTCAAGTTGATTGATGAAATTAGTATCTTTTAAAGTTTGGAATGACTGACATTTTGTTCAAGAAGTTAGTTTGCTTGGTGAATGTATTACCTATATTGGCACTTCGTAATGGAAAGAGTTCAATGTGCTTGGATTCTTTTCTAGCTTGAGGATGTGTGTGGGTATCATTGGGTTACCTTTAGGAACAAGTTGCAGTTTTGTTTAGAGATTGTTAAATTAGTGATGATATGGTCTTGTATGTCTTAATCTTGAAAAGTCTTGGTCATTAAAAAAATTATAAATTGTATTTGCTTTTGTGTTTTAGGACAGCTACATTGAATTTAGTTCTCTTGTCGAATGAATTGTGTTTGCTTTCTTTGATCACTTCCATTAATTCAATTTAGTTCAGTGGTCGAATAATTTGATTTGGACAGTTCGTAGAAATTGTGTATACATTCGTCGTAGTTAATCTATATTTTGTGAAAAAGCAGAATAGAAAAAAGAGTAGCTATTAGGAGTTTTATTACTAATCTAATATGAACTTATTGTTTTAACAGGTCAAGAGTTTGAAGTCCGAAGAACCTGCATCTAAAGAAAGTGCAACACAAGTATAAGCAACTGAATTGTTAAAGATCAAGTTGAAGCACAAGAGAGAATTTATAGATGTTTTTTGTACATGCAACAATTCGATTTTTTATTTTCTTAGGAGTTAACAGATATAATCATACAATTTCTATAGCTCTATTTTTTGTATTGTGATGCTTTAGTCTTTGTAACTAACTATGAAATGTTATGCAAAATATGATTATTCCTAGTGTTTGTTGATGTTTTTATATTTATATATGTGAATGCCCAAGAAAAATAATATTCCCTCCGTTCCAATTTAAGTGTTTTAGTTTGACTTGGCACGGAGTTTAAGAAACAAAGGGAGAGTTTTAAATTTGTGGTCTTAAATTGAAGATGTGTGAGGTCTTTTAAATTTTGTGGTCTTAAAATTGCCTTGAAATTGGAAAACTTATTAAATATAGAAAGAGATTGTTTTTGGGACAGAACAAAAAAAAAGAGTAAGATACTTAAATTGGGGTGGAGGGAGTAGTATTTAGTTATCGGTGGAAGTTACTAGACAATTAGCATAGGTTAAAAGTCGGTAGCCAAAACCACTACTGATCAACTTTATTGTTGTAGTAAAAGGTTTTAACGACCGGAATAATTATTAGCGAAGGGTTAATTTGGTCGCTAACACAACCCCTACACACACCTAGGAGCACCCCTTCCTGCATATCCATACAAGACCCGAGTAGGAGGGTCGAGGTCCTACGAGGTACCCACTACTCGGAGTACCTTCCCAAAAGGAAAAAGAAAGGAGAAATAACGACCAATTTTCAAGCTGTCGTTAACGTTTCAATCCGTTCGTTAATATTTAACGACAGAGGCTTTAGCAACCGATGACGACTGGACTTTTAACCATTAACGACGCGATTTCCTCTTGCTAAAGGCCTTTTTTCTTGTAGTTTACTTTACTAAATCATGTATTACATAACATGACATGCACGTGCCGAAAAATTAGTATATATATATATATGTGTGTGTGTGTGTATAAATAAATATTTTATTTTAAGTTAGTTTTTATAAGAATTTGATAAAATATGAATTTAGCTAGTTATTATTATTACTTTTATAATTAACCAATCTTACAAGTTCACGATGGAAGCCTTGGTCGATTCCGGAGCAGACCTCAACTGTTTCTGTGAAGGAGTTATATCCACAAAATACTTCACAAAGTTGTCACAAGGATTGAGAGACGCTAGTGATAAGCCGATGAAAATTCACCACAAGATCTCTAATGTAGTAGTCCTACAAGATGGAGTGTGTTTCAAAACACCATTTGTTATGGTAAAGGGTTTAAGTCATGATGTTATTTTAGGAACTCCATTTATAAACATGCTTTATCCCTTTAGTGTCTCTGAAAAGGGAATTTCTACTTCAGTGGATGGAATTAATGTATTGTTTGAATTCTCAAAGAAGCCTCAACAACAATATATTAACGCTATCCATCAAAAGATTATCAACAGAGAAAACTTCTTGTGCTCTTTAAAAGAAGAGATACTCTATAAGAGAACAAAAGAACGTCTCTTAAAAAGGGATGTTATTGACAAAATTAATTCCTTAAGAGAAAACTTTGAGAAACAGGTTTGTGCGGAGATACCCAGCGGATTCTGGAGCAGGAAGCAACATGTGGTCACTCTTCTCTATGAAGCAGAATTTGATGAAAGAAAAATACCCACAAAGGCTAGACCCATTCAGATGAACAGCCGGCTTATGGAAATTTGCAAAAAGGAAATTTATGAACTCCTAGAAAAGGGGCTCATTAGAAAAAACATGTCTCATTGGAGCTGTCCAGCCTTCTATGTTGAAAACGCATCGGAACTAGAAAGAGGAGCCCCTAGGTGATAATCGGCATACGATTGCTTTTTCAAAATTTATGATTTTAAAAATCATCATTGTGGAAGAATGGGGATATAACCCCACCAGAGAATATATTCTTCAAGACTCTGGTTTCAAACCTAGAAATTATTCCTTCTTAGATTATCTTGAAGCATGGAAAAATGTTTTATTAATTCAAAACTCCAGGGATTCTCATACTTGGTTTATTCAATTCGATATGAAAGAACTTAAATGGGTACCCAATTGGTTTAAAAATTGGTTCCTCTTCTGGGGTCCTACAGTTTATTATCTGCCCCCCAAAGTAACTGATTCTTATAGATTTTTTCTAAAAGAAATGTTCATTTCCCTGATAAGGGATGGTCTTCTTTATGGTTCCTAGTCTTATACGAACTCCCGTGGATCCTGAAATGGTCATACGGATTCAACAAAAATGAAGATGGAGATTCATAGTAGGTTCCTCATCTAACCAGGAATATTCATGTTCGTTCGTGGGACAATTTTATAACTACTCACTTAGAACCTGAAAGCTTCATTACGAAAATTATTGATCTTGAAGTTGGAAGAAAATTCAACCAGCCTCTTGGCTCATCAGTAGGTACTCCGTCTTCATAGAAATACATGTTAACTGCCCTTCTAAATTTGACCGGGTCTACCTTTAAAAAAGACCTCAGGAAGAAAGTTCTCGACCTCTTTGAGATTGATGAGATGACATGCACACAAGAAGGTTATGGGATAACCAGAATAATAATGAAGACGATTGTTTTGGAATTTCAGGAGTGAACCCTCTTAAGCAATAATGCAGTTGGTTCTGCTTTTAGAAAGTTGTTTTTCTATTGGCGTCAGCAGAATATGCTTTTATAAAGTTGTTTGTCTGTTAGCGTCGGCTACCGTCCATTCCACTTTCCATGTCAAAAAGGTGAAGATGCCGTCCACTTGCACATGCTGCCTTTTTTCCTACCCCTGTGGTTTCGACACGTTGATGGCCCGACTGCCTATTTAAAGAAGACCCGAGAATTATTCTAGGCAGAGTTTTTTCAAGTTTGATTTTTATCTTTTAAAAAAATTGCAAGAGTGAAGTTTTCAGAAGAGTTGTGCGTATATCCCTTCGACCTTTTCATATGTAAGTTTGAGAATTTTGCTTGAAAAAGAGACATATATTCCCTTGAAAAGACATCTCAAAGGTTCCATAAACTCATAGAATAATCACAAAGAGATCAAGATATGGCCGGACACTTCTTGACAATCAAATACTTCAAGGAGATCCACAAAATCCTTTCATGGAGATAAATCCCAAAGAGGCCTACATCATCCTAGTTCGAGAAATATGCTACTAATGGCCGGAGCAAATTGAGGAGAGGAGAATCAAAAGAATAAATAGCATTGTACCTGAAATATGTATAAATAAAATATTATGTTTCTTCATATTTTATTTGTGGTTGCAGTTTACCACAAACAAAATATGAAGAAACATAAAGATTGGTATCCTTCCTACCTTGAATGTGCAGGTCAATTCATGAAGAACATATGGACCTTCTGTGTTGATGTTGAACTGATGATAGTTAAGTTAATAGTAAGACCACGCAAATTTGAACTCTTGAAAGCGATATATATATATATATATATATATATATATATATATATATATATATTATCAAACTTCACAAACTTAGTAAACTTACAAGCAAACTTCTCAAACTTAGTAAACCGACATATGAAAAGGTCGAAGGGATGTAAGCACAACTCTTCTGAAAACTTCACTCGCATTTCTACCAGGATATAAATGAAAAACAGAATAAAGAAATAATGATATATATATATATATATATATATATGTGTGTGTGTGTGTGTGTGTGTGTGTGTGTGTGTGTGTGTGTCTGAACTCTACTCCGGGTATTTTGAATTCTTTTTTAAATTTTCTTCAGAATCCATTGTTACCAAAAACCGGACTGTCTTCAATATCAATTTCTGGTTCTTCTTCTGATGATGATGAAGAGCCTTGTTTTGATGAAGACGGTGCAAATTTAAGAATTATGACTTGAATTTCTTCTAGATTTTTGGCCGCTGCAAGCATTGAGGCCATCTGGGATTTCTGTGAAAGGAACTGGGTGTGTTCCTTTGTTTGTAGTGGTGCCGGTAGTGTTTGTGGAGGCGCCTGTAAAGGGATGAATTTTTGGGTATATAACCATTCCTGGACTTTTTGTGGTGCGAGGCTTTTTGGTATTTTAAAGCTATCCCACCATCGGATAATTGAGATTTTATCATCCGAATAATCTGCGAACCATGTAAATACCCATGGTAAGTGGAATTTTGTGTGAAAAAGGTGTAGGGGCACAAATCGTTTTTCTTCCTCAGAGGGTTTGAACTGGGATTTGAAGAGGCTGAAAGATTTAGTGACTTCTGGTTTTTGTATGTCTAGGGTAGATCCGAATTGATCCCACCATGAATTCCACCATGTTGGAAATTGTGATGGATCACATGAGGTATCAAAATGGAAAAGCCAAGTGTGGCTTTGGCTGGTATTTTGAATAAAGAAAGAATTGAACCAAGCTTGTTGGTAATCCCAGTAATTAAAAGGAATATAAAAAAATGGTTCATTTTTGTGGGTATCTAGAAAATTTAGGAGTTGTGACAGGTCATTCCCCCAATCAATAGGAGCAATTACGCTAAGTATTTTGCAAATTGAATAAGAGGGATCTGGTTTATTTTTGTGAAAATGAATTTTAATTGTCGCTGATCCTGATATTTCAAGGATAGCTTGATAAAAATATGGGGTTTTTAAAATATCCCATTATTTATTAAAATATTTTTGTCCAAAATAATTTTGTAGTGCCAAAAATGGGTCTTTATTAAAAAATCATTTTTCAAGAGTCACAATATTTTGAAAAAATGGTTTTATGAAGAATTTAAGAGCAGGTTTTTTGGGGACTTGTGGTGTCACAAGTTGCTTTTTTGAAAATTGTTTTTGAGAAAGGGTTTTTGAAGACTCTTGTTTCTCGATTTGTAGTTTTGAAAATTGTTTTTGAGAAAGGGTTTTTGAAGATTCTCCTTTCTCGATTTTTGTAAAATTTTGAGAGGTTTTTTCCTCTCCTGAGCTTTGAGCAACTTCTTGTTTGGGATTTTGAAGTTCTATCAATGCCTGTTGTAATTCTGGTGATCTCGCCAGGAGTTGTAGAAGATTTTCAGCAGTTGTCTCCTGTGCTGGTGTTTTTTGCACAGATGTTGCGGCATTTTCATTTTCTTCTTTCATGACTGCATCGTACCACGATAGGGGTTTTTTTGTCGGAGATGTGGCAGAGAATTTTTCCTTTTCTTCTTTTGCGGGTTTTTTAGGGGCCATGGAATTTGTTTGTTGTTGTGGTGCAACAACATGTGTATTTATTGGTGGATGTATCTTTTCTTTTCTCTTTTGGAGCAAGGCTCCACACATTGCTTGGTAACTGTATTGTCCGGATTCTCTCATGTCCTTTATGGATATTTTTTCTCTGTAACCCGGACATTGGGGCAAAGGACAGTGATAGGACATTTCTGTGTTGTAACTGGTATTGGAAATCTGTGGATTTTTATAGGGATAGTGATAGGATATTTCTGTGTTGTAACTGGTATTGGAAATCTATGGGTTTATTCTCCTGTTTTTGAGTAAATCACTAGTTAAAAGATTTTTAAAGTAAAAATTGTCAGAAATTATTTTGCAGAAATTATTTTTGAATGCAATTTTTGAAAATTGTTTTTGATATTGTAAATTATGCTTCAAAAATCTTTTGTATGCAAAGAAATCAATTAATTTGATGGAACGGGTTTCACAATTTCTAGGGGACTCGGAATTTTGATCTAAAAAACTATTTCTTAATTCGCCTAGATGACAAGAATAAGTTTTAATCAGATCGAGGTCGCTAGCTTTTGGTTTTGTCAGAAAAGGGAATTTTAAACTCTTATTATTGGAATCAAAAGAGATGAAATCATTATCAAACTTATAAGGAATGATAAGATTTATAAATGGCGTTCCTAATATAACGGAGTTGTGAATGTCTTTTACTAAGACAAACGATGTTGCTATAGAAACTCCATTAATAATAACGGACGCATTGGTTTGGGAATTGATTTCTAGCTTTGTGTTATTAGCCGCCGCTAGAGTTTCCTGGGTATTTTCATGAAATTGATTAGGTATTAGACCTGTTTTTATGGAATTCAGATCTGCACCGGTGTCAAAAAGAGCAATACTAGTAATTCTAAAATTGCTTGAGAATTTAAGGGTTATTTGAACAAGGTATTTTTTAGACGTGATCTATCGTAAGACAACAAGGAATTCTTGCGGGACCTCTTCAAGAAAAGGGTTGTCAGGAGGTTCCTCTGAATTTTCAGAGTCGGAATTGTCGGACTCAGAACTGGATTCAGAATTATCCTGGGTTTTTGAAAGGACTGTTTTCAGTAGAAGAGAGTCTTGATATTGTTTTTCTCGTAGATCTTTGATCTCTACTTTGATGTGTTTCACCTCCCTCTGGAGTTCTAGAATTGGGGTTTCCTTGGATTCTTTCATCCCTTTACCCTTTTTCAGGATTTTGGTCAAATTGTAGGTATTTGGCAAAAGGGTATTTTTGAAGTCTTTTTCTCATCTGTAAAGGATTTGAGGATTTTATTCAAATAGTCTTTTTGGTGTTCGACATCTATGTGTTGAACTATATCTAACATGAATTCTTGATCCTTGGTTAGAATACAAACAAGTTTTCCCTTACCCTTATCAGAATTTTCGGAAGAACTGGTTGTAAGCAATTCATCAATTTGGAGGGCTTTGTTGTCTTCAGAAGACAGAAAAAAGTAGTCAGGTTCTGACTCGGCATTTGAATCGGAGGAATCAATGAGAAGATTGGAGATTTTTTGGGTGGCTTCATCGTCGAGTTTCAACTCTTGTAATTTTTTGTTCATTTTGCAATATTTCGATGTATGACCCTTTTTGTGACATTTGTAACACGTAATGTCTTTGTATTTGGAATCAGCTTTTTTTGGTATATGGTTTTCTGGAATGATGAGTATTTTTGTAGGGGTTTTTGTAATACTTTTCATTGGTTTTGCTGAAATCTCTCTTTTTGTAACCTCTTGAAGTACTCTTAAGGGATTTATGAGTTTTTCTACAGTTTCCTGTACAACTGGAAGAGGGTTTTGAGAAATTCGTATCAAACTGTTTGCAAAAGGTTCCAAGTTCGCACTTAGTTCTCTTTAGCTCCAGTTTGAGGTGTTTTTATAATTTCAGGTCTTGACAGATCTTTAGACCTTCCTGTTGAGTTATACTGACAAGCTGTCCGTATGTAAACTCACTGTAGGGTATAATGTGTTTACCGCAATTCTCTTTGATTTTGTTCCTAACCTTTTCTCCTAAAAGGGTAGGTAGACCGGCCAGTAATTTCTCTTTCCAAAATGGTTGGTTGGAACTTGGAATCTTCCCTGACCATAACTCTGGTTAAGAAGGTATTTTTGTATGGAAATCGCTGAGTTGTTTGCATTTGAGGTTGGAAAGTAGCTCGGCATTTTTGTCTTTCAAATGTGAAGAATCTCCTATGAAATTTAAAGAGATTGTGAGAATCAAGGTTGCTACGGCATCTTGTAGGGGTTCACCTTGTTCATCAAGGATTTGTATTCCTTCTTCATCAATTTTGATGGAATTGAGGATATCTTCCGTTTGTTGATCAGCGAGATAATTATCCCACCAACCTTTCAATTGACCAGAGAATCCTGCGATGAGCAGTTCTGCAATGGTCTTGTCTTGCGTACCATTCTGGGTTTTGTAGGTATTTGCAGCCATGGTCATTTGTTGGAGAAAACTGAGAATATTATATTCGGTCAACCCATCTATGGCCCAATCATAAATGGAGGAGGCATTGAAATGGGATTGAGCAAGGGGTTTGTCTATTCCTAGATCTGGGGCAGGAATAATCTGTAATTGCTGTTGTTGGACCTGTTGTATTGGTCTTTGCCAATCCATATGGTTAACAAAAGGTTTTTTGTTTTGGAATTGTTTTGGAGTATCACTGTCGTCGGAATCGTTGACAAGAGTAGTGATTTTATTGGAAGATTGTGGAGTATCAGGGACAACGTGTTCAATATTAGAACTGTTGGACGTCCCAATTCTACTCAATTGATCTTGGATAGCCTAAATAAATTCAGACTTATTTTGATGGATATTCTTGACGCCATCTTTGGACACCTGAAAGGGTTTAAAGATAGGGCTTTGACTTTTCTTTTCCTTAGTCGTTCCTGGGGAATCAATGGTGACTAAAGGGTTGGTTTTTATGTGTTTTTCTACCATGTCGAGTTGTTTCCTAGGGTATTCAAACTGATATTGGTAAAATTGTTTTGGGCGAGGATATTCTTGGTATTTGTTTTTTCATCCTCAGTAGGATTCTTAAGAGGAATCGCATCTACCGGACAACCATGAATGTTAAGCTTAATCCCTTGTAGAGGAGGGTGGTTGGACTGGACTTTCCTAGAATCATCTAGGGTTTTCCACTCCGGTGTTTTGTTTCTAGTCATGACGGGATTTACCGTTTTAGAAAAGGGGTAATCAATGAAATTTTGGGAGGAGTAAATTTCAAACCAGTCAAAAAATAGGATGTTTATCCTATGTTCATTAAAAAAAGTATAAAATTCTTCCGGTATTTTTGTCCTAGTTTTAAAAAGGTTTTGAAGAACCAAACTCTTTTTTCTAGGTTGTATTTTTTATAAAAATCTTTTTGAAGGAATTTTTTTATCAATTTTGAAATCTTTTTCGGATCTAAAGGGGATAACAAACACGGAAGGAATCGGGATATAAGGTATTGAAAAATTAAAAGATAATTGAAATATGCAGAAGGTAAATAAAGACTAACTTACAATTTAAGGTTCCAGTTATGCAAACCATAAATCAAAGGTTCTGCAGGAATTTAAATCAAATAGGCGGTAGAACCAACCAAGTATTTAATGCAGGAATTTAAAGAATTTAAAAGCATGAAGTATTTAAAAGATTAGAAGGTAGTACCGTTCATAATCATATTAATTTAAAATAAATTGGAATTTACAAAGTAAATTATCAAGGAGATATACCTTGGGGATTTCTAGGGTATATTGGATCATATGATATGAGTCATATGATATGAATCATATGAACTGAATCATATGGGTATTTGAGGGGAATTTTAATCTAACCTAAAGGGGATTTTCTGTAAGAACTCTCAACTTCCCTCTAGTTGTAGAAAGAGAAAGAAAAACTTAGAAAGAAAAGCTTATCTAACTAAGGGAGGGAGAGTCTCATTTTATAGGAGTTTTACATGGTATTTTGGTAATTAAAAAGGAATCTAACTATTCATCTGAGTGGAGAATGACTATTCATCCGAGTGGAGAATGACTATTCATCCGAGTGCAGAACCGCCAAAAGGAAGTGCTCGAAAAAGCTAGTTTCAGAAAGCTGGTATCAATAGGTCAGGTTTGACAATACCTTCTACGATCCATTCTTCTGGTAGGGTAATATCCTTCCATCCAATAGGTCTCGGTATAACAGTGTTAGATCTGGAAAGATCGGTTTGTAAAAGAAGAGTTTCACCTTTCTTACTATGGTATCTGACTTTTGTGGCAAAAGATGAAGTCATAGCTTTGTAATGGATTCGGTAAATTATAGCTATGGGAATCGATCCTTCAAGCATTTGGTAATTGTGAGTCTTGATTTGTAAGACAAGGGATTTTTGGATATTTTTGTCGTTTAAAGAAACTGAGAAATTTGGGTAACAGTCAAAAGATATTGATCCTGTGCAGAGATTAGACTCAACAGAACTCAATAGGGAATCTTCGAAGTTTGTGAATCTGGCATCACGTAAGATAGCAAGGATTGAGGTGTTTAATCCTTCCTTCGTGAGGGGTTTTATCCCTACTTGGACTAATCCAATATGGATGTATTTGTAATTTCTTTCTCTGTGTCTTTTCAAATAAGTTTGAGAAAGTAATTAGATAGTTTCGAAAGGTTGAGATAATTGGATATCTCTTTCCTCTGTTTTGATTGTGAAATCGGTTTTGAATAACTAGTACTTGAAATTTTTGTAAATCTGATCTCGATTTAGTCTCGGTATTTCCCAATTATCGATACCAAACTTAGGCCGAGGATCTAAAGGGGATAACAAACACGGAAGGAATCGGGATATAAGGGATTGAAAAATTAAAAGATAATTGAAATATGCAGAAAGCAAATAAAGAGTAACTTACAATCTAAGGTTCCAGTTATGGAAACCATAAATCAAAGGTTCTGCAGGAATTTAAATCAAATAGGCGGTTGAACCAGCCAAGTATTTAATGCAGGAATTTAAAGAATTTAAAAGCATGAAGTATTTAAAAGATTAGGAGGTAGTACCTTCTATAATCATATTCATTTAAAATATTGGAATTTACAAAGTATATTATCAAGGAGATATACCTTGGGTATTTCTAAGGTATATTGGATTATATGATATGAGTCGTATGATATGAATCATATGAGCTGAATCATATGGATATTTGAGGGGGTATTTAGGAATTTAAATCTAACCTATAGGGGATTTTCTGTAAGACCTCTCAACTTCTCTCTAGTTGTAGAAAGAGAAAGACTTAGAAAAGAAAAGCTTATCTAACTAAGGGAGAGGGGGTCTCCTTTTATAGGAGTTTTACATGGTATTTTGGTAATTAAAAAGGAATCTAACTATTCATCCAAGTGGAGAATGACTATTCATCCTTTTGTCATTTTCTTGAATTATTGCTGGAATCTTTGCTTTTGCTTTTTGCTGTTTTGAAAGTAGCTTTTCTCGAGCACTTTCTTTTGTCGAAATTTTGTCTGAAATCTACTCCGGGTATTTTGAATTCTTTTGGCAATTTTGTTCAGAATCCATTGTTGCCAAAAACCGTACTGTCTTCAATATCAATCTCTGGTTCTTCTTCTTCTGACGAAGAGCCTTGTTTTGATGAAGACGGTGTCTATTTCAGAATTATGGCCTGCATTTCTTCTGGATTATTGGCCGCTGCAAGCAATGAGGCCATCTGGAATTTCTGTGAAAGGAACTGGGTGTGCTCCGGTGTTTGTAGTGGTGCCGGTGGTGTTTGTGGAGGCGCCTATAACGGGATGAGTTTTTGGGTATCTAACCATTCCTGGATTTTTTGTGGTGCAAGTCTTTTAGGTATTTTAAAGTTGTCCCACCATCGGATTTTGAATCTTCTTCGAATAATTGGGATTTTATCTTCCGAATAATCTACGAACCATGTATAAACCCATGGTAAGTGGAATTTTGTGTGGAAAAGGTGTAGAGGCACAAATATTTTTTCTTCCTCAGAGGGTTTAAACTGGGATTTGAAGAGGCTGAAAGATTTAGTGACTTCTGGTTTTTGTATTTCTAGGGTTGATCCGAATTGCTCCCACCATGAATTCCACCATGTTGGAAATTGTGATGGATCACATGAGGTAGGAAAAGCCAAGTGTGGCTTTGGTTGGTCTTTTGAATAAAGAAGGAATTGAACCAAGCTTGTTGGTAATCCCAGTAAAAAATGGGGTATTTTAATTGAAAGTTTCGCAAACTATTTTTCTGGGGACTTGTGATATCACAAGTTGGGATTTTGAAAATTGAATTTTCAAAAATGGTTTTTAAAATATGTTTTTTGAAAAACTGTTTTTGAGAAAGGGTTTTGGAAATTCTTTCTCTAATTTTATAAAATTTTGAGTGTGTTTGCCTTCCGAATGATCTCTTGTCTATGAATTTCGCCTTCGTGGTTTTGGAACTTTTTCAAGGAGTGAGAGGTGTTTTAGGTATTCTTTCTTGGAGGAGTTTCTGGGTTTTTCTCTCTATTTTGAAGGAATTCATGGGTTAAGAAATCTGGAATAGAATTTGTTTCTCCTTTAATATATTCAATATCAAAATAAAAAATGCTAAGAATCGCTTGCCATCGTGCAAAAATCTGTTTTGAAGCAAGGTTTTGAACATCTTTTTGTAAAACTTCTCTAGCACTTTTGCAATCAATTCTGAGTAAAAATTTTTGATTTAGTAAATCACTTTGAAAATTTTGTATGCATAAGACGATGCTCAAAATTTCTTTTTTAATAGTGGAATAGTTTTTCTGGGTATCATTCCAGTGGGCAGAAGTATACTGGACTATACGCACTCCCCCCCCTCCCCCAATTTTGTTTCAGGATCCCACCATAACCTAAGTCAGAGGCATCTGTTTCTACAACCTTAGGTAGCTGAGGGTCTGCTAAATGAAGACACGGGATTTCTAGCACTTTCTTTTTAATAATCTGGACACAGGCAGTATGGTTACTAGTCGATGGAGCAGCGTTTTTCTTAAGTCTATCATGGAGTAGTTTCGCCATTTTATTAATCTCAGGACAGAAATCTAAAACATAGTTTAGGCTTCCTAGGAATCTTTGCAATTGGGTTTTATCAAGGATTTTGTCAGAAAATTTATTAGCGAATTCTAAGGACCTTTCTATAGGAGTTATTTTCCCCTGGGATATATAATGTCCTAGAAATCTAATCTGTGTCTGAAAAAGGCTCATTTTTGATTTGGAAACCCCCAAACCATTTTTCTTTGTAACATAGAAGAAAGTTTTGAGGTGTTTGAAATGTTCTTCCACAGAATTTGAGAAAATTAAGATATCATCAATATAAACAATGCAGAATTTGGAATAATCATTGAAGATGTCATTCATGATTCGCTGGAATTCAGAAGGTGCATTTTTGAGACCAAAGGGCATTACATTCCACTCGTATTGTCCGAAGGGGACCGTAAAGGCGGTTTTGTAACGATCTTTTGCAGAAATTTGTATTTGCCAAAAACCGGACTTCATATCAAATTTTGAAAATATCAGGGCAGAATGTAACTTTTGTAGTAAATCTTTTTTGTTTGGAATTGGGTATCTAATCCATTTTAGAGCGGTATTTAAAGGTTTGTAATTAATTACTAATCTAGGAGTTCCACTTTCTATTTCAGAATTTTTGCTTACATAGAACGCAAAACAACTCCAAGGGGATCTAGATTTGGAAATTAGTTTTTCATTTTCAAGATCTTGAATTTCTTTTCTGCAGTGTTGTTCAAGATCACTATTCATTTGGATAGGTCTTTCTTTTGTTGAGATTTGTTTTTCGTCAAAATCCTTTTCGTAAGGAAGATCTACGATATGTTGCTTTCTACTCCAGAAGGCATTAGGAATCTCAGAACATAATTCGGTTTCAAAAGAATTTTGGGGTTTAGAAATATTGTTTTTAACAACGGGTGATTCTAAATGAGTTTTTATTCTTTCAAAAGAAACACCTTTTTTCAGTTCTTGTAGATGGTAAGATTTTCCTTGGATTTTTGCATTTATACCATCTTCGTGTATTGAACAAGCTCTCATTAGGTTGAGACTTCTTGTTTTTGGTTTTGTTATGAAACGGAATTTCAAATTCTTTTTATTGAATTTAAAAGATATGAAATCACTATCTACCCTATAAGGGGTGATAAGATTCATGAATTGAGTTCCTAAGATGACAGAACTGTGTATGTCATTTGTCAAGACAAACGATGTTTCTATAGAGACTCCGTCATTTTCTATTGACGCACTGGTTTTGGAATCAATTTTGATTTTTGTGCTGTTAGCAGCTGCTAATTTCTCCCGAAATTTTTCTCTAAATTTTTCTGGTACAATCAGTTTTTATCAGATTTAAATCAGCACCGGTGTCGAAAAGCGCAATAGTCTGAATTCTAAAGTCGCCTGGGAATTGAAGGGTTATTTTTATTAGGTATCTTTTTGACGTGATTTGTCGCAAGATACTTAGAAAGTCTTTTGGGATCTTTTTTGAATTGGATTCTTTCGAGTTGTGAGAATCGGAGTTTTGTGGTGTAGTTTTTGAAAGGATTGCTTTTATTAATAAAGAATCATGTTTTTGTTTTTCTTTCAATTCTTTTATCTCCGTTTTTACTTGTTTAATCTCTTTTTGGAGATTCTGAACTGGCATTTCTATGCCAGAATATTCCTCTTTTTCTTGATCATTGGTTAATACACAAATGCGTATTCTTTTATGATCACCAGATTTTTTGAATGAATTAGTTGTGACTAACTCATCTATTTGAAGGGGGTTTTCAGCATCTGAAGATAGAGAAAAATAGTAAGATTCTACTATGGTGGCTGAATCAGTGGAGCTTGAATCAGAAGAGCCTGAATCAGAGGAATTTATAAGAGGATCGGAGATCTTCTGGATTACTACTTCATCCAAAATTGGTTTTTGTAATTTTTCTCTAATTTTACAAAATCTCGAAGTGTGACCTTCTCTGTAGCATTTGTAGCATGTTATATGCTTATATCTGGAAACGCTCCTTTTGGGATTTGTAGTTTTTTGGAATTGTTCCAATGTACTCTTTTTATTGGAATCATTCGTTAGAGTTGTGATTTTTTGGATGTTTGTGGGGTAACTGGAACAATGGTTTTTGTATTAGAACTGTTGGAAGTTTCAATTCTTCTCAATCGATTTTGAATAGCCTGAATAAATTCAGACTTATTTTGCTGGACGTTTTTAACACCATCTTTTTACACTTGAAAGGGTTTAAAGATATGGCTTTGGCTTTTCTTCTCCTTAGTCCTTCCTGGGGAATCAATGGTGACTAAAGGGTTGGTTTTTATGTGTTTTTCTATCCTGTCGAGTTGTTTTTCTAGGGTATTCAAACTGATATTGGTAAAATTGTTTTGGGCGAGGATATTCTTAGTATTTGTTTTTTCATCCTCAGCAGGATTCTTAAGAGGAATCGCGTCTACAGGACAGCCATGAATGTTAAGCTTAATGCCTTGTAGAGGAGGGTGGTTGGACTGGACTTTTCTAGTATCCGCTAGGGTCTCCCACTCCGGTGTTTTGTTCCTAGTCGTAATGGGATTTACCATTTGAGAAAAGGGGTAATCAATGAAATTTTGGGAGGAATAAATTTCAAATCAGTCAAAAAATAGGATGTTTATCCTATGTTCATTAACAAAAGTATAAAATTCTTCCTGTATTTTTGTCCTAGTATTTAAAAAGGTTTTGAAGAACCAAACTCTTTTTTCTAGGTTGTATTTTTTATAAAAATCTTTTTGAAGTAATTTTTTATGAATTTTGAAATCCTTTTGTAAAACGCCAAGTTCGTTTACAATATTTTCTTTAATCGAGGAAAAAGTCAGACTAGTAGGTTCCTGGTCCTCTATCTTTTCTCTAACAGTGGATTTTTCATAAATGGGTCTCGGTATTTCATTGGAGTAGTCTACGTTTCGTAGATTGGGTAAATCAGACGTAGAATGTCTGGGTTTTGTTTTGTAAGGAGTATTTATGACTGAAGAAATTTGTGAAACTCTTCCTAAGTCGAGAGTTTCTACGGAACTGGAATCATTGTATCTACTACTCGTAGATTTTCTATGGAAGGATAGACTGACTCTACCATCTTGGTATTGGGTTATTTCTCTGAGACAGGTATTTGGTTCGGAAGTCTCTAGAGGTTCAGGTTTGACAACACCTTCTAAGATCCATTCGTCTGGTAGGATAACATCCTTCCATCTAATAGGTCTCGGTATAAGGGTGTTAGATCTGGAAAGATCTGTTTGTAAAAAAGGGTTTCGCCTTTCTTAATATGGTATCTGACTTTTGTGGCAAAAGCTGAAGTCATAGCTTTGTAATGGATTCGATAAATTATAGCTACTGGAATCGATCCTTCAAGCATTTGGTAATTGTGAGTCTTGATTTGTAAGACAAGGGATTTTTGGATATTTTTGTCGTTTAAAGAAACTAAGAAATTTGGGTAACAGTCAAAAGATATTGATCCTGTGTAGAGACTAGACTCAACAGAACTCAATAGGGAATCTTCAAAATTTATGAATCTGGCATCACGTAAGATAGTAAGGATTTAGGTGTTTAATCCTTCCTTCGTGAGGGGTTTTATCCCTACTTGGACTAATCCAATATGGATATATTTGTAATTTCTTTCTCTGTGTCTTTTCAAAGAAGTTTGAGAAAGTAATTGGATCGTTTCGAAAGGTTGAGATAATTGGATATCTCTTTCCTCTGTTTTGATTGTGAAATCAGTTTTGAATAACTGGTACTTGGAATTTTTGTAAATCTGATCTCGATTTACTCTCGGTATTTCCCAATTATCGATAGATTTTTCAAACTCTTGCATTAAGATTTCTTCGGTTGTACAAAACCCAGACGTTCTACGTCTGATTTACCCAATCTACGAAACGTAGACTACTCCAACGAAATACCGAGACCCGTTTATGAAAATTCCACTGTTAGAGAAAAGATAGAGGACCAGGAACCTAATAGTCCGACATTTTCCTCGATTATAGAAAATATTGTAAACGAACTTGTCGTTTTACAAAAAGATTTCAAAATTGATAAAAAAATCCTTCAAAAAGTTTTTTATAAAAAATACAACCTAGATAAAAGAGTTTGGTTCTTCAAAACCTTTTTAAATACTAGGACAAAAATACAAGAAGAATTTTATACTTTTGTTAATGAACATAGGATAAACATCCTATTTTTTGACTAGTTTGAAATTTACTCCTCCCAAAATTCCATTGATTACCCCTTTTCTAAAACGGTAAATCCCGTCACGACTAGGAACAAAACACCGGAGTGGAAAACCCTAGCTGATTCTAGGAAAGTTCAGTCCAACCATCCTCCTCTACAAGGGATTAAGCTTAACATTCATGGATGTCCGGTAGATGCGATTCCTCTTAAGAATCCTACTGAGGATGAAAAAACAAATACCAATAATATCCTCGCCCAAAACAATTTTACCAATATCAGTTTGAATACCCTAAGAAAACAACTCGATAGGGTAGAAAAACACATAAAACCCAACCCTTTAGTCACCATTGATTTCCCAGGAATGACTAAGGAAAAGAAAAGCCAAGGCCCTATATTTAAACCCTTTCAGGTGTCCAAAGATGGCGTCAAGAATATCCAGCAAAATAAGTCTGAATTTATTCAGGCTATCCAAGATCAATTGAGTAGAATTGAGACGTCCAACAGTTCTAATACTGAACACGTTGTCCCTGATACTCCACAATTTTTCAACAAAATCACTACTCTTGTCAACGATTCCAACGACAGTGATACTCCAAAACAATTGCAAAACAAAAAACCTTTTGTTAACCATATGGATTGGCAAAGACCAATACAACAGGTCCAACAACAACAATTACAGATTATTCCTGCCCCAGATCTAGGAATAGTCAAACCCCTTACTCAATCCCATTTCAATGCCTCCTCCATTTATGATTGGAACATAGATGGGATGACCGAATATAATATTCTCAGTTTTCTCCAACAAATGACCATGACTGCAAATGCCTACAAAACCCAGTATGGTACGCAAGACAAGACCATTGCAGAACTGCTCATCGCAGGATTCTCTGGTCAATTGAAAGGTTGGTGGGATAATTATCTCGCTGATCAACAAAAGGAAGATATCCTCAATTCCATCAAAACCGATGAAGAAGGAATACCAATCCTTGATGAACAAGGTGAACCCCTACAAGATGCCGTAGCAACTTTGATTCTCACAATCTCTTTAAATTTCATAAGAGATTCTTCACATTTGAATGACAAAAATGCCGAGCTACTTTCCAACCTCAAATGCAAACAACTCAGCGATTTCCAATGGTACAAAAATACCTTCTTAACCAGAGTTATGCTCAGGGAAGATTCCAACCAGCCATTTTGGAAAAAGAAATTCTTGGCCGGTCTACCTACCCTTTTAGGAGAAAATGTTAGGAACAAAATCAAAGAGAATTGCGGTAAACAGATTATACCCTACATTGAGTTTACATACGGACAGCTTGTCAGTATAACTTAACAGGAAGGTCTAAAGATCTGTCAAGACCTGAAATTGCAAAAACACCTCAAACTGGAGCTAAAGAGAACTAAGTGCGAACTTGGAACCTTTTGCAAACAGTTTGATATGAATTTCTCAAAACCCTCTTCCAGTTGTACAGGAAACTGTAGCAAAACTCATAAATCCCTTAAGAGTACTTCAAGAGGTTACAAAAAGAGAGATTTCAGCAACACCAATGAAGAGTATTACAAAAACCCCTACTAAAATACTCATCATTCCAGAAAACCATATACCAAAAAAGCTGATTCCAAATACAAAGACATTACGTGTTACAAATGTCACAAAAAGGGTCATACATCGAAATACTGCAAAATGAACAAAAAATTACAAGAGTTGAAACTCGACGATGAAGTCACCCAAAAAATCTCCAATCTTCTCATTGATTCCTCCTATTCAAATGCCGAGTCAGAACCTGACTACTTTTCTCTGTCTTCTGAAGACAACAAAGCCCTCCAAATTGATGAATTGCTTACAACCAGTTCTTTTGAAAATTCTGATAAGGGTAAGGGAAAACTTATTTGTATTCTAACCAAGGATCAAGAATTCATGTTAGATATGGTTCAACACATAGATGTCGAACACCAAAAAGACTATTTGAATAAACTCCTCAAATCCTTTACAGATGAGAAAAAAGACTTCAAAAATACCCTTTTGCCAAATACCTCCAAAAATACCTACGATTTGACCAAAATCCTGAAAAAGGGTAAAGGGATGAAAGAATCCAAGGAAACCCCAATTCTAGAACTCCAGAGGGAGGTGAAACAAATCAAAGTAGAGATCAAGACTCTCTTCTACTGAAAATAGTCCTTTCAAAACCAGGATAATTTTGAATCCAGTTCTGAGTCCGACAATTCTGACTCTGAAAATCCAGCGGAACCTCCTGACAACCCTTTTTTTTGAAGAGGTCCCACAAGAATTCCTTGTTGTTTTACGACAGATCACGTCTAAAAAATACCTTGTTCAAATAACCCTTAAATTCTCAAGCAATTTTAGAATTACTAATATTGCTCTTTTTGACACCGGTGCAGATCTAAATTCTATAAAAACAGGTCTAATACCTAATCAATTTCATGAAAATACCCAGGAAACTCTAGCGGCGGCTAATAACACAAAGCTAGAAATCAATTCCCAAACCAATGCGTCCGTTATTATTAATGGAGTTTCTATAGCGACATCGTTTGTCTTAGTAAAAGACATTCACAACTCCGTTATATTAGGAACACCATTTATAAATCTTATCACTCCTTATAAGGTTGATAATGATTTCATCTCTTTTGATTCCAATAATAAGAGTTTAAAATTTCCTTTTCTGACAAAACCAAAAGCTAGCGACCTCGATCTGATTAAAACTTATTCTTGTCATCTAGGCGAATTAAGAAATAATTTTTTAGATCAGAATTCCGAGTCCCCTAGAAACTGTGATACCCGTTCCATCAAATTAATTGATTCCTTTGCATACAAAAGATTTTTGAAGCATAATTTACAATATCAAAAACAATTTTCAAAAATTGCATTCAAAAATAATTTCTGCAAAATAATTTCTTACAATTTTTACTTTAAAAATCTTTTAACTAGTGGTTTACTCAAAAATAGGAGAATAAACCCACAGATTTCCAATACCAGTTACAACACAGAAATATCCTATCAATGTCCCTATAAAAATCCACAGATTTCCAATACCAGTTACAACACAGAAATGTCCTATCACTGTCCTTTGCCCCAATGTCCGGGTTACAGAGAAAAAATATCCAGAAAGGACATGAGAGAATCCGGACAATACTGTTACCATGCAATGTGTGGAGCCTTGCTCCAAAAGAGAAAAGAAGAGGTACCTCCACCAATAAATACACCTGTTGTTGCACCACAACAACAAACAAATTCCATGGCCCCCAAAAAACCCGTAAAAGAAGAAAAGGAAAAATTTCCTGCCACATCTCCCACAAAAAAACCCCTATCGTGGTACGATGCAGTCATGAAATAAGAAAATGAAAATGCCGCAGCATCTGTGCAAAAAACACCAGCACAGGAGACAACTGTCGAAAATCTTCTACAACTCTTGGCGAGATCCCCAGAATTACAACAGGCATTGATACAACTTCAAAATTTCAAACAAGAAGTTGCTCAAAGCTCAAGAGAGGAAAAAACCTCTCAAAATTTTACAAAAATCGAGAAAGGAGAATCTTCAAAAACCCTTTCTCAAAAACAATTTTCAAAACTACAAATCGAGAAACAAGAGTCTTCAAAAACCCTTTCTCAAAAACAATTTTCAAAAACCAAACTTGTGACACCACAAGTCCCCAAAAAACCTGCTCCTAAATTCTTCATAAAACCATTTTTTCAAAATATTGCGACTCTTGAATTTTTTTTTTTAATAAAGACCCTTTTTTGCATTACAAAATTATTTTGGACAAAAATGTTTTTATAAATCATGGGATATTTTAAAAATCCCATATTTTTATCAAGTTATCTTTGAAATATTAGGATCAACGACAACTAAAATTCATTTTCACAAAAATAAACCAGATCCCTCTTATTCAATTTGCAAAATACTTAGCGTAATTGCTCTTATTGATTGGGGGAATGACCTATCATAACTCCTAAATTTCCCAGATACCCATAAAAATGAACCATTTTTTAATATTCCTTTTAATTACTAGGATTACCAACAAGCTTGGTTCAATTCTTTCTTTATTCAAAATACCAGCCAAAGCCACACTTGGCTTTTCCATTTTGATACCTCATGTGATCCATCACAATTTCCAACATGGTGGAATTCATGGTGGGATCAATTCGGATCTACCCTAGACATACAAAAACCAGAAGTCACTAAATCTTTCAGCCTCTTCAAATCCCAGTTCAAACCCTCTGAGGAAGAAAAAAGATTTGTGCCCCTACACCTTTTTCACACAAAATTCCACTTACCATGGGTATTTACATGGTTCGCAGATTATTCAGATGATAAAATCCCAATTGTCCAAAGAAGATTCAAAATCCGATGGTGGGATAACTTTAAAATACCAAAAAGCCTCGCACCATAAAAAGTCCAGGAGTGGTTAGATACCCAAAAACCCATCCCTTTACAGGCGCCTCCACAAACACCACCGGCACTACTACAAACAAAGGAACACACCCAGTTCCTTTCTCAGAAATCCCAGATGGCCTCAATGCTTGCAGCGACCAAAAATCCAGAAGAAATGCAAGCCATAATTATGAAATTTGCACCGTCTTCATCAAAACAAGGCTCTTCAACAGAAGAAGAAGAACCAGAAATTGATATTGAAGACAGTTCGATTTTTTGCAACAGTGGATTCTGGAGAAAATTGCCAAAAGAATTCAAAATACCCGGAGTAGAGTTCAGACAAAAGAAAGTGCTCGAAAAAGTTACTTTCAAAAAAGCAAAAGCAAAGATTCCAGCAATAATTCAAGAAAATGCCAAAAGGATGAATAGTCAATCTCCACTCGGATGAATATATATATATATATATATATATATATATATATATATTATCAAACTTCACAAACTTAGTAAACTTACAAGCAAACTTCTCAAACTTACATATGAAAAGGTCGAAGGGATGTAAGAACAACTCTTCTGAAAACTTCACTCTTGCAATCTTTTTAAAAGATAAAAATCAAACTTGAAAAAACTATGCCTAGAATAATTCTCGGGTTTTTCTTTAAATAGGCAGCCAGACCATCAACGTGTCAAAACCACAGAGGTAGGAAAAAAGGCAGCTTGTGCAAGTGGACGTCATTTTCACCTTTTGGCGTGGAAAGTGGAACGAACGGTAGCCGACGCTAACAGTCAAACAAATTTATAAAAGAATATTCTGTTGACGCCAATAGACAAACAACTTTATAAAAGCAGAACCAATTGCATTATTTCTTAAGAGGGTCCACTCCCAAAATTCCAAAACAATAGTCCTCATTATTATTATGGCTATCTCCATCACCTTCTTGTGTGCATGCCATCTCATCATTCTCAAAGAGGTCGAGAATTTTCTTCTTGAGGTCTTCTTTAGCGGTAGACCCGGTCGAATTTAGAAGGGAAGTCAACAAGTCTTTCTTTGAAGACAGAGTACCTACTGATGAGACAAGAGGCTGGTTGGATTTTCTTCCATCTTCAAGATCAATAATTTTCGTAATGAACCTTTCAGGTTCTAAGTGAGTAGTTATAAACTTGTCCCACCAACGAACATGAATATTCTTGGTTAGATGAGGAACCCACTATGAATCTCCATCTTCATTTTTGTTGAATCCATATGACCATTCCAGGATCCACGAGAGTTCGTATAAGACTAAGAACCATAAAGAACACCATCCCTTATCAGGAAAATGAGCATTTTCTTTTAGCAAAAATCTATAAGAATCAATTACTTTGGGGGGCAGATAATCAACTGTAGGACCCCAAAAGAGGAACCAATTTTTAAACCAATTGGGTACCCATTTAAGTTCTTTCAGATTGAATTGAATAAACCAAGTATGAGAATCCCTGAATTTTTGAAATAATAAAACATTTTCCATGCTTCAAGATAATCTAAAAAAGAATAATTTCTAGTTTTGAAACTGGAGTCTTGAAGAATATATTCTCTGGTGGGGTTATATCCCCATTCTTCCACAATGATGATTTTTAAAAATCACAAATTTTGAAAAAGCAATCATATGCCGATTATCACTGCGGAACCGGTGTATGACCTCGATAGAGCCAGTTTCTTTCAGAACTTGTTCATACCAATATCTGAATTTTAAATCCGTTCTCATATTGTCTTTTAGATACTTGTTAGACATTCATTATTTTCAACGACTAAAAGAGGAATTTCATTCGTCCATAGAAAGAGATTTTCATCAATAGCCTTCTTCCTGTTAATATCAAAGGGCTAGGCTATTTCGAGTGGATTAGGGATTCCCATAGGTGACTTCTGTGAGGATGATGAGAAAGATGATGTCCCGGATCGTTTATCTAGTCCCCGGTTTGCCACCATCTTTCCTTTGTTAGTATCGTTCTTTCCCCTGAAAAAAATTCACGAGTTAAAAAATCAGGCAAAGAATTAGTCTCGCCTTTTATATACTCAATATCAAAGTAAAAAGCAGATAAAATGCCCTGTCATCTAGCAAAAAATTGCTTAGACGCAAGGTTTTTGACAGACGCAAGGTTTTTGACATCTTTGTGCAAAATTTCTCTTGCAGACTTTCAATCGACACTAATTAAAAAACGTTGATTCAATAAGTCACTTTCAAATTTAGAAACCGCATGAATGATGGCTAAAATTTCTTTTTTAACCATCGAATAGTTTTGTTGCGCAGGTTTCCAAACTCCAGAAGTGAACCATACTAGAATCTCCCTTTTATTAGGGTTCCTTTGCTTCAGTATCCCTCTGTATCCTTCTTCGGAGGCATCCGTTTCGACTATCTTGAAGTCGGGGTTAGCCAGAGCAAGACAAGGTAGCTCTCTACCTTTTCGTTTCAGAATCTTAACTGCATCCGAATGTTTCCGTATCTAAGGTTTCAGATTTTTCTTCAGTCGCTTATAGAGGGGTTTACTATCGCGTGCTAGATCTTTGTAGAAGTCGCCTACGTAATTTAGGCTCCCGAGAAACCTTTGCAACTACTTTTTCTCCAGGATTTCATCTGGAAACTTATCAGCAAATATAATAGCTCGGTCAATCGGAGCAATTAGTCCCTTATGAATGTTGTGACCAAGGAAATGAACCTTTGTCTGGAAGATTTTCATCTTCTTTGCTGATACAACAAGTCCTGCAGTTATAACTACTTTAAGGAATATGTTTAGATGTTTGAAATGCTGCTCTAAATAGTTAGAGAAGATTAAACATCATCAATATAGACTATAGTGAAAGTAGAATATGGATTAAAGATCTCATTCGTGATATTTTGGAATTCCGAATGAGCATTCTTTAAACCAAATGGCATGACATTCCATTCAAATTGCCCGAATGGGATGTTGAAGGTCATCTTGTACCTATCAGGTTCGGCTATCTGGATTTGCCAGTATCCGGATTTCATATCGAACTTGGAAAAAATAACGGAACTATTTACCCTATTTAGAAGGCTCTTCTTATTAGGAATTGGGTATCGAATCCATCTGAGAGGCTTATTTAAAGATTTGTAATTTATTACTAACCCGGGGGCTCCTCTTTCTAGTTGCGCTATGTTTTCAATATATAAGGCTGAATAGCTCTAAGGAGACATGTTTTTTTCTAATGAGCCCCTTTTCTAGGAGTTCATCAATTTCCTTTTTGCAAATTTCCATAAGTCGGCTATTCATCTGGATGGGTCTAGCCTTTGTGGGTATTTTTCTTTCATCAAATTCTGCTTCATAGGGAAGAGTGACCACATGTTGCTTCCTGCTCCAGAATACGTTGGGTATCTCTGCACAAACCCGTTTCTCAAAGTTTTCTCTTAAGAAATTAATTTTGTCAATAACATCCCTTTTTAAGAGACGTTCTTCTGTTCTCTTAAAGAGTATCTCTTCTTTTAAAGAGCACAAGAAGTTTTCTTTGTTGATAATCTTTTGATGGATAGCGTTAATATGTTGCTGCTGAAGCTTCTTTGAGAATTCAAACAATACATTAATTCCATCCACTGAAGTAGAAATTCCCTTTTCAGAGACACTAAAGGGATAAATCATGTTTATAAATGTAGTTCGTAAAATAACATCATGACTTGAACCCTTTACCATAACAAACGATGTTTTGAAACACACTCCATCTTGTAGGACTGCTGCATCAGAGATCTTGTAGTGAATTTTCATCAGCTTATCACTAGCGTCTCTCAATCCTTGTGACGTCATTGTGAAGTATTTTGTGGGTATAACTCCTTCACAGAAACAGTTGAGGTATACTCCGGTATCGATCAAGGCTTCCATCGTGAAACTGTAAGATTGGTTAATTATAAAAGTAACAATAGTGAACCATTTTTGAGATGTCACCTTATCGATGTTGTTAACAATCTTCATAGTGATAAGTTTGGGTTCATGGACAGGAATGTGACCTTCTAGCTGGTTTTCAGTGTATTCATCGAACATTTGATCAACGTCCTTTTCAGTTTCTTCATCGCTATTAGCGAGACTCTTTTCAGCTTAAAGTTCAAGGATCTGAACTCTCCTTTTAAGATCTTTCAGTTCAAATTTCTCCCTCTTAACTTCAGTGTGAAGATCGTTTAGAGTAGGTTCCATTTTAGAGCATTCAACTATACGATCAAACACGTTTTTAGACTATAAGTCTGGGGAGCTTTCTCAGTTATGCCATGATTTTCCTTCTTACTTTTGTCCATAACCAAGTAGGTTTCTAATTGAGTCCTTTTTTCAATAGGATCATCTATTCTGTCAATAAGGTCTAAGATTAGGCCTTATTCTTGGGTCAAGACACATATCTTAAGGTTGGAACACTTACACACAACCTCTTCATCTTTAGAGCTAGAGCTTTTAGAAGAATTTGTATCAAATAGCTGCTCATTTTCAATGGCAGCCAGATTGTTATCAGAATCTTCAGAGTCCAAAGATTCTAAAAGCAATCCTTTTAGTTGTTTCTTTAGATCGTCATTAATCGAGAGATTATTAATCTTTTCCTTCATCCTGCATTCATTAGATTTATGTCCATTTTTTCCACATTTAAAGAAAACAATATTAGAATTACCTTTTTGTCTTTGGAAGCTCTTATTTTTTCCCGATCTTTTTCTTCGGAACGATCTAAATCTGGGTTGTGATGACCCTTCTTGATCATCTATTGTTTTATTATGAAACCCTTTTGCCCTTTTTCGGTGGACTTCTCCAGGTGGTTTTTGGACAGGTTGGTAGCCAAACTGCTCGCAGAAGTCTCCAAGCTCGCGGCTTCCTTCAACCTTCTACTTATTTAATTATCTTCGAAGTTTCATATCATTACAGAGCGCTAGACCTTCAACGCAAATTTCGGCGGTTAATTCATCGTAGGTATAATTTTCGTACCTAAAGATATCCTCCCTCCTTATTTTTTAGTCTCTGGCGAACCTTTTCCGCAAATAAGGTAGGCAGACCTGAAATAAAATTTTCTTTCCAGAAAGTTTCATTACAGTCAAATCTAGTGAAAACACGAGAATAAAAAATATCTTTATACCACTTAAAGTGAGATAGGGTAGGGCATTTAAGGTTAATCAATAATTCTCTAGTCTTATCGTCATGAATGGCAATGGTACCAAGGAAATGAAGGATTATTGTGTAAACTAGTGTATTAACTGCGTCTTCTGACCCATCCTCTGCAGTCATATCTAATATCTGGCTTTTGACAATCGTAGAGAGATTGAAATCCCACCAACCATGAAGTTGGCCGATAAAACCAGAAACGATAGTCATGGCGACCGTTCTATCAGAGGCGGTTGTCATCCCTACCGCTGCTGCAAACATAAGCATGTGGCGCATAGTATTAAGTACCTGATATTCACTTTGCCCGTCGATGTTCCATTCAACGATAGACCATCCGTCGTAGTGGGCTTGACTGATCATATCATTTTCTCAAAATGTATATCTACATGGGTTGGCCTAGGATAGTAGTTCTTTGTATTGGTAGTAGGCCTTACCTTTCTTCCGTATCCTAAAAAAAAGGCAGCCCGATGAACTAAACTCCGCTATGCGCGGGGTCCGGGGAAGGGCCGACCACAAAGGTCTATTGTACGCAGCCTCACCTCACATTTCTGCAAGAGGTTGTTTCCACGGCTTGAATATATATATATATATATATATATATATATATATATATAAAACAGGAAACTCCTAACTTAAAAGTTAAATTACGAAACTACCCTGCTTAATTATTAACTTATCTAACCTATTTAATTAAAAAAATAAATTACGCAAGCAAAGATACCCAACGCTCTACTCCCGCGAAGAGTTGCTTTCCGTTAGCACACGTACAAACAGCCAACCCAACATTTCTTCGTAGGAGTCGCACCGATTCCATTTCACATACCTATTTCCTTCTTACTACCTCTTTTTAGTAATTATCATATGTCCGTAAAACATTCCTCCAGCATAATTGGTATTCATCTATTACCAACGACCAATCCAACTCCAATAAAATTCCAAGAAAAACAATGAATTTTGCATTCGTTACATAAATCCTAAGACCTTTAATGTTGTACGTGTAATTGTATATATACAAAGAAAATTTGGTTGTTAGATCCCAAAGAAATCAATGAGTTCTTCCGTCATATGGTAAATTCAAAAAAACTTTTGTGTTTAATTGTGTGTTGTAAATGTTTTGCTATATAATTGCCATGGCCCTGGAGATCGACTGCAACACTTGAAATTCGACATAGTACAATCAAATATCTGGACATTGATTTGTCGGGTCAAAATTTGAATGACGAAATTGTGAAAATTTTGCATTCTTCATGATCATGCTCATGTTTATAAGATATCCATGAGTAATTGTCGTTTGAGTATTAATTATAGTGATTTAGGCTTAATATAACAATTTTTACTTTGTAAGTACATTGAAGACGAGATTGAGACAAAAATGCAATAAAAAGCGTGAAATTAAGAAAAGAAAAGAAAAAAGTAACATTGAATACTTAAAAAGGGTGCAAAGAAATCATGGAATGAAAGAGTTAAATGTTTGTGGGTGGCAACAATTAAAGAGTGAAACAGCAAAGAAGAGAACGTAGCACTTGAAATAGGAAAAAGATTATGTGGCAGCAAACAAAGGAATTGAATTGCAACGTACTGGCAGCATATTATGCCTCGCTGGGCGAAGCCCAAATCGAGGTCTTGCCTTGCTTTGAGGCTCGCTCAGTGAGCCCAAAAAGTGGCGGACAAAAAATTATTCCGATCTTGTTTTGGACTCGGTTAATTCGTCTCACTTTTTCCTACACTTATAAATAGTTCATAAGATATGTTTTCTATAGCTTAGAGGATAACTTGTGACCCTGAGTTCAAAACCTTTGACCTGTGAGAGTGGGGAACAACCGTGGAGGCCGAAGTTATTTGATTTTACCTTTTCTTCTCCTTACTACTAATTTTGTATTTTCTTTGGATGATTCGTTGTTTTTCCTCCATGTCTATTTGAAGCTAAACTTCTCGTTCTAGGGTTGTGGTAAACCATAAATGTTGATGTTTGATGATTATTTCATATCTTAATACGAGTTGTTGATCTTGATTGTTTCTTTAATTCTGTGCATAATTGCTTGATTGTTTGGTCAGCAGTTAGGTTCTAGCGACTATTTAATAACGTGCTTGGGAAAAACCATAATAGATTAGAGAAGAGTTAAAGAGAGCGTGATCTGATTATCCCTAAAGTAGGGGTATGATTTGTGGCTAGGATAGGAATATACCTAGACACCGCGTTCAATTAAATACCGTAAACGAATTGCATTATCAACTGGTCAATTCCATAGGAATATAGGCGGTGAACTGATCTGAATCGATGGGTAGTAGTTCGGGAGAATGCTACACGATTAATAATCCGGCTAATTAGCAATCGTCGATAATTCAAATGAAGGAGAAATAATTCGAGAGCTCAATAGGATTGGTGAACCAAGCACAACCCTGGAACATTCATCTCATTGATAACATAAAAATCCGCTCTTTCTTAGTTGAAGTTCATTATTTGTTTTCTATTTATTTTAGTTAAATTAAAATTACAACCTCATATTTTGATATCTTGTTTAGTTAATTAAAATTGATTTAATTTAGTTGACGGTTAATCATAAGTCAATGTGAGTTCGACATTCGATTTCTGAAATTATTGTATTATTTATACGACCACATATAATTGCGTATGCGTTTGAGAGCAACAGAATGCATGCTTAGAGGGTTAGGATTTAAGAGATATTGGTATTTAAGTGATAAAATAACCCTTCTAATTAATAATTCATGCGTATATTTAAATTAAAATGCACAAATATTTTCTCTCTCCACAAATAATTAGTAGTATTTGTATAATAGTGCTCTGCACTTGCTGACTTAAATTTACCCAAAATGCTTGCTGATTTAAAGGTCAAAATCCATATTTGATTGCAGCTCCATCTTATACCACTTAGTTCATAGGCTATTGCAATAATCCATTATCTCGCTAAAGATTTGGCACCTTCACTTTAATAAGATGTCAAATTGTAATAATTTTTTTTTTTTTGGGATATAATAACTCATAGTACTTTACAAAAATCATCAACAGAATAAGAAGTCGTTGTCGAAGTGTTCTGTTTGTTCTTGGGCATGGAGCGTGTTGTTTTCGGAATAAACTCTCTTTTAATTTATTAAAATAATACACAGTGGAATAATATGTCAAATGCTTCTACAATCTTTTCTCATTCTCTGATCTCACCGCATATATATCTTCAACCAGACAAAATCAAACGCTATTTAACGCAACCAAAAGAAACTAAGCCAACAATACCACAAATGGATCACAATAACAAAAACCAATAAGAAAAATGATTTCCTTTGAAGAGCAGCACAATGCACTACAGGAATACTGTTTGGTAATTTCTTTAGATTTCATTGATTAATCTCTCATCAAAGGTAAAAATAATATATACTCCTATTTATCAAATATTTTATTTAAAATATACATGCATAGTCATTTAATATTCTTTGAGACGTACTTGGAATTTCAGTGAAACTTAAGGCCCCAACAAGCAGATCTTGATCATTCATATAAACTAATACTTTATTCTTTCATCTATCAATTATTTACTCAAAACTTTATTTAATAGTATTAATATCATTAGATAAAATTAATTACATAACATGGCAAACAAGTCTAACACACGTGCGGAAAAACTAGTATATATATAATTCATTACATGACATGTATTTTATTCTAAATTAGATTTTTATAAGAAATAGATAAATTATGATTTTAGCTAGCTATTATTATAACTACTTTTCGGAAACACTTTGAATATATGTATGACATGAGGAAGTTTATAATGGAATTTTATTTATTATAAGAATAGAAATTATATCATCATAATAAAAAAACTATTTTTTTTACTCCAGGTTCATAATTAGTTATTTTTAAAATTAGTATTGGTACCCGTGCGATGCGCGAACAATATTAAAAAAATCTTAACCATAGAAATAGTAATCTGACTTGCTTGACCATTAATATCGTCCAAAAAATGTTAGCGGCATTTTATTAACTTACCACTTGGTTTGCCTTGCCCACAACTTTAACACATATATACATACTTTCGTAAATGTAACATATATATATATATATATATATATAAATAAACAACTCCATTAAAAGGAATGTTCTTTTCTGTAGCCATCCTGATCATATGAAGAAACTAAAGGATACTACTACATATTTAAATAAACATTCAGCTCCTTTATCTTTAGCGACTATTCCGATTTAGTCTCAATAATAATATATTTGTCACTCACATATTGAAAGTTCTAAATCTCCCACCATTAAAGCAACTACCTCGAAAACCTCGATAATTTATATCTTCTGTCATCAATGCTTCTTTTTCGTAGTAATCCTAGTGGAACATAGAACTTACTATCTTCTTATAATTGATTTGTTATCATTCTAAACATCTTAGCCTTAACATTCACACGAAATTAAAAGCATAGAAAAAGATTTTAAAAAATTAAGTACATCTTAGTTACCTGAAAAGTTATTTAAGATGTTGGATATCTTACGGTAATTGTATAATTTATAAAAGCACAAGAATCTATGTCGTGGCACTGAACTATCCCACTTACTACTAATATTATGGATTAGATAATGTGGACGCGCTCGTTAAGCTTTGAAGTTCTAAAGAGATGTATGATGACATCAAACGTTAAATCTGATTCACCTAAGATTTTATCGTCTCAGTCTAAGATAGATGTTAAGGACTCATTACGATAAATAGATAAAAGCTCTTCATTCATAAATATACAGATTACCTCATGAAATATTAAAAATCTACACCAGCCACCTGTACTTTTTTGAACTTCCAATTCTAATGGAAGCATAATATTTGATAAAAAAATCTAATGCTTTCTATCTTACTGTAGTCTGAAGTATTACCGAATGCTTTTAAGGATCCAAAAAAATTTGTGTTATCCCATATCGGATATGGAATGAGAACATGGACTACTTATATGGATTTGAACAATCCTCACCCTATAAGATAGCTTTTGGGATTGAGTTAGACCCAAAATTCATTATTTACATGGTATCAGCTCCACTGGACTCCTTCTCATCGTCCCATGCACCTCCTCATATAGTACTTGGTCACTGTGTCTGCCACCTGTGTGAGATAATCCCTCTGCCCCTCTACGAATCCTGCTATCTGTCTTATCTTGGTCACGTCCCCTGATCCTCCTGCACCAACTTTCTGTGCTATTATAGCAAGTAAGGCTGCTAGTGTTGAACAATATTTTGTCTGCAAGACTGCAAACACCTTCTGATAAAATATTCTAGCATAGCGCCAGGTTGTTGCTTTACTTGCCTTCTCCTTGTTTTGAGGAGTCTGGGGGAACTCATAAGTCACCAGGATATTGATATCTGCAGATAGGGCATCCCTTAGCATGGTTATCAAGAGCCGCAACAAATATGTGGATGGGGACTTTCAACTTGTCAGCACAATAGAGGAGTAAGCTGTAAGCATGCATTCCAGTATAACTCATATGCAGCTCATAAAGCATCTTGCACATACCCTGATCTTGACCCTCCAGGTTATTATATGCAAGCAAGAAGGCATCTATAGTGTTCTTTAAAACTGTCCTGTTCTGGAACACTGTCCTGATAGCACGCAAACACTGGCGACTTGGGATGATGTCGTAACAGATATCTTCTTGATAAAAGTTCCTGTACTGATCACATATAGCATTCCATGCCCGGACTATATTGTCCTCTTCCTTAACCACCAGCCTAAGCAGTGCCCCGCACATGAATGTTATACTTCTAGCAGCGTGAAAGAATTCCTTCATGTCCCCTGTTGGGTCCTCATATTGCTTATCTCCTTCAACAATTACCATCTGATCCAGCTTTGTAACAAGCGTTGCCAAACCTGATAGTGGACTTTCTGTAGGGAATAGTCTTTGTTCAGGATTCTCGCAGGATATCATGTTCCATGCACAGCTCATAATGACCCCAGCCCTCTGGGTAGTCACCTTAGATGTTAATGTCTCCAGAGCTGTCAGCATGTATGAGACAATATCTTCTTTCTTGTTCTCATAATTCCAAGCATCCAATTGTATCCCCTTCAAACCCTTGACTGCAGAGTCATCCCACTCAAGGGTGGACACTCTCCCTATACCTACACCTGCTGCAACACTATATTTCATCTTCAGACTTGGAGTCAGGATATCCTGAACCTTGTTTATCTCCTTCTTTTCCGTTGTCTTGGCCTTCAGCATATCATTCACTGCCATCATTGTGACCTCATCCCCTGCCTTCGTCTGATCAGTCGGCTGTGTTTTCTTCGTCTTTGTGTTATCAGTTGTAGGTATACCCAACTTCAGTTTGTCCCATCCTGGGCCTCCAGATGCCCCCTATGTTGGGATCTGTGACTAGCTTGACGTTGTGAGACATTGTTTTAGTATCAGAGGGATAGAACGTTAATGGACTGTTGATTAGCTGAGCGAGCAAATATGTAAAAGAAAAGGGGCAAAAAAGGCTAACTAAGTTTGTTGTTCTTTATGCTCTCCAATTCTTTGTTTAACAAACTAACATTCTTTACTATGATGAGGATGAAGACCTAAGTGAGAAAGGAGAGGCTACAGAAGATAGTGAGGACCCTCTAAAGAATGAACTGCCTGATGCTAATATAGAGTTAAATGAGGAGAGGAGGAGGAGGGGTGCCACAATCCTTGTAAAACAGCTAGTGCGTGATGGGTCTATAACCATACAGGGTGATGAACATGGAGCCTTAGTAAGATACCTCATGGATAAAGATAGGGCCCTCATAGAGGTGCAAGCATTTCTAACTGGATAGAGGGCTCACACACAGAATCTTCTTACTGAGATGGGGACACAAGTTAGAGCACTAGAAAAAACCCAAATAGCACTCATGTCTGCAACTACAAACCTGAATCATCTGAGCCGCACCTACACGCTGGACACACAAGCTGCCATAGACAAGATGATACAGTCAATGGAGAAAAGGCTGACCATAGTGGAGCATAACAATGAGCAAAAAAAAACCAAAGATCCTGATAGGAGTCAAAAAAGAGGGAACATACATGATAATCTGAGACTGCCTGTCACTCCAAGAACGACAAAACCAACAAATGCTTCTATCCCAGAGATCAACCAAAAGATTGTTGAACAAGTGAAGGTCACTGAGGCATCAGGATCTAGACTTGGGGACTGATAGTTGACATACACAAACTGATAAGGATTGCCGAGCTTAATCCTAAAATTGGACAACAAGAATTTAATGTTTCTTTGTTCACCCAAATTATACTATTCACGTTCTAGTTAACAAGGTCTGGGCGTGCGAGAGAGTGTTAAGAGTCCCACATCGGATATGGAATGGGAACATGGACTCCTTATTGGACTTGGACAATACTCACCCTACAAGCTAGCTTTTGGGATTGAGTTAGACCCAAGATCCATTCTTTACAATACAACAATAACATACCGAGTGAAATTTCATAATGTGGGGTCTGGGAGGGTAGAGTGTACGCAGACCTTACCTCTACCATGGTAGGTAGAGCGGCTGTTTCCGAGAGATCCTCGGCTCAAGACAAAGCATAAGCACAAGCAAAAGTATTGCAAGAGCAAAGTAAGAGAAACAGTTAGACCCAGTCGCAAAATGTAAAACAATATGAGAATACTGATATCAAAAGCGAATAAGCCATGATATCGTATTCTGAAAAAGTAAGCAATAACTACCGCATGTAAATAAGCTAAATAAAGTACATTAAAGGACAGAACAACAGAAATTAAACTACATGGGATTATAAAGCAATACTGCGCCTATTAGTATGATAGGCTAAACGGGCCTACAATAATAACACTACAACTACCAGTTTGCAAGCGTAAGTAGGACTACGCTCGACTAACTACTACTCTAATATGTGTCCTCCACAACCCCTTATCTAAGGTCATGTCCACAGTAAGTTGCACTTGCGCCATATTCCGTCTAATCATCTCTCCCCAATACTTCTTCGGCCTACCTCTACCCCTCCTTTACCCGTCCATAACCAACCTCTCACACCTCTGCACTGAGGCATGTGTGTCTCTCCTCTGCACATGCCCATACCATCTCAACCTCGCTTCCCGCATCTTATCCTTCATTAAGGCCACTCCCACTCTGTCCTGGATATCATCATTTCTAATCCTATTCCTCCTTATATGCCAACACATCCATCTCAATATACTCATCTCCGCAACTTTAATCTTTTGGATGTGCGAAGTCTTGACTGCCCAACACTCTGCCCCATACAACATAGTCGGTCTAACCACCGCCCTATGGAACTTGCCTTTAAGTTTTGGTGGCACCTTTTTATCGCATAAGACGCTAGATGCGAGCCTCCATTTCATCCACCATGCTCCAATACGATATGTGACATCGTCATCAATCTCTCCATCCTCTTGGATAATAGACCCGAGGTACTTGAAGCTTCCTTTCTTTGAAATGACCTGAGTACCATGCCTCACCTCCAGGCCTGTATCAAGGTCACTCCCGTTACCGAACTCTCACTCCAAATATTTTGTCTTGGTCCTACTCAGCCTGAACCCTTTAGACTTTAGAGTCTATCTCCAAACCTCCAGCTTAGCGTTGACTTCGTTGCGAGTCTTATCAATCAGGACTATGTCGTCTACGAATAACATACATCACGGCACCTCCCCTTGGATTTACCCGTCAGTCCATCCATCACCAAGGCAAATAAGAATGGGCTAAGAGCTGATCCCTGGTGCAGCCCCATTATCACTGGAAAATGCTCTGAGTCTCCTCCTACTGTCCGTACCCTGGTCTTAGCTCCATCATACATATCCTTGATCGCCCTAGTGTACGCCACATGTACACCTCTAACCTCCAAACATCTCCATAGAACCTCTCTCGATGAAAACCATATGTAAGTCTCTCTTCCTCTCCCTATACTGCTCCACCAATCTCTTAATAAGACGAATGACTTCTGTAGTCAAACGCCCCGATATGAATCCAAACTGATTCTCAGAGATAGACACGTCTCTCCTCATCCTCATCTCCGTGACAATTTCCCAAACTTTCATAGTGTGTCTTAGCAACTTGATACCCCTATAGTTGTTGCATCTATGGATATCACTTTTTTTCTTGTACAAAGGGATACTGTACTCCACCTCCTTTCTTTGGGCATTCTCACCGTCTTAAAAATGACGTTAAACAACTCAGTCAACCACTCCAAACCTGCCCTACTTGCGCTCTTCCAAAATTCAACTAGGGTCTCATCAGGCCCGATCGCTCGTCCCCTGCGCATCCTGCGATCAACACCCTTAACCTCCTCAACCTTAATGCTTCTACAATACCCAAAATCCCAATACCTACCAGATTTCCCCAAATCTCCCAACACAATGTCTCTATCTCCTTTTTCATTCAAGAGTTTATGGAAGTAAGATTGTCACCTCACGTCCTCCACCGGTAGTTTGCCATCCTCATCCTTGATGAACGTTACGTGATCCAAGTCACGAGCCCTCCTCTCCCTCGCCTTGACTAGTCTATACAACTTCTTATCTGTGTATTTTTCCTCTAATTCCACATACAGGTATTCAAAATTCGCTATTTTCGCCGCCGTAACCGCAAGCTTTGCCTCATTCCTCGCCATCTTATACAGTTCTCTATTCGTCCACTTCTCCACCTCATCCTTACTTTCTACCAATTTCTCATACATTGCTTTCTTCGCTTCCACCTTCTCTTGAACTTTACCATTCCACCACTAGTCTCCTCGGTGCCCACCACGGCTACCCCGCGAGACCCCAAACACTTCTCTAGCTACCTCTCGAATGCAACTGGTTGTCCTGTCCCACTACCGATTATATCCCTACTACTCGCCCAAGCTCCCTTGGCCATCAACCTCTCCCCATCACCTTTGCACTAGCGATGGTCAAACTCCCCCATTTGATTCTTAACCTGTCATCCATAACCCTCATCTTCGTCTCCATCTTGATCTCCAAATCAATCACTAAAAGCTTATGTCAGGTTGTAAGATACTCCCTCGGAATAACCTTGCAGTGTTTACAAAAACATAGACCATTGCCAACTTTCCTAAGGAGCAAAAAGTCTATCTGTGTCTTAGCCATCGAACTACGGAAAGTCACTAAGTGCTCCTCCTTCAGGAACCTCGAGTTGGCTATCACCATCCCATAAGCTCTACCGAACTCCAAAAGTGAGATGCCTACCCCATTCATGTCCCCGAGGCCAAAGCCTGCATATACGTCGTCATAACCCCGAAAGTGACCCGATATGTCCATTGAAATCCCCTCCTATAAATAACTTCTCAGTGGGTGGTATATCACCCAACACCTCGTTCAAATCCTCCCAAAAGCGTCTCTTCTCCTCCTCATCCAATCCTGCCTGCGGCGCATAAGCACTAATAATGTTCACAGTGAACCCTCCAACTACCAACCTAATCACAATCATCCTGTCATTAACCCTCCTAACCTCTACCACCTGATCCCTTAGCTCGCTGTCTACTAAAATGCCTACCCTGTTCCTATATCTTAACCTACCCGAGAACCATAACTTATACTCGTCTACATCCTTAGCCTTAGGTCTTACCCATTTGGTCTCCTAGACACATGTTATATTAATTCTCCTCTTCTTAAGAATCTTAACTAGCTCTATAGACTTCCCCGTTAAAGTCTCAATGTTCCAAGACCCTATTCTCAGCCTAACATCTCCCTTACCCCACTTACCCCCTAACCCTCGCCCCCGTTCCCGACCGAGAACATGACCCTAGTCTACCATCAGTTACTATTCTTTACAATCTGAATAATAATTTCACAAAGAAGAAAAGATTATGATCTGCACAGTGAAATAAAATATTATTATCAAAATCTCCTTTTCTTTTCAGCTAGTATAATAGGAAGAAAAATTAAGCAATATGACCCGCATTGAAATTGAAAAGACGATTTACAAAGAAGAGAACTTACATGATTTGCCGGGAGATATCGACAAAAAGTTCAAGACGGGGAAGTAAGCTATGAAACAAAATGGTAGAGAAAATAATATCAATTAGAGCATAAAACATTACATCACATGATATATCCACAATTAATCATTCATTTAAATTGAAACTATAAAAGAAAATCTTAATTCTATACTCACAAAAAGTCATTTCTTTATTTGAAGGCTATATATATATATTGGAATTTAATTTAACTTAAATTTCATTTGAATTCAAATATGAAAGAAATATTTTCTTGATTATTTTCATTAATGAATGAGTATATATAAAATTTACAATTTCATAATATGAAGCTACCTTTTCGCGAACAAAATGGATATCCATCTCTATGTGTTTAGTGTGCTGATGTTGAACCAGATTTCTAGAAAGATAGATGACACTAATATTATCACAATAAACCAATGTAGCTTTCTGAATGGGACAATGAAGTTCAAATACAAGATTACGTAACCAACATGATTCAGATACTATATTGGCTACCCCTCGATACTCGGCCTCTGCACTAGAGCGTGTAATGTAGATTGTCGCTTTACAGACCATGAGACTAAGTTATTACCTAGTAACATACAATAACCAGACGTGGAGCATCTGGTGTCTGGACAGCTACCACAATCAACATCTGTATACGAGACAAGCGTAGAGGTCGACGACGGATATATATGCAAACTATAGTCAAGTGTACTCTGGATGTATCGTATAATGCGTTTGAGCGCATTTATGTGCTCAACCCTAGGATCATGCATAAACAAACACACCTGTTGTATGACATACGTAATATCCGGTCTCGTGAAAGTAAGATACTGAAGATCCCCTGCAGGACTGCGATAGTGGGTAGGATCCTAGTAAGGTGAGCCAGCCCCAACACCCAGCTTGGGTTTCGTATCAACTGGAGTGAAAGTAGACTTACATGAGGACATACCAGCCCACTAAATTATCTCAGCGGCATACTTCCGTTGTGATAAGAATAACCCACCTGCATGACGAGTGACATCAATTCCCAAGAAATAACTCAAGGGCCCCAAGTCTTTCATAGCAAACTCAGAACTAAGTAGTGTCATGATCGACTTGCGTAAATCATCAAAAGAAGTGGTTAAGATAATGTCATCCACACATAAGAGAATATAAGCCAGGGAAGTACCATGATGATATATGAACAGAGAATTATCAAACTGACTGTGAGAAAACGCAATAGTAGATACATAGTCTGAAAATCACTTATACCAAGCCCGTGGGGCATGCTGGAGCCCATATAAGAACTTCTTCAATAAACAGACATGATTAGGATGTGGTGTCTCGAAAACCCAAGGGCTGATGCATGTAGACTGTCTCCTTAAGATCACTATGTGAGAAAGAATTCTTCAAATCGAGCTGATAAATGGGCCATGACTTGGAAAGAGCCAGACTGAGAACAGTGTGAATGGTAGCCGGTTTGACCATTGGGCTAAATGTCTCACCACAATCCACGCCAACCTGTTGAGTTTTACAATCACCTACAAGATGAGCCTTATGTCTCACAAAAGAACCATCAGAATTATCTTTATGAGTAAAAATTCATATAGACCGAATAATATTAATACCAGAAGGATGGGGGATCAACTACCATGTCTTATTTTCAATAAGAGCATCATATTCATGTTCATAGCCAATTTCCAATTCGGGTCATTTAATACAGACACTGGGATACGGGGTAGTGAAGATTTGAGAATATTAGAATTAAGATTAAAATATCTTTTTGGTTTAAAAATATCCCGTTGACTACGAGTAACAGCCCGGTGACTCAGGGGAGAATTGGGTGTATTTTGGAAAAAATTCGGATGGGGGATGGACTGGCCAGCAGGCAGTGGGCCTGCTGGCCTAACACTGGAACCGGGATCGAGAACTGGAACTTGGACCGGGACTGAATTGGGCTGGACAATCGGCCCAGTTACTGGACTTGGGGCGTGCTGGGTAGTGGACGTTGGCGGGCCAGCAGACAGTAGGCCTACTAGCGGTCCGGGGGTACCGGATTGGCCCAAAAGGTGGTGCATAATGTACGGTGAGGCTTCGTCATCTAAAAAATTATACGAACTAGGCACGTGACTACTCACTTTGGCAAAAGGAAATTGAGTTTCATAAAAAATAACATGGCGACTAATTATGATTTTATTAGATGATAAATCAAAATATTTGTAACCACGATGATTAGATGGATAACCCAAAAACACATAAGCGGTAGAACGGGCTTGAAGTTTGTTAATTATAGTTGGCGGAAATAGTGGATAACATAAGCACCAAAAAATCCTAAGATGTGAATACGAAGGATTCTTATTATAGAGGATTTTAAGAGGGGATGAATATGCCAATCCTTTGGTAGGAAGTATATTAAGGAGATAAGCAACCATTTGTAGAGCATGATGCCAAAAGGAAGGGGGTATGGAAGCATGGACCAATAAAGTACAGACAATGTTATTAATGGTACGAATTTTTCGTTCGACTTTCCCATTTTGTGAGGATGTATGAGGACAAGAGAAATGAAAGACTATGCCATTAGCATCACAAAATTCCCGAAATACCACATTATCATATTCTTTGCCATTATCACATTGAATATTTTTGATTTTCCGATCGAATTGGGTACAGATGAATGCTCGAAAATTTAAGAAGGTGGAAAAACTTGAGATTTTTTCGCTAACGGAAAGGTCCATAAAAATTAGAATAATCATCCAAAAATAGAACATAATAATGATGGCCCACAGAAGTGAGAACGGGAAAAGTCCATAAATCGCTATGAATAATATCAAAAGGCATCAAAATACGAGAAATAGAGACTACAAATGGTAATCTAACATGTTTTCCTAAAGGACAGGAATCACAAATTGGAGTCCTACGCGTACCTTAGAAGAAATAAAATTATTTTTATGCAAAGAAGAAACATTGGACGACCCAGGGTGACCAAAACGTGCATGCCACAAGGAAGGAGCTAGAGCTGCAAAAGTCGATGGCAAGGCTTGACTCGAGAGACTGGAGGCGGACGTGATTGGATAAATATCTCCCCTACTATTGCATCTCATGAGAGGTATCCCCATTTTGAAATCCTTCACAGAAAACCCAAAATGATCAAAATTAACAGAAACCCAATTATCAGTGGTGAATTTTCGGACAGACACCAAATTTTTAATTAAGTAAGGGGCATGAAGGGCATTTTTCAAGACAAGAGGTGGATGTGGGGGAGACAAAGTTGTATTACCGTAACCACAAATTGGAATTATATTGTCATTACCAACAAGAATGCCACAATTTTTGCTCAAATTGGAATAAGACGAGAGAGTACCTTGGTCGGACGTCATGTGAGAAATGACGCCGGTGTCCATGTACCAATTCACGTATGGAGGATTTAATCCAAGTGTATACATGACGACCTTAATATTGGTGGGTGTCAGCATCAGATTTAGGCCCGCAACATTAAAGGTATGTTGGTGCCGAGGCCCAAGCACACTGGACTGCTGACCCGACCCGGAACGCTGTTGGTAAGAACCCGAGTAATTGGGCCTGTTATGGGGCTGGACAAAGGCCCAATGTGACTGGAAATAATTGGGAGGAGGGCAATAGGCGGGACTGGGCCACTGGCTACTAGTCCAGGCCCACTGCCAAGGGGCCCAAGGTTGGGACTAGGTGGGCTGGGGCCCATAACCCCAAAGCCCACCCCGCTATTGGTATTGTTCCCGCCGGCGGTGCCACTGTTCCGGCTGCCACCGTTGTTGCCGCAATGATTTTTTCCATTATTTTTACGGTTTTGACCCTTCTTGCTGCCACTATTATTGCGGTTTTGGCCCGAATTGTCAACAAACCCGTGAGAGTTATCGGATGAAGTCAGCATCGCAACGGAACTGGCGCCGGTAGCCGCCTTTTTTGCCAAGCCGACTTCTTCTAACGTGAGCATCGAACGGGCTTGATCAAAAGGTGGAAGCGGATTACTTTGACGGAGGAGAGTCCCAACGCCATTATAGTCCTTAGATAGGCCTATAACCATTTGTAGAACAAGACGATTATTGGTAACAGGCGCTCCAACGTTACGGAGTTGGTCAGCTAATTCCTTGAGCCGTTTACAATAAGCTGAAACATTCGGGAAATCGTCCATGCTGACTTGTGAAAATTCCTGCTCAAGGGTGATAACGCGGGAATGCTAGTTATCCTGGAATATAGCATGCTATCTATTCCAGGTAGCCATAGCCGTAGTGTTTGGTTCAATGATCGTCTGTAAAATGTCGATAGAAATAGTGGAGTAAATCTACTGAAGGATGGTAGTAACAAGAGTGATCCATAACTGAGGATCCTCTGTGGGTGGAGGGATAGAAGGAGGAATTATGTGATGGAGGACTTGATATGAGATTGCATGGATTTTGAACAACTCTCCCCACATCGCATATTGGACGTTTTCCATCTCAAGAACAATAGGGATGTGTTTCTTGATGTTAGAAACAGTAAGGACAGGATGAAACAAGTTCTTTGACGTCGACATAACGAAAGAACAAAGGGATTGAGAATAAAAATTTGGGAAGAGAGGAGGTCAAATTGGCAAGGAATCCGAGAAGGGATGCGAATACCGAGGTAGTGGAAGAGAGGAAAAATCGAGAAGTAAGTTTAGACCTAGACTTCTGATACCATGAAAGAAATAATCCCTTGATTATTTTTATTAATGAATGAGTATATATACAATTTATAATTTTCATAATATGGAAACTCTTATTCCTATTATACTCCCAAAACCCTATTCTACTTGTACAAGAATTCTACAATTATGGTAAGTGTACAAAATACAACAATATACTCCCAATATTACCGTGATATATACGGTCTCCTTGTTTCCTTATATGACTCGTGTTTCCGTGATATACACAATATACACAAGGCAGTGTATATACCGTGTATATCACGGGTATATTGGTAATATTTATCAAAATATAATACCAAATGATAATGCTTTACCGTGGTACTTATTAATAAATCCGGATAGGTTTTCAAGATCTCATTTATCCTTATCCTACATTAACGATTGTTGCTAGCTATCTAGTCTAGATAATTATACAAAGAATTGAATGGGGATTAAAGGACATACATATTACGTTTTTACTAATTATTTTTTTTGGGAAATAACTATAAACAAAATTAATATTATTATTATTATTATTATTATTATTGTACATTTGTTTAGGCTAACCCCCTGCTTCAGAAGGAAAAAATTGGTACGTTCCATGTTCCTTGAAAATTTAAAAACAACTATATTATTATTATTATTATTATTATTATTATTATTATTATTATTTGAGAGTTTTAAAAACAATAATTGAATTATTAAAAACAAGCTTATGTATTCAATTTTTCTTTAATTAAATAATCATCCCTTCTTTTAGATGCCTAAAGTTGTTTGGTTTATTTTTATTAATTTCATTTTTGTTCTTTTTCCTCATTTGCTTGAGATACGCAAGTATTTAATTCACTACCACCAGGCACCTGGTTTCAATTTTTCAAAAGTAATTGTGCATGTTAAAACTTCATTTGGTGGCTGCCTAAATTAAATTAAATTAAATTATTTTAACTCGATATCGTTGAAAAATTAATTATATTAGAAAAGTGTTGGCGAAGCTAGGACGTATGGTTGTTAAATCAAGGAGATTTCATGTTGAGTTATACTTGATATGGATTCTAATTTATTTTCAAAATTATCTTCAATTCAAATTCAAAAATTTTATCTTCTAATTAAAATTAATGTTATTACATAATTTAAAAAGTTAATTAACTTTGTCTTAAAAATTTCCAAGTGACTTGTTATTAGCTTTCCACTTGGCTTAATCATATTGCTTGCTCACGTATATTATATATATAGAATATGATGGAAAAATCCCCGTGAACTCAAGGTGTCCACTTGATCTTCGGAGTGTTAAGATTGGCGTCCCAAAGAAGGTAGATCATCCAAAGATAATATGCCTCAAATGGCATGGGAAATGGAGTGGAATTGGACTTGTTACATGAAGTTGCAATTATATGTTTTATTCGGCTTTGTATGTAGGTCTTAGCCGAGACCTTGTTTTCTTTTAGCTTGTTGTTTTCTTTTATTTCTTAGCTTAACTTTTAGCTCTTAGCTTAGGACATGATGTAACATATAAGTAACCCTTAGCTCCCATTAGGACACAATTAACTAGGTAAAGAAGGAGACAGCCAAGAGGAGACCAAAACCGTGTAAAGGTTGGCAAGGACAAATGATGACTTGGTCGACACCATGGCAAGGACAAGGATGTTCTAGAAGATGAGGCTTCCAAGGTAACAAATTCATGAATTAATAGACAACAAAGTCGTCCAAAGAGAAGGACAAGAGGTGGGCGAAATGGCTTGTCAACCAATTACAAAGAATGGAAGCTTCCAAACCCATTCCAAGGAGATGAGATCCTTGAGATGTCCAATCCATTCCCTTTTCGTCTTGGACTCCACAAAGATGTGTGAAGGAGTTTGAGCTCAACTTTGTTTCCAAGAAAAGCCAAACCTTTTCCCATTGACCACACCAAAGTCGAGAACCCTCTCGGCCAATAAGAAAAGCCAAACCTTTTCCCATTGACCACACCAAAGTCGAGAACCCTCTCGGCCAATAAGAAAACCCAAACCATTTTCCCACTTGGTCGAAAGTCTTCAAGTAGTTTTTGTCTTCTAGAATAGTGTTTTGTTTACTATAAATAAGGAACCATAGGACTTGTAAATAGGCAGAGTTTGATAAATATAAAACTTGAGTATTTTACTCATTTCACTAAGTGTTTCAATACGGTATTGATATTCTTAGTTGGTTCTCCGGGAGTACCCTTAAGTTCTTGTGTGAACAAAACACTTCCCTTCGGTGTAAGTATCGATTAGGACTTATGTGGCCTAGTCTATACCCTAGCTTGAGGAACACACTTGGTAGTAAGCGAAGGTTGGAACTTGTGTGATCTAACTTAGTCTAAACCTTGGGAGCAACAAGGGCATCGATCACCCTCACTTGGCTTGTTCACGGGCATTGCGAATAGCAAACCCCAGTGTTGACCTACTGGTATTGATCATACTATCCTTGGTGTGGATACGGGCAGTAAAACCCCTGTATCTCTATCCTTGGTCCTATCCTCCATATTTCTTCAACACCTCATTCATCAACACTTAACCATCACACCAAGTACTTCACCAAAAGCATACCAATCTATAGTTGGCGTGTGCGTCCGGAATTGCATCTCGCATTCCGATTGCATCCCTCGACCAAACTACCTCTACCCTTCCACCAACATACTCCAGAATACTCCCTTAATGTTCACTATAAACTCCATTAACCTAAACCTCTCACAAATAACAATCCAAGCCCGATGACACACAAACAGTCCACTACAATAACCAACCAAGACCTCACTGCCTCAGTTAAGTCCCGAGCTTTTCTACCACCAAACCATGAAGCGCTGAGCATATTCCTGACCCTAAACATCCAATGAACACCTCCACAAAAAGCCTAAGTCAGAAACTACTCACAACTTTCCACCAAACTGTCCCTATAACACTCCTTACCGAGAACCTCACTGGTTCAGTTCTATTCCATCTACCTACCAACACTCAACCACCGAACCCGACCATCACTCTCACCCTCAACGTGTCCACAACCACTCCACAAAACGCCTTGAATGGATTCCCTCTATACCCACCCGAAATCACCACCCAACACCCCACTATTCCGAATATCTAAGAACCAATAACACCCCTACTTGTGTCTTAATTCTGGGTCAACACGATTGTAACCAACACCCGACCCACTTACCCAACATCACCATTCCTTATATCCATCAGATTGGTATCATAGCAAGGACACCCCTTCCCATTCTTTGACGCTTTGGAGCAAATAAGTGATGAACTCAAAAGGTTCCATACCAAAATTGTCAAGGAGCAAGTGCAAACCTTTAAAAGGGGGCTTGCGGGACATACCTTGAAGAGTCAAGCCAATTCTGAAGTTGTATCTACTTACCCAAGGCGTGAAGGCTTGGTACTCCAACATGAGTTGGAAGTTCCACACAAAAATCCGAAGGAATCACAAAGAGATCAACTTTTCTACACACGGTGCAAAATGAAAGAAAAAGTGTGCAATGTGATTATTGACGGAAGAAGTAGTGTCAACTTGGATTCCGAGGAGATGATATACAAGTTAAAGTTTCCCACATGCAATCATCCGAAGCCATATGATCTCCAATGGATGAACTAAGATGAAAAGCTAAGAATCATAACACAAACTCTTGTTAGCTTCTGGATTGGAAAGTATGAAGATGAAATATAGTGTGACGTCCTTCCCATGGATGCATGTCATATTTTTGTAGGGCAACCATGGAAACTTGACACGCAGGCACAACATGATAAAGGAAGGAATACTTATTCTTTTCAGAAACGTGATAAGAAAATCCGACTAGTGCCGATGTCACCTAGTGTGGTGAAGGACTTGAGAATCCGACGTGCAAATAAGCGTGAAGCCGAGGCTCTTTCACTTTATGCACAAAGGATCGAGGAAGAATCAAAGAAGGGGAGTCCTACAGACTCATTGATATGCAAGGAATGGTAGAACATTGCTGAAGTTGTAAAAATTACCGATGTGGAGGAACTCCCGAATGATGTTGCATCCGGAACACTACCAACGGAAGATAGTGAGCTTGCCCTTGATTTATTTTCAAGGAGAACATTGTCTACTCACCAAGACTATGGATGCCAAGAACAAGAATGGGTGGGAAAAATCCAAAAGTGCCTTAGTCTGTGCATCATTCCTATGCCGAGATCGAAAGATCTTTTTAAGTTTGCAACCGGACCACCAATGGAAAGCATTGGACATACACTTGGTTTATTTTCTAGAGGTTCTTTGTCCAATCAACAATCTTGCAAACACAATCTGGAAACGGCTAAGGAAGTACAACAACGCATGCAAGGAACACTATGAAAGGGCCTTGTCCAAAAGGACTTTAGGTCGTATACGACACACGACTTGTTGGTGCCAAAAGAGCATGAGAAGTGGTACACTTGTGTTGCCATCCAAGCCTTCGATAACATTGTGAAAGACAAGCTCTCTTTTTCGAGGCTAAAATTTTATTTTGAAGCCAAATGGTTCTACAAGAAGGACTCAAAGAGAGGATATCATTTATGGGGAATCCACGTAGAAGATGCACGGATGATGATACTCGAGGTCGAGTTTGGTTTGAGCAAATGGCTTGTAATGCCATTTGGATGGTGTCACGCCTCAAACGTTTTCCTATACAAGGTATCATGTCCATCCTTGGGACACTTAACATCATCCGAGGACTTGTGTGCTAACCCAACCACGGCGGAGCCTATTCAAAGATGGTCCAAGGCTACATAAATCATGGCGGTACATAGTTGATTTGATTCGACTCCTTCTTCTCATCATGTCATATAGTATTACTATGACCTTACTGCCTCTAGCACAAAATTGAACGGTGCATTGTACCGTTATGCTATCTATGAAAAGGAATTAGATTATATGAGAATCATGGCATACTATGGGCAACCTTCTGAGTCAAAACCGTTTCACTTGTATTCGGATCCCTATTTAGCGAGTTTAGGGAAAGGCGTCCACAAAAGGTGGAGATATTTAATCAACACTTATTGTTGAGATTTTTTTTCATACTTAGATAGCGCGAATTTGAGGACGAATTCTTTCAAAGAAAGGGAGTCTGATGGAAAAATCCCCGTGAACTCAAGGTGTCCACTTGATCTTCGAAGTGTTAAGTTTGGCGTCCCAAAGAAGGTAGATCATCCAAAGATAATATGCCTCAAATGGAATGGGAAATGGAGTGGAATTGGACTTGTTACATGAAGATGCAATTACATGTTTTATTCGGCTTTGTATGTAGGTCTTAGACGAGACCGTGTTTTTTTTATTTCTTAGCTTAACTTTTAGCTCTTAGCCTAGGACATGATGTAACATATAATTAATCCTTAGCTCCCATTAGGACACAATTAATAAACTATGTAAAGAAGGAGACAAAGCCAAGAGTAGACCAAAACCATGTAAAGGTTGTCCAAACCAAGATGGCAAGGACAAATGATGACTGGTCGACACCATGGCAAGGACAAGGATGTTCTAGAAGATGAGGCTTCCAAGGTAACAAATTCATGAATTAAAAGACAACAAAGTCGTCCAAAGAGAAGGCCAAGAAGTGGGCGAAATGGCTTGTCAACCAAGTACAAAGAATGGAAGCTTTCAAATCCATTCAAAGAAGATGAGATCCTTGAGATGTCCAATCCATTCCCTTTTCGTCTTGGACTCCACAAAGAGGTGTGAAGGAGTTTGAGCTTAACTTTGTCTCCCAGAAAAGCCAAACCTGTCATGACCCGACTCGACGGGCCGCGACTAACCGCCCTAATGACGTCAGTATACTAACTTGTCACACATAATCCAACTAACCCTTAATGAGTCTGAAATCCGGCAGCATAACGTCGCAATAACAACATACGCCAGGGTAGGCAAGCCGACAAGGCTGCCTTTACCCCCGAATGCACCTGTCTCCTGAGGAGTCACAACTAGCCAACACAACATAACAAGCAAGCCGACAAGGCTGCCACCAGATAGTAACGTATATACATGGGAACACCCCAGCACAGAATACAATAACATGACTGACCCAAACAGAGTCATAACCCTTACATACGTACAACCCACCACCGTTTGTCTACGACCTCTATAAGAAGAAGAACGACATATGACGGGACAGGGCCCCGTCGTGCCCCTAAATACAAACAGAAGCTCTAAAGAGATTCGGTACCAACATGACAAAGTTCTGGATCAAAGGAGCTTTCCAACCTGTTGAGTAGGAACCTAGGCCTGAGGTCCACCAAACTGAAAACATGTACCTGCGGGCATGAAATGCAGCCCCCCCGAGGAAAGGGGTCGCACGAAATAATGTACCGAGTATGTAAAACATGAAGTCGTAAAAGAGATCATAAGTAGCCAACAGAAACATGAGATCAGTATAAAAATCAGGATCCAAATCCAACTATGCCATAAACCATAAAAGTCAGTTGTGCCTTATAAACATGAGAGGCAAGTCAAGAAAACATGTATGCCTGTCCATATACATATATATACCTGTAACGTAACCCGGCCCACTAATGCGGGACTCGGTGAATCATATCATAACCCGGCCCATGCGGGACTCGGTAAATCATCTCTCATCTATGGATCCATCCTACGTAACCCGCCCCCCTAGTGAGGGTCTCGGTGAACAATGCAAGGTGGTGCACGAATCGTAACCCGGCCCGGGACTCGGTGAGGTGAAGTAGTAACACTTAGCACGAGTAGATATCGTGAGTAACTATATGCAAGTAAAAATTGTCATCTGACTCTCAATGAAATCATTGTAATAATGTCAAAATAAACTCTTTGCTGAAAAATCATAGGCACTTCTCATAACAATCCTCTTTAGGAATTAAACTATATAAGAATTAAGTACGTCCGCCGTACTTTCATTAAATCATGCCAAAAAGAAAGAAGTAAGGGTTTCACATACCTTTTAGACGAACCAATCCACCCAATATTATAATATGCCTCGTTAGAGAACTTCAACCTATAATAATGGTAATACGTTCGTTAATTCTATGGTTACTAGCATACTTTATATCGAATAACGACTTCTTATCTATAAAAATTCGGGCAGCACTTCCCCCGTTTATACATGTTTCCACAACTTCCAAACGAGGCTAATAACATCAATAACCAAGTACCAATTAAGGGCACAACCAAAACAACAATAAAGGGAATTTACACACCCACTTCTCATGTAAATTTTGCCTCTTAATCCACCTTAAAAACAGGCCCTAAAACAGTCCATATACATCACCACATGTCCAACAATTTCATGCAAGTTCTTGGCCACAATATGTCATAATTCCATAACTCTTATCTTAACTCCTAAAATCCAATTTCGTATTTCAATACTTCCATATAACTAATTCCAACTAAATATCAATGTTTCCTTTCAATTTCATCATGCAATTAGTGATAATAATAACCACAATAACCAACGAATCCAACAACACCAAAATCTGTCCCAAATTGGCAACTAGCCAAAAATGGTCACATGCAATGCTCAAATTTCAATTCTTCCTTAACAAAAATTCATTACCTTAATTCTAACAACATGCATTCCAATTATATCATAGAAAGAAGAATTTTTATACCTCAAATTCGTCAAAACAGTCCGCAAATTTCTGCCACTGTTTGTCTGAAAATTCCCCACTGTTTTGTAATTTTCTCCTCCTTTTTGTTCACTTCTTCAACTCCAATTGACATGCAAGTGTTCTACCATGTTAAGCCATCATCCCTACACGTTTTTCTTCCAAAATTTCATCCCAAAAATCCCAATTTTCTGGCAGTTTTCGGTCCAAGCGGTGGCTGTTTTAAGCATCGCTTTCGCCATCGATTTTGGTGTGGTTTTGCTTCTAATTTTTGGTGAAAAATGTAGTCTAGGAAGAGAAGATAACAACCTTAATTTTGGTTATGGGTGGAGGGTGATTTTCAGATTAGTGTAGAGGAGAGAATGAGAGAAGAGTATTTTTTTTTGGTTAAGTTTGGAAGAAGATGAAGAGGTAAGTGTAGGTTATATAAAAAAAAATTTGATTTTTTTTACACTTTGGCCCCCAAGTTCTTCAATTAGTAAAACTCAAACCCACTTCTATTAATTTCCGAGAATTCCATAAGCCTCGTATCCTCAATGCCATAATTTTTTTTAATACAAAACTATTCCATAACTCCATTGGAATAAATTCAACTTCTAGGATTAATTCTCGTCGTCACGTGTATAGCACTAAAGAAAAATTATTCCGGGATAACATCCGCTTATACACTAATTTACCGTATTAACATATGTAAGCGTTCCTTATATTCAATATCCGAATCTTGCTTTCTTAATGACGTTCTTAATTATCGTCTTAATCTTACGAGGTGTAACAAAACCTTTTCCCATTGACCACACCAAAGTCGAGAACCCTCTCGGCCAATAAGAAAACCCAAACCATTTTCCCACTTGGCCGAAAGTCTTCAAGTAGTTTTTGCCTTCTAGAATAGTCTTTTGTTTACTATAAATAAGGAACCTTAGGACTTGTAAATAAGAAGAGTTTAATAAATATAAAACTTGAGTATTTTACTCATTTCACTAAGTGTTTCAATACGGGATTGATATTCTTAGTTGGTGCTCCGGGAGTACCCTTCGGTTCTTGTATGAACCAAACCCCTCCCTTCGGTGTAAGTATCAATTATGACTTCTGCGACCTAGTCTATACCCATGATTGAGGAACACCCTTGGTGGTAAGCTAAGGTTGGAATTTGTGTGATCCAACTTAGTCTAAACCTTGGGAGCAACAAGGGCATCGATCACCCTCACTTGACTTGTTCACGGGCATTGCGAATAGCAAACCCCAGTCTTGACATTGTGGTATTGATCATACTATCCTTGGTGTGGATACGGGCAGTAAAACCCCTGTATCTCTATTCTTGGTCCTATCCTCCATATTTCATCAACACCTCATTCATCAACACTTAACCATCACACCAAGTACTTCACCAAAAGCATACCAATCTATAGTTGGCGTGTGCGTCCGGACTTGCATCTCGCATTCCGATTGCATCCCTCGACCAAACTACCTCTACCATTCCACCAACACACTCCAGAATACTCCCTTAATGTTCACTATAAACTCCATTAACCTAAACCTCTCACAAATAACAATCCAAGTCCGATGACACACAAACAGTCCACTACAATCACCAACCAAGACCTCACTGAGTCAGTTAAGTCCTGAGCTGTTCTACCACCAAACCATGAAGCGCCGAGCATATTCCTGACCCTAAACATCCCCTGAACACCTCCACAAAAAGCCTAAGTCAGAAACTACTCACAACTCTCCACCAAACCGTCCTTATAACACTCCTTACCGAGAACATCAATGGTTCAGTTCTATTCCATCTACCTACCAACACTTAACCACCGAACCCGACCATTACTCTCACCCTCAACGTGTCCACGACCACTCCACAAAACGCCTTGAATGGATTCCCTCTATACCCACCCGAAATCACCACTCAACACCGCACTGTTCCGATAATCTGAGAACCAATAACACCCCTACTTGTGTCTCAATTCTGGGTCAACCCGGTTGTAACCAACACCCGACCCACTTACCCATCATCACCATTCCTTATATCCATCAGATTGGTATCATAGAAAGGGCATCCCTTCCCATGCTTTGACGCTTTGAGCAAATATGTGATGAACTCAAAAGGTTCGTAGCCAAAATTGTGAAGGAGCAAGTGCAAACCTTTAAATGGAGGCTTGCGGGACATAGCCTGAAGAGTCAAGCCAATTCCAAAGTTGTATCTACCTACCCAAGGCGTGGAGGCTTGGTACTCCAACATGAGTTGGAAGTTCCACACAAAAATCAGAAGGAATCACAAAGAGATCATCTTTTCTACACACGATGCAAAATGAAAGAAAAAGTGTGCAATGTGATTATTGACAGAAGAAGTTGTGTCAACTTGGATTCCGAGGAGATGATATACAAGTTAAAGTTTCCCACATGCAATCATCCGAAGCCATATGATCTCCAATGGATGAACTAAGATGAAAAGCTAAGAATCATAACACAAACTCTTGTTAGCTTCTGGATTGGAATGTATGAAGATGAAATATAGTGTGAAGTCCTTCCCATGGATGCATGTCATATTTTGGTAGGGCAACCATGGAAACTTGACACGCAGGCACAACATGATAAAGGAAGGAATACTTATTCTTTTCAGAAACGTGATAAGAAAATCCGACTAGTGCCGATGTCACCTAGTGAGGTGAAGGACTTGAGAATCCGACGTGCAAATAATCGTGAAGCCGAGGCACTTTCACTTTATGCACGAAGGATCGAGGAAGAATCAAAGAAGGGGAGTCCTACAGACTCATTGATATGCAAGGAATGGTAGAACATTACTGAAGTTGTAGAAATTACCGATGCGGAGGAACTCAAGAATGATGTTGCATCCGGAACACTACCAACGGAAGATAGTGAGCTTGCCCTTGATTTATTTTCAAGGAGCACATTGTCTACACACTAATACTATGAATTCCAAGAACAAGAATAGGTGGGAAAATCCAAAAGTGCCTTAGTCCGTGCATCATTCCTATGCCGAGATCGAAAGATCTTTTTAAGTTTGCAACCGGACCACCAATGGAAAGCATTGGACATACACTTGGTTTATTTCCTAGAGGTTCTTTGTCCAATCAACAATCTTGCAAACACAATCTGGAAACGGCTAAGGAAGTACAACAACGCATGCAAGGAACACTAGGAAAGGGCCTTGTCCAAAAGGACTTTAGGTCGTATACGACACACGACTTGTTGGTGCCAAAAGAGCATGAGAAGTGGTACACTTGTGTTACCATCCAAGCCATCGACAACATTGTGAAAGACAAGCTCTCTTTTTTGAGGCTAAAAGTTTATTTTGAAGCCAAGTGGTTCTACAATAAGGACTCAAGGAGAGGATATCATTTATGGGGAACCCACGAAGAAGGGGCACGGATGATGTTCATCGTGGTTGAGTTTGGTTTGAGAAAATGGCTTCTAATGCCATTTGGATGGTGTCACACCCCAAACGTTTTCCTATACAAGGTATCATGTCCATCATTGGGACACTTAACATCATCCGAGGACTTGTGTGCTAACCCAACCACGGCGGAGCCTATTCAAAGATGGTCCAAGGCTACATAAATCATGGCGGTACATAGTTGATTTGATTCGACTCCTTCTTCTCATTTCACGAAGTGTTTCAATACGGGATTGATATTCTTAGTTGGTGCTCCGGGAGTACCCTTCGGTTCTTGTATGAACCAAACCCCTTCATTCGGTGTAAGTATCGATTATGACTTGTCTGACCTAGTCTATACCCATGCTTGAGGAACACCCTTGGTGGTAAGCTAAGGTTGGAATTTATGTGTTCCAACTTAGTCTAAACCTTGGGAGCAACAAGGGCATCGATCACCCTCACTTGACTTGTTCACGGGCATTGCGAATAGCAAACCCCAGTCTTGACATTGTGGTATTGATCATACTATCCTTGGTGTGGATACGGGCAGTAAAACCCCTGTATGTCTATTCTTGGTCCTATCCTCCATATTTCATCAACACCTCATTCATCAACACTTAACCATCACACCAAGTACTTCACCAAAAGCATACCAATCTATAGTTGGCGTGTGCGTCCGGACTTGCATCTCGCATTCCGATTGCATCCCTCGACCAAACTACCTCTACCATTCCACCAACACACTCCAGAATACTCCCTTAATGTTCACTATAAACTCCATTAACCTAAACCTCTCACAAATAACAATCCAAGTCCGATGACACACAAACAGTCCACTACAATCACCAACCAAGACCTCACTGCCTCAGTTAAGTCCCGAGCTGTTCTACCACCAAACCATGAAGCGCCGAGCATATTCCTGACCCTAAACATCCCCTGAACACCTCCACAAAAAGCCTAAGTCAGAAACTACTCACAACTCTTCACCAAACCGTCCTTATAACACTCCTTATCGAGAACCTCACTGGTTTAGTTCTATTCCATCTACCTACCAAAACTCAACCACCGAACCCGACCATCACTCTCACCCTCAACGTGTCCACGACCACTCCACAAAAGGCCTTGAATGGATTCCCTCTATACCCACCCGAAATCACCACTCAACACCGCACTGTTCCGATTATCTGAGAACCAATAACACCCCTACTTGTGTCTCAATTCTGGGTCAACCCGGTTGTAACCAACACCCGACCCACTTACCCATCATCACCATTCCTTATATCCATCAGATTGGTATCATAGCAAGGACATCCCTTCCTATGCTTTGACGCTTTGAGCAAATATGTGATGAACTCAAAAGGTTCGTAGCCAAAATTGTGAAGGAGCAAGTGCAAACCTTTAAATGGAGGCTTGCGGGACATAGCTTGAAGAGTCAAGCCAATTCCAAAGTTGTATCTACTTACCCAAGGCGTGGAGGCTTGGTACTCCAACATGAGTTGGAAGTTCCACACAAAAATCAGAAGGAATCACAAAGAGATCATCTTTTCTACACACGGTGCAAAATGAAAGAAAAAGTGTGCAATGTGATTATTGACGGAAGAAGTTGTGTCAACTTGGATTCCGAGGAGATGATATACAAGTTAAAGTTTCCCACATGCAATCATCCGAAGCCATATGATCTCCAATGGATGAACTAAGATGAAAAGCTAAGAATCATAATACAAACTCTTGTTAGCTTCTGGATTGGAAAGTATGAAGATGAAATATAGTGTGACGTCCTTCCAATGGATGCATGTCATATTTTTGGTAGGGCAACCATGGAAACTTGACACGCAGGCACAACATGATAAAGGAAGGAATACTTATTCTTTTCAGAAACGTGATAAGAAAATCCGACTAGTGACGATATCACCTAGTGAGGTGAAGGACTTGAGAATCCGACGTGCAAATAATCGTGAAGCCGAGGCACTTTCACTTTATGCACGAAGGATCGAGGAAGAATCAAAGAAGGGGAGTCCTACAGACTCGTTGATATGCAAGGAATGGTAGAACATTACTGAAGTTGTAGAAATTACCGATGCGGAGGAACTCAAGAATGATGTTGCATCCGGAACACTACCAACGGAAGATAGTGAGCTTGCCCTTGATTTATTTTCAAGGAGCACATTGTATACACACCAATACTATGAATTCCAAGAACAAGAATGGGTGGGAAAATCCAAAAGTGCCTTAGTCCGTGCATCATTCCTATGCCGAGATCGAAAGATCTTTTTAAGTTTGCAACCGGACCACCAATGGAAAGCATTGGACATACACTTGGTTTATTTCCTAGAGGTTCTTTTTCCAATCAACAATCTTGCAAACACAATCTGGAAACGGCTAAGGAAGTACAACAACGCATGCAAGGAACACTAGGAAAGGGCCTTGTCCAAAAGGACTTTAGGTCGTATACGACTTGTTGGTGCCAAAAGAGCATGAGAAGTGGTACACTTGTGTTGCCATCCAAGCCTTCGATAACATTGTGAAAGACAAGCTCTCTTTTTCGAGGCTAAAATTTTATTTTGAAACCAAATGGTTCTACAAGAAGGACTCAAAGAGAGGATATCATTTATGGGGAATCCACGTAGAAGATGCACGGATGACGATACTCGAGGTCGAGTTTGGTTTGAGCAAATGGCTTGTAATGCCATTTGGATGGTGTCACGCCTCAAACGTTTTCCTATACAAGGTATCATGTCCATCCTTGGGACACTTAACATCATCCGAGGACTTGTGTGCTAACCCAACCACGGCGGAGCCTATTCAAAGATGGTCCAAGGCTACATAAATCATGGCGGTACATAGTTGATTTGAGTCGACTCCTTCTTCTCATCATGTCATATAGTATTACTATGACCTTACTGCCTCTAGCACAAAATTGAACGGTGCATTGTACCGTTATGCTATCTATGAAAAGGAATTAGATTATATGAGAGTCATGGCATACTATGGGCAACCTTCTGAGTCAAAACCGTTTCACTTGTATTCGGATCCCTATTTAGCGAGTTTAGGGAAAGGCGTCCACAAAAGGTGGAAATATTTAATCAACACTTATTGTTGAGATTTTTTTTCACACTTAGATAGCGCGAATTCGAGGACGAATTCTTTCAAAGAAGGGGAGTCTGATGGAAAAATCCCCGTGAACTCAAGGTGTCCACTTGATCTTCGAAGTGTTAAGTTTGGCGTCCCAAAGAAGGTAGATCATCCAAAGTTAATATGCCTCAAATGGAATGGGAAATGGAGTGGAATTGGACTTGTTACATAAAGATGCAATTACATGTTTTATTTGGCTTTGTATGTAGGTCTTTTCCGAGACCATGTTTTCATTTATTTCTTAGCTTAACTTTTAGCTCTTAGCCTAGGACATGATGTAACCTATAATTAACCCTTAGCTCCATTAGGACACAATTAATAAACTATGTAAAGAAGGAGACAAAGCCAAGAGTAGACCAAAACCGTGTAAAGGTTGTCCAAACCAAGTTGGCAAGGACAAATGATGACTTGGTCGACACCATGGCAAGGACAAGGATGTTCTAGAAGATTAGGCTTCCAAGGTAACAAATTCATGAATTAAAAGACAACAAAGTCGTCCAAAGAGAAGTCCAAGAGGTGGGTGAAATGGCTTGTCAACCAAGTTCAAAGAATGGAAGCTTCCAAACCCATTTCAAGAAGATGAGATCCTTGAGATGTCCAATCCATTCCCTTTTCGTCTTGGACTCCACAAAGAGGTGTGAAGGAGTTTGAGCTCAACTTTGTCTCCAAGAAAAGCCAAACCTTTTCCCATTGACCACACCAAAGTCGAGAACCCTCTCGGCCAATAAGAAAACCCGAACCATTTTCCCACATGGCCGAAAGTCTTCAAGTAGTTTTTGCCTTCTAGAATAGTCTTTTGTTTACTATAAATAAGGAACCTTAGGACTTGTAAATAGGAAGAGTTTGATAAATATAAAACTTGAGTATTTTACTTATTTCACTAAGTGTTTCAATACGGGATTGATATTCTTAGTTGGTGCTCCGGGAGTACCCTTCGGTTCTTGTGTGAACCAAACCCCTCCATTCGGTGTAAGTATCGATTATGACTTGTCTGACCTAGTCTATACCCATGCTTGAGGAACACCCTTGGTGGTAATCTAAGGTTGGAATTTATGTGATCCAACTTAGTCTAAACCTTGGGAGCAACAAGGGCATCGATCACCCTCACTTGACTTGTTCACGGGCATTGCGAATAGCAAACCCCAGTCTTGACATTGTGGTATTGATCATACTATCCTTGGTCTCGATACGGGCAGTAAAACCCCTGTATCTCTATCCTTAGGCCTACCCTCCATATTTCATCAACACCTCGTTCATCAACACTTAACCATCATACCAAGTAGTTCACCAAAAGCATACCAATCAATAGTTGGCGTGTGCGTCCGGACTTGCATCTCGCATTCTGATTGCATCCCTCGACCAAACTACCTCTACCATTCCACCAACACACTCCAGAATACTCCCTTAATGTTCACTATAAACTCCATTAACCGAAACCTCTCACAAATAACAATTCAAGTCCGATGTCACACAAACAGTCCACTACAATCACCAACTAAGACCTCACTGCCTCATTTAAGTCCTGATCTTTTCTACCACCAAACCATGAAGCGCTGAGCATATTCCTGACCCTAAACATCCCCTGAACACCTCCACAAAAATCCTAAGTCAGAAACTACTCACAACTCTCCACCAAACCGTCCGTATAACACTCCTTACCGAGAACCTCACTGGTTTAGTTCTATTCCATCTACCTACCAAAAATCAACCACCGAACCCGACCATCACTCTCACCCTCAACGTGTCCACGACCACTCCACAAAACGCCTTGAATGGATTCCCTCTATACCCACCCGAAATCACCACTCAACACCGCACTGTTCCGATAATCTGAGAACCAATAACACCCCTACTTGTGTCTCAATTCTGGGTCAACCCGGTTGTAACCAACACCCGACCCACTTACCCATCATCACCATTCCTTATATCCATCAGATTGGTATCATAGCAAGGACATCCCTTCCCATGCTTTGACGCTTTGAGCAAATATGTGATGAACTCAAAAGGTTCGTAGCCAAAATTGTGAAGGAGCAAGTGCAAACCTTTAAATGGAGGCTTGCGGGACATAGCTTGAAGAGTCAAGCCAATTCCAAAGTAGTATCTACTTACCCAAGGCGTGGAGGCTTGGTACTCCAACATGAGTTGGAAGTTCCACACAAAAATCCGAAGGAATCACAAAGAGATCAACTTTTCTACACACGGTGCAAAATGAAAGAAAAAGTGTGCAATGTGATTATTGACGGAAGAAGTAGTGTCAACTTGGATTCCAAGGAGATGATATACAAGTTAAAGTTTCCCACATGCAATCATCCGAAGCCATATGATCTCCAATGGATGAACTAAGATGAAAAGCTAAGAATCATAACTCAAACTCTTGTTAGCTTCTGGATTGGAAAGTATGAAGATGAAATATAGTGTGACGTCCTTCCCATGGAAGCATGTCATATTTTGTTAGGGCAACCATGGAAACATGACACGCAGGCACAATATGATGAAGAAAGGAATACTTATTCTATTCAGAAATGTGATAAGAAAATCCGACTAGTGCCGATGTCACCTAGTGAGGTGAAGGACTTGAGAATCCGACGTGCAAATAAGCGTGAAGCCGAGGCTCTTTCACTTTATGCACGAAGGATCGAGGAAGAATCAAAGAAGGAGAATCCTATGGACTCGTTGATATGCAAGGAATGGTAGAACATTGCTGAAGTTGTAGAAATTACCGATGCGGAGGAACTCACGAATGATGTTGCATCCGGAACACTACCAACGGAAGATAGTGAGCTTGCCCTTGATTTATTTTCAAGGAGCACATTGTCTACACACCAATACTATGAATTCCAAGAACAAGAATGGGTGGGAAAAATCCAAAAGTGCCTTAGTCTGTGCATCATTCCTATGCCGAGATCGAAAGATCTTTTTAAGTTTGCAACCGGACCACCAATGGAAAGCATTGGACATACACTTGGTTTATTTCCTAGAGGTTCTTTGTCCAATCAACAATCTTGCAAACACAATCTGGAAACGGCTAAGGAAGTACAACAACGCATGCAAGGAACACTAGGAAAGGGCCTTGTCCAAAAGGACTTTAGGTCGTATACGACTTGTTTGTGCCAAAAGAGCATGAGAAGTGGTACACTTGTGTTGCCATCCAAGCCTTCGATAACATTGAGAAAGACAAGCTCTCTTTTTCGAGGCTAAAATTTTATTTTGAAGCCAAATGGTTCTACAAGAAGGACTCAAAGAGAGGATATCATTTATGGGGAATCCACGTAGAAGATGCACGGATGACGATACTCGAGGTCGAGTTTGGTTTGAGCAAATGGCTTGTAATGCCATTTGGATGGTGTCACACCTCAAACGTTTTCCTATACAAGGTATCATGTCCATCCTTGGGACACTTAACATCATCCGAGGACTTGTGTGCTAACCCAACCACGGCGGAGCCTATTCAAAGATGGTCCAAGGCTACATAAATCATGGCGGTACATAGTTGATTTGAGTCGACTCCTTCTTCTCATCATGTCATATAGTATTACTATGACCTTACTGCCTCTAGCACAAAATTGAACGGTGCATTGTACCGTTATGCTATCTATGAAAAGGAATTAGATTATATGAGAGTCATGGCATACTATGGGCAACCTTCTGAGTCAAAACCTTTTCACTTGTATTCGGATCCCTATTTAGCGAGTTTAGGGAAAGGCGTCCACAAAAGGTGGAAATATTTAATCAACACTTATTGTTGAGATTTTTTTTCACACTTAGATAGCGCGAATTCGAGGACGAATTCTTTCAAAGAAGGGGAGTCTGATGGAAAAATCCCCGTGAACTCAAGGTGTCCACTTGATCTTCGAAGTGTTAAGTTTGGAGTCACAAAGAAGGTAGATCATCCAAATATAATATACCTCAAATGGGAGGGGAAATGGAGTGGAGTTGGACTTGTAACATGAAGTTGCATTTACATGTTTTATTCGGCTTTGTATGTAGGTCTTAGCCGAGACCATGTTTTCTTTTAGCTTGTTGTTTTCTTTTATTTCTTAGCTTAACTTTTAGCTCTTAGCTTAGGACATGATGTAACATATAATTAACCCTTAGCTCCCATTAGGACACAGTTAATAAACTATGTAAAGAAGGAGACAAAGCGAAGAAGAGATCAAAACCGTGTAAAGGTTGTCCAAACCAAGATGGCAAGGACAAAGGATGACTTAGTCGACACCATGACAATGACAAGGATGTTCTAGAAGATGAGGCTTCCAAGGTTACAAATTCATGAATTAAAAGACAACAAAGTCGTCCAAAGAGAAGGCCAAGAGGTGGGCGAAATGGCTTATCAACCAAGTACAAAGAATGGAAGCTTCCAAACTCATTCCAAGAAGATGAGATCCTTGAGATGTCTAATCCATTCACTTTTCGGCTTGTACTCCACAAAGAGGTGTGAAGGAGTTTGAGCTCAACTTTGTCTCCAAGAAAATCCAAACCTTTTCCCATTGACCACACCAAAGTCGAGAACCCTCTGGGCCTACAAGAAAACCCAAACCCTTTTCCCACTTGGCCGGAAGTCTTTAAGTAGTTTTTGTCTTCAAGAATAGTCTTTTGTTTACTATAAATAAGGAACCTTAGGACTTGTAAGTAGACAGAGTTTGATAAATATAAAACTTGAGTGTTTTACTCATTTCACTAAGTGTTTCAATCCGGGATTGATATTCTTAGTTAGTGCTCCGGGAGTACCCTTCGGTTCTTGTGTGAACCAAACCCCTCCCTTCGGTGTAAGTATCGATTAGGACTTGTGTGACCTAGTCTATACCCAAGCTTGAGGAACACCCTTGGTGGTAAGCGAAGGTTGGAACTTGTGTGATCCAACTTAGTCTAAACCTTGGTAGCAACAAGGGCATCGATCACCCTCACTTGGCTTGTTCACGGGCATTACGAATAGCAAACCCAGTCTTGACCTTGTGGTATTGATCATACTATCCTTGGTGTCAATACGGGCAATAAAACCCTTGTATCTCTATTCTTTGGCCTATCCTCCATATTTTATCAACACCTCATTCATCAACACTTAACCATCACACGAAGTACTTCACCAAAAGCGTACCAATCTATAGTTGGCGTGTGCGTCCAGACTTGCATCTCACATTCCGATTGCATCCCTCGACCAAACTACCTCTACCCTTCCAACCAACACACTCCAAAACACTCCCTTAACGTTCATTATAAATGAAATTAACCAATACATCTCCCAAATAACAATCCAAGCCCGGGGACACACAAACAGTCCGCTACAATCACCAACCGAGACCTCACTGCCTCAGTTTAGTCCCGAGCCTTTCCACTACCAAACCACAAGCCCCGAGAATATTCCTGACCCTCAACATCCCCTGAACACCTCCACAAAAATCCTAAGTCCGAAAGTACTCACAACTCCCCGCCCAACCCCGACAACACCAAACAGCCCGTATAACACTCCTTACCGAGAACCTCACTGGTTCAGTTCTATTCCATCGACTTGCCACCACTCAACCACCTAAACCCGAACATCATTCTCACCCTCAACGTGTCCACAACCACTCCACAAAACTCATTGAACGGATTCCCTCTATACCCACCCGAAATCACCACCCAACACCCCACTGTTCCTATAATCCGAGAACCAATAGCACCCCTACTTGTGCCTCAATTTCGGGTCAACCCGATTGTAACCAACACCAGACCCACTTACCCAACATTACTGTTCCTTATATCCATCAAAATATATTTAGATATTGACACATCCTTTATGAGAATAATTTAATACCATTAATTAAGAGGGTTTTTTTCTGATAAATTACAGTAAGCTAATCATAGGAATATAGAACTTTTTTTTTTATGAAAGGATGATTAACTCGACAAACTGTCTAGTGATTCTTGGATTAAAGAAAATAGAATATTCATACACAATAATAAGAAAGAAAGAAAATAAAGTTAACAGTAACATAATCCATTTGTCTTGACTTGAATCTATATTTTGACACCTCCAAGCACCAGGTGCTCTAGGATCAATATCAGTAGAAGAAACCTTTTGGTATTAATGGTAGGTATAACTAGCCAACATATGTGATGTTTCTCTAATGAACAACTAAAGATATAATTCAAGCAGTAGCAATAAGTACAAAGACCTACTCATTATAGATATGTCTCCAATATAATGAACATAAATGTTAATACCACAATTAGATCAAAGTCTAAGATCAGTATCCTTCCCACCTTGAATGTGCATGTTACTTCTTGAAGAACATAAGGAACTTTTATGTTGTTGTGGAATTGATGATAGTTAAGCCAATTGTAAGAACACGTAAGTTTGAACTTTTGAAACCTATATTTTACTAGAAGTTAGATTTTTATAAGAATTTGATAAAATATAATTTTAGCTAATTATTATTATTACTATTTTTCAAAAAATGCTTTAAATTATCTCTATGACATGTGATGTTTATAAATAAGATTTTATGTATTATAAGAATAGAACTTATACTCCCATGAGGAAAAACTATCTTTTTACTCCATGTCCACAATTAGTTGTTTTTAAAATTTTGTCACAACCTTTATGAGAATCATACAATAACTAATTAAGAGGGGTTTTACTAATAAATTACAGTAAGCTAGTCATAGGAATATAGCTTACTGTAATTTATCAGTAGATTCTACGATTTGAATATGGACTATATTTTCTTCTTGTGAGGGCACTTGTTTCATGATTGATGGGTGATATAATTTATTTCTTTGATAGAATATGTGAGTCGACATCAATTCGATAAGTTGAGTCTGTTAATGAGATTAATTAAGAGGTTATGATCTTGTCATTCACTTGAGTGTACTTGCATGATAATCAAGAAGTGTTTGTATAAGTTGATTTATAGGATAGCTTAATTGTTAGTTGCAAACGATGCCATGGATTTTTACAACACTTTAGGATGTGAGTCTGAGTAGTTATAAGTTAGATTTTACGAGTTTCTTGCGGACAAGTAAAGGATTAAGTGTAGGGTTGTGATCGATGTCTAGATGTACATATTTTTAGCAATCTTATGCATCTCATTTATTACTATTTCTTGCGTTTTAAGTACATTTTGACAACTCCACGGTTGATATGTGTATTTATTGTGTTTAGGTGATGACTTGATGCGGAAAGAGTTGATATACGAATTTGATGTCTGAGTAGAAGTCAACTTGAAGTATTCCAAACGAGTTACTCACCTGAGGGCCAGTACGTATAAAAAAGGGCTTAAAAGTAATGTATCCAGAGAATACAAGGGCACCCCGTTCACCCTAGCTAGTCTATACGTCATGCCCTTTTAAATAGGCATAAAAATATAAGTCACCAGAATAACAAGGACACCCCACATGGCCTAGCTAGACCATGCTAGGTGCCCTTATAAATTCTGCCAGTCCAAATTAGTTTTGGACTTTATTCAGTGATTCGGTCCATGGTCAAATCCTAGAATTATATATACACATTATACACATTTTTCTCAGGTGAAGAAGACCTTGGAATAAAATGCAAGGACGACTAAGTATATTACCGTGGAGCAGCGATTCACACACAGTTCATCAAATTTTTCTTCTATTTAATTAATTTAATTATTATAAATTGTGTAATCGCCAGAACATGAGTGGCTAAGGTTCTTATTATTCTAGGGTTATAGATAATTGTTGTTAGTTGAAACTTGATGTTAGTGTTGGCGTTAACACATTTGAGTTTTGAGGATTGACAAAGTAATCAAACTGAACATACAAGGTGAATAGACCTAGTCTAGATACATGTGACAATTGAACAAAGTTAGATAGAATAGTTGAGCTAAAGCAAAGATTCCAAAAATAGTGAAATGCCTGAAAGAGAAAGAACACACATGGTGAATAGAACTGGCCCAAAGACATGTTCTATCGTATGGAGGTTGCAGGCAATTCAATGCATGAATCAGGTCAATGAAATTGTTCAATCACATAGATAGATATAGATGAGTACAAAGGAAAAAGAGACGACTCAGCTAAAAGAGAAGCTCAATGTAGAATAGAATAAGCATGCAAACATGTTCTATCTCAAAGCTAAAATAATAGCTCAATGTAGAACAGAATAAGCATGCAAACATGGTCTATCTCAAAGAGTCAACAGGTGCAGTGGATGAATGAACCGGGAGTGAAGAGATTGTGAAGAGATCAGGTGAAAAGAAACAGATGCGGAGCAACACATGATGAATGAAATAGGTCTGTCAATATGTTCCGTCCAACATCTCAGAAGCAGATCAAAGCTAGATGCAGGATGTACGAGAAGTGATTGATGGAACAAGATATGAACATGTTTCAGCTCAGACAGTCGAAAGATTCAGAGGCTGGAGTACTAGGTCCAAGAACATGTTCCTGACAAATACTGCAATGAATAGGATTTGTGCTTTTTATGGTAAAGAGTTGGCGCACAAGGCGACATGATCCCTTGTTATACTTGTCAAGATTTCGCACCATACTTATCAAGATATTTCAGTCCTACAAGGAAACTAAATATGTGAGAAGGTGTAAGGATTCTAAACCAACTCAAACCCTATTCTACCTTGATGAGCCGTATCAATCAGGGTTTAGGTTAGTTGTAGTGATGAAGACCAAGAGCTATAAATGTCAAGTCTTACCATGAAGAATATTGAGCATTCACAAAGAGAAAAATCAGAATATCGAGCGAAACTATCTATGTTATATTGAGGGTTCTAATTCAAGAAGTGGCACCTAAAACAACAAGAAAAAGATTGAAGATCATGTTAAATATAGTTTATGTTTTACAGTTCTTGATTATAGCTTTATGTATTAGGATTGTTTATCGAGTAGTACCTTTATCTGGTTTCATAGAAGCATAATGTATAGGTATACAAGTTAGTCAAATTCAACTTAAAGTTGGAGTTCAACTTGAAGGATGCTTACTAGTCTGGGTAGATTAGAGAGATATGAATTAGAGTTTATAGTTCCTAGGTTACAGAGTTTGTAACTTTAATTTGCAAAGGCTCACTTTGTAGTGGAGTTGGGGATAAATCCTATAGGGGTGCAGGACGTCGTTTTTACTACCTTTGTGAGCCAGGTGATTTCCACGTAAAAGTGTTGTGTCCTTACTTTACTGTTCTTTACAATTCTGCATACACGACGCATAGAACAGGTAGAGTAACGTGTTTCATACTATAGGCAAAAATTAGGTGTCACATAGGTTAAACAACTAGATGTACATAATATTAATTGGTATTAGTGGAGGTTGTCTTCAAGAAGGTTAACACCTTAAGAGAAAGGTCATGATGAATGTTGCACCACCCATTTGGCACAGTGACGGAAAATTACATTGGAGACCACCATTGTTCGACGGACAGTATTGTCACACCCTAACCTCGGGGTGTGTGGCCATCACCCGACGCCTGAATAGCCCAAACATACCACCTGTGTATCATAACCTGAATATATAACCGTCTGGGCCGACAAGGCCTAAGAATGACAAACACAATAGAAGTTTGAAAAGAAAAACCTATAACAATATACAACTAACCAACATTTATATACATAACAGGGCCGCCAAGGCCATAACAAGAGTATCAACAGCTGACAAGGAGGCCGACAAGGCCGTACAAAATAACTGTATACCGGTCACTAGTCTGCAAGCCTTTAAGAGTACTACAACATGTCATCAGGTCAGGACAGGGCCCCGCCATACCCAAAATAACTATAAATATAAATGGCATAGCCTACCTACTCTATACAGCAACTCTAGAAAAATGGAGTGCGACAACCGACAGGTGAACAACATAGCCTACTGAGGAAGGTATCTGACCATCTACCTGCATCTGTGGGCATGAAAGCCTCAATAAAAGGGACGTCAGTACGAAAGAAAATACTGACTTTGTAAGGCATGATAAAACATAAATATAGGCATCAACGTACAAGGGAAAACAAATGAAACAACCTGTAACTCAGAAGTGTCACTATGGAATATACACACATAAATGAGATATAATCGTGTATATAACACTGTCACACCCCAACCTTGGGGGGTGTGGCCGGCACCCAAAGGCCCGAGCAGACCAACTATAGTACCTGAAACCTCTAACACGAAACTTGGGCCGACAAGGCCTCCAGAGGATAATAAAAAGACAGAAAATATCAACAACCCGCATGTAGAGAACGCCCAACACAACATATATATAATCTAAGGATGACAAGGCCGTCACAAGTAAGCCAACAACTGTACAAAGGGCCGACAAGGCGAGAAAAGACACATATAATAACCTCTAGTCTACAAGCCTCTACGAGTAGTAACATGTGTCATCCAGTCAGGACTGGGTCCCAACATACCCAAAATAACCATATATACATGCAGTAGTGTCTACCGACTCAGTACAGTAACTCTGTAGAAGTGGAGTACAATGACCAACTGGTGAGATGTACAACCTATGGTGGAGGTACGTCAATCTGTCTACCTGCACCTGTGGGCATGAAACACAGCGCCCCAGAAATGGGGACGTCAATATGAAAGAATTTATTGAATATGTAAGGAATAATCAAAGGGAAATAAGACAATAATAAGGGAATGAATACAAGAGATACCACCTAAAACTCATAAGTGTCACAATGGATTAAATTACATAGATGTATAATATAATCACGTATATAACGATGTAGGCCTCTGTGAGCAGTATCCTATATATAATATATCATGTATATAATGTCGTAGGCCTCTGTGGGCAATATCATCAATGTCATGTCTGTATAAGTTGCGTATATAATGCCATAGGCCTCTGAGGACAGTAGAAATTCATAGTATATATATATATATAAAGACCGGCTAAAGTATATAACATACTTACTAATACCTTTGAAGTGACATAAGGTCATTACACCTCCGACTATCATTATGCAGATTACACGTTGTCTTTTGTTTGCTTATGAGTCAATGAGAAGATAAAACTTTACTATCTTTAGCTTTTTTTGAGTAACACCAATGAACCTTGTTTTATCAATATGAAGATGATAGTGTCGAGAGTGAAACATGGGAATAGATAGGGTACACCAATCAATCAACATAATAAAACCTAAGTATCTTCTTAGCGATTAGGAATAGAGTTATTATTGAGGAGCATTTCATGGTTGACATCGTTATGTTGATCATGCCACAAGAGAAGAAAGTAAGCCCTACATACCTTGTCATCAAAGCTAAACAAGTTCCACATGTCCTCGTAAGCTCTACGAATGCTTATCTACATTATACGAATGATTTGCATCAATATCAAATCCATAGCTTATAAATAAGTTCACGTAGACATTTTATCGAATAATTCACGTATGCAACTTTATAGGATCGTTTATAGATCAAATTCTACCCATAACTTTGCAACAAATCTTCATTACTACTCTTATTTATCATTACAACTCCATCCATAACCCTACAATTTCATATACTACTCTCAAACTATGAAAAATAGCCCACAATAACAAGACGTGGTTTTAAAAATCTTACAAATGCTTATTCCTTAAAAATCCTCCAATAATTCCATCCTAAATACTTGTAAAGTCTTAAGAAGAGTATGTAGAAGATGAAACTTACCTTAGGGTGCAAGAAACACTCCAAAACAAAGGTTACTTTGCTTCCATGTATTCCCCAGAAGTTGATATAACACAAAGAATGATGATCTACAAGGATTGCAGGATTCCCATCGATGAATCTTCTTGATTACTCTTAATATTCAAGTCTAATATGACATGGGATCATTAGAGAGAGTATTTAGGGTTTGTATGAAGCTGAGAAGGTGTGAGAATGAGCCCCAAGCCGAAGTGATATGATTTATATAAGAAAAATAAGTTCCACCGCCAAGATGTACGCTCGGAAAGTATGGGCTGTATTTCTTTTCTACGGGCCGTACAATTGTTTTACAGTCTGTACTTCTCACCGTATTTTGCAAATTGATGAACTTTCAGTTGCATTGGAAAGTAGACTCTCTGAACTTGAATTTTGATAGATTATGCACTCCATAATTCCTTATATACTAGGAGATATACCCCTGATAAGTTGGGCCAAAATTTTGTTCCGCAAATTCTGCATGTCTTTTCCGAGTTTCGATGAACTTAATTTCTTTGATCCGTTTAACCCCAAACTCTTACAAAACATACGTAACACTTGTTTAAACTTGTTTTCATCCAAAAGGGGATGTTAGCCTCACTGGGCTTTACGTTACTTTACTTACCATGTATACGAGCGCGAAAATAGGGGGTGTAACATCATCCCCACCTTAAGAACATTCGTCCTCGAATGTTGGCGTAAATGATTTTTTTTGAATTTCTTACCCATAGGATTCTTAAAATAATTGGTTGAGTTTCTTTTATAAATAGGACTATCCAACCTTGTCAAACTGGCAGAAAAGATATCCAACGCCTCACAGAGCTATACACTAGCATAACATATCAATTTCACACGACTGTCTGTCTATCAAAAATTCAAAAGGGATAGCCATAACTCATCTCATATCAAGTGCCATAGTCTGGGCTACGTCTGTCACTTCTGTGCTGATAACATCACCTATACAAGGCATACAAGATAAAATTCAAAATAGGAAATGGGGAGAAGCATATCGCACTAGTGTCGATATAATCTTTTTGTCGAAATAAATCAAGGATACATAGCCTTCATGTCTTTCTTAATTTCTCAAATTATTTATCTTACCCTATCATCCCCTTTATAATGCCCCCTATTTGAGGCTATCTCTTTAATTTGTAACTTTCGGACTCAACGATATAGCATTGTAACTGAGGTATATTCATAAGGCAGTTCTACATTCCCGACTAGGGATATGTGAAATAAATTTCCTATACTCTGCTGCAACATCGGTACGTGGAAAAATATATTTAAATTTTCTCTAACTCGTGGATAAACTCTAGATCACAGGTCACTTGGCTAGACCTTTAATTAATCTTACACGGTTCAATATCTCTGGGGCTAAACTTATTTTGCTGGTCGAATCTCCTTACATTTTATGGGCAAGAACCTTTAGAAATACTTAATCATAAATAACATTCTTTAGATCTCAGCTTCGCACATCAGTAGGTGATTCCTGGAAAATCCTGAATTATTAACACTTGCCCTTGAAGAGGCTTTACTACTATTACCATTTGGTGGGTTAACTGCGGCCTACACACTCCTATTTTCTTATGTCGATCGATCGTTAGAATATCTGTACCTCTGACTATACAAGGTCTTATAAGGCTCTATCCAGATGATAAAATGATAATCATCATGATACGTAACTCTTTCTGGGATAAGAGATCATCCCACTCTCCTTCGAAATTTAGCATACTTGCCTGTCATATGTCATCAAGCATCCAAATCACGCATCTGGCCTGACCTTATATTTTGTATAATGCTATGATAGGATTTCTTCATGCCTCTAAACTTTTCTAGAGGAGTCTCTAAAAGGTACAATAACTAAGACCCTTTACCTAAGATGATAGACATTAGAATGTCCTGAATCGTACGGTCTTCTTAATATATTTTACTTGCATAGTCCTCGGTTGTGCGAATAGTTCACTCTTGACAGGAAATGGGTCATCCTTATAAATTTGTTGGCCATTAACCATCTGAGTAACATTTCCGATAAGAATAGGGTGAGTTCATATTGAACTTTATCCTTGAAACACCTTTCTATTGAACCACTAAATTGAACCGCAATCTCCTTACTTCTGCCATAGGGGAAACATTGATAACTTCTGCACAATGATTTTATTATCATGGAAGCCTTGAAATTGAACCACTAAACACATTAACTAATAAAGCACCTTTGGTTACCTTTTTCTTTCCTCGACTGCTAAATAGGGTAAGACGCTCAACTCTCTTACCTTAAGTTGCCTTAAAGGTTATTGTCTTGTTCTATTAAACTCTCTTTTCAACTGTACTAGAATGGAAATCCCTTTTCTTGTTCGTTTACTTCGACCACTAAGAATGCTACTACTGAATTCTGGTTAGTAACTCTATCTGTTGTAATTTAGCTTCTAAACTGTCTCCTTCTTGTCGAGGGCCATACACTACTATACCATATAGGCTCGCCTTTATGTACTTCTTAATCCCAAGAGTTATTATTCTCTTTAAGGAGACCCATAAGTCTCTATATCATCACAGTTTATCTAAGAGGGGACCCTTACTATTGGTTAGAGAAACTTCTCTTAATTTGGTTACTATCACCTAAAGGTATACTGGAGATCTCTATGGTTATTAAAAATGTCACGTCATACTTATAATACATATCCACCATTGCCGACCTTATGTCTTGGGTCTGCATGCCTTCTTGGCTTCCCAACCGCCTTTTAAGCATAAACATACTCATTCCCTAACCCATCCTGAACATGTGCATTGCAATGCATTGGTTTATCTCAACATGTATTCAGGAGTTCCTTGCATACTTGACCTTAAGTTCCACTCTGGGTTATAACCTTGGTTCTCTTTTATTCAGCCAACATACCAAACGATAGTTATTGACTTACTTCCCTGCTAGATATACTTATACTTAAAGAAATATATTCAGACTCATGGTTAACATACCTTAGCAATATACTTTTAGCAATATCTTCATCACATACCCTTATAGGTTCTTGGGTATCTTTAACTGCCCATCATTATCCCTCTTATCTTCATATGCATTTTCATTCTGACAGCCAAATTTTGAGTGCATAATTAATTGCTTGGATCCCTTTTCCAGGTATCCTTAGACTTTTAACTTGATTCACTTTATGCTAAAGCTTTTTGTCATTAATTTCCATTTGGATTGATTTCTGAAAGTTGTGATCACTTATCGGGAAAGTTAAAACTCCAAACTCTAAGTCCATTTTATACTGTAAAATTTGTATCGACTGGCGGCTCTTCTTGCCTCATATATCATTTTTCGTCTTACTTCAATTTACCCTTTTCATTCACTAATTATGAATGTCCCCCTTCTTTGGATTATATGCCTCTGTCTTCACTTACGGGCCATGCTCTTCTATTCTGAGCCTTATATATTTAGCGGCTCTTACAATTGCTTAATATCTTTAATCAGGAGGCCTCTACCATTCCTTTCATAGCATTAACACATACATCTTCTATCATAGTCAGGTCATAATCATCAAATTTGGATGCCACGATTGGTTCGCGTTGAAACTCTTCGTCATAACCTTCTCGTTTCCTTATTAAACTATCAGATGAATTTTATATCAATTCCTCATCATACTACCTCCCCTGTAGTGTTATTCCCTAAACCTGTAGAGGCGTGGCTGGTACTCGGTGTCTTACTTGGCCCCGAGTAAACAATCTGTAACTCACGCATGCTAAAGACAACACTAAGTTAGGCTGATAAGGTTGTACTCTACATAATTTGTAATAACAACTATCTAATATGAAACAAAGCCAACCCAAAAGATATATGTCTATATGGGATGACAAGGCCATCATATTGACATATACAACAAAATGAATAGGTCTACAAGCCTTTAGAGAAGTATAACTATGATATGGCTGGGACAGGGCCCCGACCTACCCATAATGTCTATATCTACAAAAAGACTCTCAAAACAAGGACATGGTAACCCCGATTGAGATGAAGCTTACCGATCGACTGAACACATACTACTCGGGAGGTCTCTCCACCTGTCTCTCAGAACCTGTAGGCATGATGCAATGTCTACAAACAAAAGGACGTCAGTATGAAATAATGTACCAAGTATGTAAGGCAACTAAATAAATGAAAATGTAATATAAGTCTGCTAAAAACGATAAGGTTAGAGGTAACCTGGACTGTACTCATCTGTCTCTACTCAACTTATATACATAATATACTCTCGCATCTCGCCATCCACATATAGGGCTCAGAATGTATCAACCCGACCGCAGGAGGCTCGGTGTGTATCTACTTGGCCGTATAGGCTCAGTGTGTATCTACCCGACGGTAGGAGGCTCAGTGTGTATCTACCAACCATAGGAGGTTCGGTGTCATCTCAATAACAACCCAAAAATTCAATAGACATATAAATCTATCAACAACTCTACTATATAACAATAAGCTCTAAATACTGAAAGTACTCCCGACAAGGGACATAAAGGATAACAAAGCAATCCAACTCTAAAGAAATGAAATCAGAACTCTTTTTCCGAACATAACTCATTTCATGATTACTTTAGACAAGGAACCATGCCAAGTATGAAAAGGAGAACCTTAGAATACATTTGTAATCTTCTGCCCAACAACAACCAAACTTATCTCGCCTCTCCTTAGTCTAGAACAATGAAACGATACCAACGTCACATTACAAGTGATATAATGATCGTATTTCGACGATAAAATTTATTCCATAACAAAATAAGCAGCATATCCCCTATTTCTTTAACCTCGCACAAGTTTAAAACAATCATAATAGCAACCCAAACAAACAATAACTTCTTAATAGGTTTATCATAAAACCCAACGTTCAATGAGTGGCATGCTCGATTTACGATTAACAAAAGTATATCTTAAACCCCTTAATATTCATGAACATTTCAATAACATAAAAAACAATATATTCAGGTCATTCCAACAATTTCTAGCCCACAAAACAACTCAGAACAACCACCACATAGTCCACACGATAATAACAACCTCAACTACGAACTCCAGTATAATTTGCATACTTCCTCATTTAGAAACTTAGCAATGATCTAGATTGACTCATTTATTTAGGGGAGGATAATTCTTACCTTATATGCAAAGAACTACTCTTCCTTCACCTTACATCACTTCGAAGAAAGACCGGATTCAACAACGCGACAAAACGGAACAACAAGATCAAAATAGTGAGGAAAGCCCGCAAGTTTTTATTAAAAAATATTACAATTTTTGTTTGCTTTAGTGGAATAAAAAGTAAGTTGCTCTTACTATCCAAGGAAATATTTAACATTGATTTTCTCTTAGAAATAGGGGATGTACGATTTTTGTATCTACTATCCATCTTCATTTTCTCAAAGAAATATGAGATAACAATTATACAAGTCCCTATCTTCATCCATGTGGGCTCAACCACGTTAACCACCTTTCACTAATTACTTTTCACCAAATCATGCCACCAAACCCATTAAGTGCATAGTCACTAGTTCATTTATCCAATAACGCCATATCATTTCTTATGTGTAGGTAATTAGTCCTCTTGCTGCCACAATTATCAATGGCACATGTAGATTATGCCCATGTAATATTTACCCAATAATCTTAATTAATTTCCTGATCTCAACTTACTTAAATAGTAGCCATTTTTAACACACTTCGTTTACTCATTATCATGATTATGTGATATAACACTAGTCCATAGACCCCTTTGGCACACATAAAATATTATTTCCAACCATCGTCGTCACACTTTTAAGTCTGAAATCATTTTGGGACCTCATTTTTTTATACAACGAGCTCTTGATTTGCATGTGTGAATATGACCAAAATTCCATACGGTCCATATAACTTATTCAATATTTTGAAGTTCGATTAAACCTAATTTGGAAAACCTACTGGATGTATTATCCTCCACCCATAGGAACATTCATCCTCGAATGTAGGGCCTACACGAAGGATTAACTCTTATATAACCTTCCCAAAAATTTTGGCAGAGTCTCCTCTGTACTATCTACCCAAACCTATACGCTGCCCAGAAACACACGATTGAGACACAGGGCCTCACCAAAGAATATATATTAACAACATGCCTCAAATATACACAAGGGGCTCCTTAATCCTGCTTCTGGATAACTATGGCATTGAATTCTGAATGACCTCACCTTTCTCTTTACTTACCTGATCGCTTACATATCTCTGATCAGGTCCTGCCCTTTCGTAATGTCTTTATGGAGGTTATATTGTTAGTTATACCTTATCTCACGTTCTCATTTCACGTCTTTCGACAGGGGTGTGAACGACAATGACTTTATCTCTCTCTTCTGAATCTCATCGAGCTCACGAACCTGACGACCTAAGATTATTATTGGGGCCTCTATATAAGGTAGGTCTTTATCGTATTACTGTAAAATTGGTAAGTGAGGGGATGGTCGTACCTATTCTAAGGTCGAGGATAATTCCAAATTCAGGGTTACTTAGCTTACTCCTTAGCCTGATACTTCGAAATAATCCCTATTAGGCTCCATTTCAGTTATAACTTTCTACCTTCCTTTCCTAATATTGTACGTGCACGGTTTGACTTTTATGGCCTCTATTATGTCTAGACGGGTCATACCATATGACAACTCCTACCATAGTTTGTTTGTTGTTATCGCTGAAATATAGTCATTGAAGGTACTTCTTACTACCTAACTCATATGTACAAACCTATATCTTGTGATACTTCCCCACTACGATTTATCTTAAGGGTACATCGTAACTGCTTTTCTAGGCCTCTAACCATCTCGTTATTATCTCAGATCTTAGCCAATCATATATTATACTTTATCACCTTACAAGAGGCCTAGTTACTCAGTCAAGTCCATTATATATTATGGGACCTTAGATCTATTTAGATATACTCATTATGGGGACAATAGTCAATGTACCTGTCGCATCCTCTAGAGAAGACTTTAGATCCTGTTGTTTGGTTAAAGCGTAAATATGATTTTGCTAGCTTGCTGAACTGGAAGCTCCGCCCCTGCCTCAGCCTAAAGGATACACTAAAGCAGATGACCCTGATGCCGACCCTATGGGCTGTGCCATACCACTTTGCCCTATACTCAGGCAATGTCTCATGAAGTGACCCTGACGGCCACAGAAATATAAAGCATTTGATCACCACTGACATCTATCAAAATGCTCCCGACCACAATTATCAAAACACAGCGGATGAGACCCTATCTGACCTCAATTTCTCTATTGTCACGATCCTAGAGCTCAGGAACCCTCCCATGGTCCTGAATGAACATTTCAATCTGATCTATAACTCTGAGATCGAGGGGCAGACTAGGTAGTCACTCTGAAAACTGCAGACTGGAACTTTCTTGAAGTTCTCCCTAGTACCATGCGGACCTTGCCATCTTATGCTGACCCTCATCAAATTCCTCATATTGTTGCCACTTCCGATCTTCCAGGTTCTGAGCATATGCCTAGGTATGAGAGATATCCATATATGCATTCAAAGAGGCCGTAATACATTTATTAAATAGATGTGGTCCCAAACCATTAACAAATTGGTGCACTCGATCACTCATTTCGGCCAAGATCGTAGGGTCATACCTAGCCAATGAATTAAATTGAAGGCTACACTCCAATGCACTCATTTTACCTTTCTGTATAAGTAGAAACTTATTTTTCTTAGCCTGCCGAAGCTGTACTGGTAACTAATGTTGTAGAAAGGCTTCAGATAATTCCTTCCATATTGCTGATGGCGCACATAATCCACTAGACTGCGCCTATGTCTCATATCACACAATCACAATATCCCGCAATCTATATGAAGCCAACTCTACTGCCTCATTATCAAGAGCATGTATCATCTGTAATGTCCGGTACATCTGATCCAAGAAGGTTTGAGGATCTTCATTCGGGTCAGACCCCATAAATACCAGATGATCTAGATTAATAAAATCCCGAATCCTCACACTGAGTGCCCTATTATAAGATCCAACACCCACACTCTGGTGCTAGGCCTGAGCAACCACTAATCGAGTCAGCAATTGTACTACGCTTCGCATATCCATGTACTCATCATTAGTTTCAAACAGAGGGAATGGAGATGTTGGTTCCTTCATTTGTTCTTCTAGGGATGGTGGGTTCAATGGATTATGTGGGGGTATCACATCCACACTCTGAGCCTCACTCTAGCCCTCATTAAAAGGTGGTACTCTACTTGTACCCTCTTAACTACCGCCTTTCCCTATTGTCTAGATGAAGCTCTTTTATTCATAGGCATCACTGTATCTAAAAAAAAGACAAAGGGTTACACTTCAGCTCTATCGCATGATCTGGAATAAGAAGAAAAGGTAACCATCCTAAATGTCCTATAGCCTCCCGTTTATAAATGTGGTGCACATCACATCCATAAAGAAGACTCTAGTAGACACGGCTTGGTAGACTCTCTAGGACACGACATGCTCTGATACCAAGTTTGTCTTGCCCCAAACTTGGGGAGTCGTGGCCGACACTCGGTGCCTTACTTGGCCCCGAGGGAACCATCAACAACTCACGGATGCTGAAGACAACACTAAGTTAGGCCGACAAGGTCATACTCTGCACAATCTGTAATAATAGCTATCTATTCTGAAACGAAGCTAACCTAAAAGATATATGTATATACAGGATAACAAGGTCATCATATTGACATACACAACAAAATGAATAGGTTTACAATCTTCTAGAGAAGTATAATTGTACTATGGTCGGGATAGGGTCCCGACCTATCCATAATGTTTATATCTACAAGAAGACTCTCAAAACATGGACATGGTAACCCCGACTGAGATGGAGCTTACCGATCGACTGAACTTTAACATACTATTTGGGAGGTATATCCTCTTGTCTCTCAGAACCTGCAGGTATGATGCAGTGTCTACAAACAAAAAGATGTCAGTATGAAATAATGTACTGAGTATGTAAGACGGCTAAATAACTGAAAATGTAATATAAGTCTACTGAACAAAGATAAGGTTAAAGTTAACCTAGACTGTACTCGTCAGTCTCTACTAAACTTATATACATAATGTACTCTTGCATCTAGCAATCCACATATAGGGCTCGGTGTGTATCTACTCGGCCGTAGGAGGCTCGGTGTGTATCTATCTCATTATATAGGCTTAGTGTGTATCTACCCGGCCATAGGAGGCTCGGTGTGTATCTACCCAGACGTATGAGGCTCAGTTTCATCTCAATAACAATCCAACAATTATCAACAATAGACATATAAATCTATCAACAACTCTATTGCACAATAATAAGCTCTAAATACTGAAAGTACTCCCGACAAGGGAAATATAGGATAATAGAGTAATCTAACTCTAAAGAAATGAAATCAGAACTCTTTTTCCGAACATAACTCATTTCATGATTACTTTCAATAAGGAACCATGCAAAGTATGAAAAGGAGAACCTTAACATACCTTTGTAACCTTCTGCCCAACAACAACCAAGCTTATCTCGCCTCTCCTTAGCCTACAACAATGAAACGATACCAACGTCACATTACAAGTGATATAATGATCGTATTTTGAATGATAAACTTTATTCCATAACAAAAGGAGAAGCATCTCCCCTATTTCTTTAACCTCCCACAAGTTCAAGACAGTTATAATAGCAGCCCAAACAAACAATAACTTCTTAATAGCTTCATCATAATACCCAATGATTCAACGAGCGGCATGCTCAATTAAACCCCTTTTATTTCTTTATGAACATTTAAATAATAACAACAACAACAATATATTCAGGTTATTTCAACAATTTCTAGCCCACAAAACAACCACCATATAGTCCACACGATAATAACAACCTCAACTATGAATTCCGATATAATTTCCGTACTTCCTCATTTAGAAACTTAGCTATGATCTAGATTGACTCATATATATCTAGAGGAAGAGAATTCTTACCTTATATGCCAATAACTACTCTTTCTTCACCTTACTTTACTTCGAAGAAAGCCCAGATTCAACAATGTGACAAAACGGAACAAAAAGATTGAAATAGTGATCAGAGCCCGCAATCTTTTATTAAAAAAGATTACAAATTTTGTTTTCTTTAGTGGAATAAAAAGGATGTTGATCTTACTATCCAAGAAAATATTTAACATTGCTTTTCTATTGGAAAGGGCTGTACGATTTTTGTATCTACTGTCCATCTTCATTTTCTCAAAGAAATGTGAGATAACAACTATAAAAGTCCCTATCTTCATCCACGTGGGCTCCACCACATTTGACCAACTTTCACTAATTACATTTTCAAAAATAATTCCACCAAACTCACTAAGTGCATAGTCACTAGTTCATTTATCCAATAATGCCACATCATTTCTTATGTGTAAGTAATTAGTCCTCTTGCTGCCACAATTATCAATGGCACATGTGGATTATGTCCATGTAATATTTACCCAATAATCTTAATTAATTTCTCAATGTCAACTTACTTAAATTGTAACCATTTTTAACAAACTTCATATACTCATTATCATGATTATGTGATATAACCCTAGTCTATAGCCCCTTTTGGCACACATAAAATATTATTTCCAACCATCATTGTCACACTTTTAAGTCTGAAATTATTTCGGGACCTCATCTTTTAATACAACGAGCTCTTGATTTGCATGTGTGAATATGGCCAAAATTCCATACAGTCTGTATAACTTGTTCAATATTTTAAAGTTTGACGAAACTTAATGTCGAAAACTACGAGATAAAACATGTAGGAAGAGAACCACTTTCTATTCTTAAAAGATTTCCACACTGAAAATCATATTATTGTCCCAACTCCTTCCACACTTCTATGATCCTTTAACGACTTACAATTTGCTCCAACTCAATTTCTCTCACTAGGGATTACTAAATCATTTACAGGAATATAACGTCATGCATTCATAACTGACATACTCTGATGCAAGTGATGAGGGGTGTTGGTGGTTAAGTGGGTCGGAGTTTGGTTGTATACTGGTCGACCCAAAAATGGATGCCAAAGTTGGGGTTTTAGGGTTCTCGTCGTAGCCGGGCAGTGTGGTGTTGTGGGATTATTTCAGGTAGTTCTACATGGAATTGGGTCAAGGCATTTTATGGAGGTGTTCTAGGTATGTTGAGGGTGATGTTTATGGTCAGGGTTCAGTGGTTGGGAGGAGGCAGGGTGATAGAAATGAACTGAAACAGTGAGGTCCGGGGATGGAACTCGGTAGAGACGTTGGTGTGGTTGGTTGTGTTGTTCCGATAGTTGTAGGTGGATTCGGACATAGGAATTTTATGGGGTTGTTTTGGGTACGTTGATGGTGGCTATGGTGATTGGGGTTTTGTGGTTTGATGATGGCAAGGTCTCGGGAACGATATAAAATAGTGAGGTTCCAGTGAAGGTTATTTTAGTGGATAGTTTGTGGTTGTCGGGTTTGGACGGTTGTGTACGTGTGGTTTCGATTGACAAACTTTGGAGGGGGTGTTTGTGAAGTACTGTGGGAGAAAAGGGTAGTCAGTAAATAGTGGGTTGGATAAGGATTGAACACGAGTTGCAAGATGCAAGCTCGAGTGAAGGATGGTTGGTTTGGTTAAGTGTTGGTTCAGTTGATATAGTTTAAGTGAGGTACGGTTGATATGTCAAGGATATGGACACAGGGGTTTTAATGTCCGAGTCAACACCAAGATGAAGGTAACCAATTTCACAAGGACTTGATCGGGATTGCTAAGTACAAGCCGGAATACAAACCAAGAAAGGGTGGCCGAAAACCTTAAGATAGACCTTAGGCTTAGGTTAGGTTAGATCACACAAATTCCAATGTTCACTTGCATCTAAGGGGGTTCCTTAAGCTTGGGCTTAACGAAGTCACACAAGCCTGAACCAAGCTTACACCGAAGGGACCTTAGCTTGGGTTTAACTAGGTTACACAAGTCCTAGCTTCAACTTACACTAAGGGGTTGGTTCACACAAGAACCAAGGTCTACACAAGGACCAATCTAAGGTAGACAACACACAAGTTGAATACTTTAGAGTATGAGTAAAACTCAAGTTTATATTTCAATCAACTCTGATTTTTACAATGACTTAAGGTCCTATTTATACTAGTACAAGGACTATTCTAGAAGGGTAACAAATGAGACAAAAACTACTTGGCATTCTTGGCTAAGTGAAGACAAATAGGAAAGGGATCAGGTTATCTTGATGACCAAGGGTGTTCTCGGCCATTGTGGGAAAAATGGGAAAGGTCTTGGATTTTCTTGGGGACAAGGATAACTCAATCTTTTTCACACCCCTTTTTGGTTCCCATATAGAAGAGTGTGAATTTGGCTTCTCAACGATCTCATCTTCTTGGAATATGTTTGGAAGCTTTCATTCCTTGCATATGTGTTTTAGGTGAGTTGTTTCGGACGACTCTTCTCCTCCCCTAGGCCGACCTTGATGTATTCTAGGTAGCCAAATCCATGAACTAGTTGGTTCATGAATTTTCTATTGGAAGCCTCATCTTATAGACCATTGTTGTTCATGCCACCTTGTCACTTTCGGCCTTGTCATCTTGTTGTAGGAACTCTCGGCCTTGTCACCCTCTTTCCTATTCAACATTACACCATGTCCTAAGGAGAACTACAAGCTAATCTAGGAAATAAAGACTAGCTAAAAGAAAATGTGGTCTCGGCTAAGACCAATAAGAAGGCAGAATAAAAATATATTTCTTAGATCTTCACGTGACAAATCCAACTACACTCCATTTTCCATGCCAAACTAGGCATGTAAGTGTAGATTGACAGGTCATCATTGGCACTCTTAGTAAAGCACCCCTCGACTTGGGTTGAGAGTTTAAGTCCGTAGGCCTTTTTCATCAATCTCCCCTTCTTTAAAAACATTGGCCCTCAAATTCGTGCCGTCTAATTATGGTAATAAGTTTTCAACAACAATTGTTGATCTAATACTTTCACCATTAGATAGGATCGGAAGTCTTATCTTGCAGGCGCCTTCCTCGAAACTTGCCAAATATGGATCCGAATACAAGCCAAATAGTTTTGACATAAAATTATGTCTGTATTGTGCCATGAATCCCAAAAAATATAATGCCTTTCCATAGGTAGAATAATGGCACTGTGCACCATTCAACTTTGTGCTAGAGCAAAATATGGCACCTACACTAGTTCCATGCTTGGCTTCCAATGGCCTTTCTCGGTTTGGCATAGTCAGAACCGGTGCTCCACAATTCCTTTCCTTCAAGGCCTCAAAGACTCTTGTTGCTCCTCAGAACTATTCATACTCATTTTCTTATTAGTTCGTTGATAGGGGCAGCAAGGGTACAATAATTCCGCATGACATGATGAAGGAAATAATTCGAACCAAAGACACTATTTACCGCAATGGTCCCCGTATACTCAAATCATCTTTGGATAGATTCCTCCGTGGTTGGATTATCACACATGACATCAGATGATGTGGTGTAACCCATGGGTTGTTTTAGCATTTTATGCATGAAGCTCATGGTCGGGGTTGTAGCGTTGCACAATCTACATGGCATGATAGAGGTTTTGCTCTATGGTTCTCTTGGGTGACCGAGAATAAGATCCAAGTTCACATCATTCCATGGTTGTTCTAGGACCGTCAAAGGAGTATATGATTCTTGGTGGAAGAACCTTCTAACCATTTGACACATGGAACACTTTCTTACTACATCTTCAAACTTGGGGTATTATTCATGGAACTCCTTTAACACTTCCAATACCATCGACCTTATTTTAAGCAAGGTCAACATTATGTGCCTTTGAAGAAGTGTTTCTGGCACCATAATGGACTTGACATCTTCATGTCTTGTGTAGAATATGGGAGTTTGTAGGTGTGCTACCCAATTAGCATGTTTCAGGTTCAACTTCCTTGGCACCACATAAGATTCCGCATCGTAGGTATGATAAGTAAGTCGTGCATCACTCGACCTTTCATTAGAGGAAGCCATGGATTCTTGGTCGTGAAGTGAGATGACTCAAATATCACATTCAACTCCAATATTTCACATAAGGGCAGTAATGGCCCAAAATGTTTGAGTGAAGTGAAGAGGAAAGGAAGCCGCACTACGGAAACCTTTTGCCACACTTCTATTCGACGGCTTGGGCCAACTCCAGAGAGTTAATACCGTGGATGGAACATTATACATGCCATTGGATGGTGAGATGTAACCCATAAATGGTTGTAGCACCTTGTGGATGGAACTCACAAGAGGACTTGTGAAATTGCACAACCCATATGGCATCACAATCCATTCATAGCAATCATGCTTGATTCTGGAATACGTCCTTCTTTCATCTCCTTCTCGGATCCTTATGTGTTGGTACCCACTTCTCTACTCTATCTTGGCGCACAATTTGGTTCCACTCAACCCATCAACAAGTTCTTTCAACCTCGGCATTGAAAGTGTGCACTTCATGGTGAGGTTATCAACCTCTTGGCAACATGCGTGCCAATTCTCTCCCGGCATCAACAATGCGGGTGTTGTGTAGGGGCTAAGGCTTTTTCGTTCATAGCTTTCATTGAACAATTCTTGTTCTTGGCCTTGCAATTCCTTAGGTTCTTTCGGATGGCATCCATGGTCTTGGTGAGTAGATAATGAAATTCTTGAAAATAAATCAAGAGCAACTTCACCATCTTTCTTCGGTAGTGTTCCGAATTCAAGATCATTCGGACATACCTCCTCCAAGAGTTCCTTGAAGCCGGTATCTATGACACTCCTCTTCTTTGACTCTTCGTCTATCTTCGGTATATCAACTAAGGGGGTCTCAGTTTATTCTTGTTATTCAAGTTGTATGGGTTCCTTAATAGACAAGGAAAATCCACACTCTCGATACTGTTCTCTAAGCACGGCCTCGGAATTAGGACATTCACTTACAAAGTGTCCTACTTCTTGACATTGAAAACACTTATTTCTCTTTTTATCTAATCCCTTTGTAACTTCTATACTTTTATGGTTATACGAAGGATTAGTAAAAGCGTTGCTACCCCTTTATACATTTTTATCTTTCTTTGCACCTTTGTGATGATACAAGGGGTTAGTAAAAATGGTACTGCCCATTTTCTTCACATTGGTGGGCCTTACATAGGACTTTGGGACACCTTTCCTTTCAAGCCTACTGTTTTGCATAACCCTTGACTTGGCATTATTACTCATGGTACGTCCCGCAAGATATCTTTTCATGGCCCGCACTTGTTCCGTAAAAATATCACTCACGAGCCTCCTTAGTTCTTCTTTGTTTAAGTGAGCCATAGCGTCAAAGTGTGGGATGGGATGGCCTCGCTCTGATACCAATCTGATGCAAGTAAGGAGGGGTGTTTGTGGTTAAGTGGGTTAGAGTTTTGTTGTATACGGATCGACCCGAAAATGGATGCCAAAGTTGGGGTTCTAGGGTTCTCGACTTAGTCGGGCAGTGTGGTGTTGTGGGATTATTGCGGGTAATTCTATATGGAATTGGGTCAAGGAGTTTTATGTGAGGTGTTCCAGGTATGTTGATGGTGATATTTATGGCCAGGGTTGAGTGGTTGGGTGGAGGCAGGGTGACAGAAATGAACTAAAATAGTGAGGTCCGGTGATGGAACTCGGTAGAGACGTTGGTGTGGTTGGTTGAGTTGTTCGGATAGTTGTAGGTGGATTCGGACATAGGTGCTTTATGGGGTTGTTTTGGGTACGTTGAGGGTGGCTATGGTGATTGGGGTTTTGTGGTTTGATGATGGCAAGTTCTTGGGAACGATCTAAAACAGTGAGGTTCCGGTGAAGGTTATTTATGTGGACTGTTTGTGGTTGTCGGGTTTGGACGGTTGTGTACTTGTGGTTTCGGTTGACAACCTTTGGAGGGGGTGTTTGTGAAGTACTGTGGGAGGAAAGGGTAGTCAGTATATAGTGGGTTGGATAAGGATTGAACACAAGTTGCAAGATGTAAGCTCGAGTGAAGGATGGTTGGTTTGGTTAAGTGTTGGTTTGGTTGATATAGTTTAAGTGAGGTACGGTTGATATGTCTAGGATATGGACACAGGAGTTTTAATGTCCAAGTGAACACCAAGATGAAGGTGACTAATTTTACAAGTACTTAATTGGGGTTGCTAAGTACACGCTCGAATACAAACCAAGTAAGGGTGGACGGAAACCTTAAGATAGACCTTAGGCGTAGGTTAGGTTGGATCACATAAGTTCCAACGTTCACTTGCAACCAAGGGGGTTCCTTAAGCTTGGGCTTAGCTAAGTCACACAAGCCTTAACCAAGCTTACACCGAAGGGACCTTAGCTTGAGTTTAACTAGGTCACACAAGTTTTAGCTTCAACTTACACTAAGGGGTTGGATCACACAAGAACCAAGGCCCACACAAGGACCACTCTAAGGTAGACAACACACAAGTTGAATACTTTAGAGTATGAGTAAAACTCAAGTTAATATTTCAATCAACTCTGATTTTTACAATGACTTAAGGTCCTATTTATTCTAGTATAAGGACTATTCTAGAAGGGTAACAAAAGAGACAAAAACTACTTGGCATTCTTGACCAAGTGGAGACAAATGGGAAAGGGTTCGGGTTTTCTTGATGACCAAGGGTGTTCTCGGCCATTGTGGGAACAATGGGAAAGGTCTTGTCTTTTTTTGGGGACAAGAATGAAATAAATCTCTTTCACACCCCTTTGTGGTTCTCATGTAGAAGAGTGTATGAATTTGGCTTCTCAAAGATATCATATTCTTGGAATATGTTTGGAAGCTTCCATTCCTTGCATATGTGCTTTGGGTGAGTGGTTTCGGCCAATTCTTCTCCTCCCCTAGGCAGACCTTGATGTATTCTAGGTATCCAAATCTATGAACTAGTTGGTTCATGGATTGTCTTCTTGGAAGCCTCATCTTCTAGACCATTCTTGTTCATGTCACCTTGTCAGTTTCGGCTTTGTCATCTTGTTGTAGGAACTCTCGGCCTTGTCACCCTCTTTCCTATTACATGGCTTATTAATTGTGTCGTAATGGGAGATAAGAGTTATTTACACGTTACACCATGTCCTAAGGAGAACTACAAGCTAAGCTAGAAAATAAATACAAGCTAAAAGAAAACATGGTCTCGGCCAAGACCAACAAGAAGGCCGAATAAAAACATGTTTCTTAGATCTTCACGTGACAACTCCAACTCCACTCTATTTTCCATGCCACACTAGGCATGTAAGTGTAGATTGACGGGTCGTAGTTGTCACTCTTAGTAAAGCACCCCTCGACTTGGGTTGAGAGTTTAAGTTCACAAGCTTTCTTTCATCATAATCAGTCTCGATAGACTTTCTATCTTCTACTTATGAAGTAGATCTTAAGAGCTCCATTCTTAATAACCTCTAAGAATCCCCCTTTCACTTGCAGTTTGTTCTTTTTTACTGTCTGATTGCTTATCTTGGAACCTCTCAATATCTTTTATCATAACAATCCTTTGAAACTCCAACTCTTTTTTCGTCTAACCAAGCGATCTTGCCAATAGCAATGTTTTTCTTGATCCAGAGAGCTAAATCATCCGATTGATATATCCTATTAACATTTAGCCATTTAGACCTCATAGTCATTTCTCATACTCATTCAGGTGTCCCACTTATATTTGTATTTTTCCTTGCTATCAATCTTACTTCTTACCTTAGTCCAGATGTTTGTAACATAATATTTGAGCTACAAGATCTTAGCAAAATAATCTACCACAACTTGTAGAAGTTCACACCCAAGAAGGAGATGATAGAACTTACCTTTAGGGATTAAAGTTTGTCCCTTTAGCACCCTTTACTTGCACACAACAACCTTCACAAACAAACAAAGAGAGGAGAAATAGTAGACTAGACTTATGATTATCCGAGGGAGAGAGTCACGTTCTTCTACTTCCAAACTTTACTTGAATCATGAAGGACACTTAGAGAAATTTAGAGGTTCTCAAAAAGCTTCTTAAGGTTGTAGGAAATGAGAAATGAGCTCTAGATCGAGGCTCATAAAAATATAAGGACTTAAAACTCTCTACCGCCTCAAAGTACGCTGGCCAAGTATGGTCCGTACAACTTTGTATGGTCCGTGCAATTTTCCATACAAAATATATGATCCATACCATTTGGACCGTACTAGCAACGTCCCAAACAGAAAGTTTCCAAACTTCTATGACCAAGTACGGTCACCATCCCGAAAAAGGATACGGTCCGTACCCCAATTATATGATCTATACATCTTTTAAAACAAGCAATCTTTGTTGAATTTTTGACGCACATACTTCCGTCGATCTACTAAGTCTTAAACTCTTCCGGAATATACTCAACACTTCCTTAATCATCCTAAAATCAACACATCACCTTTCTACGCCTGTATTACTTTCCCTGTATATGTGCAAGACCAATACTCACATTCTGAAATCCTTTATAATAAATGCACCTCTGGCATCTCATCAACTTAGTAGGGATCTTTCATTCACTTACTATAAATATAAATGAGCCGACATCTTTCTGGTAATTGACATTACATAAATTGTATAAAGCACAAGTTAGATTCGAATCCTTATGACTTAGCTCTATTGCACGATTTATGAGATGAAAGAATGAAAACCCTCCCTAAGTGTTCTACAACCTCTAGCTTATAAGTGTGGTACATAACACACCCATAAATAAGACTTTACTAGACACGACCTGCAGACTCCCTAGGACAAACCTGCTCTGATATCAAGTTTATCACACCCCAACCTTGGGGGTGTGGCTGACACTTGACACCCGAAGGCCCGAGTGGACCAATTATAGTACCTACAAACCTCTGACACGAAACTTGGGCATACAAAGCCTCTAAAAGATACTAGAAAGACAAAAAATATCAACAACCTACATGCAGAAAAGGCCCAACACAACATATAGTGTAACCCTAGTTTCTAGTTCTTAACTTAATTAGTGTAATTGCTTGGTTGAGTTGAGACTTGATTGTGATTCACACTTGAGTATTGCTCACTAGTGGAATTATCCAAACTTCATAGATTAGGTGATTCACACTTGAGTATTGCTCACTAGTGGAATTATCCAAACTTCATAGATTAGGTGATTCACACTTGAGTATTTCTCACTAGTGGAATTATCCAATTTCATAGATTAGGTGCTTTTGTAGTTCATGTCCTTGAGGTATTTGATTTAATACATCATTGGTTACTTGGAATAACTACTCTTGTGTTTAATCTCCTATCCTTTCAATTCCACAGTTGATTTCTAGAGTTTCCCTTTAGGAATCGTATCATTTGGTATCTGAGCTTAGGCTAGAGATTTGTTTCTACAATTCTCAATCCTAGGTTCTTCTTATTTTTTAAAATCTGAAAATTCACAAAAATCACAAAAAAATTGAGTTGTTATTTGAATTGAATGTGTTTGTTGATAAATTTGAGTTTCTAGAGGTTGAATCTATCACATATTCGAAGTTCAAGTGAATTGGAGGTGTTTGAAAAAATCACCATTGTTGAACAATGAAGTTCTTGAAGAACTTGAAGAACTCCAATTGGGTCTCATTGATTTGGTGGGCAATTAATCTCAATTTGTATTGGGCTATGTTCTTTATATCAAAGAGAGGTTAGATCTGAAATTTGGGAGCAGATTGAGTTGGAATTAGAGTAGTTGAAAATTTGAATTGTTCTTCATTGTTCATCAAGTTCTTAAGGAAGAAGACCAAAGAGGTGGTGTTTGATCCAAAACCCCTAAGGAAATTTGTAGAAAAGTGTTTTTGGGCCCAAAAATAGCAAAAATCTGATTCAAGTGGGTCCAATTTATTAAAAGTACAAGAAATAATCAGAAAAGTGATCAGCCAAATAGATCCCAAGAAAAATTGACGTCATCCGCGAAATGGCTGCCAGACTTGGTCAGAGGTTCACAGATCGTGCAGACCGCTCTGCATTCAATATTTGCGGATCACATTTCAAACGCAACCCATGACAGAAAGTTGGGCAATCCTTGATCAGCATCTCCGAATCGCAAAAGGCCACACAGACAGTGTTTGTGAACTACAGACACTGTTTAGGTTTAGCATACCACACTTTTTCAGGTTTTGTGATCTTTTTCGATTTCGAATCCATTTCTTTTCACTCTTTGATTATCTAAACTATTTAACATCAAGTAATTACGTATTTGATTGTTGATTAGTTCTTGTGTCCCATTTCCATTTCGTGCTAATTCTTCTATGTTTTTCGTTTAATTTCATTGAACTTTGACTCTTTCCATTAGAATTTGAGTCGTAAAACTTTCTATCAAACAAGAATCCATTTCTTCACTAGTCTAAGAAACACTTGTATGATTGATTGATCATAGATTCATTACGACCTTGCAAAAGCGCTTGAGTGATGTGAGGAGTGAGTAGGCATAAATAGTGACGTGAGGACTTTTACTTCTAACTTGTTTGTTGCATTTTGTAGTTAGTGTCAACCACTGGAGGGCAACCCCAAGAAGGGGAGGACCTAATAGCTATGGCGAGGATGAACTCGGATATGGTGGCTATGAGAACGGGAATGGACATGATGGGTACTAGGATGGAGAGTATGGAGTAATCAAGGAGGTTGGGCACCCCCTAATCGGGTGGTGGAGATGCCACTGTGGGAAATAAATTAAGTCGGAACCCCAACACTTTACCTACTATCACCTCGGGACAATTTCAAGCCTTGTGCTATCCATACACTAGCGACATCCCATCGACCTCAATTCCCCCTTCTACTCACCTAAATGTTGACACCTCGGGTCAAGTGAGATGAACTAATTCCCACATCCAACCATAATTCTATCCACCCTATCAAGATGGATAGCTATCACAAGTGGCCCCGAGAGCCACCCTACCCAACAACCCCCAAATGAACACCCTACCTATCAATTCCCAAATGAACCAATCTTACCAACCCCGTCAAGAGCAATCTCCGCCATATGTAACCACGAGAGTCACTCCAACAAATGTTTACCAAACAACCCTACATGTACCACTACTAGAAAACTTTCCCCCAGAACTATTTCCACCCCTCTACCTAAACATTGATAAAGGAGTTGAGGAGTATGGGCGGGAGATATGGTGGGAGGAACCATGGTATGGAGGGAGGCATGGGTTTGATGCCCATAGGAGACGAGGTGGGCAAGGAGGTAGAGGTAGACCCTTTGAAGATCGAGGTAGGTGGCAAGGTCATGATGTCCGGGCGAGATGGAAAGGCTGGTAGGATAGAGGTGACCAAGATCGCAACTTACACACTATCAAGGTGGAGCTTCCCAAGTTCAAGAGAGGGAGTCATCCAGAAGAATTCTTAGAGTGGAAATTGCAAAGTGAGAGGATCTTCCTTACTAAAAACATTTCGGATTCTTTGAAAGCGAAATACTCCCTTACTCAATTTGAGGGATATGCATCTATGTGGTTGGAGTCCAAGAAACGAGTGCGAGCTCAACGATACATATTATTTATTTCGACTTGGAAAGATTTGATTGAGCTCATGGAATAAATATATGTGTCGCCCGATTATTATCAAGGTGTGCTCAAGAGGGTGTACATGTTGAGGTAAGGTAGTAAAAGTGTTTAGGAATACTTCGATTAATTTGAAAATTTGAGATTGAAGTAAAAAATCGAATAGCACTTGAACTACACAATTACCCAATTTGTGACCAATTTGAATTATGACATCTCCAAACCCATGAGGCTTCGAACCTATACCACTCTTGAAGAAGCATTTCTTGATGCAACCAAAGTTGAAGCGTATTTGAAAGAAGAGATGTTATGTAACGCCAAGAATACCACATCTTCACATGGAGCAAAGATGAAAACAAGTGGAAGTATTCCACTTGGGAGAAACCTAAAGCTACTACACGAGCTCCCTAAAATAAAGTTGACCATCCACCGAAAGGAGGTAACAATGCTAAACCCAACTTTCCCCGTCCTTCTACTATTTAATGTTTCAAATGCGAAGGGAGTGGACATATTTCTAGTGAATGTCCTAACCGGAGGGCAATTGTGGTCTTATGTGATGGGATGGTGAGGGGAAAAAGAGTAATCATGAGGGTGAATCCGAGGGTGATGATGAAGAGAGAATGGAAGAATGAGTAAACTTTGCCCTTATTGTAAGAAGGGCCATGGGTGTACTAAATAGAGAAATATTTGATCAAAGAGAAAACTTGTTCCATACTAGGTGCAAGATAATGGACAAGGTGTGTTCCTTGGTTATTGATGGTGGGAGTTGTACAAATGCGGTGAGCCAATCCTTGATTGAACACATGAAGTTCCCCACTCAACAACATCCTAGTCCCTACAAACTTCAATGGATCAATGAAGGTGGTGAAGTGAGAGTGACCAAGCAATCAATTATCAAGTTTAGCATTGGAAGGTATGAGGATGAACTATTGTGTGATATGGTTCTGATTCAAGCATGACATATATTTCTTGGGAGACCTTGGCAGTTTGATAGAGATGCCCAAAATAGCGGTAGGACAAAGTGAGTGAAGATTATCGAATCAAGAAAGAACTCCGAGAGAGGGATCAAATGGAGTAAAGGGAGAAACATGAAAAGGAGGCCTTGGTGGTTCAAGGAGGACAAGGTTCCATCCAAGAGAAGGCTAAAATGTACATAATTTCCAAACCTAACACTTGTTCCAAAGGGATTGATGATGAGCACTTCATGGTGTACCCCATCAATGAAGTGTTCCTATTTGATGCTAACCAAGATGCTAACACTTTGCCTAGTATTGTGTCTTTTCTTTTCAGGAACATAATGATGAGGTTATCTAGGATATGCAAAAAGGAATACATCATCCTTAAGGTTTGCATATCTCTTTTTCCAACCCTTTTGATTTTCGGATACAGAATCCCATAGGCTTTGTTAGGGGTATTCAAAGAGATAAGGAAAGGCATGACAATACTTGTGAGGTGGTAGTGAGAGTACCAAAGTTGTTTCATTGCATACCATAACATACATGTGATGATGCTGCATATGTGACGTCTTTATTTGTCACTCTTGTACTCAAATAGCAAGGAGTACCATAGTGTTTAACAATGATAACTCAATCAACAAGATAACTTTTTCAACTCAATTTTACTTCCTTATCTTCCTTATGAAATAAATACCAATATCCATAAATTCAACATCAATAACTAGCTCCAATTGAGCATCTCAATATCAATACATACAAGTCTAAGTTCCTTCAATAGTTGAGCTACAAGCTCTTAACAAAGACCACCACAACTAGTATGCAATCAAACACAAGGAGAAGAACAAGTAGCTTACCTCAATGATAAAAATTAGTCATTTAGCACACCTAAATCTCCAGCAACCAAGTATTCAACACAACACAAGATGATGTAAATCAACCCGCGAACTTAAACTCCTAACATAAGTTGAGAAAAGATTTACTAAGGTTGCCAACAATGGCACGTCATTCTACACTTATATGCCTAACATGGAATGGAAAATAGAATGGAGTTGGAGTTGTGACATGAAGATTTTAAAAGTCTTGTATTTTCGGCCTTCTTGTTTGGTCTTGGTCGAGACCATGTATATTCTTTTATCTTATATTTAGTTACTAGCTTAGCTATTATCTTAGGACATAGTATGCTATGTAATAACTACATTAGGACACAATTAATAAGTCATGAAGATGACTAGGCCGAGAGTACACCATGGGAAGGACAAGTGATGACTTGGAGGACAAAGTGGCAAAGACAAGAGACATCTAGAAGATGGGGATTTCAAGGAGGATTTATGAACTCATAAGTTCAAGAATTTGATTATATGTAGGACTTCAAAGTCGTCCAATGGGGAGAGGAAGAGTTGGCCGAAATGGTTCAACACACAAACACCAAGAATAGAACCTTCCAAGCACATCCGAAAAAGATGAGGTTGTTGGAAGACTCAAGGTCATAAATTCTTCCACTTGGGAACCACAAAGATATGTGAAGAAGATTGAGTTTACCCTTGTCTCCAAGTAAAGACCATTCACATTGTCTTGGTTTGGGCGAAATATCCTTGGTCACCAAATCAACCCCAATCCCGTCCACACTACGTCGAATAGGTTGTAGTTTGTGTCTTTGTGTCTTCTTCAAGAATAGTCTATTTTGTACTATAAATAGAGGCCTTAGGCCATTGTAAAATTCAGAGTTGGTTGAATATAAAACTTGAGTGTTTACTCATCTTTGCTAAGTCTTTCAATCCGGGATTGATATTTTTAGTTGGTGCTCCAGGAGTACATTCGGTTCTTGTGTGAACCAAACCCTTGGTGCAAGTTTATCTAAGACTATGTGACTTAGTCACCCAAACTAAGGTTTTACTTCGGTGTAAGCTTAGTTAAGACTATGTGACTTAACTATGTCCAAACTTAAGGAACCCCCTTTGGTGCGAGTGGACGTTAGGACTGTGTGACCCGACCAAATCCAAACCTAGGGTCTATCTTAAGGTTTTCTGGCCAACCTTACTTGGTTAGTATTCGGGCTTGTACTTAGCAACCCCGGTCTGGTCCTTGTTAAATTGGTCACCCCCATCTTGGTGTGGACTTGGGCATTAAAACCCCCTTGTCATTATCCAAGCCATATCGACCGTGTCCTTATCGACCGTGTCCTTATCGACCGTCCAACACTTGGTGTGTCCTCGAGTTTGTACTTTGCATTCTGTGTGCATTCCTTGTCCAAACCACTTCGTTATTTCTACCACCACATACCATAGTACCTTACAAACATCCACCCCAAAACCATCCCCAACTGCCAGTCCAATCCTGAAAACAACAAATTATCCATATAACACACTTTACAGGAACCTTACTGTGTCAGTTCGGTTTCACCGCCTTACCACTATCCAACGATGAAACCCCAATCATCAAGATCACCCTCCACCTGTATAGAACTACCCCATAAAACTCCCTAATCCAACTCCCCTTGAATCCACCCGAAATAGACTCCAACTACCCACTGCCCGGCAGTAGCCAAGAACTGAGAACCCCCACTTTGTGTCTTGTTTTCGCATCAACTTGTTCACTACCGAACTCAACCCCATTTACCCTCACTCACCCCTCTGTACTTACATCACAAGAAAGAGATAGGAGAAGTAGTAGATTAGCATCACAAACTTACCGGTGAAATATTGACGTTAATTACTTCTGAACTTGGCTTGGATGGTTAAGACACCATTAGAGAACCTTGAGAGAGTATTTAGATATGCTTCAGGCTTAAAAGGGTGATAAAATGAGGCTTGGGTCAATCTAAGGACTTAAATTAAAGTTCACTACCTCACTTTGGGCACACTGGCTCGCTGAGAGAAGCCCAAAGCGAGATCCCACCTTGCTATGGAGCTCGCTCTCCCTTGGCTGCCTACCCGGCAGTCTGCACAGTCTGATGAAAACACAAATATCTCTCAACTTCGATGTCATATCGATGAACCATTTAATGCAATGGAAACTAGACTCATAGTCCTTCAATTTTATGGTTGTATCACCCCATAATTCTTAGTAGATTGATAGAATCACGGTGACATCTGACCCAAATTTCTTAGTGTAACTTGCGGTGGCTTTTGCTAACTTTTGATTTACTACTTTCTTGACATCAAGGCTTAACATACACTAATTGTATGATCCAAATAACTCATAACAAGATCTTCTTATCATATTATGCACTCTTAGACTTAACCCAGATGTACGGGCTATTACGATCTACTTCCTTCGGCAAACTTGTCAAAACTTATTTCTTTTGATCTGATTAGTCTAAAACTATCCCAAAACTTACTTAATACTCCAATGAACCTCTATTAACCTTTTAGAGGGATATTAACTTCTCCAATCTTATGTTAGTTAACGAGTGATGTAATTAACGTTAAAAGTATATGGTGTAACATCATTCCCCCCTTATGAGCATTCATCCTTGAATGTAGGGGTAGTATAATTTAAGACTTACTAACTCCTTGGGATTCTTTAGAAATTTGGACAACATTTCTTCTATAAATAGGACTATATGAAACCTACCACGCAGCCAAAAACATATGCAGTGCCACACAACGCCATACCAAGCAATATAATATTATACCGGCCTCACTCGACTATCAATTTATCAGAGTAATCCATAACTCACCCCAACAGTCCAATCTTGTGGTCTGAGATGTGTTTGTCACATTTGTACTATGATCATCACCTATACAAGGTATACAAGATAAGTTCATTGCTATAGAGTAGGAATAAAGGAATCGTATCATATGAGCATCACATAACCTGATGTCTGAAATATATAAGGATATCTAGACCTCATTTCCTGCTTAGCCTCCCATATAATCTCGTCTATACTATTGTTCTCTATAATGCTTTGATATTTGCTATTTCCATAGTTCGTAACTTCCAGAATTCACATTAAGTAATATTAACCAGGACCTCCTCATAGGACATGTCTTATGTAATCTGAACATCCTCGATAAGTAACACATGAAAGGAAAGATCCTCTGGTTTCGAAGGTAATCTCAAGATCATAGGCCACTTGGCCAAGTCTCCGAGTAATCTTATACAATCCGCTGTATCTGGAGCTAAACTTGCCTTCCTGGTCAAATTCTTGTTACACTTTTTATGGGTAAAACTCTCAAGAATATCCTATCATGAACATCATCCTTTAAATCTCAACATCGCACACCGACGGGTGACTTCTGGCAATCCCGGACTATTGACATTCACTCTTGAATGAACTTTACTTCTTCCACAACTTTAGGGGACTAACAGGACCAACACATGTTTAAACAACTCTTATTTCCTTACGTCAAGGCAATTGATCGATGAACTATACTCTCAACCATGGAAGGTCTTATAAGAATCTATCTTGATGATAACATAATAGTTGCTATTACACGCATCTCGTAGTAGGGTAGATGAGCATCCCACTTTTCTTATAGATCAAGAATATTTTCATGTATCATATTCTCGAGCGTCTAAATCATGCGCTCGACTCGACCACTTATCTGAGACAAAATTACAAGGGTTTCCTCTGTTCTTATAAACCTTTCTAGGGGAATCTTAGAAATTAACTACAACTGAACCCCTTTATTTGGGGTACTAGACATTAAATATTCTGGAGTCAAATGACCTTCTCTCAATGAACAGCTAGCATAATCCTCAACTATGAAAATAGCTTTATTTTGTCCAAAAATGGGTCAACCTCATAAATTTGTTGACTATCAACTGTCCTGACCCATACTAAGATTTGTCTTCAAACCACACTCTCATTTTTAGGTGGGAATCCGTATTCTGTACACTAGCCCTCTGGCCTCTGATGCTCTATCATTCTATGTTGATCATTGGGTTACTATGCCAAAACATAGCACTGCTCTACCTCTCATTATCACACCAATACATATATGTTAGCATCATGGTACATCCTTACCCAACCGGGATGTATGAGATATCGGGAATAAGACATTTGCTAAAATCTTATCCCTCAAACCCGCTAGATCTGGGACACACCATTAACTTAGTTATTAGAGAACTTTTTCTCTCTTTAATTCTGGCATTGACTTCATTTGCCATGGGACTTACTCTTTTGAAAGTAATGATTCTAAATTCTCATTAGTACTCTTTTACTCTTGCCATAGGGGTGACACTAGCACCATCTTGTTCTACAATTCTATAATCAGTGGAGCCTTGGAACTAGACCCTTAACTTACTATCTGGGGATCTCCTTGTCTAATCATCTCTTCTACTGGCCCCTAGATAGGCTAAATTGTTCATACATCTTATCTTATATTACCTTGAAGGCTGACACTTTATTCTGTTAAACTTCCTCTTCAAAGTGTAGTGGGATCGAATCCCTATATAGTTATTCCTTTATTTCATCCACTGGGGGGAGGGTACCACTGAGTTTCTATATCCTATCTCTATTATTATCTTAGTCCTATATTCGGACTCTCAACTGGTTAGCTGAAGCAATGCTATACTCTTGCCTTTACCACATTCGTGGGATATTTTCCTGCTGAAGTGTAACTTCTGCAACATCTCTCTCTTGAGGAGGATCATACTTTATTGTATCACCTGGGCTCGCCTTTACTCAGTAGTAAGAGAAACTCATCCCAATGTTAGTTATTATCGCCTAAAAGAGTATTGGAGGTCCTTACGATTATCAATGATATCACGTTATACCTATACACACTTACAACTGTCGATCCTAAGTCTTGGGCTTGAAATCCTTCATGACTTTCCAAATGTTTTGAGTGTAAACAACTTCACTCTCTTATTCATTTCGAGTCTACATATTACAACACATTGAGGGATCTCAATTTTTGTGATCCAGGTGTTTCTTATATATCTGGATTTTTAAGTTCCACTTTAGGTTTAACTCTTGGTTCTTAATTCAAATTCCATAGATACCGACAAATTGTTCCCAAACTAAAACCACTATATTCGAGGTAAATTCCTCTTTTCATTCTTAGTTGGCATCTTTTAACGAAATGCTTTTAGCAAACTCGTAATTGTATATCCCTGCAGGATTTAAGATATCCCTAATCTTTTACCACTTATCGTCCTTACCATTACCTTTTCTTTCATTCAATATGAGTATTATCTTTAACCGTGGGTTTTACTTCCAGGCTCTATATCCCTTCAGCTCGATCGCTTTATACTAGCCCTTCTCATTATTACTTCCTGCTTGAAATATTTCTCGAGAATTGTTGTCGCTCGCTTGCGAGATCAAATCCTTAAGCGCTAAGATCATTCCTTAATATAAATATAGCATAGTCTGATGGTTCATCCGGCTGTTCATCTCATCTTCTTCTAGGGTCCGCATACATCCTTTCTCGATGAAACTTGACTTACCCTTTTCCGTAAATTCCAAGTAGCTCCTCTTGAGCCTACATATGCCTTTATTCCTTTGATTACTTTCCAGGCTTCCTTTTCCAAACCCCATACCTCTAGCGGCCTTTACCATTACTTTAACCCCTCTAAATGGGAGGTCACTACTATTCTTTTCTTAATATTAGTACGTACATATCCTTTGACATTCATGGCATATCCACGAAGTCTAGATAACACAACCTTAGCCATCACAAACTTTTCTTTGTAACCTTTGCCTTTGCTATGGGTCTATGTCAGTTCTTTCTCGCACCATCTCCCATTGATTACTCCACACACGTCCAGAATTTCCTTCATAAAATATCAGGTTGTCAAATCGACGTTCATCATAATATACAATCCTTTAATGAGTCACAACTTGCCTTAAAGCAACATCCCTTAGTAGGTTCAATGAATTGTTCGCAAGATGTCACATGTTCATGACTGACACGCTTAATCCTAGTAGCAAAAACGTTAACCTTGGGGCTCATTCCTTGCTAACTTCTAAGGATCATTTCTCCTTGCAGTTTATTCTTTTACTGCCTACTCACTTACTTTGCCACTCCACAATACCTCTTTTTATATCATCTCTAGGGTTTTAAACTCTTATTCCCTAATTACAGAAGGATCAATTCAATATTGATGTTCCTTGACTTAATGACTAAATCATCTTGACGTCCTATACGGTCGATTTCTGACTTATTTAGATCTTTTAATAGATACTAGGTCTCATAACACCTTTATCTTGATGCCCCAACCATTATCACTTTCATGGATTTCTATCTCTATTAGACACGGCTTGTCATCTTACCATACTTTCTCACGACCTTCAGTAATTTCTTACATCTATAGTTTCATTTACCTTTGACTTACTCTTTGCTATCAATCTCACCTTTTATCCTCGTCTATACCCTCATAATGTAACCTTCTCTTGTGTCTAACTTCTTCTTTTTCTTTTCTATTTCTGACAAGAGTCTCACCGAGGGAAACATTTACCTTCCACATAAAGGGCTCCATACCTGGCCCGCTAAATCTTTAAATCCCCTCAAGATCATACTTGGATAATAATTTCCAGGTACATTATGTACACATCCTCTAAAGAGATATCATTGCCTAACCGTACTATTCTTAAATACCGTCCATGCTGAGGATCGTACTAAATCCTGAGGTCCCCCTTCTTTCAAAATTTATGTTCATTAACGTCACTTAAGAAGTGGCCAAAAGTAGGTATTTCTCATCTGGACTCCATCACCGCTCAAGGTGGAACAACAATGCCTTCATCATTGTTATCTGGATTTTAGCCTCGTTATAATCTTTTGTATTTCAGACATTGGGCACCTACATTATTTTACTTTTTCTACAATTCTAATGTAAATACTTCATCTTTTCAAATACACATATTTACTTTCTCTGTGTAGGGGGGAGACAGTCGCACATATTCTGAAATTTCAATATCATACTCGCACCTCTAACGTGTCAATAATCTGGTCAGAATCTTTTATGGCCTAGCTATAAATATGAGTTAACCAAGGTCTTTCTAGTTATTATCATAACTGAAACTGTGTAAAGCATGAGTTAGATTAGAATTTTCACAACTCAGCTCTACTGCACGATCTATGAGATGAAAGAACAAAAACTATCCCTAAGTACCCAACAACCTCTCACTTATAAGTGTGGTGCACAACACACCCATGAATAAGTCTCTGCTAGACATGACTTATAGATTCCCTAGGAATGACCTGCTCTGATACCAAGTTTATCACACCCCAAACTTGGGTGTGGCCGGCACACCTTAACAGCATGAGTGTACCACCTGTATATCATAGACTGAGCATACAATGATCTAGGCCGCCGAGGTCTCAGAATGATCAATTATAAGAGAAAAATGAACATGACAATCTGATATGATGACAGTAAGGCCAATGAACATATACCGCAAGACCGACAAGGCCATAACAAGGTAACCATATATATAACTCAGTCTACAAGCCTCTATGGAAAACATAACTGTGATATGATGGGATAGGGCCTCGACTTACCCATCAACTTTACATGTACTTAGATTATGACTCTGACTCAACAACTTCGGATGAAGCGAAGCTCACCGCTCGATACGTAGAACTCAACCAACTCCTACTTGGGATATCTATCTCCACCTTTATTTGAATCTGCAGTATGACATGCAGCGCCCTCGGCAAACGGGACATCAGTACGAATGTAATGTACTGGTATGTAAAGCATAAATAGCAATATGAAAATATAAGTTGTAAAGAGAAGCATAAAAGCAGTTTGATAGTCTGAAAACCTGTATGCCACATAGAACAATCTATAAAACTCTGAAACTGTACTGAACTCTTGGTATAACAACTTTAGTTTGTAATCTACCCTCGACTTATAACCCGAGGTGTAATATGTCACTTCCCTCAGGTATACTCTAAGGTGTATGTATGGATGCACATATAAGTGCCTACCCGACCAACTATAGTGCGGCGTAGTGTGTATAATATACATGTACAACATCCCACCGGCTGGACGCAATAATTGTGTGAATAATATATATATATATATATATATATACAGATATAACTGCCCACCAGCATATGTTCAGTGGTGTGGATAAGATATAGTGATAACGACTTTTGGCCTCTTTGAAACTCATAAACTCTTGACTTTGCTTTGAACTGGCTCTTGGTCGACTCGACGACTAACTCTTTGGAATCTTTCTTTTTAAGGTCTATGAAGTTCAGAGACAAGAAAATATAATAATGAGATAAAATGTATGTTCAATGAAGGACAACAAAAGGTGAATAAGACTCGTCCTTTGAAGGTAACCACGACTTTTATCCTTTAACTTTGGTTTGATCTTTTCTTTTGCTTTTCAATGTCAACTTGTCGTTATACAAGACTGTTACTTGAGAAACTCCATCAAGAGGGAGTATGGTCTCAACTGGGTAATCAACAATGAACATGGATTATAAAATAAAAAGGGAACTTTGCTCAACAAGGGATAAATAGACATATGAATAGAATGATTCTGTCGACGTTTATTTTGAAAACGATAATTACTTTAGATGTCATGCCTATGAAAGAAGGGAATAGCCTTACATACCTTGTGTCGATAGCTGACAAGTTCTCGAACACTTTATGAATGACAATCTACATTATGCGAATGATTAGGATCAATAGAAACTCAACAAACTATAAGTCATTTCATTTAAACATTCGTTGAACACTTCACGTGCTTATAACTTTCATAGTGTTTAACAATGATAACTCAATCAACAAGATAACTTTTTACAATGATAACCTTCGATAGTTGAGCTACAAGCTCTTAACAAAGCTCACCATAACTAGTATGCAATAAAACACAAGGAGAAGAACATAGAGCTTACCTCAATGATCAAAATCAGTCCTTTAGCATACCTAAATCTCCAGCAACCAAGTCTTCAACTCAACTACAAGAGAGATGAGAAGTAGTAGATTAGCGCCACAAACTTGCAGGTGAAAGATTACCGTTATTGACTTCCGAACTTGGCTTTGATGGTTAAGACACCATTACAGAACCTTGGGAGAGTATTTAGAGCTTCTTATGGCTTAAGAGGGTAATAAAATGAGGCTTGAGTTGATATAGAGACTTAAATTAAAGTCCACCGCCTCACTTTGGGCACACTGGCTCGCTGAGTGAAGACCAAAGCAAGATCCCACATTGCTATGGAGCTCGCTCGATGAGCTCCCTTGGCTGCCTGCCCGACAGTCTACACAGTCTGACAAAAACACAAATATCTCTCAACTCCAACATCATATCGATGAACCGTTTAATGATGTGGAACTAGACTCATATAACTTCAATTCCATGGGAAGATCACCCCGTAATTGTTAGAATATTGAGAGAAAATCACTGTGACATCTGACCCAAATTTCAAAGAACTTCTTAGCGTAACCTGCGGTGGCGTTTGATAACTTTTTATTTACAACTTTCTTGACCTCAAGGCTTAACATACAACCATTTTGTGATCTAAATAACTCATAACAAGATCTTCTTATAATATTATCCACTCCTAGCCTTAACCTAGAAGTACGGGTTATTACAATCTACTTCATTCGTCAAACTTGTCAACTTATTTCTTTCCATCTGATTACTGTAAAACTTTCCCAAACTTACTTAATACTCCAATGAACCTCTCATAACGTTTTAGAGGGATCTTAACTTCTCCAATATTATGTTAGTTAACTAGCAACACAATTGACGTCAAAAGTATAGGGTGTAACAACAGAGCCCCGACATACCCAAAATAACCATATATACATGCAGTAGTGCCTACTGACTCAATACAACAACTTTGGAGAAATGGAGTGCAATGACCAACTGTTGAGTTGTACAACCTACGGTAGAGTTGCGTCAGTCTGTCTACCTGCACCTGTGGACATGAAATACAGTGCCCGAGAAATGAGGACATAAGTACGAAAGAATGTATTGAATATGTAGGGCATAATCAAAGGTAAATAAGACAACAATAAGAGAATGAATACAAGAGATACCACCTGAAACTCATAAGTATCACAAAGGATTAAAATGTATAGATGTATGATATATTCGTGTATATAACGATGCAGGCCTCTGTGGGCAGTATCCTATATATAGTATATTGCGCATATAACGCCACAGGCCTCTGTGGGCAATATCATCAATGTCATATCTTTATAAGATGTGTAAATAATGCCATAGGACTCTCAGGGCAGTAGAAATGCATAGTATATATGTATGAAGATTGTCTGAAGTATAGAGGATACTTACTAATACCTTCGGAGTGACGTAAGGTTGTTACACCTCCAACTATCCTTATGCATATTACACGTTCTCTTTTATTTACTTATGAATCAATGAGAATCTATCTTTAGCTTTTTTTAGTAACAGCAATGCACCTTGTTTTATCAATATGAAGATGATAATATCGAGAGTGAAACATACTTCTGATGGGGAACAGATAGGGTACAACAATTAATCAACAAAATAAAACCTAAGTATATTCTTAGCGATTAGGAATATAGTTCTTATTGGGGAGCATTTCGTGGTTGACATCGTTATGTTGGTCATGCCAAAAGAAAAGAAAGTAAGCCCTACATACCTTGTCGTCGAAGCTAACCAAGTTCTGCAAGTCCTGATAAGATCTACGAATGCTTATCTACATTATATGAATGATTTGCATCAATATCGAATCCATAGCTTATAAATAATTTCACTTAGACATTTTATCGAACAACTCACGTACGCAACTTTATAGGATCGTTTACAGATCAAATTCTACCCATAACTTCGCAACAAACCTTCATTACTACTCTTATTTATCATTACAACTCCATCCATAACTCCACAATTTAATATAAGACTCCCAAACCATGAAAAAGAGCCCACAATAACAAGACATGGTTTTAAGATCTTACAAATGCTTATTCTTTAAAAATCCTCACATAATTACATCCTAAACACTTGTAAAGTCTTAAGAAGAGTATGTAGAAGATGAAACTTACCTTAGAGTGCAAGAAACACTACAAAACAAAGGTTACTTTGCTGCCAAGTATTCCCCCGAAGTCGATACAACAAGAAGAATGATAATCTACAAGGATTGCGAGATTCCCGTCGATGGATTTTCTTGATTACTCTTACGATTCAAGTCTAAGATGATATGAGATCATTAGAGAAAGTATTTAGGGTTTATATGAAGCTGGAAAGATGTGAGAATGAGCCCCAAGTCGAAGTGATATGATTTATATAAAAATAATAAGTTCCACCGCCTAGATGTACGCCCGGAAAGTATGAGCCATACAAAGTTTTATGGTCTGTATTGTTCACTGTGTTACTCAGATTGACGAACTGTCAGTTGCATTAGAAAGTAGACTCTCTGTTCTTGAATTTAATAGGTTATGCACTCCATAATTCCTTATATAATAGGAGATATACCCCCGTCAAGTTGGCAAAAAATCTGGTCTGGAAATTCTGCATGTCTTTCCCGAGTTTCTACGAACTTAATTTCTTTGATTTGTTTAGCCCCAAACTCTTACGAAACATACGTAACACTTGTTTAAACTCGTTTCAATCCAAAAGGGGGATGTTAGACTCACCAGACTTTATGTTAATTTACTTATGATGCATACGAGCGCAAAAATACGGGGTGTAACAAACGTCGTAGGCCTCTATGGGAAATATCCCCTTTATAGTATATCGCCTATTTAACGCCATAGGCTTCTGTGGGAAATATTATCAATACCCTAAACAAATGATCAGTGGTACCATACCTGATCATATCGTTGTACCTTATGAGGATAACATAATTGTACCTTTCCATACGACTCAATCAGAATAGATAAAACATAACCTATCAAGATTTTGGAAATGCAACAAGGAACCATACTATGTCAAGATAGGAGAAATCCTACAAAGTGCGTAAAATATTACCGACAAGGGAAAAATAAGAATCATATATGCTAATGGAATGGGAAGACATGGTGGTTCAAGTTATCAACAATAGGACTCATTTTAAAGGATGCTCTATTATTAGTATAATTGGTACCAACAGTGGGTCCAAAACTTATAAGAAGACTCACATAGACATTTTAGCTAACACTTTGCATACATGAAGTTCATGTTATTTGTTATAGGCAATCATATACATATATTAACACACCAAGATTATCAAATCCATATCATTAATCTTCATAACACATACAACAAGAATTGTCTACTCATACCAATCCATACTTCAAAAAAAAACACAATCGAACAACAACATATCATAGTTTCAAGATTGCCAAGAGCTTATTATACATGATTTCCAACAATTAACCCTTCTAACACTTGTATAATCTTAAGAATAATAAGGAAGGGATGGAACTCACCTCCATACACAAGCATTACTTCAAATCAAGGGTTACATCACCTCCAAGAATTCTCCAAAATCAACACAATGAGGAGAAATATCATATAACAATGATCATGGGATTTCTTATGTTGGATTTGCATATTTTTCCCTTAAATTTAGTTTAGGATCATATGAGAGCTTTTGGATATGACTTAGGAGTTGTTTAGGGTTAAGAAATGAAATACAATTATTTTTGGTCGAGTTGGATCTATTTATAGGAAGTTATGTAAATATTCCCGTAAGCCTAAAATTCCAATTTGATCCTCAAAGCAATAAGATTTGCATACTATGTCCAAAGATGGTCGACCAACATATGAAGGTCTAAGGAGTCTTCTATTTTCGGCCTTCTTGTTTGGTCTTGGCCGAGGCCATGTATTTCTTTTAGCTTATCTTTATTTCTTAGCTTAGATTTTAGCTCTTAGCTTAGGAAATAGTATGCCACGTAATAACTACCTAGAGACACAATTAATAAGCCATGTAAAAGGGTGACAAGCCGAGAGTTCTTCCTACAAGGTGACAAGGCCAAAAATGACACAATGGCAAGGAGAAGGGACATCTAGAAGATGGTATTTCAAGGAGAGAATTTATGAGTTAACAACTCATGAATTTGTTACATTGAAGAGCTCAAATCGTCCAAAGGAAGTGCAAGTGTTGGTCGAAATAGTTCAACACATAAAGACCAAGAATAGAAGCTTCCAAACACACTCGAAGGAGATGAGTTTGTTAGAAGAATTTATGAGCTAACAAACTCATGAATGTAGTCATATAGAGTGACTCAAAACGCGGCCTTGAGGAGAGGAAGGGGTGGCCGAACACCATGGCCACCAAGTCAATCCAAATGTGTTCACACTAGGTCCTAGTTTGTGTCTTAATTTTTCTTCTAGAATAGTCTATTAGTTACTATAAATAGGGGCCTTTGGCCATTGTAAATTGCAGAGTTTGTTGATATATAAAAGTGAGTTTTACTCATCCTTTAAAGTATCCAACTTGTGTGTTGTTTACCTTAGATTGGTCCTTGTGTGGGCCTTGGTTTTTGCGTGAGACAAACCCCTTAGTGTAAGTTGAAGCTAGGACTTCAGTGACTTAGTTAAACCCAAAATAAGGTTCCCCCTTCGGTGTAAGCTTGGTTAAGACTGTGTGACTTAATTAAGTCCAAGCTTAAGGAACCCCCTTTGGTGCAAGTGGACGTTGGAACTGTGTGGTCCAACTAAACCCAAGCCTAGGGTCTATCATAAGGTTACCGACAAACCTTACTTGGTTAGTGTTCGGGATTGTACTTAGCAACCATGGTCTAGTCCTTGTTAAATTGGTCACCCTAATCTTGGTGTCAGCTCGGGCATTAAAAAACCCCTTGTCATTATCCAAGCCATATCGGCCGTATCATCACTTTACCAAGTCGACCATTCTTCACCCGAGCTTGCATCTTGCAACTCGTGGGCCATCCAAACCCAATCCACCATATACTGATCACCTTCACCTCCTAAACACTCACCATAAAGGCCAATACCCGAAGCCAAGCATATCTTCCCATCCAAACCCGACAACACCAAGTTGTTCCCTAAAACTACCTTTATTGAGACCTCACTGTTTCGGTTCATTTCTGAGACCTTACCACCATTAAAACACTAAAGTCCTGCCACCACAATCTCCCAAAACACCCCAGGACAACCTCCTTAAATGCCTAAACCCAACTTCCCATGAATCCACCCTAAACAGCCACCAAATACCCACTGCCCGGCTGAAAACCAACCAACCGAGAACGTACTTTCAAGTACGTTTTCGCGTCAACTCGTTCCCTGCCAAACTCAGACTATCTTACCCTCACTTACCCCTCTGTACTTACATCAAATTGGTATCAGATCAAGGCACTCCCGTCCAAGGCCTTGACGAGATAGCCATCACAAAAATGTCACTTAGAAACAAAGAAGAACTTCGGAAACTCGTTAGTGACATATTTGCGAAAAAGGCACAAGACTTGATTGAAGAACTTACGAGACATGCCGTGAGTAAAAATGCCAAGTCAAGGATTGTACAAAACAGCCCAAGGCATGAAAGTAAAGGTACCCCAAGGCCCTATGTTAAATCCACAAATGTTAAAGCAAAGGGCGGTATCTCTTTTACTAATCCCTTGTATCGTCATGGAAGTGCAAAGAAAGATACAAAGGTAGAAAAAGATAGTACTTCCTTTACTAACCGTTTGTATAACCACGAAAATATTGAAGCTGCAAAAGGGATAGATAAAAGGAAAAAGAAATGCTTCCAATGTCAAAAGGTAGGACACTTTGTAAGTGAATGTCCTAATTCCCGGAAAGTGCTTAGAGAGGAATATCGAGAGTATGGGTTTTCCTTGGCTATTATGGAACCCATACTATTTGAAGAACAACAAGAAACTGAGGCCCTACTACTTGATGTACGAAGGGTAGAAGAAGAATCCAAGAAGGGGAGTCATATGGATTCATGGGCGTGCAAGGAAAGGGAGAACATTACGGAAGTTGTAGAAATTGCCGATGTGAAGGAACTCCCGAATGACGTTGCATCCAGAATACTACCAACGGAAGATAGTGAACTTGCCCTTAATTTATTATCAAGGAGTTCATTGTATACTCACCAATACTATGGATGCCAAGAACAATAATTGGTGTCAAAAAAACATGAGAAGTGGCACACTTGTGTTACCACCCAATATAGGTCTGAATGTACAAATGCAAGTGCGGTAAGAAGCTTACATGTCTCGGCTTCTTCATATCCTCATGCCATCAGAAACTATGATGCCGTTACTGCCCCTATTTCAACCATGGAGCCACTAATTAAAATTGAACATGATGCTAAAGGAATCGGCATTGGTCCCGTCCTAATTCAAGACCAAAAATCCATTGTTCTCTCTAGTCCACTGCTTCCGTGTAAGGACTTTTTCATCACGGGGCCACTGGTCCATTGGAGACACTTGACTTGGCTTCTGTTTGGCTGATTGGCCTTAACTATACTTAAGGAAGCAAGGGACAATCAAAGGCCAAGAGCAGACTGTCCTTGCAAGATATTGGCCTTCAAAATTGAGTATGATTTGTGTGAAGAACTTGTGAGGCCATTTGAGTTGTGCAACATTACACACTCTTCCATGATCCTCATGCACAATATGGTACCATGGTCCATAGATCACACCACATCATCCGAGGGCTTGTGTGCTAATCCAATCACAATGAAATCTAGACAAATACGTATTGAGCCTACGGGCATAGTTGCGGCAAATAATTTTCTTAGTCCGACTTCATTTCCTCATCATTTCGTGTGGATATATTATGACCTTGCTTCCTCTATAAACAAACTCATAAGAAAAGATAAGTGTGAATGGTTCTGAGGAGCTACAATATTCCTTGAAGCCTTGGAGATTTGTGAAGCCCCGATCCTACCCGTGCCAAGCCGAGAAAGGCCATTGCGCATCAAACATGAAACAAGTATAGGTGCCATCTTTTTCTCTAACACAAAGTTGAGTGGTGCACCATTTCATCCTTCTACCTATGGCGATGCAGCATGTCTTATGGAATCCGAGATCCAACATGAACATCATGAGAAGTCAAAACCAATTGTCTTGTATTCGGATCCGTATTTGACAAGAATTGAGGAAGGCGCCCACAAAATAAAACCTTCGGCCTTATCCAATGGTGGAAATATAAGATCAACACTTGTTGTTGAAAAAAAATTTCCACATTTAGATGGCGTGAATTTGAGGAAAAATTCCTCCAAAGAAGGGGAGAATGATGTAAATATTCTCGTAAACCTAAAATTCCAATTTGATCCTCGAAGCAATAAGCTCGGAATTCCAAAGATGGTCGACCAACCTATGATAATGTGTTTTTTAGGCATGGAAAATGGAATGGGATTGGAGTTGTGACGTGAAGGTCTAAGGAGAACCTACTTTCAAGTTCTACCACAACAATCTCCCGCAACACTCCCGGGACAACCTCCGTAAACGCCTAAACCCAACTCCCACTGAATCCACCCGAAATGGCCACCAAATACCCACTGCCCGGGCTATAAACCAACCAACTGAGAACCTACTTTCAAGTTCATTTTCACGTCAACTCGTTCCCTTCCAAACTCAGACCAACTTACCCTCACTTACCCCTCCATACTTATATCAGGAAGTTAACAAAGTTGGCATTGACATAAATTGTAGGGAGGTCTGCGAACCGCAGACCTCGCCTGCACAATATGTTGTCACAATCTTCTTTACAAATCATTGTTACAATTTTCTACACTATTTGCCTCTCGCAGACACACTCTGTGATTCACATATCATGCTTTATGATTCGCAGAGTTCCCCGGGAGATGACATTAAGTCGAACTTTCATCGAAACTTACTTACGTTGCTCTGATAGGTCTTAAACCTTGCAGAAACTTACTCAACACATCCATAAGACTTTATTAGTATCTTGGAGGGATCCTACCGTCTCTGAGCCTATGTAGGCTAACATTATGGTAACGATGACACACAAAAACACAGTGCGTAATATCATTCCCCTCTTAATAACATTCATCCTCGAATGTAGAGGTAGCATACTTAGAATTTTAGCTCTTAGGATTCTTAAAAATTTTGGCAGAATTTCCTATTTTAACAGGACTATCCAAAACTTGTCAAGCAGCCAACATACATGTCAAATGCAACACAAGGCTATACAATAGCATACTATAACAATATCGGCCTCACACAACTGTCAATCTATCCAGAAAACATAAAGGTTACCCATAACTCACCTCAATTATCAAATGTCGAAGACTGGGCTGCATCCGTCACTTTATTATCAATAACATTGCCTATATAAAGTATATAAGATAATATTGATATATAAGATAGGAACAGGGAAATTGTATTGAACGAGTCCTATATAATTTGAACATCCTCTATAGGGTAATACGAGGAGGGGTCTCGTATGCACTTCTGAAACATTGATAAATAAAACAATAGATAGACTGATTCTAACTCCGGGGGTAGTTCAAGACTATAAGCTACCTGGTCAATCCTCTAAACAATCTTATACGGTATAATGTACCCAGGGCTAATCTTGTCTTTCTTGCCAAACCTCATCACGCCCTTCATAGGCGATACTTTCATGAACACCCAATCACCAACAACAAACTCTAGGTCTCGGTATCGATTATCTAATAGGACTTCTGCCGACTCTAGGCAGTCAACAATTGCTCCTGGATTAACTTTACCTTTTCTACCTCTTGATGTACCAAGTCAGTCCGCAAAAACTATGCATCTCCCACTTCAAACCAGCTGATAAGAGAACTACATTTTTGCCCATACAGGACCTCATATGAAGACATCTTAATACTGGAATGATAACTTTTATTATAAGTAAATTCAATAAGTGGCAAATGATCTTCCCAACTTCTTTTTAAATCCAAAACACAAGCTCGTAACATGTCCTCGAGCATCTGAATAGTGCGTTCGGCCTGTCCGTCTATCGACTGATAGAAATATGTAATGAAACTAACATGAGTACCCAAACCTTTCTTGAAAGATCTCCAGAAGTTAGCCGTAAATTAGGCCATATATAATGGAGATTGGAACCCCACGAAGATGAACTATCTCCTTGAGCATAATTTTCAGCCAAATAAGTAGTTATAACAGGTACAAAATGGGCTGACTTTGTGAGCCTATCATAGATAACCCAAATGGAGTTAAACTTCCAATAAGAATAAGGCAAACTTTAGATGAAATCCATATTCATTATCTACCATTTCCACGTCAGAATCTCTATATTCTGAAACAAACCTCTTGGTTTCTAATGCTCAACCTTAACCTACTAGCAATTTGGACATTAGGCCACAAGCTCTGCAATATTTCTCTTCATATCATTCCACCAGTACATCTTAGTAGAACCAAGATAAATAGAATACCTAGACTGGTGAATCTCTACCATAATCTACCCTCGAAGTTCTCCAACATCATGCACACATTACCGATCATTGTATCAAAGAACCCCATTGTCTGATAGAGCAAAAACTATTTCTTCTGAAAGGGAATACCCTCTCGCATTCTGATCAACTTTGGATCATCAATATGCCTTGCTTTCACTTTTGCTACTAAAGATGAATCTGCGACATTTTGAACTATAGCACCTCTGTCATTTGTGTCAAGCAGTTGTACACTAAAGCTGACTAACCGACACAATTATTTGGTCATCTCTAATTTATCAGCTTCTACATGTATCACCTGCCCAAAGACATACGGCTTAAGGCATCAGCTACAACATTAGCTTTGCCGAGATGGTACAAGATATTAACATTATAATCCTTCAACAACTCAAGCCACCTTCTCTACCTCAGGTTTAACTCATGCTGCTTGAATATCTATTGTAGGCTCTTATGATGAGTAAAAAATCAACATGAACCCTATATAGATAATGACGCCACATCTTCAGCGAAAATATAATAGTTGTCAACTCAAGATCATGAGTCGGGTAATTCTGCTCATGTTTTATCAATTATCTCAAAGCATATGAAATAACCTTGCCATGCTGCATCAAAACAAAGCCCAAGCCGACTGTGGAGGCATCACAATAAACAACATTCCCTCTGAACCTTCTGGAATTTCCAGGACAAGTGCTGATGTCAACCTACCCTTCAATTGTTGGAAATTCTTTTCACAACCATCCGACCACTGAAACTTAGTTGCCTTATGAGTTAACTTTGTCAACAGGGAAGCAATAGAAGATAAATTCTGTATGAACCGCCGATAGTAGCCTTTTAAGCCCAATAAACTATGTACCTTAGTAGGAGTTGTGGGCCTCGACCAATTCTTTATAGCCTTAATATTCTGACTATCAACTTTAATGCCCTCGTTTGATACTATATGACCAAGGAAGGCTATTGAATTCAACCAAAACTCACATTTGGAAAACTTGGCATATAGCTTATGATCTTTGAGTGTCTATAACACTACTCGCAAATGATCTACATGTTTTACCTTTGATTGAGAATACACCAGAATGTCATCTATAAATACGATTACAAAGATATCCATAAACTTCTTGAACACCCACTTTCATCAAGTCTATGAAAGATAATAGCGCATTAGTAAGACTAAAGGACATAACAAGAAACTCAAAGTGGCCATCTGGTCCTGAAAGCGGTCTTCAGAATATCTTTCTCTTTAACAGTCAATTGATGGTATCCATGCCTAAGATCATTCTTCAATAAAATATTTAGTGCCTTGCAACTAGTCAAACTAGTCATTGATCCTTGGAAGTGGATATTTATCCTTAATAGTAACCTTATTAACCTGGCGATAATCAATACACATTCTTAACGTGCCATCTTTCTTATGAATAATCAACACTGGCGCACCCCACAGTTAAGTATTGGGCCTAATGAAGCTCTTTTCTAGCAAATCTTTCAACTGCGCTTTCAATTCTTTCAGCTCAGCATGGGTAATTATATAAAGAGGAATAGATATAGGTTAGGTATATAGAAGCACATCAATAGAAAAATCAACATGTCTCTCTGGAAGAATACCTAGAAGTTTATCAGGGAATACATCGAGGAATTCATTAACAGATATTTTGCGCCTTAAGGTAGGAAATAAACCTCCCCTTAGTTGCTTCTGTGTTACCCTTCCGTTCTATAACCGGTTCGCCTAGAAAATTAAAATGAACAACCCCTGTCCAATAATCCACATTAGCATAACAAGAAGCTAACTAGTCCTAGCCCATAATGACATCAAAATCAACCATTTTCAATTCATTTAGGTCATCTAGAGTATGACGATTACGAATCACTACTTCACAACCCCGATATACCCATCTAACTATCACTAACTCACCGACCGGTGTAGATACCGCAAATGACTTACTCAATAACTCAAGTTCTCTACCAAACTTACCAGCAATGAAAGGAGTAATGTACGATAAAGTGGATCTTGGGTGTATCAATGGATATAAATCAAGAGAAGAAATGGATAATATACCTGTAAAAACATCATGAGACAACTTTAGGTTCTGTCGACCAGCCAACACATAGATATGATTCTGATGACTGCCTGAGCTAGATGCTCCACCTCTACCTCTACCTCTACCTCAACCAGCTAATGTCTGAGTAGCTTACCTAGTAGGGCGTACATATGAAGAAGAGGTAGCTACAGATCTAGTCAGCTTGCCATACCACCTCCGCCTCTCATCGAACAATCTATTGCAATATGTCTAGGATAACCACAAGCATAACATACATCTACTCGCCGATGGAACTACCCTGGATGGGCCTTACCACACTAATCACATCGAGGCAAATGTGTCCTCGGTTGACTAGAATCCCCTCTATACTTTGGACCTGAATCCTGAGAACTCTGACCTGATCCAAAGTAAGCAAATCGATCACGATTTATCCCTGAAACTGCAGTGGTGCACTGGCTACCAAATAGGATGGGCACTTATGTAATTGTGGCCTAAACCCAGCTCTGAACTCCTTCATATCACCTGCAGACCGGGGCCTTCTTATGTTGGCCCCTATCATGCTCTCGAGCAACCCATTATTCTCTCTTACGATCCTCCAAAAATTATTCATAAGCTAGGATGCGACAGATATCCATACTCATATTTAAATAAGTTATAGTACACTCATTTACTAAGTACGGCCCCAAGTCGTTAACAAATTGATGTACCTAATCACTCATCTCAGCTACAATCATAGGAGCATATTTGGCTTAGGAGTTGAACAGCAAACTATACTCCCTCACACTCATTTTACCCTACTCAAGACGTAAAAACCTATCTTTCCTGGCCCTCAGATCTCAACCGGAAAATAATGCTACAAGAAGGCCTTAGAAAACTCTCTCCATACTACTAGTGGAGCACAGGGTCCCCTGGACCCCTCCCATGACTTATACCACACCAGAACAACATCCCATAATCTATAAGAAGCTAGCTCTACCGATTCAGTACAGGTGGAATGCATTGCCCATAAAGTCTGTTACATCTAGTCTAGAAAGTTTTATGGCTCCGTATTCGGGTATGATCCCCTGAATACCAGAGGGTCCAGGTTGATGAAATCCTAAACACTCACACTAATCGCTCTATTAGAAGGACTGGCAGTCTGACGCTGGGCCTGAGCAGCTACCAATCGAGTCAATAGATGTACATTACTTCACATATCAAGATCTTGCTCAAGAATATCTTGGGGAAGAACTAGAGGTACATCAGCTCCCCTATGCTCATTTGGAGGTGGAGGTGTCGTAGATGCTCGGGATAAGACCTCATCTTGGTGCTTATGTTGTCCCGTATTAGCAGGTGGTAGGTGACTGGCACCCTCTCCTACATCAACATCCAATCTTCTAATAGTTGTTTGTTGTCTAGTCATAGGCATTGCTGAAAGTATAAACAAGATAAGGATTAAGAGTTGAGAACTTATGACTTAGCTCTATCGCACGATCTAGATCAAGAAGGAAGGTAACCATCCTAAATGCCCTGTAGCCTTTTGTTTATAAGTGTGGTACACAACACACCCATAAACAAGACTCTACTTAACATGGTTGGCATACTTTCTAGGATAGACCTGCTCTGATACTAAGTTTCTCATACCTTAACCTAGGGAGGGGGGGATAGGGTCGTCACCTGGTGCCTGAACGGCTCGAGCGTAACACATGTGTATTATAACCTAAACATATAACCATCTGGATCGACAAGGCCTCAGAATGACAAACACAATAAAAGTCTGAGTAGAACGACCTGTAACAATAGATAGATAACCAACATATATATACATAACAAGGTCGGAAGGCTATAACAAGAGTATCAACAACTGACAAGGAGGCTGATAAGGCTATACAAAACACCTATATATCGATCACTAGTCTACACGCCTCTAAGTGTACTAAATATGTTATTAGGTCAGAACAGGACCCCGCCATATCCAAAATAATTAGAAAATATAAATGACATAGCCTACTGACTCTGTACAACAACTCCGGGAAGTGGAGTGTGATAACCGATAGCTGAACCAGATAGCCTACTGAGAAGGTGCGTCTGACTGTCTACCTGCACCTGCATGCATGAAACACAATGTCCCAACAAATGAGACTTCAGTACGAAAGAATGTACTGAATCTATAAGGCATGATAAAACGTAATTGTAGGCATCAATGTACAAGGGAAACCAAATGAAGCAACCTGTAACTCAGAAGTGTCAATGTGGAACATACTGCACGTATATGGGATATAATCGCTTATATAACGCTGTAGGACTCTATGGACAATATCCCTCATATAGTATATCACGTATATAACGCCATAGGCCTCTGTGGGCAATATCATAAATACCATAACCAAATGATCAGTGGTACCATACTTGTATAGATTGCATATATAACTCTATAGGCTTCTGTGGGCAGCATAGATACATAATCCATATATATACATGAGAACTATCTGAAGAACATAAAATACTCTTATGTCTGTCAGAGTGACATGTGGTCGTTACACCTCCGACTATCTTTATGAGGATAACATATCATTGTACCTTTCCATATGACTCAATAAGAATAGATAAAATATACCCTTTCAAGCTTTCGAGAAATGCTACAAAGTGCGGAAAGTACTCCCGATAAGGGACAAACAAGAGTCATATATGCTAATGGGATAGGAAGACATGGTATTTCAAGTTATCAACAATAGGATTCATTTTAAAAGATGTTTTATTTCATTTTCGTTCTTTATAATAAACATGCCAAAAAGAAGAAATAAGCCCTACATACCTTGTCGCCTTAGATTATATGGATTCCACAAGTCCTCGTATGATGTATGAATGATTATATACATTATTCGAAGGATTGGTATCAACGATGGGTCCAAAAATTATAAGAAAACTCACTTAGATATATGATCGAACACTTTGCGTACATGAAGTTCATGTTATTTGTTATACTCAATCCAATACATATATCAACACACCAAGCTTCTCAAATCCCTATCTTTAATCTCCATAAAACATACAATAAGAATTAGCTACTCATACAAATCTATACCTCAAACAAAATAGTCCAATAACAACATATCATAGTTTTAAGATTGCCAAGAGCTTGTTCTGTATGATTTTCAACAATTCACCCTTCTAACACTTGTATAATCTTAAGAATAAGAAAGAAGGGATGGAACATACCTCCAAACACAAGAATTACTTCAAATCAAGGGTTACTTCACCTCTAAGATTTCTCCAAAATCAACACAACGAGGAGAAAAATGATATAACGATAATCATGGGATTACTTACATTGGATATGCTTAGTTTGCCTTTGATTTTGGTTTAAGATCATATGCGAACTTTTGTATATGAATTAGGATCTATTTAAGGTTGGAAATGAAATAAAATGATTTTTGGTCGAGTTGGATCTATTTATAGGAAGTTAAAAAAAGTTGGCACCGACATAAACAATAGACGGTGCAGTAGAGTGTGATTATGATTTTTCAATTCCTGGAAAGGTCTACGACCCAACTTGCGATTTGCAGGAAGCGGTTGTGGTTATGCAATTCACAAAATATTCTCTGTGATTCGTAGATCACCCCCGGCGATGATATTCTGTCAAACTTTCATTGAAACTTACTTCCGCTGATCCAATAGGTATTAAATCTTCTCAAAACTTTCTCAACACATCCATAAACCCTTATTAGTCTCTTTGAGGGATTCTACCATCTTCGACCCTATGTCGGCTAACATTACGATAACAACGATGCACGAAAACACATGGGGTAACAAGTATTATGCTTGGTGGAAAGCTCGCATGGAGGATCATCTGCAAGCAGATGACTATGAGATATGGGATAGGGTCACTGAGGTACCTATGTATCCTACCAAGACGGGTGCTGATGGAACAAATGTAAAAAAATGTAGTACATTGAAGCTGATTACAAGATGCTTGAAAACAATGTCAAGGACAAAAATGTGTTAATATGCGGATTTGGATGTAATTAGTACAATAAATCTCATGGTGCACTATGGCTAAGAAGATCTGGGATGCATTGAAGAATGCGCATGAATGCACCAGTCAAGTTAGGAAGTTCAGAAAGGCCATGCTGGTTACTGACTATGAAAACTTTACGATGAAACCTGGAGAAACATTTGTTGAGATGTTCACCAGGTATACCTCTATTGTGAACGAGCTGGCATCTCTTGGTAAGATCATTACCACCGAGGACTTTATGGATAAGATTCTGAGGACCCTTCCAAATACCTTCAATATGAAAGTCACACAATTAATGAGACTAAAGACATATGAAGTATGTCCCTTGATGAGTTAGTAAATAATCTGAAGACATGAAATGGATATGGAGAATTCCATGAATGAGGAAGCAAATCAAGAGAGGTCCATAACACTCAAGGGTTCTGAAATTGAAGAAGAAGAGGAGATGCCCTTGATTACCAGGAACATCAAAAAGTTCCTAAAAAAGAAAAAACAATATGGTGGCAGCAGTTCATCCAAGAGGGGAAGGAGCTCTAACAAGTCCCAGTTCGGTGGATACTTTAAATATGATAAATGTCACACCTAACCTTGGGGTGTGTGGTCGACACCCGATGTCCTAAGGCTCGAGAGTACCAATTGTTATACATGTAATATACTCAACAATACATGGGCCAACAAGGCCTCTGGCGAATGAGTTTCTGATCAAGAGGCACAACCACCTGCATGCAGAATAGGCCCAATATAGATATATATATACAACAAGGCCGACGAGGCCAAAACAACCACAACAAGTCAACTGTGAAGGTTGACAAGGCCACAATAGACTACTATATACAACACGATTGTCTACAAGCCTCTAAAGAGTATATCAACAAAGTTTGGTCGGAGCAGGGACCCCGCCATACCTAACTATGTACATATATGCCATAATTATACCTAATATGATGAGATTACATGGTAATCATTCTTGGACCTTGAGATAATTTTTATTGAGGGTTTAGAGGTGTTAGCGAGGGGCTTAGGTCAAAATGAGGGTTAAAAATCCAAGCCGTCGCTTAACTAGACCAAGGTGGTCGACCACCACCCTTGATATGCGATGGCATATACAGTCGCACATGCCATATGCAGTTATCCAAGGGCATATCAGGTCAGTGAGCTGGCCTAAGTCTCTTAGCTCATATGTGCCCCCTTCTGCCAGGTGGATACCATCCGTGATGAAAAATGCTCTAGTGTATCGGTAGATCTTCATCAAACTTTGTTGAAATTTAATTCCTTTGATCCCAATGGTACATAACCATCCATAAACCTTCTAAACATTCATTCATGTCATAAATGACCCTTGAAATGGGGCTCCGGTCATTGGATCTCAATTTGATTAACAACACACTTAAACATGCACGAAACGGTGGGTGTAACTCGAAGTCCCTTAGCGATATTTCCGATCTTGGCCCAAGGCCTTCCCTAACCTTTTATGGTCATCATAACTCTTGTAATCTCACATCGGTTTGGCACAACGTAAGAATTGTAAGCACGAAGTCTTAGAAGCTCTTTAACTCTCACGACTTCTTCGAGCTTCAACTTTATCCTTCCTTAATCATTCCAAGGGAACCCTCTTCCTTATCTTAGGCTCCCTATTTCAAGGTATACTTGATATATGAAATTATGGGGTGTAACATCCTTCCCCCCTTAGGAACATTCATCCTCGAATGTTGGGACATCATTAATTAAGTATAGCAACTCTTACATCCTCTAGAAATTGCGGCAGAGTTTCTTTCATACACAGGATCATCTCAATCTGTTATATAATCAAATACCATAACTATCGCCAACAATATTAGTATAGCATCAACCTCACACATTCGTGCACCCTTTTACATAATATCGCTTAGTAACTATAATTTATCCGAACTGTTAATCTTTGACATTTAATTCGGTCCTTTCTTTTGATTTATGATGACAACTTGTCAATGTACAAGACTGTGACTTGTGAGGCTTCATCAAGAAGGAGTATAGTCTCAACCAAACAACCATCAACATATATGCAATGCAGTAATGACAATGGGGCTACTCTCGACAAGGGATAAATGATAGACAAATAGAATAGCTCTTTTGATATTTATTTTTGAAAATGATAACCACTCTAAAGTATAAGTAGGGATATAATGAGAGGCTGCGGCACGATGGTCATAAGTAACCGGTTCTTTGGAAAATACAAAGGTCTTCCGAGTTCATTTCTTCTTCCATTTTTTTCTTGCATTTATGTTTGTACATTCCTTCCCTACCTTATACATATTGTCATACGTGAAGGCGTAGTTTATGGATGACTCATTTGTTCTAGGATTTCTTCATTCAATAAGTGCTCTTTCACCTTTACATTTTTTTTATCATGGGAACATTGGGAGTAAATTCCTAATGGATCCAGGTAGGTGGACATCCATGGTTAGGAATTTACACTGTTTTCCTGACTCTACGCTTCTCGGCCGAGTTTGGGTATTATGATCACGAACATTTTAAACAAAATCTTTCCTTCTTATCAAGTTGTATCCTGATCGTTGTTTGGAACATCCTCTCATTAATCTGAGCATCTTCTTATAACTTACTACATCAAATCTGATACCGCTACTTCGAGTCCCTTCCTTCTTCATTATTCGATAAGAGTCCTACTCTTATTTCATACATAACACCTCATTCATCGACCTGGTAGTATGTCTCTTAATAGTCGTCGATCCTTCGATGATTATTCCAAATTTCTTCCAAGTTCCATACATAGTTCCTCCACAACTGCTTGTCATAAAGAGAGTACTTGTACAATGGCTCGAGGTAAGTTCAAGATGAAATGTCAGTCAATATTTGATTGTATAGGCAAGCTTAATGGCCACGATGCAAATTGATGAGTCATATTGGAATTAACCTCCCCGACTAGAATAACTTACGATGATAATGGTATGGTCCACAATGATCCTCGGGCCAATCAATAGTCCTTATGTAATGCTTCAACTTCAAGGGCGAACTTTCTTAGGCAATGGTAATCAATTTACTAATTTATTGATCTTAATGAAGTTCCCATCCCTACCTTTTTTTTCGTATCAATACCTCTCAATGGCCTTTAGGCAGGGTTCTTTATCTTGGCGTTCCTCCAGTTTCCAATATAAGGGAGGGTTCAATTACATTCTGCTTCAGGAAATTATCATCGATTGGCTTCTACACTGACTAGCTACGTTTTATCCTCATGGATCAACTCTTTCCTTTGGTCTTTAAATTTGCCTGCTTACTACTACAGGAAGGTTACCATATCGTTCATTGCCTCCTTGTTCACTATGTTAAAACCACTTATTTCTTATAACATTTAAACTAAATGCTCTATAGGTGATGCTGTCAAATCTAAAATAAACTAACTATCCCTTAATTATCTTCCCATGTTGCTCAACTATCCTCTCTTGATTCGTATTGTTCTTTTACTATTTACCTTACTTTCCTTTTTTCTTACGTACTGGAAATAAGACATCATTTCACATTCGATGTCTTTCCCCTTTGTCGACCCTGCCTCTTAGGCGTCTGCTATTGTTACTTTCCCTAGACTCATATCCCTTTGAGGGAAACATTAATTCCACACTAAGAGCGCAATACTGAATTCATGTAACTTCCAGATTCGTTACTCGTCATATTTGATTATTATTTTATGGGGTATTCCATATATACCTTATCTGGAATATAACATTTGACATCATCGTACTGTTCTTCAGTATTTTCCACGCTAAGGGTCTTCCTACCCCTTTTCTTATTAAATGAATCATGTCTATAAGGCATCGATCTGCCAGATTTATCGTGATCATTGTGCTTGTGTTAATGCTTTCACTGTTATGGCTTAGCTCAGGTTCCATTTGCAACCCATGTCTTTAGACCTTATGTTAACTATGTCATTCATCTCATGGATTTTCCAGTTCATTTGACAAATCCAAAGTTTACCATCATTCACTTACTCTTATCCTTGCATTATCATCCTTATACTTTAACTCCTTCCTTTAATGTCTACGCTAGCCCCTTTGAGGTCCGTTGATCATTTTTTATGTTCCGTTATATGCCCACCTCAGGCCTTATTCATCATTACTTCCATTTGCTTTTCCTCCAATGTCTCACTGGTATTTGGGGCGGAACTAGTACGTAACATATCTAAGTTCTAATCGTAGCTTGGTTTCAATTTACTCCTTACCCAGGCTTCCCCCCTTAAGGGGTATTAGCTCTTATCTTGACCTGCCACTTGATCCTTTAACCTTTCCATTTCCATTTTAAGCCCCTTTAAGGATATCTTGACTTATTGTACTCCTTGTACTTATCACTCCTGAGCATCTAAATTTTACTCTTTTGATTGGGAGGATCTACATACCATTCATTTGCCATGGGTTACACCCTAGTCTTATTATCGATACTCTTACCACTAAAATATTTCCACTCGCTTGTCCTTGAGCGGAATGTCCTGTGACATTAGTACTTTATTAAAGCATTCCGCTTGCACTTGTCAATCATTTTTCCACTTCTTATCTTTTGTCTCGTCATGATCTATATCGTAGGCTATTCTCAATCCGCTTCTCTTGCCTGCTCAACCTATAAATTTCCACCATAGGATTCAAAAACCTTATCATCTAATATAAAAAAAATCTACTATCTTTCACCGCTACCCACATACGTATTTATTAACAGTAACGAAGGTATGTCTTTTTTATTTTAATTGACAAAACTCATCTTGTCTTTGAATCTTCTTAAATGATCCATTCCTCATAAGGAATCTGGGGTTTCTAGGTTGGGCATGCCGTTTCGCACCCATTTCCTTTAACTATTCCCTGACATGAATCTTTATGTACCTTAACTCCAGAAATCCATTCTCCTTATTAATCTTCTAGGGTCCTCATAATTTCTTCGGTCCTAGGCCACCATTCAAATCACGCATTCATAACAAATTCTCACACTCTAGGGATGTGAACCCCTAAGAGGCGAAAAAGATTCTTAAAATGTCCTAACCTCTTCGACCATCCTTTTCGCTTTACCACGTCTTTCAATCTTATGTCAGCTTGCTACTTCTCACCCAAAAGCCTGAGATTTTCATACAATCCTCAGATAATATATCATCAGGAATTGGAAGTTCGTCTAGTATAGTCGTTTGAGGACATGCCACACATTTCGACACTTGATCGGGTTAGGTGCCCCATATCCTTTACATTTACAATATACATACATAACTTTAACTTTCCATTGGACTAGGAGCTTTCTCTTAAGTAGATATCACTTCATTCATGATTCTTCCTTATCAAAATATCTTACACTACAGAAATTTAGGAATCGATTTCTAAAGTGGTGAATGTAAAACAAGTTCATTTTGCACATATAAAAGGTAAATAGATGAATAAGAAAATCAGTAGCGTACCTCCGCTTGTCTGCTCTTCTCGGGTAGCGTCCGAACTCGACACTACATCCTTGTTGTCCTCTTTCCTCCTATAGGCCAACCCAGGACACTCTCCTATCTTGAGTCCTCGATTACCGCACTAATAACAACCTCTTATTTCCTTATGACAAGGTCTCGTATGCATTCATCCACACATCTTACAACATGCCCTAAACTTCCCCACTCGATCTGAACTACTCCTACTCTGATCCTGAAATATCGAGGGTCGTGACCCCTGCCTCGGCCTTACCCGAGAACTCTAATCATACCTGATTTGTCGCAAACATCTGTCATGCTGGTCATGTATCAGAAATCCTTCTTCATTTAGTCTCCCCCAATAATCACCAACCACTTTAACCATCTTAGTCATTTCTCTAGCTCCAACTGAGTCAGCCCTGCCGAACATCAACTGCCCCTGGTCAACGAGCTCCCTAGGCTGTAAATTTCCTGACCCTTCTAGGGGTCTACCACTGTCAATCATACCGGAGCAGTATCATACCTGATAGGTAACCAGTTGGTCAATACCTAAATGACTCTCCTAACATCTTCATCGGACAGTGCTGGGGGTATATTTGATGGTATATCTAACGGTGAGAGTGTCTCACTTAGTGTCCCTGATCGTATCTGGGTCTAAGACTGGTAGAGATGTAACTCGCTCGTATTCTCTAATGGGTCAATCTCAATAGAAGGTGTATCTATCGAATAGGACATCACTGAAATCATAAACACGACAAGGTTAGGAATATGATACTTACAACTCAGCTCTAGTGCACGATTTAGATCCAGAAATAAGGAAACCATCCTAGATGCCCTGAAACTCATATGTGTCACACTAGACCAATTTGCATATATTTATATATATGTGTGTGTGTGTGTGTGTGTGTGTGTGTGATCATGTTTATAACGCTATAAGCCATTGTGGGCAATAATCTGTATATAGTAGATCTCGTGCAACACACCCATAAGATCTCAAAAATACCTGCACAAGACTCAGCACAATAGGCCATAGACACAACTTAAATTGGGGCGACTTTCTACCCAATCGAACATCTCAATATCTAAAAACACATGTATCAAACAACATATCCCTTTACATGAGATCCCCACCCAAACTAGGGACACACCATACTCCCCTGTCACACCCCAAACTAGAGGGGTATGGCCGACACCCGGTGTCATGCTGGCCCGAGCGTACCACTCTGAAAAATAGACTCTTATATGTATAGAACTTCCGGCCAACAAGGTTGTACTAGAATATGACCTAAATAACATCACAATAACAAGGCCGACAAGGCCTTCATCTATAAATCAAGGGTACAATCCCATCTCTGAAGCTGAACAAGGAAATATCAACCCAACATATATATATATATAAACAAGGCCGACAAGGCCATAACACAAGTCAACAAAAGGATAATCAGGACGACAAGGCCATTCATCACAGCTGAACATACTACACAAGTCTACGAGCCTCTATGAGTAACTATTCATATAGCCGGGACAGAGCCCCGACCTACCCATTATATATATATATATATATATATATATATATATTATATACTCAACACCTGACTGGAAAGCTCCATAAGAGATGAAGTTTACCCACTGACAGTTGAGACTCAACAACTCCGTCTGAGGTGGTCTGTCAGGCCCTCTATCAGAACCTATAGCATGTAATTCAGCACCCCTAGAAAAAGGAACGTCTGTGTCAAAGAAATATACCGGTATGTTAAGCATGAATAGAAATATGAAGGTCGTAAGTGAAGACAGGGGCATATAATTCCAAAGAGGGGATATTCAGAATTAGTGAATGAAATGGGTAAATTGAGTCAAGACGAAAGATGATATATGAAGCCGAAAGAGTCGTCAGTAGATACAAATTTTACAGTGTAAAATGGTCTTAGATCCTGGAGTGTTAACTTCCCTAGTAAGTGATCACAACTTTCAGAAAGCAATCCAAATGGAAATTAATGATAAAAGGTCCAACATAAAGTGAATCAAGTTAAAAGTCTAGGGATACTTGGAAAAGGGATCCAAGCAATCAAGTACGTACTTAGAATTGACACTGTTATAATAGAAATAGATATGAAAATGAGAGGAATAACGGTGGACAGTTAAATATACTCAAGGTCCTCTATGGTTATGTGAGAACGACACTTCTAAAAGTATATTACCGGGATGCTAACCACGATTCTGAATATATTGACTTAAGCATAAGTATATCTAGCAGGGAAGTACGTCAATAATTGTTGTTTGGTATGTTGACTAAATAAAAGAGAACGTTATAACCCAGAGTGGAACTTAAGGCCAAGTATGCAAGGAACCCCTAGATAGAAGTTGAGATAAATCAATGCATTACAATGCACATGTTCATGATGAATTAAGGAATGAATACATTTACGCTTAAAAGGCGGTTGGGAAACCAAGAAGGCATACACACCCAAGACTTAAGGTCGGCAACGGTGAGTACACATTATACGTACAATGTGATATCGTTAATGACCATAAAGACCTCCAGTATGCCTTTAGGCGATAGCAACCAAAATTGAGATAAGTTTCTCTTACCAATAGTAAAGGCGCCCTCTCGGACAAATCACGATGATATAAAGACCTATGAGTCTCCTTAGAGAGAATAACGATTCTTGGGATTAAAAAGTAAGTAAAGGCGAGCCCAGATGATATAACTGAGTATGGCCCTCGACGAGAAGGAAACGGTTCAGAAGCTAAATTACAACAGATGGAGTTACCAACCAGAACTCATTAGTAGCATTCTTAATGGTCGAAGTAAAAGGCAGGATGAAGATTTCCGTTCTAGTATATTTTGAAAATAGATTTTAATAGAACAGTATAATAGCCTTTAAGGCAACTTAAAGTAAGAAAGTTTAGCGGCATAGCCTATCTAGAGGCCGGGGAAATAAAAAAAAAGTAGTCAAAGGAGATTTATTACTTAAGGGTTCAATTTCAAGGCTCCCATGATAATAGAATCATCGTGCAGAAGTTATCAACGTATAAGGATACATAATTAGTAATATCGGTAAATCAAGCCAGTATTTGATATAAAGGGAGAAGGAGCTCTTCGATACCTAGGTTGATTGTATGTTTCAAATATGGCTAATTTACTAAACAAGATTTGAGCGAAAGTGTATTATTCCCGCTGCTTTACTCACCTTTGTTTGACGAAGGTTACCATAGTATGAGAGATATGTATTGTCATGAGGATGTGGTGAGGAGAATTTCCAAGCTTTAGCATAATGACCCAATGGTCCAACAAGAAAGGACAGAGTATACAGGCCTAGTGGACCAATATAGAGAATGAATTTCCCGACATGGAAATAGAAAAGTGTTTCAAGGATAAAAGTTCAATATGAACTCACCCCGTTCTTATCGGAAATGTTACCCAGATGGTTAAGGGCCGACAGATTTATAAGGATGACTCATTTTTTTTATCAGAGTGAATTATCCGCACAACCAAGGACTATGCAAGTAAAATATATTAAGATGACCGTACGATTTTAGGATATCATAATGTCTATCATCTCAGGTAAAGGGTCTTAGTTACCGTAACTTCTAAAGATTCCTCTAGAAAGGTTTGGGGGCATGAAGAAATCATATCATAGTATTATCCAGAATATGAGGTCAGGATAGACGCGTGATTTGGATGCTCGATGACATATGGAAGGAAGGTATACTAAATTTTGAAGAATAGTGGGAGGATCTCTCATACCACAAAGAGTTACGCATCACGGTGGCTATCATTTTTATCATCTAGAAGAAACCTTATAAGACCTTGTATAGTCAAAGGTATAACTCTTCTATCGATTGATTATACATGAGAAATAGGAGTGTGTAGGCCGAAGTTAACCCATGAAATGGTAAAAGAAGTAAAGCCTCTTCAAGGGCAAGTGTTAATAATTCAGGATTTTCCAGGAATCACCTACTGATGTGCGAAGCTGTATGATTAAGTATTTCTAAAGGATCTTGCCCATAAAGTGTAATGAGATTAGACCAGTAAAACAAGTTTAGCCCTACAGATATTGGATTGTATAAGATCATTTAAAGGTCCGGCAAAGTGACTTATGAGCTAGGGTTACTTCCGTGAGTTAAAGAAAGTCTAAATCAATTTTCCATGTAACGATGTTGCAACAGATCATAAGAGATTTATTTCACGCGTCCCTAGTTGGGAATGTTCAGAGTATGAAGAATTATCTCATGAATTTACCTCAGTTACTATGTTATATCGTTGAGTCCGAGAGTTGCGAACTAAAGAGATAAACTCTGATAGGGGCATAGTAAAAGGAATGATAGGAAAAAAGAAATTATTTGAGAAGTTAAGAAATACATGAAGGCTAGGTATCCTTGATTTATTTCAGAAAAAAATATATATTAACAATCATTGCGATACGCTTTCCCCATTCCCTATTTCATAGTAATAAAGTTTATTGTGTATGACTTGTATAGGCGATATTAATGGCACAGAAGTGACAGACGCAACCCCGACTACGGTACTTGACAGTTGAGGTGAGTTATGGTTAACCCTTTTTTATTTCTTGGTAAATAGATGGTTGTGTGAGGCCGATATGTTATGTTATGCTATTGTATAGCCTGTGAGGCATTGGATATCTTTTCTGGCTGTTTGACAGGTTTGGATAGTCCTGTTTACAGAGGAAACTCGGTCAGAAATCCTAAGAATCCTATGGATAAGAAACTCTGAGAGTTTAGTTACACCAACATTTGAGGACGAATGTTCTTAAGGGGGAGAGGATGTTACACCCCGTATTTCCGCGCTCGTATGCGTCTTAAGTAAAGTCACGTAAATCCAAATGAGGCTAACATCCTATTTTTGGATGGAAACAAGTTTAAACAAGTGTTATGTATGTTTTGTAAGAATTTAGGGTTAAACGGATTAAAGAAATTAAGTTTGTCGAACTCGGGGAAAGACAAGCAGAATTTCGGACATGATGTTTTGGCCCAACTTGTCGGGGTATATCTCCTATTATATATGGAGTTATTGAGTTCCTAACCTATCTAAATTCAATTTCAGAGGGTCTACTTTCCAATGCAACTGACGGTTTTTCAATCTGAGAAATATAATAAAAATTACGGACTGTACAAAATTGTACGGTCCGTAAAAGTATACCCTTTTTTGGGTGGTGGAAAAAATTTTAATTGTTATATATCATATTGCACTACTTGAGGTCTCATTTTCCTTTATTTACAGATCCTACCCAACCCTAAATACTTTCTCTAAGGTCTCTTATGGGTACTTGATGATCCAAGCTAATTTTTGAAGTAAAACCCGCCAAACGTTTATTGGAAGATCGTGAACATAATTATCTTCCTCTCTACTTCTTGGGGCTGATTTGGTGGCATAAGTTTCTGAAGTTGTGAGTTGCTATAGGGATAAATTTGGTCTACAAGGTAAACCTTATCTTCTCCTTGATGTGTTTGAACTCCTACAAGTATAATAGATGTTTTGCTAGGAAGTTTATGGCCCAAGTGTTGGAAGAACTTGGCTAGAATTCATGTTGGTGTTAAGCTAGTTTTGGGATTGTTTGATCGTTGGATATTGTTGTGTGTTGAATGAGAAAGCTATAAAAGCTATTTAGAATTATGGATGTTGTCTTGTTGTTTAGATAACATTGTTACAAGCTACATAGTTAATATGCACACAAGGTGTTTGTGGAAATATCTAAATGAAAGCATCATTTATCTTTTGAACCGAAATTGATCGAAACATTCATTTAATGTAGACCATCGTTTGTAGGATGTTCCGGATCTCGTGAGCTATCGATAGAGGTATGTCAGGCTTTTCCCTTTCTTTGCATGATCTTATGTTAGACCAAAAGTGAAATGAACTATTGTTGAACAACTTCATTCTTAGTAGCCTGATTATCCTATGTTTCCCTCCCACTATTGCTAATGATTCTAGTATGTTCCTTGTTGGAACTCTCATTCACATCTTATGATATTTCTTGTGATACGATTAATTCAGACGACTAGGGTTGGATTGTAACGTTCGTTGTATATGATTCCATAATGATAGCTGGAGGATAACGACTATAGGTCAGTCCGACTTTGTTCATGGTGCTCCTTGAGGTCTGTCCTGCATTGCACTTATATATATGTATCTATTTTCTTATCGAGCCGCACTATAGTCGGCCTGGTACGACACTTATATGTGCACACCACTACCATTGGTTTGATAATACCGAGGCTTAAGGTCGTACAATCGAGGTCGGGTACGTTATGATATGATATGATTTGCCCCACGGAGAGGCTTGATACTATATTATATGGCCTCATAGAGAGGGTTAATTTTACTTTCATTCGTATATTTATGGTTATGTCAGTGGTATGCCATCAACGGTATTTCTGAGTTTTAGGTTGACTTATGTACCCTTCTCTTGTTTTACATTCCTTATTTATCTGTTTTACATGCCTTACATATTTAGTACATTATTCATACTGATATTCCTTTTGTTAGGGGACGTTGTGTTTCATGCCTATAGCTGCAGATAGATGATTTGACAAGCTTCCTTGGTAGGATTACTATTCAACTTGCTATAGAGCACTTCTCTTCTTTCGGAGTTGCCAATCGAGTTTTACATATGTATATATATTAATAGGCATCTTGGGTATGGCAGGACCCTGTCCCGACCTAGTATTATATTATACTACTCTTAGAGGCTTGTAGACTAGTGGGTTATGTATTGTCCTTTTATATGGCCTGGTCAGCCGTCTTGTCAGTCTAATAGTATTATTGATGTGGCCTTGTTGACCTTACAATATATGCACGCATGTTGGTTTTGTTGTCATTTGTTCAGGTTGCTATTTCCAGTCTCTCTTTTGATTGTCATTTTGTGGCCTTGTCAGGCCAGACAATTATATGTTCACGCTAGGATATACAGGTGGTATGCTCGGGCCATTCAGGCGTCGGGTGCTAGCCACAGTACCCGAAGCTGAGGTGTGACAAATATGATTCAAAATGCTCATAGACTTACGTCTTAAGGCATCGGCTACAACATTCGCCTTGTCATGATGATAAAAAATATAAACATCATAATCTTTTAATAATTCCAGCCATTTCCTTTTCCATAAATTCAATAACTTCTGTCGATATATGTACTATAAGCTCTTATAATCTGTAAATAGGTCAACATGAACCCCATATTAATATTGACGCCATATCTTCAAGGCGAAGATAACAGTTGTTCATTTAGTTCAACTTGTGCTTCCTCAACTGCCTCAAAGCGTATGTTATAACCTTTTTGTGTTGCATCAGAACACAACCTAGGCCAACTCTGGAGGGATCAAAATAAACAACATACTCATCGGTACCTTCTGTAAGTGCCTAGACAGGCGTAGACGTCAACCTATTCTTCATTTCCTGAAAATAGCATTCACACGCATCTGACCATTGAAACTTGGGTGTTTTGTGAGTAAGCTTTGTCAAATGTGCGAAGGTAGAAGAAAATCCTCCACGAATCTCCAGTAAAATCTCACCAAGTCTAAGAAACTACGTACCTGGTAGGGGTCGTGGTCCTTGGCCAATTCTTCACGGCCTCAATCTTCTGATTATCCACCTTGATACCTTCTAAAGAGACTATATAGCCTAGAAAGATAATCGAGTTCAACCAATACTCACATTTAGAGAACGTAGTGTATAGCTTACGATCCTAGAGCGTCTGCAACACCGCTCGGAGATGATTCGTATGATCTGCCTCAGTTCGTGACTATACCAAAATGTCATCAATGAATACGATCACGAATATATCCAGAAATATCTTGAAGACCCAATTTATTAAATCCATAAAGGCCGCTGGTAAATTAGTGAGTTTGAAAGACATCACCATAAACTCAAAATGACCATACCTGGTCCGAAAGTCTGTCTTCAGAATGTCTTTCTCCTTTACCCTCAACTAGTGATACCCATATCTCAAATCAATCTTTGAGAAATACTTCGTACCCTGCAATGTATTGAATAGATCGTTGATCCTTGAAAGTGGGTACTTATTCTTTATGATAACCTTATTCAGTTGCATGTAATCAAGGAACATCCTCAAAGAACCATCTTTCTTACGAACGAACAATATTGGTGTGCCTTATAGTGAAGTGATGGGTCTGATAAAGCCTTTCTCTAACAAATCCCTCAGTTGATCCTTCAATTCTTTCAGCTCAGCAGGAGCCATTCTATAAGGAGGGATAGATATCATGTGCGTATCTGGAAGTACATGAATAGTAAACTCGATCTCCCTCTCTGGAGGGATACCTCGAAGTTTATCCAGAAACACATCGGGAAACTCATTTACAATTGGGATAGACTGAAGGGTCGGAGGCTCTACATCTACATCTCTAACCTATCCAAATGGTAAATATAACCCTTGGAAATCATCTTTCTTGACTAATTGTTGGAAATAAATCTGCCTTTATGCGTAGCTGAATTACCTTTCCATTCCAGCGCCGGCTCGCTTGGAAAGCTAAATCTAACGACGTTCGTTCGGCAATCAACATAAGCATAATAAGAGGCCAACCAATCCATACCCATAATGACATCAAATTCAACTATTGGCAACTCATCTAAGTCAGCCAAAGTAGGATGATTACAAACTGTTATTGTACAATTTTTATAGACTCGCCTTGCTGCAATCGTCTTACCAACTGGTGTAGCCACTTCATATGGCTTAAATTATAATTCCGGTTCAAACCCAAACTTACTAGAAACGAAAGGTGTAACGTAGGACAAATTAGAGCTAAGGTCTATCAATGCATAAACATCATAAGTGAAGACGGATAGTATACATGTAAAACATCCGGAGATGACTCCAAATTTTGGTGGCCTGATCATAGATGCGGTTATAGGCACCTCTTGAACTGGATGCTCCCCCTCTACCTTTGCCTCTACCTGCTAGGTCTGTGGCCTACCACTTGGTGGGCATACACTCGACGAGGATGCTACTATCGACCCATCGATTGAGCCATGCCACCTCTACCTCTACTCGGACACTGGAGCATATAGTGACCAGGACTTCTACACTAATAACACACATCGGACCCTAACGACATTGTCCTGAGTGTGTCCTACCACACTGGCCACATGTCAGGAATGGAGGCCTCATCTGGCCCGAACTTCCTTACCTCTAAGAACCAGAAGCTCTCGAACTCTGTCCTGGTCCAGATTGAGTATATTTGTCATATCTAGGCTCCTGAAAATGAGATGGAGCATTGTTAGAAAACTGAGGTGGATGCCTAGGAAATCGTTGCCTGGAGCTATCCGATGTCTCTTTGAAATACCCAGTTGATCTAGCCCTATTAGTCAACTCCCTTTCTGCATCTCTATCATCTCAGAGCTGACGCTTACTCTCCTCATCATTCTGAGTATATGCCTATATCTTAGAGATGTCCATATCCCTATTTAGAGAAAATGTTGTACACTCCCCAATCAGATGCGGGTCCAGACCTGCTACAAACCGATGAACTCTAGCCCTCATCGTATCCACAATATTCGGGGCATACCTAGTCAGAGAATTAAACTGCAAACTGTAATCCCGAACACTCTTTCCCCTCTTCTTAAGGTTTAAGAAGCGTTCTACCATGGCATCTCGTGTTTCCAATGGCAAATAATGATCAAGAAAGGCATCTGAAAATTCCTCCCACACTACGGGATGTGCATCTGGTCCTCTAGATATACCACTGAATAGCCACATCTTGCAATATGAAAGAGGCCAACTCTACTGCCTCAGTCTCCGAAGCATGCATAACCCTCAATACTTTCTGCATCTTATCAATGAAGTCTTGAGGGTCTGCACCTGGGTTAGTACCAGTGAACACTGGCGGACTCAACCCGTTTCTCAGGTTCTGGAGTTCCTTATACTATCAAAAGACCTGTCACCTATAGAATCCCTTATCTGCCACTACTGAGAAGCTACTATCTGTGCCAACAACTGCATAGCACTTACCACACCCTATTTAGAAGACTCAGGAGAAGGAACTGGGGGAATCAAATTCTGTGGATATGGAGGTACTCTATCCTAAGGAGATAGAGGTACTGTATCTTGAAGAGCTGGAGGTATTGTACCTCTTCTAACCTCCTTACACGGGGGTGGAACAAGTTACACGTGAATAGTATGACTTACCTTGGGTCTCAACTCTATCGGTCTGGCTAGGCAGGCATTACTATTACCTTCGCCCCTATCAGTACTAGCTCAATGACTAGCGGTAGCCCTTCTAGTAATTGTTATGACTGAAAAAGGGACAGAGCACGAATTAGACTCCAAATCATATAAATCAGCTCTATAGAACAATCTATGAAGTGAAAGAACAGTAACCATCCATAAATGACCCGCAGCCTCTTACTTATAAGTGTGATGCACAACACACCCATAAATACGACTCTACTAGACACATCTCATAGACTCCCTAGGACTGACCTGCTCTGATACCAAGTCACACATGGTCCCGTACTGGCTTGAGTGTACCACTATGATAATAAGACTCATGTATGTATAGAACTTCCGGCCGACAAGGACGTACTAGAAAATAACCTGAATAACATCACAATAGAAGGGGTCGACGAGGCCTCAATCTGTAAAACAAGGGTACAATCCCATCTCTAAAACTAAACAAGGAAATATCAACCTAACATATATATATAAGGATAATCAGACCGACAAAGCCATACATCATAGCTGAGCACACTACACAAGTTTACGAGCCTCTACGAGTAACTGAATTTTAATATGGTCGAGTCAGGGTCTCGACCGACCCATTATCTATATATCTACATATGATATACTCAATACCAAACCGGAAAGCTCAGAAAGACACAAAGCTTACCCACTGATGGCTGAGACTCAACAACTCCTGCTGGGGTGGTCTGTCATGGCCTCTATCAGAACCTGCAGCATGAAATGCAGTGCCCCCGATAAAAGGGATGTCAATACGAAAGAAATGTATTGGTATGTAAATCATGTATAGCAATATGAAAGCATAAGATGTAAAACAGGGCATAAGAAGCAACATGATACTCTGAAACATCTATACATGTGTTTTATTATGTAATCAGCCTGGGGTGTTTAAATAAGGTACTGCCCTCAGGTAATATTCAGAGGTGTTTGTATGGATGCATATATATATAACTGCCCTACGGTTATAACCCGGGGAGTTTATGTACCTGTATAACTGCCCACCTGATATTATCTCGGTGGTACTGCAAAGGTAGTATTGGCACCCTTGGCCATTATTGTAACTTAAACTCTTTAACTTTACTTTGGAATGACTCGATGATTAACTCTTTGGAATGCTCCTTTTTGGAGGTCTATGAAATTCAGATACACAACCACAACCAAATGATATATAATACGATAACAATACGAGTAAGTATTCCCGACAAGTGACAACAACCTATGATTTAGGATAGTTCTTTCGACGACTTATTTGGAAAATGATATATGTTGGACTCATGCCTTTGAATGAAAAGGGATAGCCTGGAAGGCATACGTCGCTTAGCTAACAACGCCTCACGAACCCCCGAATTCTTTATGATTGACTATCTACAGAATATAGATGGTTCGTGTCAAGATAGAATCCATAAACTAAAATCGATTCACTATGACGATCCAACGAACACCTAGAAGGCATGCTTCTCAAGATATGGTGTTCATGGCTACCGATATACTATCAACTCCCCTTCAACAACAACAAGAAGAAGAAGAAGATAACAATACATACTCCATAATCCCTACTACCACAACCTTCAACTTCTAGCCTTGATCATCTCAAGGTTTAACCAAGAACAACCCAAGAATCATAACAACTCTTTCATGGATTTTAGCTTAACTATCACAAATTGTCTTCACCAATACAACGAACTAAGTTTACAAGGAGTTAGAAACCATCAAAGGACAATAAAATCTTACCTTCACACAGCCAAGATGAGTTGAACAACAAGCCCTTCTCCAAGCTCAAGAAGATTCTCAACTTTACCTTGCTACTAAGGAGATTTCCAAGATACTATGGATCATCTAAGGGAGATTTCTCTTCAAACTTGTGTGAGAATGTTCCTTGATGATACAAGAACCCTAGGTGAGTGTTTAGAAGAGGTTAGAATGATTTTGTGTCGAAATGAAATAACAACAATGAGCCATCGAACTTGGCTTTAAATAGCATCACCCATTGCTCTCATATGCGGCTGGTTCTGAGCCGCAGATCACCATCTGCAGTCGCATAACCCAACGCAGATGGTGGAAGCGTGGTAAGGAAGTGGAGGCTTTAATATGTTGCTCGATCCGCGAAGCAGATCGGCTTCGTGGTGCGGAACTCTTAGCGTATCATCTAATTTTCGTCAAACTTTATCATGATATCCTTTCTTTAATCTAATTAACTTCCAACCTTCCGTATACCTTCTTAACATTCATTTAAGTCATACGTGACCCTCGAGAAGAGTCTCAGATTGCCAAAACTCAAATCGACTAACTATACTTTCGATCGCGCGTAGAATTACGGGGTGTAACAGTTACACATGGGTACGCTCGGTAAAGCGAGGCATCGGGTGCCAGTCTCGCCTCCCTAGTTTTGGGGCGTGACAACTTTTCACCTTTTACTAATTATTATGGGTAAATTAACCAATGGCAAGAGTTCATCAAACCAACATATCAACATTAAATACTTTTTTGGTTCCTAAAGGTCCATATTGAATACCTTGATTTTCTTCCGATTCCTTGTAATTCATGTTTATTGATATTTATTTATATAACCATATTACATATGGCTTTTCAATTCGTGTAAATATATAAGATTGTTGTTGTATGTATTAACTGAAGAAATGATAGATCGGATAAACCGGAGAAGAGAAGAATACTCCCTTTCATTTTGGCGGTCTATTATTTGTGACCCTCGGCGACACTCTTGGGGAATCACAATTACCAAATAGAAAAAGGCAATAGAAACAACTTTTATGAATTAATTTACAGAATGAAAAAATAAACCTGAAAATGTTCTCCATCTTCATCAAAATAGGATTTGAGTCTCCATTTTTTCGGTATTGGGAGACGTTAGCTAAACATGATCAAAATTATAAATTTTTAAAAAACATACAATTTTTTATTAATTTTTTAAATTGTTATATTATTTTTTAAAATTTTATTCTCATAAATAAATACGGGGGACAACGCGCAACGTGTTATTTCTCAAAAATACACTTAGCAGCACAATAAAACATCAAAACTTGAGGGCCATTGTTGTCTTTTAACAAAAAGCTGAAATCAAATTCTTCTTTTCATTCCCGCAATTGTTTGATGAGCAATTTAACCCACACTCACTTAACAACTCTTTCATATTAATTCTTTACTGTTAAATATACAATAGGTATTTGGTAACCAAATAGGTCTAGGTTTTGTACATAGAGGCAGCCCACGGGTTGTGTATATTTGGTATGTATATGGCCCACTGGCTGCTGGCCAGTCTGTCCCGTGTTCCGAAATGTCCCAAAATTCTCCCAATTCTCCCCCGAGTCATAGATCAGTCACTCGTAGTCAACGGAGTATTTTTAAACCAAAGAGACATTTTAATTTAAATTTAAATGTTCTTAAATCCCCTCTACCCAGTAATCCAGTGTCTGCTTTAAATGACCCGAATTGGAAAATTGCTATGACCGACGAATATAATGCTCTTTTGATAATAAGATGTGGGAGTTGGTGCCCCGTCCATCTGGTGCTAATATTATTCGGTCAATGTGGATTTTTGCTCATAAGGATAATTCTGACGGTTCTTTTGCAAGGCATAAGGCTCTTCTTGTAGGTGATGGTAAGACTCGGCAGGTTAGTGTGGATTGTGGTGAGACATTTAGTCTGGTGGTCAAGCCGGCTACCATTCGCACTGTGCTCAGCTTGGCTCTTTCGAAATCATGGCCCATTCATCAGTTAGATGTGAAGAATGTTTTCTTACATGGTGATCTTAATGAGACAGTTTATATGCATCAGCCCTTGGGGTTTAGGAATACCAAATATCCTCATCATGTTTGTTTGTTGAGGAAGTCCTTGTATGGGCTTAAGCAGTCTCCACATGCTTGGTATAAGAGGTTTGCAGACTATGTTTCGACTATTGGGTTCTCTCACAGCATGTCTGATAATTCATTGTTCATATATCGTCGTGGTTCTTCGTTGGCTTATATACTGTTATATGTGGATGATATTATCTTGACTGCCTCTTCTGATGCATTACGTCAGTCTATCATGACAATGCTCAGTTCTGAGTTTGCTATGAAAGACTTGGGGGCCTTGAGTTACTTTTTGGGGATTGCTGTCACTCGTCATGCAGGTGGGTTGTTCTTATCCCAGAGGAAGTATGACGCTGAGATCATTGAGAGGGTTGGGATGTCATCATGTAAGACCACTTCCACTCTGGTTGATATTAAACCCAAGTTAGGTGCTGCAGCTGGTTCACCTTATGAGGGTACGACATGTTATCGCAGTCTTACAGGGCCCTTCAGTATCTTACATTCACGATACCAGACATTATGTATGTTATACAGCAGGTGTGTTTGTTTATGCATGATCCCAAGGTTGAGCACATGAATGCGCTCAAACGTATTAATCGGTATATCCAGGGGACACTTGACTATGGCTTACACTTATATCCTTCATCGACGTCTACACTTGTCTCATGTACGGATGTTGATTGGGGTGGCTGTCCGGACACCAGACACTCTACGTCTGCCTATTGTATGTTTCTTGGTAATAACTTGGTCTCGTGGTCTGTAAAACGTCAGTCGACTTTATCATGCTCCAATGCAGAGGCCGAGTATCGAGGGGTGGCCAATGTGGTCTCTGAATCATGTTGGTTAAGTAATCTTCTTTTAAAGCTTCATTGTCCTATCCAGAAAGCTACTTTGGTTTATTGTGATAATGTTAGTGCCATCTATCTTTCTGGTAATCCGGTTCAGCACTAGCGCACTAAACATATCGAGATGGACATTCACTTTGTTCAAGAAATGGTAGCTCGACTACAAGTACGCGTCTGCCATGTCCCTTCCAGGTATCAGATTGCAGACATCTTTACAAAGGGTCTTCTCGGTCCTTTTTTGAAGATTTAGGGACAGTCTCAGCGTTCGGAGACCGCCTGCTATGACTGCGGGGGTATGTTAAATATACAATAGGTATACTGTATAACTATTGTTGGTAACAAAACAGGTCTCGGTTTTGTACATAGAGGCAGCCCACGGGTTGTGTATATTTGGTATGTATATTGTTGTACTATTTTAGGATACACATTACATTAATTAGTCTTATAGACTTACCATAATTATAGGATTCTTGTACTACTAGAATATGGTTTTGGTATTAGAATAGAAATAGGACTTTCCTATTATGGAAATTGTAAATTGTATATATTCTCTTTCATTAATGAAAATAATTAAGGGGATTATTTCTTTAATTTACAACAAGCTAGATGTGAAAAATTATTTTTTGGAAGATGATGAATGTTTTTTACAACAAGCTAAATATGACTATTAAATATTTAGCAAGATGAATATTCTTTTTATTTCTGAAATGCAAGGTCTGTTAAATATACAAATAGGTATACCGTGTATACCTATTGTTGGTAACCAAATAGGTCTCGGTTTTGTACATAGAGGCAGCCCACGGGTTGTGTATATTGTTGTAATATTTTAGGATACACATTACATTAATTAGTCTTATAGACTTACCATAATTATAGGATTCTTGTACTACTAGAATAGGGCTTTGATACCATGAAAGAAATAATCCCCTTAATTATTTTCATTAATGAAAGAGAATATATACAATTTACAATTCCCATAATAGGAAAATCTTATTCCTATTCTAATACCAAAACCCTATTATAGTAGTACAAGAATCCTATAATTATGGTAAGTCTATAAGACTAATTAATGTAATGTGTATCCTAAAATATTACAACAATATACATACCAAATATACACAACCTGTGGGTTGCCTCTATGTACAAAACCGAGACCTATCTGGTTATGGTATACCTATTGTATATTTAACAAGGTCGATTTAGATTGACCTTCTAGATTAGATCTTGAAACATGAAGATGAAGTTGCGTCTTTAAATACAATGAAATAATCTAAAATAGAATGTCATTCGTAAACTAAAAATTCATTGAATTTAATCGGTTTAATTCAAGAGCTTCTCAGATCTTCCAAAACACGAATTTATGTCACGACCAAAAATCTAAATACATGATGGCACACATTCCCAATCCGATAGGTAAGTAAAAAAATTTAACAGTCGATTCGTTTTAAGTTAAATAAACGGAAAGTAAAGTGAAAACACGAAATATCCATAATCAAGTCTATATATTTAGTCAAAATGCGGATAACAACCCAAAATATCACCCAAGACTGGTGTCATGTGTACAAGAGCTACTAAAATACTAACACAAGTCTTAATCGACCAAACACATCGCCTGAAATGTAAAAGAGACAAAAATAAATAAAGGTAGAAGGAGATTGGCGCTGCACATAATCCAACCAGGTCACCTCTAAATCTCCCGAATTAACAACCTCGAACTCAAACCACTCTGCAAGACCCACTCGTATTCAGAACAGAATCTACACCACAAAGAGTGTAGCAAGTGTAGTATGAGTACGAAATCATATGTACCCAGTATATCTCATAGACCGACAACGTAAGAAGTAGTGATGAAGTAATTAAGAAAAGACCAATGATATCATTACCATCTCACCTTATCTGAAAAAATTTATTCATCCATTTTAGGACTGTTCATTTCTTATTTAGGCCAATTCGACAGGTAATCATAATAATAAACAATCAGGTGAGGAAAATAACTCAATTAGTCAATTAGGAGCAACAACACATATATTCAATCAAGGGAAGAATGATGATACTATGCAAAGGAAATACAATGACATGTCTCAACCAAATTCTCCAAACTTGTATATACATTCCTCGGTAATATTTGAGAGTTCATGACCCATGGGGGAATTGCGAGGTCCATATACCCATTGCAGGCGTGCAACCCGAGACAACCATATGCAAGAGTATGACATAAAACATTCATAATCTCAAATTTGGACTTATTATGCCAAAGGTTCATCATCAACAACAATAAATCAGACTTAATAGCTGACAATTCATTAACATGTTATTTCAAGTGTATGAGGTTTCTTGAGATACAAAATATAACAACAATCAAGTCTACATATAGCACATAACAGTTAATTCCCCCATGCTTTGGCATTTTGACCACAACCATAATGACTCGAATATGATACAAACTTCCAGATCATGGCACCGGTACTCGTATCAATGTCCATCACATCATGGATACGAGACCCCCCGTTACGCCCTTACCCCATTGTTATTTTCATTTTTAAGCTTTACTTAACAAAAATATTCCTCAAACAAAGTCTAGAAAGTCTTAACATACCTAAAGGCCGAGCAACAAACCAATGAAATCGCCTTTACTTTTCAGAGTATCTCCGAATGCCCCAATCTCGATTCGAGCAAAGATTAATTCTTCCAAAAGCTATACTGCATCTAAATTCACCAGACGAGTTCAATCTAGTCAAAATAATACTCTATGTGATTAAACGAGTCCAATTATACAATATTGCTATACTTTTATTTGAAACCCAAAAATGAATCCAAAAGGTAACCCCGAGCCCACATAGGCCAAAACTGGAATTTTATTGCAAAATAGATTTACCCATAGCCTATAAAGTCTAAATCCAAAAATGACTCAAAACTGACTTCAATTCGATTTCCAATTTGAAGAAATTTATAATTTTAATTTAGGGCTTTAAAATCCCAAAAAGTGACCCCAAACTCTGGCGATCACATCAGAATTTTCCTTTCGAAATAGTTTGCCCTCAACACAAGGAAATTAAATCCAGAAAACCCAGTCAAAAGACTTCAACTTGACCTTCAATTTCTTATTTTCCCAAAAATCCTGTTACGATTCATAATTTTACGTCTAGTCGTGTTGTTGATTAACACCAGCATCCTAAGAAGATATGAGACGATACTAAAGGGGTAATGAAGGTTTAAAGCTTGTTTATAGAAATATCGGGGGTATAGAAGTTAAACATATCAAAGAAAATATATTTTGATGAATTCACAAACTTTACAAAAGTACAGTCAAAATGTACAGGTCGTACAATTGAGGAATTTTTTGCCGTAACTTTTCTGCAATTTTCAGGTTTCTGCTCCAGATATAGTTCCAAATATATGGATTGTACATTTGCACCGTACATCTGGGCGGTGGAAGTTCTTTTCATATATATATATATATATATATATATATATATATATATTATATCTCGACTTGTGTCTTCACTTTACACTTCTTCCAGACCCTAAGACACCCATTCCTCTCTCTCAAAGGACTCCTAACACTCTAGACCTAAATCTAAAGCTAAATTATGCAAGTTCGACGTAGAGAATCTCGCGAACACCATTAACTTCTCTTCTTCCTTGTTGCGGTGATTTTAGAGATATATTGGTGGAGATTTAAGGTAAGTATTATCTTCTTTAGCTTATTCTTATGTTTGGGCAAGTATTGAGTTAAGCCTTTTGGAGAATTATTGAAGAACTTAGTGTTTATGAGCCTTGAAGCCAAGCCATATTGTGTTGGTTGTTTTTATGTGATTTGAGCTACTAAATAAAGTTGTATGGATATGGATAGAGTTGTGATGAAGAGTAGGGGTGATAATGAAGATTGTTGTGATACAATATGTAGAAGTTGAGCTACCAACGATCTTATAAAGTTAGCACGCAAGTTGTTCAATAAAATGTCTAAATGAACTTCTCTATAAGCTATGGATTTCATATTGATAAAAATCATTTGTATAATACAGATAATTGTTTGTAGAGTTTATGAGGGCCCGTGGAACTTGATTAACTTCGATGACAAGGTATGTAGAGACAACTTCCTTCTTGGCATGACTTGGTATAAATTTCCTTGAAACTAAACTCCTCTCGTCATATTCATCTATTGTTAAAGTTGTTCATAATCCTTTTATATTCTTATGATTCTTCGTCGGGGGTGCTTTCTGTGTTCTATATGTACCTTGTTAATTAGTGAAGAGTTGATGAACGTAGCGACAATAATAATAGTCAAATGATAACAATCATAGGTCACTCTGACTCTGTTTATGGAGACCCTTGATGTCTGTCTTGCTTTGTACTTATATATATGTATCTATTTTCTTACCGAGTAGTGCTATAGTCGGCTGAGTACGACACTTATATGTGCGCACCACTGTAGTTGGTGTTGACATTACCAAGTCCTATTAAAGCCGGGTATGATATTATAGAGTCTTTTCTAGGTTGGGTACATTATAATATAATTTTCCCCACAGAGAGGCTTGCTATTATATTATATGGCCCCATTGAGTGGCTTGATTTTTATAGACATGCATATACTCATGGTTATGACAGTATATGCCCCCATAGGCTTTTCTGAGTTTCAGGTTGACTTCTGCACTCTTTCTTTGTATTACATTTTGTATTTATTTTTACATGCCTTACATACTCAATACATATTTCATATTGGCGTCCCCTTCTGGGATGCTGTGTTCCATGTCCACGGTACATGTAGACAGACCGACTTGCCTTCGCATTAGGATATTTACTTTTAGCTGTTGGATGTCGCACTCCACTTCTCCTGAGTTGTTGTATAGAGTCTATAGGCGTTGTGGCATATGTAGATGGTTATTTTGGGTATGTCAGAGCTCTGTCCTGACTTGATGATACATGTTAGTACTCGTAGAGGCTTGCAGACTAGAGGTTATTGTATATATGCCTTGTGTGGCTTGTCATCCCTTTTCAATTGTTGATATACTTGTGATGGACTTGTTGGCCTTAGTTTATGTACATATGTTGTGTTGGGTATTTTCTGTGTGCAAGTTATTGTTACCTTATGTTTTTCATTTTAATATCATTTGGAAGCCTTATCAGCCCAGGATTCATGTCATGTGGTTCAAGTATTATAATTGGTACGCTCGGGCCCTAGGGTGCCTGGTGCCGGCCACACCATGAGCGGTAATGGAGGAGAAATTCTCTACGAATCTCTGATAATCGGCGTCAGGATTTAGAGTTTGTTGTTGATGATTGGGTGTTTCTGAAAGTATCACCTATGACACGTTTTATAAAATTCGACAAGAATGGCAAGCTCAGTCCTAGGTATGTCTTACCTTATAAAATCATTCAGAGAATTGGCTAGGTTGCTTATAAACTGGACCTACCCTTGGAATTAGAAGCAGTTCATCCAGTGTTCCATGTATCTATGCTTCGGAAATGTATAGGTGATCCCTCTCATGTTACCCCTATAGAGGATGTCCAGATCACAGAGGACTTATCGTATCAGGAAATCCCTGTTGCCATTCTAGATCATCAGGTATGTAAGATGCGAACCAAGGAGGTCGCTTCAATTAAGGTACTTTGGAGAATAATAATGTGGAAGGGATGATATGTGAGGCTGAAGAGGACATGAAGTCTAGATACCCCAATTTATTTCAGACTTCAGGTTTACAATGACACTTGTGCGATACAACTTTCTTAATATTGTTCTATCTGTTGAGCTTATCTTATGTATATGTCTTATTTAGATAATGATCTTGAGGCAGATATGGCAGATGTATCCCAGAGTTCCGACAGTTGAGGTGATTTATGGTTAACCATTTGATTTAGAGTAGTAAATGGTCATGTGAGGCCAGTACTATTGTGTTTTGGTTGGTTGTGGCCCTGAGTGGCATTGGATGTATGTTTTGGGTTGTTTGATAGGTTTTGGATAGTCTTGTTTACAAAGGATACTCTGCCAAAATTTTCAAAAATTGTGAGAGTTAGAATATTTTCCTAACATTTGAGGACGAATGTTCTTAAGGGGGGAATAATGTTATGCCTCGAAATTTGAGATCTAGTCATGCCGTCAGTTAACACTGGTATACCGAGAAGATATGAGACCTTTACGGAAGGGGTAATGAGGGTTTAAAGCTTGTTTATAGAAGTATCAGGGGTATAAAAGTTAAACAAATTGAAAAAAATATGTTTTGATGAATTCGCAAACTTTCCAAAATGTACGGTCCAAATGTACGGATCGTACATCATTTTACGGACCGTAGTATTGATGAATTCTTGGCCATAACTTTTCTGCAATTTTCAGCTTTCTGCTCCAAATAGTCCAAATGTACGGACCGTACATTTGCACCATACATTGAGGTGGTGGAAATTATATATATATCTTATGTCTCAACTTGTGGCTTCACTTTAACTTCTTACAGACCCAAGACACTCCTTCCTCTCTCTCTCAAGGGTCTCTTAACACTCTAGACATAATCGAAAGTTAAATTACGCAAGTTTGACGTAGAGAATCTCACGAACACCATTAACTTCTCTTCTTCCTTGTTGCGACGTTTTTGGAGATATCTTGGTGATGAAGTAAGCTAAGAATTGGAGTGTTCTTTGTGGATTTAAGATAAGTCTTATCTTCTTTAGCTTATTCTTAGGTTTGTGCAAGTATTGAGTTAAGAGTTTTGGAGAATTCTTGAAGAACTTATTGTTTATGAACCTTGAAACCAAGTCATGTTGTGTGGGTTGTTTTTATGTGATTTGAGCTACTAAATGAAGTTATAGGGATATGGATAGAGTTGTGGTGAAGAGTATGGATGATAATGAAGATTGTTGTGATAGAATATGTAAAATCTAAGCTACCAACGATCCTATAAAGTTACGCACACAAGTTGTTCGATAGAATGTCTAAATGAACTTCTTTTTAAGCCATGGATTTAATATTGATACAAACCATTCGTATAATGTAGATAATTGCTCGTAGAGCTTACGAGGGCCCGTGGAACTTGATTAACTTCGACGACAAGGTATGTAGGGCTAAATTCTTTCTTGGTATAAACGTTCCTTAAAACTAAACTCCTCTCGTTAAGTTTGAGATAACCATATTCCTCTCTTGTTAAAGTTGTTCATAGTCCTTATATATATTTTATGATTCCTCGTCGGGGGTGTTTCCTGTATTCCATATGCACCTTGTTAAATAGTGAAGAGTTGATGAGTGTAGCGACCATAATATTAGTTGGAGGATAACGACCATACAATACCCTTGATGTTTGTCTTGCATTGCACTTATATATATATATATATGTATATATATATATATATATCCATTTTATTACCGAGTTGCACTATAGTCGTTCGGGTACAACACTTATATGTGTGCACCACTGCAGTTGATTTTTACATTACCGAGTACTATTAAGGCCGGGTACGATATTATTGAGTCCTTTCGAGGCCGAGTATGTTATGATATGATTTTCCCCACAGAGAGGCTTGATATTATATTATATGGTCCCATTGAGCGGCTTGATTTATACAGACATTCATAAACTCATAGTTATGAAAGTGTATGCCCCAGAGGCTTTTTCTGAGTTTCAGGTTGACTTTTGCACTATTCCCTTGTATTACATTCCGTATTTGTATGTTTTACATGCCTTACATAATTAGTACATCTTTCTTACTGATGTCTCTTTCTGGGGCGCTGTGTTCCATGCCCGCAGGTACAGGTAGACAGACTAACTTGCCTCCGCATTAGGATATCTATTTTCAACTGTTGGTTATCGCACTCCATTTTTCCGGAGTTGCTGTACAGAGTCGATAGGCATTGTAGCATATGTATATGATTATTTTGGATATGTCGGGGTCCTGTCCTGGCCTGATAATAAATGTTAGTACTCGTAGAGGCTTGCAGACTAGAGGTTGTTGTATAAATGTCTTGTGTGGTCTTGTCGTCCCTTCTCAGTTGTTGATATACTTGTGAGAGCCTTGTCGGCCTTAGTTTATGTACATATGTTGTGTTGGGCCTTTTCTGTGTGCAGGTTATTGTTTTGTCTTTTTCTTTATTATCATTTGAAGGCCTTGTTGGCCTAGGATTCATGTCATGTGGTTTAGGTATTACAGTTGGAACGCTCAGGCCCTAGTGTGTTGGGTGTTGGCCACAACCCCCAAGGTTGGGGTGTGACAAATCCAACCTTAGGTAAAAAATCTAAATTTTCAACACAACTATGAAATCAACTCTAAATAATGTAAGACATCTATGGAATACCATGAAATAAGGTTCAGATTCTTACCCCAAACAAATACAAGAAGAATGCCTTGGAATCACCTCAATCCTAGCTCCCAAATTTGTGAGAAAAAGTCTAAAAACAAGTAATAGAAAAAATGTAGCAGTTGTCCGGCCTCGAATCAGATGATAGATGATCCTAAAACTAACCTTTGATAAGCCTAACATAATCCTTGCTAGATTTCTTCCAAGATCTCATTTTGAATCACCCAATTTTACCTTAAAATGAGAGAGATATGATGTTTTGAAGTTTTAGAGAAAGTTAGAAATTTAAGGACGACCTTAGGGACATAATTGGTATTTTCAGAATTGTTACACCAGAAAATACAACAATTGCAAAAATCTTAATTTTAGCACTCGAAACTCATCCGGAACCTCCTGAACACAAACAATATATGCATTTTGATCATAAAACACGTTATGAACCTGTTCGCACACTCGAAACACCCAAAAGAGGTCGTTTTGACCCGATGTTGACAGAGGTCAACGCCAAATCCTTACATTACTAGTTTCTCAACCAATGACTCAAATCACACCCGAACCCCTCGGGAGCTGAACCAATGACTCGATTAAGTCATACATCACATTCCAGACCTAATGGAATCGGTGAAACTTCGAAAAAGACGCATTTATCATTGGTGTTGACTTTGGTCAAACTTCTTCCTTTCTTTAACTCAAGAGCTTCTAATTTGACTAAATTCGATCCGAAATTCACTCGATTGCCTCAGGAATCGCGCCACTCATTCCCCTAATCATAAATATCAAGATGAAACTACGGGAAGGATATTTTGAAAAAAACAAACCTAAAAGCTCAAAACGACCAAGCGAGTTATTACAATTTATGAGTTCAATTTTATCCTTCTTCTTTTACTGATTGTCAATGGATTAAATGAACATAGGAAAAGGAAATGGGCTTCTGACGAGAAGGAGGAGAAGAATAAGGTGGGTGTATTTTCTTACCTCCATTACTCCAATAGTCAATTTTAATAAGAAGAATGACACCAAAATAAATCTTTCCAATGTTAGAGAAAAGCCATGGCTGAAGCTTGAGGTTGAGATACCCGTGACAAAGAAGGAAATGAATTACGAATTGGTTTGTTTATACAATGACAAAAAGGTCCTTAATTTAATGCCTTTGGTAGATTTTAATAAGGGTATTTTCGAGAAATTAAAATGGGTACCTTGCTAATATAATACTATTCATGTAATATGTTAGCAAGACATATATATATATATATACTATTTTCTTCTCACGTGCTTTGCACGTGTAATGTCAAAGACAATGAATTTCATATTAGTATAATACTAAAAAATTTAGTTAAACACGCATATCACGTTAATCATCAGAAGATTAGAATAGATACTAGCATAAAATGTAACATTCCTTTAAGTTATAATTTTATTTCTATAATATTAAGAATACATGGATTCAAAACTCTTAAAAGCGTCTGGATTTTTAATACTAATAACATTTTAGTTAACTTAGTTTTTTTCTTTTGTAAATATATTGATTTATCATAAAAGTTACAAATATTATATATAGTCGTATCTTAATTTTTTATAGAATGTCTTTGTTGTCCCTTCTACCGATGTGATTGCTCTGTCATGATAAGAATTATGACTGTTGACATGAGTATTTCTTTTGCATTTGCAAAAACATGAAAAATTTCTTCAACCTTTTAAGAAAATAGATTTTTTTTTTTGCAAATTCAGTTCAGCAATCATGATTTTAAAACTTGAAGAAGGGTTTTATTTTACAACAACCCACTTTTCGTGGCTTGACTTTAAACAGAACCACAGAAAAAGATGATCCACTATTAATAGTTTTGTTAAATATACACGGTTTTGTCAAGGTTTTATATATGTTAAATCACGGGTTAGGGCAGATTTTAGGTAATATTTGGTATAATATTTTAGTGTAAATATTGTATTAATTAGTATTGTACAATTATCATAATTATAGGATTCTTGTACTACTAGAATAGAGTTTTGGGTGTAGAATAGGAATATTGTAAATTGTATATATACTGTTTCATTAATGAAAATAATCAAGAGATTATTTCTTTCATGGTATCAGAAGTGTAGGTCTTATTTTTTCTCTCCTATTTTCGGCCGACACGCAGTAAAATTCGAGCCCTTCTTCTCAGTTTTCGTGCCCGCTGTTGCCTTTTCTCTTCCCAATTTTTCTTCCAAATCCCTTCATCACGTCGTTCGTTGCTCTTATGGCTAAGAACATGTTTCACCCTGCCCTTACTGTTTCTAACATCAAGAATCACATCCCTATCATTCTTGAAATAGAAAACGTCCAATACGCGACGTGGGCCGAACTGTTCAAAGTTCATGCACGCTCGCATCAAGTCCTCCATCACATTATCCCCGTGGCTCCTGCGGATATGGGAGTCCATAAACCCGAGGATGATCCTCAATTGTGGACGACTCTTGATGCTACCGTTCTTCAGTGGATTTACTCCACTATATCTACGGACATATTGCAAACGATTATCGAACCAGACGCTACGGCAATGTAAGCTTGGAATAGAGTACGTGATATATTCCAAGATAATCAAAATTCTCGTGTTGTTACCCTTGAGCAGGGATTCTCCCACGTCAATATAGAAGATTTCCCCAACGTTCCAGCATACTGCAAAAGGTTGAAAGAATTGGCGGATCATCTCCGCAACGTTGGTGCACCCGTCACCAACGATTGTATCGTCCTTCTGATGGTTGCAGGCCTATCTGAGGCCTCTAATGGCGTCGGTACGCTTCTTCGTCAGAGCAGTCTTCTTCCACAGTTTTATCAGGCCTATTCCATGCTCACGCTCGAAGAAGATGGATTATGAAAGAAAGCGGCCACTGGAGCACCATTTGTCATCATGATGACCGAGTCCAATTTTTCTCCCTCTGTTTCCAATAATTTCAGCCAAAACCGCAACAACGGTGGCGGCAAAAAGGGTTAGAATTGCAAAAATAATGGTAAAAACTGTGGTGGAAACGGAGGTGGCAACAATGGGGGTGGCAATGGGCCTCGGGGCAGTGGGCCGCAAGCCAACTGACCACAGCACTGGGGCCCATAGGGTGGAACTGGGCCCAACAACCCCTATTTTCCGCTGTATAGAGCCCACCCAGACTAGGTCCAGTTTTAGCTGCCCAACAGGCCCAATTATTCCAGTCAACAGTGGAACCTGAGAGGTCAGTCTGGGCTGGGGCAGCCAACCGGCGTGCTTGGGCCTCAGGCCCACCATGCAGCTGGTCCCACCCCTACCGACGTTGAAGCCGCGATGCACACACTTGGATTAAATCCCTTGGACCCGAATTGGTACATGGACACCGGAGCCACTACCCACATGACGTCCAATCAAGGTACTCTCTCATCTTATTCCAATTTGAGCAACAATCGTGGCATAATTGTTGGTAATGGCCATTCAATTTCAATTCATGGTTACGTTCAAAAATGTTATATCCCCCCCACCCCTCTCTAGTCTTGAAACATGCCCTTCATGTCCCTCACTTAATTAAAAATTTGGTGTATGTCCGTAAATTCACCACTGATAATTGGGTTTCTGTTGATATTGATCTTTTTGGTTTTCTGTGAAGGATTTCAAGACCGGGATTCCTCTCATGAGGTGTGATAGTAGGGGAGATCTTTATCGTATCACACCCACGTCTGGTCTCTCGAGTCAAACATTGTCATCTACTTTTGCGGCTCTCACTTCCTCCTTATGGCATGCACGTTTGGGTTACCCAGGGTCATCGATTGTTTCTGCTTTACATAAAAATAATTTTATTTCATGTAAGGGTACGCGTAGTACTCCAATTTATCGATCTTGCTCTCTAGGAAAACTTGTTAGATTACTATTTGTAGACTTTGCGTCTCGTACTTTAATGTCATTTGATATTATTCATAGTGATTTATGGACATCTCCTGTTCTCAGTTCTTAGGGCCATCGTTATTATGTTCTATTTTTGGATGACCATTCTAATTTTTTATGGACCTTTCCCTTAGCGAAAAAATCTCAAGTGTTTTCCACCTTTTTAAAATTTAGAGCATTCATCCGTACCTAGTTCGACTAGGAAATAAAAAAATATTCAATGTGATAATGGCAAAGAATTTGATAATGGGATGTTTCGGGATTTTTGTGCTACTAATGGAATAAATTTTCATTTTTCTTGTCCTCATACGTCCTCACAAAATGGGAAAGCTGAACGAAAAATTTATACCATTAATAACATTGTCCGCACTCTATTGGTCCATGCTTTCATCCCCCCTTCCTTTTCACATCATGCTCTACAAATGACTACATATCTTCTTAACATACTTCCTACCAAAGGTTTGACATATTCTTCCCCCCTTCAAATATTATATAATAAGACTCTTTTGTATTCTCATCTTAGGGTATTTGGGTGCTTATGTTATCCACTATTTCCGTCCACCACAATTAACAAACTTCAGGCCCGGTCTACCCCTTGTGTGTTTTTGGGTTTTCCGTCTAATCATCGTGGTTACAAATGTTTTGGTTTATCATCTAATAAAATCATCATTAGTCACCATGTTATTTTTTATGAATCCCAATTTCTGTTTGCTAAAGTGAGTGGTCCCGTGCCTAGTTCGTATAATTTTTTGGATGACGATGTCTCCCCGTATATTATCCACCATTTATAGAACATGTCCCGCACTCCAAATCTATCAGCGGGCCCACTGCACACTGGTTCTCCAGCTACTGGACCGTCACAGGCCACCATCGTAGGTCCAGCAACAGGGCCGTCTCTCCAGCCCAGTTCTAGCCCAGTTTCTGCCTTTACGTTTACTATTTTCCAGTTACCGTGTTGGGCCAGCAGGTCCACTACCTGCCGGCCAGTCTGTCACTTATCCCGATATTTTCCAAAATTCACCCAATTCTCCCCCCGAGTCACCGACCGGTCACTCGTAGTCAACGGGGTATATTTAAACCGAAAAAACATTTTAATTTAAATTCTAATATTCTTAAATCCCCTCTACCCCGTAACCTCATGTCCACCTTAAATAACCTGAATTGGAAATTGTCTATGACCGACGAATGTGATGCTCTTATTGCGGATAAGATGTGAGAGTTGGCGCCCCGTCCTTCTGGTGTTAATATTATTCGATCTATGTGGATTTTTACTCATAAGGATAATTCTGACGGTTCTTTTGCGAGGCATAAGGCTCATCTTGTAGCTAATGGTAAGACTCAACTGGTTGGCGTGGATTGTGGTGAGACGTTTAGTCCGGTGGTCAAATCGGCTACCATTTGCATTGTTCTCAGTTTGACTCTTTCGAAGGCTTGGCCCATTCATCAGTTAGATGTGAAGAATGTTTTCCTACATAGTGATCTTAAGGAGACAATTTACATGCATCAGCCCTTGGGTTTCCGTGACCCCAAATATCCTCATCATGTCTGTTTATTGAAGAAGTCCTTGTATGGGCTTAAACAGGCCCCACAGGCTTGGTATAAGCGATTTGCAGACTATGTTTTGTCTATTGGGTTTTCACACAGTAGGTCTGATAATTCATTGTTCATATCGTCGTGGTTCTTCCCTGGCTTATATTTTATTAAATGTGGATGATATTATCTTGATTGCTTCCACTGATTTTTTGCGCAAGTCTATCATGATCATGCTCAGTTCTGAGTTTGCTATGAAAGACTTGGGGCCCTTGAGTTACTTTTTGGGGATTGTTGTTCTCGTCATGCAGGTGGGTTGTTCTTATCCCAACGAAAGTATGCAGCTGAGATTATTGAGCGTGCTGGCATGTCCTCGTGCAAGTCTACTTCCACTCCCGTCGATACTAAGCCCAATCTAGGTGTTGCGGCTGGCTCACCTTACGAGGATCCTACCCGTTATCGTAGTCTTGCAGGGGCTCTCCAGTATCTTACTTTTATGAGACCATATATTACGTATGCCGTACAACAGGTGTGTTTGTTTATGCATGATCCCAGGGTTGAACACGTGAATACGCTCAAACACATTATTCACTCCATCCAAGGAACACTTGATTATGGCTTACATTTATATCTGTCATCGACATCTACTTTTGTCTCGTATATAAATGCTGATTGGGGTGGTTGTCCAGATACCAGACGTTCAACGTCCGACTATTATATGTTTCTTGGTAATAACTTGGTCTCATGGTCTGCCAAGCGTTAGTCTACATTGTCACGTTCTAGTGCAGAGGCCGAGTATCGAAGGGTGGCCAATGTAGTCTCTGAATCATGTTGGTTACGTAATCTTCTGTTAGAGCTTCATTCTCTTATTCAGAAAGCTACATTGGTTTATTGTGATAATATTAGTGCCATCTACCTTTCTGGTAATCCTGTTCAACACCAGCGCACTAAACACATCGAGATGGATATCCACTTTGTTCGTGAAAAGGTAGCTCGTGGACAGGTACGCGTTTCTCATGTTCCTTCCAGGTATCAAATTGCAAACATCTTTACCAAAGTTCTTCCATCGGTCCTTTTTGAAGATTTTAGGGACAGTCTCAGCGTCCGAAGACCGCTAGTGTATTTCACAATTTTGTCAAGGTTTTGTATATGTTCAATCCGTGATATACACACCGTGTATATCACGGGTTAGGGCAGAATTTAGGTAAGATTTTAGGTAATATTTGGTGTAATGTTTTAGTGTAAATATTGTATTAATTAGTATTGTACACTTACCATAACTATAGAATTCTTGTACTACTAGAATAGGGTTTTGAGTGTAGAATAGGAATATGATTTCTATTATGGAAAATTGTAAATTGTATATATACTCTTTCATTAATAAAAATAATCAAGGAATTATTTTTTCCAAGTTTCATGCATCAATATTACAAAATAACCATAATAACAACTTGTCAATTAAATAATAATGATAGTAAAAAAAGTATAAATAAAATTTCAAATGGTTTTCCCTCTTTAAAGCGGTTCAAATGAAACTATCATAAAACAACACACTAATTGTTAAGACTAACTTTCTAGAAATAAAAATTATAAATAAAATGAAAAAGACATATTAAAAAAAACATAATATAATTTTAATGGGTCATATACACATGAACCTGTTTAGATATAGGTATAGTAAATTGGATAAGAAGATTTGTACTTTTATAACTTAAAATTACATTAGAAGATTTGTATAAAAATATAACTTAAAATAATATATTCTTTTGATGCCGATTTTGATGACCCAAACCTAAAAGGTGTAGATTATAGATTTCTTAAAAATTTCTTCATCCATTTTAGGTATAGCGTTAAAACTCAAAACCAAAAATTAGATTTCTTTGTATTATTCATGTACAACCCTTTTAGGAGTACGTCATTCAGAAGTCCGCAATCTATTAAAAAGAGAGTAATTACAAGGAAATATTCAACATCACTAAAATGTAAAAAAATGATGATTTCAATTTTGATTCTCTCTTTATATTTCATTATTTTAATATTCAGTATAAGTGGGTTGATAAAAAATAATAAAATTATTTTCTTATAAATTAATACTAATTTGTTGGTTCATATTACCAACTACAAAATAAACAAAGAGTTGTCTTTTCCATAAAATAACTAACCTTGTGAACAGCTTTTACATACAATCAAATACTCCTTAAAATCAGCATCAAAAGAAAAAGAAAGACTACATACAATCAAATACTTGTTTCGATCGAAGTAACAGAACGTCATCCGAAATCTAATAATTGTAAACCTTGAACGACGATAAATCAGATAACGAAGAAAACCTATAGAAAGACTTTATGATATGGATTTGGTCAATTGACCTACATATAAAAAGACTAACATAAATGAAAGCATAAAGACTATGAGAGAATAATCTTCACCTAAACAATACTTTTTAATGACTACACTGTGGATACTATTGTGTTGTGTACGAGAAAAAAAATCTTCTATTTATAAAAATTCAAAACTTCTCCTCCAAGAAAAGAATAAATATAGTAGAGTCATTTTCCACAAAGAGAATCTTTTCTAACAAAAAATCATTTTCGAAGTAAAACACAATTATAATAGAATCCATATAAAGTAGGAAATTCACAGGGCAAACCCTAACGAATCTCCCATTGACCTGAATTTTCTAGCAAAATAATCTTGATTCTGCTTCACATAATCTTCATCAATGTTTCTTGTCATGGTTAAAAATAAGGTTAATAATATTATGGGTCAAAAATTATTTTAAATTTTATTTTTTATTTTTAAAGATGCAACAACAGGATTATTAAAAATTCATCTCCACATGTTGTACTTCTTAATAACATCTTCATTATCATGAAATTGATTGCAACTTAATTTAAACATGTCTTGAATCTTGTTGAATCACTGGTTGAACCATCGGTTCTTGACACCATTTGTTGGGATCGAAATAACATGACATCATGCGGAAGCTAATAATTATAAATCTTGAACGACGATAAATGAGATAACAAAGAAAAACTATAGAAAGACTTTATCATATGATATGAGTTTGTCAATTGACCTGCATATAAAAAACTAACATAAAAGAAAACATAAAAACTATGAGTGAATAATCTCCCTCTAAACAAGACTCTTCAATGAATACATTGTGGATGATATTGTGTTGTATGTGAGAAGAAAATATATTCTATTTATAAAAGTTAAAAACTTCTTCTCCAATAATAGAATAGATATAGTAAAGTCCTTTTTCACAAATAAAGTCTTTTCTATCAAGAAATCTTTTTAAAGTAAAACACAATTATAATAGAATCCATATAAAGTTGAAAATTCAAGACAAACTCTAACACAACTATTTTGAGATGATACAAAATAAATTAATGTTAATATTATTTTCAGAATATAATGCCTATTAAAAAAAAAATTACACTCTTTAATCTGTTCTATCATGAAATTCAATGGAAAAGAATTGCATCGAACGAAAAAGAACGACAGAAAGTGAAAATTTCTAACTGCTCTAATATCTAATGAAGAATGCTAATTTTTGGAGAATAGTCAAAGATAAGTATATTAATTGGCTATTGGAGAAGACCTTTATATAGTTGAGGGCCTTGGCCCTTGAGGCTTTTTGTTAAAGCAACCAACGAGCATTCTAAAAATTCAATTGGATTATTCACTAAATGAAGAAACACAACCTTTAGACAAGTCACTTCAAACAGCTCACACGCAATTCTACAATCGTTATTCCGCAATCTATCACCAGAAAAACATATTTATAACCTAGATAACCTCAAATACAAGAAGAGAAGGAAGGATTACCTTAAAACAGCAAAGAAAACCAACTCCAAGCTTACTTCACTGTGAAGAATCCGTCAAATCAATTACAACAAGAGAACTAAGTTCTACAAACACATCCAACTCATGATTTACGTTACTTTCTTATGGATCTTCTCTTGAATGGTTGGAGATCTCTTAGAGAGTATTTGAGGGTGTTTGGAAACTAATTTGGGTGAAAAATAACGAAGTAAGAACGCTCGAAGGCTTAAATAGCATTAAAAGGTTAGCCACCACCTCAAGTGGGTCCCAAAGGGGCTAGGAGTGCAGTCCGAAAATGTGCATATCTCCCTACTCCGACGTCGTTTCAACGAACGGTTTAATGCGTTTGAAACTAGACTCTTAGATCTTCCATATGGTGGGTGAGTCACCCCGTAACTCCAAGTACATTGAGAGAAAAGATCAGTGACATCTAACCCAAAATTCAGTAAACTTATGAACGTAACTTGCGATAACTTTTGTCGACTTTTGTTTTACAACCTGCTTGACTTCAATACTTAACATACGACTACTATACGATTCCAATACCTCATATCACGACCTTCTTAGCATATTAGGCACTCCTAGTCTTACCCCGAAAGTACGGGTTATAAGATCTTTGATTCGATTAACCTCCAACCCTTACGATACTTTCTTAACACTTGTTTTAAATTGTTGTTATCCTTATACAAGGCCTTAACCTTCCCGACTTCGTATTAGTTCGCTCACACCATATCTTAACGTAAAAGTACGGGGCGTAATAATAAACATGATCAAACTTTTAAAATAATACAATTTTTTATTATTTTTTTAACTTGATTACTTTTTAAAAGATTGTTATGTTGTTTTTAAAATTTTATTCTCATAAATAGGGGCACGCGCAAATGTGTATCCAAATATTATATAAATTCAATTACACAAACATTTGATAGGAAAGAGATAGCAGTTGAATTGAAAAATAAAAGATAAATTCTACTATGGAACTTTAATTTAAGAAAGTCTTACCTAATACTAACCACCGGATACAAAGGTTCAATTCTCAGCTAACGTTCTCACGCTCAAGTTTCAACTAATATTTTTTTTTGCTTAGCCCAATATATAATTTTTCTTTTACTTAATTAAGAGGTTGTTTGGATTGTCTTTTTAAAAATAGCTTATAAGCTAAAAACCAAAGATCATAAGTTAATAATATCCGACTTTTGGTTTTCAACTTTTGGTTTTTGGCTTATCTTTATATTTTTTGGTCTAAAAATAAATACTTAAAAATATTTTTTTCTTTTCTAAAGACCACAAAAATAGAAAAAAACTTAAAAATTAATAAGTACTTAAAATAAGCCAATTCAAACAACCTCTAAGTATGAGGAATTGTTGTTTAAAATAAAAAGAGAAGCTATTGTAACAAAGGCGAGTAAGTGCACGGGAGGTGAGGTGCACGTGGAGAAAGCTACAAGAAAGAGAAGGAAATTACATACTCGTATTTATATAAGTAGGTAGCATACCAACTATTTAAAACAACTCCTCTCCAAATCTCTCTTTCCTTTTTAGCAGCAGCTTCCTTCACTTTTTCTCAAGAGAAACAAAGCCTAGTGAGTGTTTCTATACATATTGATCTGTTTTATATGTATAATAATATTATAGCTATAAATTGGAATTATAGGTAGATGAAATGAGTCGTCTTGCACCATTATCAGAAGTACCAACAAACGAAGAAGAAAGTGATTCTTCTTCCTCAAAGAAAGCACAAACATGGAGAAACTGGCTTAGAACTCACATGTCTTTGCTCTTCATCACCAAGAAATCTGACCTCAGGATTCTCCTCAGTGTTCTTGGCTGCCCTCTCTTTCCTGTTTCTTTTCATCCTAAAATCCCCATTACTCAAGTAAGCCTTTCTTTTTTCCTTTATCTTTACCCTGCAAGATTAGATTTTTAATGGAGCATCTTTTTTCTTTACAAGTTAGCATCTTCATCTCAAATAGAGTAAATGGAAACAGAAAAAGGAAGAATTTTGAGGAAACAAAAAACAGAGAGGTCAAATTTGCAGAAAACTGTATAAGCGCACTGTCCTATGCCATTCTTGCTTTTGCTTTCAAGTTTCTTTGAATCACCCCATCCTGTAGTTATTGCCATTGTGGGGTTTGGGGTAGGGGGGGGGGATTTCGAGGAGTTTTCACTCTCATGTAATGCGTTTTGTACTTTCTACGTAATTGGGTTTACTGATGGAAACGCGTCATAAATACAATTAGTTAAGTCCACATTTGTGGGGCTCGATGCACTGTTTGAAGTGATGTTGCATATTAAAAACTGAAACTAGATGAAATCCAATTGGCGATGTTTGTGGAGGTGAGATATGCACGTGTTCCTATTGTACAACACGGTCACAAAGACAAACATTTAGTGGTAATATTAAATGGTTGTACAATATTGAATGCGTATTAGTTTTGTACAGGTTTCGTCATCAGCTGAATACATTATTGAACACTTCAGAGCAGCAAGTGGGTGTAGGAAGATAGAAGGGGCAATGAAGAACATGTATGTAACCGGAAAAGTGGCAATGGGCATAGTGGACGAGCCTAGTAGTGCCATACAAAAGGGTTGCTTTGTTTTGTGGCAAATGGTACCTAACAAGTGGTTGATTGAGCTAGTTGTGGGTGCTCATAAAGTTGTAGCTGGTAGTGATGGCAATGTTGCTTGGAGGCACACACCTTGGCTAGCTTCTCATGCTGCCAAAGGCCCCATCCGCCCTCTACGTCGAGCTCTTCAGGCAAGTAAAACATAAATAAGTTACTTGCTACAATAGATTAATCAGTCTATACTAGCGGAGATCTATTTTCAGATTTATATATATAGTACTTACTAGGAACTCTTTACGGTGCTTATGTAAAGGGGAAATGGGAATATTCCCCATAAGTGGCAGGCAAATATTTTCTATTACCTTTCCCATGTTCCTCCCTACCTCACTTGTAGTGGAAAGCCAACACTAAAGCATGGCCTTCGCCTGTGGTAATGGTGGTACATGTGACGACGCATTTCACAACTTTTACACAATACTAAAAAGGCAAAATACATGTAGCCCAAAATATATAACTTTATATTTTTTTCAGAAAAAATTAAAGAACCAATTTCCTTTTGTTGTGTTGTGACTATACTGCATTTTTGTAAACAAAGATACTGAAAGTGATAGAGTTGTTGAGTATCTTTCTCCTTCATTAAACTCATTAAGCACAAGTCTTACTTGGACACAACAGACATAGTACTAGGGTTACTCTATCAACTTCCAGTCTAAACGTGATTTGGCCATTTGGGTTTGATCTAAAGGTAAGACTTTTCCGTGCAAGATCTAACAACCTAGTCCTGCCAAACTTGAAATTTTGGAAAAACTCCCTCCCTCTCTTACTCCTAACACAGAATTTTGGTGTGTAGGGCCTTGATCCACTGGCTGTATCAGCAGTTTTCTCTGCAGCTGAATACGTTGGTGAAAAGAAAATCTTGGGTATTGATTCCTTTGTTTTAAAATTATCTGCGAATCATCCCGACTTAACTGAAAGGAGTGACAACACAGCAGAGATGATCAAGCATGTCGTCTTTGGTTACTTCAGCCAAAGAAGTGGATTGCTAGTTTATGTAGAGGACTCATACTTGACCAGAATCCAGTCTCCGGGTTCCCCTCCAACATATTGGGAAACAACAATGGGTACAAAAGTGGAGGACTATCGGCCTGTAGAGGGCGTGATGATTGCACATTCGGGTTGCTCAAGTGTGATTATCACAAGATTTGGGGACAACTTAAAGGCAGGGCCTGCAATCACCCGAATGGAAGAGACGTATATCATCGATGATGTTGCATTCAACGTCCCCGGCCTCTCTATTGACTCCTTCATTCCTCCTGAAGGACTAAATAAGGAGGACAATCTTGACTCAAGGTCACCATTACAATGATCAAGCCATCATAGATATTGTTACTTCTGATGGTACTGACCTACACACTATATATTAACAAGTGAAGTGATCCTTATATTGTGTATATATATGCTGCAAAACTGAATTCCTGAAGAGTGGTCTTTGTTTTTTCTCAATGACTAGTAGTTTCATTTGGTATTTTTTCTCTTTGTTCTGTTTTATATGCTAACGGAGCATCATAGGAAATGTATTACTAATATCTCTTTTTTTTTTGGGTGTAATTCTTGAGCTTGCTGTATCAATGTAGGACTGATTTGGCATATTCATTCTCTTCCGAAATTGAAATTGAAATTGCAAAACTACTTTTATCTCGCTCTATTTCTGTTTGTTTTTTTTATCGCTCAAACCGAGTTACCATGTCTCATTCCTTAAGTCAGACATTTTTACCTCTACCAATAACGGTGTGCAAATAGAGTTACTGCGAGTTGCATCTAGGATACAATAAATGCTTTAACTTTGATTGCATAATGCACCAACTAAATTATATTTCGAGAACTCACTGAAAGTAAACAAAGTTTCTAATTTGTCGCAAGAAATGATGCAGTCTTGAAGCAAGGTGTTCAAACTCGGATTGACACAAAACTGGTGGATATTTTCTGTATTGATTTTGTGTCTAAATAAGTAGCTGTAATTCTTCTCTATTTGTTCTTAATCTCAAACTGACCTTTTATAGACCAAGAGACGAGTTCTTCCGTTAGAGACACACCTCTTTGTTCATTTACCTAGTAGTTAAAAAAGCCATTACTTGTGTTCAGAGTTAGGTTATATGTGTTGGGATCGAATTAAAAAGATGTTGTATAGGGCAAAATTCGTGTTATACAATTGGAAGAATTATGTCATGACACGTGGTAAGTGACGATGAATCAGATCCAACACAGCCTTTAGTGCTACCGGTTGCGCAGAAATGGCACCGGAGGTATCAAAGGGTCACGAGGTACCGGAAAGAAGAAAGAATGGGTGAACGGTTCGAATTTTAACCCCTTCCCCCGGAGTTCCCCCTTTGCTCCCTTGGTGACTCGAACTCGCAACCTTCGGGTTGAAAGTGGAGGGCGCTTACCATCTGAGCAACCCCCTCTTGTTTCCAAAAGGCACATTAATGACATTTATGAAGACACTAATTATCCAATTATTACCCCATTCATTTATTTGAATTAATAGGGGCATAAATCGTGGAACATGTACCCGTGAGCTCAAGTATAAATAAGATCAATTATTTCATTGTAAACACGATATTCAAGCTATTACAACGTTCTTATTCGATTCATATTCTTTTTCTTAATACTTGTGATTTCATAGTAGTGGAACACTCGATCTGGAAGCCTATCAAGAAGCTTCTAACATGCTCAGGCTAATTGTCTCTTAATCTCATCTTGTTATTCTTTATTTACATTATTTATCAGCTCAGATATTTGTCAAATCAGTCACTTGAGATTCATATGTCCTTGACTACGTGTATAAATTCAACTGTACCAATTTACGAGTAAACAGTTTGGCGCCCACCGTGGGGCCTAGGCAGTAGTGGTGTCATAAGTGACCCATTCTTCTATAATCTAATCTTTTCTTTAAGACTTATTTTCGTTTAAATAAACAGATGACAGGTAAATCCCAGGAACAATGTTGAGAATGTCCAAATCAGACCAGATGGCCTTCCGGTCGCACACACGGTATTAGAAGATCTAACGGTTGCGGATGGAGCCACTTTAGGAGATGGACAAACCCGGGGTGGGGAAACCTCTAATGATGAAACACCCACGGAAGCCATGCAGATCCTAAGGGTACATAATGTCGTGATGAGCGAACAGTTGGGAAGCCTAAAGCGTTTCTTTTCCGAGTTCGTATCCAGCGATGCTGACAGCACTCCGGCGATCGTGGAAACACCACCGGCAAATACCCCATGTGCTGCAAAAAAGGTCATAACGAGCCGAGACATGATAACGCTTCGAGAAGTGAGACCGTTCCTGAAAATTTGTTCTAGGAGTAGGTTCTGAAATTCATGAAGGATATAACAAACAAAGTGGATACCAACTCTAAGGAGATAGAGAAAAATGCCAAGGAGTTCTGGCACCAGCTAAATCAAATACCAGGGGGCCCTCATGTGATTGAAGGACCGGACGTAAAGAGATATATTCAGTTGGCGTATAAGCCAGAGGGAGTCTTGACATGGTATTCACTTCTCCCTGAACATTCTATTGGTTCATTTGCCATGCTGGCTGACATGTTCATAAAACCCTATGTAAGGGCACAAAAGGTGAAGATAAGAAAAATGCATATATTTCTCATTGCACATGGAGAGTCCTAACTCCTCAAGGACTTTGTTATGCGGTTCCAGAAGGAACGTATGCTGTTACCCGTGGTCCCAAACGAATGGGCTGCTGAGGCTTTCGCTAAGGGTCTGAATCCTTTGAGTTCGGATGCCTCACAGAAACGCAAAGAAAATCTCCTGGAATTCCAAGCCACTGCCTAGGAAGACGTTCACAATCGGTATGAGTCGAAGATTCGAGTGGAAGATGACTTGCTGGAGACTCAGGCCAGAAGCATCTCACAAAGATCAGACAATGGAGCCGAATCAGATCAAAACTCCTCAAAGAATCGTTTTCAACCTTATCCTACTCTAGGGAAGCAAGGGGCGGGCAGGGTTTTCGATCCCTTGAAAAGCCAAATAACAAGGGAGGCCCTAGAAGAAGTAATGAAGGACTGATGTATTACAAAGGAAATTAATCTAATTCCTCTCCAAAGGGACCCAGATACAAAAAATTATTTCAATATAACTTCAGCATCAATGAAGATCAGATGGTGGCGGTACTGAGAACTCATCCGACATCTCGATCACCAAAGCCACTAAGGTCTGATCCAAATTCTGAAGATCAGACCGTTATCTGTGATTTTCATGGAACTCACGGACACAAAACTGCGGATTACAGACACCTACTGGAAGAGGTGGCAGGAGTGCTAAACAGGTGCCACCTATTGGAGTACTTGAGCGAACGAGCTAGCAACAACTATAAACGGGGACCTCCCATTAAAGGCAAACTTAATCCGGATGTTCCACTTCATGTGATAAACATGATATTCGGTGGTTCTATGATTGCCGCAACATATTTCACGGCGGCTAAGAAAACAAAAATTTCAGTTACATGAGAGAAAAGATTCCAGGAAGTACCAGCCAAAAACACTATCACTTTTATTGAGGAAGACGCTGCCAGTGTCACTTTCCCTCATAACGACGCTCTGGTTATTACGATGCCTATCAATTGTTTTCAGGTAAAGAGGATTTTGGTTGACCCCGAAAGCTCTGCTAACATCATCCGGCTTTAGGTGATGGAAGAAATGAAGACGTTAGACAAGATTTTTTCGGCCGCCAATACACTCTCAGTTTTCAACATGTCTAGTGAAACCACGAAGGGTGAGATCTACTTACCTGGGGACGCTATGGGGGTCATTAAGGCAACTAAATTTTATGTCATCAATGGTGACATACGGTACAATACTATATTTTGGAGGCCTTGGATTCACGACATGAAGGAAGTTCCCTCTATGTTGCATCTATTGGTAAAATTTCTGACACCGGATGGAGTCCAATTAAGGGAGAACAACTCATTGACAGGGAAATGTACGCCATAGAGAAACCAAAGGCAGCGACGGACCTAAAATAGCAATTAAAGAAAGTAAAGTCTGCATCAGAAGAAGTCCATCCATCCCCATCGATAAAAGAGAAACCAATATATCTGTAATAAGAGTTTTCATAACGATATCATGTGCCTAGATATTTTCAGTTACCGGATGAATCAAACGCCACCAAATCAACATCTGAAGAGCTTGAACAAATAGCCTTGCAAGAGAAAACTGCCAACAGAAAGATATACTTAGGCACGAGGTTAAGCTCAAAGCTTAGGGATTTAATTCTTAATTATGTTACGGCTAACAGTGATTGTTTTGCATGGTCGTATAAAGATATGACAGACATCTCTTCCGAAGTCGCAACTCATAAGTTAGGCCTGGATCTCAGGTTTCCTCCTGCGTGGCAGAAGAAATGGCCCATCGCCGAAGTCTGCAATAGGTTTGTGAAAGAAGAGATAACTAGGCTGCTTATATAGGATCAATCCGGGAAGTAAAATATCCGGATTAGTTAGCAAATGAAGTCGTAGTACCTACAAAGGGGAAAAAATTTAGGATATTTATTGATTATAATAATTTAAATAAAACATTCCCCAAAAACTTGTTCCCGCTGCCCAACATAGATCAAATGATCGATGCTACGACTTGACACGAAATCACGAGTTTACTGGATGTGTATTCCAAGTATAATGAAATAAGAATGCACCGGGAAGACTAAGAGAAAACATCTTTTTAGACTAATTTCGGTACTTACTGTTATAATGTTATGCCTTTCCAATTAAAAAATGTCGGAGCCACCTATAAAATATTAGTAAATAAAATGTTTGAAAAACAGATAGGAAAGAGTATGGAAGTATATATAGACGATATGCTTGTTAAAATTCCTCGTGCAGAAGACCATTTGAGTTATTTGCAGGAAATATTTGATGTCCTAAGAAGGTACAACATGAAGCTTAACCCCAAAAAGTGTGCCTTCGGGGTGGGCTCCGGAGAGTTCTTAGGGTTCTTGGTTTCTCATAGAGGAATCAAGATAACAACCATCGAGGATAGCCCAGATACACTAGAAAAAGTAGTGGAGGTACATTAATTGACCGAGCGAATAGCGGTTCTCAACAGGTTTATCTCTCAATCATCGGAAAAATGCCACAAATTCTTCTTGCTTCTAAAATAAAAGAACGACTTTGGGTGGACACCCGAATGCTAGCAGGCTCTTCGAGACCTGAAAGCTTACTTATCTAGTCCTCCGCTCATGTCAAAGCCAAAGTACAGAGAATAACTTCTTAAATATCTAGCAGCTCAGAAGTAGCGGTAAGCGCATTACTAGTATGAGAAGAAAAAGGTACGTAGTTCCCTGTTTATTATGTAAGTAGAGTTATGTCAGGGGCCGAAACCCGGTACCCGCTACTCGAAAGGTAGGCTTTTACTCTGGTTAGGTCATCGCATAAGCTTCAGCCGTATTTCCAATGCCATTCGATAACTGTGGTAACTACGTTTCCACTTAGGAACGTGTTGCATAAGCCCGAACTTTCAGGGCTATTGACTAAGTGGGTGGTGGAATTAAGTGATTTCGATATTGAGTTTAAATCCCGGACTGCGATAAAGTCGCAGGTCCTCACGGATTTTATGGCTGACTTCAGTCTGGGAGTAACCCTCAGGCGGAAAAGAAAGCCTCTTTGGTCTTAGGGACTATCCCCAAGGTTTGGATGCTCCACAACGATGAAGCGTCCATTGTTAAGGGGACCATATTGGGAATAGTATTTCATACTCCCATCGGGAAAATATTAAGACAAGCAATTCATAGTTCACCTTAGACTAACAATGAAGCTGAGTATGAGGCTCTGATTGCAGGTTTGGAATTAGCCTGGGGCTTAGGGTCACAAATAATTGAAGTCAAATGTGACTCCCTGCTGGTGGTGAACCAAGTTCATGGAGTGTTCAAAGTCAAGGAAGAACGTATGTCAAGGTACCTCGAGAAGGTCCTAAAGTTGATCTCATGGTTCCAAGAATGGACGATGCTGCATATACCCCGAGAGGAAAATATAGAGGCAGATGCACTTGCGAACATGGGCACCATCATGGAAGCAGAAGCCCCTAGGCGTAATCGGTTGTTCAACTTCTACACTCGGCTTTGAACCCGAAAGGGTATGACGAGGTGTACTCGACAAGACTGAATTTGGATTGAAGGAATGAATTCTTAGGCTATCTCATATTCAGAAGGCTGGCAGAAAACCCGAAAGCATCCAGAGCTTTGAGGACCAAAGCCGCTCGGTACTATTTTATTGATGGAAAGCTTTACCGATGGTGTTATAATGGTCCCTTGGCTCAATATGTAGGTCCCAAAGAAGCTGATTATGTTATGAAGGAAGCGCATGAAGGGATATGCAGAAACTATTTTGGAGAAGAATCCCTGATGAGAAAACTCATAAGTGCCGGTACCATTGGCCATAGATTGAGGAAGATACGAAGGCATTCGTAAGGAGGTGTGACATGTGCCAGCGTCACGCGCAACTACTGCACCAACCGGGGAGAGTAATCTCATCCAGTTGCGTCTCCATGGCCATTTATGAAATAACGAATAGATATAGTCAGACCTTTACCTACAGCCCCAGGACAAGTATCACAAATTATATTTATGACTGATTATTTCTCTAAGTGGGTTGAAGCTATAGCTTATACAAAGCTTCAGGAGAAGGAGATGATCAATTTTATCTTTTAACATATCATTTGTCGTTTTAGCATCCCAAATGAGGTAGCTTGTTACAATGAGCGAAATTTTATTGGGGCTAAAGTCACAAAGTTCTTAGATGACTTGAATATTATACACATCACCTCTACTCCCTATCTTCCCAGTACAAATGGTCAGGCGGAATCAATAAACAAGACTATAATTCTGAATCTGAACAAGAAACTTGACGCTGCTAATGGAAAATGGCCTTTCATGTTATCGAAGATATTATAGGCATACAGAACCACGACAAAGTCGAGTACCGGAGAAACTCCCTTTTCACTGGTTTATGGTGTAGAAGCATTGATCCCGGTGGAAGTGGAACTCTTAGCTTGCAGTACCTCCCGGTAGAGGAACAAGCTAACTCAGATTCAATATCCGTGCATCTAGACTTGCTCGAAGAACGTCGAGATCTCGCATAAATCCGAATGGTGGCTCAGAAGTAATGTATGGAACGATACTATAACAGGCGCACAAATCTCCGACACTTCAAACTCGGGGACTTGATGCTCCGAAGGGTGACTCAGAGCACAAGGGAACCTAATGCGGGGAAATTAGATCCGAACTGGAAAGGACCATAAACAGTTACTAGGATTGCGAGTAAAGGATCGTACCAATTGACAGATCAAGAAGGAAACAAACTTCCTAGCAATTGTAATGTAAGTCACTTGAAGAAGTACTACATTTAGCAATATGAACATGCGTTGCACTCTTTTTTCCTTCATCCGGTTTTTTTCCTAATTAGGTTTTCCCGGCAAGGTTTTATAGCACCAATAAAAGCATGTTAAGAGTCTTACTACAAATAATATTATCCAGTGTCTGGGTCTCCATAGTATGAACACCCAAACACTGGGGGGCCATATATAACCGCCACCAAGAGGTGATTTTTTTGAAAGAAAATGCACACCGGTACTATTAAAAGCTTCAGAGGAAGAGCATATATCGGTACTATCAAAGCTTCAAGGAAAAATCATTTATCACCGAGGACTTCGCGGATCACTAAATATTACACGTATGTAATCGGACTGACCACACTAGATGACATCCGAATTGTTCTTGCATGTGTCTTTACAATTGTGAGTTAAAGGAATCAACTATACCCAAGCCAAGGTTCTATCCAGTTACTTTGTCACAAACATATTAGAAGGTCATCTCGGCCAGAGGGAGCCTTGACATAGTATTCACTTCTACCTGAGCATTCTATTGGTTCATTTGCCATACTGGCCGACATGATCATAAAACCCTATGTGAGTGCACGAAAGGTGAAGATAAGAAAAATGGATATATTCCACATTGCACATGGAGAGTCCGAGCTCCTCAGGGACTTTGTTATGCGGTTCCTGAAGGAACGTATGCTGTTACCAGTGGACCCAAACGAATGGGCTAGTGAGGCTTTCGCTAAGGGTCTGAATCCTTTGAGTTCGGATGCCTCACAGAAATGCAAAGAAAATCTCCTGGAATTCCAAGCCACTGCCTGGGAAGACGTTCACAATCGGTATGAGTGAAAGATTCGAGTTGAAGATGACTTGCTGGGGACTCAGCCCAGAAGCATCTCTCAAACATCAGACAGTAGAGCCGAATCAGATCAAAACTCCTCAAAGAATCATTTTCAACCTTATCCTGCTCTAGGGAAGCAAGGGGCGGGCAGGGTTTTCCATCCCTTGAAAAGCCAAATAACAAGGGAGGCCCTAGAAGAAGTAATGAAGGACTGATGTATGACAAAGGAAATTAATCTAATTCCTCTCCAAAGGGACCCAGATACAAAAACTATTTCAATATAACTTCAGCATCAATGAAGCTCAGATGGTGGCGGTATTGAGAACTCATCCGACATCTCGACCACCAAAGCCACTACGGTCTGATCCAAATTCCGAAGATCAGACCGTTAGCTGTGATTTTCATGGAATTCACGGACACAAAACTGTGGATTACAGACACCTATCGGAAGAGGTGGCAGGAATGATAAACAGGTGCCACCTATCGGAGTACTTGAGCGAACGAGCTAGCAACAACTATAAACGGGGACCTCCCATTGAAGGCAAACCTAATCCGGATGTTCCACCTCATGTGATAAAATTGATATTCGGTGGTTCTATGATTGCCACAACATCTTTCACGACGGCTAAGAAAACAAAAATTTCAATTACATGAGAGAAAAGATTACGGGAAGTACCAGGCAAAAACACTATCACTTTTATTGAGGAAGACGCTGCCAGTGTCACTTTCCCTCATAACGACGCTCTGGTTATTACGATGCCCATAAATTGTTTTCAGGTAAATAGGATCTTGGTTGACCCCGGAAGCTCTGCTAACATCATCCGGCTTTAGGTGATGGAAGAAATGAAGATGTTAGACAAGATTTTTCCGGCCGCCAATACACTCTCAGGTTTCAACATGTCTAGTGAAACCACGAAGGGTGAGATCGACCTACCTGTGGACTCTAAGGGGGTCATTAAGGCAACTAAATTTTATGTCATCAATGGTGACATACGGTACAATGCTATATTTTGGAGGCCTTGGATTCACGACATGAAGGAAGTTCCCTCTACGTTGCATCTACTGGTAAATTTTCTGACACCGGGTGGAGTCCAATTAAGGGAGAAAAACTCATTGACAGGGAAATGTACGCCATAGAGGAACCAAAGGCAGCGACGGACCTAAAATAGCAATTAAAGAAAGTAAAGCCTGCATAAGAAGAAGTCCATCCATCCCCATCGATAGAAGCGAAATCAATATATCCGTAATAAGAGTTTTCATAACGATATCATGTGCCTAGATATTTTCAGGTACCGGATGAATCAAACGCCACCAAATCAACATCTGAAGAGCTTGAACAAATAGCCTTGCAAGAGAAAACTCCCAACAGAAAGATATACTTGGGCATAAGGTTAACCTCGAAGCTTAGGGATTTAATTCTTAATTATGTTACGGCTAACAGTGATTGTTTTGCATGGTCGCATAAAGATATGACAGACATCTCTCCTGAAGTCGCAGCTCATAAGTTAGGCCTGGATCTCAGTTTTCCTCCCGTGTGGCAGAAGAAATGGCCCATCGCCGAAGTCTGCAATAGGTTTGTGAAAGAAGAGATAACTAGGTTGCTTATATTGGATCAATCCGGGAAGTAAAATATCCAGATTAGTTAGCAAATGAAGTCGTAGTACCGACAAAGGGGACCAAATTTAGGATATTTATTGATTATAAGAATTTAAATAAAACATTCCCCAAAGACTTGTTCCCGCTACCCAACATAGATCAAATGATCGATGCTACGACTTGGCACGAAATCACGAGTTTACTGGATGTGTATTCCAAGTATAATCAAACAAGAATGCACCGGGAAGACTAAGAGAAAATGTCTTTTTAGACTAATTTTGGTACTTACTGTTATAATGTTATGCCTTTCCAATTAAAAAATGTCGGAGCCACCTATAAAAGATTAGTAAATAAAATGTTTGAAAAACAGATAGGAAAGAGTATGGAAGTATATATAGACGATATGCTTGTTAAAATTCCTCGTGCAGAAGAACATTTGAGTCATTTGCAGGAAAAATTTGATGTCCTAAGAAGGTACAACATGAAGCTTAACCCCGAAAAGTGTGCCTTCGGGGTGGGCTCCGGAGAGTTCTTAGGGTTCTTGGTTTCTCAAAGAGGAATCAAGATAACAATCGTCGAGGATATCCCAGATACACTAGAAAAAGTAGTGGAAGTACATTAATTGACCGAGCGAATAGCGGCTCTCAACAGGTTTATCTCTCAATCATCGAAAAAATGCCACAAATTCTTCTTGCTTCTAAAATAAAAGAACGACTTTGGGTGGACACCCGAATGCTAGCAGGCTCTTCGAGACCTGAAAGCTTACTTATGTAGTCCTCCGTTCATGTAAAAGCCAAAGGAGGAGAATAACTTCTTATATATCTAGCAGCTTAGAAGTAGCGGTAAGCGCATTACTAGTATGAGAAGAAAAAGGTACGTAGTTCCCTATTTATTATGTAAATAGAGTTATGTCAGGGGTCGAAACCCGGTACCCGCAACTCGAAAGGTAGGCTTTTACTCTGGTTAGGTCATCGCGTAAGCTTCGGCCGTATTTCCAATGACATTCGATAACTGCGGTAACTACGTTTCCACTTAGGAACGTGTTGCATAAGCCCGAACTTTCAGGGCGATTTACTAAGTGGGTGGTGGAATTAAGTGAATTCGATATTGAGTATAAATCCCGTACTGCGATAAAGTCTCAGGTCCTCACAGATTTTGTGGCAGACTTTAGTCCGGGGAGTAACCCTCAGGCGAAAAAGGAAGCCTCTTTGGTCTTAGGGACTATCCCCAAGATTTGGATGCTCCACAACGATGGAGCGTCCATTGTTAAGGGGACCGAATTGGGAATAGTATTTCATACTCCCATCGGGGAAATATTAAGACAAGAAATTCATAGTTCACCTTAGACTAACAATGAAGCTGAGTATGAGGCTCTGATTGCAGGTTTGTAATTAGCCCGGGGCTTAGGGTCACAAATAATTGAAGTCAAATGTGACTCCCTACTGGTGGATGAACCAAGTTAATGGAGTGTTCAAAGTCAAGGAAGAACGTATGTCAAGGTACCTCGAGAAGGTCCTGAAGTTGATCTCATGGTTCCAAGAATGGACGATGCTGCATATACCCCGAGAGGAAAATATAGAGGCAGATGCACTTGCGAACATAGGCACCATCATGGAAGCAGAAGCCCTTAGGCCTAATCGGTTGTTCAACTTCTACACTCGGCTTTGAACCCGAAAGGGTATGACGAGGTGTACTCGACAAGACTGAATTTGGATCGGATGAATGAATTCTTAGGCTATCTTATATTTAGAAGGCTGCCAGAAAACCCGAAAGCATCCAGAGCTTTGAGGACCAAAGCCGCTCGGTACTGTTTTATTGATGGAAAGCTTTACCGATGGTGTTATAATAGTCCCTTGGCTCGATGTATAGGTCCCGAAGAAGCTGATTATGTGATGAAGGAAGTGCATGAAGGGATATGCAGAAACTATTTTGGAGAAGAATCCTTGATAAGAAAACTCTTTAGTGCCGGTACTATTGGCCATAGATTGAGGAAGATACGAAGGCATTCGTAAGGAAGTGTGACATGTGCCAGCGTCACTCTCAGTTACCGCACCAACCGGCGAGAGGAATTGCATCCAGTTGCGTCTCCATCCCATTCATGAAATAATGAATGGATATAGTCGGACCTTTACCTACAACCCTAGGACAAGTATCACAAATTATATTTATGACTGATTTTTTCTCTTAGTGGGTTGAAGCTAGAGCTTATACAAAGCTTCAGGAGAAGAAGGTGATCAATTTTAACTTTTAACATATCATTTGTCGTTTTAGCATCCCAAAGGAGATAACTTGTTACAATGAGCGAAATTTTATTGGGGCCAAAGTCACGAAGTTCTTAGATGACTTGAACATCGTACACATCACCTCTACTCCATATCTACCCAATACAAATGGTCGGGCGGAATCAACAAACAAGACTATAATTCAGAATCTGAAGAAGAAGCTTGATGCTGCTAAAGGAAAATGGCCTTTCATGTTATCGAAGATATTATGGGCATACAGAACCATGACAAAGTCGAGTACCGGAGAAACTCCCTTTTTACTGTCTTATGGTGTAGAGGCATTGATCCCGGTGGAAGTGGAACTCTTAGCTTGCAGTACCTCCCGGTAGAGGAACAAGCTAACTCAGATTCAATATCCGTGCATCTAGACTTGCTCGAAGAACGTCGAGATCTCGCATAAATCCGAATGGTGGCTTAGAAGTAATGTATGGAACGATACTATAACAGGCGCACAAATCTCCGACACTTCAAACTCGGGGACTTGATGCTCCGAAGGGTGACTCAGAGCACAAGGGAACCTAATGCGGGGAAATTAGATCCGAACTGGAAAGGACCATAAACAGTTACCAGGATTGCGAGTAAAGGATCTTACCAATTGACAGATCAAGAAGGAAACAAACTTCCTAGCAATTGTAATGTAAGTCACTTGAAGAAGTACTACATTTAGCAATGTGAATATGCGTTGCACTCTTTTTTCCTTCATCCGGTTTTTTTCCTAATTAGGTTTTCCCGGCAAGGTTTTATAGCACCAATAAAAGCATGTTAAGACTCTTGCTACAAATAATATTATCCAGTGTCTGGGTCTCCATAGTATGAACACCCAAACACTGGGGGCCATATATAACCGCCACCAAGAGGTGATTTTTTCGAAAGAAAATGCACACCGGTACTAATAAAAACTGCAGAGGAGGAGCATATACCGGTACTATCAAAGTTTCAAGGAAAAATCATTTATCAGCGGGGACTTCCCGGATCACTAAATATTACACGTATGTAACCGGACTGACCCCACTAGATGACAACCGAATTGTTCTTGCATTTGTCTTTACAATTGTGAGTTAAAGAAATCAATAAAATTTCCCTTTTATGGAAAAATTATTGCTAGTGAAAGAATAAAACGTGTTTTGTTACAAACATATTGAAAATTTTGTGTCATAATGAATGGTAGACATCATTTTCTATAGCACTATAAAAATAAGGGCCCATTCTTATTAAAAACCTTAACAAAGAAGAAAAGGTTAGAACTCCGGTTGCTCAAAGCACTCAAGTAAGAAGTTGATTGGAACTAAAGAAAGTTCGGGACTAACTACATGGCCAAGAGAATCCCAAATTAAAGATACATATTTTTGAATAAATTCGAGTCTTATTGAAAGTCATCAAAGAAACTTCAAGACATAGAATTTTTAGAGAGGCAATTCATAAACCTCAAATTTTACCTAACCTATTGAGGTATGATAAAGTTGCAATTAAAAGCTTAATTTATAGGAACAATATAGATTTACTTCTATAGATAAAAGCTTGAAATAAAAACCTTGAGAAAAAAAATACAAAAAAGGAAAATTCATTTATTGATATATCATCGGCCCAAAGCTAACCCGATACAAAAAATATTACCAGGCCCGAAAGTGATCCGGTTACAAAGTCAAACAAAATAATCTCGTGCGAAAAGATACGATACACTCTTTCCATGGTCTACCGGGGGTGTAACAGGTCAAAAGGTCAAGGAAGGAGGGCGTCATCAGCTTCCACATCCGAATCATCTCTATCTCCGCGTAATTCCTCCAGGGATAACTCAGCCTCATGAAGGTCAATCTCTGTATCAAGGATTTCATAAGGGATATCAATCCTTGACTTGATGGAATATTCAAGTGTATCCCTGAGAGTCTTTAAGACAACCATATCCTTGCAGAGCTTCCACCTCTGATATTTGTCTTGAAGCTCGGTTACAGTATTCTCGGCAGAGATATATTGCTCCTAGTATGTTTCCAAATCAGTTTCTAGTCTAGCAGTCTTTTTCTGTATTGTCATGTACGAGGAAGTCAGGATCTGAATAGTATTCTATCGATCCGTCAAAAAATCAATGGCATCATGCAGATGTAATCGGAAGGAGGCTTGAAAAGAGCAAGAGTCTCGAACATCGTTTTGAAGACTCTTAACCTCAGCTCGAAGGTGTTGAACTTAAACAGAAAATAGTTTTTCGGATACAACTATTATCCAACCAAATCAACTTTCTAAAAGATGACATCCAAGTCAAAAGAATTGAATCTGCTTTAAAAACCCCTGAGCTTTAAAATAAGTACCCTTCTCAAAATAATAGAAAGAGATATTTGCTCTAAACTTCCTAATGCTTTTTGGGTAAGGAAAAGGCACGTGGTAACTTTACTATATGTCGACGACTTTAACGAGAAAGTCATCCCTACAAAGGCAAGACCAATACAAATGAGCCACGAGCTCATGGAGTATTGTAAAAAAGAGACAAATGATTTGCTTCAAAAGAAAATCATCCGGCCCTCAAAATCCCAATGGACTTGTTCAGCGTTTTACGTAAACAATAGCTCCGAAAAGGAAAGAGGAGCCCCCAGACTAGTTATAAATTATAAACCCGTTAACCAAGTTTTAAAATGGATTAGATACCCAATACCTAATAAACGAGATCTTCTAAAAAGAACTTATAAAGCTAATATCTATAGTAAGTTTGATATGAAATCAGGTTTTTGGCAAATTCAGATCGAAAAAAAAGATAAGTATAAAACAGCCTTTAACGTCCCCTTCGGGCAATTCGAATGGAACGTCATGCCTTTTGGGCTAAAAAACGCTCCTTCTGAATTTCAAAACATTATGAACAACATCTTTAACGCTTTAAGCTTATTTTCTATAGTCTATATAGACGATGTACTTATATTTTCAGAAAATATAGACCAGCACTTTAGACACCTTAATACCTTCATTAACACAGTAAAGAAGAATGGTTTAGCTGTAAGCGCTAAAAAGATAAAGCTTTTTCAAACTTCTATTAGATTTTTGGGCCATGACCTTTACCAAGGAACCTATAAGCCTATTTGTAGAGCCATAGAGTTCTCAGCCAAATTCCCTGACGAAATAATTGATAAAACTCAATTACAGAGATTTTTAGGAAGCCTCAATTACGTCGCTGATTTTATCCCTAAAGTCCGACAAATTTGTGAACCCCTCTACAAAAGACTTAAGAAAGTCCCTGTCCCCTGGTCTGAAGAATAGACCAAAGCTGTTAAACAGGTTAAAGAAATTATCCAGAAGCTCCCCTGCTTAGGAATTCCTAATCCTGAAGCTTTTATGATTGTCGAAACTGACGCTTCGGATATCGGCTACGCAGGCATCCTTAAGCAAAGGATTTCTCCCGAGGCTACCGATCAATTAGTAAGATTCACATCAGGAGTCAGGAATTCCGCCCAGAAAAATTACAGTACCGTTAAAAAAGAAATTTTATCTATAGTACTGTGTATTACGAAATTTCAGGATGATCTGGTAAACAAGGAATTTTTGCTAAGAGTCGACTGCAAAGCAGCCAATGATGTTTTGCAAAAAGATGTTAAAAATCTTGTGTCAAAACATATTTTTGCTAGGTGGCAAGCACTATGATCTAGTGATTACTGAAAATTGGGTGGTGCCCGGTTCAATTATTCTACTCATGATAAGGAATTTTATATTGTGAGATCCTTGGTCCAATGGGAACATTATTTGAGGCCGAAACCTTTTATCTTGTATTTGGATTATTTGGTTTGGCTACACCTAAGGAAGGAAATATTTCCCAACATGAGAAAGAACAAGCTAATGCCGATGACGGATGGTCCTTTCAAGATATTGGCCAGGTTTGGGGAAAGTGTCTACAAGGTAGAACTTCCAGATGAGTATTGAGGTATTAGTTCAACGTTTAATGTTGGAGACTTATAACCATACATAGATGATGAGAATTTGAGGGCAAATTCTGCTAAATAAGGGGAGTATGATAAAAAGAAGGCCGTAAACTTAAGTTTCCAACACGAGCCACGAGGTGATTTGCTAGGAGTGCCCAAGATTGCCAACCGCCCTATGGTGACATGCTTAATGTGGAGTGGAGTTGAAGACAAGACTTGAAGATCCAAGAAGGAAACATTTTTTTGGCTTATATGTAGGTCTTGGCCTAGACCACCTTTTAGCTTTTTTTAATTACTAGATCTCCTTATAGCTTAATTACTATGCCATGTAATAAGATAATATGACCAAGCCGAGAACCATCTAGAAGGAGAAGCTTCCAACGTTCCCCAAAGAGGTAATTCATGAACTAGCTAATTTATGCACTTATCTACATGGATGACACAAACGGGTGGCCTAGAGAACATGAAGAGCTGGGTCTTTTCCCTTCTCCCAAATAAGCCGAACCTCTCCCCCTTTCCCCCTTTCCCATTCGACCTAGATGCATTTTTATGTCTATGTTGTTACCTCTTCTAGAAGGTTTATAACAAGTATAAACAGGGGATGTAGTTGATGAAAGGAGACATTGAAATTTTATGAACTATGTTTGAGTTTTCTCAAACTTTGCTAAGTTATTCAACTTTTGTGTTGTTATCTTAGTTGGTCCTTTTGTGGTCCAACCCTTGGTCCTTTTGTAGTCCAACCCTTGGTCCTTTTGTGATCCAAACCTTAGGTGTAAGTCTAGTTAGAACTTTTGTGATCTAACTATACACAAGCCAAGGTTCTATCCAGTTGTCACAAAGACATTAGAAGGTCATCTCGGCCTACATCACCTTACCCGCACCGGAACTTGTCTATCAATTTTGTGCCCAAACATTGTCCAAACTGCCTAATCCCTTTTACCCCAATACACTACAACCCAACCTACACCAGAAAGGTCGTTAACCAACTCCTCTTAAAAACACCCGAAAACCCAACCAACTACTACATCATCCTCACCAGGTTCAACCTTCGTACCTTACTGTCCCGACAAGTTTCTGCCACCTTACCACCATCCAACCACCAAATACCAACCACTAACATAAGTACAACATGTCTAGTTAATCCTCTCCAAATGCCTTAGCCCCAAACCACCTAAGGGCACCCGTACACCTCCCACAAACCTAAATTGTCTGAAAACCGTCCTATTCCACCAACCTCTATTTGACTCCCATATTTGTGTCAGTCCAGCCCCAAATTAACTCCGACCAACCTAACCATACAATCTCATCTTTATATACATCATCATTGATGCATGGGTAGGGAGATCCCCTATTTACAACAAAGTGATAAGGTATTGATCGGAAAAAAAACATACGAGTAATGTTCCATTCTTTCGGGAAGGCTCGGTAGAAGGCTGGTTAATTTAATCAATATGGATCATCACATACCTAGTTAACTAGCCCTGGTCGATGTTATCTTCAACATTGACGAGACTACGGTTCCTGTGAGGATACAGATGGATGACTCCACCTAGGAACAACCGGGGATAGTAAAGGAGAAAAAAATGGTTGATGGTGAATGACGCGTTGGAATGGTGGACTAACATCTGAATGCAACACACCAGTCTCCAAATTTGAGGGGCAACTTGCCCTAAGCACACACGATATCATCGACAGGTGTCCTTGATAATCTTTAGGATTGGGAAGCGAAAACCAATGGTGAACGGATATGTGTGGACTATCGAAAACTTTTCTACATGATGATTCATTATTGCAGTTGGACTTACTATCTTAACATCAGTGTTGGAATAAAAGTTGCAGTCCTTAATGATTTCAGGATGACATTTGGAGTTATTAGGGACTTTATCTCCTCCACAAATTTGAAGTGTTCTTCAACGCGAAAGTCTCTTACATCATTCTGAGACTTGGGGGTGAATCCCGCATCCTTTCAACTAGAATTACATAACCTGACTATTTAATGAATCCTGACGCCTTTCGACTGAAATTACATCATTCTGACACTTGTGGGTGAAGCCCGCAACCTTTCAACTTGAATTACATCACCTTACTCGTGAATTAAACCTGCAGCCTTTCGACTGGAATTACATCATTTTGACACTTGGGGGTGAAGCCCGCAACCTTTCGACTGGAATTACATCACCTGACTCTTGAATGAAGCTTGCAGCCTTTTGACTAGAATTATATCATTTTGACACGTAGGAGTGAAGCCCGCAACGTTTCGACTGGAATTACATCACCTTACTCTTGAATGAAGCCTGCAACCTTTCAACGTGAATTACATCATTCTGATACTTGGGGGTGAAGCCCGAAACCTTTTGACAGGAATTACATCACCTGACTCTTGAATGAATCCTGCAACCTTTTGACTGGAATTACATCATTCTGAAATGGGGGTGAAGCCCGTAGCCTTTAGATCAGAATTACATCACCTGACTCTTAGGGGTGAAGCCCGCAACATTTTGACTAGAATTACATCACCTGACTCTTGAATGAAGCCTGCAATCTTTCGACTGGAATTGCATCATTCTAACACTTAGGGGTAAAACACACAACCTTTCGACTGGAATTACATCACCTGACTCTTGAATAAAGCATGCAACCTTTCGACTAGAATTACATCATTCTGACACTTAGGGGGGGTGAATCCCGCAACCTTTCGACTGTAATTACATCACATGACTCTTGAATGAAGCCTGCAATCTTTTGACTAAAATTACATCATTTTGACACTTAGGGGTGAAGCCCGCAGCTCATCGAACAGAATAACATCAACTAATGCTTGAATGAAGCCTGTAACCTTTTGACTAGAATTACATCATTCTGATAAATGGGGGTGAAGCCCGCAGCCTTTCGAATAGAGTTATATCACCTAACTCGTGAATAAAACCTGCAGTCTTTTGATTGGAATTACATCATTCTGACACTTGGGGGTGAAGCCCGCAACCTTTTGACTATAATTACATCACCTAACTCATGAATGAAGCCTACAGCCTTTCAACTAGAATTACATCATCCTGACACTTTTGGGTGAAACCCGTAACCTTTCGAATGAAATTACATCACCTGACTCTGGAATGAAGTCTACAACACCCTTTCGAATAGAATTACATCATTCTGACACTTGGGGGTGAAGCCCACAGCCTTTCGACTGGTATTACATCACTTGTCTGGCATGAAGCCTATGACCTTTCATCTAGAATTACATCATTTTTACACTTGGGGGTGAAGCCCGTAGTCTTTCAACTAGAATTAAATCACCTAACTCTTGAATGAAGCTTGCAACTTTTCGACTAGAATTACATCAATCTGACACTTGGGGGTGATGCCCGCCGCCGTTAGACTGGAATTACATCACCTGACTATTCAATGAAGTCTGCAACCTTTCGATTGGAATTACATCATTTTGACAGGGCGAAGCCCACAACCTTTCGACTGAAATTACATTATTTTGATACTTGGGGGTGAAGTCCACAACCTTTCGGCTAGAATTACATCACTTGACTCTTGAATGAAGCCTGCAACCTTTCGATTGGAACTACATCATTCCGACACGGGGGTGAAGCCCGCAGTCTTTTGACTGGAATTACATCATTCTAACACTTGGGGGTGAAGCCTGCAGCCTTTCGACTAGAAATACAACATTCTAATACTTGGGGGTGAAGCTCGCAGCATTTATACTGGAATTACATCACATGAATCTTGAATGAAGCCTGCAACCTTTTGGATGTAACTACATCATTCTGAAAATTTAGGGTGAAGCCCACAACATTTCGACAGCCTTTCGACTGGAATTACATCATTTTGACATTTGGGGGTGAAGCCCCAATCCTTTTGACTGGAATTACATCACTTGTCTCTTGATTGAATCCCGTAGCCTTTCAACTGGATTTGCATCATTCTGATACTTGGGGGTGAAGCCCGCACTATTTTAACTGGAATTACATTACCTAACTCTTGAATGAAGTCTACAAGCCTTTCGAATGGAATTATATCATTCTTACACTTGGAGGTGAAGCCCTCATCCTTTCGACTGGAATTACATCACCTAACACTTGAATGAATCCTACAACCTTTAGATTGGAAATACATCATTTTGACACTTGAGGGCGAAGCCCACAACCTTTCAACTGAAATTACATCATTTTGATACTTCGGGGTGAAGCCCGCAACCTTTAGGCTAGAATTACATCACCTGACTCTTAATGAAACCTGCAAACTTTCGACTGGAATTACATCATTCCGACACAGGGGTGAAGCCCGCAGTCTTTTGACTGGAATTACATCACCTGGCTCTTAAATGAATCATACAGCCTTTCGATAGGAATTACATCATTCTAACACTTAGGGGTAAAACCCACAGCCTTTCGACTGGAATTACATCACCTGACTCTTGATTGAAGCCTGCAACCTTTTGACTAGAAATACAACATTCTAATACTTGGGGGTAAAGCCCGCAACATTTTGACTGGAAATACGTCACATGACTCTTGAATGAAGCCTGCAGCCTTTCGACTGCAACTACATCATTCTGACAATTTGGGGTGAAGTCCATAACATTTCGACAACCTTTCGACTGGAATTACAATATTTTGACACTTGGGGGTGAAGCCCGGATCCTTTTGACTGGAATTACATCACTTGACTCTTGATTGAATCTTGTAGCCTTTCAACTGGATTTACATCATTCTGATACTTGGGGGTGAAGCCCGCACCCTTTTGACTGGAATTATATTACATGACTCTTGAATGAAGTCAGCCTTTTGAATGGAATTATATCATTCTTACACTTGAGGGTGAAGCCTTCATCCTTTCGACTGGAATTACATCACCTAACACTTGAATGAATCCTACAACCTTTCGACTAGAATTACATCATTCTGACACTTAGGGGTGAAACTCGTAACCTTTTGACTGAAATTACATGACTTTGACTCTTGAATGAAGCCTTCAGTCTTTCGTCTGGAATTACGTCATTCTGATACTTAGGGGTGAAGCCCGCAACTATTCGACTGAAATTGCATCACCTAACTCTTGAATGAAGCCTGTAGCTTTTCGACTGGAATTACATCATTCTAACACTTGGGGGTGAAGCTCAAAACCTTTTGACTGGAATTACATCACCTGACTCTTGAATAAAGCCTGCAACCTTTTGTCTGGAATTACATTATTCGGACTTGGGGGTGAAGCCTGCAACCTTTTGACTGGAATTATATCACCCAACTCTCAGGGTTAGATTGTACCTATTTACCTTATGCCATATCTGTGGAATTTTTCTCTAGCTTCAGCTCTCATGTTTGGAGTTGTGTCTTTGTTTTGTCGGTGGCTCTCGGGGCCTGACAGTTGTCTTCCGGCATCGAAATGGCTTTCTGTTACACCTCCCCCATTCATGAACATACAAGTTAGTAGAAAATCTCCTCTTCCACTTGACGACGTTCTGGTGACCTGCAATCACAGAAGATTTGTTAGTTTCCTATGCAGTCACTTCTTGTTACCGATACCTGCTATATTATCTCTCCATTTTCTGGTCTCGACCCCTCTTTCGGTCCCAGTAAAAAAATGAGAAAAAATATTTTGAGTGGAAATATTTGAAAATATTTTGGAAAGAGAATTTCTCTAAAACATTTTATATACTTTAAAATATTATTAACTCATGTCACGACATATTCACTCGAGTGAGGTTCTTCGACCGTCTTCGACGCTCTGCTTTGGCTCTTTATCTGTTCTTGATGAAATTTTTGAGACCCCCTCAAAAATTTGCTAAGTTGCTTATTTGAATGAGCTGGCTCTACTGCCGATTTGCATTTGAAAGAATTTTTGAATTCCTCTCAAGACTTCTGCCCCAGTTTATGAGCCTATAGTGGCTGATCCTTTTGAGCCCGCTTGTTGATGGAATTTTTAAGATCTTTTCAAAATTTTTGTCCCTGTTTATGAGATTGGACCGACTGTTCCTTTAAGCCAGATGGTCGTCATAATTTTTGAGATCCTCTCAAAAATAATACCCAAGTTTATACTGTGTGAGGCAACTTTCTGAATTCCTGATATTTCTAAGTTTTCCTAGGGGTGTATTTCTGTAACATCCCGTACTTATGGGCCATGGTTTGAATCGCTAGACGTATGTAAGTAGACCTGAGTCCAGGGAAATTTTTTGTTATATTTAGGTATTCACATCAAGAGATTAGTATAGAAATGGATGCGGTCCCGAAATAATTTAAGATCTTCAAAGTGTGACGATGATGATCAGAAAGTTTGTTTTCGTGTGAGCCAACAGAGGCTACGGACTAGTGTTATATTACATAATTATGATAATGGATATATGAAGTGTGCTAAAATGATTACTATTTAACTGAATTGAGAACAAAATCAATTACCAATCGTAGTAGGAGCTAAGTCATTTAATTAGGAAGAAAAAGGGATTAAAAAGGTTTTATTTTAATTTTCCATTAAGTATGTCACAATAAGGATGTGGCTATTATTAGTAACTTTTCGGATAAGGACTATGGTGTGAACAATTGATTATGTGTACAAACCATGTACACACACTAAGAGACATTGACAAATGATGAGAATAATGACTCATACAAAGTTTGCTAACGTGTCTCATGCATATTAATTAGTATTTAATTGTGGCCAGCAACTTTACATTTCATTTGGGAGATAAACTTTACACTTTGTACATGTAAAATATGACCAGCCAGATTGTTCATTTTGAGAATAGAGAAAATGTACGTTCTAAACAATTGAGGTTCATTAGAAGGAAGCAAAGTAAGTGTTCTAGCAATATTTTTGAAGAGCAAAACGTTCCAATAATATTTTGAAAAGCAAATGTTCGAGCAATTTGGGATAAATTATTGTACAGAGAGACACTCTTAGCTAAATTCTCATTTCAGGATTTCAGTCTCCTATTCTCGTAAGCTCGTAGCATAGCGGGTTGGTTCCATCATTATTTAATCTTGACGAGTCAAAAAGGTTGAATTTAGCATCACTGATAGGGATCGACTATAAAGGTATGTTAAGGCAAATCCTTCCTTCTTGTGGCATATTCTAAGTACGAAACACAAACGTAATATTGTCCCATAAATGATTATACTCTTAGTAGTTAAGGATATTCATGTTATTCATTCATAATTTCAAAGCATGTTTAAATATGTTCCTAAATCCCTATTGAGGTATATGGGAAAGATGATAATGTTCATAATATTAATCGGAGGTGCAACGACCTTACGTCACTCCGATAAATTCAGAGTGTCTTAGTATCATTAATGCATTATATACATGTATCACCCTTGACCCACATGTATTATATATAGTACTATATGGTATGCATTATATATATGTATGGGGTATGGGAAAAAGGATATGGCGTTATATACGCACCATCACCTAGCTGGTATATGATGATGATTATGTCCACAGAGGCTTGTATGATATGATGGGATGCCCACAGAGGATTGATGGCATTATATACGCACATGTATATGTATGATTGCATTGTGCATGACACTTAGGCATAATATGGCCCTCAGAGGCATTCTGCACAAGTATGACACTTAGGCATATTATGGCTCACAAAGGCATTCCCTACTGGTTGATTGTTTCTTGTCTCATATTATTACTTTCAAGTCTCTATTTTTCTATTCTTCATGCCTGATATACTAGGTACATTAGTCATACTGACGTCCCTTTTGTCGGGGGACGCTGCATTTCATGCTTGTAGGCTCAGGTAGACAGGGTGACGGTCTGCACTACTAGGTTGCTGGTTCAACTGATATTGGAGCACTCTACTTGTTCCAAATTTCCAGTCTAGTCATGGTATAATATTTTTGATATGCATAGGGGTATGGCGGGGCCCTGTCCCAACCTTATGATATCACGTAATCTTTAGAGGCTTGTAGACAGTTGTCCTGTGTATAGTAGTTGTGTATGGCCTTATCGGCCTTAGTATATATATGTGCATAGGTTGGATTCTTCTATTTGAAGGATTTTACGTAGCACCTTTCCAGTTTATTATTCTATATGTCAACAGTTTACCCCATGACGGCCCTCGTTGCCCATGCTTAACTACGGTTAGGTGGTAAATATGTGATTAGTGGTACTCGACAAGTAAGGTCCAGGTGTCCGTCGTGTCCCTCCAGTTTGGGTCATGACAAACTTTGTATCAGAGCAGGTCTGTCCTAGTGAGTCTACAAGCAGTGCCTAGTAGAGTCTTGTTTATTGGTATGTTATGCACCACACTTATAGACAAGAGGCTACAAGGCATTTAGAATTATGGTTACTTTCATTCTTGATCTAGAATCGTGCTATAGAGCTGAATTGTAAGAATTCTCTCTGTAAACATTATAATGTTTATGATTACAACAATGCCTTCTTCCAATAGGGCTATGATTAGCAGGGAGATTAAGGTTGGATTGAGTGTTAATGCGAGTAGTATGCTCTCTATTGAGACAGATCCATCATAGGATATGAGTAAGCTGCTTTCCCAGGTATCGACGAATCTAGTAGTACCAGAGGAGTTAAGGGAAGTTCCCGTACCATCAGTCCTACTACCGACTCCGTCTTATTGGATGTAATGAGAGCGGTGCAGGTATTAAATCAATTGATTTCCTCCCAGGCACGACTTCATCCTAGAGCATCCGATAGAGATAGGACCCTTGAAGGGTCAGGGAGCTCATAACCTAGGGAGTCTATTGGTCAGGGTTTGCCGATATTTAAAGGGTTCAAAGATGCCAATATTTCAGGGTCAAAGTTGTAAAGGTCGAGTGAGACCGCCCCGACCATCTTGTAGTTAGTGTGGGAGAGCGCATTCCAGATTATGTTGCAAATGTATGGTTTAGTGTGGCAGCCATGGCCACAACGTTCTGAAGTGTCCCAAGTTGATGCACAAAGGTAAGGATAAGATGAATATGAGTTGTACATATGAAAAGCAGAAGACATTATTGGGAGGTTTAGCAGGTTATGAAAATCTACATGATATACAATGACTCTTGCTGATTAGAATGAGGGAATATGTTAGGTATGTGCGACCTAAATTATAATGTCTTACCTAGAATTGATTGGAAATTGTCCCATGATATCATTAATGAGAATGGATTGCCACAATCGAATTGTGTGAAGAGTGACCATCAGTAAATTTAAGAAGATCACGTAAAGTGACGTACCCAGAATAGTGATCCCAAGTCATATATATAAGGATCGAGTTACCCACGGTAGTGGAAGGGGACATAAGCCTCCCGTCCGTGCTTAAAGAGCCATACCGCGTATTATTGAGAATTACATGTATCAATGTTAGTAAGCTAAGGCATGCTATAGGCATTGGATTGGTAAGGTCTTCGACTTCATTGTGCAACATGTTACAATTCTAAATAACCTCTGGATAATCATAGCGTGTTAGGGGAAATTGAGGACGAGAACTAGGGAACAATCGAAGAATGGTTTTAAGAAATATAAAAACAGTAATAAGTTTGAATGGAGTGGCATGATCAAGTATCAAGGTAGAAACATTTTTTTTTCGTTTAATGACGAATAGAAGGAAGGATTACATAAGAAGGATAAATGTGAATGAGATTATAGTTATGCAGGTTTCACAAAGGTATGATTACTCCAGAACAACGTAAGGACTAATGGTGGAGGAGGGACAGTAAGAACTCTTCGGCCAAAGGTGACGAACCTCTGATGTTCAGGAAAATAGTATGAGAAATACTTTGAGATAAGAGAGCCCCCAATGCAATTTGAAATGGAAATGTAAAGGTAGGACGAATGAGCACTCGGTCGATGGGAGATTTATTAATGATAAGACAAGAAAGCTTGACAAGTCATTGGATTATGTAACACCGTGAATTGGATCTAAACATACGAAGCATCGGTTCTACAACATATGCAGTCATACTTCTCAGAAAGTATATAAACGTAAGTAACAGTGAGTAAAGCTTGGGATTAGCACCTAAACAGGTGAAAATGGGCCAATAGCGCCTATGGATACAAGGTAGACATTAAAGATATATGTCAAGAGATAATGACATTATAATGAAGATAAAATATCAGGCAAATATAGATGTATATGAGCATTTTTGAATTGACCAAAGGTTCTACGAGATAGATAAAGTAATGGGTTTACAACTTAATGAGATCAAGAAAATCTTTTCCCAAAGCGCCATTGACAAAAAGTCTTAGCCATGAGGCAATTGAAGGAATCCAAATCTAAGTATAATGACCAAGTTTGGATATAGTAGGCCAACGTCATGTAATGCAAATTCTCCAGATTCTTCCACGTACAGAATAAGGGAATAAGTTAACAACTCATCTTTTAAGGGTAGTAACGCCAAGGATTGGAATCAAGAGCAATGTTTGAGATTAGGTATGTATACCAGAATATTTTAGAATTAAGAAGAGTACGACAAGTAAGAAAATGAGTGAACAAGTGTCAAAATAAGTAAAGAAAGGAAGTTGTTTATAATTATGAGTAGTGAGAAAGTACGAAAAAAAGAGATTCCTTTCAGACCATGAATGAGTGTTAGCTATCATGATACGCACACTTCAGATTCGATGACATTGTCCATAAAGTGTTCATGATTGAGATACTACAAATATAAGAGTTTTTAGCACACCAGTTAGTAAACAAAGCAAAGTTGACAATAGGATTATTCATCCACAAGCGACTTTACTAATGTGATGACTAAGGAGAGAAGTTGACCTGAGGGAACACATCGATTAGCTAAGTGGGAGTCCCTAAGAAAAGTAAGATGATGAAGATCACATTTTTAGGGAAGATCAAGAAGGATATCTAACAAAAGAGAACCACAACCTTCGAGCATAATTGAAGGTCCATTGCTCACAATATTCCATTCACCATGGATCTACTAAGATGTATCATGATCTCCAAGGTATGTATTGGTGGAATGACATGAAGAGGAACATTGCATATTTTGTAGCTCAGTGTCCTAATTGTCATCCAGTAAAAGTAGAGCACCAAAAGCCCGGTGGCTTAACTCAGAACATTGAGATCCCGTTAATGGAAATGAGAAATGATTAATATGGATTTCACTATGGGTTTACCTCTCTCTTATCATAAGTCTGATCCTATTTGGGTGATTGTTGACAGACTAACCAAATCAGCTCAATTTCTGGCGATCAAAACTACCTACACATTCGAGGACTACGCAAAGTTGTACGTTAAGGAGATTTATGCCTATTTCTATTATATCTGACCGAGGTGCGCAGTTCACATTTAATTTCTGGAGATCATTTCAAAAAGGTTTGTTCACTCAAGTTAATCTTAGCACAGCCTTCCACCGTTAGACATATGGGCAGGCCGAGCGTATGATTTAAACGCTCAAAAACATGCTACTATATTACGTATTGGACTTTAAGGGATGTTGGGATGATCATATATCCCTTATTGAATTTGCGTACAATAACAGTTACCATGCTAGTATCAAAATGTCTCAATATGAAGCTTTTATATGGACGAAAATGTAGATCTACTATTGGATGGTTTGAAGTAGGCAAACTAGAATTATTTGGGCCAGACCTAGTGCACCAAGACATAGCGAATGTGAAGTTTATCCAAGAACGGTTGTTAGTCGCTCAGAGTTGTCAGAAATCGTATTCAGATATGCGGCGGCGGGACATAGAGTTCCCAATGGATGATTGGGTCTTCTTGAAGATCTCTCCTATGAAGGTTGCAATGAGGTTTGGGAAAAAGGGACAACTCAATCCAAGGTACATTGGGCCATATCGCATAATTTGACGAATCAGCCAAGTGGCTTACGAATTGGACTTGCCTTTGGAGTTAGAGTTTGTTCATCCGGTTTTCCATGTTTCTATGTTGAGAGCGTGTATTGTAGATCCTTCCCAAGTTGTTCCAATAGACGATGTGAAGGTTACAGAGGACTTATCATATGAAGATGTTCCTATTTCTATCTTAGATCGTTAAGTCCGCAAGTTTAGGACTGAAGCAGTAGCCTCCGTAAACATTCTTTGGCAGAATAAGAATATAGGAGCGATGATATGGGAGGCGAAAGAGGAGATGAAGCACAACTCAACACTATGTCAGGGTATTTATTTCATTTACCAACACCAACTCTTCTTATAAGGTTCCAGATAGTCCACAGTCTTGGGAGTCCGTCAATCAGGGCTCGCTAATGTATGTCATGAAATACGCGGAGGAAGATAAAAGTAGGCAGGCTAAGAGGTGCGAGTATTTGATAAGGATATGGGGGTTCCGATCCAAAGTGTGACTGATCAAGGATCATATATAGGACCAAGGCAGGACAATACCAGTACATTAATCCATTTATTGGAATATCTTATAGATATATACACATATTCATGCACCCAGAAACCAACTTATTATTTGATATAAGGGAATGAATGATATTCTAGTAGCAATGGGTCGAGATTGTAAAGAAGAGACCAGAGTAGGAGTAATGGGGTCACAACACTGTTCTAGCAGACTAATAAGATATGAGATTTCACCGATGGACAATTAATATGTGATTCGAACCCTTGTGACCTTGTATTCAGAAACCCTGGACTCACCTTATGCTGAGTTAACTTGTTGGGGGTAGGTTAGGTGGGTTGTTCAACTCTTTATGGGAGAATCTATAATAATATTTTATGTAATTGCAATGGAGACAAAAATAACTAGCAAACCAGATGACGAATCTAGAGGTGACTATAGTGGCTGGTTGAGGGAAAGTTAAGAATTAAGTATATGAAATGACAAAAGATATATTTCGCGTTGAGAGCTAAGAAGGAGCCCGATTAATAGATATTAAGTGAGACTAGAGTGAATTACCTAGGTTTAAATCAAACGAATCAAATATCGGCACGAAGTAGTAGCCATTGGTTGATCCGCAGGTAAATGACGTTTGTATGAGGAAAAGTGTGATTATGAGAAAGCTGGACGTGGAAACCCAAACATTCGAGGATGAATGTTTCTAAGGAGGGAAGAATGTAACATCCCGTACTTTCGGGCCATGGTTTGAATTGCTAGACGTATGTAAGTAGACGTGAATCCTGGGGGAATTTGGTTATATTTTGGTAATCACATCAAAAGCTTAGTATATAAATGGACGTGGTCCCGAAATAATTTAAGATTTTCAAAGTGTGACGACAATGATCGGAAATATTGTTTTCGTGTGAGCCAACAGAAGCTATAGACTAGTATTATATCACATGACTATGATAATGGATATATGAAGTATGCTAAAATGATTATTGTTTAAGTGAATTGGGAATAAAATCAATTACCAATCGTAGTAGGAGCTAAGTCATTTAATTAGGAATAAAAAGGGATTAAGAAGGTTTTATTTTAATTTTCCATTAAGTATGTCACAGCAAGGATGTGGCTATTATTAGTAACTTTTCGGATAAGGACTATGGTGTGAACAATTGATTATGTGTACAAACCATGTACACACACTAAGAGACATTGACAAATGATGAGAATAATGACTCATACAAAGTTTGATAACATGTCTCATGCATAGTAATTAGTATTTAATTGTGGCCAGCAACTTAACATTTCATTTGGGAGATAAACTTTACACTTTGTACATGTAAAATATGACCAGCAAGATTGTTCATTTTGGGAATAGAGAAAATGTACGTTCTAAACAATTGAAGTTCATTTGAAGGAAGCAAAGTAAGTGTTCTAGCAATATTTTGGAAGAGTAAAACGTTCCAGTTATATTTTGAAAAGCAAATGTTCGAGTAATTTGGGATAAATTATTGTAGAGAGAGACAATCTTGGCCAAATTCTCATTTCAGAATTTCAATCTCCTATTCTCGTAAGCTCATGTCATAGCGGGTTGGTTCCATAATTATTTAAGCTTGACCTATTAAAAAGGTTGAATTTAGCATCGCTGATAGGGATCAACTATAAAGGTATGTTAAGGAAAATCCTTCCTTCTTTTGGCATGTTCTAAGTACGAAACGCAAACGTAATATTGTCCCATAAATGATTATACTCTTAGTAGTTAAGGATGTTCATGTTATTCATTCATATTTTCAAAGTATGTCTAAATATGTTCCTAAATTCCTATTGAGGTATATGGTAAAGATGTTAATGTTCATAATGTTAATTGGAGGTGCAATGACCTTACGTCACTCAGATAAACTCAGGGTATCTTAGTATCATTTATGCATTATATACATGTATAGCCCTTGACCCACATATGTTATATACACTACTATATGGTATGCATATATATATATATATATATATATATATATATATATATATATATATGTGGGTATGGGAAAATGGATACGGTGTTATATACGCACCACACACCTGATCAACTGGTATATGATGATGATTATGCCCACATAGGCCTGTATGATATGATGGGATGCCCACAGAAGCTTGATGGCATTATATATGCATATGTATATGTATGACCGCATTGTGAATGACACTTAGGCATATTATGGCCCTCAGAGGCATTCTGCACAAGTATGACACTTAGGCCCGTAGAGGCATTCTCTACTGGTGGGTTGTTTCTTATCTCATGTTACTTTCAGGTCTCTATTATACTATTCTTCATGCATGACATACTCGGTACATCAGTCGTACTGACGTCCCTTTTGTCGGGGGATGCCGCATTTCATGCCCACAGTCTTAGGTAGACAAGGTAACGGTCCACACTAGTAGGTTGTTGGTTCAACTGATATTGGAGCACTCTACTTGTTCCAAAGTTGCAGTCTAGTCATGGTACGATATTTTTGATATGCAAAGAGGCATGGCTGGGCCCTGTCCCGACCTTATGATGTCACATACTCTTTAGTGGCTTGTAGACAGTTGTCATATGTATAGTAGTGATGTATGGACTTGTCGGCCTTAGTATATATATGTGCATAGGTTGGGTTCTTCTGTTTGTAGGGTTTTTTGTAGCACCTTTCCAGTTTATTATTTCTATGTGTCAGTAGTTTACCTCGTGATGACCCTTGTGGCCCATGCTTAACTACGGTTAGGTGGTAAATATGTGATTAGTAGTACTCGACAAGTAAGGTCCAGGTGCCCGTCATGGCCCTTCGATTTGGGTCGTGACAATTTCAAGGTTTCAGTTGATACTACTGAGATCGAAGAGCTCCTACGTATCCCATCTTAAGAATCAGGTCGAAATATAGTTCAGATTATAAAGCAATATTGATTTTGCTAATAAAGTGACCGAGTCCGAAATGGATGCCTACATATCCCATTTTGGGAATCAAATCGACACATAGTTCATATTATACAGAATGATGGATTTGGATAATATTACGACCGAGTCCAAAATAAATGCCTGCGCATCCCCTCTTTTTGTTTGGGAATCAGGTCCTCGCGTAGTCCTGACACTTGGGGGTGAAGTTCGCAGCCTTTCGACTAGAATTACATAACCGGACTCTTGATTGAAGCCTGACGTCTTTCGACTAGAATTACATCACATGACTCTTGAATGAAGGCTACAGCCTTTCGGCTAGACTAAATCATTCTGACCCATGGGGGTGAAGCCCGCAACCTTTCTACTGGAATTACATCACCTGCCTCTTGAATGAAGGCTGCAGCCTTTCGACTGGAGTTAAATCATTTTGACACTTGGGCGTGAAACCCATATCCTTTTGATTGGAATTACATCACCTGACTCTTAATTGAATCCTGCAGCCTTTCAAGTGGAATTACATCATTCTGATACTTGGTGGTGAATCCCACGCCCTTTTGACTAGAATTACATTACCTGAATCTTGAATGAAGTCTGCAGCCTTTTGAATGGAATTATATCATTCTTACACTTGGGGGTGAAGCCCACTACATTTCGACTGAAATTAGATCACCTAACTCTTGAATAAAGCTTACAACCTTTCGACTGGAATTACATCATTCTAATACTTGGGTGTGAAGCCCTCATCTTTTTTACTGGAATTACATGACTTGACTCTTGAATGAAGCCTTCAGTCTTTCGACTGGAATTACGCCATTCTGACACTTAGGGGTGAATCCCATAGCCTTTTGACTCAAATTATATCACCTAACACTTTAATGAAGCCTGCAACCTTTCCACTAAAATTACATCATTCTGACACTTGGGGGTGAAACACACAAGCTTTCGATTGGAATTACATCACCTGACTCTTGAATGAAGCCTGCAACATTTTGACTGGAATTACATCATTCAGACTTGAGGGTGAAGCCTGCAGCCTTTCGACTGGAATTATATCACCCTACTCTCAAGGTTAGATTGTACCTCTTTACCTTATGCCCTATCTGTGGAATTTTTCTCTAGCGTCGGCTCTCATATCTAGAGTTGTGTCTTTGTTTTGTCGGTGGCTCTCGGGGCCTGTCAGTTATCTTCCAGCGTCGGAATGGCTTTCTGTTGCACCTGTCTCATTCATGAACATACAAGTTAGTAGAAAAGCCCCTCGTCCTCTTGATGATGTTCTAGTGAACTGCAATCACAGAAGATTTGTTAGTTTCCTATGCGGTAAATTCGTGTTGTCGATTCCTGCTGTATTATTTCTCCATTTTCCAGTCTCGACCCCTCTTTCATTCCTAGTAAAAAAAATGAGAGAAAATATTTTGAGTGGTAATATGTGAAAATATTTTGGAAAGAGAATTTCTCTAAAACATTTTATATACTTTAAAATATTATTAACTCATGTCATGACATATTCGCTTGAGTGAGATTCTTCGACCTTCTTTGGCGCTTTGCTTTGGCTCTTTATCTGTTCTTGATGAAATGTTCGAGACCCCCTCAATAATTTTCCCCAGTGCATATTTGAATGCGCTGACTCTTGTGGAAATTTGCATTTGAAGGAATTTTTGAGTTCCTCTCAAAACTTGTTCCCCAGTTTGTGAGCCTATAGTGGCTGATCCTTTGAGCCGGATTGTTGATGGAATTTTTAAGATCTTCTAAAAACTTCTACCCTAGTTTATACTGTGTGAAGCGACTTTTTGAATTCCTGATATTTCTATGTTTTCCTAGGGGTGTATTTCGAGGTTTTGTTTAATACTACTGAGCTCCAAGAGCTCTTACGTATCCCATCTCGAGAATCAGGTCAAAATGTAGTTCGGTTTACAAAGTAATATGAATTTTGCTAATAAAACGATCGAGTCTGAAATGGATGCCTACCCATTTTGGGAATCAGGTCATCGGGTAGTTCATATTATAAAGAATGATGGATTTGGATAATACTGCGACTGAGTCCAAAATGGACGCCTACGTATCCCCTCTTTTTGTTTGGAAATCAGGTCCTGGCGTAGTTTGTTACAAGGAAATGGATTTGGGTTTTTAATGCAATTACAATAAAAAAGGTGTGATTACAAGCAAAAGAAATGTGATTACAAGTAAAAAAACACGATTACAAGTAAAAGATGATTACAAGCTTGGGCAGCGCGTCTTCACACGTAGTACCACTTGATTGCATCTGAGTTGATTCCTTTAGGACACTTTTGGCCATCCATTTCAACGAGGATGGAAACTCCTCCTAATAGTACCTTGCTCACCATGTAGGGCCCTTTCCAATAGGGTGCGATCTTTCCTTTGTACTCGTCTTGGTGTGGAAAGACGCACTTGAGAACAAGTTACTTGAAAGATCTTCTTCTCTTACTCGTTTGTTGAACGTGCGTGCTAGTTTCTGTTGGTAGAGTTGACAATGACATACGGTGACCATCATTTTCTCATCGATTAAAGATAATTGCTCATATCTTTTCCAGACCCACTTTGCGTTATCCAGTTCTACTTCTTGTATGATTCTGAGCGAGAGTATCTCTACCTCGGCTGGTATCACTACTTCTGTGACATAAGCAAGTATGTAGTTGCTCTAGTTGAGGTCCGAGTGATTCTTCGATATCCTATAAACACGTAAGGTATCTATTTATGTAAACACTTGTAATTGTCGGTCATTTTTCTTAAGATTCTCTTGATGTTCTTGTTTACTTCCTCTACGGCTCCGTTCATCTATGGCCTATATGCGGCCGAATTTCGATGAGTCATACATAATTTTTCAGAGATGTCTTTCATCAGATGGATATTTAAATTCGATCCGTTGTCTGTTATGATCGACTTTGGGATGCTGAATCAACATATGATGTTGCGCACGAAGTTGGCTACCACTTTCTTTGTTACTGACTTGTGAGAGTTAGCTTCTACCCACTTTTTGAAGTAGTCTATGGTGACTAGGATGAAGTGATGTCCGTTGGATGCTGCTGGCTCTATGGGCCCAATAATGTCCATGCCCCAAGCTACGAATGGCCAGGTCGAGCTCATAACATTAAGTTTATTTAGAGGAACCTTGATCAGAACACCGTGAATTTAGAACTGATGCCATCTTTGCACGAATCGACTATAGTCCGTTTCTATTGTCATCAAGTAGTAGCCTGCTCTTAAAATCTGTTTGGCCAAAACAAACCCATTCATGTGAGGTTCGCAAGTTCTAGTGTGTACTTCTTTGAGTAGTTTTGTGGCCTCGGCGATGTCGACACATCTGAGTAACCCTAGATTGGGTGTCCTCCTGTAGAGTACTCTCTTATTCAGGAAGAAACCATTGGACATTCTTCTAATAGACTTCTTCTAACTGACTGTTGTGTTTTCTAGATACTCTCCATTTTTAGATATGCGCTTATGTTGACATACAATGGTTTGCCGTCGGGTTCTGCTTCCACATGGGAATAGTAGGTGTGTTCTTCCCTGATGTTGATCTCCAATGAGTAAATATGATTGCTCTCAGGGTGCTGAATTATGGATGTTATAGTTGCAACGGCATTAACAAATTTTTTCTGGGCTCTCGGCATGTGTAGGAGTTTGATCTTTTTGAATCTATTGCAAAATCTTTGCGCCAGGTTAACATATGGTAGAATCTTCTCATTCTTAGTGGCCTATTCTCCTCGGACCTAGTGAATTAGCAAGTCTGAGTCTCCGATTACCAAGAGTTCCTGTATATCCATGTCAATGGCCATGCAAAGACCTAAGATGCAGGCTTCATATTCTACCATATTTTTTATGCATTGGAAGTTGAGTTTGGCTGCCATCGGGTAATGTTGACCCATCTCTGAATCCAAAACCGCTCTGATTCCAAAACTTTTCTAGTTGACTGCACTATCAAAGAACATTCTCTATCTTGAATAGACTTCGACTGTTTCTTCTTCAATAGCCATTACTATCTCATCCGAGAAATATGTCCTTAATGGTGTGAACTCTTCGTCGACCGAAATTTATGGTAGAAAATTAGCCAATTCCTGTCCCTTGACGGCTTTTTCGACCATATATTTGATGTCGAACTCGCTTAGGAGCATCTTTCACTTGGCCAGTTTCCCTATAGGCATGGGTTGGTAGAAGATATACTTCAAGGGATCCATTTTGGATATTAGATGAGTAGTGTATATTGACATGTAATATCTCAGCTTCTACGATATCCATGTTAGTGCGCAACATGTCTTTTCCACTAGAGTATATCTTGACTCATAGGTAGTGAACTTCTTGTTGAGGTAGTAGATTTCTTGCTCTTTTCTTTCCCATTTTGTCGTGTTGAGCCAACATGCATTGTTTGACATGGATAAGTACAACAACAGTGGGATCCCTAGCCAAGGAGGAACCAAAACTGGTGGATTGGAAAGGTATCTCTTGATGGTGTCGAAGGCTTTTTGACACTCGTTTGTCCATTTGGTGGGCGCATCATTTTTCAGTAGCTTGAGGATGGGCTCTACGATCACTATGGATTGCGCTATGAAGCTCCTGATGTAATTCAACCTTCAAGGAATCTCATTACATCCTTCTTGGTAATTGGCAGTGGAATTTCTTATATGGCTTTGATTTTTGTAGGATTTAGCTTTATGCCCCTACGGCTGATTATAAACCCCAATAATTTTCCAGTAGGCACTCTAAACACGCATTTGGCTAGATCTATGGTCGGAGCCTTCTCACGACTTTATTATGACGTCATCCACGTAGACTTCAATTTCTTTGTGCATCATGTCATGGAAATAGCGGTCATTGCTCTTATGTAAGTGGTGTCGGAGTTCTTGAGGCTGAACGACATTACATGATAGTGATATACTCCCTACAGATTAATGAATGCTATTTTTTTAGCATTTTCTTCGCTCATCAAAATCTGGCGATAACCGGCCAAGCAATCTACAAATGACTGCAACTATGCTTTGCGCAGTTATCGATGAGTATGTGGATGTTTGGAAGTAGGAAATTGTCTTTGGGACTAGCTCGGTTGAGATCTCGGGTAGTCTACACAGATTCTAATTTTTCCATCCTTTTTCGGTACTGGAATGATGTTGGCCTCAAGATGATTTCCATCCAATCTCGGGCCTCAAGATGATTTTCACCAATTTTGGAAAACATATTTAAAAATTCTCTCTATCGATGATCGAAGAGTGGGGTAGATGTCCAGTTAGACAACTGCTCATCTGGATCAGCGTTGTGGATTATGGGTGCTTCAAAGCATTCCTCTAGTATGGCGGCACACTCTTCCTCTTAGAACATCATCCCCAAAGCTTCTTCCGATTCTCTACTGTTGTGTATAGGCGTGCAGACCGAAAATGACTGTTACTAACCCAGAAAGGACTTTCTTATCTATGGAGGACCTCTCTTTTTATTTTCAGCCTTAGAAGATTCTACGAAACTTGGTATGTACCCAAGGCCAAAGCGATATTCATTTTATAGAAGTGACACTAGCTCTCGAATGCCTTGGATCTCTCATCCTAGGCCTTTGCCGAGATCAAACCAATTTTGTATCATAGTGGCAGCGACCATTTTGTAGGCTGACGGCATTGGAATGTCTTCATCGTCCCCTCACTGGGCGGATCCAACAAGTTCCATTAAATTGAAGTCTGTATCTGTTGGGAGTGCTTCTATTACAGGCACAGAGTTATCGAAATAGTTGAGGATACTTCCTGCTCCATGGATTACGACCTCGTGTTATTCCAATACAAATTTCATTATTTGGTGTAGATAGGATGACACAGTTCCTGCCATATGTATCCATGGTCTCCCCAGTAGGAGATTATAGTTGGCACTAATGTCCATTACTTGAAATCTGTGATGAATTCGGAGGGGGCCATTTGTATGTTGAGGTCCACTTCACCTTCGGGGTCACAATGTGACCCATCAAAAGATATCACATTGGTACGACTCTGGCGTACGTCATAGTCCAATTGTTTCAATGTTGACACGGGGCATATATTAAGTCCGAGCCCATTATCGACAAGTACTAGGGAGAGAATCTTACCTCGACACTTGATGGTGATATAGAGGGATTTGTTATGAGTCATTCCTTTCCGCGACAATTCATCAGCAGTGAATGAAATCTAATGTGCCCTGATGACATGGCCTACTATGTCGGCCAATCTTTCGATACTGGTCCCCGCTGAGACGTGGATATCATCTAGTGCCTTCATTAGGGCTGAACGATCTTGTGTACAACTCAGGAGCAATGATATTACTGAGATTTTGGTCGGTGTCTTCTGTAGGTGTTCAACGATGGAGTAATGCTTTGGCTGCATCCGGTGCCAAAAGTCTTTGGCTTCCCCATCAGTGATGGGCCTTCTTTGATTGTTTTCTCTTCGGGGCACTTCTTGGGCCACTTCTTCGGGAGCGTAGCATCTCCCTAACCTTTTCATACCTTGAGCCACGACTGCAAGTTCCTTTCTAGGAGTTGGGATGATAACTTGGGGTACTTGAATTACTAATGTCTTCTTTGGAGCTGGGATCAATACCTTGAAATTAGGACGCTCTTGCAGTGTAAGAGAGGTGACTGTGCACTCTAGGCTTACAATCCCGTCTTGGGCCAATTTTCAGCATGCCACCTAATCTTCTTCTTTTTCTATCATATGTATGTGATTGGCACCATGATTTGGAAGGGGATTTTTATTCATATTTGGCGTTGCGGCCTCGAGGATGAGTTCCCGCTAGTCAATCAAGTTTTGAAATTTATGTTTCAAATTGATGCAATCCTCTGTTGAATGTCCATTCCCCCTGGAATGGTAAGCACAAGTTTGATCGGGTCGGAAAAAATGACTCTTTGGATTAGCAAACTTTGGTGGCATGGCTTTGATAAAACCGGTGATACTTAATTTGGCGAACAAACTGGTTCACGTTTCTGGAAGTGGCGTGAATTTCCAAAGATGACTCTTCTCAAAGTTCAGACGTGGCAGGTCATATGTAGTCGGAGGTGGCTGATTACAGTGATTTTTTTTTATTTTGAGGCGCTTGATGCGCAGGTGTAGGGACATGGTAATGTGGAGATGGGGCTTTGTAGATAGGTATAAGTGTTTGGTAATTTGTTGGTGGAGCTTGGTAGTTCGGATGTACGTAATATACTGGCACAGAGTTGTAGGGTGATGGTATGTAGTTGCTCGAAGGAGGAGATTGATATGCATTGAAGGATGACTGTGAATCTTCTCTTCTGCGACTTCTCCGGCTGGGGGTGTGAAAGACGTTTGCCCTATCTTCTTTCTTCGTGTTTGCGCCTCTAGCGGAGCTTGTTATGCCAGCTTTGTTGAGAATGCTAACAATCTTTCCAGTCTTGAGACCATCTTCTATGGCCTCTCCCATTTCTACTAAATCAGCGAATGGCCTCCCGGCCATAGCCAATATTCAGTCATAGCAGTCCAACTCATGAGATTGGATGAATGCTAAAACTAGTTCTTTCTCACTCATTGGAGGCTGTGCTTGAGCAGCTTCGGCCCTCCATCTACTCATATACTCATGGTAGGTTTTTGTTAATTTTTGCTTAATCTTTTCCAAAGAATAACGATCGGACACGTTTTCCACATTAAAGCGGAATCTGTCCATGAAGGCTTTGCCATTTCTTCCCATAAATCCCAATAGTTGATATCTTGCAATGTGAACCATTCCGATGCTTCTCCTGTGTGACTTCGGCTGAAGAGCCTCATTAATAGTGCTTCATCTCCTTTGGCACCGACCAGTTGGTCGCAGTAGTCTCTTAGATGAGCTTTGGGGTTTCCCGTGTCGTTGAAATGTTCAAATTTGGGCACTTTAAATCCCTCTGGAAAATCCAAGTCAGGATGCATGCACAAGTCATCGTATCTCAATCCCATCTCTTTGAGGGATCCCTTGCTAGCTTTTTCGAATAGATCTTTCATTTTCTGTTCATTTCTCTATCTCTTCGGTATTGTTTGGACCTCCATGCTTTTTCCATCTCCTCGTAGTGATCCAATTTTAGCGAGGAGTCAATAGGAGTGATTGGGTTATGGAAGGATACAGTGGGGTGCATGGGGCGACTTTTGGGAGTGCTCGCGGCTCTGGGATTTGCATGGGCAGTAGTGTTTTGGTGGGTACTAGGATTTGTAAAAGTTGGCAGCGCCTTAAAGGTGGGTGCAGATTGAGAAGTCCGAGCTATGTGGGTAGCATTTAGTGGAGGTGGTGTTTGGTAAGTGGCCCAAGTATGGGTATTTGGAAAGTGTTTGGTGATGGGTGAGTTTAGAGACGGAAAACGTGGTGGATGTAACACCTCATACCTTCAAACTAAGCTTTGTTCACGATCCACAAGTGTAAGAAACCAAAACGGGGAGTTTACATTTGAAACCCAGGTTCAGCTCGGTAGAAGATATTTGACGGCAAGAAGTACAGATCGTAAAATAATTTACGGTCTGTCAAATGAACCGTCGATATTCACTTTTGAAAATGATGGTCAAGTTCTGAATTCTACGGATCGTCAAATATTGATGATCCGTCAATTTTCTCTGTCTCTTAATTCCAGATTTCACCTCTCTGGAAATATTCAAAAAATGATGGTACGATTAGATTATACAGATCGTCAGACATTCGACAGACCGTCAATGGGATATCAGCTAGGGTGTCTGTACCCCCACTTGATTCGGCCATTCCATTCTCGGATGATGTCGGCAACCCTTGGATCTTGTCACCTTCGTAGTCAAGCACATATTCCCCCCATGTTACCTACTTGGGGGATTACTTATTCCCTTTCGAACTATCGTAGGACCCTAAGAGGTGCATATAGTCGAATTCTCCAGATCCCCATAAGTGATAGGAAAGGGCATTTTTGGCCTCTCACGGATATAGTCTTGGAGTAAAAGTCAGGAAATATCCACTGGATACTATAGCATGGGTGACAAAGATGACCCGGGTATCTATGGCCTAGTAACGGTCTTTGGGAAACACCATGGTTCTTAGAAGACATATAGCGAAGGCTAGAGGTCGGGTAGTTTCTCAAGCGGCAAATGAGCGAAATTCTATGTTGTACTGTACGTACCTCTGGGTAGATCAAAACCAAGCTTGAAGGTCCCTAAAAGCTATGGTTGGGCCGAATATCCGATCAGAGCTAGCTAGCGATAGCATCTTAAGAATCTCACCGAGAATTGGCTTATAGGGTACAAGAAGTTTGCAGTCGGGTTTTTTTCTCTGCCTCATACAAGTACCTACATTGTTTATGCAGTCTCGGATCTCTTCTAAGGTCGGGGTTATCTCGAAGTTTCTGAACCTAAAAACCATTCGTTTATTATCCCCATATCCGGTAAGGACTTCTCGGAGGTCAGGATTGGCTTTCATAGGGAATTTATATCATTTTCAAAAATCATGTTGTATTGAAACCTTTATGGTTAAAACCTAGGTTTATCCCCAACAGAGTCACCATCTGTTATTGTTCGCTTTTCTATAAGGGTTAACGCATAAATAGCTACTAAGAATTTGGATGGTGCTCAAAATGGATAATATGTTTTAAAATCACCACCTAATTTATTAGTAAAATAGGAAAATCATTGTGAAATGATTTATTCAAATTCATTTGAAAAATCCTATCTAAACCAGAGTCAGGGTAAGGATTTTGGTGATCCCCTGGGAAAGGTATTAGCACCCCGATATTAAGGATCCGTAGTCTAAAATGATTTTAGCAAGTGTATGTATTTAGCAAATAATAGATGATTTTAACTCCAAAGTCTAAAATGATTTTAGCACTTAGTCAAAAATTAGTTTTCACAACAGTCCTTTATTTAACCAAAAAAATAGTCTTATTTTCCCTAATCAAACTGCTATTTTCCATCTTTCAAATTTAAACAAGTCTCAAAATCATTTGGGTGATCTAAACTAAACGATATATGCATCATTTGCCTATCCTATAATCGAACCATAAACAGGTTCCAATATTGAGAGTATTTTATTTACAACAATACATATATATATATATAAATAATCAAAATGGAAATAGAGAATGAATTTAGGCTAGTGGGCCTACCGAAGCCCGCTAGTTGGCTATTTTTACCCATAGTTGGGCGCCTTCTTGCAAATATTTGCTTCCATTTTATATATTTCTCTCAGCTGGCAGTCTAGATTGGGCCTCAGCCCAATCATCAATTGTGTGAAGGGATGACTCGATGAAAAGGATGATGGGCCTAGAGAGGGCCAATTCCATGATGATGCAGTAGGAAGACAATCAAGGAGAAAATGAGGATACAAGTTAGACGTATCCCAAACTTATCAAATTAACTACATCTATAAAAGTGAGCAAAGCAAACAAATCCACAACAAACTTGTACCTAAACTCAGAATGACTGGGCTAAGCCCATGCCAGACAGTAACACGTAAAGAAAAGAAGAGCATATCAGACGGTGGGCTAGCATATATAATATGACACTTAGAACGATATACAAGATGATATACATCCTGTATACTTTCATATATTAGGTATATTCAATATACAATTTGTATATCAAGGTGCATATTGATGTATACTCTTAATCGCGCACACATAAATGCACAGGCAATACAGGATATGTAACCACTGTTCCAATTCACTTGCATTTTTAAGCATCTCAGAGTTCAAAACCAATCTTTACAAAGATAGGAAATACAGAGGCAAACTAATATAATAGAACACATATGCATGGTATGACATTGACAATCTACTATTATTTTAACCAAACTCCAGATGCATGAAATGATGTACAAACTGACTAGAACAGGCCATGTTACATCCCAGTAAGCTCTCAAATTATTATCTCACACATGGTACTAGTTTAGATAAATATATGTATTCTAGAAGAATTCAGATTAGCACAATAAGCATGTGAGGTATTCAAGAGGATACATATCCAATTTCAAGGCACTGAATGATCCTAATGTAGCATGCCTTTACTAAGTCCTGATTATTTAGGTTAATAAACCAACTAAACAAACATCAACATTGACAAGTCATTCCTTAACTTAGATAGAGGTTAAATGTCATAACATAGGCATTCTTGATATATTCTAATCAAATGTGATTCTTCACATACAACACATACATCAAATAATAAGCATGACCTTAACATCCATTTGTTTAGATTAACCTTGGGTTGAGGGTCAAAATAAGGACATAGAGGGCAAAACTGTCTAAGCTGAGTCTTAAAAAGGTTCAACATTTCTTATGTTATTACCATAGTGTTCTAAATTCATTTGTTGAATTAACTAGTCCTAGACTCAATACCATTGGACATCACATTAACTAACAACCTATGATCTGATTAAAATATATTACAACTAACACAGTAGTCATTTCAAAATCAGTTAAACCAGTTACACATGATCAAAACAAGACTCAAACTAGATGCTAAACTACCTAGATGACTTGGATATGCATAGGATCAATTTTAAAATAACAAGTAAGACTTCTATTTACCCAATATACCTAGAAAACCAACAAACAAAGACAACCAACAAACTGAGGAACAAGGTTAACTAAATATGTCATGCCATACTATAAGCAACCTAGTAATAAGTTTATAACCGGTAATGTTCATACATGTCTAATGAGGTCTTAAATTAACACATCACATGTTATCTTGATCATATCAGTCATTTTAAACCATCTTGAACATCTATAAATTATACATATGGATATGAATCCTAACGGTCCTAAATCGGCCCAAAATATGCTAGTTTAAGCACATTAGAACCCATGGTTCACAAGGAAAAGAAAAACAAAACTAAACAAGGCTAATACTTTATGTTTTAATTCACATCTAGGTCACTTGAGTGGTTTACATAGGATAAATATATCTTGAACTAACCAGTACAACTTCACAAAGCATATTAGGTATCCTTTCATCATAATCAAATTTAAACATAACAAAATCTTAGATTAATACGAACAACATATTTAAATACACAAGCCATACAATCATATATTGGACTTACTAGTTGAACTAGCTTAAATTGAGAACATTTGCGTACCATATAACCTTCTCAACTTATATTTGACTAAATCAGAACCTATACTAGTAGGTTAACCACTAAAAAACTTATACATGATTAAATAGCCTTTAAATTAGGTATTAAGTTAACTAAATGACTTGTATAAGAACAAAACTAACACAACAAGCATTTATCTAGTTAATTACATACAAAAATAATCATAATAATGAACAACAACAATGATTACAACTAAACAAAGCATGATGAATATTATTAACCTAGGGACACAAACAACCATTAATCTTAACTAAGCATACTTAACAGTCACATAACACATAAGAACATATCACATAATTTAAAACTAAACAGAAAATTAAAAGGAAGTAGATTTACCTTATGTGAAGGCAGCTGAAAGGTCGAAGGTGGGCTTGTTCTTCACTCCGGGACCTCACAAACTCGCAAATCATACGAAAACACAAAGGTTTTAGAAACTAAAGGCCAATTTCACTAGTTCTGGGTTCCCCAGAATGGTTTGGATCCCAACTTAAGTCAAATTAACCAATTTAAACTCAATTGAAGCTTTCAATCAATGTGAATGCTTAATAATCACGTTTCAGACCATTAACAATGAGAATAGTGGTCTGTATTTATAGGGGAAACAAAACCCTAGCTGAGACCCATAAGATCGATGTGGGAGAACTCCCTTTGGTGGGAAAATCCCCCCCAAAAGGGTTCTCGACCAATAGAAATGAAAGATTCAAATTGCAAGTCGAACATGAAGCATTTATTGCCAGTAGAAAATGCAAAAGAGATGGGTAACCTCACCTGATAGGGGGGGGGGTATTGTGGTGGCGTACTGGTGCGATGAGGCAAGAGCATTAATTTCTCTTGCCATTTTTGGACACGCATAACTGATGCAAAGAGTCGTATGGGCACATTTGCCATCTTTTGGCAATGAAGGAGACGACCTGGTGTGGCTAGGGTTGAGAAACGTTAAGGGTTTGGGACCTTTGTCCATTACCTTTTGTTTAATGACGCTTTTGGACTGGGCCTGGGCCTCCCTAGCCTGGGTTCAGTCAATTTTTGATTAAAATGGGAAAAGCCCAAGTCTTTTAAGTGGCCTTAATTAATTGTGGTCACATTTTAAATTAAAAAAACGTCCGAATAAATCCATAAGTAACCTAATTAAATTAATTGCTTCATTTTAAGCCTAAATTTGACACTAATTAGAATTAAAGAAATTGAAATCAAGCGAACGTTCATTAAGTTAAAAAACATGATTTAAAATTAAGATGTAATTCCACTATCGTATTTAATTAACATTTTCCCAAATCTGACGGAGTGGAACATTAATTCTTTAATTTTGAATATTATTTTGAAACAATTACATTTATAATTGTCGGTTAAAATTCTAAAATCATAATTAAACATCATATTATGTAAAATTAGGATATGATATACAATATGTATACTAAGTGATATTTTGTCAAATAAAATGATAAAATACTCTCGAAATAATTTTTTAAAATTATATTCGCTTTGTGAAAAATATATTTCACTCTATCTGTAACTCAGAAACTCTGAATAATTAAATAAAATTATTGAAGAATAAAAATTGAGTGTCAACAAGCATCATACTCATTTCCAAGCACTATATTCCTTCCTTTTGGACCCAAAGTCACATCAACCAGCTCTCTGCTACCAAATCCACACCAACCTGGACAAAATTTCACCCAAGTCAAAATCTTGAAACCAACAAAACATAGCAATAGTTAATGAAAATAATGAAATCATAAACTCTTAGAAATTCTATATACTGAATCATTTTCAAGTAATTGCAGGTAATGGATTCAAAGAACAATTTATGTTTTTTGCTAAAGTTTCAATTATGCTAATGGCGACTGACTAGTGGGATAACAAAGGAGATTAACAGAAAAGATCTTGTTTTTGGTTATTTTCTTACTCTGGATTAATAAAACTTACAACCTTCTATTTTGTAAGTTTTGAGGATTCTCGCTCATAATCACAAAAATACAAGTGTTCATACTTGCATTTGAACATCAAAAGAGAATCACTTTTATTCCAAAATTTCTTTACTCACACAAAATAAGCAATTAAGGGGAGATATTTTCATTCATGTATCCTCTTCCTCCAAGCCCTTTTTAAATCTAAACCTAGCCACCATCCTCACATCAAACCCAATACTCCAACTTTTACCCCTCACACCAAAACTATCAGTATTCCGAAGAATTGGCATCAAATACTGTCATTATCAACAATCAAGGTTGAATAAGACGAAGAAAAGAAGCTCATGTTCTAAACCCAAAAAACAAAAAAATGAAGAAAATCGAAAAACGTGTTCAGATAGACAACTCTTGTGAAGTGGTTTGTAAATCTTCAGCCATTTTGGAGACATATGATGTGAGTCAGCAACCTTTGTGAAAGAAATTTAGCAGAGTTGATGTTAGTTTTTTACAATAATATGGAGAGCATGGGGTTTCATTTTGGGTAAAAAAAATAAGAGGGGGTGGTGGGTTTAATTAATACACGAATCTTTTTGCATTGGTGCCTCTTACTTTCGCTGAACTTAGATTTAGAGACAGGTCTTTTATCTTTTTAGCAACCGGCTTTAGTGCCTTCGCTAACTCAAACGAAACTAGCCGCCAGATAAAATCTTGTCCCTATAAGTACACATTTAGAGACCAGGTTTTAACCTCGTCCCTAAGGGTTGGTCTCTAATAAGCAATTTTCTTATAGTGAAAGAAGATGGACCTCACTAATAACCGCTGATATCCAAGGGCAGCCTATGGAGGATCATCTATCCCTCTACCTAAACCTGCATGGCATGCAATACAGCATCCCAAGGCAAAGGGACATCAGTACGAATAATGTGCCGTGTATATAAGGCAGAAACTGAAATATTATATTAAGACATCATCATTAAGGATGGAAAAGAATCAACCTGGACCTCTGAATTTCTACTGGGGGCCATGAATATGAATGCTTATACTTATATATGCGTAAATAACTTTATTAGCCTTATTGGGCATAATATCATATAATAATAGCCTCTGTGGGAAATATCATCTCATCATATTACCAATTGATTAATAGTATAACGCCATTGTCATAATACATATATAACGCCTTTTTCATAATCATATATACTTTATATTAGTATATAAAGCCTTTGATCATAATACATATATATATATATATATATACACATGCATAAGGAGCCTTCAGGAACATTAGAATTCTTTCTGAGTGACGTATAGTCGATAACCCTCCGAATACATTATGAACATCAACATCATTATCATATGCCTCAAAAGGGACTTAAGAATCAAATTTATACATGCTTTGAATACATAATCAACATCATTATCGTATGCCTCAAATGGTACTTAAGAATCAGATCTAGCCTTCCTAAGGGTCATTTGGCTGCATAAATTTAAGAGATAGGCCTTGGATAGTATGTAAACTTTTGGAGAGTGTTTTAGAGCTCCTAGGTTAAATTTGGATCGATAATGAAATGAAAATGAGAGAAGATTTGAGGATAAGCTATAAATAGCCAACCTACAGCCTCAATTCTGCGGTGGCATATGCGATGTTGATCACCATCTGCGACCGCATTTTCTACCACGGATGGTGGAAGAAATTGGGAAAGACGAGGCTTGGATCTGTGGCCAAATCCGTGAAGTTTAATGGGTTCGGCGATGCAAAACGCAGTTCTCTATTCCAAACATTTCCTGAAAGTAGTTAACAAGTTTTAAATCTTAATGCATGCAAGGCATATCTCGTTGAATCGGTCTTTTTAGCATATCGTCCTAACGTCGTCAAACGTTGTCAAGACATGTTTACTTCAATCAAAATGACTTCTAACCTCCCGTAAACTTCATTAACATCCTTGTAAGTCATAGGAGACTCTCAGAAAGGACCTCGAGTCATCAGGGCTCAATTCGACTAACCCTGCTCCCATTTGCATGTGAAACTATGGGGTATTACATCCTTCCCCCTTAAGAACATTCATCCTCGAATGTTAGGATACTATAGCGTTAAAACTTAACTTAAGATCTTTAAAAAAGTTGACAGATTTTCCTTTGTAAATCCAAAACTTGTCAAGCAGCCATAATGTATATCTATTGCCACATAGGGCTACATGTCACACCCTAACCTTGGTGGAGCGGACAACACCTAGTGTCATAATTATGAGAATGACATACTCTGTAATACACATAACTTACTGTACTCAACTAGTTACCTGCAAACATAAGAGCCCAAAAAAATATATAGATATGTGAGCCTACAAGGCCTCAACTATATAACACAATATCACATAACCCTACCGACCATAGGTGTCCATCTGTCTATAAAATCCTCTAAGAATGTTTTATAAAATAACTTGGTCGGGACAGGGACCTGGCCTACCCAACTAGCATGTACAACTATATCACAAGTGACTCGACTCGGCTACTCCAGAAGGAAGTGTAGCTCACCAAAACTGTTCTGATCAACTGGAGTGTCTACTTACACACATGTGACCTGCAAACTTGGACCTACAGCATGACATGTAGCATCCCTAGCAAAAGGGGCATTAGTACGAATAATGCATTGAGTATGTAAGGCGAATAAATATATTGACAAGGGCTGGAATTTAAAGTAAAACAAGTAAACGAGTAATAACAAGTATAAAAGAACTTCCACTTACCTATAAGTTGTATTCTACTAAAAACACTTATCAACTATATCACAAAAATATCACCTCCAACTTTGAACTTATCTACTTACAGAATCAAACTCGATCTCGCAAATATGCTCCATTTAGAGCAACAAATAGGTCTCGTAGACTAACTACTACTAACTATGCAATGTGAAGTACTACAACAATTCCAATTATGCCTACTTATACAACTAATCTCTATTTCACAAATATGCTTTACTAGAGCGATAAATGGACCTTGAGAGGTCAGCAAATAGGCATCGGTGGCCGTCAAATAAGCCTCAATGGCTAGAAAATAAGCTCAACCTAGAAAATAGGCCGTGAGGGCAAACAAATTGTATCGTATAACTCATCTAACTTCTATATACATCAACTCGCTCAGCTAATGTTCCACTTCTGAGGAGAAACAACCTATTATCCACAATTACCTTTGAGAAATGCAACTAAAGACTCGCTTATACTCATATTTAACCAAGTACACAAGCACCCAACCGGAGGAGTAAGAACTACTAACGCAACGAACATTGACAACTACATGAGTGCATAGATATTCAACTAGGGAAGTCAAGCTACTAGCGCAACTAACAAGGGGCGACTATACAACTAGCAGGTATGCAAGTCGTTGCCTACTACACTCGGCCTCTAAGGACTTTCATTTTAGGAAGACAACTAATAACTCCAACTATTGTATACAACCAGATCAAGTGTCATAACCTCTAATGAAAGTTTAATAAACTGGATTGGGTCCAATTCAATATATATAACTATCAATAAGTAACTAGATTGGATTCTTATAGGTTATCAACACTTACCACGGCCAACAACTATTGCTTACTATTGAACTTCGAGACATGAGCAATATCACCTCTTACAAGTTGATTCATCTATTATTTGCTAAATACATACACTTGCACAATAGATCAAATGGAAGGTTATGGAACTTAATAATAGCTCGCATTCTTAATCCAATTATATACCATACAACCGATAGTAAAACTAAGTTCAACTACAAAAGTAGAATACCTATGACAATTACGCTTCCTAGTTGTACTACACAAATTCACTTTCTATTGAGTCATGCCAATTGAAAGAAGGGATAGCCATTACAAACCTGTGTCGATAAGTTACCAACACCTCACGAACCCTCAAATGATTCCTAAGTGTCACACCCAAACCTCGGGGTGTGTGGCCGACACTCGGTGCCCTAAGGCCTAAGCGTACCGATCTTGATACATGTGAGATGCATAATAACTCATGCTCCAACTAGGCCTCTGACATATATTCCACTGAATGGGGACATAACCACCTGCACTGAGAAAAGGCCCAAACTATATATATATATATATATATATATATATACAAGGCCAACATGAGCATACTAACTCTACTGGGGAGGCCGACAAGGCCACACATGACTATCACATGCAACATAACTTTCTACAAGCCTCTAGAGAGTATTATGACAACATCTGGTTAGGATAGGGCCCCACCATACCCAACCATATACATATGCACATCTGTATTACCTATCAGCTCACTACATAGCTCCGGAGGAAAGGAGCGTGACAACCTTCAACTATGTCGAGTCCTACTGTGAGAAAAGCACCTGCATCTCTATCTATAACTGCAGGCATGAACGCAGTTTCCTCAAAAATATACATCAGTATGAAAGATATACTAAATATGTAAACCTGAGATTGTAAATAAGTGCATTGTTGTAACTGAAACATAACTAAAACTGTAACTGAATGTATAACTATAGCGTAAAGCTGTGGAAATACAACTTGTATTCTAAGTGCCTCTATGGGCTAGAATATGCATAATGAAATATAATCGTGTATATAATGTCGTAGCCATTTGTGGGCAATATCATCAATGTCATATCTGTATAAACTACGTATATAACGCCATAGGCCTCTTGGGAAATATTATAAACATATATGTATAACTGTGTATATAACACCATAGGCCTATGAGAGCAATATAAATATATAATTCATGCATATGATGACCTCTTAAGTATTACTAAATACCTTTTTGAACTCGTCGGAGTGATGTAAGGTCGTTGCACCTCCAATTAACATTATGGAACTAACATCATCAACATAACTTACTTTGAAGGATCAATAAGCCAAAAGATAAGATCACTATCATTATATGGAAGTTAAGAACATCAGCTTCTAACATATCTAAGGGCGGAGCATTATGTATATCGTTGGGTTATGTTTGTTTCATGCTGATCATACCAAAAGAAAGAAGAGTAAGCCTTAGCATGCTTGGTTCTTGTTGCTACAATCATTCTATAAGCTCTCGCTCCTTTTACAGGTGATTATCAACATCACATAACAAGTTGACATCAATATCGCATTCAAATTCAATTGAGAAACTTTACTTAGGCACCTTATCGAATATCTTGACCATCTCGGGTTCTTAGGCTTCTTTACAAGGGGTTCTTATGTAATTATATTCTACAATTCTGTAAAATAAGATTTTCATAGAAAACTCATTAGGTGTTCTTTGACAACTTTAAGCATAAACAACTCTTTATGCTTTTCTTATATGGGAAATCTTATGTGATTCAACTTTATAATCCTTCAGACCGTACTTTCCTTAATCCATAACACATACAATCAATTCCATCATCCAATTCAACTCATTCTTGAAGTAAAACAACCCAATATTTTATATTGCGAAGATTTCACAAGTTTGTGAAGTTTTGATCATAAAACATTTTTCATAACTTAATACAAATCAACAATTAATCATAATAACAAGTAGAGGAGGATGAATCCTTACCTTTATGCATTTAAATCTCCTTAGAACAACAAGTTATCCCATACTTAGGGTTTCCAAAATTGGTTTGATCCGGAGAAGATGTTTTTTGCGATTACCACAAGGATTATCACGCTAATCTTGTGAGAAGATGATTTTTGTGATTACCACAGGGATTATCACATTAATCTTGTGTGATTTGCCTTAGATTCGACCTTGGGGTGTTATAGAACCTTGGGGAGGATTTAGAGAGAGCCTAGGGTCTGATTTGTGATGAAAAATGACCCCCAAATCGTAATAACCCGATATATACTCGACAGATAATTTTCCACCGCTGTAGATTGATGGTACACCCGAAGGACCATCAAACTTCCGACGGTCTGTCAATTTTCCCCATCAAAGTTCCTGGAAGACTGACGGCTCAGGCTGGGTATTTAATGGTCCATCAAATAGTTTGACAGTTCGTCGTCTATCCCATCAAGTTGCCCAGTTTCCCATTTTTTGTCAAAATGTACTTTCTTCGATACGTTTGACTCCAAAACACTCCGGTACCTCCATAAACAAGTTGTAAACCATTGTTATCCTTTTGTAAGATCATACCTCTTCCTGAGACTTTGTTATCCATTGACGTCACGGTGGGATACAAAACTACGGGGTGTAACATCCTTCGTCCCTACAGGGTGAATGTTAGAAATATTCTAACTCTCAAGTTTCCCAGAAATTTTGGCAGAGTTTCCTTTGTAAACAGGACTATCCAAATATGTCAAATAGGCCAAAACATATGTCCAATGCCACATAGGGCAACACAATATTAAGATAATATCAGTCGTCCCTACATGACCATTTATACTTATAAAAGTCAAAGAGAGTTCAGCCATAACTTACATTAATATCTTCCTGATGACATCCCAACTGTACTCACTACGTTTGTTTTGAAAACTTTGGTTACATAGGGTACATGCTCCAACTTAATAAATTATTTAGAATAGAGGGATTATATAGCATGAATTCTGGCATGAAGCTAGAATCTGAATTACTCGAGTAGGGCGATTCTGAAGTTCTGTGATCATTCTGATATAGTTTTTTCAACCCAAAATTATTTCAGCCTGCCGTTTGATCTGGTTATATTAACATTTCTCTACTGGTACATTATCGACTTTCACATAGTCGTATAATTCTTTTGCATAATGGGCAGTTGGCTGTAACGTATTCTGACATCTGGGCTTTTGTATTTCCTCTTTGTTTTGTGATTTGCTTTCTGATAAAATTTAGGTGACAGAGTCTATAGGCATGAAGTATAAGATGATGATGAAGGATTGCGGCACAATGACCATTAGAGTCGAGAATATCTGAATCCACTTCTTCCTCTGGTTTTATTCTTTCTTTCTCGATAATATCCTTACATAGTTCATGAATTCGAGAGCAGCCTACTAGCCTTAAAATTTGTTTCATTGATCAATCTCTTTTCCACCCTCATGTGAAGCAAATTTCTAAATAAGTATTTCTTTTGATACTTTTCTTAACCGAGTTCGGTATTATGATCTTGATAGCGTTCTAATGGAATCTTTCTTCCTTTCCAAGATGAATCCTTTTTTAACATCAAATCTCTTAGTTTACTTCCTTGTTGTTCTATGTATTCCCTCAGAATTTATTTCCTCAGATCTGATATTGTTTCCTTGGGTTCTACCCCCTTTTAGTAACTTAAGAAGAGTTTTACCCTCTTGTCCTATATAGCCCTTGTTTATTGTTATAGAAACATATCACCTCAGTAGTCATCGATTCATGTTTCAGACTCTTTTCAAGTTCCATACATTTCTTTTCTACCCGTGTTCGGTAGCTTAACCCGAGTGCCTTATTGATCACCTTAGGATGAGGAAATAAATGACCTAACTATATAAAGCTTCTTTCAGTTGATCCTTCCATTACCTTGCCTACTATGATAAGCGACTGTATAATGGCCAGTGATAGTTGGTAAGATTAACTTTCAATCACTTTAGTTGTATAAACAGATTCAGTTGTTATGGCATCATCTGGCGAGTGACTTAGGTGCAAATATTATGAATCAAAATAGTTTCTAATGATAATGTGGTAGTTCATAATGATTTTTGGATTACTCAATCTTTCTTATGCGATAGTTTAACCATTAATGGTAATTCTTCTTGAGTACTATGAATCGATATTCTTAATCTTTGGATCCTATTGAGGCTTTCCTTATTACCTTTACTTCGTGTCCCAATACCTCCTAATGGGCTTGAGGCGGAATTCTTTTCCTTGTCACTCCTAAATCTTCCAATATAAAGAAAAGTTCATTTACTTATAACCTTACAAATTCGACTTCTATTATGGCTGGTCACTTGCTACTTCCGTAGGGTGATTCCTTCTGGTAACTCCCTTAACAACTCTCGTTTCAATGGTATGTGAATCTATGGTTCCTTATCTTCCTACTCATTACCTCATTACTTTTTACCTTTCATAACATTTCAAATTTGTATACTTTCTTGACGAGGCTGTATATTCTAACGGTAAGTTTATCCTTCCCTAGTTGTACTCAACATTCATTTGAGTATCCTTTCTCGATCTGCATCGTTACTTGATTAATTTAGTTACCTTCCCTTTTCTATTTAAATACTGAAACCAAGACATTCTTTTTTATACATCGTTGTTTCTTCTTTTGTAGACCTTATTCCTTAAGGGTCTGCCATTAATGGTTAAACTATCGCATAAGAAAGATTGAGTAATCCGAAAATCATTATGAACTATCACATTATCGTTAAAAACTATTTTGGTTCTAATATTTGCACCTTACTTCTCATAATTCTGAAGTTCTTATGTGTTATGTGCAATCCTTTGTTTGTTAGGTATTTCTTTTGCACTTATTTCCTCAAAGAAAACCTTGACGTACTCCTGTTACCTCTCAGTATTATTCAGGCTAGGAGTCATTCCCCCTCATTTTTTGCTGAAGGCTTTTCTTTTACAAGGCATTAATCCACTGGTATTCCTTCGTATTTACCGTACTGCAATCAATGTTGTCATCTTTATTTCTCTATTTGGCTTCCGTTGTACCAATATCCTTAACTTTGTGATCACAGTATTATTCTCCTTGTGAAGTCATTAGTTCATTCGATAGTCAACATTTTCTCCCTCACCCATTTGTTCACCTCTTGCTTCCTTTTCTTATCATTTAGCTTTTTTCCTTATTTCTTATCTTGGAACATTTTTTATTATCTCATCCTCTTTCCTTATCGGACTTCGCTCATCCTTACTATCACCCATATATCTTTAGATGTCTTATCGATATTCGCGGCGGAACTAAGTTTTGTGATGTTTAAATTTGGATCGTGGATGGGCTTGATCCTTATCGATGATTCAAGCTTTCTCTCCTAAATGGGTATTAGAACCTTTCTCTATCCGCCGTTCATTCAATAAATTTGGGTATTACTGATTGAAATTCCTTCAATGATTCCTCATCTTAATGTACCTCCAGCATTGTCATTTATGGGCATCATAACCTATATCCTTGGCTCTGGAATCTTAGATACTGCCTATTTACTTATATGCCTATCTTTCACTGGTATTGTTACTTCTTGGAGGTCTCATTCTAGTTCCTTTATCGATTTTCTTACCATTACTGACTTCCTGTCGATCCTCTTGTGAAATGTATTTCCTTAACTTTGTTAAGTTATCATAATGCTTCTTTCTTGAGTTTAACAGGCATCCGTTTATCATTTGTTATTGTGTCTCTGTGGATCATATCCTTATTACTAATTATTTCTACTTAAATGTCGAGAACCTTGCCGCTTTTCTTTGTAGAAGAAGGTATATCGCTAGCCTTTGATTGATAAATCACATTCCATTCAACAGTTATTCCTGAATGGTTTAATCCTTATGAAGGGATTGGAGTTAATAATTAACGTGTAACCTTCCGAGTCCTTTTTCTTTCTCTCACTGTCTTTTGGACAAAACTCTAGGTAATTCATGCCTGGAAATTTGTTTTCCCTTATTACTCTTTTGGGATCCCTCTTAGTTCTTTGGGCTCGTGAATCCCCTTTATTTGGGTCATGGTTATATGTCCTCGGCATTCCTGTATTACTCATGCTACAGAGTCTAAGAGTGTTGGATACATCGGTAACTAACAAATGGCTGATCCTAAATCATCGTACCTAGATCCTCCACCTTCAACTCTTAATATCGATTTATGGTTCATATATGTCTTGTATGACGCAATCCTTATATCACTATTAACTGACCATTCACAAACATAAATACAACTATTCTTAATAAAGTTATCAACATACCTGATTGCTTGCATAACTATGAGTAATATCGAAATCAACTATCCTACCTGACTCAACCTTGGGCATTCATACACTCTCTGGCTTCTGCTTCCGCACCAGTAATATTCCTCCAGATCACTAAGGCAATGTCCATAATGTACCTATCCACACTGATGGCATAATGACTGAAATATCTCGGGACACTCCCTGGCCCTATGGCCTAAAGCGCCACATCCAGAACATAACTCAATGTCAGATAAACATGTTCCATTGTGCCCCTCTCCACATTGCTGACATCGTGGTCTACTACTTCTAACATTTTCTGGTGTTTGCTTGATTGCTATCCGGGAGCTTCGATCAGATGCTTCTCTCATTATTAATTCTTCAGCACCTGTGTCTATCCCGAACCATCCGGTTTATTTACTGGTTACTTCTTCCTCGCTTTTACTTGTTAGGGGCAAGCTTTGGTAACTGATGTCCACGATAATGGGCTTTTGAGTCTTTCTAAAGGTCTATCCTGTAGGGTATCTGAACATGACCATGCTCTGGGAAGATAACTGAAGGTGTTGTTGCATACACGGGACTACTCACACCCAACCCAAATGTAAATCACCGTTACGCTGATGGCCTCTGTATTGTACGGGTTTTCCTATTATCTGGCACTACCACTGGAATCGGTGGCACTCAGAAGGGTGATTCCTCAGGAATCTTAGATGGGTTTTCTTCCATAGATGAATCCTCGGATGGATATTCCTCTATAGAAAGTTCCTCATCTATGGACGGGTCTTCTTCTATTGAATAACTTACATTTCTTTCTGTTGTTATTATGTTCCTCGGATTCATACTGGCGGGTGGTTGTTGGCTAGAACCTTCGTCCGCATTCCTAACCTATTTCCTACTATCAAAACTTTCCCTAGATCTCAGAATTACTGAAAAGAGGATCAAGAAGAAAAGATAGGGATTCAGTGACTTATGACTTCGCTTCTATCGGACGATCTAGATTTTATAAAAAGGTAACATCTTAAATTCCCTGTAGCTCTTGTTTATAAGTGTGGCGTGCAACACACCAATAAGCAAGACTTTACTAGACACGACTTGTAGATATCCTAGGATAGACTTGCTCTGATACCACTTTATCACACCTCAACCTTGGGGGTGTGGCTGGCACCCGGTTCCATAAGGCTCGAGCGTACCGATCTAGATACTTGTGATATGCATAATAACTCATGGGCCGACTAGGCCTCTGACATATATTCCACTGAATAGGGACATAACCACATGTACTCAGAATTATATATATATATAACAAGGCTGACAAGGCCAACATGACCACATTGAATCTATTGGGGAGGACGACAAGGACACACACGACTATAACATGCAACATAAATGTCTACAAGACTCTAGAGAGTATTATGATAATATTTGGCCTGGAAAGGGCCCCTCCGTACCCAAACATATACATATGGACATTTGTCATACCTATCAGTTCACTACACAGCTCCGAAGGAAAGGAGCATGACACCCTTCAGCTGGGTCGAGTCCTAATGTGAGAAAGGCACCTACATCTCTATCTGTACCTATGGGCATAAATGTAGTGTCCCTGAAAATGGACATAGATGTACTGAATATGTAAATCAGAGACTGTAAACAAGTGCAATGCTCTAACTGAAATATAACTAAAATTGTTACTGAATGTATAACTGTAGGGTAAAGCTGTGGAAATACAACCTGTATTCTGAGTGCCTCTGTGGGCCAAAATATGCATAATGAAATATAATCACATATATAACATCGTAGCCTTTTGTGGGCAATATCATCAATGTCATATCTGTATAAACTACGTATAAAACGCAATAGGACTCTGTGGCCAATATTATCAATATCATATCTGTATAACTGTGTATATAATGCCATAGGCCTGGGAGGGAAATAAAGATATATAATTCATGCATATGATGACCTCTTAAGTATTACAAAATACCTTTTTGAACTCGTCAGAGTGATGTAAGGTCGTTGTACCTCCGATTAACATTATGGAACTAACATGATCAACATAACTTACTTTGAAGGATCAACAAGCCAGAAGAAAAGATCACTATCATTATATGAAAGTCAAGAACGTCAACTTCTAACATATCTAAGAGCAGAGCCATTATGGATATCGCTTGTTTATGTTTGTTTCATGCTGATCATGCCAAAAGAAAGAATAGTATCTGGTTCTTGTCGCTACATTCATTCTATAAGCCATCGCTCCTCTTACTGGTGATTATCCACCTCACATAACAAGTTGACATCAATATTGCATTCAAATTCTATAGAGAAACTTTACTTAGGCACCTTATCGACAATCTTGACCATCTCGGGTTCTTAGGCTTCTTTACAAGGGGTTCTTATGTAATTAGATTCCACGATCTCCAAAATAAGATTTTCATAGAAAACTCATTTAGGTATTCTTTGACAATTTTAAGCATAAATGACTCTTTAAGCTTTTCTTATACGGAAACTCTTATGTGATTCAACTTCATAATCCTTCAAACCGTACTTTCCTTAATCCATAACACACCTAGTAAATTCCATCATCCAATTCAACTCCTTCTTGAAGTAAAACAGCCCAATAATTTATATTACGAAGATTTCACAAGTTTCAAAGTTTTGATCCTGAAGCCTTTTTCATAACTTGTTCCAAACCAACAATTAATAATAATAACAAGTAGAGGAGGATGAATCCTTACCTTCATGCATTTAAATCTCCTTAGAACAACAAGTTATCCCATACTTAGGGTTTCCAAAATTGGTTTGATCCGGAGAAGATGATTTTTGCGATTACCACGGGGATTATCACGTTAATCTTGTGTGATTAGCCTTAGATTCGTCCTTGGGGTGTTATAAAACCTTGGAGAGCATTTAGAGAGAGCCTAGGGTCTGATTTGTGATGAAAAATTACCCCAAAATCGTAATAACCTGATATAAACACCATAAAAACGTTTCCACTACCGTAGATTGACGGTATACTCGACAGACCGTCAAACTTCTGACGGACCATCAAACTACTGACAGACCGTCAATCTTCCCCGTCAATCTTCCGCATATTGGGCCTATGTTTTCTGTTTCAATATGCCTTACGATATGCCTTAGCATAATGCAATATGCCCCACAAATCTGACCGCAAATTGGAGACAGTGCATCCTTATCCACTTATTTAAAATGGTGTCTTCATCTTTCTCCTTAATTTTTCGACCAAAATAGATCTCAAACACCTCAAAGCATTGTTTAAACATATCCATAAGGTACCTATGTAAATCCAAGGCCAAACCATCTTATACCTTCATCAAAAGTGTTGTAGATGATGAGAAAATCACTTATATGATGTTGTTGATGAGTTGTGGGTTCTTTCAAGTTAAGGAAAGCTTTGGTTGAAGGTTGTACTTTTTGTATAAGATAAATTTAACCCCGTCTTTCTTGTGTTTAAGATTATTTAGGTGTTGATTAAGTTGTTTGGGTGAAGGACTTCAAGATAGCAATTGAAGTGGTGTAGGATGTTGTTGTTTCTTGTTAGACTATTTTGGGGCTATATGTATAGCTCCATATGGCTGGAAAATTATGCTGAATAGATTGGTTATGATGTTGTTGTTATTTCTGTGATTGTCTAAACGTTTGGTAGGTAGATGATGTTATGAGTTAAGGAGAAGAAGTGATATATAAAACTTGAAAGGTGTTAGTATTATTCTTATCTTTTGTTAGGGTTCTTGGTGTTGTTTGGTGATGGAAATAAAGTTTGAAATCATCTAAACATGCTTGTTCTTATGCTGGACCTATTTTTATGTTAAGGGGAAAATCACATGAGAAATTTAAGGGAATACGATATCCCCAAAATGAAGTTGTCGTTCGTTAAGTCAATTGGTAGTTTCATAAGTTATGTACTCGTTGTTGTGTAGATTGAATGGCATTATGGTTTGCTTAAGTCATATTTCATAAGCTATAAAAACACCATAAAATCGTAATAACCTGATATAAACACCATAAAAATGTTTCCACTATCGTAGATTGACGGTATACTCGACAGACCGTCAAACTTCTGACGGACCATCAAACTTCTGACAGGCCGTCAACCTTCCCCGTCAAACTTTATTGAAGATTGATGACTCAAGCTGGGTATTTGACGGCTTTCATTTGTCCCATCAAGTCTCCTAGTTTCCCATTTTCGTCAAAACGTACTTCATTCGATCCGTTTAACTCCTAAACACTCTGGTACCTCTATAAACAAGTTGTAAACCTTCGTTATCCTTTCGTAAGATCATACCTCTTCCTGAGACTTCGGTATCCATTGACGTCATGGCGGGATGCGAAACAATGGGGTGTAACACTGAGTGATCACCTACACAACATAGAGGGTTTGGATAAAAAATAAGATAAATTAATTAGTAACTAATTCACTCGGACAATTCAACGAGCACCTAGAATGTGTGCATTTCGACTATGGTGTACAGGGCCATTAATATGCATCACTTCCCTTTCAATAACAATAACAATATCATACCACACATATTCCATAACTTCTAGCCCTATATCCTTAAACCCATAGCTATGATCCTCTCAAAAACTTAATCAAAACAATCCAACAAACAACACACCTCCATCATAGAGTTTATCTCAATTCTCATGTGTTATCTTTATCAATTCCACTAGCTAAATAAGGATGAATAAGGAAACGTATATGATTGGTAGAGCCTTACATTAAACAATAAGAAAACACTTCACAACAAGTCCTCCATCAAGCTCAAAGACATCCATAGCTTCCAACATCAACTAGCGGAGTTTACGAGGTGATCTTGATCGTCTAAAGGAGAAATCACTTCATACCCTTAAGGAGATGTTTGTCAATGGTGGAGAGGGTCTTGGAGAGTATTCGGGAGTTTCTTAGGGATCAAGGGTCGATAAATGAGATAGAAAATGAAATTAGTCGACCTTGAGGATTAAATACTCGTCCCATCGCCTCCACTCTACGAAGGGATCTACGCCATAGATCACCATCTGTGGCCACATTTCTCACCGCAGATAGTGGCAGAAAATTGGCCAAGTTAGGCCCTTAATGTGCGACCAGATCCATAAGGCGGATTGGGTTCTGCGACATAAAATGTGTGGCCTATGGTCGAAACTTCATCAAATTGTACTTCTTTTGGTCCTATTAACTTCCAACCTTCCAAAACCAATCTCTAACCTCTTTATACATCATATAAACCCTTGAAAATGATTTCAAATTCTCACAACTTAAGATAGTTGAGTATACTTTCATTTGTGTGTGAAACTACGGGGTGTAACATCATTTCCCCCTTAAGAACATTCGTCCTCAAATGTTGAAATATCATAGCCTAAAGACTTTAAGTTATGATTCCTTTGTAAATGGGACCATCTTGACCTATCACACAGCTAGAGAACACAACTATCATCTCACAGAGCCACACAGTACAATATGTATCACAACATTGGCCTCACACGACTGTACATCCACCCACAGGGTCATATAATAGTCATTACTTACATCGAACATGAAAATCCAAATTCTGGGCTATGTCTGTCATATCTGCGTCGTCCTTAATACCTGGGATCTGAAATAGGTAAGGGTACCTAAGCTTCGTTTCCCTTTTGGCCTACCACATCATCTCTTCTAATTCATTTTAATATCATTCTCAATTCGACAACCTTCCATACAACTTACCAAAGTACCATTTTTTTATACTAGGAATTCCTGAATCATTTACCTAGATAAAGTGTCACATGTCCAGAATTGCCCCACCAAACTTCCGCTGCGCCACTCTAATTTACTTGGCTATAGGATCATTGCATTAGCATATATCATCCTACAATTCTTATTCATTTCTCATATTTACTCAAACATCGCACTTAAACTTAGATCATCCCCCGTACAATATTTTGTATTCCGGCACTCTGTACTTCTTTCCCTTTACTCCTCTTACATTCTGAAGCTCATATTTTACGTTATAAGCTTTCATTATCTTCTTTATGAACTAATGAAGTATCTGCTTGCATTCAAAAACATTAACACAATATTCGCACATCTGACGCATACCTTATCCTGGTAGGAACCCTCTTCATGTTTCTTACAACCATTCTTCCATATTCTGTGGTTTTCATCATCAATTATCTCCAACAAGTTGTTTTTATTCCATAGGTACTTAGGATCACATCTGATCACACGCAGGGACTAAAGGCCTTATCACTCTAATGTCTAAAGCATGCTTTACCCTGTTGTCGGCAATACATGTAGCTTCTAATGATTAATGATATGGATTTTTTTAAAATAGATGGAGAGCTTATCATGTCTTCATCATTCGTGGATGATCTAGTCCTTGCATTTGATTTGGGGTCACTATTCTAGGCATGTCACTTTTCACAGTTCCTTAAACACATCCAAGAGAAATTTTCCTACGGCTTGATTACTGTTGTCCATTCCTATTAAGAATATTTCGGGATCATCCTTAATTCTATAGGAAAGGTGTTACCACTTGAGTCACACGTTCATAGTGCCCTTTTTTTATTCAAATTTGACGAAAGCTACCGCAAGACAGATAAATTTCCATAATCTTATTAACCTTCCAAAAATACTTTCTGCATTCCATCTCTATAACTTATCTTCAACTTATCATTTTTCCCACAAAACTTGGGGTTTGATCCTTCCGATTTGATTGGCAACATTGCAGGTTGTAGCTTCTGGGGCTTCATTTCAGGCAGTGGTAGAGCATGCCAATGAGGTTGAGTTAGTGCGGGGTCAAGCATATGGCAGAGGTGGTGAGAAGAGGGTTTGCAGATTGGTAGCTTTGGTGGTTGTTATAAAGGTGGGGGAAACTATGATGAAGGAAATCATCATCTCTCTAGTCGCCCAATCTAATCAGCACTTCAGACTTCAGCGGGTAGTTCTTCAGGGCACAATGGGTATAATGTCGGGCAGACTTCCCGAGTTTCTTATTCCCAATTTTTTAATGTGGTGGGTATTTTGTTTATTCAAGTTTAGTTCATCAGCCCATGTTAGAAACTTTTTTTTATTAGTATGGGGACCCAGGCCATTTGGCGAGAGAGTGCCCTAGACTCAGACAGGGTGGAGCCCAGTTGTTACACCTTGTGTTTTTGCGCAAGTATGCATTGTAAGTAAAGTAACATATGCCGATGAAGATAAGAACCCATACTTGGTTGATAATGAGTTTATACAAGTGTTAAGTAAGTCTCGTAAGAATTCGGGGCTAAATGAATCGAAGAAATTAAGTTCGCCGAAACTCGGGGAAAGGTAGGAATGATTCTGGACAGGATTTTGGCCCAACTTTAAGGGGTATATATTATATTGTATAAGGATTTATTGGGTTAATATATGTTTATATGGAAGTTCAGTGAGTCAACTTTCCAATGCAATAAATTGTTCGTCAATCAGAGCTCTGTACAAAACGTTACATACGTTTTAATAAAATGCTACAAGCAGCTCCCTTGGGACCCACTTGAGGCGGTGCAACTTTTTAAAAGATGTATATATTCGGTGGCTTCTAAATTTAACTTCATTTCTCTCATTTTCCAGATCCTAAACACTAGTAAACCCTCTCCCAAAGTTCCTATATCACCCAAGAGCAAAAACTAAGGCAAACAACGTGAATCAAATGTGGGGAATCTCGTGATACTAGTTCTCTTCTTGTTCTTCTTCTTGTTGTTGAATTGAAGTTTCCTTCAAGTGGAAGTAAGGTGTATCAAGACTAAATCTCTCTGGTTGAGGTAAGATTTCTCATCTCTAATAGGTATTTGAGTAAATACAAGGATAGGTTCCGTAAACCTTACGCCGAGAAGCTCGTGGTGCTTGTAGAACACAAGTTCTCTTCTTGTGGTTGATTTGGAGGTTTACTTGCTATGAAGTAACCTCATATTTGAATGGATTCTTGTTGTTTGAGGTACGAATATGCTTCTCCCTTATGTATTTGAGTTTGTACAAGTCCTAGTTAGTTCATTTGATGAAGGAATTGTGAAAGGAAGATTGACAGTTGTGTTCAAGTTGCTATAGTTTGTTTTCATGATATTATATGGCTAGTAAACATGAGAAATAGTTTGGATATGTTGTTGTTCTTGTTGTTGTTATTCTTATTGTTAAACTTTGGGATGAGAAGAAGTAGGGGAGATGTTGTCTATTTCTTTATAGAAACAAGCTTGTCACTTGATATACATCGTATGCTAGTATCTCCTTAGTATAACGAACTTGTTATCATGGTTATAGGATGAGATATTTGTGCGTTGCTTTGTTTGGTTTGTCAATAGAATCAACCAAGGTATGTAATGGCTATCCTTTCTTTCTATAACATTATTCCATGCCTAAAATGGTACTCACTAGAAATGTATAATAGAAGTGTTTATAATGAGTTTGTGCCTCGTATTAAGAAATCACTCAGATTCTATTGTTTGTCCTTTGTCAGAAGTAATTTTCTTGCCTTAGAGCTTATTATCTCCCTAGGTGAGTGTGTGTATATCTTGCACACATAGTCCATGGTTGATGACATCTGATATCTTATCTATCCCTTGTTGGAAGCTCACGTTTAGTTCATATTTGGTTTACGTTCAATTTAATGAATATAAAGTTCATATGTACAGTTATACATTACTACTATTATACATAGAGTTACTATATCCTGACCTATGAGCTGGTAAGATATGCTTGGCCTATGAGCTGGTGCAATATTCCTAGCCTTATGGCTAGTAAGAGATACACCGAGCCCTATATGTGGCTGGCTAGCTATATTACTATATTATGTAAGAGATGAGCCAGAGCAGGTAAGTATACCTTCAAAGTACCTTTGATTCTCAGTTGATTTCATATATCAGTTTCATTTTCAGTTATTCAGTTGTCTTACATAGTCGGTAAATTATATCGTACTGATGTCCCTTGTGTCGGGGGTGCTATATTTCATGTGTCCAGGTCTTGAGAGACATATAGGCAGGCCTTCTCCATAGGCGATGTCGAGCTCAGCTTGATTGGTAAATATCCATGTCATTGGAAGTTGCCATGTCTAGGGCATTGATATATTTATAGAGATGATGGGTAGGTCGGGGCCTTGTCCCAACCACAATACAGTTGTATTTTCCTTAGAGGCTTGTAGACATGTCATGTGTGTATAGTATGTTAGCATAGTGGCCTTGTCGTCCTTGTATATATATTTTTAAGTTTGTTGTATTAGACATCCTGTTACACCTTGTACTTTATACGTCGTTGTCGCTGTAAGTTAACTAATGTAAACTCAGAGAGAGTGAGATACCTCTACGAGGTTAAGGAAGATTTATTTGAGTGTTACATAAGTTTTTGGGAAAGTTTGAGACTAACCGAATTGAAAGATATAAGTTTCGACAAAGTTCGACAATATTGGTGTGATATGTGGAGCAATATGCCCCTCAAAAGTGCTTCTGCCCCACATATTTGACTGTAGATTGGACCTAAGTTTTATGGTTAATGCCTTACAATATGCCTCAGCATAATGCAATATGCCCCAAAAATTTGGTCGCAGATTGGAGGCGGTGTATCCTTGTCCACATTTAAAATGGTGGTTTCATATTTCTCCTTCATTTTCCGACCAATATAGATCCCAAGAACCTCCAAGCTATCTCTAAACATATCCATAAGGTCCCTAAGTAAATCCAAGGCCAAACCATCATATACTTTCATCAAAAGTGTTGTAGATGATGAGAAGATAACTTGTATGGTGTTGTTGATGCGTTCTGGGTTCTTTTAAGTTAAGGAAAGCTTTGGTTGAAGGTTTTACTTGCTGTATAAGGTAAATCTAATCCCCTATTTCTTGTTTTTAAGCTTTTCTAGGTGTTGATTAAGTTGTTTGGGTGAAGAACTTCAAGATAGTAATTAAAGTGGTGTAAGATGTTGTTTCTTGTTGGACTATTTTGGGGCTATATGTATGCCTCCATATGGATGGAAATTGAGGTGAATATCTTGGTTATGATGTTTTTGTGCATGTCTAAGTGTTAGGTAGGTTATTAAGGAGAAGAAGTGATCATATAAAACTTGAAAGTTGTTAGTATTGTTCTTATCTTTTGTTAGGCTGCTTGGGGTTGTTTTGGGATGGAAATAAGGTTGGAAATCATCTAAACATGCTTTTTCTTATGGTGGACTTGTCTTTATGTTAAGGGGAAAATAACATGAGATTAATGGATTACATTAGCTCCAAAACAAAATTGTCGTTCATTGCGTCAACTGGTAGTTTCAGTAGTAACATTATGTACTAGTTTTTTTTATAGATTGAAGGGCGTTATAGGTTGCTTAAGTTGTATTGCAGAAGCGAGAAAGATAAAGTATGTTAAGGCTAAACTCTTCCTTTCTTTTGGCATGATTATTGAAATGACGATGTATAACAAAATGCCTACTAAAGAGAACTCTATTATGATCTATGGAAGATATGCTTGTTTCCTCATTCTTGAAAGGATTCCATGATTCTTGTTATCCTTTGTCGGGAGTACTTTACGCACTTTATAACATCTCGTGTATATTGACATCTGATAGTTCCTTGTTGGTTTGACGAAAGCTAGAAATGATGTATATGGTCTTGTTGATTGGTATGAAAGAGTAAAATGGTATGTTATCTCCATAATGACAGTCAGAAGTGTAACAAATCTATTCTTGATAGATTATGAGCTCTCTGTTAAGGCCTCATATGATATATGTATTCATTTTAAAAGGATCATCTTAGCTTTAATATAAAGTGAATGTTGTTGATGATAGTCCCCAAATGATAATCAGGAATTTAGTGATATTACGTCATTATGATAAGTTCATAGAAGTCTCTTATTACTTTGCATGTATGTATGTAGTACCTAGAGGTATGACTTACTACCAGCTACAACTGGTTAGGCAAATTGGGTTGTTATGCAGTTACCACCAGTTGTGCAGTTGTTTATCATCATTTACCATCAGTAGGGCATACACGTACTCACCGCAGGGCTATGGACGATTGCACAGTTACCACTGATCAGTCTGGCAGTTGAGCGGTTAGAGTTACAATGTTGATGTAGTGGCATAGAATGAGGTTATAAGATAAGTATGATCGTTATGTATATTTTGGCCCTCAATGGCATTTAAGAGGTTCATGTTGATTCGTATCACTCTCTTTTATGATTACTTAATGTTGTGTTTTATTTCTATCTTACATATTCAGTACATCATTCTTACTGATGTCCCTTTGCCTGAAGACGTTGTATTTCATGCCATGCAGGTTCAGGTAGGCAAGGAGAGGACCCTCCACTGTTGATCACCTCCATATATCAACTTTTATTGATGAGCTCGAAGCAGGGTTATGTTTATATTATTTTGGTAGGCAAGGAGAGGACCCTCCATGCAGGGTTATGTTATATTATTTTGGTATTCTGGGTATGCCGGGGGCCCTATCCCGACTTATGTACTATGATAATGTTCCCTTTTAGAGGCATTGTAGACATGTCTTGTACTGTCCAGTTTGTTCAGTATGGCCTTGTAGGCTTGAATGATGTTCAGAGGTCAGGTAGGCCTTGTCGGCATTAGTTGTTTTGTTATTGTAAATAGCATATGGGCCTTGCCGGCCCACGTTTATTTATATATATATAATGTATGTTATGTTGGGTTAAATACCCTTGTGTTGATGATCTGGGTTGCTCTAGTTTCACAACATGTAGTCTTGTCGGCTTACAGAATCCTGTCCTAAGATATGAATTGACCTTTGTCAGCCCTAGTATGAGTTATTTACAGAAAATATTACAGATGGGTACGCTCAGCAAGTAAGGCACCGAGTGCCGGCCACGCCCCTCTAGTTTGGGGTACGATAGTAGGTCAGTCCTAGGGAGTCTACAAAGTCATATCTAGTAGAGTCTTATTTATGGATGTGTTGTGTACCGCATCTATAAACATGAGGCTGCGGGGCATTTTAGGATTTGGTTACGCTTCTTTCTGATTCCAATTCGTGCCACAGAGCTTAGTCTATGAAATTCAAATCCACCTCGTAGTTGTGACGAGTAATGGGAGATTCATACTAGGATTGGTATGCACCAGATGTGCAAATATTGTGTTAAAGTTTCAAAGTATGAGCAAACGCCTCACTAGTTCGTAAGAAAGGTAATGAAAGCTTAAAAAGGTAAAGTATGAGTTTCAGAATGCAAAAGGAGTAAAGAGAAAGAGGTAGAGTGCATGAATGCATAATATTATAAAGAGGTTGATATTCAGATAGAATAATGTTAGTATTGTTAACTTGCCTCCAACGGTGGCAGAATTTTAGTAAGAAGTACCTACTCCAGCTTATGGCTTACCAATGTCAAGAGACGTAGTTTTAGCAAGAAGTGAGGATGGCAGTAGGAGGATGATACAAATACAAGTGGGACACCTGAGTAAATAATGTCTGAGAGTCATTGGATAAAGGATGCTAATGCGATAAGTTTGTAGCCAAGTAAACTACAAGGTAAGAGAAATTTTCATAGTAAGAGAGGCAAATGTTTGAGACAAGGGGGACGAAGTCCTCCGATTTAAAGTAATTTTGTGCCCTAGGTACAACTGGTCTCTGAAACAAGATGGTGGCAGAGGGCATAATGAAAAAGGGGCAAGATTAGCCCTAGATATATTGGACCATATACAATTGTTCAGAATATAGGAAGTCGGACATGTCTTTAAGAGTTAGGGTGTACCCAGTTTTCAATGTTTCAATGTTAATAAGGTATGTTGGGGATTATTCTCGGATCATACCCGTTGATGATGTACAAGTTATGAAGAACTTATCATACGAAGAAGTTTCTACCGCTATACTAAGCTCGGAAAGTCCACAAGGTATCAAAGATGATAAACTCAATAAAAATTTTTATGGAAAAATAAATATATGAAAGAATAGTATGACCAAGAGCTAGTGTATTGATTCATGAGATGAATTCCTATTCAAGGATGTGATACTCGATGATGACCGTATGGGGACTAATGTTATGTATGTTATGTTTTATGGCCTTACGAGGCAAGCTTAGATATCTTCTTCTTCTTCAAAGGGATGCAGATAACCACGTTTATAGGGGAGACTATGTAAATATTTCCATAAATTCTTAGGGATTGTTGTATACATGTGTACGCCCCTACAGTCGAGGACGAATATTTCTAAGGGGGAAAGGATGTTACACCCCATACTTTATACGTCGTTGTCACTGTAAGTTAACTAGCCTAAGCTCGGAGAGGGTGAGATACCTCTACAAGGTTAAGGAAGTTTTAATATAGCGTTACATAAGTTTCGGAAAAGTTTGAGACTAATCATATTAAAATAAATAAGTTTCGACGAAGTTTGACAATATTGGTGTGATATATGGAGCAATATGCCATGCAAAAGTGATTCTGCCCCACATATTTGGCCGCATATTGGACCTATGTTTTCTGGTTCAATATGCCTTACGATATGCCTCAGCATAATGCAATATGCCCCACAAATCTGACCGCAAATTGGAGACAGTGCATCCTTATCCACTTATTTAAAATGGTGTCTTCATCTTTCTCCTTAATTTTTTGACCAAAATAGATCTCAAACTCCTCCAAGCACTGTTTAAACATATCCATAAATCACCTATGTAAATCCAAGGCCAAACTATCTTATACCTTCATCAAAAGTGTTGTAGATGATGAGAAAATCACTTATATGGTGTTGTTGATGAGTTGTGGGTTCTTTCAAGTTAAGGAAAGCTTTGGTTGAAGGTTGTACTTGTTGTATAAGATAAATTTAACCCCGTATTTCCAGTGTTAAGCTTATTTAGGTGTTGATTAAGTTGTTTGGGTGAAGGACTTCAAGATAGCAATTGAAGTGGTGTAGGATGTTGTTGTTTCTTGTTGGACTATTTTGGGGCTATATGTATAGCTCCATATGGCTGGAAAATTATGCTGAATAGACTGGTTATGATGTTGTTGTTATTTCTGTGCTTGTCTAAACGTTGGCTAGGTAGATGATGTTATGAGTTAAGGAGAAGAAGTGATATATAAAACTTGAAAGTTGTTAGTATTGTTCTTATCTTTTGTTAGGGTTCTTGGTGTTGTTTTGTGAAACATGCTTGTTCTTATGCTGGACCTATTTTTATGTTAAGGGGAAAAATCATATGAGAAATTTAAGGGAATACGATATCCCCAAAATGAAGTTGTCGTTTGTTGCGTCAACTGGTAGTTTCATAAGTAACATTATGTACTCGTTGTTGTGTAGATTGAATGGCATTATGGTTTGCTTAAGTCATATTTCATAAGTTATAAATCTAAGGTATGTTAAGGCTAATCTCTGCCTTTCTTTTAGCATGATTGTTGAAATGCAACATATAACGAAACGCCCGCTAAAGAGAATTCTATTATATTCTATATAACATATGCTTGTTTCTTCACTCGTGAAAGAATCTCATGACTCTTGTTTGTCCTTTGTCATGATTACTTTCTGTACTTCATAACAATTTGTCTATATTTATATCTCGTAGCTCTTTGTTGGTTGCACGAAAGCTAGAAATCATCAATATTGTCTTGTTATTTCGTATGAAAGAGTAAAATGGTATGTTATCTTTGTAATGGCAGTCAAAAGTGTAACAAATCCATTCTTAACATATTAGGAGGTCTTACTCAAGGCCTCGAATGATGTATGTATTCGTGTTAAAAGGATTCACTCAGTTTTAAGATAAAGTGAATGTTGTTAATGATACCCAGATGCTAATCAGGAATCTAGCAATATTATGACATTACGATAAGTTCATATAAGCCTCTTACGACTCTTCATGTATGTATGTACATCTCGTAGCTCTTTCTTGGTTGCACGAAAGCTAGAAATCATGAATATTATCTTGTTATTTCATATGAAAGAGTAAAATGGTATGTTATCTTTGTAATGACAGTCGGAAGTGTAACAAATCTGTTCTTAACAGATTAGGAGGTCTTACTCAAGGTCTCGAATGATGTATGTATTCATATTAAAAGGATTCTCTCAGTTTTAAGACAAAGTGGATGTTGTTAATGATAGTTCGCAAATGCTAATCAGGAGTCTAGCGATATTAGGCCATTACGATAAGTTCATGTAAACTTCTTACGACTCTTCATGTATGTATGTACTACTTAGAAGGGGCATCGATATGGTATTATGACTTACCACTGAGCTACGGCCGGTTGGTCAGATTATGTATCTTTGCTTACCACTGAGCTACGGCCAGTTGGGCATACATGTACATACCACCGGGCTATGGCTGGTCGGGTAGTTATGCTATATGCATTTACCACTGGTTGTGAAAGTTTCCACTGAGCAATTGGGTAGTTAAGTGGTTAGAGTTACGACATTGATGTAGCGGAATAGAATGAGGTTATAAGATAAGTATGATTGTTATGTATGTTGTGTCCCTCAGAGGTATTTCAAAGGTTCAGGTTTATTTGTATCCCTCTCTTTTATGATTATTTACTATTGTGTTTTATTTTCGACTTACATTGTTACACCCCATATCGTGGAACTATGGTTGGACTCAAATCGTTAGAGTTTTAGTGGAAAATTTGAAGGTTTGAACGTTTCACGAAAATGGTTAACAAGCCTACTTTGGGCACCCGTAACCCCTTAGTTGGTTGATAATTTGGAAAGGTTCCCAAATTAAAGCTGTTGTTCGTGGAAATACCTTTACAACGATATATGGTGGAGCTCAAACAGACATGTGCAAAGTGTTATGCCTATTTTACTGAACCTTGTCGACAAGGTCGAGAAAGGTAAGATTTTGACTAAGCGTGAAATGAACAGGGGCACTCGCCAAGCGAGTGCCAGGGCGAGACAAGGACTTGCCATAGCGCTCATCCAGTGAGTGATAGGGTCTAAAATGCCCATTCTATAAATTCAACACTTAACACAAATTTCATTCATCACACATTCTAACTTAGTGTAAACCCCTTTATGGATGATTTTTATCTCCTATAAACCTCCCACATCAAGGTAAGAACATATCTATGATTTTTAATCCATCCTAGCACTAAATACATGATTCTTAAACGAAAACATAGGAATAACAAGTAATCCTTCTCCAACGATTCAAAGATAGGGTTTGAGTGTTCTTCGTCAGAGAAGCAAGATGATCCATTGGATTGGAACATTTACAGGTATGTGAGGATAACTCTCTACGTGTGGGACTTTATTAATCATCCCCACGCCTAGTTCATCAAGATTACTACGAATTTCTTCAGATATAGAGATTATGCCCTAGTTCATGAAAACACTAGAACTTCTATATTTTATGAATATAATCTCGTAGTTATTCATAATAATCACTTTGAATATTATGGACTCATTACGTAATCAGTATAGACTCCTGTTCGATATCCCACTAGTGTTTGTCGTGACAATTTCATACTATGAACAGTTAATGCTTCAAACTTCATAATCAGTCTATGAATATATATCTCAATCTAGTTTTGTCAAGTATTCCAGTGTCATACATTACAATATATTTCTCAGTTTCGTTCCTCAACTTATGATATTTCTTTAAAAAGGGCATAAATATGATGAACCCATATGTTACACACTTATGTTATGATTTACATGATGATGAAATATGATGACTCTATAGTTTAGGAACTCATGACAAGATTCACAAAAACATAAGGAGTTTAAGAAATGCAATGTATCAATTGATAGGCATGCTTAAATTCAAGAACTCTTATGCATAGTAACACTCTATATCCCATGAATAGTTCATGCCTTAGTTCATTATAGTAATTGTCAGTGCTGCATATCAACAACTCAGTATGTTTTCACGTCTCAGTATAGACACTCTTAGTATCCCATAACAGTGTTGCAATAAGACTCTAAGGATTCATATTAGAACTAAAGTTATGTACATATCTTGGTAGAGGATGAGGCTACTCGCCATGTCATAAAGCATGGTGCATGATGATATGATATATGGCCTGGTAGTGGATGATATTGCCCGCCATGTTATGAACCATGGTGCATTATGATGTATAGCTTGGCAGTGGATGATGTTTCTCGCCTTGTTATGAACCATGGTGCATTATTATACATATCCTGGTAGTGGATGATGCTACCCACCTTATTATGAAGCATGGTGCATTGTTTGAGATATAGCCTGGTAGTGGGTGATCCTACCCACCATGTCACGACCCATGGTGCATTGTTTGAGATAACTATTCTCTGAGTTAAAATGGATTATGATCCCCAGTATGGTTCATTAAAGCACAGATGTGACTCCCCCCTTCCCCCCATGTTAAATAAATTACTATGCTCAATGACACTTATGTCTATATTTTAGTTTCAGCCTTTAGTATTCATATTTATCTTATGTTCATGTATTTGGGATTCCCATTCCCCCAATCACCCCACAACTATTTATTGTTTCCGTTGGTTTTAGATACTAGTGCAATTCAAATATACTAATGTCACTTTTCCCAGGGCCTGCACTTCACGGTGCAGGTAATGAATTTCAGGATGACACATCTTCATGCTAGAATCTCTGGTATCAACTGAGTTAGTGAGTCCCAGTGTTCTGGGACCTTATCATTTATTTTGCAGTCTTTATAGGTTATTACAGACAGTTAGAAAGGGGGGCCTTATCCCGACAAATAGTTAGAATCTTAGTACTCTTTAGAGGCTTCATAGACTAGAGTAATTGTTAGACGGAGTTTATCATATTTTTATGTTTGCCGTGTTAGCACTTTTACTATGTTCAGATTTATCTTAATATTTTCCGTACTTAATGATTATTCAGTCAGACTTTTAGTACATCAACATGTGTTAGTTTAATTTCTCTTTCAGTAAATGTTTTGATTTCACATGTTAATTTAGCCAGCCAGTTGGTTCGCTCGTTCACATAAAGCTAGGCACCGATTCTCGTGTTACTTTACAAGACATGGTTCAGGGCATGAAAAAGATTGGTATCAGAGAACTAGGTTTAAGAGTCCTAGAGAGTATATGAAGCTGTGTTTAATGGGTTACCTTTTATATATGTGTGTGCGCCACACATATGAACAGTTGATCACCAACACATATAGGATTGTCTCACTTCTTTCATACTCTAGATCTTATAGTAAAATCTATACCTTTAGGAATCCTTCTAACTTGTGCGTATTACGTATTTCAGAAAATGCCTGCTAAAAGAAAGTCAGTTATAAGCAAGAGGGATGCTGCTAATGCCACTCAAGAGGTGGACTCTCAAGCTCATAGAGTTGCATTGGGATCAGCACCACCAACTGCACCCCCACCTAATGAAAGGCATGCGGGAACTCATCCTATAGCTACTCCACCACCCAATATCTCAGATGTAGACATTAGGGGAGCTATTCAGTTGCTTACTAAGAGAAAAGTTGCTCAAGCTCAGCGTCAGGGAACGGTTCTGAACTCATGAAATAATGGAGGGTCTTCCAGTTCTAGCACCCAAGTATTTTTGCACATAAAGCTCAAAGTGTTCACAAGGTCTAATAAGGTTGAGGATCCATAGAACTTTCTTGATGAGATGCAAAAGTTTTTCTGGGTTATGCATGCTACTGAAATTGAGGCTGCAGAGTTGGCAGCTTATCAACTGAAAGATGTTTCTAATATCTGGTATGAGTCATGGAAATAGTCCCGAGGGAAAGATGTGTCTCCTACGACTTAGGATGAGTTTATAGATGCTTTCATTGAACACTTACTGCCATTAGAGGTCAGGGAGCCAAAGGCCATTGAATTCGAGAACTCAAGCAGAATGGTAGGAGTGTGCATGAGTACTACCTCCACTTTGTTTCATTGGAAAAGTATGTTCCGCACATGGTTTTGGATATGAGGGCCAGAGTTAGGCGCTTTGTGTGGGGTCTTGACCCTCATTTATTTCATGCTGCTAACATTTCTTCTCAGAACAAGGAAATAACTATTACCAAGATCGTTGCTTTTGTTCAAGGTAATGAAGACCGGATGAAAAAGGAAAATGCCCTCCAAAAAGAAAAGGATAGATAATTCAGTAAAAGAGCTAAGTCTGCAGGTGGTTTCAGTCATGGGGCATCTCAGGGAGTGGAAACAGACAATTCTTTAAGAATAGTTCATTAGGACCCGCTCCTTCTATAGCTAATGCACCATATATGTGATCCAGGTATGATCAATCCAGTTAGGATATGATTTATAGAGTATTAGGCCCCCAACCTCAGGGTAGCACAAGTCAGAGGCCACAATGACCACCTATTTGTAATCAGTGCAGAGGGTGGTTTGTAGATTTCGTAAAGTATGCTGATGCAAGTAAGGAGGGGTGTTGGTAGGTAAGTTGGTCGGGTCATTGGTTGTATATGGGTCCACCCAAAAATGGATGCCAAAGTTGGGGTTCTCGGACTCTCAGCTTAGCCGGACAGTGTGGTGTTGTGGGATTATTTCGGGTAGTTCTATATGGAATTGGGTCAAGGTGTTTTATGGGGGTGTTTCGGGTATGTTGAGGGTGATTTTTATGGTTGGGGTTTAGTAGTTGGGTGGTGGAAGGGTGACGGAAATAAACTGAAACCGTGAGGTCCGATGATGGAACTCAGTAGAGATGTTGGTGTGGTTGGTTGTGTTGTTCGGATAGTTGTAGGTGAATTCGGATTTAGGAGTTTTATGGGATTGTTGCAAGTACGTTGAGGGTAGATATGGTGATCAGAGTTTGGTAGTTTGATGTGGGCAAGGTATCGTGAACGATCTGAAATAGTGAGGTTCCGGTGAAGGTTATTTAAGTAGACTATTTGTAGTTGTAGGGTTTGGATGGTTGTGTACGTGTGGTTTCGGTTGAAAACCTTTGGAGGGGGTGTTTGTGAAGTACTGTTGGAGGAAATGGTGGTTAGTATATAGTATATTTATAAGGATTGAACACGTGTTTCAAGATGCAAGCTCGAGTGAATGATGGTTGGTTTGATTAAGTGTTGACTCGGTTGATACGGTTTAAGTGAGGTACGGTTGATATGTCAAGGATATGGACACGGGGGCATTAATTCCTGAGTCAACATCAAGATGAAGGTGACCAATTTCACAAGGACTTGATCGGGGTTGCTAAGTACAATCCTGAATACAAACAAAGTAAGGGTGACCGGAAACCTTAAGATAGACCTTAGGCTTAGGATAGGTTTGGATCTCACAAGTTCCAACGTTCACTTGCAACCAAGGGGGTTCCTTAAGCTTGGGTTTTGATTAGGTCACACAAGTCCTAACCAAGACTTACACCGAAGGGAGGGTGGATCACAGAAGAACTATGGTCCATACAAGGACCGATGGATGTAAATCAACACACAAGTTATATTTCACTCAATATTCAACATGTCTATTTACAACATCCTAAGGGTCCTATTTATAGTAGCATAGAGACCTTTCTAGAAGATAAACCAAAGGACACAAGTCTCAACCTCTCGGCCGAATATGAACAAGTGGGGACGGGTGTGGATTGGCTTGGGGGCAAAGTTGGTTCTCAGCCATGGTAAAGACAATGGGAAAGTGTTTGGTTTTCTTGGAGACAAAGTTGAACTCAAACATCTTCACACCTCTTTGTTGCATCCAAGTAGAAGAGTGGATGGATTTGGATTCTCAAGACTTCATCTTCTTGGAACTAGTTTAGAAGTTTCCATTCCTTGCACCAAGGAGTGGTTCTCGGCCACCTCTTCATCTCCCCTAGGCCGAGCTTGACTTGTTCTTGAATGGTCTTCTTGGAAGCTTCTTGTCCTTTCCACTTTGTCGACCAAGTCATCACTTGTCCTTATCATCTAGGCACTCCCGGTCAAGTCACCCCTCTCGGCTTTATCATTCCCTTACAAGGCATTGATTGTGTCCTAAAGTAAGCTAAGGTTTATAGTTTTAATATGTCCTAAGACAACTAGTAACTAGTATAGAATTTAAAGACAATAAAATAAAGGAATGGTCTTGGCCAAGACCAACACAAAGGCCGAATAAAATGTTGTCTTCTTAAACCTTCAAATCCAATCTTCAATCTCACTCCATATTCCATGCCATTTGAAGCACATTATCATCGGTTGATCAAGCATTTTCGGAACTCCGAGCTTATCACTGCGAGGATCAATTTGGAACCTTGAACTCACGGGGATTTTTACATCATACTCCCCTTCTTCAAAATAATTCATCCTCGAATTCTCATCGCCTAAATGTGGTAATAATCTTTCAACAACATGTGTTGATCTGACATTCCCACCATTAGATAAGTTCGGAAATTTATCGTGTATGCGCCTTCTTCTAAACTTTCTAAATAGGGATCCGAATACAAGTGAAATGGTTTTAACTCAGAATAATGCCCGTATTGTGCCACGAATCCCATCAAATATAATGCCTTGCCATATGTAGCATAATGGCACCATGCACCCTTCAATTTTGTGCTATAGAAAAAGATGTCACCTACTCTAGTTTTATGTTTGATGTCCAATGGCCTTTCACGGCTTGCCACGGTTAGGACCAGGGCTTCAAAAATCTTTTCCTTCAAGACTTCAAAGACTCTTGTTGCTCCTTGGAACCATTCATACTCATCTTTCCTCATTAGTTCGTTGATAGGGGCAGTAAGGGTACAACAATTCCGCATGTCATGATGAAAGAAAGAAGTCGCACTAAAGTAACCATTTACCGCAATGGCCCCCGTAGGCTCGGACCATCCTTGGCTAGGTTCCACCATGATTGGATTATCACACATGACCTTGGATGATGTGGTGTAACCTATGAGTTGTTGGAGCATGTTGTTCATGAAGCTCATGATCGAGGTTGTAGCGTTGCACAATCCACATGGCATAATGGAAGCTTTGCTCTGTAGTGCTCTTGGGTGACCGAGAATAAGATCCAAGTTCCCATCTTTCCATGGTTGTTCGGTGGCCGGAAAAGGATTATATGATTCTTGGTTGAAGAACCTTCTAGCCTTTTGACACGTGGAACACTTTCTTACTAAACCTTCGCACTTACAATACCATTGACCTTGGTTCAAGTATGGTATATCATGAGCCTTCGAAGAAGTGTATCCGCCACCATAATGGACTTGTCATCTTTATGTATTGTGAAGGATGTGGGAGTTTGTAGGTGTGCTACCAAATTAACATGTTTCGTGTTCAACTTCCTTGGAACCACATAAGATTATGTGTTGTAAGTATAATAAGGAATCCGTGCATCACCCAATCTTTCATTAGAGGAAGTCATGGATTATTGGCCTTGAAGTAAGACGACTCCATTATCACATTCAAATCTAAGTCTTGGAATAGGACCATTAAGGACCCAAAGGTTTTTAGTAATTTGACGAGGAAAGTAAGCCGAACTTCGGAAACCTTTTGCCACACATCCATTCGATAGTTCGGGCCAACTCCGGAAAGTTAACACCGTGGATAGAACATTACATATGCCATCGGAAGATGCGATGTAAGACATAGATGGTTGTAGCACTTCGTGTATGGAACTCACGGGAGGGCTTGGAATGTTGCACAATCCCAATGGCATCACAAGCCATTCATAGCAACCATGCTCGATTTTGGAAGCCATCTCTCTTTCATCTTCCTCTCAGATTCTTGCTTGAATGTAGCCCCTTTTTAAATCATTATTGTAGCACAACTTATCCCTACTCAAGTCATCCAAACAATTACTCATTCTCGGCATAGGAAGTTGGGACTCCACGGTGATTTTGTTGGCCGCTTGGCTTTCAACATACGTGTGCCAAGTTTCACTTTCTTTTGAATCCATCAAGATTGTTGCCTTGTATGGATTTTAGCTATAGTCTTGATGATTAGATAATGAACTTCTTGGAAATAAACCAAGAGTATGTTCAACACCTTCCATCGTTGATGATCCGATTGCAAGCTCGTCCGCACATACATTTTCCAAGGGCTCTTTTGAGTCGGCAACTATAGTACTCCCCTTCTTAAACTCTTTCTCTATCATTGGTGTATCGAGCAAGGGAGTCTCGATTTCTTCTTTTTCTTCAAGTAGTATGGGTTCCATAATAGCCAAGGAAAACCCACACTCTCGATATTCCTCTCTAAGCACATCCCGGGAATTAGGACATTCACTTACAAAGTGTCCTACCTTTTGACATTGGAAATATTTTTTCTTTTCTTATCTATCCCTTTTGTAACTTCACTACCCTCGTGATTATACAAAGGGTTAGTAAAGGAAGTACTATCCTTTTCTACCCTTGTATCTTTCTTTACTCTTCCGCGGCTATACAAGGGGTTTGTGAAAGAGGTACCGCCCTTTGCCTTATCATTAGTGTGCTTTACGTAGGGCCTTACATGGGACTTTGGGACATCTTTATTTTCAAGACTTGGACTGTTTTGCACAACCCTTGACTTGACATTTTTATTCACGACATGCCTCTCAAGTTCTTCTCTCAAGATTTGCGCATGTTAAAATTTTCCTTTATGATCCTCCTTAGTTCTTCTTTGTTTACGTGAGCCATAGCGTCAAAGCGTTGGACGAGATGGCCTCACTCTGATACAAATCTGATGCAAGTAAGGAGGGGTGTTGGCGGCAAGTGGGTCAGGTCTTTTGTTGTATACGGGTAGACCCGTAAATGGATGCCAAAGTTGGGGTTCTCGGGCTCTCGGCTTAGCCAGGCAGTGTGGTGTTGTGGGATTATTTCGGGTCGTTATATATGGAATTGGGTCAAGGCATTTTATAGGGGTGTTTCGAGTATGTTGAGAGTGATGTTAATGGTTGGGGTTCAGTGGTTGGGTGGAGGAAGAGTAACGGAAATGAACTGAAATAGTGTTCCGATGATGGAACTCGATAGAGACGTTGGTGTGGTTGGTTGTGTTGTTCGGATAGTTTTAGGTGGATTCGGACTTAGGAGTTTTACAGGATTGTTGTGGGTACATTGAGAGTGTCCATGGTGATTGGGGTTTGGTGGTTTGATGATGGCAGTCTTGGGAACAATATGAAACAGTGAGGTTCTAGTGAAGGTTATTTAAGTGAACTATTTGTGGTTGTCGTGTTTGGACGGTTGTGTACGTCTGGTTTCGGTTGACAACATTTGGAGGGGGTGTTTGTGATGTACTGTGGGAGGAAATGGTGGTCAGTATATAGTGGATTGGATAAGGATTGAACACAAGTTTCAAGATGCAAGCTCGAGGGAAGGATGGTCGGTTTGATGAAGTGTTGGTTCGGTTGATACGGTTTAAGTGAGGTACGATTGATATGTAAAGGATATGGACACGGGGGTTTAACTTCCCGAGACGACACCAAGATGAAGGTGCCCAATTTCACAAGGGCTTGATAGGGGTTGCGGAGTACAAGCCCGAATATAAACAAAGTAAGGGTGGCCAGAAACCTTAAGATAGACCCTAGGCTTAGGTTAGGTTGGATCACACAAGTTCCAACGTTCGCTTCCAACCAAGGGGGTTCCTTAAGATTGGGTTTTGATTAGGTTACACAAGTACTAACCAAGACATAAACCGAAGGGTGGGTGGCTCACACAAGAACTATGGTCTACACAAGGACCGATGGATAAAATCAACACACAAGTTGAAAGCACACAAGTTATATTTCACTCAATATTTATCATGTCTATTTACAAAATCCTAAGGGCCCTATTTATAGTAGCATAGGGACCTTTCTAGAAGATAAACCAAAGGACATAAGTCTCGACCTCTCGACCGAGTATGAACAAGTGGGGACGGGTGTGGATTGGCTTGGGGGCCAAGTTGGTTCTCGGCCATGGTGAAGACAATGGGAAAGGGTTTGGCTTTTCTTGGGGACAAATTTGAACTCAAACTCCTTCACACCTCTTTGTGGCATCCAATTAGAAGAGTGCATGGATTTTGTCTTCTCAAGACTTCATCTTATTGGAACTAGTTTGGAAGCTTCCATTCCTTGCACAAAGGAGTGGTTCTCAGCCACCTCTTTATCTCCCCTAGGTTAAGCTTGACTTGTTATTGAATGGTCTTCTTGGAAGCTTCTTTTCCTTGCCACTTTGTAGGCCAAGTCATCACTTGTCCTTGTCATCTTGGCACTCTCGGCCAAGTCACCCTTCTCGGCTTCATCATTCCCTTACAAGGCATTGATGGTGTCCTAAAGTAAGCTAAGGTTTATAGTTTTAATATGTCCTAAGACAACTAGTAACTAGACTAGAATTTAAAGACAATAAAATAAAGGCACGGTCTCGACCAAGACCAACACAAAGGCCGAATAAAATGTTGCCTTCTTAAACCTTCAAGTCCAATCTTCAATGACACTCCATAGTCCATGCCATTTTAAGCACATTATCATCGGATGATTAAGCATTTTTGGAACTCAGAGCTTATCACTTTGAGGATCAATTTGGAACCTTGAGCTCACGGGGATTTTTACATCATATGCTATGAGTGGGGCCTTTTCGGTCATGTTAAGAGGAATTGCCCCTCAGCTAAGCATAACAGTATCAGTGGTGGGCCAGCCAGCCTACCAGTTCAGCAGCAACTATGACAACAACACCATTAGGGGTAAGTAGAGGAGCATCAAGGTTTGGAGCGGGCCAATCCCGCTTGTATGCTTTGACTGATCACCAAGGTTCAAGGGTACTGCCCGATATCATTTCAGGTATATTATTGGTCCCTCCTAAGATATGTATTCCTTTATTAAATTCCTTACATCATCCTATGTGTATGTACCTCGCGTGTTTATCTGGGATTTGGGGTAGGACCATTCTCTATATCTACAAGAAGGAAATATTATTAAGAGATAAGAAGATATTATAGTTCCCTCTTAAGTTATGAGGGTAAGTGTTTACCCTAGATGTGTATAGTTTGATATGATTTTGAAGTGTACAAAAAGTTCGGGGTTACGTATTTCAATTTCATTTAAGAGAGACGTAATTTCCCTAAGTGTGATCCATGACTATAGTTTAGAGAAAGATAGTATACGACTGTAGAATACGGTCATATGATGAGAGGAACTTATAAATAACCTTATGCTTCGCTTTGGTTGTTCAGAGCAAAATAAGAAAATATGATGCTAGCATGCGATTAGTAGAAAAATATTGAGTATGTTTTGAGTAGATATACACGACGATTAGATGTCGTAATCCAAGTATAGTGGTGTGACCAAGTTCATGCTGAGGAAAAGTAAAAGCTAATTAAGGAGAGTTTAGGATTACGAAGAGTGTGTAAGTCCTAAGATTATGTCTCACTATGAAAAGTGAATTGATGGTTTTAGCAAAACTATTAGAGGTAAGATTTGATTTCCTTAGTCATAAGAACACTAGTAAGTGGGTGACAACTTGAATACACCCAAAAACGTGTTAGTATCAAAAAAGTTTAAGATAAAATTCGAAGTACAATGATTAGTGGAAGAAGAAAACAGCTAAGATTGAGTCACTAAGATTTTGTATGATAGTTAAAAGTACATTAGTTCCTAGTCTATGAAAGTAATTCAGTTTTTTTAGAAAGGGATATTGCTCAGAAGGGAGTTTAAAGATGAGTCGTCCGTAACGTAAAGTATGAAGAATTGTAGAAGATAAGGAAAGTTTGTTGGATCCGAACAAGTGTGAAGGATCCGCAAGTATAAGACCTTAACCATTGGTCTAAGGGAAAGATGTGTAAATCATCAGTAAGTCTAGTTGGACATTTGAAACCCGAAGAGTCGATGGGGGATATGAAGAAACTCAGTTCAATAGTGAGGGAAAAATAATATAGTCATCATCAGGAGTATGCCTCATGTGTGTAAGAAAGAAGAATAGAGTAGAATGTTTATCAAGTTCGTAACTTAAAAACTAAGAAAGTTGCTCAGTAAAAGTGTTATGGAGAAATCAGAAAGTGGAAGAGGCTACGTGGGAAGCCGAAGAGGACATGAAGTCCAAGTATTCACATCTATTTGAAGAGAAAGAACAAAATGTTGAAGGTAACAAACCTTTACACTCAGACCTCATGCAATAATCTTCATATTCCTAGTAATCAGTCAGTTTAGTAGTCATTCAGTTCAGTGCTATATTCAATTAGTTTATTTGTCATTCTGTTCAATGTTTATTTAGTTCAGTAGTCATTCAGTTCAGTATCTAATTAGTTTAGCATTTAGTATTTATGTGTTCATGTCAGTTCAGTGTCCTCATGTTCCATCAGTCACGTTTATAATCCAGAGTTGGCCATAGATACAGCCAAGACAATCATTCGAGGATCAATGATCCCAACGGGGAGATAATGTTACACCATGTATCTTATAACTATGGTTGGACTCGTATCGTTAGAGTTTTAGTGGAAAATTTAAAGGTTTGAAATTTAGCAAAAATGGTTGACAGGCCTACTTTAGGAAACCTTAACCCCTTGGTTAGTTGATAATTTGGAAAAGGTAATTCCAATGAAAGTTAAAGTACATGGAAATACCTTTCCAATGATATATGGTGGAGCTCAAACGGACATCTATGCAAAGAGTTATGCCTATTTTATTGAACATTGTCGACAAGGACAAAAAATGTAAGATTTTGACTGTGTGAAATGACCAGGGGCACTCTCCAAGCGAGTACCTTAGAGAGTAAAGGACAGGCCATAGCACTCACCCATCGATTGCCAGGTCGATATAAGGACTCTCCATAGCGCTCTCCCAGTGAGTGATAGGGTCCAAAATGCCCATTCTATAAATTCAACACTTAATACGAAATATCATTTATCAGACATTCCAACTTCGTAGAAATCCTTTTTACAGATGATTTTTCTCTCTTCTCAACCTCCCACATAAAGGTAAGAACATCTCTATGATTCTTAATCCATCCTAGCACTAAATACATGATTCTTTTAAAAAAATAAGAATAACAAGTAATCCTTCTACAACGATGCGAAGCTAAGGTTTGAGTGTTCTTCATCAGAGAAGCAAGATAATCTGTTGGATTAGAGTGTTTACAGGTATGTGAGGATAACTCTCTATATGTGGGAACTTTATTAATCATCTTCATGCCTCATTCATCAAGATTACTACAAGTTATTTCAGATATAGAGATTATGCCCTAGTTCATGAAAAGTCTAGAAATTCTATATTTTAAGAATATAACCTCATAGTTGTTGAAACTCATGACAGGATTCACGAAATCATAAAGAGTTAAAGATACGTAATTATATCAATTGACAGGCATGCCTCAATTCAAGAACGCTTATGCATAGTAACACTCTATATGCCATGAATAGTTCATGAGTTCATGTCTTAGTTCAGTATAGTAATAGTCAGGACTGCATATCAACACCTCAGTATGTTTTCACATCTTAATATAAAAACTCCTTGTATCTCATACAGTGCTACAGTAAGACTCTAAAGATTCACGTTAGAACTACAGTTATGTACATATTCTGGTAGTAGATGATGCTACCTACCATGTTATGAAGCATGGTGCATGATGATATGATATATAGTCTGGCAGTGGATGTTGCCCACCATGTTATGAACCATGGTGCATTATGATGTATAGCTTGGCAGTGCATGATGATGCTCGTCGTGTTATGAACCATGGTGCATATGATACATAGCTTGGTAGTGGATGATGTTACCCGCCATTTTATGAATCATGGTGCATTGTTTGAGATATAGCCTGGTAGTAGGTGATGTTGCTCGCTATGTCATGACCCATGGTGCATTATTTGAGATACCTATTCTCTGAGTTAAAATGGATTACAAACCCCAGTATGATTTATTACAGATCAGAGGTGACTCCCCACCCGCCACCCCCTCCGTGTTAAACAAATTACTATGCTAAATGACACGTGAGTCAATGTTTCAGTTTCAGTTTAGCCTTCACTATTCATATTCATCTTATGTTTATGTATTTGGGCTGCTCATTCCCCCATGCACCCCACAACTATTTATTATTTTTGTTGGTTTTACATACTAGTGCAATTCAAATGTACTAAAGTCCCTTTTACCCAGGACCTGCACCTTACGATGCAGGTAACGACATTCAAGACGACGCATCTGCAAGCTAGGATCCCTAGTATCGGCTGAGTTGGTGAGCCCCAGTCTTTCAGGGCCTTATAATTTTGTAGTCTTTATAGTTTATTACAAACAGTCAGGTAAGTCGGGGGCTTTATTCCAAACATTTAGCATCTTAGTACTCCTCAGAGGCTTCATAGACTAGTGTAATGGTTAGACAGAGTTTATCAGATTTTCATGTTTGCCGTGTTGGCACTTTTACTATGTTCAGACGTATTTCAATATTTTTTGAACTTAATGATTATTCAGTCAGACTTTTAGTACATCAGCATGTGTTAGTTTAATTCCTCTTTCAGTATATGTTTTGATATTACATGTTGATTTAGCTAGACAGTTGGTTCGCTCAGTCATATGCAGTCAGGCACCGAGTGTCGTATTACGTCCAGGCCATGGTTCGGTGTGTGACATATATATTTATATTATTCATACTATTGTCCCATTTTTTTGGGACGTTGTGTTTCATGCCATGCAGTTTCAGGTAGGTGAGGAGAGGACCCTCCATTATAGATCACCTCCAGATATCACCTTTTCTTGGTGACATATATTTCCTTCTAGAACATTGCAGAGTCAGGGTCATGTTTATATCCTTTTGGTATTTTGGGTATGTCGGGGGGGCCTGTCCCAACTTATGTATTATGTTGATGTCCCCTTTTAGAGGCTTTGCGTACATGTCCTGTGTTATTCAGTACAGCCTTGTAAGCCCGAATAATGTTCAGTGGTCAGGTAGGCCTTGTTAGCCTTAGTTGTTTTATTATTGTACACAACATGGAGGCCTTGCTGGCCCACTTATAGATATCTAATGTATGTTATGTTGGGGGTAAATCCCCTTGTGTTGATGAGCTGGGTTGCTCTAGATTCTCAGCATGTAGCCTTGTTAGCTTACAGAATCCCATCCTATAATGTGACTTGCCCTTGTTGGCCCAAGTATGAGCTATGTACGGATAGTATTATAGATAGATATGCTCGGGCAAGTAAGGCATCTGGTGTCGGGCACGCCCCTCCTATTTGGGGTGTGACAGTACCCTAAGCCAAATAAGAAAAAAATGAATTCAAAAATTGAGAGGTTGTTATAACAACAAGTATTATAGAAATTACAAGGGTAAGCGATTATGCAATAAGGGACTGAACTGCAGAAAAGCAACCTTTCAAGGTTATCAAAAAAAGAGTCCTCCTAAGACTAATGTCTTGAGTAAAGTATAAAATTTGTAAAGATCGAGCAAGTCATTTATGACTACATGGAATTCTATCCAAGTAAGCGATTCAATTGTCCCTAATAAGAGGGACTTATTCCAAGGCAAGTTGTAAGATAGTAAAGCTCACAGGATTGTGAAAGGAGATGAAATATGGCTTCTCCGGAATGAAATCCTTGAGTTCAAGGTGTGGTCATCCTCCAAAATGGGGAGATAGCGTGATAAACTGTCGAAATAGAATCACATGTTGGTTTAGTGATTGAGTAAGTGGGAAGGGTTATAATGAAGATTTTAAGATGAATAAGATTGTGATATATTGATTCTACGGATGTGTTACAACTATAAAATGATATTTAGGTATAAATGCTAAGAAATTAATAGTAGAAACCTATAGGCTAGAGAATTTAAGTGACGGTAAGAGCCTCCGAACATTTGAGGCTCAGAGAAGGTTAGCATGAAGCATAAACAAAGACTGAAGTATATAAAGGCTCAAAAGGGGTTATTCAGAACTAATGAATGAAGTGTAAGTCGAGTTAGCAACTAGAAGATGGTTTATCTAAAGCCTAGAAAGAGGCCAGTCAAGAGGCCAGATGAGCCATTAGACGATACAGAATTACATATTACAGAATGGTCCTTGTGACTGGAGTTTCAGTTTTGCAAGAAAATGGTCGTGTAACACCTCGTACCTCTAAACTAAGCCATGTTTATGATTCAAGGGTTTAGGAAACCAAAACGGGGAGTTTAAAGTTGAAAACCAATTTTAGTTCTACAGATCATATTCTACGCCCAGGTTTTACGGACTGTAAAATATTTTACTGCCTGTCGAATTGGAGCGTACAATTTCTTTTTGAAATTGATGGAACCCTATGAGTTGTATGGACCGTACAAAATTATACGATCTATCCTTTTTTTACCGTCTCAGTCCCTCAAAATTCATAAGTCTCTGGAAAGTTGTATTTTTGGGTTGAAGATCCATTTATACGGACCATAGAAAATTTGACAGTCTAGACTCAGACCATAAAAAGTTTGGGGACCATCAATTTCAGTCGTGAAACCTTCGACGACTGGAACAGTATAAATACACAGACTTAGTTCCAAAATTTAGCTTTTTTATTTCTCCAAGCCTTTGAACGAAGTTCTCTCCTCCCATCATAATAACTCAAGGTAAGTCCTTTCATGTATTTCCATGCGATTCTAATAAAAAATAATTAACTCCTAAGTGAAACTCACCATTTCTAAAATAGGGTTTTCAAGATAAACCCATCCAAAGGTTTCAAGGTTCAAGCTTTGGGTTTCTACTCCAAAGTTCAGATTTTTAAGACAAGACTAGGAGTAACAAGGTATGTAGAGCTTCTATCTACATGTGAGAATATCCATGCTCTTCCCCACGCCATGTTCCTCCATGGAATACGAATTCTTTATAAGTTTAGGGTTTTGTTCCATCATCATGATAACCCTAATATATGTAATCTTATATGCCATGTATTTATTACAATTCATCAATTGTATTCATGATAGGTCATTGCGATTGTCATGAACTTGTCTGTAATCCATGAACGCATGCTTTAAATTCTATGAGTACTTAATTATCAATTCATGAATCACTATTACTTAACCTATTAAATTATACATGTTTTCTCACAAAATATATTATGTATTTATGTTCGTGTTAAATTATCACAGATCATTTTTACAAGTTATAATTTCTGAAATTCATGGGCTTACAAGCCAACTATTTTCAAGTACATATTTTGGGAGTTGCATAGATTACCGAGAAGGCTCTAGTAGCTTGAAACTACGTATGTCAGCGTAGGATAAGAGTTTCTCTGCCCAAAGGATGATACCTTTAGATTATTGATTGGATCATTTCATGTCATATTCATGTCTCATACCCCAGCAAGGTATGGAACCACTCTGTTGGTCAGGCCAAGTACCAGACTCCACGTACCTACGTGGTGATTTCATGTTATCGGATATGCTATTTCTCTCCCCACAGATATACATATATACAGTTTTCAGATTTTACACATGTTATTATATTCATGTTTATGTTTATGTTTCAGATTCATGTTCCTATTATATCATGTGTTTGTTTATTTTTCAGCTGCTTTACATACAGTATAATTCAAATGTACTAACGTCCCTTTGCTCAGGGCCTGCACTTCACGGTGCAAGTACTGAGTTTCAGGACGGCGGATCTGCTCATTAGGATTGCTTCGGTATCAGCTACTTGGTGAGCCCCATTTCATTCAGGGTGTCAGTCTATTTACTTTCATGACTATGGTTTATAATAGAGATACGCTAGGGCCTTATCCTGGTAAATAATTTTGTAGAATCTTGTTCCAGAGGATTCATAGACTAGACTAGTTAGCATGTCATATCATTATGTCAGGATTATTTTCAGACTTATCATGTTTTACTTAGATGACTCCGCTTTTATATTTCAGACTATAATTTCAGTATATGTTTTACATATTTTAAACAATTATTATTGTATGATTTTGGATGCCCATGATGACTAGCAAGTCATGTGGTTTGCTCGGTTAAATACAGTCAGGCACCGAGTGTTGTGTTTCCCACCAGGCAATGGTTCGGGGCATCAAGTGGGGTCACTTTTATGTGTATGAGGGCCCCACACACGTAAACAGTTGACCACAAAGACATCTAGGATTTTCTCACTTCTTTCATATTCTAGATCGTGTAGTTAGAGCTATACTTTCAGGATATCCTTCTAACACGTGTGAATTATGTATTTCAGAAAATCCCTACAAAGAGGAAGTCAGCTACAAGAAAAAGAGTTGCTACTAGTATTTCTCGTGAGGAAGATGTTCAGGCTCAGGGAGCCAATTCAGGTACAACACCACAACCAGATACTACAGGGCCTGTGAAGGTTTGTATTCCAGTTCCGCCACCCAGTTCTACTGACTCATGTATTAGGGAAGCTATTCGGTTTCTCACCCAGATTGTGGCTGCTCAAGCCCAACATCAGGAGATGACTCCGAGTATGGGAACTAATGAGGATTCATCCATCTTCAGGACTCGTGAGTTTCTACGTATGGACCCTTCGGTGTTCACACAGTCTATCAAGACAGAAGATCCGCAAAACTTTATTGATAGGCTTCGGAAAATCTTCTTTATTATGCATGCTACTAAATTAGAGGCTGTAGAGTTGGGAGCTTATCAGTTGCAGGATGTTGCCAATATATGGTATGAGTTATAGGAACAGTTCCTAGGGGATGGTGTGTCTCCTACTACTTGGGACAAGTTTGCTGATGCGTTTATTGAACACATTTTGCCAATAGAGTCAGGGAGGCAACGGTCGTAGAATTTGAGAAGCTCAAGCAGAATGGCAGAAGTGTGCAAGAGTACTACCTTCACTTTGTTTCTTTGAAAAGTATGCTCCGCTTATGGTTCCAGACATAAGAGCCAGAGTTAGGCGTTTTGTGTATTGACTTGATTCTCATTTGTATGATGTCGATAATATTTCTACTCAGAACAAGGAGATGACTATTACAAACATGGTTGCTTTAGTACAAGGTAATGAGGGTAGGATAGAGAATGATAGGGAGTTCAATAAGAAAGACAAGTCTATAGTTCACTTCAGTCATGAGGGAAGTGAAGACAGACAATTCTTCAAACATAGGTCATCAGTACCTGCTCCATCTTCAGCCAATGACCCAGCCCCAAAGTTCAAGAATGATAATAAGAGGCACATCCTCATAGCAATATGATCTCAGCCACAGGCTAGTGTGGGTCAAAGTTCTTTCAGTAATCCAGTTTGTTCTAAGTGTTGTAAGATACAAAGTGAAGGTAGTTACACTATCAAGTCATCAGGATACTGAGGCCCATGTAGATGTGGTCATAGGTATATTAACCATTTTCACGTTTGAAGTTTATGCCCTTATGGATCCTGGATCCACTATGTCATATGTAACCCATTTTGTTGCTAAGAAATTTGGGATAGAACTAGAAAAGTTTCATGAACCCTTTGAGGTATCCATTCCAGTTGGCGAGTCAGTTATAGCCAGACGGGTATATAGGGGTTGTCTAGTTAAAGTCTATCATTGCATTACCATAGCTGATCTGGTAAAGTTAGAAATTGTTGACTTCGATGTAATTATGATTATAGATTAACTGTCTTCATGTTATGCCACAGTAGGTTGTAGAACCAAAATTGTCAGTTACGAATTTCCCAGTAAACCAGTCATATAATGGAAGGGTGATGTAGTAGCACCCATAAGGAGGTTTATTTCCTATCTTAAAGCCAGAAAGATGATATTCAAGGAGCATATTTACCATCTAGTTTGGGTTAGGGATGCAGATACCCAGAACCTGAATCTTCAGTCAGTACCAGTTGATAATGAGTTTCTAGAAGATCTTCCTAAAGTTCCTCCTGATAGGAAAATTGACTTAGAAATTGACTACTTCCCGGCACTAAGCCAATATCTATTCTTCCATGCAAAATGGATCAAGCAGAGTTAAGAGAACTAAAATCACAGTTGAAAGATATCCTTGACAAGGTATTTATTAGACCAAGTGTCTCACCATGGGGTGCATCAATCTTGTTTGTTCGAAAGAATGATGGATCTTTGCATATGTGCATTGCTTACAGGCAGTTGAACAATGTTACCATTAACAACAAATATCCTCTTCCCAGAATCGATGATTTATTCGATCAATTTTAGGGTGCTCAGTGTTATTCCAAGATTAAATTCAGATCAGAGTACCATCAGCTTAAGGTTAAGGAAGTTGATATTTTGAAAACCACCTTCAGAACTCACTGTGGTCATTTTGAATTTTGTGTCATGTCATTAGGATTGACAAATGCACCAGCTGTTTTCATAGATGTTATGAACAGGGTCTTCAATCCTTGTCTTGATTTTTTTATCATTATCTTCATTGATGATATTCTAGTCTATTCCTGCAGTGAGGTTGATCATGCAAAACATCTCGGAATTGTATTGTAGATACTTCAAAACCGTAAGGTCTATGCAAAATTTTCCAAGTGTGAATTTTGGCTTAAGTCAGTGGCATTCTTAGGCCATGTGATTTCAGGCTAATGCATCCAGGTCGATCTTCAAAAAATAGACGTTCAGAATCGGTCAAGACCCACTTCTGCTTCAGATATACTGAGTTTCTTGGGTCTGGCAAGCTATTACATGAGTTTCAGAGAAGGTTTCTTTTCCATCTCAGCTCCATTGAGAAGGTTGAGTCAGAAGAAAGTCAAATTTTAGTGTTCAAATGCCTGTGAGCGTAGTTTTGAAAAATTGAAAACAAGACTGACTTCTACTCTTGTGTTAACATTGCCAGAGGGAACCGGGGGGTTAGTTGTATATTGTGATGTATTAGGCATTGGTCTCGGATGTGCTTTTATGCAGCATGGTAAGGTTATAGCTTATGCATCTAGATAGCTTAAGCCTCATGAAAAGAATTATCCGACTCATGACTTAGAATTGGCAGCCATGATTTTTGAACTCAAGATATGGCATCATTATTTGTATGGAGTTCACGTTGACATTTTCACAAATCACAAGAGCCTTCAGTACATTTTCAACTAGCAGGAGTGGAATCTTAGGCAGAGGAGATGGCTTGAATTGATGAAGGATTATGATGTAGATGTTCTAAACCATCCATGGAAAGCAAACGTGGTAGCCGATACTCTTAGTCGGTGATCTATGGGAAGTTTAGATCATGTTGAAGAAGATAATAGAACCATGACGAAGGATATTCACTGACTAGCTAGTCTAGGAGTTCGACTCATGGACTCCGAAGATGGTGGTGTTGTTGTCCAGAACAAGTCTGAATCCTTATTAGTAGCTAAGGTGAAGGAGAAGCAGTTTAATGATCCCTACTTATTTCAGTTGAAAGAGGGGATTCACAAGCATAAGACTATGACTTTTGAACAAGGGGGAGATGACTGTACTTTGAGGTACCGAGGCAGGTTATGTGTTGCAGATATGGATGGACTCAGAGAGTGAATCATGGAAAAAGCACACAATTACAGGTACTCTGTCCACCCAGGTTCTACAAAGATGTATCATGATCTTAAAGAGATTTACTTATGAAATGATATAAAGAGGAATGTAGCAAACTTTGTAGCCAAGTGTCTGAATTGTCAGCAGGTGAAAGCCGAACACCAGAGGCCTGGTGGGTTGGCTCAGAATATTTATATTCCTGTTTAGAAATGGGAGAGGATAAACATGAACTTCATAACAGGTTTACCTGGCTCATCCTGAAGGAATGATACGATTTGGGTGATCTTGGATTGACTTACTAAATCAGCCCACTTTTTGTCAGTCAAAACCATAGATTTAGTGGAGGATTATGCTAAGTTGTATAACTGAGAAATTATCAAACTCTATGGGACCCCAGTGTCCATTATTTCAGATCGTGGTACTTAGTTTACAGCACACTCTTAGAAGTCTTTCCAGAAAGTATTGGATACCAATGTAAATCTTAGCACAACTTTTCATCCACAGATAGATAGCCACGCAGAGCGGACTATTTAGAATCTTAAGGATATCTTGAGGGCATGTGTTCTCGATTTTAAAGGTAATTTGGATGATCATTTTACTCACATTGAATTTGCTTATAATAACAGTTATTATGCTAGTATCTAGATGGCACCGTTCGAAGCTCTGTATGGATGAATGTGTAGATAGACAATTAGTTGGTTAGAAGTTGGTGAAACAGAGTTGTTAGGACCAGACTTGGTCAATCAGGCTATTGGAAAAAGTCAAGTTGATTCAGGAGCATTTGAAAACAATTTAGAGTCACCAAAAGTCTTATTCGGATGTGAGGCGTAGTGACATGGAGTTTCAAGTTAATGATTGGGTATTTCTAAAATTTTCACCTTGTAACACCTCGTACCTTCAAACTAAGACTTGTTCATAATCCACGAGTGTAGGAAACCAAAACGGGGAGTTTATGTTGGAAACCAGGTTCAGCTCTATAGAGGAAATTTGACGGCATGAAGTACGGACCGTAAAATATTTTATGATCTGTCAAACAAATCATTGATCTTCACTTTTTAAAATGACGATCAAGTAGTGAATTTTATGGACGGTAGAACTATTTACGGCCCGTCAATCTTCTCTGTCTCTTAATTCTAGAGTTCACCACTCTTTGGAAATCTTCAAAAAATAACGATGCGGTCAGATTATATGGACAGTCAAACATTCGATGGACTGTCAAAATATTGATGACCCAAACTCAGACCGTCAAACATTCGACGGATTGTCGAATGGACCGTTCGAAATCCCACGACAGCAAATAGTATAAATATGACACTTCATTCTAAAAATCATTTTTTCATATTCCCAAGCCCTAGAACGAAGATTCTCTCTTCCCAATCATTTCCTACATCAAGGTAAGTCCTTTCCACGTATTTCCATGCGATTCTACCATAGTATAATTAATTCCTAAGTGAATTCCATTACTCTTAACCTAGGGTTTCCAAGATAAACCCAATTTAAGGTTCAAGGTGCAATCTTTGGAGTTCATCTTCAAAGTCGGGATTTTTTTAATACAAGTTTGGAAGCTAGTCAAGTATGTAGAGCTTTTATCCATGTGTGGGAATATCCATGTTCTTCCCCACTCTACATTTCCATGAAACCATGAAAATCCCATAATTTAGGGGTTTTGTTCTAATACTATGATAACCCTAACTATCGAAATATTATGTCATGTTTATATTAGTATTCATCAATTGTATTCGTGATTGGTCGTTATGATTGTCATGAACTTGTCTGTAATCCTTGAATCCATGCCTTACTTTCCATGAGTTCTTAAATACAAGTTATGATTATATTTACTCAGCTTCATGATGTTATATATGTTTTCACGATTTATACAAGTTATATTATATATTTCTTTACATGTAAAATTTATGAAATTACAAGTCATTATGTCAAGTTGTTTCATGAAATTCATGGGCTTTCAAGCCAATATTTTTATGTTTAGGAGTTACACAAATTACCGAGAAGGCTTAGATAGCATAAAACTACGTATGCCAATATAGGATAAGGGTCTCTCCACCAGAGGATGATACTTTCAGATTAATTATTGGATTCATCATGTTCATGTTCATGTCTCGTACTCCGAAAAAGTATGAGATGGCTTAGCTGATCGGGAAGAGATTAGACTCCACGTTTACGTGTGGTGGTTCATGTCGGTTTGATTGTTTCTCTCCCCATAGATATACAGTTATATATATATATATATATATACACACACACACACAGAGATATACAGTTTTTAGACTATACTCATGTTACTATATGCATGTTCATGTTCATGTTTTAGTTTTGGTTTATGTCCCTATTATTTCTTGTGTCTGCCTATTTCTTTCAGTTGCTTTACATACAGTACAATTCAAATGTACTAACATCCCTTTGCATGGGGCCTACACTTCACGATGCATGTGTTTAGTTTTAGGGAGACACATCTACTCAGTAGGATCACACAGTATCAGCTGTTTGGTGAGCCCCATTTCCCCCTGGGTGATAGTCCATTATTTTAAAATTGTGCATTATTAGTAGAGGTACGCCAGGGCCGTTTCCTAGTAGATAGTTTTTAGAATCATGTTAGATGTTTCATAGGATGGCCCATGTTGACCAGCAAGCCATGTGGTTCACTTGGTCACATGCAGTCAGGAACCGAGTGTCGTGTTTTTCCCAGGCCATCGTTCGTGGCGTGACAGAGCTTGGTATTAGAGCACTAGGTTTAAGTATCTTAGGGAGTCTATGAATCCATGTCCAGTGGGGTCACTTTTATATATGTGAGGGCCCCATACATGTAAACAGTTGACACCAAGACATCAAGGATTGTCTCACTTCTTTGTACTCTAGATCATGCAGTTAGAGATATACCTTCAGAACATCCTTCTAAATTATGCGTAATACATATTTTAGAAATTGCCTACAAAAATGAAGTACACTAAGATGACTTTAGCTAACAACGACAGAGCTATGTATAACGCTGCTTGCGAGGAGGATGCACAGGCTCAGGGAGCCAAATTCGGGTACAACACCTCCACCTAATTCCACAGGGCCTGCGGAGATCCCAATTCTGCCGCCTAGTTCTACATATTCAGATATTTGGAGAGTTATTCAGCTACTCACCCAACGTCAGGAAGAGACTCCAAGTACGGGAACTAATGGGTAGTTGTCCAGTTGCAGGACTCATGAGTTTCTTCGCATAAACCCTCCAGTGTTCACAGGGTCTTGTAATAAAAAGATCCACAGAACTACATTGATAGGCTTTAGAAAATCTTTCGTGTGATGTATGTTAATGAGGTAGATGCAACAAAGTTTGGAGCTTATCAGTTGCAGAATGTTGCTAACACATGGTATGAGTCTTGGGAGTAGTCCCGGGGAAAGATGCACCTCCAACGACTTGGGATGAGTTCTCAGATGCCTTCATTGAGCACTTTCTGCCAATAGAAGTCGGAGAGCCTAAGGCTGTGGAATTTGAAAAGCTAAGGCAGAATGGCAGAACTGTGCAAGAATACTATCTTTTGTTTGTCTCTTTGGCAAAGTATGCTCCATATATGGTTCAAGACATGAGGACCAAAGTTAGGCATTTTGTATATGGCCTTGATCCCCATTTATACGATGTAGCAAATATCACAACTCTGAACGTGGAGATGACTATTACAAAGATGGTTGATTTTGTACAGGGTATTGAGAACAGGTTAAAGGAAGAGGAATAATTACATAAGGAGAAAGACAAGGAATTCAATAAAAGAGCCAAATCAACAGGCCAGTTCAACCATTGGGGAGGTGGAGGCAAGCAGTTCTTCAAGAACAGGTCATCAAGGTCTGTTCCATCATCAGCCAGTGCCCCATCCCTAAGGTTCATGAATTATAATAAGAAACAGAACTCTAGCGCATCAAGCTCCCAATCACAGGCCAGTGTGGGTCAATGTACTTTCATCCTCCCAATCTGCAGAAAGTGTGGTAAGAGGCACCCAGGAGAGTGTCGCTTGAGTATGGATGTCTGTTTTGGGTGCGGCCAGCAAGGTAATTTTCAGTGAGATTTCCCTTCAGCAAGGTAGGGTATAGGAGGTAATATGGCTCAGTACGCAAATTCTATAGTTCCTCGTAATTCTCAGGCTCAGTTAGGGCATGGTACAGCCAAGTCCAGTAATGCAGGCGGACGTCTAAATCGCTTGTATACACTATCAGGCCAATAGGATACAGAGGCTCGTGTAGATGTGGTCACAGGTATTCTCGCCATTTTCACTTTTGACGTTTATGCTCTTATGGACCTTGGATCCACTCTGTCATATGTAACCTCATTTATTGCTAAGAAATTTAGGATAGAACCAGAAATGTTCCATGAACCCTTTGAAGTGTCCACTCCAATAGGTGAGTCAGTTATAACCAGGTGATTATATAAAGGTTGTCCAGTTAAAGTCCATCACCGCATTACCATAGCTAATTTGGTAGAGTTAGAAATAGTAGACTTCGATGTAATCATGGGTATGGATTAGTTGTCTTCATGTTATGCCACAGTAGGTTATAGAAACAAAATTGTTAGTTTCGATTTTTTGGTGAACCAATCATAGGGTGATGTAGTAGCACACATGGGTAGGTTTATTTCCTATCATAAAGCTAGAAAGATGATATCCAAGGGGTACATTTACCATCTAGTTGGGGTTAGGGATGTAGATACCCAAACCCCAACTCTTCAATCCATACCAATTGTCAATGAGTTTCCAAAAGTCTTTCTTGAGGATCTTTCCGGAGTTCCTCCTGACAAGGAGACTGACTCTGGAATTAATCTACTTCTCGGCACTAAGCCGATATCTATTCCGACATACAGAATGGATCCAGAAGAGTTATGAGAATTAAAAGTCCAGTTGAAAGACCTCCTTGATAAGAGATTTATCAGACCAAGTGTCTCACCTTGGGGTGCACCAATCTTGTTTGTTCGGAAGAAAGATGGGTATTTGCGTATGTGCATTGACTACCGACAGTTGAACATGGTCACAATTAAGAACAAGTATCCTCTCCTCATAATTGATGATTTATTTGACCAATTTTAGAGTGCTCAATGTTATTCCAAGATTGACCTCAGATCAAGGTACCACCAGCTTAAGGTTAAGGAAGTTGATATTCCAAAAATCGCTTTTAGAACTCGTTATGGTCATTTCAAATTTTGTGTCATGTCATTCGGATTGAGAATTTACCCAGATGCTTTCATGGACCTTATGAATAGGTTCTTCAAGCCTTATCTAGATCTTTTTGTTATTGTCTTCATTGATGATATTCTAGTCTATTCCCGTGGTGAGGCCGATCATGTAGAATATCTCAGAATACAGGTGCGGACGCTTAAGGACCATGAGCTTTATGCAAAAATTTCCAAGTATGAATTTTTGCATAAGTCAGTGGCATTTTTAGGCCATGTGATTTCAGGCGAAGTCTACCAGGTTGATTTTCAGAAAATAGATGTTAAGAATTGGCCCAGACCCACTTCTGCCTTAGATATTTGTAGGTTCTTAGGTCTGGAAGGCTATTACATACACTTCATATTGGGTTTTTCTTTCATCTCAGCTCTATTGACCAGGTTGACTCAGAAGAAAGTTAAACTTCAGTGGTCAGATCTTGTGAGCGTAGTTTCAAAGAATTGAAAATGAGACTGACTTCTGCTCCAGTATTGTCATTGCCAGATAGAACCGAGGGGTTAGTTGTCTATTGTGATGCTTCTGGGATTTGTCTTGGGTGTGTTTTAATGCAATATGGCAAGGTTATATCTTATGCATCTAGACAGCTTAAACCTCATAAAAAGAACTATCCGACTCATGACTTAGAATTGGCAGCCGTGATTTTTGCACTCAAGATATGGCATCACTATTTGTATGGAGTTCACATCGATATTTACACAGATTACAAGAGCCTTTAGTATATTTTTAAACAACGGGAGTTAAATATCAGGCAGAGGAGATGGCTCGAATTGATAAAAGATTATGATGTAGAGATGTTCTCTAACATCCAGAAAAGGCGAATGTGGTAGCCGATGCTCTTAGTCGGCGATCCATGGGATGTTTAGCTCATGCTGAAGAAGGAAAGAGAACCATGATGAAGGAGATTCATTGACTAGCCAGTCTAGGAGTTTGACTAATGGACTCCAAAGATGGCGGTGTTGTTGTTCAGAACAAGTCTGAATCCTCTTTAGTGATCGAGGTGAATGAGAAGCAGTTCAGTGATCCCTACTTGTTCAGCTGAGAGACGGGATTCACAAGCATAATACTACGGCTTTAGAACAAGGGGGAGATGATGGTACTTTGAGGTACCGAGGCAGGTTATGTGTTCCAGACGTAGACGAACTCAAAGAGCGAATCATGGTAGAAGTGTACCATTACATGTATTCCATTCACCCAGGTTCTACAAAGAAGTATCATGATCTCAAGGAGATTTATTGGTGGAACGAAATGAAGAGGAATGTGGTAGATTTTGTAGCTAAGTGTCTGAATTGTCAGCAGGTGAAAACCAGACACCAGAGGCCTGGTGGGTTGGCTCAGACCATTGATACTCATATTTGGAAATGGGAGATGATAAATACGGACTTCATTACAGGTCTACCTCACATAGCCTAGAGGAATGATTCAATTTAGGTGATTGTTAACCGACTGACTAAATCAACACACTTCTTACTAGTTAAGACTACAGATTCAGGAGAGGATTATACTAAGTTGCATATTTGAGAAACTATCAGGCTTCATGGGACCCCAGTGTCCATTATTTCATATCGTGGTGCTCATTTCACAACACACTTTTGGAGGTCATTTCATAAATGATTGGGTACCAAGGTAAATCTCAGCATAGCTTTCCATCCTCAGACAGATGGCTAGGCAGAGCGTACTATTCAAACTCTTAAAGATATGTTGAGGGAATGTAAAAGAAACATTATGAATTGAGACCAACAGAGATCTAATCCAACAAGGAAGAAAAAGTGACAAAAGGGCTAAGAAGCCATGAGAGTGATATGGCTGATATACAACATTGGAAATCCAAGGAAGGACTTAACGATATTGACAGTCTACCGGTAACTGTAAGATGTAAGCATGAGAAAGATAGGGGAGATAGGAGCTATGAAGGAAAAGGGACTACTAACCAATGAATCCATGCGAACGTATGTGGTAACAATTAACCTTCGAGAGTTAAATCACGATCCAACGAAATATATGAACTAGGAAAGATGGTCGGTATTAACCTTGTAAACAAAAGGCAACTATCTACTGCTGGAAAGAATCACTTATCATGACGGTACTAGTTCTAATATCCTGACAACCACTAATAAGTGCTCGGCATGACATAATTGACACATTTCAAGAGACCTTTAGGATTTAAGCTAAGGATGTAATACCAAAATGCAGGCATCTTAGGATTGATGAAAATTTTGCCAAATATTTAACGGTAAGAGTTAAGGAGGTGTAACCCTTGGTCATGAATTTATGAGCACAGAAATGTTAGCTAAATTGAAATACAAGATGAGAATATGTTGAACATATGAATATCCCTGAGAGGCCGAAGTTCAAAATATGCGTAACCCTACAAGGGAATCCCACATAAGAAGCTCAACCATAAGAGAAAGAGCCGACTACGAGGATAAAGAGTTCACATATTAAACCTTGTTAAGAATTATAAAGGACTAGAACACTGAGGAAATTACTAGATAAAGAAAGGATGAAAGAAGCAGAATTAACCCTATAAGGTAACAGTCACCAATAAAGATTCCTTGACACACGAATACAAGCTGGTATAGCCTTGTAAGAAACATATGGTAGTATTTTGTTGTGAAATCTGTAACTTAACCACCGTGGAATTTTGCATTCGTGGACGAATGACCCTGGGGGAAGGATGTTACATCCCACAGTTTCATACGTTAAAGTGTATCGTTATTTAGTTGACATAATCTCGGAGATCAAGACTATTCTCAAGTTCATGAGTGGTGAAAACCATGTATATCACATGTTGGAAGGTTTAAAAGTTAAATGAATGGAATAAAATAAGTTTCGTCGAAAATTGGCAAATTGGGAATGTTATAACCCGTACTTTTGGTAATGTTATAAGGTATTTGAATTGTAAAATAGTCATTTGTTAAGTTTTGAAGTCAAGCGAGTTGTAAAAGAAAAGTCGGCAAAAGTTTTCGCAAGTTAAGTTCATAAATTTATTGAAAATTAGGGTTAAATGTTGCAGAGCTTCTCTCCCAATATAATTGTAATTACGGGGTGATCAACCCAATAAATTGAAGGTATACTAGTATAGTTTCCAATGCAATAAACCTTTTGTAAATACGACATCGGAGTAGAGAGATATTCGTGTTTTCGCAAGACTGCGCAGGCAACCAGTTTGGAGGTCACTTGACGTGCTGGCCGGCCTTTGGCCCTTTAAACTGAGTTGTAGACTTCATTTTTATCATTTTCTTCACCAAACTTCGTCCACAAACTCCCCAAAACCCTTCTCTATATATCTCCAACGTTTTAAAGTTGAGTTGAAGAGAAATTAATCCAATCTTTCATCAAAGTGTTGGAAACCACAAAGAACAACAAGTATATGGTATTGTGATGTGATTAAGGGTTATGGTGAGCTAAAACAGACATGAGTTTTGAGTCATATCTACTCCTTAAGGTAATTTTAACATCCCTTTGGTCGTGATTAATATTAATTCCATGTTGGTGAAGTTGTTTTAAGCAAAATACTACAAGATAGCATTGAAATAGCCTAAGATATGACTATTGTTTTGTTGGAGTGTTTTGAGATTATAAACATGGTTTCTAATTGCTGGAAATTATGGAATATAATCTTATTATGTTGTGGTTATTTCTTTTAATGACATCCATGTATTAATTAAGTGAATGGAGGAGAAAACATGTAAAAACTACGAATTGAAATTAAAGGTTGAAGTGTAGGCGTGTGGACTGTTTTGAGGGCTGTTATTAGGATGTTGTGGGCTGAAAATGATATGGTAAGCATTATGATGTTATAGATGTTGTAGGAAGATTCATGTAAAAGGAATTGGATTCAAATTATATTTTGTTAATCGTAAATCGAGCTTGCCACTCAAAATGATTGTTGAAGTAATCGGAAAGCTTATTGTGAATTGTATTATTGTCGTTTGGGCTGTTTGGTGACTTTTAATAACTTGTGGGATGTACTATAAACAAGGGAGGTGTTGTCAAATTTTTCCTAAAAGAGCTAGTTGTTCAGCATGTTGTTAATTGGTTTAAAATGAAACGTGACATTGAGACCTTCGTTGTGATGGTTGGACTATTTTGTATGCTTTTAGAGGTAAATATAAGATTGAGAATTCCCTGAATGTACTTGTTTTAATGTTTGGCATGTTGTTAAATTAAAGGATAAAGGATAATGGAGTTAAAAGTTTGTATGGGATTCAATTTGAGCTTGTCGCCCGTCGTGTTAACTAGTGACTTTGTTAGTAATGTTTGTACCCTTATTATTGCGTAGATTAAGGTGTATCTTTGGGCTGATTTGGTTGTATTTTGGAGGCAAGGAGGGAAAGGTATGTAAGGATTATCCTTTTCTTTCTTTTGGCATGATCCTAGTGTAAACGATACATAACGAAACGTCCGCAAAAGAGAATGCTACTCTTGACTATTAAAGATATGCTTATTCTTTAAACTTGAAAAGATTTCATGACTCTTGTTTGTCCCTTGCCGGGAGAAATTTTCTGCATTTTATGATACCCCTGCTTATGGGTACTGTACCCTTTGTTGATTTCACGATAGCTGATATACGTAGTTACATAACGATAGTCAAAGGGTAACGACCAAAGGTCACTTTGACTCTGTTCAGTGTGTCCCTTGAGGTCTGTCTTGTATTTCACTTATATATATGTATTTATTTTCTTACCACATTGTTCTATAGTCATCTTGGTGCATACCACTAGTTGGAGAGTTATATATTGGTATTTACCACCGGTTGGGCAGTTACAACTAATTATTTGTGCAGATATTACCGCGTCATATATGGTCGGGCAGTTTATGATGAGCTTACCCAATAGAGGGACTTGATACTTTATTATATGGCCCTAAAGAGTGGCTTGATTTCACTTTCATGCATATAATCATGGTTACGTCAGTTGTGCACCCTCAGTGGCAGTTCTGAGTCCCAAGTTGACATTTTTTACTCTTTACTTATATTACATTTTTATATAAATGTTTACCTGCCTTAAATATTATGTACATTTATTCATACTAACGCCTCTTTTTCCTGGGGATGCTGTGTTTCATGCCATCAGGTCGTAGTAGATAGGTTGACAATCCTTCCACTAGGATACTAGTTCGGCGGAGGGTGTGTTGCACTCCACTTGTTCTGGAGTTACCTTTTGGGTCAGTATATTTATTTTATACATCTATGGGTATGGCGGGACCCTGTCCCGACCTTATGATATTTTATGTATTCTTTAGAGGCTTGTAGACAAATGTCGTATACATAGATGCTTGTACGGCCTTGTCGGCCTATGGTTTGGATGTACTTACGGTCATGTCAGCCTTATGGGCCCGTGTGTATCATGTATAAGTTTGTATATCATGTTGGGTCATCCAATGTCAAGTACTCCCTTATGTTATATTCTGATGTTCTCATGACGACCTTTCCGGCCTATTTACGCACAGTCTTATTTTATCCCGCTTTACTTTCTCCTATGTGTTTGCTTATTTTTCTACGGGTATAGATATGCTATGTGATTTACTTGATGTTTCTATTCATGTCTCTACTCATGTTGGTGATTTTGTGGTAGTGGATCAAATATATAGGTCTTGTGTGGTTACATTTTTATGGGGTATGTGATATGACCCTAGGAGGCTCATGGGCACTTATGAGGGCTAAGGATCATGGTAAAGCTTTGGATGAGTATTTCCATGCCATATGGCCATTGATGATGGAGATAGGGCCTTTGAAGGCCATGGAAAATCAAGCCCCAAGGATATACATTGTATGGATGATTTCTTGGAAGGGAGGGAAAGAGAAAGCCACTACAAAAAGTGGCTAGAATTGAAAGAAGGCTTGAAGAGCCCAATTTGGGCTATAATTGCGATTTGAAGGCTATGGTCACTTTTGGCCCTAGCTTGTAATAAGAATGTAGTATAAATACATGCCTTAGTCATTTTCAATTCCTTTATCTTGAATATTGATGATGAACTCATATGAGTATTTATGTTAGTGTTAGCCTAGTCCAGGGATTAACCATAGTGATTAGGATAGTTAATTAGTCTGTTAGCTTGGTTGTTTTGAACCTAGTTCATGAATTGCATATGAGTAATGCTCACTTGTGGATTCATATTTCATATATTGGGTGCTTTTATAGTTTAATTCCATTGAGGTCTTTGATTTCATATATCATTGATTGCTTTGGATTACTATTCTTGTGTCTAATCTTCTATCCTTCTCTTCTCATCCCAATTTCTTCAATTCTCATCTTTGATTTCTTCTTATCTTTCGATTAATCATTTTGATTTTTATCAGTATGACACTTGGGTGGATCTGGTTATTCTGGATATGGTGGATTTCGACATTATACTGGGTATGGACTGGTTGTCTCTGTATCATACGATCTGGATTGTCATGCTAAGATGGTCACTTTGGTTATGCCGGGTATTCTGAGGTTAGAGTGGAAGGCTACTTCTAGTCGTGCACCTACAAAGATCATATCGTTCCTTGAGTATAGAAGTTGGTGAATAAGGGATTTCTGGCTCATCTTCGAGATACTAGGATGGATACTTCATCACTTGAGTCAGTGCCGATGGTGAGAGAGTTTTCGGATGTATTTCAGACATATTTTCCTGGTATGCCACCAGATCGGGATATTGATTTGGAACCAAGCACTCGACCTATTTCTATTATGTCGTATCGGATGGCGCCAGCGCAGTTGAGGGAGTTTAAGGAGCAATTGCAAGATTAGTTGAGCAAGGGATTCATCTATTCTTGGGGTGCTCTTATGTTTTTTGTGTAGAAGAAGGATAGATCTATGCGAATGTGTATTAATTATCGACAATTGAACAAGGTTACAATCAGGAACAAGTATCTAATACCCTGCATTGATGACCTGTTTGATCAGCTTCAGGGTGCAACAATCTTTTATAAGATCGATTTAAGATCAGGTTATCATCAATTGAAGATTATAGCAGAGGATATTCCGAAGACAGTTTTCAAGACCCGCTATGGCCACTATGAGTTCTTGGTTATGTCGTTTGGGCTTACCAATGCCCCTGTATCTTTTATGGATTTGATGATGGGTTTTGAAGCCCTATTTGGATTCCTTCGTCATTGACTTCATATATGACATCTTGGTTTATTCTCATAGTAGGGAGGATCATGAGAAGCATTTAAGGGCCGTACTTGGTTTGTTGCAGAAGAAGAAATTGAACGCCAAGTTTTCTAAGTGTGAGTTTTGGCTTAGTCCGGTGGCATATGGTGTCTAAGGATGGCATTATGGTAGATCTTAGAAGATCGAAGTAGTTCGATATTGGGCCAGGCCTACTTTGGTGATTGAGATTTGGAGTTTCGTTCTCGCGAGTTGCTATCGGTAGTTCGTGAAGGGTTTTTCATCTATTTCTTCCTATTTGACCAGGCTAACTCAAAAGAATGTTCCTTTTCAGTGGTTAGATGATCAATAAAATAATTGTTTCTTTACTTTGGTTATTTTTCTGTCCCAATTTGAGTGTCTTACTTTTCTTTTTGGTATGTCCCAAAAAGAGTGTCTCTTTCTATATTTAGTAATTTTTCCAATTTCAACATCCTACATGATAAGTTTAAGACCACAAGATTTAAAGGACTACACACTTCTTTAATTTAAGATCACAAGATTCAAAAGTCTTCCTTTATTTCTTAAACTTCGTGCCAAGTGAAACTAAGACATTTAAAATGGGACGGAGGGAGTAATATTTTTTGTGTCAGTACTTTTCTTTCTTCAATATTTTGATCATAGCTTTTACTCTTGCATTTCTTTCAAACCATTTTTTGAAGAACAATTTTCTTAAGTCGAGCGTCTATCAACAACCTCTCTACCCAACAAAGGTAGGGGTAAGGTCTGGGTACACTCTACCTTCCCCAGACCCCATTTGTGGGAATATACTAGGTATATTATTGTTCTTTTGTTGTTATAGAACACATAATTCTATGGAAGCAATGATGTATAAATACAAATAGAAAAGGAAAGAGAGGAAATACAAATGATAGAAGAGAAAAGTCATACAAAGTTATACACAAATCACTACCCATTTTTCATATTTCCTTAATTAAAAATTTGGTTTATTAGGGCGAAGTTCCTTAAAAACCTCAGCATTCTTTAAAATATCCTAAACAGTTCACGTAGGTGGAGCCCATTTTTTCTAGGTAATATAAAAGAGCAGGAACTTATGTGTTTTCCGGATTATTCGTTCGCCGGAACCGCCTCTTTTATGAAGTTGTCGAAATTATTCGTAAGAAGATAGACTACAATTGAAAAAATATTATCAATAAAATTTCCATTTATCCATGATATAGGCATAGGTAGCAATCGTTTCTAGGATTCTTCTCATTACCTCTCGTGGGGAAAAGATTCCACAAAGAAAAGAATTGTATGGAACGAAATAGCATTACTTATTTTTTTAAAAGATAAAAATAAAAGACATGAACAAGTCTGGTGGGGCATTGTTCCATTATGGCACTTGGAGACTATTACATGTTTATGTTGCATACATGTTTGTATTGCGCACAAAATGTTCAATATACCTAAGGTACCAATAGGTACCCAATACATATTAAGTTGGAGTTAATTGATTGGTTGTCCTCATCCACAACATGTCAACTAAATTGTTGCTTTTGCTCCTATTAGGCAAAGAGAGATTGAAGAACTCCACAAGAAGGTAGCGAAGGAGCAGGTGGAACTCTGGAACCAGAAATTGGCAGAAGAGAGTTCATATGCAAAAGGGCTAGCTTCTGCAGTAGTGGTTGAATTAAAGGCACTTTCTGAAGAAGTTGCAAAGCTAATGAATCATTGAGAAATTAGCTGCTGAGCTAGCCCCCCAGAAGAGTTCCTCTACCCAGCGTAAGACAAGTGTTGCTATGTGAAATGGAAGAAGAGCTCATCCGAGACGAAATGAGCAAAATGTGTTGAGTGCAAATATGAAAAGAGAACTGGCTTTGAGCCATGAAAGGGAGCTTTCATATGAAGTAGCTTTTGCAGAAAGGGATTAGAGAGAGGCTGAATTACAGAGCAAGGTTGAAGAATACAAACAAAGAGAAGCCTATCTTGAAAACGAACTGGCGTGGGTTCTCGTGGAAAAACTAAAGAGGTCTCAGGGAGTTGAATCTGATCTTTCTGAATCAACCATCAGAAAGCCAGAGAATTGATGGTTTTGAGGTTTGGGATAGTCTTGTGCAGTCTAGAGGGTGTCTGTGTGGGATGTTTTTACTAAGAAGCAAGAGTGAGTTGTGATTGTCAGTTTGATAGTTTAGTGGGATTATTGCAGATTAGGAGGGCGATTCTGTTTTGCCCCCTTATGCTACTGTAGGTAAATCAGTGGTGAGGGGCTCTGAATTGTTCTGTGCACGTTGAACTAACTGCTCTTGTACAGAGGATGATGTTTGCAATTTTTATAGCTGGAATGTTGAATGATAGGCATGCATTTTGCTCACTAATTCTGGGAAATTAGCAAAATGGTTCGCTACCCTTTACAGGTTGTCTCTACAAGGAAACAACCCTATGGAAGAAAGAAAAAAATTTCTCTTCCTCTTTGAGTTGGACGTTTCACTTTTGAGTTTTTTCAAGATGCTGTCACTTGAACAAAAGAAAATTTTGCCATTGATTATGTCAGATAGAGACGTATTTGAACATGTACCTTATTTCGAGAGCTCATCTGATTGAAATTTCTGTTGTTTTAGTAGTTGCATAGACCTAGTGGTAGTAGAAAAGCTCTTCGATTGTCTGGTCAAATACTTGGTTGGATGCAGACTTTTTTGTACACTGCATTTTTCAATTTTTTACCTAGTAGCATTGTTCCTCTGGTAGTCATTTGATGCGCAAGTTAGATATAGACATCACGGTGAAGAGAGACCTTTTATCCTCTCTTATTCCTAATCTATTTTGCATCTTTCTCTGGCTTGCAAGTTCGATATCATGTTTTTTTTTTCTTTCATGTAACTTTTACTGAATTTTTTTGGATTACTATTTGTATAATATATAAGTCAAACTAATAACTTAAACATCATAAAATCGGATAGTGTCATGGATGGAGTAATCAAGTACTCCCGCTCTAGGACTAGCTAACAGAATTACAAAACCAATAATTAGCGGATATTCAGGAGAAAATAATTTAGTTGATAAAGTTTCAATACTGTATTAGGATCTAACAAGGTAAGGCTTTTTCTTTCTTGGTAATTTTTTTCCAAATATTAATGAAATGACCCACTCTGGAATCCGAGCTTGGAACCTAAGGAGCTCTTTCAAAAAAAAATTACACCGTCACGATTCAAAATTGTGGTCATGATGACACCTACACTTGTTCCACCGGTAGGCGAACCATCCCAACTTTGGAAAATAAATAAGCGGAAATGTAACTTAACAAGAGTCTCAATATCTCAAATGATATGATAATCGAGAGAATTAACCAACATATTCCCAAAATTTGGTTTGAAAGGTACAAGAGCTCTAATAACAGTAGTTTGAAATACAAGTCCCGTAGGAAGAAAATAAATTGTCTGTCAGATCCAATGAACATAAAGCAATAAAGATGAGAGTTTAGGGGCCACGAAATCCATGTAGCTCACCATGACAGTCTCGATAACACCTCCTCGCAATCAGCCACGCGGTTTGGAGTTGGAATAGGGATCGGTATCCGCATCAAAAGGTGCAGCAAGAGTAGTATGAGTACAACACTAGTACTCGTAGGCATCATAGTCCGACAACGAAAGAAACACGTATAAACAATATAAGAGTTGACAGAATAAACAAGTGACACCAAATTAGTTACATCACAGTTAAAAACACGTACGAATTCATTATCATTCAGGAAGCTAAATCTTTCTTTTATAAGTTTCCCTAAAGTTCATTTGTCCTCAAATCACTTAAAACCAAGTCTTCATCACAATCATACATAAAGATTCAATCTTTTCGTATTTACAAGTTTCAAGCTCAAGTCTTTTCATAGATTTCATTGAAATTGAGTCACGTAACCATATAGTTAATAAAATGAAATGAATGCAGATGATATGCAATGCAACAGGCTAATATCAAACCTGGTATACACATGTTCGGGCCTTTAGCCACGTAGTCATGACCATGGGGGACTCGCGAGGTCCATATACCACTCACTACCTCTGGCATATATCCTTCGGACATGGTTGAGCCTTATCTCATAACAAATTCCTCATATAAATTACATCGTAGCACCCAGAATCATTTCCTTTCGGGTTGTGAAACATCAATCTTACCTATTTTCTAGTCTCATCGGACCATACCGTACCTCTAATCCACAATGTATCTCAATAAAATATATGAATGAATGGACATGCATAATTTCATAAGTCAACAATATCAATGGGTACGAAAAGGTAAGTACTCATCATAACATCTCATTCAGCATATCAAATCCAAGAATAATTCTTTTCTCATGGTATTATCAAGATAAATAGTGATAATTAGAAATCCGTTCAAAAAGTACAAATAATTATCAAACATGGCTAATGTAGCCACCTTCAATGCCCGAAGGGTCACATTCATACCCCAATACTCTATATACGCGTCTTCAAACGAAGTCTGAGGAGTCACGAACCCCTAAGCAAACGCCTTACTTTTCGGAGTATTTTCAAATAAATGGAGTCTAACAAATATGAAATTTACATTAAAATACGAATCTAAGAATACCCATATTGTAATATTTTCCCGAAAACCCAAAATATCTGAACCCAAGCCCCAAGGGAAAAATTGGAATTTAATATTAAAATTGAGTTACCCAAAGATTTAGTTAGTCTAAATCCAAAAGATCAACTCAAAAAGCATAAATCTTGCCATTCAATTTCTCAGAATCTCCAATTTCAGCCTATGGCTGAAATTCCCAATTTTTACACTAACCCACATGAAAATGAAGCTAAATAATGAATTAAAACATTGGGAAAAGCTAAAATAGTTATTAGGATCCTACCCCCCATGAAAAATCAATTCCCTAGCCCTTGCAATTGCCTCCAACCGAGCTCTCAACCCCAAAATATAATCTAATGAAGTCTAAGTTCGAGTTGGGGATTTTAATCACTACTACAGTGATTTATACTAGAAAACCAAGCTTTTCTCGATCATGATCTGGTTAAGAAATAGCAGCAACAACTACTTCGATAAATCTGCAATTTGAGGTATTACAGTCATTAGAAAAGAATGAAACCCATCATATAGAAGGGAATGAAAAGGTTTTAAGGAATTTGCTACAGCCGTTTAAATGCTTTATTGGTAGAAGTCGCACAACAAATACTACCAATTGCCTCATCTGAAATCTTATTCCAAGCAAGGTAATATAATATAGTGATAAACCCTTTCTCCATTATAGATTCTACACCAGTTATAAACCATCTACACCTCCTATATCAATAAGAACAAACAGGTGGCTTGAAAGTTAGTTTTGGGGGAAACAAAATGGATTTCCCAATTTATTTTTGGGTTCTCTAAAGCATAAAATTGAATGGAGAGATTCGGGATGGGAAACAAGCTGCTTCTTGTTAAATCAAACATGAGAAAGAGCTTTCAAAATGGGTTGTAATCAGCAATTTTATACGAATTCAAGGAGTGGTCCAACAACAGTAAGCCACAATCAGTTCTCATCGAGATTGCAAATCTGGAATGCCTTAGAGTACATGCGAGGTCAAGTTTGGTCTTCACAGTTAAGATAAGTTAAGACTTACTTTCAAAAAGAAATTTTCTATTAGAACCTATGTACTTTATATGATCGATAGAATCCCCTAGGAAGAATCCTCGTCATTAAGTACTCATACCACTCCATTCTTATTTGTTACGGTCATAAGTAGGAACACAAGAATCTTTTAACATGTTTTTTGATGCCTCGTAGGCTTTATATGATTGCTAGACTCAGTTTTCAAAGAATACATGCTTTTTTTTAGATAAAGGTAACTTTATACATTCACACAAAAAACTCATCATTTAAAAGTGATAAGGTGGGAACTTACGACCCACAATGGGCAAATGATATCTTCAAAAAACTAAAGAGTTTATTGAGGATATGGAGCTGGTGGATCTGGAGCTAGCAGGGGGAAAGTTCAATTGGAGAAAAGAAGACAGACACACTACAGCTGCAAGACTGGACAGATCATGTTCTCTGAAGAATGGGACACCAATTTCAGAAAGATCAAGCAATTTATTCTAGAGTAACTTCTGATCACTCACCTCTGATTCTACAATGTGGAGATTGGAAAAATTCAAAATCCTATTTCATGTTTGAAAATTGGTGGTTGAAGACAGAAAGTTATAATGAAAGAGTGAAAAGTTGGTGGGATTCCTTCAATTACAAGTGTAATTGGGTAAACCTGATTTCATATTGGTGGCCAATTTTTTTTTCCGACAAGGTAACATATTTGTATATATTATATATATAAAGACTACACAAAACTGTGTAGTCCCCCAAATTACAGATTATAAAATGTAAGCGTCTAATCCTGCGTCATCTCACAACGATTCTAATATATCACAGATGGACTCATGATCTTCTAAACCTATTCCTTTACACCAAACGTAGAACAACCCTAAACACTTCATTTTAATCTTCTAAAAATGGTTGGCTTTGTCTTCAAAACATATTTGATATCTCTCTTCCCAAATTGTCCACCAAATGCAAGCTGGAATAATCTTCCATCTCATTTTCTGTATTGCATTACCGCCTTCTCTGTTCCATCATGCTAGCACATCAACTATCTTACTTGGCATGGTCCAGATAATCCCCCTATAATTGAGGAACATCCTCCATAGTTGTTCAGTCAGTTTACAGTGCAAGAACAGATGATTAATTATCTCAGGTTCCTCACCACATAGAAAACAACGGGAACAACCCAAACATAGATGATGACCTCTCTTACTAAGATTGTCCAGTATGAGTGCTTTTCCTCAAGCTAGTAGCCAAGTAAAACAAGATACTTCATAGGGAATTTTGACTTTCCATATCATCTTCCAAGGCCAACACCCAATCTGATTGTTCAAAACGTTGAATTCTTTTTAGGCTGATCTGACTGAGAATTTTCCTTGAATATTTCCTTGTCACTCGATGCTCTGGAGTTTTGAGGAACTCTGTCAGCCTATCAATTTTCCAATCAGTCAAGCATCTTTTACAGATCAAATTCCATCATTGGCTGCTCCATACCTCCCCAATTGTTGCATGTTGTTGCTGAGATAAAATATGCAAATCTAGAAAGAGTTGTTCCTTGACCTAGCCACTTATCCTCCCAAAAAGATATCTTCATGCCATTTCCGACTTTAAAGTTTGTTCATGAGTTTTGGCCACAGATTCTTGATGACTTCCACAGACTAACCTCATAAGGACCCTCCACGGTCTTGGTTGTCCATTTACCTTCTATGTCATACTTTTATTTGATCACCTCTTTCCATAAAGATTCTTCATCACTAGCAAATCTCCATAGCCATTTCAACATCAAACTTTGATTCTGGGATTTCAAATTTTTGATGCCTAATCCCCCTTCCTTTTTGCTAACTATGACAGATCTCCATTTAGCCAAGTGATACTTCTTTTTGTCACTTGTCATGAACTGCATAATATTAGAGTAAGTGTAGAAGTAATTAGCTAAACGATGTCATAGAGGGACAAGCTTAACCACCCTAATGGTAATTAAATAAGGAATGTTATTAAACAAATGGACAACCGAGATTCAACCGAATTGGAGGGCTGAGATTATTTCATCAGATGTTATAAAAGGCCAAGGGCAACAAAATGGAGGATAACGAATTTGGTATGATCCTCGTGCTCTCTCTCATTTTCAATCCATAAACCGTTCTCAAATTCTTATCTTCTCTTCTCTCTTCGATTTCCCCATTTTTATCTTCTCATTTTCCTCTGATATTCACCCTTGATTAACTAGAAATGTGACGATCTATCGATTGCCTATCATTTCAGGTATGATGATGAAATTAAGCTGCTCATGATGACATGTTGCTATGAATCGACTGGATTGATTGTTCATTAGTGAATTTGTAATTCCATTAGTAGTTATTACCTAAATTTAGTTTGAATTTCAGTTATATTTCACTTCCGAATTTTGGTTATTACTGTAGCTCTCACTGTTGCAGCTGATTATATCAAATTTTCTGTAATTTCTGTTGATTATTGCTATTGTAATTGGCTGGGTTCAGTACAAATTGGTATCAGAGCATCGATTTTAACCAAACCTGTGGTGGAATGGCTCAGGCTACGAGGGCTAGATTAGCTGAGGAGAGTCTTAAGAAAATGGAGCTTAGATCTTAGCTAATAAGGGAGAAGCTGACTCTAAATTCAGTACCCTTAAATCTAAACTCACTGAGCTGAATACTACACAACTTGAAATGAAAAAAATGATGGAGGAAACTCATGCGGGGTTGATGAGGTTATTGGAAAGAGGAAATGGTAAGACTACCATAGAACAATCAAGTAGTAGCAGGGGTGATAGTATTCTACCCAAACCTAGGGGTGTTGAACTTGTCACAATGGGAAATGAAAATGGTTATGGGAATGACAATGGTAATAAAACTGAATTTCACCCAAAACTGCAATTTCCAAATTATGGTGGGGGTGAACCAAGGGCTTGGATGAGTAGGTGTGACATGTACTTTAATGTGTACAGAATTATAGACCCAGTCAAGAAGTTGGAGATGGCAACCTTACATTTAGAGGGAGATGCAGAAGCATGGTATTTCTCTTTCACCCTAACTAGAAGGCAAATAAGGTGGGGAGATTTCTGTGAAGAACTAGTAGTGAGGTTTTGATGATGAAGGTGGAGAGTGTGGTGAATGAATTTAAGATACTCACTCAAACAAGAACAGTGAGGTTGTATTTGCAAAAGTTTGAGGATCTCAGGGCACTGGTACTGATGAAGAACCCTAGAGTCCTGATGATTTCCTGCTAGAATGCTTCATTGGCGGGCTTAAGGAAGAGATTAGTGAAACTGTAAAGATGCATGAGCCATTTTCATTTTCTCAAGCTGTATCATTAGCCAGGAAGCAAGAGAGGGTGATTAATGCTAGGGAAAATAAGTCTAGGCGGGTACACAAGGGTGCGGTAGCTCCAATTAGAAAGGAGGTGAGCAAGACTGGTTTTACTAGCCATAGACCTGCTACAACAACAGTATCTAAGTCTGATATTAGGCCAAACTTCAGAAAAATTCTTGGGGCATGCTGGAAATGTGGAGAGGTATTTCCCAGGGCATATGTGCAAAGACAAACAACTGAATACTATCACAGCTGAAGAGGAAAAACAAGAACCATAGGAGGAGGAACAAGAACATGCTAGTGGTGAAGGTGAAATGCAATAGGAACATGATATGATTCATATGTTTTCTTGTGAAATGTGTTTCTTCTTGTTCATTTAATTCGTTCTTATCCTAGAAAGTCTAGATCCGCCATATTAGGAGGTAGTATATGAGACTTACTTGGTACCCTCGAAGATACTTAGCCTATTTAGATCGGCCATGTCATGTGCAGGTGTTGAGTATGCAGGTAAAGAACGGTTAGATGAAGATCTCTTAGGCTCCGTTGATTCACTCCATCGGTAGTCATTCCTTTCAAACATTGATTATTTTTAGACATATTATCATTATTCCCGGGGAATGCCCCGTTAACTATATATTAGATTCTAGATTCTTAGAGGCTCATGACTGTCAGTGGGTTATGTTTCAAATTATATTTTATTGTGTTTTAATATTAGCTTTCAGACATTATTAAATAATTACTCTATTATTTTGGTCATTAAAGGTTGAGTTAAGATGTAATTTTTCAGTTAGTAAGAATAGGGTTCGCTCAACATGTAGAATGGGTTGGGTGCCAATCACATCTCACCCTAGTTTGGGGGTGTGATAGATGGTATGAGAGCAGGACTCCCTCAGTATGGTGGTGGGAAAAATCTCAGCGAGGACGCCGAGTCCCAAGGGAGGTGTATGTAATGCCCATGACAGAGGGAAAGCCTTTAAAGAAGGGGTGCACATAACACCTTAGGCAAATCTCACGTCTAAATGGGAAAATAATGTTAGGGATATTATAAGAATGTGTTCAGAATAAATTGTTGAGGCGCCTTTTGGGTTAAAACCCAAGGGACAAATCTCTGCGGGCTTGGGCCCAAAGCGGACTATACCTTATCAATTGGACCAGGGTCGCTACATATTGATCACATGTAATGATTAGGTGGCAATAACTAAGTTAAAGAACCTTATCTTTTATGATTTTTCTATCAAGCATCTAAGGAAGTTACTTCATAGGTATTGAGATCGATCAATTCAGATCTGGGTATTGCCATTTCATAGGGAGCATGCTCTTAATATTCTTGACGAAACATATATGACAAATTGTAAGGCTATTGATGCTCCTAGGCATCCAAATGGTAAGTTCCTACAAAGTTTGGGGGCACTTTAAAGATCCTCAAGGAATAGAATGTTGTTTAGCAAGTTGAATTCTCAACATTACTGATATTGCCTTATTGGTGAGCATTATAAGTCGATTCATGAATTTTCCCTTTGATATTAACTGGGATGTAATAATTCTCATTTTTCGATATATAAAACTTGCTTCAGAGAAAGATTACTCAGCAAATATCGAGGGAAATAAGCAGAATTTTGGGTATAAAGATGCATCTAGGTTGGGTTATCCTTTGGTAGAGGATCTACTTCTAGTTTTTTGTTGGACGCAAGTTTGTGCTTTAGAAGAGGATGAAAGAATCTAATGCACAAGCGAATATCAGGCTATGGAAGTAGCAGATCAAGAAACTGCTCAAAAAACTGAAGTTTGGAGAGATTAATCAGATGAAGCTTGTATGTGATAATCAAACTGCACTTTTCATATTGCATCTAATTTGATCTTTCGAGATAGAACAAGCACATCGAAGTTAATTGTCATTTAACCAGAGAAAAAAGATACTCAGGAAGACCTAAGGGCTTTGCTCTAGTGGCGAGACACGTGATGTACGGGTTAGGCACACGTCACGGGTTTGAACTCTACTGCACACAAAAATCGGGTATTCAAGTTGAGAATTCTAGAGGAAGGGGCCCATCAGCCAGCAAACCTTGTGCCACTAGACCTTGGAGATTTCTTGATTATAATCGATTATAAAAAGAAAAAAAACTATCAGAAAGTATCATCACAAGGTTTATAAAATCGAAAAATCAACTTAGAGATATATTCAACAAGACACTTGCCGGCCTCCAAACTAGTTATACATGTGTCGCAAGCTTGGTATTTACAATTTGTATCCACCGATTTAAGACGAGTAAATAAAAAAGGGTAGCTCAGTGCACTAAGCTCCTGCTATGCGCGGGCAGGGAAGGGCCGAGTAGTAGGAATATATTGTAAATATACTGTATATCAACTAGGATCAGTAAAAATAACTAGGAAGATTATTCAATTGTCATGCTCCTTCCTAGTTTAAAATAGTATACATCACAATCCAAATCTCCCATAGCTTGATGTACTAATCTCACTATGCAATCCCCCACGGTTCTTTCTCCTGTTCTCTTATTTCTCATAAAGGGTAACTTAGCTAAGGGCCTGATAGACAACGGACCGAAAACCTATAAAAATGATAGTCAAGGGCTATACTGAACAATACCCAAAGAGGGATGAATATGGGGAAAGAAGGTCCCAAAAGGAATAAAGCGTGGAAATAGAATTACTATTGCTGCATTCAAATATCATACATGCACTTTAGGAAACATTATTAATATACATATGCTCTTCTCCTTGCATGATATATTTAGCAAAATTTTGTTTCTTAACTTGTTGTGAAAGAACTTCCAGACAATGGAGAAAAAATGTTTTATAATAAATTATGCAAGAAAACTAGCTTGAAATACGGACAGTTGATGAAACATCAGTTAAAATGCTTTTGCATGGATAAAAAAGTAGACAAGGAGAAAGTAAAACATAAAATGGAAACATTTCCGTTATATTTTCTCTTGCTAAAGATAGTTATACTGTGACTTATAAAAGCATCAGCTTATACCTTCCCCGGCAGCAATAAGGGATAGAGCATGAGCTTGGAATAAAACAACTTCTTCCTTAATTCCTTCCACAAAGGTCCCCTATAATCAATAATGAGAACAACGAATAAGAACACTTTATATTTAGAAATCAGAACATTGATGTGCAACGTGCTATAAAATTTCAAAGCAGTTAGCATCAAATAGAAGATATCAACATACTAAAATAGCTTAGGATGGAGAAAAATGTGCATTAAGTAATACTTTACAAACTAACCTGAACACAGCAAATTACTTTAAATTAAGAAAAAGAGACCAGTGCAGATTGAAAAATAAGCATTTAATACTGTGTTTAAAGCAGGTAGAAGCTCAACAAATGTCAGTGGTAAAGGACTCTCTGCATGTATGATCGTGAGACACTGTACTACAACACAAGTAAAGCAATCGAAGGCGAGTTGGTAAGTGGCAAGGTGATTGGGGTACAACCACTCCGATGTCGCGGGTTCGAATCCGTGTGGTGACAGTCTTTGCTGAAATATTGCAAGGGTTGTTGCTGGGTTCGTGTCCCGTTGGTCCTCTCCCTTGCAGGGCTGCCACTCATGCATATCCCTCGATTTACATCCCACCTGGCCAAAGGGCCTCTGGTACAGGGGAGATTTCGCCTTCGGGACTTTCCCCTTCACAAAGTAAAGCAATTGCTGACAGTCTTTGCTGAAATATTACAAGAGTTGTTGCTGGGTTCGTGTCCCGTTGGTCCTCTCCCTTGCAGGGCTGCCATTCGCGCATATCCCTCAATTTACATCCCACCTGGCCAAGGGGCCTCTGGTACAGGTGGGGGGTTTCGCCTTCGGGACTTTCCCCTTCACAAAGTAAAACAATCGCTTGGGCCCACTTTTTTCAAAATGTATTCTATATATTCTTTTTTTTTAAAAAAGTGTGTGTTGTTTCTGTTAAATATCAAAAACAAAACTAAGGAGAAAGTACAATAATATTTTTAGTTTTTAATTGCACTAATTAGGAATGAAATAATTTTTAGGTAATTGTAGTATCTTTCCTTATAAGTGGGTACGTATTTTGTTGCCTCATTTATATGCACAGGGGTTTCGCCTTCGGGACTTTCCCCTTCACAAAGTAAAGCAATTGCTGACAGTCTTTGCTGAAATATTGCAAGGGTTGTTGCTGGGTTCGTGTCCCGTTGATCCTCTCCCTTGCAGGGCTGCCACTCGCGCATATCCCTCGATTTACATCTCACCTGGCCAAGGGGCCTCTGGTACAGGTAGGGGGTTTCGCCTTCGGGACTTTCCCCTTCACAAAGTAAAACAATCGCTTGGGCCCACTTTTTTCAAAATGTATTCTATATATTCTTTTTTTTAAAAAAAGTGTGTGTTGTTTCTGTTAAATATCAAAAACAAAACTAAGGAGAAAGTACAATAATATTTTTAGTTTTTAATTGCACTAATTAGGAATGAAATAATTTTTAGGTAATTGTAGTATCTTTCCTTATAAGTGGGTAAGTATTTTGTTGCCTCATTTATATGCGCGGGGGTTTCGCCTTCGGGACTTTCCCCTTCACAAAGTAAAGCAATTGCTGACAGTCTTTGCTGAAATATTGCAAGGGTTGTTGCTGGGTTCGTGTACCATTGGTCCTCTCCCTTGCATGGCTGCCACTCGGGCATATCCCTCGATTTACATCTCACCTGGCCAAGGGACCTCTGGTACAGGTGGGGGGTTTCGCCTTCGGGACTTTCCCCTTCACAAAGTAAAACAATCGCTTGGGCCCACTTTTTTCAAAATGTATTCTATATGTTCTTTTTTTAAAAAAAAAGTGTGTGTTGTTTCTGTTAAATATCAAAAACAAAACTAAGGAGAAAGTACAATAATTTTTTTAGTTTTTAATTGCACTAATTAGGAATGAAATAATTTTTAGGTAATGGTAGTATCTTTCCTTATAAGTGGGTACGTATTTTGTTACCTCATTTATATCCTAACTAATATGAACCCACATTATTATTCTTATATTTACCTTTTTTCATTCTTCCTTTCACTATTCTTATTCTCAATATTTTGAACTATCCCAATTCCCAAACGGCTGCAAAACTTACTAGAGGGTCTATCAGAAACAACTCTTTACCCCACAAAGATAGAGATAAGGTCTGCGTACATCCTATCCTCCCCAAATTCCACTTGTGCGACTACACTGGGTATGTTGTTGTTGTTGTTTGTTGTTTCGTTACAAAAGATCAAGATTTACCTTTTGGTGCTTTCTTTAAAATTTCAAGCATTGCAACAAGTAATCATTACATTGGAGCAGTACAACACTATTTCAATATCATTATATCAACTTATCAAATTGTTGAACCATGTTTTATTATTCTAATTTTATATTATATTTGTTCATTGAAAATCTGTGATTGTTGATATTCTTACTTCATAAGCATATACTCTTGTTTTAGTTATTATTATAATTTATTCAATTTAAATATGTCAATTAGAAAATATGAATCCGCTTATACAAAAAGAGAAAATTTGAAGAATTAATTAATCATTTACCTTTTACATTATGGTAAAATTTAGGCAGTTTTGTAGCCAATATTTCTTTTACAACTGGAGCATTTATTAGGACCTACTATACATTTAAACATGTCCCAAGTCATATGTTCCTCCACATATTCTTCTCTATCTATTTGTCTCAAATTGATAAATACTAATTACATCGGATATTTACATCCAACTAATTATTTTAACCTTAATTAACTAATAAATAATGTAAGAATACATATCAATTATTCATGGTTAAGTTATATAGTACTTGTATAAGAAAGATACACCTGCATTAATTGATTGGGTGTAAACACCTAATGCAAGTAAGGTTTTACCTTTTATACCTCCAATGTTTAGTTTCTTTAGTGAGCTCATATGTGCTTATAAAGATTTGTCCTAAAATCATTTTCAGGTATTGTTTTATAAATCTTTTACTTTACTCGTTTCTTTGACACGTGCAACGCACGTGGATTACGTGTTAAAATATGAAATTTTAAAAGTATCATATATAAAATAATTGTTTCATACGTTACTTCAATTACAAATAAATAACATTAATTAAATTCTAAATTTATCTTTTGATTTGATTATGAATAAAAAAGTAATAAATATGACATAGAAAATTGTTAGTTGCCTTAACATACAGTCGTTTTCCCCCGATTGAACTTAAAATGTACTAATCGTAAATATTTATTTTGATTTATTCAAAATTAATATGTAGTAAATGTTCAAGTGCTAGTATTAGTTAAAGAACGATAAAGACCCTTCTAATATTTGTATACGCAAGAGATTGACTATGATGTTCATCTCTAGTCATTCTCTTATACAATCTAGTTTGACATAAAAAAATTAAACACTATTTATTTCATTAGCCCTTCATGTTTAAATTTTAAATTAAGTACAATCAGTAAACACAAAAAAATATTTCTTCATAAATTAATGCTAATTTAATTTTTTCATGACACCACCATACAATATCACACAGAATAGTTATGTATAATTGTATTGTTTAATAATAATACACTATCTGTCCCAAAAAGATTGTCTTAGTTTGACTTGACACGGAGTTTAAGAAATAAATGAAGACTATTGAAATGTGAACAAGTCTTAGATATTTTTGTGGTTGTAAATTATCTCATAAAGTTAAATTGTTTCTAAATATAAAAATGTGTCAATCTTTTTGGGACAAACTAATAAGGAAAGTAAGACAATCTTTTGGGACGGGGAGAGTAGTAAATAAAGTGTAGTGTCTTTTCTCTCACGATATTTTGTCTTTCAATAAAATAACTAATCCTGTTAAAAGTTCTTTCTTAGCGGTTACATAACCATTTAGAGAAGATATAATATAAAAAAATTAATTATTTATTTAATTATTATGATTATAAATAAATATACGTTATTCTGCGAAGAACTCTTATTTCATATTTCTGACGTGTTAAAATAAGTATCTTTTGAAAGATGTGATATGGAACATTGATAAAAAGTTGTAATGGACCATAAAATTAACATTATTGAACTTAATCGATTTACAACATAAAGTTAAAATTATTGAACTTAATCGATTTACAACATAAAGTTAAAGTATAAATCTATTTGAGAAACATCAGAGTATAGTTTCCGCGGTTTTTAATTAGGTTGTTCGATATGTTCCTCCTTATTTTATTATTTCATATAATGATCGTCGTTTTTTAATTTTGTTTTATCTAACAATGTTTTTAATAAGGTACATGATTTTAGGATTATTATATCAGCTGGAATTATATCATTGAACTAGAGAGTGATGACTGTAGCACTTCAGCCGAAATTACATCACCTGGCTCGATATAGAATGAAAACCATAACCATCTCGGCTGGCATTACATCATTCAACTAAAGTGACGACTACAACACTTGGGCTGGAATTACATCACCTGACTCGATACAGAATGAAAACCATGACCATTTTGGTTGGCATTACTTCATTCAACTGGAGTGACGAATGCAACACTTGGGCCATAATTACATCACTTGACTCGATATAGAATGAAAACTATGACCATCTCGCCTAGAATTACATCATTCAACTAGAATGATGACTATAGCACTTCAGTCGAAATTACAGCACATGACTGCAACACTTAGGCCAGAATTACATCACCTGACTTGATATAGAATTAAAACCATGACCATCTCAGCTGGTGTTAAATCATTAAACTGGAGAGACGACTGCAACACTTGGTCCAGAATTACATCACATAACTCGATATAGAATGAAAACTATGACCATCTCGGGTAGAATTACATCATTCAACTACAGTGATGACTGTAACACTTCGGTCAAAATTACATCAGCTGACTCGATATAAAATGAAAAATATGACCATATCGGCTGGCATTATAACATTGAACTGGAGTGACGACTACATTACTTGGTATGGAATTACATCACCTGACTCAATATATAATGAAAACCATGACCATCTCATCTGGCATTACATTATTCAACTTGAGTGACGACTACATCACTTGGTTCGAAATTACATCACCTGACTCGATGTAGAATGAAAACCATGATCATCTCAGCTGGCATTACATCATTAAACTGGAGTGACGACGGCATCACTTGGTCTGAAATTACATCACCTGACTCGATATAGAATGAAAACTATGACCATCTCGGGTGGCATTACATTATTCAACTGGAGTGACGACTGCATCACTTGGTCCGAAATTACATCACCTGACTCGACATAGAATGAAAACCATAACCATCTCGGCTGGCATTACATCATTCAACTAGAGTGACAACTACAATACTTGGGCTGGAATTACATCACCTGACTCGATACAGAATAAAAACCATGACCATTTTGGCTGGCATTCCTTCATTCAACTAGAGTGACGATGCAACACTTGGGCCGGAATTACATCACTTGACTCCATATAGAATGAAAACTATGACCATCTCGGCTAGAATTACATCATTCAACTAGAATGATACCGTAGCACATCGGTCGAAATTACATCACCTGACTCGATATGAAATGAAAACTATGTCCATCCGGCTGGCATTATAACATTCAACTGGAGTGACGACTACATCACTTGGGCCAAAATTACATCTCCAGACTCGATATAGAATGAAAAACGTGACCATCTCGACTGCCATTACATCATTACACTGGAGTGACAACTGCAGCACTTGGGTCAGAACTACATCACCTGACTCGCTATAGAATGAAAACCATGAACATCATGGCTGACATTACATCATTCAACTGTAGTGACGACTGTAGAAATTTGGCCATAATTACATAACCTGACTGCAACACTTGGGTCGGAATTACAACACCTGACTCGATATAGAATGAAAACCGTGACCATCTCAGCTGGCATTACATCATTAAACTGAAGTGATGACTGCAACACTTGGTCTGGAATTACATCACATAACTAAATATAGAATGAAAACTATGATCATCTCAGCAAGAATTGCATCACTTGGTCCGAAATTACATGACCTGACTCTATATAGAATGAAAACTATGACCATGTCGGCTGGCATAACATAATTCAACTTGAGTGACGACTGCATCACTTGGGCCAAAATTACATCACCTGACTTGATATAGAATGAAAACCATAACCATCCCGGTAGGCATACATCATTCAACTAGAGTGACGACTACAACACTTGGACTGGAATTACATCACCGGACTCGATACAGAATGAAAACCATGACCATTTTGGCAGGCATTACTTCATTCAACTTGACGGACGAATGCAACACTTGGGTCGGAATTACATCACTTGACTCGATATAGAATGAAAACTATGACCATCTCAGCTAGAATTACATCATTCAACTAGAATGATGACTGTACCATTTCGGTCGAAATTACATTACCTGACTGCAAGATTTGGGCCGGAATTACATCACCTGACTTGATATAGAATAAAAACCATGACCATCTCTACTGGCATTAAATCATTAAACTGGAGTGACGACTGCAACACTTTGTCCGGAATTACATCACATAACTCGATATCGAATGAAAACTATGACCATTTGGGCTAGCATTATAACATTCGACTAGAGTGCCCACTACATCACTTGGGACAGAATTACATCACCTGACTCGATATATAATGTAAAACATGACCATCTCGATTGTCGTTACATCATTACACTGGAGTGATAACTGGAGCACTTGGGCAAGAATTACATCACCTGACTCGATATAGAATGAAAACCATGACTATCTTCACCGACATTACATCATTAAACTGGAATTTCAACTGCAATACTTGGTCTGGAATTACATCACATAACTCGATATAGAATGAAAACTATGACCATCTCAGCTTGAATTATATCATTCAACTAGAGAGTGATGATTGTAGCACTTCAACCGAAATTACATCACCAGACTCAATATAAAATGAAAACTATGACCATCTCGACTGGCATTATAACATTCAACTGGAGTTATAACATTTTATATCAGTTGGAATTATATCATTCAACTAGAGAGTGATGACGGTAGCACTTCAGCCGAAATTACATCACCTGACTCGATATATAATGAAAACCATAACCATCTCGGCTGGAATTACATCATTCAACTAGAGTGACGACTACAACACTTGGGCAGGAATTACATCACCGGACTCGATACAGAATGAAAACCATGACCATTTTTTCTGGCATTACTTCATTCAACTGGAGTGACAAATGCAACACTTGGGCCATAATTACATCACTTGACTCGATATAGAATGAAGACTATGACCATCTCGCCTAAAATTACATCATTCAACTAGAATGATGACTGTACCACTTCAGTCGAAATTACATCACCTGACTGCAAGATTTGGGCCGGAATTACATCACCTGACTTGATATAGAATAAAAACCATGACCATCTCTACTGGCATTAAATCATTAAACTGGAGTGACGACTGCAACACTTTGTCCGAAATTACATCACATAACTCGATATAGAATGAAAACTACGACCATTTGGGCTACCATTATAACATTCGACTAGAGTGCCCACTACATCACTTGGGACAGAATTACATCACCTGACTCGATATATAATGTAAAACATGACCATCTCGATTGTCGTTACATCATTACACTGGAGTGACAACTGGAGCACTTAAGCAAGAATTACATCACCTGACTCGATATAGAATGAAAACCATGACTATCTTCACCGACATTACATCATTAAACTGGAATTTCAACTGCAACACTTGGTCTGCAATTACATCACATAACTCGATATAGAATGAAAACTATGACCATCTCAGCTTGAATTATATCATTCAACTAGAGAGTGATGATTGTAGCACTTCAACCGAGATTACATCACCAGACTCAATATAAAATGAAAACTATGACCATCTCGACTGGCATTATAACATTCAACTGGAGTTATAACATTTTATATCAGTTGGAATTATATCATTGAACTAGAGAGTGATGACGGTAGCACTTCAGCCGAAATTACATCACCTGACTCGATATATAATGAAAACCATAACCATCTCGGCTGGAATTACATCATTCAACTAGAGTGACGACTACAACACTTGGGCTGAAATTACATCACCGGACTCGATACAGAATGAAAACCATGACCATTTTTTCTGGCATTCCTTCATTCAACTGGAGTGACAAATGCAACACCTGGGCCATAATTACATCACTTGACTCGATATAGAATGAAGAGTATGACCATCTCGCCTAAAATTACATCATTCAACTAGAATGATGACTGTACCACTTCAGTCGAAATTACATCACCTGACTGCAAGATTTGGGTCGGAATTACATCACCTGACTTGATATAGAATAAAAACCATGACCATCTCTACCGGCATTAAATCATTAAACTGGAGTGACGACTGCAACACTTTGTCCGGAATTACATCACATAACTCGATATAGAATGAATACTATGACCATCTCGGCTAGAATTACATCATTCAATTTGAGTGATGACCGTAACACTTCGGTCGAAATTACATCACCTGACTCGATATAAAATGAAAACTATGTCTATCTCAGCACACATTATAACATTCAACTGGAGTGACGACTAAATTACTTGGTACGAAATTACATCACCTGACTCTATATATTATGAAAACCATGACCATCTCATCTGGCATTACATCATTCAACTGGAGTGACAACTACATCACTTGGTTCAAAATTACATCACCTGACTCGATGTAGAATGAAAACCATGACCATCTCAACTGGCATTATATCATAAAACTGGAGTGACGACTGCATCACTTGGTCTAAAATTACATCACCTGACTCGATACAGAATGAAAACCATGACCATTTTGGCTGGTATTACTTCATTCAACTGGAGTGACAAATGCAACACTTGGGTCGGAATTATATCACTTGACTCGATATAGAATGAAAATTATGACCATCTCACCTAGAATTACATCATTCAACTAGAATGATGGTTGTAGCACTTCGGTCGAAATTACATCACTTGGCTCGATATAAAATGAAAACTATGACCATTTGGGCTGGCATTATAACATTCAACTAGAGTGATGACTACATCACTTGGGACTGAATTACATCACCTAACTCGATATATAATGAGAACCATGACCATCTCGATTGTCATTACATCATTACACTGGAGTGACAACTGCAACACTTGGGCTAGAACTACATCACATGACTTGATGTAAAATGAAAACCATGATCATCTCAGCTGGCATTACATCATTAAACTGGAGTGACGACTACATCACTTGGTCCGAAATTTCATCACATGACTCAATATAGAATGAAAACTATGACCATCTCGGCTGAAATTATATCTTTCAACTAGAGAGTGATGATTGTAGCACTTCAGCCAAAATTACATCACCAAACTCGATATAAAATGAAAACTATGACCATCTCGACTGGCATTATAACATTCAACTAGAATGTAACATTTTAAATCTGCTGGAATTATATCATTCAACTAGAGAGTGATGACTGTAGCACTTCAGTCAAAATTACATCACCTGACTCTATATAAAATGCAAGCTATAACCATCTCGGCTGGCACTATAACATTCAACTGGAGTGACGACTACATCACTTAGGCCAAAATTACATCACCGGACTTGATATAGAATGAAAAACATGACCATCTCGACTGACATTACATCATTACACTGGAGTGACAACTACATCACTTGGGCCAGAACTACAACACATGACTCAATATAGAATGAAAACCATGAACATCTTGGCTGACATTACATCATTCAACTGGAGTGACGATCGTAGTACGTTGGCCTAAATTACATCACCTGACTGCAACACGTGGGTCGGAATAACATCACCTGACTTGATATAGAATGAAAACCATGACCATCTTAGCTGGCATTACATTATTAAACTCGATTGACGACTGCAACACTTGGTGCGGAATTACATCACATAACTCGATATAGAATGAAAACTATGACCATCTTGAATAGAATTACATCATTCAAATAGAGTGATGACTGTAACACTTGGGTCGAAATTACATCACCTGACTCGATATAAATGAAAATTATGACCATCTCGGCTGGCATTATAACATTCAACTAGAGTGACGACTACATTACTTGGTACGAAATTACATCACCTGACTCTATATATAATGAAAACCATGACCATCTCATCAAGCATTACATCATTCAACTAGAGTGATGACTACATCACTTGGTTCGAAATTACATCACCTGACTCGATGTAGAATGAAAACCATGATCATCTCAGCTGGCATTACATCATTAAACTGGAGTGACGACTGCATCCCTTGGTCCAAAATTACATCACCATGACTCGATATAGAATGAAAACTATGACCATCTCGGGTGGCATTACATTATTCAACTGGAGTGACGATTGCATCACTTGGTCCGAAATTACATCACCTGACTCGACATAGAATGAAAACCATAACGATCTCGGCTGGCATTACTTCATTCAACTAGAGTGACAACTACAATACTTGGGCTGGAATTACATCACCTGACTCGATACAGAATGAAAACCATGACCATTTTAGCTGACATTCCTTCATTCAACAAGAGTGACGATGCAACACTTGGGCCGGAATTACATCACTTGACTCCATATAGAATGAAAACTTTGACCATCTCGGCTAGAATTACATCATTCAACTAGAATGATACTGTAGCACTTCGGTCGAAATTACATCACCTGACTCGATATGAAATGAAAACTATGACCATCCGGCTGGCATTATAACATTCAACTGGAGTGACGACTACCTCACTTTGGCCAAAATTACATCACCAGACTCGACATAGAATGAAAAACGTGACCATCTCGACTGCCATTACATCATTACACTGGAGTGACAACTGCAACACTTGGGTCAGAATTACATCACCTGACTCGCTATAGAATGAAAACCATGAACATCATGGCTGACATTACATCATTCAACTGGAGTGACGACTGTAGAAATTTTTTGCCAAAATTACATAACCTGACTGCAACACTTGGGCCGGAATTACATCACCTGACTCGATATAGAATGAAGTGATGTAACCATCTCAGTTGACCATCTCAGTTGGCATTACATCATTAAACTGAAGTGATGACTGCAACACTTGGTTTGGAATTACATCACATAGCAAGATATAGAATGAAAACTATGATCATCTCAGCAAGAATTACGTCATACAACTAGAGTGATGACTGTAACACTTCGGTCGAAATTACATCACCTGACTCGATATGAAATGAAACTATGCCCATCTCGACTGGCATTATAACATTCAACTTGAGTGATGACTGTAACACTTCGGTCGAAATTACCTCACCTGACTCGATATAAAATGAAACTATGACCATCTCGACTGGCATTATAACATTTAATAAGAGTGACGACTACATTACTTGGTACGGAATTACATCACCTGACTCAATATATAATGAAAACCATGACCATCTCATCTAGCATTACATCATTCAACTAGAGTGATGACTACATCACTTGGTTCGAAATTACATAACCTGACTCGATGTAGAATGAAAACCATGACCATCTCAGCTGGCATTAGATCATTAAACTGGAGTGACGACTGTATCACTTGGTCAGAAATTACATCACCTAACTCGATATGGAATGAAAACTATGACCATCTCGGCTGGCATTACATCATTCAACTGGGGTGACGACTGCATCACTTGGTCAGAAATTACATCACCTGACTCGATATAGAATGAAAACCATAACCATATCGGCTGGCATTACATCATTTAACTAGAGTGACAACTACAACACTTGGGCTGGTATTACATCACCTGACTCGATATAGAATGAAAACCATGACCATTTTGGCTGACATTACTTCATTCAACTTGAGTGACGAATGCAACACTTGGGCCGGAATTACATCACTTGACTCGATATAGAATGAAAACTATGACCATCTCGGCTAGAATTACATCATTCAACTAGAATGATGACTATAGCACTTCGGTCAAAATTACATCACTAGCTCGTTATGAAATGAAAATTATGACCATCCGACTGGCATTATAACATTCAACTGGAGTGACGACTACATCACTTGGGATGAAATTACATCGCCTGACTAAATATATAATGAAAAACAAGACCAACTCGACTGACATTACATCATTACACTGGAGTGAAAACTGCAGCACTTGGGCCAGAATTACATCACCTGACTCGATATATAATGAAAACCATGACCATCTTCGCTGACATTATATCATTCAACTAGAGTAACGATTAGAGCACTTTGGCCAAAATTACATCACCTGCAACACTTGGGCCAGAATTACATCACATGACTCGATATAGAATGAAACCCATGACCATCTCTGCTGGCATTACATCATTAAACTGGACTGACGACTGCAACACTTGGTCCGGAATTACATCACATAACTCGATATAGAATGAAAACTATGACTATCTTGGCTAGAGTTACATCATTCAACTAGAGTGATGACTGTAACACTTCGGTCGAAATTACATCACCTGACTCGATATGAAATAAAAATATGACCATCTCGACTGGCATTATAACATTCAACTAGAGTGATGACTGTAACACTTCGGTCGAAATTACCTCACCTGACTCGATATAAAATGAAACTATGACCATCTCGACTGGCATTATATAATTTAACAAGAGTGACGACTACATTACTTGGTACGGAATTACATCACCTGACTCAATATATAATGAAAAACATGACCATCTCATCTAGCATTACATCATTCAACTAGAGTGATGACTACATCGCTTGGTTTAAAATTACATCACCTGACTCGATGTAGAATGAAAACCATGACCATCTCAGCTGGCATTAGATCATTAAACTGGAGTGACGACTGTATCACTTGGTCAGAAATTACAATACTTAACTTGATATGGAATGAAAACTATGACCATCTCGGCTGGCATAACATCATTCAACTGGAGTGACGACTGCATCACTTGGTCAAAAATTACATCACCTGACTCGATATAGAATGAAAACCATAACCATCTCGGCTGGCATTACATCATTTAACTAGAGTGACAACTACAACACTTGGGCTGGTATTACATCACCTGACTCGATACAGAATGAAAACCATGACCATTTTGGCTGACATTACTTCATTCAACTTGAGTGACGAATGCAACACTTGGGCCGGAATTACATCACTTGACTCGATATAGAATGAAAACTATGACCATCTCGGCTAGAATTACATCATTCAACTAGAATGATGACTATAGCACTTCGGTCAAAATTACATCACTAGCTCGTTATGAAATGAAAACTATGACCATCCGGCTGGCATTATATCATTAAACTGGAGTGATGACTACATCACTTGGGACGGAATTACATCACCTGACTAGATATATAATGAAAAACATGACCAACTCGACTGGCATTACATTATTACACTGGAGTGAAAACTGCAACACTTGGGCCAGAACTACATCACCTGACTCGATATATAATGAAAACCATGACCATCTTCGCTGACATTATATCATTCAACTAGAGTAACGATTAGAGCACTTTGGCCAAAATTACATCACCTGCTACACTTGGGCCAGAATTACATCACCTGACTCGGTATAAAATGAAAACCATGACCATCTCAGCTGGCATTACATCATTAAACTGGACTGATGACTGCAACACTTGGTCCGGAATTACATCACATAACTCGATATAGAATGAAAACTATGACTATCTTGGATAGAGTTACATCATTCAACTATAGTGATGACTGTAACACTTCGGTCGAAATTACATCACCTGACTCGATATGAAATGAAACTATGACCATCTCGACTAGCATTATAACATTCAACTAGAGTGACGACTACATTACTTGGTACGGAATTACAATACCTGACTCTATATATAATGAAAACCATGACCATCTCATCTAGCATTACATCATTCAACTAGAGTGATGACTACATCACTTGGTTTGAAATTACATCACCTGACTCGATGTAGAATGAAAACCATGACCATCTCAGCATGCATTAGATCATTAAATTGGAGTGACGACTGTATCACTTGGTCTGAAATTACATCACCTAACTCGATACAGAATGAAAACCATGACCATTTTGGCTGGCATTACTTCATTCAACTTGAGTGACGAATGAGATGAGTCCTTTATTTTGTGCTTATAATTTTCAGTCAGATTGGGTTTCATTTTGTCAAAATGTTTCAACAAGTAGAAATATTATTCAAGGAAAAATATTTTACATATTGAATCAGACCCGATCCATAGATTCGGTGAATTCGATGGATCTAGATTTGGATCTGATTTTTATGGACTTGATGGATCTGGATCAAGGTATGAAAAACAGATCTGGATCTGGATCTAGTAGGATCCGGTCCAGATCTGATCAGTTGCCATCCTTAACTACAGCTGGGCTAGAATTACATCACCATACACGATATAGAATGAAAACATTGACCATCTCGACTGGCATTACATCATTCAACTGTAGTGACGACTACAACACTTGCGCCAGAAATACATCACCTGACTTGATATTGAATGAAAATTATGACCATCGCGGCTGGCATTATATCATTCAATTGGAGTGACGACTATAGAACCTTGGCCAAAATTACATTATCGGACTCGATATAAAATGAAAACTATGACCATCTCGGCTGGCATTATATCATTAAACTGGTGTGACGAATACATCACTTGGGACAGAATGACATCGCCTAACTCGATATATAATGAAAACCATGACTATCTCGGCTGGCATTACATCATTTAACTGGAGTGACAAATGTAATATTTGGGATGGAATTACATTACCTGACATGATATAGAATGAAAACAATGACCATCTCGGCTAGCATTTCATCATTCAACTGGGGTGACGACTGCAACACTTGGGCTAAAATTACATCACCTGACTTGATATAGAATGAAAACTAGGACCATCTTGGCGGACATTATATCATTCAACTGGAGTGATGACTGCATCACTTGGTCCAAAATTACATCACCAGACTCGATATAGAATGAAAAACCACAACCATCTTGGCCGGCATTACATCATTCAACTGGAGAGACGATTGCAGCACTTGAGCCGGAATTACATCACCTGACTCGATATAGATTGAAAACCATAACCATCTCGACTGGCATTCCATCATTCAACTGGAGTGCCGACTGCAACACTTTGTTCGAAATTACATCACCTGACTCGATATAGAATGAAAACCAAGACCATCTTGGCTGACATTACATCATTCAACTGGAGTGAGGATTATAGCACTTTGGCCGAAATTACATCACATGACAACAACATTTGGGCCGAAATTACATCACCAGACTCGATATAGAATGAAAATGATAACCATCTCAGCTGGCATTACATCATTAAACTGGAGTGACGAATACAACACTTGGTCTAGAATTACATCACATAACTTGATATAGAATGAAAACTATGACCATCTCGGCTGGCATTACATCATTCAACTAGAGTGACAACTGTAGAACCTAGGCCGAAATTACATCATCGAAGTCGATATAAAATGAAAACTATGACCATCTCGGCTGGCGTTATATCATTAAACTGGAGTGATGACTGCATCACTAGAGATAGAATTACATCACCTAACTCGATATATAATGAAAACCATGACTATCTCGGCTGGCATTACATCATTTAACTGGAGTGACAAACGCAATATTTAGGATGTAGTTACATTACCTGACATGATATAGAATGAAAATAATGACCATCTCGGCTTGCATTTCATCATTCAACTGGGGTGACGACTGCAACACTTGGGCTAAAATTACATCACCTAACTTGATATAGAATGAAAACTAGGACCATCTTGGCGGACATTATATCATTCAACTGGAGTGACGACTGCATCATTTGGTCCGAAAATACATCACCAGACTTGAAATAGAATGAAAAACCACAACCATCTTCTCCGGCATTACATCATTCAACTAGAGAGACGACTGCAGCTGGGCCAGAATTACATAACCGAACTCGATATATAATGAAAACCATGACCATCTCAGCGGGCATTACATCATTAAACTGGAGTGACTACTACAACACTTTGTTCGAAATTACATCACCTGACTCGGTATAGAATGAAAACCAAGACCATCTTGGCTGACATTACATCATTCAACTGGAGTGACGATTGTAGCACTTTGGCCAAAATTACATCACATGACAACAACATTTGGGCCGAAATTACATCACCAGACTCGATATAGAATGAAAATCATAACCATCTCAACTGATATTACATCATTAAACTGGAGTGACGAATGCAACACTTGGTCCAGAATTACATCACATAACTTGATATAGAATGAAAACTATGACCATCTCGGCTGGCATTACATCATTCAACTAGAGTGACAACTGTAGAACCTAGGCCGAAATTACATCATCGAACTCGATATAAAATGAAACTATGACCATCTCGGCTGGCGTTATATCATTAAATTGGAGTGATGACTACATCACTTGGGATATAATTACATCACCTAACTCGATATATAATGAAAACCATGACTATCTCGGCTGGCATTACATCATTTAACTGGAGTAACAAATGAAATATTTGGGATGGAATTACATTACCTGACAAGATATAGAATGAAAACAATGACCATCTCGGCTATCATTTCATCATTCAACTGGGGTGACGACTGCAACACTTGGGCTAAAATTACATCACCTAACTTGATATAGAATGAAAACTAGGACCATCTTGGCGGACATTATATCATTCAACTGGAGTGACGACTGCATCATTTGGTCCGAAAATACATCACCAGACTTGAAATAGAATGAAAAACCACAACCATCTTCTCCGGCATTACATCATTCAACTAGAGAGACGACGACTGCAATTTAATTACATAACCGAACTCGATATATAATGAAAACCATGACCATCTCAGCGGGCATTACATCATTAAACTGGAGTGACTACTACAACACTTTGTTCGAAATTACATCACCTGACTCGGTATAGAATGAAAACCAAGACCATCTTGGCTGACATTACATCATTCAACTGGAGTGACGATTGTAGCACTTTGGCCAAAATTACATCACATGACAACAACATTTGGGCCGAAATTACATCACCGACTCGATATAGAATGAAAATCATAACCATCTCAACTGATATTACATCATTAAACTGGAGTGACGAATGCAACACTTAGTCCAGAATTACATCACATAACTTGATATAGAATGAAAACTATGACCATCTCGGCAGGCATTACATCATTCAACTAGAGTGACAACTGTAGAACCTAGGCCGAAATTACATCATCGAACTCGATATAAAATGAAACTATGACCATCTCGACTGGCGTTATATCATTAAATTGGAGTGATGACTACATCACTTGGGATATAATTACATCACCTAACTCGATATATAATGAAAACCATGACTATCTCGGCTGGCATTACATCATTTAACTGGAGTAACAAATGAAATATTTGGGATGGAATTACATTACCTGACAAGATATAGAATGAAAACAATGACCATCTCGGCTATCATTTCATCATTCAACTGGGGTGACGACTGCAACACTTGGGCTAAAATTACATCACCTGACTTAATATAGAATGAAAACTAGGACCTTCTTGGCGGACATTATATCATTCAACTGGAGTGACGAGAGCATCACTTGGTCCGAAAATACATCACCAGACTCGATATAGAATGAAAATCATAACCATCTCAGCTGATATTACATCATTAAACAGGAGATACGAATGCAACACTTGGTCCAGAATTACATCACATAACTTGATATAGAATGAAAACTATGACCATCTCGGCTGGCGTTACATCATTCAACTAGAGTGACAACTGTAGAACCTAGGCCGAAATTACATCATCGAACTCGATATAAAATGAAACTATGACCATCTCGGCTGGCGTTATATCATAAAACTGGAGTGATGACTACATCACTTGGGATATAATTACATCACCTAACTCGATATATAATGAAAACCATGACTATCTCGGCTGGCATTACATCATTTAACTGGAGTGACAAATGTAATATTTGGGATGGAATTACATTACCTGACATGATATAGAATGAAAACAATGACCATCTTGGCTAGTATTTCATCATTCAACTGGGGTGACGACTGCAACACTTGGGCTAAAATTACATCACCTGACTTGATATAGAATGAAAACTAGGACCATCTTGGTGGACATTATATCATTCAACTAGAGTGATGACTGCATCACTTGGTCCTAAATTACATCACCAGACTCGATATAGAATGAAAAACTACAACCATCTTGGCCGGCATTACATCATTCAACTGGAGAGACGATTGCAGCATTTGGGCCAGAATTACATCACCGCACTCGATATATAATGAAAACCATGACCATCTCGGCTGGCATTACATCATTAAACTGGAGTGACGACAACAACACTTTGTTCGAAATTACATAACCTGAATCGATATAGAATGAAAACCATGACCATCTTGGCTGACATTACATCATTCAACTGGAGTGACGATTGTAGCACTTTGGACAAAATTAAATCACATGACAATAACATTTGGGCCGAAATTACATCACCAGACTCGATATAGAATGAAAATCATAACCATCTGTGTTGGCATTACATCATTAAACTGGAGTGACGAATGCAACACTTGGTCCAGAATTACATCACATAACATGATATAGAATGAAAACTATGACCATCTCGGCTAGCATTACATCATTCAACAAGAGTGACAACTGTAGAACCTAGGCCGAAATTACATCATGGAACTCGATATAAAATGAAAACTATGACCATCTCGGCTGGCGTTATATCATTAAACTGGAGTGATGACTACATCACTTGGGATATAATTACATCACCTAACTCGATATATAATGAAAACCATGACTATCTCGGCTGGCATTACATCATTTAACTGGAGTGACAAATGTAATATTTGGGATGGAATTACATTACCTTACATGATATAGAATGAAAACGATGACCATCTTGGCTAGCATTTCATCATTCAACTGGGGTGACGACTGCAACACTTGGGTTAAATTACATCACCTGACTTGATATAGAATGAAAACTAGGACCATCTTGGCGGACATTATATCATTCAACTGGAGTGATGACTGCATCACTTGGTCCAAAATTACATCACCAGACTCGATATAGAATGAAAAACCACAACAATCTTGGCCGGCATTACATCATTCAACTGGAGAGACGATTGTAGCATTTGGGCCAGAATTACATCACCTGACTCGATATAGAATGAAAACCATAACCATCTTGGCTGACATTACATCATTCAACTGGAGTGACGATTGTAGCACTTTGGCCAAAATTAAATCACATGACAACAACATTTGGTTCGAAAATACATCACCAGACTCGATATAGAATGAAAATCATAACCATATGTGCTGGCATTACATCATTAAACTGGAGTGACGAATACAACACTTGGTCCAGAATTACATCACATAACATGATATAGAATGAAAACTATGACCATCTCGGCTGGCATTACATCATTAAACTGGAGTGATGACTACATCACTTGGGATAGAATTACATCACCTAACTCGATATATAATGAAAACCATGACTATCTCGGCTGGCATTACATCATTTAACTGGAGTGACAAATGTAATATTTGGGATGGAATTACATTACCTGACATGATATAGAATGAAAACAATGACCATCTTGGCTAGCATTTCATCATTCAACTAGGGTGACGACTGCAACACTTGGGCTAAAATTACATCACCTGACTTGATATAGAATGAAAACTAGGACCATCTTGGTGGACATTATATCATTCAACTGGAGTGATGACTGTATCACTTGGTCCAAAATTACATCACCAGACTCGATATAGAATGAAAAACCACAACCATCTTGGCAGGAATTACATCATTAAACTGGAGAGACGATTGCAGCACTTGAGCCGGAATTACATCACCTGACTCGATATAGATTGAAAACCATAACCATCTCGACTGGCATTCCATCATTCAACTGGAGTGCCGACTGCAACACTTGGACCGAAATCACATCACCTAACTCGATATAGAATGAAACCATGACCATCTTGGCTGGCATTACATGATTCAACTGGAGTGACGACTGTAGCACTTAGGCCAAAATTACATGACCTGAGAGCAACATTTGGGCCAGAATTACATCACCAGACTCGATATAGAATGAAAATAATAACCATCTCAGTTGGCATTACATCATAAAACTGGAATGACGACTGCAATACTTTGTCCAGAATTACATCACATAACTCGATATAGAATGAATACTATGACCATCTCGGCTGACATTACATCATTCAACTAGAGTGACAACTGTAGAACCTTGGCAGAAATTACATCATCGGACTCAATATAAAATGAAAACTATGACCATCTCGGCTGACATTATATCATTAAACTGGAGTGATGACTACATCACTTGGGACAAAATTACATCACCTAACTCGATATTTAATGAAAACCATGACTATCTCGGCTGGAATTACATCATTTAACTAGAGTGACAAATGTAATATTTGGGATGGAATTACATTACCTTACATGATATAGAATGAAAACAATGACCATCTTGGCTAGCATTTCATCATTCAACTTGGGGTGACGACTGCAACACTTGGGCTAAAATTACATCAACTGACTTGATATAGAATGAAAACTAGGACCATCTTGGCGGACATTATATCATTCAACTGGAGTGATGACTGCATCACTTGGTCCAAAATTACATCACCAGACTCGATATAGAATGAAAAACCACAACCATCTTGGTCGACATTACATCATTCAACTGGAGAGACGATTGCAGCACTTGAGCCGGAATTACATCACCTGACTCGATATAGATTGAAAACCATAACCATCTCGACTGGCATTCCATCATTCAACTGGAGTGCCGACTGCAACACTTGGACCGAAATCACATCACCTAACTCGATATAGAATGAAACCATGACCATCTTGGCTGGCATTACATGATTCAACTGGAGTGACGACTGTAGCACTTAGGCCAAAATTACATGACCTGAGATCAACATTTGGGCCAGAATTACACCACCAGACTCGTTATAGAATGAAAATAATAACCATCTCAGTTGGCATTACATCATAAAACTGGAGTGACGACTGCAATACTTTGTCCAGAATTACATCACATAACTCGATATATATTGAATACTATGACCATCTCGGCTGGCATTACATCATTCAACTAGAGTGACAACTGTAGAACCTTGGCCGAAATTACATCATCGGACTCAATATAAAATGAAAACTATGACCATCTCGGCTGACATTATATCATTAAACTGGAGTGATGACTACATCACTTGGGACAAAATTACATCACCTAACTCGATATATAATGAAAACCATGACTATCTTGGCTGGCATTACATCATTTAACAGGAGTGACAAATACAAAACTTGGGATGTAATTACATTACATGACATGATATAGAATGAAAACAATGACCATCTCGGCTAGCATTTCATCATTCAACTGGAGTGACGACTGTATCACTTGGGCTAAAATTACATCACCTGACTTGATATAGAATGAAAACTATGACCATCTTGGCTGACATTATATCATTCAACTGGAGTGACGACTATATCACTTGGTCCGAAATTACATCACCTGACTTGATATAGAATGAAAATCATAACCATCTCAGCTGATATTACATCATTAAACTGGAGTGACGAATGCAACACTTGGTCCAGAATTACATCACATAACTTGATATAGAATGAAAACTATGACCATCTCGGCTGACATTACATCATTCAACTAGAGTGACAACTGTAGAACCTAGGCCGAAATTACATCATCGAACTCGATATAAAATGAAACTATGACCATCTCGGCTGGCGTTATATCATTAAATTGGAGTGATGACTACATCACTTGGGATATAATTACATCACCTAACTCGATATATAATGAAAACCATGACTATCTCGGCTGGCATTACATCATTTAACTGGAGTGACAAATGAAATATTTGGGATGGAATTACATTACCTGACAAGATATAGAATGAAAACAATGACCATCTCGGCTATCATTTCATCATTCAACTGGGGTGACGACTGCAACACTTGGGCTAAAATTACATCACCTGACTTAATATAGAATGAAAACTAGGACCTTCTTGGCGGACATTATATCATTCAACTGGAGTGACGACAACATCACTTGGTCCGAAAATACATCACCACAGCGATATAGAATGAAAAACCACAACTATCTTGGCCGGTATTACATCATTCACCTAGAGAGACGACTGCAGCTGGGATAGAATTACATCACCGAACTCGATATATTATGAAAACCATGACCATCTCGGCTGGCATTACATCATTAAACTGGAGTGACGACAACAACACTTTGTTCGAAATTACATAACCTGAATCGATATAGAATGAAAACCATGACCATCTTGGCTGACATTACATCATTCAACTGGAGTGACGATTGTAGCACTTTGGACAAAATTAAATCACATGACAATAACATTTGGGCCGAAATTACATCACCAGACTCGATATAGAATGAAAATCATAACCATCTGTGCTGGCATTACATCATTAAACTGGAGTGACGAATGCAACACTTGGTCCAGAATTACATCACATAACATGATATAGAATGAAAACTATGACCATCTCGGCTGGCATTACATCATTCAACAAGAGTGACAACTGTAGAACCTAGGCCGAAATTACATCATCGAACTCGATATAAAATGAAAACTATGACCATCTCGGCTGGCGTTATATCATTAAACTGGAGTGATGACTACATCACTTGGGATATAATTACATCACCTAACTCGATATATAATGAAAACCATGACTATCTCGGCTGGCATTACATCATTTAACTGGAGTGACAAATGTAATATTTGGGATGGAATTACATTACCTTACATGATATAGAATGAAAACGATGACCATCTTGGCTAGCATTTCATCATTCAACTGGGGTGACGACTGCAACACTTGGGCTAAAATTACATCACCTGACTTGATATAGAATGAAAACTAGGACCATCTTGGCGGACATTATATCATTCAACTGGAGTGATGACTGCATCACTTGGTCCAAAATTACATCACCAGACTCGATATAGAATGAAAAACCACAACCATCTTGGCCGGCATTACATCATTCAACTGGAGAGACGATTGCAACATTTGGGCCAGAATTACATCACCTGACTCGATATAGAATGAAAACCATAACCATCTTGGCTGACATTACATCATTCAACTGGAGTGACGATTGTAGCACTTTGGCCAAAATTAAATCACATGACAACAACATTTGGGTCGAAATTACATCACCATACTCGATATAGAATGAAAATCATAACCATCTGTGCTGGCATTACATCATTAAACTGGAGTGACGAATGCAACACTTGGTCCAGAATTACATCACATAACATGATATAGAATGAAAACTATGACCATCTCGGCTGGCATTACATCATTCAACTAGAGTGACAACTGTAGAACCTAGGCCGAAATTACATCATCGAACTCGATATAAAATGAAAACTATGACCATCTCGGCTGGCGTTATATTATTAAACTAGAGTGATGACTACATCACTTGGGATAGATTTACATCACCTAACTCGATATATAATGAAAACCATGACTATCTCGGCTGGCATTACATCATTTAACTGGAGTGACAAATGTAATATTTGGGATGGAATTACATTACCTGACATGATATAGAATGAAAACAATGACCATCTTGGCTAGCATTTCATCATTCAACTGGGGTGACGACTGCAACACTTGGGCTAAAATTACATCACCTGACTTGATATAGAATGAAAACTAGGACCATCTTGGTGGACATTATATCATTCAACTGGAGTGATGACTGTATCACTTGGTCCAAAATTACATCACCAGACTCGATATAGAATGAAAAACCACAACCATCTTGGCAGGAATTACATCATTCAACTGGAGAAACGATTGCAGCACTTGAGCCGGAATTACATCACCTGACTCGATATAGATTGAAAACCATAACCATCTCGACTGGCATTCCATCATTCAACTGGAGTGCCGACTGCAACACTTGGACCGAAATCACATCACCAAACTCGATATAGAATGAAACCATGACCATCTTGGCTGGCATTACATGATTCAACTGGAGTGACGACTGTAGCACTTAGGCCAAAATTACATGACCTGAGAGCAACATTTGGGCCAGAATTACACCACCAGACTCGTTATAGAATGAAAATAATAACCATCTCAGTTGGCATTACATCATAAAACTGGAGTGACGACGGCAATACTTTGTCCAGAATTACATCACATAACTCGATATAGAATGAATACTATGACCATCTCGGCTGGCATTACATCATTCAACTAGAGTGACAACTGTAGAACCTTGGCCGAAATTACATCATCGGACTCAATATAAAATGAAAACTATGACCATCTCGGCTGACATTATATCATTAAACTGGAGTGATGAGTACATCACTTGGGACAAAATTACATCACCTAACTCGATATATAATGAAAACCATGACTATCTTGGCTGGCATTACATCATTTAACAGGAGTGACAAATACAAAACTTGGGATGTAATTACATTACCTGACATGATATAGAATGAAAACAATGACCATCTCGGCTAGCATTTCATCATTCAACTGGAGTGACAACTGTATCACTTGGGCTAAAATTACATCACCTGACTTGATATAGAATGAAAACTATGACCATCTTGGCTGACATTATATCATTCAACTGGAGTGACGACTATATCACTTGGTCCGAAATTACATCACCTGACTTGATATAGAATGAAAATCATAACCATCTCAGCTGATATTACATCATTAAATTGGATATACGAATGCAACACTTGGTCCATAATTACATCACATAACTTGATATAGAATGAAAACTATGACCATCTCGGCAGGCATTACATCATTCTACTAGAGTGACAACTGTAGAACCTAGGCCGAAATTACATCATCGAACTCGATATAAAATGAAACTATGACCATCTCGGCTGGCGTTATATCATTAAACTGGAGTGATGACTACATCACTTGGGATATAATTACATCACCTAACTCGATATATAATGAAAACCATGACTATCTCGGCTGGCATTACATCATTTAACTGGAGTGACAAATGAAATATTTGGGTTGGAATTACATTACCTGACAAGATATAGAATGAAAACAATGACCATCTCGGCTATCATTTCATCATTCAACTGGGGTGACGACTGCAACACTTGGGCTAAAATTACATAACCTGACATAATATAGAATGAAAACTAGTACCTTCTTGGCGGACATTATATCATTCAACTGGAGTGACGACAACATCACTTGGTCCGAAAATACATCACCAGAGCGATATAGAATGAAAAACCACAACTATCTTGGCCGGCATTACATCATTCACCTAGAGAGACGACTGCAGCTGGGACAGAATTACATCACCGAACTCGATATATAATGAAAACCATGACCATCTCGGCTGGCATTACATCATTAAACTGGAGTGACGACAACAACACTTTGTTCGAAATTACATAACCTGAATCGATATAGAATGAAAACCATGGCCATCTTGGCTGACATTACATCATTCAACTGGAGTGACGATTGTAGCACTTTGGACAAAATTAAATCACATGACAATAACATTTGGGCCGAAATTACATCACCACGACTCGATATAGAATGAAAATCATAACCATCCGTGGCCGGCATTACATCATTAAACTGGAGTGACGAATGCAACACTTGGTCCAGAATTACATCACATAACATGATATAGAATGAAAACTATGACCATCTCGGCTGGCATTACATCATTCAACTAGAGTGACAACTGTAGAACCTAGGCCGAAATTACATCATCGAACTCGATATAAAATGAAAACTATGACCATCTCGGCTGGCGTTATATCATTAAACTGGAGTGATGACTACATCACTTGGGATATAATTACATCACCTAACTCGATATATAATGAAAACCATGACTATCTCGGCTGGCATTACATCATTTAACTGGAGTGACAAATGTAATATTTGGGATGGAATTACATTACCTTACATGATATAGAATGAAAACGATGACCATCTTGGCTAGCATTTCATCATTCAACTGGGGTGACGACTGCAACACTTGGGTTAAATTACATCACCTGACTTGATATAGAATGAAAACTAGGACCATCTTGGCGGACATTATATCATTCAACTGGAGTGATGACTGCATCACTTGGTCCAAAATTACATCACCAGACTCGATATAGAATGAAAAACCACAACCATCTTGGCCGGCATTACATCATTCAACTGGAGAGACGATTGCAGCATTTGGGCCAGAATTACATCACCAGACTCGATATAGAATGAAAATAATAACCATCTCAGTTGGCATTACATCATAAAACTGGAGTGACGACTGCAATACTTTGTCCAGAATTACATCACATAACTCGATATAGAATGAATACTATGACCATCTTGGCTGGCATTACATCATTCAACTAGAGTGACAACTGTATAACCTTGGCCGAAATTACATCATCGGACTCAATATAAAATGAAAACTATGACCATCTCGGCTGACGTTATATCATTAAACTGGAGTGATGACTACATCACTTGGGACAAAATTACATCACCTAACTCGATATATAATGAACACCATGACTATCTTGGCTGGCATTACATAATTTAACAGGAGTGACAAATACAAAACTTGGGATGTAATTACCTTACCTGACATGATATAGAATGAAACAATGACCATCTCGGATAGCATTTCATCATTCAACTGGAGAGACGACTTCATCACTTGGGCTAAAATTACATCACCTGACTTGATATAGAATGAAAACTATGACCATCTTGGCTGACATTATATCATTCAACTGGAGTGACGACTACATCACTTGGTCTGAAATTACATCACCTGACTTGATATAGAATGAAAAACCACAACCATCTTGGCCTGCATTAGATCATTCAACTGGAGTGACGATTGCAGCACTTGGGCCGAAATTACATCACCTGACTCGATATAGATTGAAAACCATGAACATCTCGACTGGCATTCTATCATTCAACTGGAGTGCCGACTGCAACACTTGGACCGGAATTACATCACCTAACTCGATATAGAATGAAAATCATGACCATCTAGGCTGACATTACATCATTCAATAGGAGTGACGACTGTAGCACTTAGGCCAAAATTACGTCACCTAAGAGAAACATTTGGGCAGAAATTACATCACCAGACTCGATATAGAATGAAAACCATGACCATCTCAGTTAGCATTACATCATTAAACTGGAGTGACGACTGCAACACTTGGTCCAGAATTACATCACATAAATCGATATAGAATGAATACTATGACCATCTCGGCTGGCATTACATCATTCAACTAGAGTAACAACTGTAGAACCTAGGCCGAAATTACATCATCGGACTCGATATTGAAAACTATGACCATCTCGGCTGGCATTATATCATTATATAGAAGGGACGACTACATCATTTGGGACATAATTACATCACCTAACTCGATATAATGAAAACCATGACTATCTCGGCTGGTATTACATCATTTAACTGGAGTGCCAGATGCAACACTTGGGACGGAATTACATTAGCTGACACGATATAGAATGAAAACAATGACCATCTAGGCTAGCATTTCATCATTCAACTGGAGTAACAACTACAACACTTGGGCTAAAATTACATCACATGACTTGATATAGAAAGAAAACTACAACCATATTTGCTGGCATTACATCATTCAACTGGAGTTACGACTATAGCTAGGCCGAAATTACATCATTCAACTGGAATAATGATGGAAGCATTTGAGCCGGAATTAAATCACCTGACTCGATATAGATTGAAAACCATGACCATCTCCCCTGGCATTCCATTATTCAATTGGAGTGCCGACTGCAACACTTGGACTGGAATTACATCACCTAACTCGAAATAGAATGAAAACCAAGACCATCATGGCTGGCATTACATCTTTCAACTGGAGTGACGACTTTAGCACTTCGGGAAAAATTACATCACCAGACTCGATAGAGAATGAAAACCATGACCATCTCAGCTGGCATTACATCATTAAACTGGAGTGACGACTGCAACACTTGGTCCAGAATTACATCACATAACTCGATATAGAATGAAAACTATGACCATCTCGGCTGACCTTACATTAATTTTCTAGAGTGACAACTGTAGAACCTAGGCCAAAATTACATCATCGGACTCGATATAAAATGAAAACTATGAAAATCTCGGCTGACATTATATCATTAAACTGGGTCGGAATCACTTCACCTGACTCGATATAGAATGAAAACCATGACCATCTTGGCTGGCATTCCATCATTCAAATGGAGTGCTGACTGCAACACTTGGGCCAGAATTACAACACCTAACTCGATATAGAATGAAAACGATGACCATCTTGGCTGTCATTATATCATTAAACTGGAGTAACGACAACAACACTTGGTCTTAAATTACATCATATAACTCGATATAGAATGAAAACTATGACCATTTCGGCTGGCATTACATCATTCAACTAGTGTGACAACTGTAGAACCTAGGCCGAAATTACATCATCGGACTCGATATAACTACATCACTTGGGACAGAATTACATCACCTAACTCGATATATAATGAAAACCATGACTATTTCATATGGCATTACATCATTCAACTGGTGTGACCATTGCAACACTTGGGCCGGAATTACATCACCTTACTCGATATAGAATGAAAACTATGACCATCTCGGTTGGCATTTCATCATTCAACAGGAGTGACTACTGCAATACTTAGGCCAAATTTACATCACATGACTAGATATAAAATGAAAACCAGAACAATCTTGGCTGGCATTACATCATGCAACTAGAGTGACGATTGTTGCTGTGCCAGAATTACATCACCGAACTCGATAGAAAATGAAAACCATGACCATATCGACTGACATTACATTATTAAACTGTAGTGACAACTACAACACCTGGTTTGAAATTACGTCACCTAAGTCGATATAGAATGAAAACTATGACCATCTTGGCTTACATTACATCATTCAACCGGAGTGACGATTGTAGCACTTTGGCCAAAATTACATGACATGAAAACAACATTTGGGATGGAATTACATCACCAGACTCGATAAAAAATGAAAACCATGACCATCTCAGCTGGCATTACATCATTAAACTGGAGTGACGACTGCAACACTTGGTCCAGAATTACATCACATAACTTGATATATAATGAAAACTATGACCATCTCGGCTGACATTACATCATTCAACTAGAGTGACAAATGAAGAACCTAGGCCGAAATTACATCATCGGACTCGATAAAAAATGAAAACTATGACCATCTCGGCAGGCATTATATCATTAAACTGGAGTGACGACTACATCACTAGGGAAAGAATTACATCACCTAACTCGATATATAATGAAAACCATGACTATCTCGGCAGGCATTACATCATTGCGGGCGCAGATCTATGAATAAGAGACTTTGTACTAGTATCTACTGGCCCTAAATTATCAACAGCCTCTCCGAGCACATTAAAAATTCATCCCAGAGTCGCTCCCCCGAGCAATGACAAGAGCTCCATCAATCCGCTGTTCATTGATAGACGAAGCTCTCTCTTTATCATCTCGTGCCAGATGCTTGGATTTCTTATAAAGAGTTTTTCGATCTTCATTTAACTGGAGTGACAAATGCAACACTTGGGACGGAATTATATTACATGACACGATATATAATGAAAATAATGACCATCTCGACAAGAATTTCATCATTCAACTGGAGTGACGACTGCAACACTTGGGCTAAAATTACATCACTTGACTTGATATAGAATTAAAACTATGACCATCTTGGCTGTCATTATATCATTCTACTAGAGCGATGATTGCATCACTTGGTCCAAAATTACATCACCTGACTCGATATAAATTGAAAAACCACAACTATTTTTACTGGCATTAGATCATTCAACTGCAGTGACGACTGCAACACTTGGGCCAAAATTACATCACATGACTCGATATTGAAAGAAAACCATGACAATCTTGGTCGGCATTACATCATTCAACTAGAGTGACGATTGCAACACTTAGGCCGGAATTACATCACCTAACTCGATATAGATTGAAAATAATGACCATCTCGGCTGGCATTCCATCATTCAACTGAAGTGCCTACTGCAACACTTGGACCGAAATTACATCACCTAACTCGATATAGAATGAAAACCATGACCATCTTGGCTGGCATTACATCATTCAACTAGAGTGACGACTGTTGCACTTCGGCCAAAATTACATCTCCTGACAGTAATATTTGGGCTGGAATTACAGCACCAGACTCGATATAGAATTAAAACAATAACCATCTCAGCTGGCATTACTTCATTAAGCTGGAGTGACAACTGTAGAACCTAAGCCGAAATTACATAATCGGACTCGATAAAAAATAAAAACTATGACCATCTCGGTTGGCATTATATCATTAAACTAAAGTGAAGACTACATCACTTATGACAGAATTACATCACCTAACTCGATATATAATGAAAACCATGACTGTCTCGGCTGGCATTACATCATTTAACTGGAGTGACAAATGCAACACTTGGGACAGAATTACATCACCTGATACGATATAGAATGAAAACAATGACAATCTCGAGTAGCATGTCATCATTCAACTGGAGTGATGACTGCAACACTTGGGCTAAAATTATATCACTTGACTTGATATAGAATGAAAACTATCACCATCTTGGCTGTCATTATATCATTCTACTAGAGCGATGATTGCATCATTTGGTCCGAAATTACATCACCTGACTCGATATAGAATGAAAAACCACAACTATATTTACTGGCATTAGATCATTCAACTGCAGTGACGACTGCAACACTTGGACAAAAATTACATCACATGACCCGATATTGAAAGAAAACCATGACAATCTTGGCCGGCATTATATCATTCAACTAGAGTGACGATTGCAACACTTAGGCCGAAATTACATCACCTAACTCGATATAGATTGAAAAGAATGACCATCTCGGCTGGCATTCCATCATTCAACTGAAGTGCCGACTGCAACACTTGGTCCAGAATTACATCACCTAACTCGATATAGATTGAAAACTATGACCATCTCGGCTATCATTCCATCATTCAACTGAAGTGCCGACTGCAACACTTGGAACGGAATTACATCACTTCACTCGATATAGAATGAAAACCATGACCATTTTGGATGGCGGTACATCATTCAACTGGAGTGACGACAACATCACTTGCGACAAAATTACATCACCTAACTCGATATATAATGAAGACCATGACTATCTCGGCTGGCATTACATCATTTAACTGGAGTAACAAATGCAACACTTAGGACAGAATTACATTACCTGACACGATGTAGAATGAAAACAATGACCATCTGGATTTGCATTTCATCATTCAACTGGAGTGACGACTGCAACACTTGGGCTAAAATTACATCACTTGACTTGATATATAATGAAAACTATGACCATCTTGGTTGTCATTAAATCATTATACTAGAGTGATGATTGCATGACTTGGTCCGAAATTACATCACCTGACTCGATATAGAATGAAAAACCACAACCATTTTTACTGGTATTAGATCATTCAACAGCAGTGACGGCTGCAACACTTGGGCCAAAATTACATCACATGACTCGATATTGAAAGAAAACCATGACAATCTTGGCCGGCATTACATCATTCAACTAGAGTGACGATTGCAACACTTAGGTCGGAATTACATCACCTAACTCGATATAGATTGAAAACAATGACCATCTCCGCTGGCATTCCATCATTCAACTGAAGTGCCGACTGCAACACTTGGACCGGAATTACATCACCTAACTCGATATAGAATGAAAACCATGACCATCTTGGCTGGCATTACATCATTCAACTGGAGTGACAACTGTAGCACTTCGGCCAAAATTACATCTCCTGACAGCAATATTTGGGCTCGAATTACATCGCCAGACTCGATATAGAATGAAAACCATAACCATCTCAGCTCGCATTACTTCATTAAACTGGAGTGATAACTATAGAACATAGGCCGAAATTACATAATCGGACTCTATATAAAATTAAAACCATGACCATCTCGGTTGGCATTATATCATTAAACTAGAGTGACGACTACATCACTTACGACAGAATTACATCACGTAACTCGATATATAATGAAAACCATGATTATTTCGGTTGGCATTACATCATTTAACTGGAGTGAGAAATGCAACACTTGGGACGGAATTACATTACCTGACACGATATAGAATGAAAACAATGACCATCTCGACTAGCATTTCATCATTCAACTGGAGTGACGACTGCAACACTTGGGCTAAAATTACATCACTTGACTTGATATAGAATGAAAACTATGACCATTTTGGCTATCATTATATCATTCTACTATAGTGATGATTGCATCACTTGGTCCGAAATTACATCACCTGACTCGATATAGAATGAAAAACCACAACCATTTTTACTTGCATCAGATCATTCAACAGCAGTGACGACTGCAACACATGAGCCAAAATCACATCACATGACTCGATATTGAAAGAAAACCATGACAATCTTGGCCGGCATTACATCATTCAACTAGAGTGACGATTGCAACACTTAGGTCGGAATTACATCACCTAACTCGATATAGATTGAAAATAATGACCATCTCGGCTGGCATTCCATCATTCAACTGAAGTGCCTACTGCAACACTTGGACCGAAATTACATCACCTAACTCGATATAGAATGAAAACCATGACCATCTTGGCGGGCATTACATCATTCAACTAGAGTGACGACTGTAGCACTTCGGCCAAAATTACATCTCCTGACAGTAATATTTGGGCTGGAATTACAGCACCAGACTCGAGATAGAATTAAAACCATAACCATCTCAGTTGGCATTACTTCATTAAGCTGGAGTGACAACTGTAGAACCTAAGCCGAAATTACATAATCGGACTCGATAAAAAATAAAAACTATGACCATCTCGGTTGGCATTATATCATTAAACTAAAGTGAAGACTACATCACTTATGACAGAATTACATCACCTAACTCGATATATAATGAAAACCATGATTGTCTCGGCTGGCATTACATCATTTAACTGGAGTGACAAATGCAACACTTGGGACAGAATTACATCACCTGATACGATATAGAATGAAAACAATGACAATCTCGAGTAGCATGTCATCATTCAACTGGAGTGATGACTGCAACACTTGGGCTAAAATTATATCACTTGACTTGATATAGAATGAAAACTATCACCATCTTGGCTGTCATTATATCATTCTACTAGAGCGATGATTGCATCACTTGGTCCGAAATTACATCACCTGACTCGATATAGAATGAAAAACCACAACTATATTTACTGGCATTAGATCATTCAACTGCAGTGACGACTGCAACACTTGGACAAAAATTACATCACATGACCCGATATTGAAAGAAAACCATGACAATCTTGGCCGGCATTATATCATTCAACTAGAGTGACGATTGCAACACTTAGGCCGAAATTACATCACCTAACTCGATATAGATTGAAAAGAATGACCATCTCGGCTGGCATTCCATCATTCAACTGAAGTGCCGACTGCAACACTTGGTCCAGAATTACATCACCTAACTCGATATAGATTGAAAACTATGACCATCTCGGCTATCATTCCATCATTCAACTGAAGTGCCGACTGCAACACTTGGAACGGAATTACATCACTTCACTCGATATAGAATGAAAACCATGACCATTTTGGATGGCGGTACATCATTCAACTGGAGTGACGACAACATCACTTGCGACAAAATTACATCACCTAACTCGATATATAATGAAGACCATGACTATCTCGGCTGGCATTACATCATTTAACTGGAGTAACAAATGCAACACTTAGGACAGAATTACATTACCTGACACGATGTAGAATGAAAACAATGACCATCTGGATTTGCATTTCATCATTCAAGGAGTGACGATCGCAACACTTGGGCTAAAATTACATCACTTGACTTGATATATAATGAAAACTATGACCATCTTGGTTGTCATTAAATCATTATACTAGAGTGATGATTGCATGACTTGGTCCGAAATTACATCACCTGACTCGATATAGAATGAAAAACCACAACCATTTTTACTGGTATTAGATCATTCAACAAAGAAATGTGACGGTGCCGCAACACTTGGGCCAAAATTACATCACATGACTCGATATTGAAAGAAAACCATGACAATCTTGGCGGCATTACATCATTCAACTAGAGTGACGATTGCAACACTTAGGTCGGAATTACATCACCTAACTCGATATAGATTGAAAACAATGACCATCTCCGCTGGCATTCCATCATTCAACTGAAGTGCCGACTGCAACACTTGGACCGGAATTACATCACCTAACTCGATATAGAATGAAAACCATGACCATCTTGGCTGGCATTACATCATTCAACCGGAGTGACAATCGTAGCACTTCGGCCAAAATTACATCTCCGACGACGACAATATTTGGGCTCGAATTACATCGCCAGACTCGATATAGAATGAAAACCATAACCATCTCAGCTCGCATTACTTCATTAAACTGGAGTGATAACTATAGAACCTAGGCCGAAATTACATAATCGAACTCTATATAAAATTAAAACCATGACCATCTCGGTTGGCATTATATCATTAAACTAGAGTGACGACTACATCACTTACGACAGAATTACATCACGTAACTCGATATATAATGAAAACCATGATTATTTCGGTTGGCATTACATCATTTAACTGGAGTGAGAAATGCAACACTTGGGACGGAATTACATTACCTGACATGATATAGAATGAAAACAATGACCATCTCGACTAGCATTTCATCATTCAACTGGAGTGACGACTGCAACACTTGGGCTAAAATTACATCACTTGACTTGATATAGAATGAAAACTATGACCATTTTGGCTATCATTATATCATTCTACTATAGTGATGATTGCATCACTTGGTCCGAAATTACATCACCACGACTCGATATAGAATGAAAAACCACAACCATTTTTACTTGCATCGGATCATTCAACAATGCGAAAGTGACGATCGCAACACATGAGCCAAAATCACATCACATGACTCGATATTGAAAGAAAACCATGACAATCTTGGCGGCATTACATCATTCAACTAGAGTGACGATTGCAACACTTAGGTCGGAATTACATCACCTAACTCGATATAGATTGAAAATAATGACCATCTCGGCTGGCATTCCATCATTCAACTGAAGTGCCTACTGCAACACTTGGACCGAAATTACATCACCTAACTCGATATAGAATGAAAACCATGACCATCTTGGCGGGCATTACATCATTCAACTAGAGTGACGACTGTAGCACTTCGGCCAAAATTACATCTCCTGACAGTAATATATGGGCTGGAATTACAGCACCAGACTCGAGATAGAATTAAAACCATAACCATCTCAGCTGGCATTACTTCATTAAGCTGGAGTGATAACTGTAGCACCTAAGCCGAAATTACATAATCGGACTCGATAAAAAATAAAAACTATGACCATCTCGGTTGGCATTATATCATTAAACTAAAGTGAAGACTACATCACTTATGACAGAATTACATCACCTAACTCGATATATAATGAAAACCATGACTGTCTCGGCTGGCATTACATCATTTAGCTGGAGTGACAAATGCAACACTTGGGAGAGAATTACATCACCTGATACGATATAGAATGAAAACAATGACAATCTCTAGTAGCATGTCATCATTCAACTGGAGTGATGACTGCAACACTTGGGCTAAAATTATATCACTTGACTTGATATAGAATGAAAACTATCACCATCTTGGCTGTCATTATATCATTCTACTAGAGCGATGATTGCATCACTTGGTCCGAAATTACATCACCTGACTCGATATAGAATGAAAAACCACAACTATTTTTACTGGCATTAGATCATTCAACTGCAGTGACGACTGCAACACTTGGACAAAAATTACATCACATGACCCGATATTGAAAGAAAACCATGACAATCTTGGCCGGCATTACATCATTCAACTAGAGTGACGATTGCAACACTTAGGCCGAAATTACATCACCTAACTCGATATAGATTGAAAACAAGGACCATCTCGGCTGGCATTCCATCATTCAACTGAAGTGCCGACTGCAACACTTGGTCCAGAATTACATCACCTAACTCGATATAGATTGAAAACTATGACCATCTCGGCTATCATTCCATCATTCAACTGAAGTGCCGACTGCAACACTTGGACCGGAATTACATCACTTCACTCGATATAGAATGAAAACCATGACCATTTTGGATGGCGGTACATCATTCAACTGGAGTGACGACAACATCACTTGCGACAAAATTACATCACCTAACTCGATATATAATGAAGACCATGACTATCTCGGCTGGCATTACATCATTTAACTGGAGTAACAAATGCAACACTTAAGACAGAATTACATTACCTGACACGATGTAGAATGAAAACAATGACCATCTCGATTTGCATTTCATCATTCAACTGGAGTGACGACTGCAACACTTGGGCTAAAATTACATCACTTGACTTGATATATAATGAAAACTATGACCATCTTGGTTGTCATTATATCATTATACTACAGTGATGATTGCATGACTTGGTCCGAAATTACATCACCTGACTCGATATAGAATGAAAAACCACAACCATTTTTACTGGTATTAGATCATTCAACAGCAGTGACGGCTGCAACACTTGGGCCAAAATTACATCACATGACTCGATATTGAAAGAAAACCATGACAATCTTGGCCGGCATTACATCATTCAACTAGAGTGACGATTGCAACACTTAGGTCGGAATTACATCACCTAACTCGATATAGATTGAAAACAATGACCATCTCCGCTGGCATTCCATCATTCAACTGAAGTGCCGACTGCAACACTTGGACCGGAATTACATCACCTAACTCGATATAGAATGAAAACCATGACCATCTTGGCTGACATTACATCATTCAACTGGAGTGACAACTGTAGCACTTCGGCCAAAATTACATCTCCGATGACAATATTTGGGCTCGAATTACATCGCCGACTCGATATAGAATGAAAACCATAACCATCTCGGCTCGCATTACTTCATTAAACGGAGTGATAACTATAGAACCTAGGCCGAAATTACATAATCGGACTCTATATAAAATTAAAACCATGACCATCTCGGTTGGCATTATATCATTAAACTAGAGTGACGACTACATCACTTACGACAGAATTACATCACCTAACTCGATATATAATGAAAACCATGATTATTTCGGTTGGCATTACATCATTTAAGCGGAGTGAGAAATGCAACACTTGGGACGGAATTACATTACACGACACGATATAGAATGAAAACAATGACCATCTCGACTAGCATTTCATCATTCAACTGGAGTGACGACTGCAACACTTGGGCTAAAATTACATCACTTGACTTGATATAGAATGAAAACTATGACCATTTTGGCTATCATTATATCATTCTACTATAGTGATGATTGCATCACTTGGTCCGAAATTACATCACCTGACTCGATATAGAATGAAAAACCACAACCATTTTTACTTGCATCAGATCATTCAACAGCAGTGACGACTGCAACACATGAGCCAAAATCACATCACATGACTCGATATTGAAAGAAAACCATGACAATCTTGGCCGGCATTACATCATTCAACTAGAGTGACGATTGCAACACTTAGGTCGGAATTACATCACCTAACTCGATATAGATTGAAAATAATGACCATCTCGGCTGGCATTCCATCATTCAACCGAAGTGCCCTCTTTGCAACACTTGGACCGAAATTACATCACCTAACTCGATATAGAATGAAAACCATGACCATCTTGGCGGGCATTACATCATTCAACTAGAGTGACGACTGTAGCACTTCGGCCAAAATTACATCTCCTGACAGTAATATTTGGGCTGGAATTACAGCACCAGACTCGAGATAGAATTAAAACCATAACCATCTCGGTGGCATTACTTCATTAAGTTTGGAGTGACAATTTGTAGAACCTAAGCCGAAATTACATAATCGGACTCGATAAAAAATAAAAACTATGACCATCTCGGTTGGCATTATATCATTAAACTAAAGTGAAGACTACATCACTTATGACAGAATTACATCACCTAACTCGATATATAATGAAAACCATGACTGTCTCGGCTGGCATTACATCATTTAGCTGGAGTGACAAATGCAACACTTGGGACAGAATTACATCACCTGATACGATATAGAATGAAAACAATGACAATCTCTAGTAGCATGTCATCATTCAACTGGAGTGATGACTGCAACACTTGGGCTAAAATTATATCACTTGACTTGATATAGAATGAAAACTATCACCATCTTGGCTGTCATTATATCATTCTACTAGAGCGATGATTGCATCACTTGGTCCGAAATTACATCACCTGACTCGATATAGAATGAAAAACCACAACTATATTTACTGGCATTAGATCATTCAACTGCACTGACGACTGCAACACTTGGACAAAAATTACATCACATGACCCGATATTGAAAGAAAACCATGACAATCTTGGCCGGCATTATATCATTCAACTAGAGTGACGATTGCAACACTTAGGCCGAAATTACATCACCTAACTCGATATAGATTGAAAAGAATGACCATCTCGGCTGGCATTCCATCATTCAACTGAAGTGCCGACTGCAACACTTGGTCCAGAATTACATCACCTAACTCGATATAGATTGAAAACTATGACCATCTCGGCTATCATTCCATCATTCAACTGAAGTGCCGACTGCAACACTTGGACCGGAATTACATCACTTCACTCGATATAGAATGAAAACCATGACCATTTTGGATGGCGGTACATCATTCAACTGGAGTGACGACAACATCACTTGCGACAAAATTACATCACCTAACTCGATATATAATGAAGACCATGACTATCTCGGCTGGCATTACATCATTTAACTGGAGTAACAAATGCAACACTTAGGACAGAATTACATTACCTGACACGATGTAGAATGAAAACAATGACCATCTCGATTTGCATTTCATCATTCAACTGGAGTGACGACTGCAACACTTGGGCTAAAATTACATCACTTGACTTGATATAGAAGGAAAACTATCACCATCTTGGCTGTCATTATATCATTCTACTAGAGTGATGATTGCATCACTTGGTCCGAAATTACATCACCTGACTCGATATAGAATGAAAAACCATATCCATTTTTACTGGCATTAGATCATTCAACTGCTGTGACGACTGCAACACTTCGGCCAAAATTACATCACATGACTCAATATTGAAAGAAAACTATGACAATCTTGGCCGGCATTACATCATTCAACTAGAGTGACGATTGCAACACCTAGGCCGGAATTACATCACCTAACTCGATATAGATTGAAAAGAATGACCATCTCGGCTGGCATTCCATCATTCAACTGAAGTGCCGACTGCAACACTTGGTCCAGAATTACATCACCTAACTCGATATAGATTGAAAACTATGACCATCTCGGCTGGCATTCCATCATTCAACTAAAGTGCCGACTGCAACATTTGGACCGGAATTACATCACTTAACTAGATATAGAATGAAAACCATGACCATTTTGGCTGGCGTTACATCATTCAACTGGAGTGACGACTACATCACTTGCGACAAAATTACATCACCTAACTCGATATATAATGAAAACCATGACTATCTCGGCTGGCATTACATCATTTAAATGGAGTGACAAATGCAACAATTGGGACGGAATTACATTACCTGACACGATATAGAATGAAAATAATGACCATCTCGACTAACATTTCGTCATTCAACTGGAGTGATGACTGCAACACTTGGGCTACAATTACATCACTTGACTTGATATAGAAGGAAAACTATCACCATCTTGGCTGTCATTATATCATTCTACTAGAGTGATGATTGCATCACTTGGTCCGAAATTACATCACCTGACTCGATATAGAATGAAAAACCATATCCATTTTTACTGGCATTAGATCATTCAACTGCTGTGACGACTGCAACACTTCGGCCAAAATTACATCACATGACTCAATATTGAAAGAAAACTATGACAATCTTGGCCGGCATTACATCATTCAACTAGAGTGACGATTGCAACACCTAGGCCGGAATTACATCACCTAACTCGATATAGATTGAAAACAATGACCATCTCGGCTGGCATTCCATCATTCAACTGAAGTGCCTACTGCAACACTTGGACCGAAATTACATCACCTAACTCGATATAGAATGAAAACCATGACCATCATGGCTGGCATTACATCATTCAGTCGGAGTGACGACTGTAGCACTTCGGCCAAAATTACATCTCCTGATAGCAATATTTGTGCTGGAATTACATCACCAGACTCTATAGAGAATGAAAACAATGACTATCTCAGCTGGCATTACGTCATTAAACCGGAGTGACGCTAGGAACACTTGGTCCAGAATTACATCACATAACTTGATATAGAATGAAAACTATGACCATCTCGGCTGGCATTACATCATTCAACTGGAGAGACGACTACATCACTATGGAAAGAATAACATCACCAAACTCGATATATAATGAAAACCATGACTATCTCGGCAGGCATTACATCATTGCGGGCGCAGATCTATGAATAAGAGACTTTGTACTAGTATCGACAGGCCCTAAATTATCAACAGCCTCTCCGAGCACGTTAAAAATTCGTCCCAGAGTCGCTCCCCCGAGCAATGCCAAGAGCTCCGTCAATTCGTTGTTCATTGATAGACGAAGCTCTCTCTTTATCATCTCGTGCTAGATGCTTGGATTTCGTATAAAGAGTTTTTCGATCATCATTTAACTGGAGTGACAAATGCTACACTTGGGATGGAATTATATTACCAGACATGATATAGAATGAAAACAATGACCATCTCGACTAGCATTTCATCATTCAACTGGAGTGACGACTACAACACTTGGGCTAAAATTACATCACTTGACTTGATATAGAATGAAAAATATGACCATCTTGGCTGTCATTATATCATTCTACTAGAGTGATGCATCACTTGGTCCGAAATTACATCACCTGACTCGATATAGAATGAAAAACCACAACCATTTTTACTGGCATTAGATCATTCAACTGTAGTGACGACTGCAGCACTTGGGCCAAAATTACATTACATGACTCGATATAGAAAGAAAACCATGACAATCTTGGCCGGCATTACATGATTCAAGTAGAGTGGCGATTGCAACACTTAGGCCGGAATTACATCACCTAACTCGATATAGATTGAAAACAATGACCATCTCGGCTGGCATTCCATCATTCAACTGAAGTGCCGACTACAACACTGAGACCGGAATTACATCACCTAACTCGATATAAAATGAAAACCATGACCATCTTGGCTGGCATTACATCATTCAACTGGAGTGACGACTGAAGCACTTCGGCCAAAATTACATCTCCTGACAGCAATATTTGGGCTGGAATTACATCACCAGACTCGATATAGAATGAAAACCATGACCATCTCAGCTCGCATTACTTCATTAAACTGGAGTGACACCTGTAGAACCTACGCCGAAATTATATAATCGGACTCGATATAAAATTAAAACTATGACCATCTCGGTTGGCATTATATCATTAAACTAGAGTGACGCAGACATCAATTACGACAAAATTACATCACCAAACTCGATACATAATGAAAACCATGATTGTTTCGGCTGGCGTTACATCATTTAACTGGAGTGACAAATGCAACACTTGGGACGGAATTACATTACCTGACACGATATAGAATGAAAATAATGACCATCTCGACTAGCATTTCATCATTCAACTGGAGTAACGACTGCAACACTTGGGCTAAAATTATATCACTTGACTTGATATAGAATGAAAATTATGACCATCTTGGCTGTCATTATATCATTCTACTAGAGTGACAATTTTATTACTTGGTCCGAAATTACATCACCTGACTCGATATACAATGAAAAACCATAACCGTTTTTGCTGGCATTAAATTATTCAACTGGAGTGACGACGACAACACTTGGGCAAAAATTACATCACATGACTCGATATTGAAAGAAAACCATGACAATCTTGGTCGGCATTACATCATTCAACTAGAGTGATGAATGCAGCACTTCGGCCGGAATTACATCACCTAACTCGATATAGATTGAAAACTTTGACCATCTCGGCTGGCATTCCATTGTTCAACTGAAATGCCGACTGCAACACTTGGACCGGAATTACATCACTTAACTCGATATAGAATGAAAACCATGACCATTTTGGCTTGCGTTACATAATTCAACTAGAGTGACGAATGTAGCACTTCAGCCAAAATTATATCACCTGACAACAATATTTGTGCTAGAAATACATTACTAGACTCGATATAAAGTGAAAACCATGACCATCTCAGCTGGCATTACATCATTAAACTGGAGTGATGGCTGGAACACTTGGTCCAGAATTACATCACATAACTGGATATAGAATGAAAACTATGACCATCTCGGCCGGCATTACATCATTCAACTTGAGTGACAATTATAGAACCTAGGCCGAACATACATAATCGGACTAGATATAAAATGAAAGCTATGACCATCTCGGTTAGCATTTTATCATTAAACTAGAGTGCTGACTACATCACTTGCGACAAAATTACATCACCTAACTCGATATATAATGAAAACCAAGACTATCTCGGCTGGCATTACATCATTTAACTGGAGTGACAAAAGCAACACTTGGGATGGAATTACATTACCTTACATGATATAGAATGAAAACAATGACCATCTCAGCTAGCATTTCATCATTCAACTGGAGTCACGATTGCATCACTTAGTCTGAAATTACATCACATGACTCGATATATAATGAAAAACCACAACCATCATTGCTGGCATTACATCATTCAACTGGATTGACGACTGCAGTTAGGCTGGTATTACATCACCAGACTCGATATAGAATGAAAACAATGACCATCTTGGCCGGCTTTACATCATTCAACTGGAGTGACGATTGCAACACTTGGGCCAGAATTACATCACATGACTCGATATAGATTGCAAACCATGACCATTTCGGTTGGCATCCCATCATTCAAATGGAGTGCCGACTGCAACACTTGTGCCGGAATTACATCACCTAACTTGATATAGAATGAAAACCATGACCATCTTGGCTGACATTACATCATTCAAACTGGAGTGACACTGTAGCTCTTTGGCCAAAGTTACATCACCTGATTGCAACATTTGGGCCAGAATTACATCACCAGACTCGATAGAGAATGAAAATAATGACCATCTCAGCTGGCATTACGTCATCAAATCGGAGTGACGCTAGCAAAACTTGGTCCAAAATTACATCATATAACTCGATATAGGATGAAAACTATGACCATCTCGGCTGGCATTACATCATTCAACTAGAGTGATAACTGTAGAATCTAGGCCGTAATTACATCATCAGACTCGATATAAAATGAAAACTATGACCATTTCGGCTGACATTATATCATTAAATTAGAGTGACGACTACATCACTTGGGACAAAATTACATCAACTAACTTGATATATATTGAAAAACCATGACTATTTCATATGGCATTACAACATAACTGGAGTGACGATTGCATCACTTGGTCCGAAATTACATCACCTCACTCCATATAGAATGAAAAACCATAACCATCTTTGCTGGCATTACATCATTCAACTAGAGTGACGACTGCAACATTTGGGTCGAAATTACATCACTTGACTCGATATAGAATGAAAACCATGACCACCTCGGTTGACATTCCATCATTCAACTGAAGTGATGACTGCAACACTTGGGCCAAAATTACATCACATGACTCGATATAGAATGAAAACCAGGACAATCTTGGCTGGCATTACATCATTCAACTAGAGTGACGACTGCAACACTTGGGCCAGAATTACATCACATGACTCGATATAGAATGAAAACCAGGACAATCTTGGCTGGCGTTACATCATTCAATTAGAGTGACGACTACAACACTTGTTTCGAAATTACATCACCGGACTCGATATAGAATGAAAACCATAACCATCATGGCTAACACTACATCATTCAACTGTTGTGACGATTGTAGCACCTTTGCGAAAATAACATCACCTGACAACAACATTTGATTCGGAATTACATCACTAGACTCGATATAGAATGAAAACCATGACCATCTCGACTGGCATTACATCTTTCAACTAGAGTGACAACTGTAGAACCTAGGCCGAAATTACATCATCGGACTCGATATAAAATGAAAACAATGACCATCTCGGCTGGCATTATATCATTAAACTGGAGTGATGACTACATGACTTGGGACAATATTACATTACCTAACTTGATATACAATGAAAACTATGACTATGTCGGCTGACATTACATCATTTAACTGGAGCGACAAATGCTACACTTGGGACGGAATTACATTATCTGACACGATATAGAATCAAAACAATGACCATCTCGACTAGCATTTCATCATTCAACTAGAGTGACGACTGTAACACTTGGGTTAAAGTTACATCACTTGACTTGATATAGAATGAAAACGATGACTATCTTGGCTGTCATTATATCATTCTACTAGAGTGACGATTGCATCACTTGGTCCGAAATTACATCACCTGACTCGATATAGAATGAAAAACCACAACCATCTTTGCTGACATTAGATCATTCAACTGGAGTGACGACTGCAACCCTTGGGCTAAAATTACATCACATGACTAGGTATTGAATGAAAACCATGACAATCTTGGCCGACATTACATCATTCAACTAGAGTGACGATTGCAGCAATTGGGCCAGAATTACATCACCTGACTCGATATTGATTGAAAACCATGACCATCTCGGCTGGCATTCCATCATTCAACTGCAGTGGCGACTGCAACACTTAGACCAGAATTACATCACCTAAGTCGTTATAGAATAAAAACCATGACCATCTTGGCTGGCATTACATCATTCAACTGGAGTGACACTGTAGCACTTTGGCCAAAATTACCTCACCTGACAGCAATATTTGGGCTGGAATTACATCACCAGACATAGAATGAAAACCATGACCATCTCAGATAGCATTACATCATTAAACTAGAGTGACGACTGCAACACTTGGTCCAGAATTACATCATCACATAACTCGATATAGAATGAAAATTATGACCATCTCGACTGGCATTACATCATTCAACTAGAGTGACAACTGTAGAACCTAGGCCGAAATTACATAATCGGACTCGATATATAATGAAAACTATGACCATCTCGGTTGGCATTATATCATTAAACTAGAGTGACGACTACATCACTTGGGACATAATTACATCACCTAACTTGATATATAATGAAAACTACGACTATCTCGGCTGCCATTACATCGTTTAACTGGAGTAACAAATGCAACACTTGGGACAGAATTACATCACCTTACAAGATATAGAATGAAAACAATGACCATCTCGGCAAGCATTTCATCATTCAACTAGAGTGAAAACTGCAACACTTGGTCTTAAATTCCATCAACTGACTCGATATAGAATGAAAACCATAACCATATTTGATGGCATTACATCATTCAACTAGAGTAACGACTGCATCACTTGGTCCAAAATACATCACCTGACTCGATATAGAATGAAAAACCATAACCATCTTTGCTGGTATTACAGCATTCAATTGGAGTGACGACTGCAGCTAGGCTAGTAATACATCACCGGATTCGATATAGAATGAAAATAATAACCATCTTGGCCGGCATTACATCATTCAACTGGAGTGACGATTGCAACACTTGGGTCGGAATTACATTACATGACTCGATATAGAATGAAAACCATGACCATCTCGACTGGCATTCCATCATTCAAATGGAGTGCCGACTGCAACACTTAGGCCGGAATTACATCACCTAACTCAATAGAATGAAAACCATGACCATCTTGGCTGGTATTACATCATTCAACTGGAGTGACGACTGAGGCATTTCGGAAGAAATTAGATCACCTGACAGCAACATTTGAGCCAGAATTACATAACCAGACTTGAAAGTATGAAAACTATGACTATTTTAGTTGGCATTACATCATTAAACTAGAGTGACGATTGCAACACTTGGTCCAGAATTACATCACATAACTCGATATAGAATGAAAACTATGACCATCTTAGCTGACATTACATCATTCAACTAGAGTGACAACAATAGAACCTAAGCCGAAATTACATCATCGGACTCGATATAAAATGAAAAATATGACCATCTCGGCTGGCAGTATATCATTAAACTGTAGTGACGACTACATCACTTGGGATACAATTACATCACCTAACTCGATATATAATGAAAACCATTACCATTTCATATGGCATTACATCATTCAACTGGAGTGACGACTGCATCACTTGGTCTGAAATTACAACACCTACCTCTATATAGATTGAAAACCATAACCATCTTTGCTGGCATTACATCAATCAACTGGAGTGATGACTGCAGCTGGGCCAGAATTACATCACCATACTCGATGAATGAAAAAAATGACAATCTCGATTGACATTACATCATTCAACTAGAGTAACGACTGCAACACTTGGCCGGAATTACATCACCTGACTTGATATAGAATGAAAACCATGACCATTTCGGTTGGCATTCCATCATTCAACTGGAGTGATGATTGCAACACTTGGGTCAAAAATTACATCACATGACTCGATATAGAATAAAAACCATGACAATCTTGGCTGGCATTACATCATTCAACTAGAGTAACGACTGTAGCTAGGCCAGAATTACATCACCTAACTCGATATATTTGAAAAACATGACTATCTCGGCTGACATTACATCATTTAACTGGAGGGACAAATGCAACACTTGGGATGAAATTACATTACTTGACACAATATTGAATGAAAACAATGACCATCTCGACTAGCATTTCATTATTCAACTGGAGTGACGACTACAACACTTGGGCTAAAATTACATCACCTGACTTGATATAGAATGAAAACTATGACCATCTTCGCTGTCATTATATCGTTCTACTAGAGTGACGATTGCATCACTTGGTCCGAAATTACATCACTTGACTCGATATAGAATGAAAAACCACAACTATCTTTTCTGGCATTAGATCATTCAATTGGAGTGATGACTACAACACTTGGGCCAAAATCACATCACACGACTCGATATTCAATGAAAACCATGACAATCTTGGCCAGTATTACATCATTCAACTAGAGTGAGGAATGCAGCACTTGGGCCGGAATTACATCACCTAACTCGATATAGATTGAAAACATGACCATCTCGGCTGGCATTCCATCATTCAATGAAATTTCGACTGCAACATTTGGACCAGAATTACATCACCTAACTCGATATAGAATGAAAACTATGACCATCTTGGCTGCCATTACATCATTCAACTGAAGTGACGACTGTAGCACTTCGGCCAAAATTACATCACCTGACATCAATATTTGGGTTGGAATTACATAACCAGACTCAGTATAGAATGTAAACCATGACCATCTCAACTGGCATTACATCATTAAACTGGAGTGACGGCTGCAACACTTGGTCCAGAATTACATCGCATAACTCGATATCGAATGAAAACTATGACTTTCTCGGCTGGCATTACATCATTCAACTAGAGTGATAACTGGAGAACCTAAGACAAAATTATGTAGTCAGACTTGATATAAAATGAAAACTATGACCATCTCAGCAGGCATTATATCATTAAACTAGAGTGACGACTACATTACTTGGGACAGAATTACATCACCTAACTCCATATATATTGAAAACCATGACTATCTCGGCAGGCATTACATCAGTTAACTGGAGTGACAAATGCAACACTTGGGACGAAATTACATTACCTTACACGATATATAATGAAAACAATGACCATCTAGGCTAGCATTTCATCATTCAACTGGATTGACGACTGCAGCTTGGTCGGAATTACATCACCGGACTCGATATAGAATGAAATCAATGACCATCTTGGCTAGAATTACATCATTCAACTAAAGTGACGATTGTGGCACTTATGCCGGAATTATATCACATGACTAGATATAGATTGAAAACCATTACCATTTCGGCTGGCATTCCAACATTCAACTGGAGTGTCAACTATAACACTTGGTTCAAAATTACATCACTTGACTCGATATAGAATGAAAACCAAGACCATATTGGTTTACATTACATCATTCAACTGGAGTGAGGATTGTAGCACTTTGGCCAAAATTACATCATCTGACGACAACATTTGGGCCAAAAATACATCACCAGACTCGATATAGAATGAAAACCATGACCATCTCAGCTGGCATTACATCATTAAACTGGAGTGACGACTACAACACTTGGTCCAAAATTACGTCACATAACTCGATATAGAATGAAAACTATGACCATCTCAGCTGGCATTATATCATTAAACTGGAGTGACGACTACATCACTTGGGACAGTATTACATCACCTAACTCGATATATAACGAAAACCATGACTATCTCGGCTGGCATTACATCATTTAATTGGAGTGACAAATGCAACACTTGGGACAGAATTACATTACCTGACACGATATAGAATGAAAACAATGACCATCTCGGTTGGCATTCAATCATTCAACTGAAGTGCCGACTGTAACACTTGGACTGGAATTACATCACTTAACTCGATATAGAATGAAAACCATGACCATTTTGGTTGGCGTTACATCATTCAACTAGAGTGACGACTGTAGCACTTCGGCCAAAATTATATCACCTGACAATAATATTTGGGCTGGAAATACATTACTAGACTCAATATAGAATGAAAACCATGACCATCTTGGCTGGTATTACATCATTCAAATGGAGTGACGACTGAGGCATTTCGGCAGAAACTAGATCACCTGACAGCAACATTTGAGCCGGAATTACATAACCAGACTTGATAAAGTATGAAAACTATGACTATCTTAGTTGGCATTACATCATTAAACTAGAGTGACGATTGCATCACTTGGTCCAGAATTACATCACATAACTCAATATTGAATGAAAACTATGACCATCTCAGCTGACATTATATCATTCAACTAGAGTGACAACTATAGAACCTAGGCCGAAATTACATCATCGGACTCAATATAAAATGAAAAATATCACCATCTCGGCTGGCATTCTATCATTAAACTATAGTGACGACTACATCACTTGGGAAAGAATTACATCACCTAACTCGATATATAATGAAAACCATTACCATTTCATATGGCCTTACATCATTCAACTGGAGTGACGACTGCATTACTTGGTCTGAAATTACAACACCTACCTCTATATAGATTGAAAACCATAACCATCTTAGCTGGCATTACATCATTCAACTGGAGTGATGACTGTAGCTGGGCCAGAATTACATCACCATACTCGATGAATGAAAAAAATGACAATCTCGGTTGACATTACATCATTCAACTAGAGTAACGACTGTAACACTTGGCCGGAATTACATCACCTGACTTGATATAGAATGAAAACCATGACCATCACGGTTGGCATTCGATCATTCAACTGGAGTGATGATTGCAACACTTGGGCCAAAAATTACATCACATGACTCGATATCGAATAAAAACCATGGCAATCTTGGCTGGCATTACATCATTCAACTAGAGTAATGACTGTAGCTGGGCCAGAATTACATCACCTAACTCGATATATAATGAAAAACATGACTATCTCGGCTGGCATTACATTATTTAACTGGAGTGACAAATGCAACACGTGGGATGAAATTACATTACCTAACACGATATAGAATGAAAACAATGACCATCTCGACTAGCATTTTATTATTCAACTGGAGTGACGACTACAACACTTGGGCTAAAATTACATCACCTGACTCGATATAGAATGAAAACTATGACCATCTTCGCAGTCATTATATCGTTCTACTAGAGTGACGATTGCATCACTTGGTCCGAAATTACATCACCTGACACGATATTGAATGAAAAACCACAACCATCTTTTCTGGCATTAGATCATTTAACTGGAGTGATGACTACAACACTTGGGCCAAAATCACATCACACGACTCGATATTGAATGAAAACCATGATAATCTTGGCCGGTATTACATCATTCAACTAGAGTGAGGAATGCAGCACTTGGGCCGGAATTACATCACCTAACTCGATATAGATTGAAAATATGACCATCTCGGCTGACATTCCATCATTCAATGAAATTTTGACTGCAACACTTGGACCGGAATTACATCACCTAACTCGATATAGAATGAAAACCACGACCATCTTGGCTGCCATTACATCATTCAACTGAAGTGACGACTGTAGCACTTCGGCCAAAATTACATCACTTGACATCAATATTTGGGTCGAAATTACATCACCAGACTCAATATAGAATGTAAACCATGACCATCTCAGCTGGCATTACATCATTAAACTAGAGTGACGGCTGCAACACTTGGTTCAGAATTACATCGCATAACTCAATATAGAATGAAAACTATGACCATCTCGGCTGCCATTACATCATTCAACTAGAGTGATAACTGTAGAACCTAAGACAAAATTATGTATTCAGACTTGATATAAAATGAAAACTATGACCATCTCGGTAGGCATTATATCATTAAACTAGAGTGACGACTACATCACTTGGGACAGAATTACATCACCTAACTCGATATATATTAAAAACCATGACTATCCCGGCTGGCATTACATCAGTTAACTGGAGTGACAAATGCAACACTTGGTACGAAATTACATTACCTTACATGATATATAATGAAAACAATGACCATCTAGGCAAGCATTTCATCATTCAACTGGATTCACGACTGCAGCTAGGCCGGAATTACATCACCGGACTCGATATAGAATGAAATCAATGACCATCTTGGCTGGCATTACATCATTCAACTAGAGTGGCGATTGTAGCACTTATGCTGGAATTATATCACATGACTAGATATAGATCTAAAACCATTACCATCTCGGCTGGCATTCCAACATTCAACTGGAGTGTCGACTACAACACTTGGTTCAAAATTACATCACTTGACTCGATATAGAATGAAAACCAAGACCATATTGGTTTACATTACATCATTCAACTGGAGTGACGATTGTAGCACTTTGGCCAAAATTACATCACATGACAACAATATTTGGGCCAGAAATACATCACCAGACTCGATATAGAATGAAAACCATGACCATCTCAGCTGGCATTACATCATTAAACTGGAGTGACGACTGCAACACTTGGTCCAAAATTACATCACATAACTCAGTATAGAATAAAAACAATGACCATCTCAGCTGACATTACATCAATCAACTAGAGTGACAACTATAGAACCTAGGCCGAAATTACATCATCCGACTTGATATAAAATGAAAACTATGACCATCTCGGCTGGCATTATATCATTAAACTGGAGTGACGACTACATCACTTGGGACAGTATTACATCACCCTACTCGATATATAATGAAAACCATGACTATCTCGGCTGGCATTACATCATTTAATTGGAGTGACAAATGTAACACTTGGGACGGAATTACATTACCTGACACGATATAAAATGAAAACAATGACTATCTCGACTAGCATTTCATCATTCAACTGGAGTGACGACTGCAACACTTTGGCCAAAATTACATCACATGACTCGATATTGAAAGAAAACCAAGAAAATCTTGGTCGGGACCGGAAATACATCACCTAACTCGATATAGATTGAAAAGTATGACCATCACGGCTGGCATTCCATCATTCAACTGAAGTGCCGACTGCAACACTTGGACTAGAATTACATCACTTAACTCGATAAAGAATGAAAACCATGACCATTTTGGCTGGCGTTACATCATTCAACTGGAGTGACGATTGTAGCACTTCGGCCAAAATTATATCACATGAAAACAATATTTGGGCTGGAAATACATTACTAGACTCAATATAAAATGAAAACCACGACCATCTCAGCTGGCATTACATCATTAAACTGGAGTGACGGCTGCAACACCTGGTCCAGAATTACATCACCTAACTCGATATAGATTGAAAACTATGACCATCTCGGCTGGCATTCCATCATTCAACTGAAGTTCCGACTGCAACACTTGGACCGAAATTACATCACTTAACTCGATATAGAATGAAAACCATGACCATTTTGGCTAGCGTTACATTATTCAACTGGAGTGACGACTACATCACTTGCGACAAAATTACATCACCTAACTCGATATATAATGAAAACCATGACTATCTCGGCTGGCATTACATCATTTAACTGGAGTGACAACAGTAGAACCTAGGCCGAAATTACATCATCGGACTCGATATAAAATGAAGACAATGACCATCTCGGCTGGCATTTTATTATTAAACTGAAGTGACGAAGACATGACTTGGGACAATATTACATTACCTAACTCGATATACAATGAAAACCATGACTATGTCGGCTGACATTACATCATTTAACTGGAGTGACAAATGCTATACTAGGGACGGAATTACATTATCTGACACGATATAGAATGAAAACAACGACCATCTCGACTAGCATTTCATCATTCAACTGGAGTGACGACTGCAACACTTGGGCTAAAATTACATCACTTGACTTGATATAGAATGAAAACTATGACCATCTTGGCAGTCATTATATCGTTCTACTAAAGTGACGATTGCATCACTTGGTCCGAAATTACATCACCTGACTCGATATAGAATGAAAAACCACAACCATCTTTGCTGGCATTAGATCATTTAACTATAGTGACGACTGCAACACTTGGTCCAAAATCACATCACATGACTCGATATTGAATAAAAACCATGGCAATATTAGCCGACATTACATCATTTAACTAGAGTGACGATTGCAGCACTTGGGCCGGAATTACATCACATGACTCGATATAGATTGAAAACCATGACCATTTCGGCTGGCATTACATCATTCAACTGAAGAGCCGACTGCAACACTTGGACTGGAATGACATCACCGGACCCGATATAGAATGAAAACCATGACCATCTTTGCTTACAATACATCATTCAACTGGAGTGACAATTGTAGCACTTTGGCTAAAATTACCTCACATGACAACAACAATTGGGCCGGAAATACATCACCAGACTCGATATAGAATGAAAACCATGATCATCTCAGCTGCCATTACATCATTAAACTGCAGTGACAGTTGCAACACTTGGTCCAGAATTACATCACATAACTCGATATAGAATGAAAACTATGACCATCTCGGCTAGCATTACATCATTCAACTAGAGTGACAACTGTAGAACGTTGGACGAAATTACATAATCAGACTCAATATAAAATGAAAATTATGACCATCTCGGCTAGCATTATATCATTAAACTAGAGTGACGACTACATCACTTGGGACAGAATTACATCACCTAACTCGATATATAATGAAAACCATGATTATCTCGGCTGGGATTACATAATTTAACTGGAGTGACAAATGCAACACTTGGGACGAAGTTATATTACCTTACACGATATAGAATGAAAACAATGACCATCTCTGCTAGCATTTCATCATTCAACTGGACTGATGATTGCATCATTTGGTCCAAAATTACATCATCTGACTCGATATAAAATGAAAAACCACAACCATCTTTGCGGCATTAGATCATTCAACTGGAGTGATGACTACAACACTTGATCCAAAATCACATCACACGACTCGATATTGAATGAAAACCATGATAATCTTGGCCGGTATTACATCATTCAACTAGAGTGAGGAATGCAGCACTTGGGCCAGAATTACATCACCTAACTCGATATAGATTGAAAATATGACCATCTCGGCTGGCATTCCATCATTCAGGGAAATTTTGACTGCAACACTTGGACCGGAATTACATCACCTAACTCGATATAGAATGAAAACCATGACCATCTTGGCTGCCATTACATCATTCAACTGAAGTGACGACTGTAGCACTTCAGCCAAAATTACATCACTTGACTCAATATAGAATGTAAACCATGACCATCTCAGCTGGCATTACATCATTAAACTGGAGTGACGGCTGCAACACTTGGTTCAGAATTACATCGCATAACTCAATATAGAATGAAAACTATGACCATCTCGGCTGCCATTACATCATTCAACTAGAGTGATAACTGTAGAACCTAAGACAAAATTATGTATTCAGACATGATATAAAATGAAAACTATGACCATCTCGGCTGGCATTACATCAGTTAACTGGAGTGACAAATGCAACACTTGGGACGAAATTACATTACCTTACACGATATATAATGAAAACAATGACCATCTAGGCTAGCATTTCATCATTCAACTGGATTGACGACTGCAGCTAGGCCCGAATTACATCACCGAACTCGATATAGAATGAAATCAATGACCATCTTGGCTGGCATTACATCATTCAACTGGAGTGACGATTGTAGCACTTATGCTGGAATTATATCACATGACTAGATATAGATCTAAAACCATTACCATCTCGGCTGGCATTCCAACATTCAACTGGAGTGTCGACTACAACACTTGGTTCAAAATTATATCACTTGACTCGATATAGAATGAAAACCAAGACCATATTGGTTTACATTACATCATTCAACTGGAGTGACGATTGTAGCACTTTGGCCAAAATTACATCACATGACAACAACATTTGGGCCAGAAATACATCACCAGACTCTATATAGAATGAAAACCATGACCATCTCAGCTGGCATTACATCATTAAACTGGTGTGACGACTGCAACACTTGGTCCAAAATTACATCACATAACTCAGTATAGAATAAAAACAATGACCATCTCAGCTGACATTACATCATTCAACTAGAGTGACAACTGTAGAACCTAGGCTGAAATTACATCATCCGACTCTATATAAAATGAAAACTATGACCATCTCGGCTGGCATTATATCATTAAACTGGAGTGACGACTACATCACTTGGGACAATATTACATCACCCTACACGATATATAATGAAAACCATGACTATCTCGGCTGGCATTACATCATTTAATTGGAGTGACAAATGCAACACTTGGGACGGAATTACAGTACCTGACACGATATAAAATGAAAACAATGACTATCTCGACTAGCATTTCATCATTCAACTTGAGTGACGACTGCAACACTTTGGCCAAAATTACATCACATGACTCGATATTGAAAGAAAACCAAGACAATCTTGGTCGGGGTTGGAATTACATCACCTAACTCGATATAAATTGAAAACTATAACCATCTCGACTGGCATTCCATCATTCAACTGAAGTGCCGACTGCAACACTTGGACTGGAATTACATCACTTAACTCAATATAGAATGAAAACCATGACCATTTTGGCTGGCGTTACATCATTCAACTGGAGTGACGATTGTAGTACTTCGGCCAAAATTATATCACATGACAACAATATTTGGGCTGGAAATACATTACTAGAGTCAATATAAAATGAAAACCATGACAATCTCAGCTGGCATTACATCATTAAACTGGAGTGACGGCTGCAACACTTGGTCCAGAATTACATCACCTAACTCGATATAGATTGAAAACTATGACCATCTCGGCTGGCATTCCATCATTCAACTGAAGTGCCGACTGCAATACTTGGATCGAAATTACATCACTTAACTCGATATAGAATGAAAACCATGACCATTTTGGCTGGCGTTACATCATTCAACTGGAGTGACGACTACATCACTTGCGACAAAATTACATCACCTAACTCGATATATAATGAAAACCATGACTATCTCGGCTGGCATTACATCATTTAACTGGGGTGACACCTGTAGAACCTAGGCCGAAATTACATCATCGAACTCGATATAAAATGAAGACAATGACCATCTCGGCTGGCAGTATATCATTAAACTGAAGTGACGACTACATGACTTGGGACAATATTACATTACCTAACTCGATATACAATGAAAACCATGACTATGTCGGCTGACATTACATCATTTAACTGGAGTGACAAATGCTACACTTGGGACGGAATTACATTATCTGACACGATATAGAATGAAAACAACGACCATCTCGACTAGCATTTCATCATTCAACTGGAGTGACAACTGCAACACTTGGGCTAAAATTACATCACTTGACTTGATATAGAAAGAAAACTATGACCATCTTGGCTGTCATTATATCGTTCTACTAAAGTGACGATTGCATCACTTGGTCCGAAATTACATCACCTGACTCGATATAGAATGAAAAACAACAACCATCTTTGCTGGCATTAGATCATTCAACTAGAGTGACGACTGCAACACTTGGTCCAAAATCACATCACATGACTCGATATTGAATGAAAACCATGACAATCTTGGCCGACATTACATCATTCAACTAGAGTGACGATTGCAGTACTTGGGCCAAAATTACCTCACCTGACTCAATATAGATTCAAAACCATGACCATCTCGGCTGGCATTCCATCATTCAACTGAAGTGTCGACTGTAACACTTGGACCGAAATTACATCACCTGACTCGATATAGAATGAAAACCATGCCCATCTTGTCTTACATTACATCATTCAACTGGAGTGACGATTGTAGCACTTTGGCCAATATTACATCACCTGACAACAACATTTGGGCCGAAAATACATCACCAGACTAGATATAGAATGAAAACCATGACCATCTCAGCTGGCATTACATCATTAAACTGGAGTGACGACTGCAACACTTTGTCCAAAATTACATCATATAACTCGGTATAGAATAAAAACTATGACCATCTCGACTGACATTACATAATTCAACTAGATGACAACTGTAGAACCTTGGCCGAAATTACATCAACGGACTCGATTTAAAATGAAAACTATGACCATCTAGGATGGCATTATATCATCAAACTGGAGTGACGACTACATCACTTGGAACAGAATTACATCACCTAACTCGAAATATAATGAAAACCACGACTATCTCGGCTAGCATTACATCATTTAACTGGAGTGGCAAATGCAACACTTGGGATGGAATTACATTACCTGACACGATATAGAATGAAAACACTTACCATCAAGACTAGCATTTCATCATTCAACTGGAGTAACGACTGCAACAATTGGGCTAAAATTACATCAACTTACTTGATATAGAATAAAAGCTATGACCTTCGTGGCTGTCATTATATCATTCTACTAGAGAGACGTTTGCATCACTTGGTCCGAAATTACATCACATGACTCAATATAGAATGAAAAACCACAACCATCTTTGCTGGCATTAGATCATTCAACTGGAGTTACGACTGCAACACTTGGACCAAAATTACATCACATGACTTGAAATTGAATAAAAACCATGACAATCTTGGCCGGCATTACATCATTCAACTAGAGTGACGATTGCAGCACTTGGGTAGGAATTACATCACCTGACTCGATTTAGATTGAAAACCATGACAATCTGGGCTGGCATTCCATCATTCAACTGAAGTGCCGACTGCAACACTTGGACTGGAATGACATCACCGGACCCGATATAGAATGAAAACCTTGAACATCTTTGCTTACAATACATCATTCAACTGGAGTGACGATTGTAGCACTTTGGCTAAAATTACCTCACATGACAACAACAATTGGGCCGGAAATACATCACCAGACTCGATATAGAATGAAAACCATGATCATCTCAGCTGCCATTACATCATTAAACTGCAGTGATAGTTGCAACACTTGGTCCAGAATTACATCACATAACTCTATATAGAATGAAAACTATGACCATCTCGGTTGGCATTATATCATTCAACTAGAGTGACAACTGTAGAACGTTGGAAGAAATTACATAATCAGACTCAATATAAAATGAAAATTATGACCATCTCGGCTAGCATTATATCATTAAACTAGAGTGACGACTAAATCACTTGGGACAGAATTACATCACCTAACTCGATATGTAATGAAAACCATGATTATCTCGGCTGGGATTACATAATTTAACTGGAGTGACAAATGCAACACTTGGGAAGAAGTTATATTACCTTACACGATATAGAATGAAAACAATGACCATCTCTGCTAGCATTTCTTCATTCAACTGGAGTGACGATTGCATCACTTGGTCCAAAATTACATCACCTGACTCGATATAAAATGAAAAACCACAACCATCTTTGCGGCATTAGATCATTCAACTGGAGTGACGACTGCAACACTTGGACCAAAATTACATCACATGACTCGATATTGAATGAAAACCATGACAATCTTGGCCGGCATTACATCATTCAACTAGAGTGACGATTGCAGCACTTGGGTCGGAATTACATCAACTGGCTCGATATAGATTGAAAACCATGACCATCACCTAACAATAATATTTGGGCCAGAATTACATCACTAGACTCGATATAGAATGAAAACAATGACCATCTCGGCTGGCATTACATCATTCAACTAGAGTGACAACTTTAGAACTTAGGACGAAATTACATACTCAGACTCGATATAAAATAAAAACTATGATGATCTCGGCTAGCATTATATCATTAAACTAGAGTGACGACTACATCACTTAGGACAGAATTACATCACCTAACTCGATATATAATGAAAACCATGACTATCTCGGTTGCATTACATAATTTAATTGGAGTGACAAATGAAACACTTGGGACAAAGTTACATTACCTTACACGATATAGAATGAAAACAATGACCATCTCTGCTAGCATTTCATTATTCAACTAGAGTGACGATTGCATCACTTGGTCTGAAATTACATCACCTGACTCGATATAGAATGAAAAACCACAACCATCTTTGCAGGCATTACATCATTCAACTGGATTGATGACTCCAACTAGGCCGAAAATACATCACCAGACTCGATATAGAATGAAAACCATGATCATCTCAGTTGGCATTACATCATTAAACTACAGTGAAGGCTGCAACACTTGGTCCAAAATTACATCACATAACTCGATATAGAATGAAAACTTTGACCATCTCGACTGGCATTACATCATTCAACTAGAGTGACAACTGTAGAACCTAAGCCGAAATTACATCATCGGACTCGATATAAAATGAAAACTATGACCATCTCAGCTGGCATTATATCAATAAATTGCAGTGACGATTACATCACTTGGGACATAATTACATCACCTAACTTGATATATAATGAAAATCATGACTATCTCGGCTGGCATTTCATCATTTAACTGGAGTGACAAATGCAACACTTGGGACAAAATTACATTACCTGACATGATATAGAATGAAAACAATGACCATCTCGACTAGCATTTCATCATTCAATTGGAGTAACTACTGCAACACTTGCGCTAAAATTACATCACCTGACTTGATATAGAATGAAAACTTTGACCATCTTGGATGTCATTATATCATTCTACTAGAGTGTCGTTTGCATTACTTGGTCCGAAATTACCTCACCTGACTCGATAAAAAATGAAAAACCACAACCACCTTTGCTGGCATTAGATCATTCAATTGTACTGACGACTCCAACACTTGGGCCAAAATTACATCACATGACTCGATATTGAATTAAAACCATGACAATCTTGGCCGGCATTACATCTTTCAACTAGAATGACGATTGCAGCACTTGGGCCGGAATTACATCACCTGACATGATATAGATTGAAAACCATGACCATCTCTGCAGGCATTCCATCATTCAACTGATGTATCGACTGCAACACTTGGACTGGAATTAGATCACCTAACTGGATATAGAATGAAAACCATGACCATCCTGGCTGACATTACATCATTCAACTAGAGTGACGACTGTAGCACTTCGGCCAAATTTACATCACCTAACAATAATATTTGGGCCGGAATTACATCACTAGACTCGATATAGAATGAAAACAATGACCATCTCGGCTGGCATTACATCATTCAACTAGAGTGACAACTTTAGAACCTAGGACGAAATTACATACTCAGACTCGATATAAAATAAAAACTATGATCATCTCGGCTAGCATTATATCATTAAACTAGAGTGACGACTACATCACTTGGGACAGAATTACATCACCTAACTCGATATATAGTGAAAACCATGACTATCTCGGCTGGCATTACATAATTTAACTGGAGTGACAAATGAAACACTTGGGACAAAGTTACATTACCTTACACGATTTAGAATGAAAACAATGACCATCTTGCTAGCATTTCATTATTCAACTGGAGTGACGATTGCATCACTTAGTCTGAAATTACATCACCTGACACGATATAGAATGAAAAACCACAACCATCTTTCAGGAATTACATCATTCAACTGGATTGATGACTCCAACTAGGCCGGAAATACATCACCAGACTCGATATAGAATGAAAACCATGATCATCTCAGCTGGCATTACATCATTAAACTGGAGTGATGACTGCAACAATTGGTCCAAAATTACATCACATAACTCGATATAGAATGAAAACTTTGACCATCTCGACTGGCATAACATCATTTAACTAGAGTGACAACTGTAGAACCTAAGCCGAAATTACATCTCGGACTCGATATAAAATGAAAACTATGACCATCTCGGCTGGCATTATATCAATAAACTGCAGTGACGACTACATCACTTGGGACAGAATTACATCACCTAACTCGATATATAATGAAAACCATGACTATCTCGGCTGGCATTTCATCATTTAACTGGAGTGACAAATGCAACACTTGGGACAAAATTACATTACCTGACATGATATAGAATGAAAACAATGACCATCCCTACTAGAATTTCATCATTCAACTGGAGTAACTACTGCAACACTTGGTCTAAAATTACATCACCTGACTTGATATAGAATGAAAACTATAACCATCTTGGCTGTCATTATATCATTCTACTAGAGTGTCGTTTGCATTACTTGGTCCGAAATTACCTCACCTGACTCGATATAAAATGAAAAACCATAACCACCTTTGTTGGCATTATATCATTCAATTGGAGTGACGACTCCAACACTTGGGCCAAAATTACATCACATGACTCGATATTGAATTAAAACCATGACAATCCTAGCCGGAATTACATCTTTCAACTAGAGTGACGATTGCAGCACTTGGGCCGGAATTACATCACCTGACACGATATAGATTGAAGCCCATGACCATCTCTGCAGGCATTCCATCATTCAACTGATGTGCCGACTGCAACACTTGGACTGGAATTACATCACCTAACTCGATATAGAATGAAAACCATGACCATCCTGGCTGACATTACATCATTCAATTAGAGTGACGACTGTAGCACTTCGGCCGAAATTACATCACCTGACAATAATATTTGGGCCGGAAATACATCACTAGACTAAATATAGAATGAAAACAATGACCATCTCGGCTGGCATTACATCATTCAACTAGAGTGACAACATTAGAACCTAGGACGAAATTACATAATCTGACTCGATATAAAATGAAAACAATGACCATCTCGGCTAGCATTATATCATTAAACTAGAGTGACGACTACATCACTTGGGACAGAATTACATCACCTAACTCGATATATAATGAAAACCATGACTATCTCGGCTGGCATTACATAATTTAACTGGAGTGACAAATGAAACACCTGGGACAAAGTTACATTACCTTACACGATATAGAATGAAAAACCACAACCACCTTTGTTGGCATTAGATCATTCAATTGGGGTGACGACTCCAACACTTGGGCTAAAATTACATCACATAACTCGATATTGAATTAAAACCATGACAATCTTGGCCGGCATTACATCTTTCAACAAGAGTGACGATTGCAGCACTTGGGCCGGAATTACATCACCTGACACGATATAGATTGAAAACCATGACCATCTCTGCAGGCATTCCATCATTCAACTGATGTGCCGACTGCAACACTTGGACTGGAATTACATCACCTAACTAGATATAGAATGAAAACCATGACCATCCTGGCTGACATTACATCATTCAACTAGAGTGACGACTGTAGCACTTCGGCCAAATTTACATCACCTAACAATAATATTTGGGCCAGAATTACATCACTAGACTCGATATAGAATGAAAACAATGACCATCTCGGCTGGCATTACATCATTCAACTAGAGTGACAACTTTAGAACTTAGGACGAAATTACATACTCAGACTCGATATAAAATAAATACTATGATGATCTCGGCTAGCATTATATCATTAAACTAGAGTGACGACTACATCACTTAGGACAGAATTACATCACCTAACTCGATATATAATGAAAACCATGACTATCTCGGTTGCATTACATAATTTAACTGGAGTGACAAATGAAACACTTGGGACAAAGTTACATTACCTTACACGATATAGAATGAAAACAATGACCATCTTGCTAGCATTTCATTATTCAACTGGAGTGACGATTGCATCACTTGGTCTGAAATTACATCACCGGATTAGATATTGAATGAAAAACCATAACCATCTTTGCAGGCATTACATCATTCAACTGGATTGACGACTGCAGCTAGGCCGGAATTACATTACCGGACTCAATATTGAATGAAAACCATGACAATATTGGCCATCATTACATCATTCAACTAGAGTGATGAATGCAGCACTTGGGCCGGAATTACATCACCTGACTCGATATAGACTGAAAACCATGACCATCTCGGCTGGCATTCTATCATTCAACTGAAGTACCGACTGCAACACTTGGTCCAAAATTACATCACATAACTCGTTATAGAATGAAAACTATGACTATCTCGACTGGCATTACATCATTCAACTAGAGTGACAACTGTAGAACCGAGGCCGAAATAACATCATCGGACTCGATATAAAATGAAAACTATGACAATCTCGACTAGCATTATATTATTAAACTGGAGTGAAAAATACATCACTTAGGACAGAATACATCACCTAACTCGATCTATAATGAAAACCAAGACTATCTCGGCTGGCATTACATCATTTAACTGGAGTGACAAATACAACACCTGGGACAGAATTACATTACCTGACACGATATAGAATAAAAATAATGACAATCTCGACTAGCATTTCATCATTCAACTGGAGTAACGACTGCAACACTTGGGCTAAAATTACATCTCCTGACTTGATATAGAATGAAAACTATGACCATCTTGGCTGTCATTATATCATTCTACTAGAGTGACGTTTGCATCACTTGGTCCGAAATTACATCACCTGACTCGATATAGAATGAAAAACCACAACTATATTTGCTGGCATTAGATCATTCAACTGGAGTGACGACTGCAACACTTGGGCCAAAATTACATCACATGACTCGATATTGAATAAAAACCATGACAATCTTGGTCGGCATTACATCATTCAACTAGAGTGACGATTGCAGCACTTGGGCCGGAATTACATCACCTAACTCGATATAGATTGAAAACCATGCCCATCTCGGCTGGCATTCTATCATTCAACTGGATTGACGACTGCAGGTGGCCGGAATTATATTACCGGACTCGATATTGAATGAAAACCATGACAATGTTGGCCATCATTACATCATTCAACTAGAGTGACGAATGCAACACTTGGGCCGGAATTACATCACCTGACTCGATATAGATTGAAAACCATGACCATCTCGGCTGGCATTCCATCATTCAACTGAAGTGCCAACTGCAACACTTGGTCCAAAATTACATCACATAACTCGATATAGAATGAAAACTATGACTTTCTCGACTGGCAATTAATCATTCAACTAGAGTGACAACTGTAGAACCGAGGTCGAAATTATATCATCGGACTCGATATAAAACCTTGACAATCTTGGCTGGTATTACATCATTCAACTAGAGTAACGATTGCAGTACTTGGGTCGGAATTACATCACCTGACTCGATATAGATTGAAAACCATGACTATCTCGGCTGGCATTCCATCATTCAACTGAAGTGTCGACTACAACACTTGGATTCGAATTACATTACGTAACTCGATATAGAATGAAAATCATGACCATCTTGCCTGACATTACATCATTCAACTGGAGTGACGATTGCAATACTTGGGCCAGAATTACATCACATGACTCGATATAGATTGAAAACCATTACCATCTCGGCTGGCATTCCAACATTCAACTGGAGTGTCGACTACAACACTTGGTTCGAAATTACATCACATGACTCGATATAAAATGAAAACCATGGCCATCTTGGCTTACGTTACATCATTCAACTGGAGTGACGATTGTAGCACTTTGACCAAAATTACATCACCTGACAACAACATTTGGGCCGGAAATACATCACCTGACTCGATATAGAATGAAAACCATGATCATCTCGGTGGCATTACATCATTAAACTGGAGTGATGACTGCAATAATTGGTCCAAAATTACATCACATAACTCGATATAGAATGAAAACTTAGACCATCTCGACTGGCATAACATTACTCAACTAGAGTGACAACTGTAGAACCTAAGCCGAAATTACATCATCGGACTCGATATAAAATGAAAACTATGACCATTTCGGCTGGCATTATATCAATAAACTGCAGTGACGACTACATCACTTGGGACAGAATTACATCACCTAACTCGATATATAATGAAAACCATGACTATCTCGGCTGGCATTTCATCATTTAACTGGAGTGACAAATGCGAAACTTGGGACAAAATTACATTACCTGACATGATATAGAATGAAAACAATGACCATCTTTACTAGCATTTCATCATTCAACTGGAGTAACTACTGCAACACTTGGGCTAAAATTACATCACCTGACTTGATATAGAATGAAAACTATGACCATCTTGGCTGTCATTATATCATTCTACTAGAGTGTCGTTTGCATTACTTGGTCCGAAATTACCTCACCTGACTCGATATAAAATGAAAAACCATAACCACCTTTGTTGGCATTACATCATTAAACTGGAGTGATGACTGCAATAATTGGTCCAAAATTACATCACATAACTCGATATAGAATGAAAACTTAGACCATCTCGACTGGCATAACATTACTCAACTAGAGTGACAACTGTAGAACCTAAGCCGAAATTACATCATCGGACTCGATATAAAATGAAAACTATGACCATTTCGGCTGGCATTATATCAATAAACTGCAGTGACGACTACATCACTTGGGACAGAATTACATCACCTAACTCGATATATAATGAAAACCATGACTATCTCGGCTGGCATTTCATCATTTAACTGGAGTGACAAATGCGAAACTTGGGACAAAATTACATTACCGACATGATATAGAATGAAAACAATGACCATCTTTACTAGCATTTCATCATTCAACCGGAGTAACTACGCAACACTTGGGCTAAAATTACATCACACGACTTGATATAGAATGAAAACTATGACCATCTTGGCTGTCATTATATCATTCTACTAGAGTGTCGTTTGCATTACTTGGTCCGAAATTACCTCACCTGACTCGATATAAAATGAAAAACCATAACCACCTTTGCCGGCATTACATCATTAAACTGGAGTGATGACTGCAATAATTGGTCCAAAATTACATCACATAACTCGATATAGAATGAAAACTTAGACCATCTCGACCGGCATAACATTACTCAACTAGAGTGACAACGTAGAACCTAAGAACTTAAAAGCAAAATTACATCATCGGACTCGATATAAAATGAAAACTATGACCATTTCGGCTGGCATTATATCAATAAACTGCAGTGACGACTACATCACTTGGGACAGAATTACATCACCTAACTCGATATATAATGAAAACCATGACTATCTCGGTTGCATTACATAATTTAACTGGAGTGACAAATGAAACACTTGGGACAAAGTTACATTACCTTACACGATATAGAATGAAAACAATGACCATCTTGCTAGCATTTCATTATTCAACTGGAGTGACGATTGCATCACTTGGTCTGAAATTACATCACCGGATTAGATATTGAATGAAAAACCATAACCATCTTTGCAGGCATTACATCATTCAACGGATTGACGATTACGAACTTGGGCCGGAATTACATCACATGACTCGATATAGATTGCCGGAATTACATTACCGGACTCAATATTGAATGAAAACCATGACAATGTTGGCCATCATTACATCATTCAACTAGAGTGATGAATGCAGCACTTGGGCCGGAATTACATCACCTGACTCGATATAGACTGAAAACCATGACCATCTCGGCTGGCATTCTATCATTCAACTGAAGTACCGACTGCAACACTTGGTCCAAAATTACATCACATAACTCGTTATAGAATGAAAACTATGACTATCTCGACTGGCATTACATCATTCAACTAGAGTGACAACTGTAGAACCGAGGCCGAAATTACATCATCGGACTCGATATAAAATGAAAACTATGACAATCTCGACTAGCATTATATTATTAAACTGGAGTGACGAATACATCACTTAGGACAGAATACATCACCTAACTCTATCTATAATGAAAACCAAGACTATCTCGGCTGGCATTACATCATTTAACTGGAGTGACAAATACAACACCTGGGACAGAATTACATTACCTGACACGATATAGAATAAAAATAATGACAATCTCGACTAGCATTTCATCATTCAACTGGAGTAACGACTGCAACACTTGGGCTAAAATTACATCACCTGACTTGATATAGAATGAAAACTATGACCATCTTGGCTGTCATTATATCATTCTACTAGAGTGACGTTTGCATCACTTGGTCCAAAATTACATCACCTGACTCGATATAGAATGAAAAACCACAACTATATTTGCTGGCATTAGATCATTCAACTGGAGTGACGACTGCAACACTTGGGCCAAAATTACATCACATGACTCGATATTGAATAAAAACCATGACAATCTTGGTCGGCATTACATCATTCAACTAGAGTGACGATTGCAGCACTTGGGCCGGAATTACATCACCTAACTCGATATAGATTGAAAACCATGCCCATCTCGGCTGGCATTCTATCATTCAACTGGATTGACGACTGCAGGTAGACCGGAATTATATTACCGGACTCGATATTGAATGAAAACCATGACAATGTTGGCCATCATTACATCATTCAACTAGAGTGACGAATGCAGCACTTGGGCCGGAATTACATCACCTGACTCGATATAGATTGAAAACCATGACCATCTCGGCTGGCATTCCATCATTCAACTGAAGTGCCAACTGCAACACTTGGTCCAAAATTACATCACATAACTCGATATAGAATGAAAACTATGACTTTCTCGACTGGCAATTAATCATTCAACTAGAGTGACAACTGTAGAACCGAGGTCGAAATTATATCATCGGACTCGATATAAAACCTTGACAATCTTGGCTGGTATTACATGATTCAACTAGAGTAACGATTGCAGTACTTGGGTCGGAATTACATCACCTGACTCGATATAGATTGAAAACCATGACCATCTCGGCTGGCATTCCATCATTCAACTGAAGTGTCGACTACAACACTTGGATTGGAATTACATTACCTAACTCGATATAGAATGAAAATCATGACCATCTTGCCTGACATTACATCATTCAACTGGAGTGACGATTGCAATACTTGGGCCAGAATTACATCACATGACTCGATATAGATTGAAAACCATTACCATCTCGGCTGGCATTCCAACATTCAACTGGAGTGTCGACTACAACACTTGGTTCGAAATTACATCACATGACTCGATATAAAATGAAAACCATGGCCATCTTGGCTTACGTTACATCATTCAACGGGAGTGACGATTGTAGCACTTTGACCAAAATTACATCACCTGACAACAACATTTGGGCCGGAAATACATCACCTGACTCGATATAGAATGAAAACCATGATCATCTCGGCTGGCATTACATCATTAAACTGGAGTGATGACTGCAATAATTGGTCCAAAATTACATCACATAACTCGATATAGAATGAAAACTATGACCATCTCGACCGGCATAACATTATTCAACTAGAGTGACAATCGTAGAACCTAAGCCGAAATTACATCATCGGACTCGATATAAAATGAAAACTATGACCATTTCGGCTGGCATTATATCATTAAACTAGTGACGACGACTACATCACTTGGGACAGAATTACATCACCTAACTCGATATATAATGAAAACCATGACTATCTCGGCTGACATTTCATCATTTAACAGGAGTGACAAATGCAACACTTGGGACAAAATTACATTACCTGACATGATATAGAATGAAAACAATGACCATCTTTACTAGCATTTCATCATTCAACTGGAGTAACTACTGCAACACTTGGGCTAAAATTACATCACCTGACTTGATATAGAATGAAAACTATGACCATCTTGGCTGTCATTATATCATTCTACTAGAGTGTCGTTTGCATTACTTGGTCCGAAATTACCTCACCTGACTCGATATAAAATGAAAAACCATAACCACCTTTGCTGGCATTAGATCATTCAATTGGAGTGACGACTCCAACACTTGGGCCAAAATTACATCACATGACTCGATATTGAATTAAAACCATGACAATCCTAGCCGGCATTACATCTTTCAACTAGAGTGACGATTGCAGCACTTGGGCCGGAATTACATCACCTGACACGATATAGATTGAAAACCATCACCATCTCTGCAGGCATTCCATCATTCAACTGATGTGCCGACTGCAACACTTGGACTGGAATTACATCACCTAACTTGATATAGAATGATACCCATGACCATCCAGGCTGACATTACATCATTCAATTAGAGTGACGACTGTAGCACTTCGGCCGAAATTACATCATCTGACAATAATATTTGGGCAGGAAATACATCACTAGACTCGATATAGAATGAAAACAATGACCATCTCGGCTGGCATTACATCATTCAACTAGAGTGACAACATTAGAACCTAGGACGAAATTACATAATCAGACTCGATATAAAATGAAAACAATGACCATCTCGGCTAGCATTATATCATTAAACTAGAGTGACGACTACATCACTTGGGACAGAATTACATCACCTAACTCGATATATAATGAAAACCATGACTATCTCGGCTGGCATTACATAATTTAACTGGAGTGACAAATGAAACACTTGGGACAAATTACATTACCTTACACGATATAGAATGAAAAAAACAACCACCTTTGTTGGCATTAGATCATTCAATTGGGGTGACGACTCCAACACTTGTGCTAAAATTACATCACATAACTCGATTTTGAATTAAAACCATGACAATCTTGGCCGGCATTACATCTTTCAACAAGAGTGACGATTGCAGTACTTGGGCCGGAATTACATCATTACATCACGACACGATATAGATTAAAAACGATGACCATCTCTCTGCAGGCATTCCATCATTCAGGCGATGTGCCGACCTGCAACACTTGGTTGGAATTACATCACCTAACTAGATATAGAATGAAAACCATGACCATCCTGGCTGACATTACATCATTCAACTAAAGTGACGACTGTAGCACTTCGGCCAAATTTACATCACCTAACAATAATATTTGGGCGGGCAACACTTGGAATTACATCACTAACTCGATATAGAATGAAAACAATGACCATCTCGGTGGCATTACATCATTCAACTAGAGTGACAACTTTAGAACCTAGGACGAAATTACATACTCGGACTCGATATAAAATGAAAACTATGACCATCTCGGCTGGCATTATATCATTAAACTAGAGTGACGACTACATCACTTGGGACAGAATTACATCACCTAACTCGATATATAATGAAAACCATGACTATCTCGGTTGCATTACATCATTTAATTGGAGTGACAAATGCAACACTTGGGACAAAGTTACATTACCTTACACGATATAGAATGAAAACAATGACCATCTCTGCTAGCATTATATCATTAAACTAGAGTGACGACTACATCACTTGGGACAGAATTACATCACCTAACTCGATATATAATGAAAACCATGACTATCTCGGTGGCATTACATCATTCAACCGGAGTGACAAATGAAACACTTGGGACAAAGTTACATTACCTTACACGATATAGAATGAAAACAATGACCATCTTGCTAGCATTTCATTATTCAATCGGAGTGACGATTGCATCACTTGGTCCGAAATTACATCACATGATTCGATATAGAATGAAAAACCATAACCATCTCGGCTTGGCATTACATCATTCAACCGGAGTGACGACTACAACACTTGGTTCGAAATTACATCACCGACTCGATATAGAATGAAAACCATGACCATGTTGGCATCATTACATCATTCAACTGGAGTGACGATTGTAGCACTTTTGCCAAAATTACATCACCGACAACAACATTTGGATCGGAAATACATCACCGACTCGATATAACGAAAACCATGACCATCTCGGTACGGCATTCCATCATTAAGCGGAAGTATCGACCGCAACACTTGGTCCAAAATTACATCACATAACTCGATATAGAATGAAAACTATGACCATCTCGACTGGCATTACATCATTCAACTAGAGTGACAACTGTAGAACCTAGGCCGAAATTACATCATCGGACTCGATATAAAATGAAAACTATGACCATCTCGACTGGCATTATATTATTAAAGCGGAGTGACGAATACATCACTTAGGACAGAATACATCACCTAACTCGATATATAATGAAAACCAAGACTATCTCGGCTGGCATTACATCATTTAACTGGAGTGACAAATGCAACACTTGGGACGGAATTACATTACCTGACACGATATAGAATGAAAATAATGACCATCTCGAGTAGCATTTCATCATTCAACTAGAGTAACGAATGCAACACTTGGGCTAAAATTACATCACCTAACTTGATATAGAATGAAAACTATGACCATCTTGGCTGTCATTATATCATTCTACTAGAGTGACGTTTGCATCACTTGGTCCGAAATTACATCACCTGACTCGATATAGAATGAAAAACCACAACTATATTTGCTTTGGCATTAGATCATTCAAGCTGGAGTGACTACGCAACACTTGGGCCAAAATCACATCACATGACTCGATATTGAATGAAAACCATGACAATCTTGGTCGGCATTACATCATTCAACTAGAGTGACGTTTAAGCACTTGGGCCGAAATTACATCACCACGACTCGATATAGATTGAAAACCATGATCATCTCGGCTGGCATTCCATCATTCAACTGAAGTGCCGACTGCAACACTTGGACCGGAATTACATCACCTAACTCGATATAGAATGAAAACCATGACCATCTTGGCTGGCATTACATCATTCAACTGAAGTGCCTACCGTAGCACTACGGCCAAAATTACATCACATGACTCGCATTCGATATGAATAAAACCATGACAATCTCGGTTGGCATCTATCATTCAACTGGATTGACGATTAATATTTGTAGGCCGAATTACATCACCGGACTCGATATAGAATGAAAACCATGACAATGTTGGCATTACATCATTAAACTAGATTCAACTAGAGTGACGAATGCAACACTTCCGGAATTACATCACACGACTCGATATAGAATGAAAACATGACCATCTCGGTGGCATTACATCATTCAACTAGAGTGACGACTACTATAGAACACTTGGTCCAAAATTACATCACATAACTCGATATAGAATGAAAACTATGACCATCTCGGTGGCATTACATCATTCAACTAGAGTGACGACTACTTCACTTGGGGTCGAAATTACATCACCTAACTCGATATATAATGAAAACCTTGACTATCTTGGTGGACATTACATCATTCAACTAGAGTGACGAATGCAACACTTGGGATGAAATTACATTACCTTACTCGATATAGAATGAAAACAATGACCATCTCGGCTAGCATTTCATCATTTCTGGAGTGACGATTGCATCATTTGTCGAAATTACACACTTGGATATAGAATTACATTACCTAACATCGATATAGAATGAAAATCATTCAACCAGATTGACATATAGAATGCACGACTAGGCCGACATTACATCATTCAAGCGGAGTGACGATTGCAATACTTGGGCCAGAATTACATCACATGACTCGATATAGATTGAAAACCATTACCATCTCGGCTGGCATTCCAACATTCAACTGGAGTGTCGACTACAACACTTGGTTCGAAATTACATCACATGACTCGATATAGAATGAAAACCATGACCATCTTGGTTTACATTACATCATTCAACTGGAGTGACGACTGTAGCACTTTGACCAAAATAACATCACCTGACAACAACATTTGGGCAGGAAATACATCACCTGACTCGATATAGAATGAAAAGCATGACCATCTCAGCAAGCATTACAATATTAAATTGGAGTGACGATTGCAACACTTGATCTAGAATTATATCACATAACTCTATATAGAATGAAAACTATGACCATCTCGATTGGCATTACATCATTCAACTAGAGTGACAACTGTAGAACCTAGGCCGAAATTACATCATCGGACTCGATATAAAATGAAAACTATGACCATCTCGGCTGGCATTATATCATTAAACTGGAGTGACGACTACATCACTTGGGACAGAATTACATCACCTAACTCGATTTATAATGAAAACCAAGACTATCTCGGCTGGCATTACATCATTTAATTGGAGTGACAAATGCAACACTTGGGACAGAATTACATTACCTGACACGATATAGAATAAAAATAATGACCATCTCGACTAGCATTTCATCATTCAACTGTATTAATGACTGCAACACTTGGGCTAAAATTACATCACCTGACTTGATATAGAATGAAAACTATGACCATCTTGGCTGTCATTATATCATTCTACTAGAGTGACGTTTGCATCACTTGGTCCGAAATTACATCACCTGACTCGATATAGAATGAAAACCATGACCATCTTGCCTGACATTACATCATTCAACTGGAGTGACGATTGCAATACTTGGACCAGAATAACATCACATGACTCGATATAGAATGAAATCTATGACCATCTCGGCTGGCATTACATCATTCAACTAGAGTGACAACTGTAGTATATAGGACGAAATTACATAATCGGACTCGATATAAAATGAAAATTTTGACCATCTCCACAAGCATTGTATAATTAAACTAGAGTGACGACTACATCACTTGGGACAGAATTACATCACCTAACTCGATATATAATGAAAACCATGACTATCTCGGCTGGCATTACATAATTTAACTGTAGTGACAAATGCAACACTTGGGATTAAATTACATTACCTTACACGATATAGAATGAAAATAATGACCAATTCGGCGAGCATTTCATCATTCAACTGGAGTGACGATTGCATCACTTGGTTTGAAATTATCTCACATGACTCGATATTGAATGAAAAACCACAACCATCTTTGTGGCATTACATCATTCAACTGGATTGAGTGACTTATGACAACTCGGCCGCATTAACATTCAAGGTGGAAATTACATTACCGGACTCGATATTGAATGAAAACCATGACCATCTCGGTGGCATTCCATCATTCAACCGAAGTGCCGACCGCAACACTTTATACCAGAATTACATCACCTAACTCAATATTGAATGAAAACTATGACCATCTTGGCTAGCATTACATCATTCAACTGAAGTGACAGCTGCAGTACTTCAGCCAAAATTACATCACATGACAGCAATATTTGTGTCGGAATTACATCACCAGACTCGATATAGAATGTAAACCATGACCATCTCAGCTGACATTACATCATTAAACTGGAGTGATGGCCGCAACACTTGGTCCAGAATTACATCACATAACTCGATATAGAATGAAAACTATGACCATCTCGGCATTACATCATTCAACTAGAGTGACAACTGTAGAACCTACGACAAAATTACGTAATCGGAGTCGATATAAAATGAAAACTATGACCATCTCGGCTGGCATTATATCATTAAACTAGAGTGCCGACTATATCACTTGGGACATAATTACATCATATATAATGAAAACCATGACTATCTCGGCTGGCATTACATCATTTAACTGGAGTGACAAATGCAACACTTGGGATGAAATTACATTACCTTACACGATATAGAATGAAACAATGACCATCTCGGCTAGCATTTCATCATTCAACTGGAGTGACGATTGCATCACTTGGTCTGAAATTACATCACCTGACTCGATATTGAATGAAAAACCACAACCATCTTTGCTGGGCATTACATCATTCAACGGATTGAGATTGCAACACTTGGGCCAAAATTACATCACATGACTCGATATTGAATTAAAACCATGGAAATCTTGGCCGCCATTACATCTTTCAACTAGAGTGACGATTGCAGCACTTGGGCCAGAATTACATCACCTGACTTGATATAGATTGAAAACCATGACCATCTCGGCTGGCATTCCAACATTCAACTGGAGTGTCGACTACAACACTTGGTTCGAAATTACATCACCTGACTCGATATAGAATGAAAATCATGACCATCTTGGCTTACATTACATCATTCAACCGGAGTGACGATTGTAGCACTTTTGCCAAAATTACATCACACGACAACAACATTTGGATCGGAAATACATCACATCACCGGACTCGATATAACCATGACCATCTCATCTGGCATTATATCATTAAACTGGAGTGACGACTGCAACACTTGGTCCAAAATTACATCACATAACTCGATATAGAATGAAAACTCTGACCATCTCGACTGGCATTACATCATTCAACTAGAGTGACAACTGTAGAACCTAGGCCGAAATTACATCATCGGACTCGATATAAAATGAAAACTATGACCATCTCGGTGGCATTATATCATTAAACTAGAGTGACGACTACATCACTTGGGACAGAATTACATCACCTAACTCGATATATAATGAAAACCATGACTATCTCTCTATTGACATTACATCATTTAACTGGAGTGACAAATGCAACACTTGGGATGAAATTACATTACCTTACACGATATAGAATGAAAACAATGACCATCTCGGCTAGCATTTCATCATTCAACTGGAGTGACGATTGCATCATTTGGTCTGAAATTACATCACCTGACTCGATATAGAATGAAAAACCACAACCATGTTTGCTGGCATTACATCATTCAACTAGATTGACGACTGCAGCTAGGCCGGAATTACATTACCGCACTCGATATTGAATAAAAACCATGGCAATATTAGCGGCATTACATCATTCAACTGGAGTGACGATTACAGCACTTGGGCCGGAATTACATCACATGACTCGATATAGATTGAAAACCATTACCATCTCGGCTGGCATTCCAACATTTAACTGGAGTGTCTACTACAACACTTGGTTCGAAATTACATCACCTGACTCGATATAGAATGAAAACCATGACCATCTTGGCTTACATTACATCATTCAACTGGAGTGACGATTGTAGCACTTTTGCCAAAATTACATCACCTGACAACAACATTTGGATCGGAAATACATCACCAGACTCGATATAACCATGACCATCTTAGCTGGCATTATATCATTAAACTGGAGTGACGACTGCAACACTTGGTCCAAAATTACATCACATAACTCGATATAGAATGAAAACTATGACCATCTCGACTGGCATTACATCATTCAACTAGAGTGACAACTGTAGAACCTAGGCCGAAATTACATCATCGGACTCGATATAAAATGAAAACTATGACCATCTCGGCTGGCATTATATCATTAAACTGGAGTGACGACTACATCACTTGGGACAAAATTACATCACCTAACTCGATATATAATGAAAACCAAGACTATCTCGGCTGGCATTACATCATTTAACTGGAGTGACAAATGCAACACTTGGGACGGAATTACATTACCTGACACGATATAGAATGAAAACAATGACCATCTCGAGTAGCATTTCATCATTCAACTGGAGTAACGAATGCAACACTTGGGCTAAAATTACATCACCTAACTTGATATAGAATGAAAACTATGACCATCTTGGTTGTCATTATATCATTCTACTAGAGTGACGTTTGCATCACTTGGTCCGAAATTACATCACCTGACTCGATATAGAATGAAAAACCACAACCATCTTTGCTGGCATTAGATCATTCAACTGGAGTGACTACTGCAACACTTGGGCCAAAATCACATCACATGACTCGATATTGAATGAAAACCATGACAATCTTGGCCGGCATTACGTCATTCAACTAGAGTGACGTTTGCAGCACTTGGGCCGAAATTACATCACCTGACTCGATATAGATTGAAAACCATGATCATCTCGGCTGGCATTCCATTATTCAACTGAAGTGCCGCCTGCAACACTTGGACCGGAATTACATCACCTAACTCGATATAGAATGAAAACCATGACCATCTTGGCTGGCATTACATCATTCAACTGAAGTGCCGACTGTAGCACTTCGGCCAAAATTACATCACCTGACAGCAATATTTGTGTCGGAATTACATCACCATACTCGATATAGAATGTAAACCATGACCATCTCATCTGGTATTACATCATTAAACTGGATTGACGGATGCAACACTTGGTCCAGAATTATATCACATAACTCGATATAGAATGAAAACTATGACCATCTCGGCTGGCATTACATCATTCAACTAGAGTGACAACTATAGAACCTTGGACGAAATTACGTAATCGGACTCGATATAAAATGAAAACTATGACCATCTCGGCTGGCATTATATCATTAAACTAGTGTGACGACTACTTCACTTGGGACAGAATTACATCACCTAACTCGATATATAATGAAAACCATGACTATCTCGGCTGACATTACATCATTTAATTGGAGTGACAAATGCAACACTTGGGATGAAATTACATTACCTTACACGATATAGAATGAAAACAATGACCATCTCGGCTAGCATTTCATCATTCAACTGGAGTGACGATTGCATCATTTGGTCTGAAATTACATCACCTGACTCGATATAGAATGAAAAACCACAACCATGTTTGCTGGCATTACATCATTCAACTAGATTGACACTGACCTCGAGCTTGAATGGCCGGCATTACATCATTCAACTGGAGTGACGATTACAACACTTGGGCCGGAATTACATCACATGACTCGATATAGATTGAAAACCATTACCATCTCGGCTGGCATTCCAACATTTAACTGGAGTGTCTACTACAACACTTGGTTTGAAATTACATCACCTGACTCGATATAGAATGAAAACCATGACCATCTTGGCTTACATTACATCATTCAACTGGAGTGACGATTGTAGCACTTTTGCCAAAATTACATCACCTGACAACAACATTTGGATCGGAAATACATCACCAGACTCGATATAACCATGACCATCTCACCTGGCATTATATCATTAAACTGGAGTGACGATTGCAACACTTGGTCCAAAATTACATCACATAACTCGATATAGAATGAAAACTATGACCATCTCGACTGGCATTACATCATTCAACTAGAGTGACAACTGTAGAACCTAGGCCGAAATTACATCATCGGGCTCGATATAAAATGAAAACTATGACCATCTCGGCTGGCATTATATCATTAAACTGGAGTGACGACTACATCACTTGGGATAGAATTACATCACCTAACTCGATATATAATGAAAACCAAGACTATCTCGGCTGGCATTACATCATTTAATTGGAGTGACAAATGCAACACTTGGGACGGAATTACATTACCTGACACGATATAGAATGAAAACAATGACCATCTCGAGTAGCATTTCATCATTCAACTGGAGTAACGAATGCAACACTTGGGCTAAAATTACATCACCTAACTTGATATAGAATGAAAACTATGACCATCTTGGCTGTCATTATATCATTCTACTAGAGTGACGTTTGCATCACTTGGTCCGAAATTACATCACCTGACTCGATATAGAATGAAAAACCACAACCATCTTTGTTGGCATTAGATCATTCAACTGGAGTGACTACTGCAACACTTGGGCCAAAATCACATCACATGACTCGATATTGAATGAAAACCATGACAATCTTGGCCGGCATTACGTCATTCATATAGAGTGACGTTTGCAGCACTTGGGCCGAAATTACATCACCTGACTCGATATAGATTGAAAACCATGATCATCTCGGCTGGCATTCCATTATTCAACTGAAGTGCCGACTGCAACACTTGGACCGGAATTACATCACCTAACTCGATATAGAATGAAAACCATGACCATCTTGGCTGGCATTACATCATTCAACTGAAGTGCCGACTGTAGCACTTCGGCCAAAATTACATCACCTGACAGTAATATTTGTGCCGGAATTACATCACCATACTCGATATAGAATGTAAACCATGACCATCTCATCTGGTATTACATCATTAAACAAGATTGACGGATGCAACACTTGGTCCAGAATTATATCACATAACTCGATATAGAATGAAAACTATGACCATCTCGGCTGGCATTACATCATTCAACTAGAGTGACAACTATAGAACCTTGGACGAAATTACGTAATCGGACTCGATATAAAATGAAAACTATGACCATCTCGGCTGGCATTATATCATTAAACTAGTGTGACGACTACTTCACTTGGGACAGAATTACATCACCTAACTCGATATATAATGAAAACCATGACTATCTCGGCTGACATTACATCATTTAACTGGAGTGACAAATGCAACACTTGGGATGAAATTACATTACCTTACACTATATAGAATGAAAACAATGACCATCTCGGCTAGCATTTCATCATTCAACTGGAGTGACGATTGCATCATTTGGTCTGAAATTACATCACCTGACTCGATATAGAATGAAAAACCACAACCATGTTTGCTGGCATTACATCATTCAACTAGATTGACACCTGCAGCTCGGCCGGCATTACATCATTCAACTGGAGTGACGATTACAGCACTTGGGCCGGAATTACATCACATGACTCGATATAGATTGAAAACCATTACCATCTCGACTGGCATTCCAACATTTAACTGGAGTGTCTACTACAACACTTGGTTTGAAATTACATCACCTGACTCGATATAGAATGAAAACCATGACCATCTTGGCTTACATTACATCATTCAACTGGAGTGACGATTGTAGCACTTTTGCCAAAATTACATCACCTGACAACAACATTTGGATCGGAAATACATCACCAGACTCGATATAACCATGACCATGACCATCTGCATTATTATATCATTAAACTGGAGTGACGACTGCAACACTTGGTCCAAAATTACATCACATAACTCGATATAGAATGAAAACTATGACCATCTCGACTGGCATTACATCATTCAACTAGAGTGACAACTGTAGAACCTAGGCCGAAATTACATCATCGGGCTCGATATAAAATGAAAACTATGACCATCTCGGCTGGCATTATATCATTAAACGGAGTGACGACTACATCACTTGGGAGAGAATTACATTACCTAACTCGATATATAATGAAAACCAAGACTATCTCGGCTGGCATTACATCATTTAACTGGAGTGACAAATGCAACACTTGGGACGGAATTACATTACCTGACACGATATAGAATGAAAACAATGACCATCTCGAGTAGCATTTCATCATTCAACTGGAGTAACGAATGCAACACTTGGGCTAAAATTACATCACCTAACTTGATATAGAATGAAAACTATGACCATCTTGGCTGTCATTATATCATTCTACTAGAGTGACGTTTGCATCACTTGGTCCGAAATTACATCACCTGACTCGATATAGAATGAAAAACCACAACCATCTTTGTTGGCATTAGATCATTCAACTGGAGTGACTACAGCAACACTTGGGCCAAAATCACATCACATGACTCGATATTGAATGAAAACCATGACAATCTTGGCCGGCATTACGTCATTCATATAGAGTGACGTTTGTAACACTTGGGCCGAAATTACATCACCTGACTCGATATAGATTGAAAACCATGATCATCTCGGCTGGCATTCCATTATTCAACTGAAGTGCCGCCTGCAACACTTGGACCGAAATTACATCACCTAACTCGATATAGAATGAAAACCATGACCATCTTGGCTGGCATTACATCATTCAACTGAAGTGCCGACTGTAGCATTTCGGCCAAAATTACATCACCTGACAATATTATTTGTGCCGGAATTACATCACCATACTCGATATAGAATCTAAACCATGACCATCTCATCTGGTATTACATCATTAAACAAGATTGACAGATGCAACACTTGGTCCAGAATTATATCGCATAACTCGATATAGAATGAAAACTATGACCATCTCGTCTGGCATTACATCATTCAACTAGAGTGACAACTATAGAACCTTGGACGAAATTACGTAATCGGACTCGATATAAAATGAAAACTATGACCATCTCGGCTGGCATTATATCATTAAACTAGTGTGACGACTACTTCACTTGGGACAGAATTACATCACCTAACTCGATATATAATGAAAACCATGACTATCTCGGCTGACATTACATCATTTAATTGGAGTGACAAATGCAACACTTGGGATGAAATTACATTACCTTACACGATATAGAATGAAAACAATGACCATCTCGGCTAGCATTTCATCATTCAACTGGAGTGACGATTGCATCATTTGGTCTGAAATTACATCACCTGACTCGATATAGAATGAAAAACCACAACCATGTTTGCTGGCATTACATCATTCAACTAGATTGACTGACTGCAGCTAGGCCGGCATTACATCATTCAACTGGAGTGACGATTACAGCACTTGGGCCGGAATTACATCACATGACTCGATATAGATTGAAAACCATTACCATCTCGCTGGCATTCCAACATTTAACTGGAGTGTCTACTACAACACTTGGTTTGAAATTACATCACCTGACTCGATATAGAATGAAAACCATGACCATCTTGGCTTACATTACATCATTCAACTGGAGTGACGATTGTAGCACTTTTGCCAAAATTACATCACCTGACAACAACATTTGGATCGGAAATACATCACCAGACTCGATATAACCATGACCATCTCAGCTGGCATTATATCATTAAACTGGAGTGACGACTGCAACACTTGGTCCAAAATTACATCACATAACTCGATATAGAATGAAAACTATGACCATCTCGACTGGCATTACATCATTCAACTAGAGTGACAATCGTAGAACCTAGGCCGAAATTACATCATCGGTCGATATAAAATGAAAACTATGACCATCTCGGTGGCATTATATCATTAAACTGGAGTGACGACTACATCACTTGGGACAGAATTACATCACCTAACTCGATATATAATGAAAACCAAGACTATCTCGGCTGGCATTACATCATTTAACTGGAGTGACAAATGCAACACTTGGGACGGAATTACATTACCTGACACGATATAGAATGAAAACAATGACCATCTCGAGTAGCATTTCATCATTCAACTGGAGTAACGAATGCAACACTTGGGCTAAAATTACATCACCTAACTTGATATAGAATGAAAACTATGACCATCTTGGCTGTCATTATATCATTCTACTAGAGTGACGTTTGCATCACTTGGTCCGAAATTACATCACCTGACTCGATATAGAATGAAAAACCACAACCATCTTTGTTGGCATTAGATCATTCAACTGGAGTGACTACTGCAACACTTGGGCCAAAATCACATCACATGACTCGATATTGAATGAAAACCATGACAATCTTGGCCGGCATTACGTCATTCATATAGAGTGACGTTTGCCAAGCACTTGGGCCGAAATTACATCACCTGACTCGATATAGATTGAAAACCATGATCATCTCGGCTGGCATTCCATTATTCAACTGAAGTGCCGACTGCAACACTTGGACCGGAATTACATCACCTAACTCGATATAGAATGAAAACCATGACCATCTTGGCTGGCATTACATCATTCAACTGAAGTGCCGACTGTAGCACTTCGGCCAAAATTACATCACCTGACAGTAATATTTGTGCCGGAATTACATCACCATACTCGATATAGAATGTAAACCATGACCACCATCTCATCTGGTATTACATCATTAAACTGGATTGACGGATGCAACACTTGGTCCAGAATTATATCACATAACTCGATATAGAATGAAAACTATGACCATCTCGGCTGGCATTACATCATTCAACTAGAGTGACAACTATAGAACCTTGGACGAAATTACGTAATCGGACTCGATATAAAATGAAAACTATGACCATCTCGGCTGGCATTATATCATTAAACTAGTGTGACGACTACTTCACTTGGGACAGAATTACATCACCTAACTCGATATATAATGAAAACCATGACTATCTCGGCTGACATTACATCATTTAACTGGAGTGACAAATGCAACACTTGGGATGAAATTACATTACCTTACACGATATAGAATGAAAACAATGACCATCTCGCTAGCATTTCATCATTCAACCGGAGTGACTTGATTGCATCATTTGGTCCGAAATTACATCATCATTTGGTCCGAAATTACATCACGACTCGATATAGAATGAAAAACCACAACCATCTTTTTGGCATTACATCATTCATTGGCATTACATCATTCAACTAGATTGATATTGAATGCTGACAATCGGCCGGCATTACATCATTCAACGGAGTGACGATTACAACACTTGGGCCGGAATTACATCACATGACTCGATATAGATTGAAAACCATTACCATCTCGACCGGCATTCCAACATTTAAACCGGAGTGTCTACTACAACACTTGGTTTGAAATTACATCACACGACTCGATATAGAATGAAAACCATGACCATCTTGGCTTACATTACATCATTCAACCGGAGTGACGATTGTAGCACTTTTGCCAAAATTACATCACATGACAACAACATTTGGATCGGAAATACATCACCAGACTCGATATAACCATGACCATCTCAGCTGGCATTATATCATTAAACTGGAGTGACGACTGCAACACTTGGTCCAAAATTACATCACATAACTCGATATAGAATGAAAACTATGACCATCTCGTGGCATTACATCATTCAACTAGAGTGACAACTGTAGAACCTAGGCCGAAATTACATCATCGGACTCGATATAAAATGAAAACTATGACCATCTCGGCTGGCATTATATCATTAAACTGGAGTGACGACTACATCACTTGGGATAGAATTACATCACCTAACTCGATATATAATGAAAACCAAGACTATCTCGGCTGGCATTACATCATTTAATTGGAGTGACAAATGCAACACTTGGGACGGAATTACATTACCTGACACGATATAGAATGAAAACAATGACCATCTCGAGTAGCATTTCATCATTCAACTGGAGTAACGAATGCAACACTTGGGCTAAAATTACATCACCTAACTTGATATAGAATGAAAACTATGACCATCTTGGCTGTCATTATATCATTCTACTAGAGTGACGTTTGCATCACTTGGTCCGAAATTACATCACCTGACTCGATATAGAATGAAAAACCACAACCATCTTTGTTGGCATTAGATCATTCAACTGGAGTGACTACTGCAACACTTGGGCCAAAATCACATCACATGACTCGATATTGAATGAAAACCATGACAATCTTGGCCGGCATTACGTCATTCATATAGAGTGACGTTTTGCAGCACTTGGGCCGAAATTACATCACCTGACTCGATATAGATTGAAAACCATGATCATCTCGGTGGCATTCCATTATTCAACTGAAGTGCCGACTGCAACACTTGGACCGAAATTACATCACCTAACTCGATATAGAATGAAAACCATGACCATCTTGGCTGGCATTACATCATTCAACTGAAGTGCCGACTGTAGCACTTTCGGCCAAAATTACATCACCTGACAGTAATATTTGTGTCGGAATTACATCACCATACTCGATATAGAATGTAAACCATGACCATCTCATCTGGTATTACATCATTAAACAAGATTGACAGATGCAACACTTGGTCCAGAATTATATCGCATAACTCGATATAGAATGAAAACTATGACCATCTCGGCTGGCATTACATCATTCAACTAGAGTGACAACTATAGAACCTTGGACGAAATTACGTAATCGGACTCGATATAAAATGAAAACTATGACCATCTCGGCTGGCATTATATCATTAAACTAGTGTGACGACTACTTCACTTGGGACAGAATTACATCACCTAACTCGATATATAATGAAAACCATGACTATCTCGGCTGACATTACATCATTTAACTGGAGTGACAAATGCAACACTTGGGATGAAATTACATTACCTTACACGATATAGAATGAAAACAATGACCATCTCGGCTAGCATTTCATCATTCAACTGGAGTGACGATTGCATCATTTGGTCTGAAATTACATCACCTGACTCGATATAGAATGAAAAACCACAACCATGTTTGTTGGCATTACATCATTCAACTAGATTGACGACTGCAGCTAGGCCGGCATTACATCATTCAACTGGAGTGACGATTACAGCACTTGGGCCGGAATTACATCACATGACTCGATATAGATTGAAAACCATTACCATCTCGACCGGCATTCCAACATTTAACTGGAGTGTCTACTACAACACTTGGTTTGAAATTACATCACCTGACTCGATATAGAATGAAAACCATGACCATCTTGGCTTACATTACATCATTCAACCTGGAGTGACGATTGTAGCACTTTTGCCAAAATTACATCACCTGACAACAACATTTGGATCGGAAATACATCACCAGACTCGATATAACCATGACCATCTCAGCTGGCATTATATCATTAAACTGGAGTGACGACTGCAACACTTGGTCCAAAATTACATCACATAACTCGATATAGAATGAAAACTATGACCATCTCGACTGGCATTACATCATTCAACTAGAGTGACAACTGTAGAACCTAGGCCGAAATTACATCATCGGGCTCGATATAAAATGAAAACTATGACCATCTCGGCTGGCATTATATCATTAAACTGGAGTGACGACTACATCACTTGGGACAGAATTACATCACCTAACTCGATATATAATGAAAACCAAGACTATCTCGGCTGGCATTACATCATTTAACTGGAGTGACAAATGCAACACTTGGGACGGAATTACATTACCTGACACGATATAGAATGAAAACAATGACCATCTCGAGTAGCATTTCATCATTCAACTGGAGTAACGACTGCAACACTTGGGCTAAAATTACATCACCTAACTTGTTATAGAATGAAAATTATGACCATCTTGGTTGTCATTATATCATTCTACTAGAGTGACGTTTGCATCACTTGGTCCGAAATTATATCACCTGACTCGATATAGAATGAAAAACCACAACCATCTTTGCTGGCATTAGATCATTCAACTGGAGTGACTACTGCAACACTTGGGCCAAAATCACATCACATGACTCGATATTGAATGAAAACCATGACAATCTTGGCCGGCATTACGTCATTCAACTAGAGTGACGATTGCAGCACTTGGGCCGAAATTACATCACCTGACTCGATATAGATTGAAAACCATGATCATCTCGGCTGGCATTCCATCATTCAACTGAAGTGCCGACTGCAACACTTGGACCGGAATTACATCACCTAACTCGATATAGAATGAAAACCATGACCATCTTGGCTGGCATTACATCATTCAACTGGAAGTGCCGACTGTAGCACTTCGGCCAAAATTACATCACCTGACAACAATATTTGTGTCGGAATTACATCACCAGACTCGATATAGAATGTAAACCATGACCATCTCATCTGGCATTACATCATTAAACTAGAGTGACGGCTGCAACACTTGGTCCAGAATTATATCACATAACTCGATATAGAATGAAAACTATGACCATCTCGGCTGGCATTACATCATTCAACTAGAGTGACAACTATAGAACCTTGGACGAAATTACGTAATCGGACTCGATATAAAATGAAAACTATGACCATCTCGGCTGGCATTATATCATTAAACTAGTGTGACGACTACTTCACTTGGGACAGAATTACATCACCTAACTCGATATATAATGAAAACCATGACTATCTCGGCTGACATTACATCATTTAATTGGAGTGACAAATGCAACACTTGGGATGAAATTACATTACCTTACACGATATAGAATGAAAACAATGACCATCTCGGCTAGCATTTCATCATTCAACTGGAGTGACGATTGCATCATTTGGTCTGAAATTACATCACCATGACTCGATATAGAATGAAAAACCACAACCATGTTTGTTGGCATTACATCATTCAACTAGATTGACACTGCAGCTAGGCCGGCATTACATCATTCAACTGGAGTGACGATTACAACACTTGGGCCGGAATTACATCACATGACTCGATATAGATTGAAAACCATTACCATCTCGGTTGGCATTCCAACATTTAACTGGAGTGTCTACTACAACACTTGGTTCGAAATTACATCACCTGACTCGATATAGAATGAAAACCATGACCATCTTGGCTTACATTACATCATTCAACTGGAGTGACGATTGTAGCACTTTTGCCAAAATTACATCACCTGACAACAACATTTGGATCGGAAATACATCACCAGACTCGATATAACCATGACCATCTCAGCTGGCATTATATCATTAAACTGGAGTGACGACTGCAACACTTGGTCCAAAATTACATCACATAACTCGATATAGAATGAAAACTATGACCATCTCGACTGGCATTACATCATTCAACTAGAGTGACAACTGTAGAACCTAGGCCGAAATTACATCATCGGACTCGATATAAAATGAAAACTATGACCATCTCGGTGGCATTATATCATTAAACTGGAGTGACGACTACATCACTTGGGACAGAATTACATCACCTAACTCGATATATAATGAAAACCAAGACTATCTCGGACTATCGGCTGGCATTACATCATTTAACTGGAGTGACAAATGCAACACTTGGGATGGAATTACATTACCTGACACGATATAGAATGAAAACAATGACCATCTCGAGTAGCATTTCATCATTCAACTGGAGTAACGACTGCAACACTTGGGCTAAAATTACATCACCTAACTTGATATAGAATGAAAACTATGACCATCTTGGCTGTCATTATATCATTCTACTAGAGTGACGTTTGCATCACTTGGTCCGAAATTACATCACCTGACTCGATATAGAATGAAAAACCACAACCATCTTTGCTGGCATTAGATCATTCAACTGGAGTGACTACTGCAACACTTGGGCCAAAATCACATCACATGACTCGATATTGAATGAAAACCATGACAATCTTGGCCGGCATTACGTCATTCAACTAGAGTGACGATTGCAGCACTTGGGCCGAAATTACATCACCTGACTCGATATAGATTGAAAACCATGATCATCTCGGCTGGCATTCCATCATTCAACTGAAGTGCCGACTGCAACACTTGGACCGGAATTACATCACCTAACTCGATATAGAATGAAAACCATGACCATCTTGGCTGACATTACATCATTCAACTGGAGTGACGATTGCAATACTTGGGCCAGAAATACATCACCTGACAACAATATTTATATCGGAATTACATCACCAGACTCGATATAGAATGTAAACCACGACCATCTCATCTGGCATTACATCATTAAACTGGAGTGACGGCTGCAACACTTGGTCCAAAATTATATCACATAACTCGATATAGAATGAAAACTATGACCATCTCGGCTGGCATTACATCATTCAACTAGAGTGACAACTATAGAACCTTGGACGAAATTACGTAATCGGACTCGATATAAAATGAAAACTATGACCATCTCGGCTGGCATTATATCATTAAACTAGTGTGACGACTACTTCACTTGGGACATAATTACATCACCTAACTCGATATATAATGAAAACCAAGACTATCTCTCGGTGGCATTACATCATTTAACTGGAGCGACAAATGCAACACTTGGGACGGAATTACATTACCTGACACGATATAGAATGAAAATAATGACCATCTCGCATAGCATTTCATCATTCAACTGGAGTAACGACTGCAACACTTGGGCTAAAATTACATCACCTAACTTGTTATAGAATGAAAACTATGACCATCTTGGTTGTCATTATATCATTCTACTAGAGTGACGTTTGCATCACTTGGTCCGAAATTACATCACCTGACTCTATATAGAATGAAAAACCACAACCATCTTTGCTGGCATTAGATCATTCAACTGGAGTGACTACTGCAACACTTGGGCCAAAATCACATCACATGACTCGATATTGAATGAAAACCATGACAATCTTGGCCGGCATTACGTCATTCAACTAGAGTGACGATTTGCAGCACTTGGGCCGAAATTACATCACCTGACTCGATATAGATTAAAATCCATGATCATCTTTGCTGGCATTCCATCATTCAACTGAAGTGCCGACTGCAACACTTGGGCCGGAATTACATCACCTAACTCGATATAGAATGAAAACCATGACCATCTTGGCTGACATTACATCATTCAACTGGAGTGACGATTGCAATACTTGGGCCAGAAATACATCACCTGACAACAATATTTATGTCGGAATTACATCACCAGACTCGATATAGAATGTAAACCACGACCATCTCATCTGGCATTACATCATTAAACTGGAGTGACGGCTGCAACACTTGGTCCAAAATTACATCACATAACTCGATATAGAATGAAAACTATGACCATCTCGGCTGGCATTACATCATTCAACTAGAGTGACAACTATAGAACCTTGGACGAAATTACGTAATCGGACTCGATATAAAATGAAAACTATGACCATCTCGGCTGGCATTATATCATTAAACTAGAGTGACGACTACATCACTTGGGACATAATTACATCACCTAACTCGATATATAATGAAAACCAAGACTATCTCGGCTGGCATTACATCATTTAATTGGAGTGACAAATGCAACACTTGGGATGAAATTACATTACCTGACACGATATAGAATGAAAACAATGACCATCTCGAGTAGCATTTCATCATTCAACTGGAGTAACGATGCAACACTTGGGCTAAAATTACATCACCTAACTTGATATAGAATGAAAACTATGACCATCTTGGTTGTCATTATATCATTCTACTAGAGTGACGTTTGCATCACTTGGTCCGAAATTACATCACCTGACTCGATATAGAATGAAAAACCACAACCATCTTTGCTGGCATTAGATCATTCAACTGGAGTGACTACTGCAACACTTGGGCCAAAATCACATCACATGACTCGATATTGAATGAAAACCATGACAATCTTGGCCGGCATTACATCATTCAACTAGAGTGACGATTGCAACACTTGGGCCGAAATTACATCACCTGACTCGATATAGATTGAAAACCATGATCATCTCGGCTGGCATTCCATCATTCAACTGAAGTGCCGACTGCAACACTTGGACCGGAATTACATCACCTAACTCGATATAGAATGAAAACCATGACCATCTTGGCTGACATTACATCATTCAACTGGAGTGACGATTGTAGCACTTGCCAAAATTACATCACCTGACAACAATATTTGTGCCGGAAATTACATCACCGACTCGATATAGAATGTAAACCATGACCATCTCATCGGCATTACATCATTAAACTAGAGTGACGACATGGAGTGACGGCTGCAACACTTGGTCCAGAATTATATCACATAACTCGATATAGAATGAAAACTATGACCATCTCGGCTGGCATTACATCATTCAACTAGAGTGACAACTATAGAACCTTGGACGAAATTACGTAATCGGACTCGATATAAAATGAAAACTATGACCATCTCGGCTGGCATTATATCATTAAACTAGAGTGACGACTACTTCACTTGGGACATAATTACATCACCTAACTCGATATATAATGAAAACCATGACTATCTCGGCTGACATTACATCATTTAACTGGAGTGACAAATGCAACACTTGGGATGAAATTACATTACCTTACACGATATAGAATGAAAACAATGACCATCTCGCTAGCATTTCATCATTCAACCGGAGTAACGATTGCAACACTTGGGCTAAAATTACATGCACTTGATATAGAATTATGACCATCTTGTTGTCATTATATCATTCAACTAGAGTGACGCAGATAGTGCATTACATCATTTACATCACTTGGTCCGAAATTACATCACACGACTCGATATAGAATGAAAAACCACAACCATGTTTGTTGGCATTACATCATTCAACTAGAGTGACACTTGGGCAACGACTTGGGCCAAAATCACATCACATGACTCGATATTGAATGAAAACCATGACAATCTTGGCCGGCATTACATCATTCAACAAGAGTGACGATTACAAACACTTGGGCCGAAATTACATCACATGACTCGATATAGATTGAAAACCATTACCATCTCGGTGGCATTCCAACATTTAACTGGAGTGTCGACTACAACACTTGGTTCGAAATTACATCACCTGACTCGATATAGAATGAAAACCATGACCATCTTGGCTTACATTACATCATTCAACCGGAGTGACGATTGTAGCACTTTTGCCAAAATTACATCACCTGACAACAACATTTGGATCGGAAATACATCACCGGACTCGATATAACCATGACCATCTCACTGGCATTATATCATTAAACCGGAGTGACGCGCAACACTTGGTCCAAAATTACATCACATAACTCGATATAGAATGAAAACTATGACCATCTCGACCGGCATTACATCATTCAACTAGAGTGACAAATCGTAGAACCTAGGCCGAAATTACATCATCGGACTCGATATAAAATGAAAACTATGACCATCTCGGTGGCATTATATCATTAAACGGAGTGACGACTACATCACTTGGGACAGAATTACATCACCTAACTCGATATATAATGAAAACCAAGACTATCTACTGGCATTACATCATTTAATTGGAGCGACAAATGCAACACTTGGGACGGAATTACATTACCTGACACGATATAGAATGAAAATAATGACCATCTCGCGTAGCATTTCATCATTCAACTGGAGTAACGACTGCAACACTTGGGCTAAAATTACATCACCTAACTTGTTATAGAATGAAAACTATGACCATCTTGGTTGTCATTATATCATTCTACTAGAGTGACGTTTGCATCACTTGGTCCGAAATTATATCACCTGACTCTATATAGAATGAAAAACCATAACCATCTTTGCTGGCATTACATCATTCAACTGGAGTGACTACTGCAACACTTGGGCCAAAATCACATCACATGACTCGATATTGAATGAAAACCATGACAATCTTGGCCGGCATTACGTCATTCAACTAGAGTGACGATTGCAGCACTTGGGCCGAAATTACATCACCTCACTCGATATAGATTAAAATCCATGATCATCTTTGCTGGCATTCCATCATTCAACTGAAGTGCCGACTGCAACACTTGGGCCGGAATTACATCACCTAACTCGATATAGAATGAAAACCATGACCATCTTGGCTGACATTACATCATTCAACTGGAGTGACGATTGTAGCACTTGGGCCAGAAATACATCACCATGACAACAATATTTATGCCGGAATTACATCACCAGACTCGATATAGAATGTAAACCACGACCATCTCATCTGGCATTACGTCATTAAACTGGAGTGACGGACGCGCAACACTTGGTCCAAAATTATATCACATAACTCGATATAGAATGAAAACTATGACCATCTCACCGGCATTACATCATTCAACTAGAGTGACAACTATAGAACCTGGACGAAATTACATAATCGGACTCGATATAAAATGAAAACTATGACCATCTCGGTGGCATTATATCATTAAACTAGAGTGACGACTACATCACTTGGGACATAATTACATCACCTAACTCGATATATAATGAAAACCAAGACTATCTCGGTGGCATTACATCATTTAACGGAGTGACAAATGCAACACTTGGGATGAAATTACATTACCGACACGATATAGAATGAAAACAATGACCATCTCGCTAGCATTTCATCATTCAACTGGAGTAACGACTGCAACACTTGGGCTAAAATTACATCACCTAACTTGATATAGAATGAAAACTATGACCATCTTGGTTGTCATTATATCATTCTACTAGAGTGACGTTTGCATCACTTGGTCCGAAATTACATCACCTGACTCGATATAGAATGAAAAACCACAACCATCTTTGTTGGCATTAGATCATTCAACTGGAGTGACTACTGCAACACTTGGGCCAAAATCACATCACATGACTCGATATTGAATGAAAACCATGACAATCTTGGCCGGCATTACATCATTCAACTAGAGTGACGATTGCAGCACTTGGGCCGAAATTACATCACATGACTCGATATAGATTGAAAACCATGACCATCTCGGCTGGCATTCCATCATTTAACTGAAGTGCCGACTACAACACTTGGGCCGAAATTACATCACCGACTCGATATAGAATGAAAACCATGACCATCTTGGCTTACATTACATCATTCAACCTGGAGTGACGATTGTAGCACTGATTTTGGCCAAAATTACATCACACGACAACAACATTTGGATCGGAAATACATCACCGGACTCGATATAGAATGAAAACCATGACCATCTCGGCTGGCATTACATCATTCAACCGGAGTGACGACTACGCAACACTTGGCCAAAATTACATCACATGACTCGATATAGAATGAAAACCATGACAATCTTGGTCGGCATTACATCATTCAACTAGAGTGACGATTACATCATTCAACTGGAGTGACGATTACCACTTGGGCCGGAATTACATCACGACTCGATATAGATTGAAAACCATGACCATCTCGGTGGCATTCCATCATTCAACCGAAGTGTCGACTACAACACTTGGTTCGAAATTACATCACCTGACTCGATATAGAATGAAAACCATGACCATCTTGGCTTACATTACATCATTCAACTGGAGTGACGATTGTAGCACTTTGGCCAAAATTACATCACCCGACAACAACATATTTGGATCGGAAATACATCACATCAGACTCGATATAGAATGAAAACCATGACCATCTCAGCTGGCATTATATCATTAAACTGGAGTGACGACTGCAACACTTGGTCCAAAATTACATCACATAACTCGATATAGAATGAAAACTATGACCATCTCGACTGGCATTACATCATTCAACTAGAGTGACAACTGTAGAACCTAGGCCGAAATTACATCATCGGACTCGATATAAAATGAAAACTATGACCATCTCTGGTGGCATTATATCATTAAACTAGAGTGACGACTACATCACTTGGGACATAATTACATCACCTAACTCGATATATAATGAAAACCAAGACTATCTCGGGTGGCATTACATCATTTAACTTGGAGTGACAAATGCAACACTTGGGATGAAATTACATTACCGACACGATATAGAATGAAAACAATGACCATCTCGAGTAGCATTTCATCATTCAACGGAGTAACGATGCAACACTTGGGCTAAAATTACATCACCTAACTTGATATAGAATGAAAACTATGACCATCTTGGCTGTCATTATATCATTCTACTAGAGTGACGTTTGCATCACTTGGTCCGAAATTACATCACCTGACTCGATATAGAATGAAAAACCACAACCATCTTTGTTGGCATTAGATCATTCAACGGAGTGACTACGCAACACTTGGGCCAAAATCACATCACATGACTCGATATTGAATGAAAACCATGACAATCTTGGCCGGCATTACATCATTCAACTAGAGTGACGATTGCAACACTTGGGCCGGAATTACATCACATGACTCGATATAGATTGAAAACCATGACCATCTCGGCTGGCATTCCAACATTCAACTGAAGTGTCGACTACAACACTTGGTTCGAAATTACATCACCTGACTCGATATAGAATGAAAACCATGACCATCTTGGCTTACATTACATCATTCAACTGGAGTGACGATTGTAGCACTTTTGCCAAAATTACATCACCTGACAACAACATTTGGGCCGGAAATACATCACCAGACTCGATATAGAATAAACCATGACCATCTCAGCTGGCATTACATCATTAAACTGGAGTGACGACTGCAACACTTGGTCCAAAATTACATCACATAACTCGATATAGAATGAAAACTATGACCATCTCGACTGGCATTACATCATTCAACTAGAGTGACAACTGTAGAACCTAGGCCGAAATTACATCTCGGACTCGATATAAAATGAAAACTATGACCATCTCGGTGGCATTATATCATTAAACTAGAGTGACGACTACATCACTTGGGACAGAATTACATCACCTAACTCGATATATAATGAAAACCAAGACTATCTCGGTGGCATTACATCATTTAACCGGAGTGACAAATGCAACACTTGGGATGAAATTACATTACCGACACGATATAGAATGAAAACAATGACCATCTCGACTAGCATTTCATCATTCAACCGGAGTAACGACCGCAACACTTGGGCTAAAATTACATCACCTAACTTGATATAGAATGAAAACTATGACCATCTTGGTTGTCATTATATCATTCTACTAGAGTGACGTTTGCATCACTTGGTCCGAAATTACATCACCGACTCGATATAGAATGAAAAACCACAACCATCTTTTTGGCATTAGATCATTCAACCGGAGTGACTACGCAACACTTGGGCCAAAATCACATCACATGACTCGATATTGAATGAAAACCATGACAATCTTGGTCGGCATTACATCATTCAACTAGAGTGACGATTTGCAACACTTGGGCCGAAATTACATCACCGACTCGATATAGATTGAAAACCATGATCATCTCGGTGGCATTCCATCATTCAACCGAAGTGCCGACTACAACACTTGGTTCGAAATTACATCACCTAACTCGATATAGAATGAAAACCATGACCATCTTGGCTTACATTACATCATTCAACTGGAGTGACGATTGTAGCACTTTTGGCCAAAATTACATCACCTGACAACAATATTTGGGCCGGAAATACATCACCAGACTCGATATAGAATGTAAACCATGACCATCTCAGCTGGCATTACATCATTAAACTGGAGTGACGACTGCAACACTTGGTCCAAAATTACATCACATAACTCGATATAGAATGAAAACTATGACCATCTCGACTGGCATTACATCATTCAACTAGAGTGACAACTGTAGAACCTAGGACGAAATTACATCATCGGACTCGATATAAAATGAAAACTATGACCATCTCGGCTGGCATTATATCATTAAACTAGAGTGACGACTACATCACTTGGGACAGAATTACATCATTTAACTGGAGTGACAAATGCAACACTTGGGATGAAATTACATTACCTTACACGATATAGAATGAAAACAATGACCATCTCGGCTAGCATTTCATCATTCAACTGGAGTAACGACTGCAACACTTGGGCTAAAATTACATCACCTAACTTGATATAGAATGAAAACTATGACCATTTGTTGTCATTATATCATTCTACTAGAGTGACGTTTGCATCACTTGGTCCGAAATTACATCACCGACTCGATATAGAATGAAAAACCACAACCATCTTTGTTGGCATTAGATCATTCAAAAGGAGTGACTACGCAACACTTGGGCCAAAATCACATCACATGACTCGATATTGAATGATGACCATGACAATCTTGGCCGTCATTACATCATTCAACCGGAGTGACGATTGCAGCACTTGGGCCGGAATTACATCACATGACTCGATATAGATTGAAAACCATTACCATCTCTACGGTGGCATTCCAACATTCAACTGGAGTGTCGACTACAACACTTGGTTCGAAATTACATCACCTGACTCGATATAGAATGAAAACCATGACCATCTTGGCTTACATTACATCATTCAACTGGAGTGACGATTGTAGCACTTTTGCCAAAATTACATCACCTGACAACAACATTTGGATCGGAAATACATCACCGACTCGATATATGAAAACCATGACCATCTCATCGGCATTACATCATTAAACTAGAGTGACGATCGCAACACTTGGTCCAAAATTACATCACATAACTCGATATAGAATGAAAACTATGACCATCTCGACCGGCATTACATCATTCAACTAGAGTGACAACGTAGAACCTAGGCCGAAATTACATCATCATGGACTCGATATAAAATGAAAACTATGACCATCTCGCTGGCATTATATCATTAAACTAGAGTGACGACTACATCACTTGGGATAATTACATCACCTAACTCGATATATAATGAAAACCAAGACTATCTCGGTTGGCATTACATCATTTAACTGGAGTGACAAATGCAACACTTGGGATGAATTACATTACCTGACACGATATAGAATGAAAACAATGACCATCTCGACTAGCATTTCATCATTCAACCGGAGTAACGATTGCAACACTTGGGCTAAAATTACATCACGACTTGATATAGAATGAAAACTATGACCATCTTTGTTGTCATTATATCATTCTACTAGAGTGACGTTTGCATCACTTGGTCCGAAATTACACGACTCGATATAGAATGAAAAACCACAACCATCTTTCTTTGGCATTAGATCATTCAAAAGGAGTGACAATTACAACACTTGGGCCAAAATCACATCACATGACTCGATATTGAATGAAAACCATGACAATCTTGGCCGGCATTATCATTCAACAAGAGTGACGATTACACAACACTTGGGCCGAATTACATCACATGACTCGATATAGATTGAAAACCATGACCATCTCGGTGGCATTCCATCATTCAACCTGAAGTGTCGACTACAACACTTGGCCGAAATTACATCACCCGACTCGATATAGAATGAAAACCATGACCATCTTAGCTTACATTACATCATTCAACTGGAGTGATGATTGTAGCACTTTGGCCAAAATTACATCACCTGACAAGAACATTTGGGCCGGAAATACATCACCAGACTCCATATAGAATGAAAACCATGACCATCTCACCGGCATTACATCATTAAGCGGAGTGACGACGCAACACTTGGTCCAAAATTACATCACATAACTCGATATAGAATGAAAACTATGACCATCTCGACTGGCATTACATCATTCAACTAGAGTGACAACTGTAGAACCTAGGCCGAAATTACATCATCGGACTCGATATAAAATGAAAACTATGACCTTCTCGGCTGGCATTATATCATTAAACTGGAGTGACGACTACATCACTTGGGACAGAATTACATCACCTAACTCGATATATAATGAAAACCAAGACTATCTCGGCTGGCATTACATCATTTAACTAGAGTGACAAATGCAACACTTGGGATGGAATTACATTACCTGACACGATATAGAATGAAAACAATGACCATCTCGAGTAGCATTTCATCATTCAACTGGAGTAACGACTGCAACACTTGGGCTAAAATTACATCACCTAACTTGATATAGAATGAAAACTATGACCATCTTGGCTGTCATTATATCATTCTACTAGAGTGACGTTTGCATCACTTGGTCCGAAATTACATCACCTGACTCGATATAGAATGAAAAACCACAACCATCTTTGATGGCATTAGATCATTCAACGAGTGTGACTACGCAACACTTGGGCCAAAATCACATCACATGACTCGATATTGAATGAAAACCATGACAATCTTGGCCGGCATTACATCATTCAACTAGAGTGACGATTGCAGCACTTGGGCCGAAATTACATCACCTGACTCGATATAGATTGAAAACCATGATCATCTCGGCCGGCATTCCATCATTCAACGAAGTGCCGACTGCAACACTTGGTTCGAAATTACATCACCTAACTCGATATAGAATGAAAACCATGACCATCTTGGCTTACATTACATCATTCAACTGGAGTGACGATTGTAGCACTTTGGCCAAAATTACATCACCTGACAACAACATATTGGCCGGAAATACATCACCGACTCGATATAGAATGTAAACCATGACCATCTCATCCGGCATTACATCATTAAACGGAGTGACGATGCAACACTTGGTCCAAAATTACATCACATAACTCGATATAGAATGAAAACTATGACCATCTGACCGGCATTACATCATTCAACTAGAGTGACAACTATAGAACCTTGGACGAAATTACATAATCGGACTCGATATAAAATGAAAACTATGACCATCTCGGCTGGCATTATATCATTAAACTAGAGTGACGACTACATCACTTGGGATAAAATTACATCACCTAACTCGATATATAATGAAAACCAAGACTATCTCGAATGACATTACATCATTTAATTGAGTGACAAATGCAACACTTGGGATGAAATTACATTACCTTACACGATATAGAATGAAAACAATGACCATCTCGACTAGCATTTCATCATTCAACGGAGTTCACTTGGGCTAAAATTACATCACGACTTGATATAGAATGAAAACTATGACCATCTTTGTCATTATATCATTCTACTAGAGTGACGTTTGCATCACTTGGTCCGAAATTACATCACCCGACTCGATATAGAATGAAAAACCACAACCATCTTTGCTGGCATTAGATCATTCAAATGTAGTGACGACTGCAACACTTGGGCCAAAATCACATCACGTGACTCGATATTGAATGAAAACCATGACAATCTTGGCAGGCATTACATCATTCAACAAGAGTGACGATTGCAACACTTGGGCCGGAATTACATCACATGACTCGATATAGATTGAAAACCATGACCATCTTGGCATTCCAACATTTAACCGAAGTGTCTACTACAACACTTGGTTCGAAATTACATCACCGACTCGATATAGAATGAAAACCATGACCATCTTGGCTTACATTACATCATTCAACCGGAGTGACGATTGTAGCACTTTTGCCAAAATTACATCACCCGACAACAACATTTGGATCGGAAATACATCACCGACTCGATAGAATGAAAACCATGACCATCGGCTGGCATTATATCATTAAACCGGAGTGACGACGCAACACTTGGTCCAAAATTACATCACATAATTCGATATAGAATGAAAACTATGACCATCTCGACTGGCATTACATCATTCAACTAGAGTGACAACTGTAGAACCTAGGCCGAAATTACATCATCGGACTAGATATAAAATGAAAACCATGACCTTCTCGGCTGGCATTATATCATTAAACTAGAGTGACGACTACATCATTTGGGATAGAATTACATCACCTAACTCGATATATAATGAAAACCAAGACTATCTCGGCCGGCATTACATCATTTAACTGGAGTGACAAATGCAACACTTGGGATGGAATTACATTATTACGACACGATATAGAATGAAAACAATGACCATCTCGACTAGCATTTCATCATTTCGGAGTAACGAATGCAACACTTGGGCTAAAATTACATCACCCGACTTGATATAGAATGAAAACTATGACCATCTTGGCTGTCATTATATCATTCTACTAGAGTGACGTTTGCATCACTTGGTCCGAAATTACATCACCTCGACTCGATATAGAATGAAAAACCACAACCATCTTTGTTGGCATTAGATCATTCAAAAGGAGTGACAACGCAACACTTGGGCCAAAATCACATCACATGACTCGATATTGAATGAAAACCATGACAATCTTGGCGGCATTACATCATTCAACAAGAGTGACGATTGCAACACTTGGGCCGAATTACATCACCGACTCGATATAGATTGAAAACCATGACCATCTCGGCCGGCATTCCATCATTCAACCGAAGTGCCGACTACAACACTTGGCCGAAATTACATCACCGACTCGATATAGAATGAAAACCATGACCATCTTGCTTACATTACATCATTCAACCGGAGTGACGATTGTAGCACATTGGCCAAAATTACATCACCTGACAACAACATTTGGGCCGGAAATACATCACCAGACTCGATATAGAATGAAAACCATGACCATCTCAGCTGGCATTACATCATTAAACTGGAGTGACGACTGCAACACTTGGTCCAAAATTACATCACATAACTCGATATAGAATGAAAACTATGACCATCTTGACTGGCATTACATCATTCAACTAGAGTGACAACGTAGAACCTAGATCGAAATTACATCATCGGACTCGATATAAAATGAAAACTATGACCATCTCGGTGGCATTATATCATTAAACTAGAGTGACGACTACATCACTTGGGATAGAATTACATCACCTAACTCGATATATAATGAAAACCAAGACTATCTCGGCTGGCATTACATCATTTAACTGGAGTGACAAATGCAACACTTGGGATGAAATTACATTACCTGACACGATATAGAATGAAAACAATGACCATCTCGACTAGCATTTCATCATTCAACTGGAGTAACGACTGCAACACTTGGGCTAAAATTACATCACCTGACTTGATATAGAATGAAAACTATGACCATCTTGGTTGTCATTATATCATTCTACTAGAGTGACGTTTGCATCACTTGGTCCGAAATTACATCACCCCGACTCGATATATAGAATGAAAAACCACAACCATCTTTGTTGGCATTAGATCATTCAAATGGAGTGACGACTGCAACACTTGGGCCAAAATCACATCACGTGACTCGATATTGAATGAAAACCATGACAATCTTGGCTGGCATTACATCATTCAACTAGAGTGACGATTGCAACACTTGGGCCGGAATTACATCACCCATGACTCGATATAGATTGAAAACCATGACCATCTCGGCTGGCATTCCATCATTCAACCGAAGTGTCGACTACAACACTTGGTTCGAAATTACATCACCGACTCGATATAGAATGAAAACCATGACCATCTTGGCTTACATTACATCATTCAACCGGAGTGACGATTGTAGCACTTTGGCCAAAATTACATCACCGACAACAACATTGGGATCGGAAATACATCACCGGACTCGATATAGAATGAAAACCATGACCATCTCATCCGGCATTACATCATTAAACGGAGTGACGATGCAACACTTGGTCCAAAATTACATCACATAACTCGATATAGAATGAAAACTATGACCATCTCGGACTGGCATTACATCATTCAACTAGAGTGACAATCGTAGAACCTAGATCGAAATTACATCATCGGACTCGATATAAAATGAAAACTTGACCATCTAGGGGTGGCATTATATTATTAAACTAGAGTGACGACTACATCACTTAGGATAGAATTACATCACCTAACTCGATATATAATGAAAACCAAGACTATCTCGGTGGCATTACATCATTTAACTGGAGTGACAAATGCAACACTTGGGATGAAATTACATTACCGACACGATATAGAATGAAAACAATGACCATCTCGACTAGCATTTCATCATTCAACCGGAGTAACGATGCAACACTTGGGCTAAAATTACATCACCCGACTTGATATAGAATGAAAACTATGACCATCTTGGTCGTCATTATATCATTCTACTAGAGTGACGTTTGCATCACTTGGTCCGAAATTACATCACCGACTCGATATAGAATGAAAAACCACAACCATCTTTGTTGGCATTAGATCTTTCAAAAGGAGTGACAACTACAACACTTGGGCCAAAATCACATCACGTGACTCGATATTGAATGAAAACCATGACAATCTTGGTCGGCATTACATCATTCAACAAGAGTGACGATTGCAACACTTGGGCCGAAATTACATCACCCGACTCGATATAGATTGAAAACCATGACCATCTCGGTGGCATTCCATCATTCAACCGAAGTGCCGACTACAACACTTGGTTCGAAATTACATCACCTGACTCGATATAGAATGAAAACCATGACCATCTTGTCTTACATTACATCATTCAACTGGAGTGACGATTGTAGCACTTTGGCCAAAATTTCATCACCACGACAACAACATTTGGGACGGAAATACATCACCGACTCGATATAGAATGAAAACCATGACCATCTCATGGCATTACATCATTAAACAACGGAGTGACGACCGCAACACTTGGTCCAAAATTACATCACATAACTCGATATAGAATGAAAACTATGACCATATCTGGTGGCATTACATCATTCAACTAGAGTGACAACGTAGAACCTAGATCGAAATTACATCATCGGACTCGATATAAAATGAAAACTATGACCATCTCGGTGGCATTATATTATTAAACTAGAGTGACGACTACATCACTTGGGATAGATTTACATCACCTAACTCGATATCTAATGAAAACCAAGACTATCTCGAATGGCATTACATCAATTAACTTGAGTGACAAATGCAACACTTGGGATGAAATTACATTATGTGACACGATATAGAATGAAAACAATGTCCATCTCGACTAGCATTTCATCATTCAACTGGAGTAACGATTGCAACACTTGGGCTAAAATTACATCACCTGACTTGATATAGAATGAAAACTATGACCATCTTGGCTGTCATTATATCATTCTACTCGAGTGACGTTTGCATCACTTGGTCCGAAATTACATCACCTAACTCGATATATAATGAAAAACCACAACTATCTTTGCTGGCATTAGATCTTTCAAAAGGAGTGACGACTACAACACTTGGGCCAAAATCACATCACGTGACTCGATATTGAATGAAAACCATGACAATCTTGGTCGGCATTACATCATTCAACAAGAGTGACGATTGCAACACTTGGGCCGGAATTACATCACCCGACTCGATATAGATTGAAAACCATGACCATCTCGGCTGGCATTCCATCATTCAACCGAAGTGCCGACTACAACACTTGGTTCGAAATTACATCACCGACTCGATATAGAATGAAAACCATGACCATCTTGCTTACATTACATCATTCAACCGGAGTGACGATTGTAGCACTTTTGGCCAAAATTTCATCACCCGACAACAACATTTGGGACGGAAATACATCACCGGACTCGATATAGAATGAAAACCATGACCATCTCGTGGCATTACATCATTAAACCGGAGTGACGATCGCAACACTTGGTCCAAAATTACATCACATAACTCGATATAGAATGAAAACTATGACCATCTTAACCGGCATTACATCATTCAACTAGAGTGACAACCGTAGAACCTAGATCGAAATTACATCATCGGACTCGATGATATAAAATGAAAACTATGACCATCTCGGTGGCATTATATTATTAAACTAGAGTGACGACTACATCACTTAGGATAGATTTACATCACCTAACTCGATATATAATGAAAACCAAGACTATCTCGGCTGGCATTACATCATTTAACTGGAGTGACAAATGCAACACTTGGGATGAAATGACATTCCTTGACACGATATAGAATGAAAACAATGACCATCTCGACTAGCATTTCATCATTCAACTGGAGTAACGACTGCAACACTTGGGCTAAAATTACATCACCTGACTTGATATAGAATGAAAACTATGACCATCTTGGCTGTCATTATATCATTCTACTAGAGTGACGTTTGCATCACTTGGTCCGAAATTACATCACCTAACTCGATATATAATGAAAAACCACAACTATCTTTGCTGGCATTAGATCTTTCAAAAGGAGTGACAACTACAACACTTGGGCCAAAATCACATCACGTGACTCGATATTGAATGAAAACCATGACAATCTTGGTCGGCATTACATCATTCAACAAGAGTGACGATTGCAACACTTGGGCCGGAATTACATCACCTGACTCGATATAGATTGAAAACCATGACCATCTCGGCTGGCATTCCATCATTCAACTGAAGTGCCGACTACAACACTTGGTTCGAAATTACATCACCTGACTCGATATAGAATGAAAACCATGACCATCTTGTCTTACATTACATCATTCAATCGGAGTGACGATTGTAGCACTTTGGCCAAAATTTCATCACTCGACGACAACATTTGGGATGGAAATACATCACCGGACTCGATATAGAATGAAAACCATGACCATCTCTCATTGGCATTACATCATTAAACCGGAGTGACGATCGCAACACTTGGTCCAAAATTACATCACATAACTCGATATAGAATGAAAACTATGACCATCTTGACCGGCATTACATCATTCAACTAGAGTGACAATGTAGAACCTAGATCGAACTTACATCATCGGACTCGATATAAAATGAAAACTATGACCATCTAGGCTGGCATTATATTATTAAACTAGAGTGACGACTACATCACTTAGGATAGATTTACATCACCTAACTCGATATATAATGAAAACCAAGACTATCTCTCGGTGGCATTACATCATTTAACTTGAGTGACAAATGCAACACTTGGGATGAAATTACATTATGTGACACGATATAGAATGAAAACAATGTCCATCTCGACTAGCATTTCATCATTCAACTGGAGTAACGATTGCAACACTTGGGCTAAAATTACATCACCTGACTTGATATAGAATGAAAACTATGACCATCTTGGCTGTCATTATATCATTCTACTAGAGTGACGTTTGCATCACTTGGTCCGAAATTACATCACCTAACTCGATATATAATGAAAAACCACAACTATCTTTGCTGGCATTAGATCTTTCAAAAGGAGTGACGACTACAACACTTGGGCCAAAATCACATCACGTGACTCGATATTGAATGAAAACCATGACAATCTTGGTCGGCATTACATCATTCAACAAGAGTGACGATTGCAACACTTGGGCCAGAATTACATTACATCACCGACTCGATATAGATTGGAAACCATGACCATCTCGGCTGACATTCCATCATTCAACTGAAGTGCCGACTACAACACTTGGTTCGAAATTACATCACCTGACTCGATATAGAATGAAAACCATGACCATCTTGGCTTACATTACATCATTCAACTGGAGTGACGATTGTAGCACTTTGGCCAAAATTTCATCACCTGACAACAACAGTTGGGACGGAAATACATCACCAGACTCGATATAGAATGAAAACCATGACCATCTCAGCTGGCATTACATCATTAAACTGGAGTGACGACTGCAACACTTGGTCCAAAATTACATCACATAACTCGATATAGAATGAAAACTATGACCATATTGACTGGCATTACATCATTCAACTAGAGTGACAACTGTAGAACCTAGATCGAAATTACATCATCGGACTCGATATAAAATGAAAACTATGACCATCTCGGCTGGCATTATATTATTAAACTAGAGTGACGACTACATCACTTAGGATAGATTTACATCACCTAACTCGATATCTAATGAAAACCAAGACTATCTCGAATGGCATTACATCAATTAACTTGAGTGACAAATGCAACACTTGGGATGAAATTACATTATGTGACACGATATAGAATGAAAACAATGTCCATCTCGACTAGCATTTCATCATTCAACTGGAGTAACGATTGCACCACTTGGGCTAAAATTACATCACCTGACTTGATATAGAATGAAAACTATGACCATCTTGGCTGTCATTATATCATTCTACTCGAGTGACGTTTGCATCACTTGGTCCGAAATTACATCACCTAACTCGATATATAATGAAAAACCACAACTATCTTTGCTGGCATTAGATCTTTCAAAAGGAGTGACGACTACAACACTTGGGCCAAAATCACATCACGTGACTCGATATTGAATGAAAACCATGACAATCTTGGTCGGCATTACATCATTCAACAAGAGTGACGATTGCAACACTTGGGCCGGAATTACATCACCCGACTCGATATAGATTGGAAACCATGACCATCTCGGCTGACATTCCATCATTCAACTGAAGTGCCGACTACAACACTTGGTTCGAAATTACATCACCTGACTCGATATAGAATGAAAACCATGACCATCTTGACTTACATTACATCATTCAACTGGAGTGACGATTGTAGCACTTTGGCCAAAATTTCATCACCTGACAACAACAGTTGGGACGGAAATACATCACCAGACTCGATATAGAATGAAAACCATGACCATCTCAGCAGGCATTACATCATTAAACTGGAGTGACGACTGCAACACTTGGTCCAAAATTACATCACATAACTCGATATAGAATGAAAACTATGACCATATTGACTGGCATTACATCATTCAACTAGAGTGACAACTGTAGAACCTAGATCGAAATTACATCATCGGACTCGATATAAAATGAAAACTATGACCATCTCGGCTGGCATTATATTATTAAACTAGAGTGACGACTACATCACTTAGGATAGATTTACATCACCTAACTCGATATATAATGAAAACCAACACTATCTCGGCTGGCATTACATCAATTAACCGGAGTGACAAAGGCAACACTTGGGATGAAATTACATTGTGTGACACGATATAGAATGAAAATAATGTCCATCTCGACTAGCATTTCATCATTCAACTGGAATAACGACTGCAACACTTGGGCTAAAATTACATCACCGACTTGATATAGAATGAAAACTATGACCATCTTGGCGTCATTATATCATTCTACTAGAGTGACGTTTGCATCACTTGGTCCGAAATTACATCACCTAACTCGATATAGAATGAAAAACCACAACTATCTTTGTTGGCATTAGATCATTCAAATGGAGTGACGACGCAACACTTGGGCCAAAATCACATCACGTGACTCGATATTGAATGAAAACCATGACAATCTTGGTCGGCATTTCATTCAACATCATTCAACAAGAGTGACGATTGCAACACTTGGGCCGAATTAGATCACCACGACTCGATATAAATTTGAAACCATGACCATCTCGACTTGACATTCCATCATTCAACTGAAGTGCCGACTACAACACTTGGTTCGAAATTACATCACCTGACTCGATATAGAATGAAAACCATGACCATCTTGTCTTACATTACATCATTCAACTGGAGTGACGATTGTAACACTTTGGCCAAAATTACATCACCTGACTCGATATAGATTGGAAACCATGACCATCTAGGCTGACATTCCATCATTCAACCGAAGTGCCGACTACAACACTTGGTTCGAAATTACATCACCTGACTCGATATAGAATGAAAACCATGACCATCTTGGCTTACATTACATCATTCAACTGGAGTGACGATTGTAGCACTTTGGCCAAAATTTCATCACCTGACAACAACATTTGGGACGGAAATACATCACCAGACTCGATATAGAATGAAAACCATGACCATCTCAGCTGGCATTACATCATTAAACTGGAGTGACGACTGCAACACTTGGTCCAAAATTACATCACATAACTCGATATAGAATGAAAACTATGACCATATTGACTGGCATTACATCATTCAACTAGAGTGACAACTGTAGAACCTAGATCGAAATTACATCATCGGACTCGATATAAAATGAAAACTATGACCATCTCGGCTGGCATTATATTATTAAACTAGAGTGACGACTACATCACTTAGGATAGATTTACATCACCTAACTCGATATATAATGAAAACCAAGACTATCTCGGTTGGCATTACATCAATTAACTGGAGTGACAAATGCAACACTTGGGATGAAATTACATTATGTGACACGATATAGAATGAAAACAATGTCCATCTCGACTAGCATTTCATCATTCAACTGGAGTAACGACTGCAACACTTGGGCTAAAATTACATCACCTGACTTGATATAGAATGAAAACTATGACCATCTTGGCTGTCATTATATCATTCTACTAGAGTGACGTTTGCATCACTTGGTCCGAAATTACATCACCTAACTCGATATATAATGAAAAACCACAACTATCTTTGCTGGCATTACATCTTTCAAAAGGAGTGACGACTACAACACTTGGGCCAAAATCACATCACGTGACTCGATATTGAATGAAAACCATGACAATCTTGGTTGACATTACATCATTCAACTAGAGTGACGATTGCAACACTTGGGCCGGAATTACATCACCTGACTTAATATAGATTGGAAACCATGACCATCTCGGCTGGTATTCCATCATTCAACTGAAGTGCCCACTACAACACTTGGACTGGAATTACAGCACCTAACTCGATATAGAATGAAAACCATTATCATTTCGACTGACATTACATCATTCAACTGGAGTGACGATTGCAATACTTGGGACAGAATTACATCACATGACTCGATATAGATTGAAAACCATGACCATCTCGGCTGGCATTCCAACATTCAACTGGAGTGTCGACTACAACACTTGGTTCGAAATTACATCACCTGACTCGATATAGAATGAAAACCATGACCATCTTGGCTTACATTACATCATTCAACTGGAGTGACGATTGTAGCACTTTGGCCAAAATTTCATCACCTGACAACAACAGTTGGGACGGAAATACATCACCAGACTCGATATAGAATGAAAACCATGACCATCTCAGTTGGCATTACATCATTAAACTGGAGTGACGACTGCAACACTTGGTCCAAAATTACATCACATAACTCGATATAGAATGAAAACTATGACCATATTGACTGGCATTACATCATTCAACTAGAGTGACAACTGTAGAACCTAGATCGAAATTACATCATCGGACTCGATATAAAATAAAACTATGACCATCTCGGTTGGCATTATATTATTAAACAAGAGTGACGACTACATCACTTAGGATAGATTTACATCACCTAACTCGATATATAATGAAAACCAAGACTATCTCGGTTGGCATTACATCAATTAACTGGAGTGACAAATGCAACACTTGGGATGAAATTACATTATGTGACACGATATAGAATGAAAACAATGTCCATCTCGACTAGCATTTCATCATTCAACTGGAGTAACGACTGCAACACTTGGGCTAAAATTACATCACCTGACTTGATATAGAATGAAAACTATGACCATCTTGGCTGTCATTATATCATTCTACTAGAGTGACGTTTGCATCACTTGGTCCGAAATTACATCACCTAACTCGATATATAATGAAAAACCACAACTATCTTTGCTGGCATTAGATCTTTCAAAAGGAGTGACGACTACAACACTTGGGCCAAAATCACATCACGTGACTCGATATTGAATGAAAACCATGACAATCTTGGTTGACATTACATCATTCAACTAGAGTGACGATTGCAACACTTGGGCCGGAATTACATCACCTGACTTGATATAGATTGGAAACCATGACCATCTCGGCAGGTATTCCATCATTCAACTGAAGTCCCCACTACAACACTTGGACTGGAATTACAGCACCTAACTCGATATAGAATGAAAACCATTATCATCTCGGCTGACATTACATCATTCAACTGGAGTGACGATTGCAATACTTGGGACAGAATTACATCACTTGACTCGATATAGATTGAAAACCATGACCATCTCGGCTGGCATTCCAACATTCAACTGGAGTGTCGACTATAACACTTGGTTCGAAATTGCATCACCTGACTCGATATAGAATGAAAACCATGACCATCTTGGCTTACATTACATCATTCAACTGGACTGACGATTGTAGCACTTTGGCCAAAATTTCATCACTTGACAAAACATTGGGACAGAAACACATCACTAGACTCGATATAGAATGAAAACCATGACCATCTCAGCTGGCATTACATCATTAAACTAGAGTGACGACTGCAACACTTGGTCCAAAATTACATCACATAACTCGATATAGAATGAAAACTATGATCATATAGACTAGGATTACATCATTCAACTAGAGTGACAACTGTAGAACCTAGGCCGACATTACATCATCGGACTCGTTATAAAATGAGAACTATGACCATCTCGGCTGGCATTATATTATTAAACTAAAGTGACGACTACATCACTTAGGATAGATTTACATCACCTAACTCGATATATAATGAAAACCAAGACTATCTCGGTTGGCATTACATCAATTAACTGGAGTGACAAAGGCAACACTTGGGATGAAATTACATTATGTGACACGATATAGAATGAAAACAATGACCATCTCGACTAGCATTTCATCATTCAACTGGAGTAACGACTGCAACACTTGGGCTAAAATTACATCACCTGACTTGATATAGAATGAAAACTATGACCATCTTGGCTGTCATTATATCATTCTACTAGAGTGACGTTTGCATCACTTGGTCCGAAATTACATCACCTAACTCGATATATAATGAAAAACCACAACTATCATTAGATCATTCAAATGGAGTGACGACTACAACACTTGGGCCAAAATCACATCACGTGACTCGATATTGAATGAAAACCATGCATTACATCATTCAACAAGAGTGACGATTGCAACACTTGGGCCGGAATTACATCACCCGACTCGATATAGATTGGAAACCATGACCATCTCGGCTGACATTCCATCATTCAACTGAAGTGCCGACTACAACACTTGGTTCGAAATTACATCACCTGACTCGATATAGAATGAAAACCATGACCATCTTGACTTACATTACATCATTCAACTGGAGTGACGATTGTAGCACTTTGGCCAAAATTTCATCACCTGACAACAACAGTTGGGATGGAAATACATCACCAGACTCGATATAGAATGAAAACCATGACCATCTCAGCTGGCATTACATCATTAAACTGGAGTGACGACTGCAACACTTGGTCCAAAATTACATCACATAACTCGATATAGAATGAAAACTATGACCATATTGACTGGCATTACATCATTCAACTAGAGTGACAATTGTAGAACCTAGATCGAAATTACATCATCGGACTCGATATAAAATGAAAACTATGACCATCTCGGCTGGCATTATATTATTAAACTAGAGTGACGACTACATCACTTAGGATAGATTTACATCACCTAACTCGATATATAATGAAAACCAAGACTATCTCGGCTGGCATTACATCAATTAACCGGAGTGACAAAGGCAACACTTGGGATGAAATTACATTATGTGACACGATATAGAATGAAAATAATGTCCATCTCGACTAGCATTTCATCATTCAACTGGAGTAACGACTGCAACACTTGGGCTAAAATTACATCACCTGACTTGATATAGAATGAAAACTATGACCATCTTGGCAGTCATTATATCATTCTACTAGAGTGACGTTTGCATCACTTGGTCCGAAATTACATGACCTAACTAAATATAGAATGAAAAACCACAACTATCTTTGTTGGCATTAGATCATTCAAATGGAGTGACGACTGCCACACTTGGGCCAAAATCACATCACGTGACTCGATATTGAATGAAAACCATGACAATCTTGGTCGGCATTACATCATTCAACAAGAGTGACGATTGCAACACTTGGGCCAGAATTAGATCACCTGACTCGATATAAATTTGAAACCATGACCATCTCGGCTGACATTCCATCATTCAACTGAAGTGCCGACTACAACACTTGGTTCGAAATTACATCACCTGACTCGATATAGAATGAAAACCATGACCATCTTGTCTTACATTACATCATTCAACTGGAGTGACGATTGTAACACTTTGGCCAAAATTACATCACCGGACTCGATATAGATTGGAAACCATGACCATCTCGGCTGACATTCCATCATTCAACTGAAGTGCCGACTACAACACTTGGTTCGAAATTACATCACCTGACTCGATATAGAATGAAAACCATGACCATCTTGGCTTACATTACATCATTCAACTGGAGTGACGATTGTAGCACTTTGGCCAAAATTTCATCACCTGACAACAACAGTTGGGACGGAAATACATCACCAGACTCGATATAGAATGAAAACCATGACCATCTCAGCTGGCATTACATCATTAAACTGGAGTGACGACTGCAACACTTGGTCCAAAATTACATCACATAACTCGATATAGAATGAAAACTATGACCATATTGACTGGCATTACATCATTCAACTAGAGTGACAACTGTAGAACCTTGGCCGACATTACATCATCGGACTCGTTATAAAAGGAAAACTATGACCATCTCGGCTGGCATTATATTATTAAACTAAAGTGACGACTACATCATTTAGGATAGATTTACATCACCTAACTCGATATATAATGAAAACCAAGACTATCTCGGCTGGCATTACATCAATTAACTGGAGTGACAAATGCAACACTTGGGATGAAATTACATTACCTGACACGATATAAAATGAAAACAATGACCATCTCGACTAGCATTTCATTATTCAACTGGAGTAACGACTGCCACACTTGGGCCAAAATCACATCACGTGACTCGATATTGAATGAAAACCATGACAATCTTGGTCGGCATTACATCATTCAACAAGAGTGACGATTGCAACACTTGGGCCGGAATTACATCACCCGACTCGATATAGATTGGAAACCATGACCATCTCGACTCCGACATTCCATCATTCAACGAAGTGCCGACTACAACACTTGGTTCGAAATTACATCACACGACTCGATATAGAATGAAAACCATGACCATCTTGTCTTACATTACATCATTCAACCGGAGTGACGATTGTAGCACTTTGGCCAAAATTTCATCACCCGACAACAACATTTGGGACGGAAATACATCACGGACTCGATATAGAATGAAAACCATGACCATCTCAAATTGGCATTACATCATTAAACCGGAGTGACGATCGCAACACTTGGTCCAAAATTACATCACATAACTCGATATAGAATGAAAACTATGACCATATTGACCGGCATTACATCATTCAACTAGAGTGACAACGTAGAACCTAGATCGAAATTACATCATCGGACTCGATATAAAATGAAAACTATGACCATCTCGGCTGGCATTATATTATTAAACTAGAGTGACGACTACATCACTTAGGATAGATTTACATCACCTAACTCGATATATAATGAAAACCAAGACTATCTCGGTGGCATTACATCAATTAACTGGAGTGACAAATGCAACACTTGGGATGAAATTACATTATGTGACACGATATAGAATGAAAACAATGTCCATCTCGACTAGCATTTCATCATTCAACTGGAGTAACGACTGCAACACTTGGGCTAAAATTACATCACCGACTTGATATAGAATGAAAACTATGACCATCTTGGCTGTCATTATATCATTCTACTAGAGTGACGTTTGCATCACTTGGTCCGAAATTACATCACCTAACTCGATATATAATGAAAAACCACAACTATCTTTGTTGGCATTAGATCTTTCAAAAGGAGTGACGACTACCACACGTGGGCCAAAATCACATCACGTGACTCGATATTGAATGAAAACCATGACAATCTTGGTCAGCATTACATCATTCAACAAGAGTGACGATTGCAACACTTGGGCCGGAATTACATCACATGACTCGATATAGATTGGAAACCATGACCATCTCGGCTGACATTCCATCATTCAACTGAAGTGCCGACTACAACACTTGGTTCGAAATTACATCACCTGACTCGATATAGAATGAAAACCATGACCATCTTGGCTTACAATACATCATTCAACTGGAGTGACTATTGTAGCACTTTGGCCAAAATTTCATCACCTGACAACAACAGTTGGGACGGAAATACATCACCAGACTCGATATAGAATGAAAACCATGACAATCTCAGCTGGCATTACATCATTAATCTGGAGTGACGACTGCAACACTTGGTCCAAAATTACATCACATAACTCGATATAGAATGAAAACTATGACCATATTGACTGGCATTACATCATTCAACTAGAGTGACAACTGTAGAACCTAGGCCGACATTACATCATCGGACTCGTTATAAAATGAGAACTATGACCATCTCAGCTGGCATTATATTATTAAACTAAAGTGACGACTAAATCACTTAGGATAGCTTTACATCACCTAAGTCGATATATAATGAAAACCAAGACTATCTCGACATGCATTACATCATTTAACTGTAGTGACAAATGCAACACTTGGGATGGAATTACATTACGACACGATATAGAATGAAAACAATGACCATCTCGACTAGCATTTCATCATTCAACCGGAGTAACGATTGCAACACTTGGGCCAAAATTACATCACGTGACTTGATATTGAATGAAAACCATGACAATCTTGGTCGGCATTACATCATTCAACAAGAGTGACGATTGCAACACTTGGCCCGGAATTACATCACCTGACTCGATATAGATTGGAAACCATGACCATCTCGGCTGACATTCCATCATTCAATTGCAGTGCCGACTACAACACTTGGTTCGAAATTACATCACCTGACTCGATATAGAATGAAAACCATGACCATCTTGTCTTACATTACATCATTCAACTGGAGTGACGATTGTAGCACTTTGGCCAAAATTTCATCACCTGACAACAACAGTTGTGATGGAAATACATCACCAGACTCGATATAGAATGAAAACCATGACCATCTCAGCTGGCATTACATCATTAAACTGGAGTGACGACTGCAACACTTCCTCCGAAATTACATCACCTAACTAGATATAGAATGAAAAACCTCAACTATCTTTGTTGGCATTAGATCATTCAAATGGAGTGACGACTGCCACACTTGGGCCAAAATGACATCACGTGACTCAATATTGAATGAAAACCATGACAATCTTGGTCGGCATTACATCATTCAACAAGAGTGACGATTGCAACACTTGGGCCGGAATTACATCACATGACTCGATATAGATTGGAAACCTTGACCATCTCGGCTGACATTCCATTATTCAACTGAAGTGCCGACTACAACACTTGGTTCGAAATTACATCACCTGACTCGATATAGAATGAAAACCATGACCATCTGGGCTTACATTACATCATTCAACTGGAGTTACGATTGTAGCACTTTGGCCAAAATTTCATCACCGACAACAACATTTGGGACGGAAATACATCACCGAGACTCGATATAGAATTAAAACCACGACAATCTCAGCTGGCATTACATCATTAAACTGGAGTGACGACTGCAACACTTGGTCCAAAATTACATCACATAACTTGATATAGAATGAAAACTATGACCATATTGACTGGCATTACATCATTCAACTAGAGTGACAACTGTAGAACCTAGATCGAAATTACATCATCGGACTCGATATAAAATGAAAACTATGACCATCTCGGTGGCATTATATTATTAAACTAGAGTGACGACTACATCACTTAGGATAGAATTACATCACCTAAGTCGATATATAATGAAAACCAAGACTATCTCGGCATGCATTACATCATTTAAACCGGAGTGACAAATGCAACACTTGGGATGGAATTACATTACCCGACACGATATAAAATGAAAACAATGACCATCTCGACTAGCATTTCATTATTCAACCGGAGTAACGATTACGCCACACTTGGGCCAAAATCACATCACGTGACTCAATATTGAATGAAAACCATGACAATCTTGGTCGGCATTACATCATTCAACAAGAGTGACGATTGCAACACTTGGCATTACATCATTCCAAGAGGAATTACACACTTGGGCCGAATTACATCACGACTCGATATAGATTGGAAACCATGACCATCTCGGCCGACATTCCATCATTCAACCGAAGTGCCGACTACAACACTTGGTTCGAAATTACATCACCGACTCGATATAGAATGAAAACCATGACCATCTTGTCTTACATTACATCATTCAACCGGTGTGACGATTGTAGCACTTTGGCGAAAATTTCATCACCCGACAACAACATTTGGGATGGAAATACATCACCGACTCGATATAGAATGAAAACCATGACCATCTCAACCGGCATTACATCATTAAACCGGATGACGACCGCAACACTTGGTCCAAAATTATATCACATAACTCGATATAGAATGAAAACTATGACCATATTGACCGGCATTACATCATTCAACTAGAGTGACAACCGTAGAACCTAGATCGAAATTACATCATCGGACTCGATATAAAATGAAAACTATGACCATCTCGGTGGCATTATATTATTAAACTAGAGTGACGACTACATCACTTAGGATAGAATTACATCACCTAAGTCGATATATAATGAAAACCAAGACTATCTCGGCATGCATTACATCATTTAACCGGAGTGACAAATACAACACTTGGGATGGAATTACATTACCTGACACGATATAAAATGGAAACAATGACCATCTCGACTAGCATTTCATTATTCAACTGGAGTAACGACTGCAACACTTGGGCTAAAATTACATCACCGGACTTGATATAGAATGAAAACTATGACCATCTTGGCTGTCATTATATCATTCTACTAGAGTGACGTTCGCATCACTTGGTCCGAAATTACATCACCTAACTAGATATAGAATGAAAAACGTCAACTATCTTTGCTGGCATTAGATCATTCAAATGGAGTGACGACTGCCACACTTGGGCCAAAATCACATCACGTGACTCGATATTGAATGAAAACCATGACAATCTTGGTCGGCATTACATCATTCAACAAGAGTGACGATTGCAACACTTGGGCCAGAATTACATCACATGACTCGATATAGATTGGAAACCATGACCATCTCGGCTGACATTCCATTATTCAACTGAAGTGCCGACTACAACACTTGGTTCGAAATTACATCACCTGACTCGATATAGAATGAAAACCATGACCATCTTGTCTTACATTACATCATTCAACTGGTGTGACGATTGTAGCACTTTGGCGAAAATTTCATCACCTGACAACAACAGTTGGGATGGAAATACATCACCAGACTCGATATAGAATGAAAACCATGACCATCTCAACTGGCATTACATCATTAAACTGGAGTGACGACTGCAACACTTGGTCCAAAATTATATCACATAACTTGATATAGAATGAAAACTATGACCATATTGACTGGCATTACATCATTCAACTAGAGTGACAACTGTAGAACCTAGATCGAAATTACATCATCGGACTCGATATAAAATGAAAACTATGACCATCTCGGCTGGCATTATATTATTAAACTAGAGTGACGACTACATCTCTTAGGATAGAATTACATCACCTAAGTCGATATATAATGAAAACCAAGACTATCTCGGCATGCATTACGTCATTTAACTGCAGTGACAAATACAACACTTGGGATGGAATTACATTACCTGACACGATATGAAATGGAAACAATGACCATCTCGACTAGCATTTCATTATTCAACTGGAGTAACGACTGCAACACTTGGGCTAAAATTACATCACCGGACTTGATATAGAATGAAAACTATGACCATCTTGGCTGTCATTATATCATTCTACTAGAGTGACGTTCGCATCACTTGGTCCGAAATTACATCACCTAACTAGATATAGAATGAAAAACCTCAACTATCTTTGCTGGCATTAGATCATTCAAATGGAGTGACGACTGCCACACTTGGGCCAAAATCACATCACGTGACTCGATATTGAATGAAAACCATGACAATCTTGGTCGGCATTACATCATTCAACAAGAGTGACGATTGCAACACTTGGGCCGGAATTACATCACATGACTCGATATAGATTGGAAACCATGACCATCTCGGCTGACATTCCATTATTCAACTGAAGTGCCGACTACAACACTTGGTTCGAAATTACATCACCTGACTCGATATAGAATGAAAACCATGACCATCTGGGCTTACATTACATCATTCAACTGGAGTTACGATTGTAGCACTTTGCCCAAAATTTCATCACCTGACAACAACAGTTGGGACGGAAATACATCACCAGACTCGATATAGAATTAAAACCACGACAATCTCAGCTGGCATTACATCATTAAACTGGAGTGACGACTGCAACACTTGGTCCAAAATTACATCACATAACTCGATATAGAATGAAAACTATGATCATATTGGTGGGATTACATCATTCAACTAGAGTGACAACGTAGAACCTAGGCCAACATTACATCATCGAACTCGTTATAAAATGAGAACTATGACCATCTCGGGGCATTATATCATTGGCATTATATTATTAAACTAAAGTGACGACTACATCACTTAGGATAGATTTACATCACCTAAGTCGATATATAATGAAAACCAAGACTATCTCGGCATGCATTACATCATTTAACTGGAGTGACAAATGCAACACTTGGGATGGAATTACATTACCTGACACGATATAAAATGAAAACAATGACCATCTCGACTAGCATTTCATTATTCAACTGGAGTAACGACTGCCACACTTGGGCCAAAATCACATCACGTGACTCAATATTGAAAGAAAACCATGACAATCTTGGTCGGCATTACATCATTCAACAAGAGTGACGATTGCAACACTTGGGCCGGAATTACATCACCTGACTCGATATAGATTGGAAACCATGACCATCTCGGCTGACATTCCATCATTCAACTGAAGTGCCGACTACAACACTTGGTTCGAAATTACATCACCTGACTCGATATAGAATGAAAACCATGACCATCTTGTCTTACATTACATCATTCAACTGGTGTGACGATTGTAGCACTTTGGGGAAAATTTCATCACCTGACAACAACAGTTGGGATGGAAATACATCACCAGACTCGATATAGAATGAAAACCATGACCATCCCAACTGGCATTACATCATTAAACCGGAGTGACGATCGCAACACTTGGTCCAAAATTATATCACATAACTTGATATAGAATGAAAACTATGACATATTGACTCGGCATTACATCATTCAACTAGAGTGACAATCGTAGAACCTAGATCGAAATTACATCATCGGACTCGATATAAAATGAAAACTATGACCATCTCGGTGGCATTATATTATTAAACTAGAGTGACGACTACATCACTTAGGATAGAATTACATCACCTAAGTCGATATATAATGAAAACCAAGACTATCTCGGCATGCATTACATCATTTAACGAGTGACAAATACAACACTTGGGATGGAATTACATTACACGACACGATATGAAATGGAAACAATGACCATCTCGACTAGCATTTCATTATTCAACCGGAGTAACGATGCCACACTTGGGCCAAAATCACATCACGTGACTCGATATTGAATGAAAACCATGACAATCTTGGTCGGCATTACATCATTCAACAAGAGTGACGATTGCAACACTTGGCGGAATTACATCACCGACTCGATATAGAATGAAAACCATGACCATCTCGGGCTTACATTACATCATTCAACCGGAGTTACGATTGTAGCACTTTGGCCAAAATTTCATCACCGACAACAACAGTTGGGACGGAAATACATCACGGACTCGATATAGAATTAAAACCACGACAATCTCGGTGGCATTACATCATTAAACCGGAGTGACGATCGCAACACTTGGTCCAAAATTACATCCCATAACTCGATATAGAATGAAAACTATGATCATATCTCTGGGATTACATCATTCAACTAGAGTGACAATCGTAGAACCTAGGCCAACATTACATCATCGGACTCGTTATAAAATGAGAACTATGACCATCTCGGCTGGCATTATATTATTAAACTAAAGTGACGACTACATCACTTAGGATAGATTTACATCACCTAAGTCGATATATAATGAAAACCAAGACTATCTCGGCATGCATTACATCATTTAACTGGAGTGACAAATGCAACACTTGGGATGGAATTACATTACCTGACACGATATAAAATGAAAACAATGACCATCTCGACTAGCATTTCATTATTCAACCGGAGTAACGATGAAAAACGCCACACTTGGGCCAAAATCACATCACGTGACTCAATATTGAAAGAAAACCATGACAATCTTGGTCGGCATTACATCATTCAACAAGAGTGACGATTGCAACACTTGGGCCGGAATTACATCACCTGACTCGATATAGATTGGAAACCATGACCATCTCGGCTGACATTCCATCATTCAACTGAAGTGCCGACTACAACACTTGGTTCGAAATTACATCACCTGACTCGATATAGAATGAAAACCATGACCATCTTGTCTTACATTACATCATTCAACTGGTGTGACGATTGTAGCACTTTGGCGAAAATTTCATCACCGACAACAACATTTGGGATGGAAATACATCACCGTACTCGATATAGAATGAAAACCATGACCATCTCAACCGGCATTACATCATTAAACCGGAGTGACGATCGCAACACTTGGTCCAAAATTATATCACATAACTCGATATAGAATGAAAACTATGACCATATTGACCGGCATTACATCATTCAACTAGAGTGACAACCGTAGAACCTAGATCGAAATTACATCATCGGACTCGATATAAAATGAAAACTATGACCATCTCGGTGGCATTATATTATTAAACTAGAGTGACGACTACATCACTTAGGATAGAATTACATCACCTAAGTCGATATATAATGAAAACCAAGACTATCTCGGCATGCATTACATCATTTAACCTGAGTGACAAATACAACACTTGGGATGGAATTACATTACCGACACGATATAAAATGGAAACAATGACCATCTCGACTAGCATTTCATTATTCAACCGGAGTAACGATGCAACACTTGGGCTAAAATTACATCACCGGACTTGATATAGAATGAAAACTATGACCATCTTGGTTGTCATTATATCATTCTACTAGAGTGACGTTCGCATCACTTGGTCCGAAATTACATCACCTAACTAGATATAGAATGAAAAAACGTCAACTATCTTTGCTTTGGCATTAGATCATTCAAATGGAGTGACGATCGCCACACTTGGGCCAAAATCACATCACGTGACTCGATATTGAATGAAAACCATGACAATCTTGGTCGGCATTACATCATTCAACAAGAGTGACGATTGCAACACTTGGGCCGGAATTACATCACATGACTCGATATAGATTGGAAACCATGACCATCTCGGGCCGACATTCCATCATTCAACCGAAGTGGCGACTACAACACTTGGTTCGAAATTACATCACCCGACTCGATATAGAATGAAAACCATGACCATCTTGTCTTACATTACATCATTCAACCGGTGTGACGATTGTAGCACTTTGGCGAAAATTTCATCACCACGACAACAACATTTGGGATGGAAATACATCACCAGACTCGATATAGAATGAAAACCATGACCATCTCAATCCGGCATTACATCATTAAACCGGAGTGACGATCGCAACACTTGGTCCAAAATTATATCACATAACTTGATATAGAATGAAAACTATGACCATATTGACCGGCATTACATCATTCAACTAGAGTGACAACGTAGAACCTAGATCGAAATTACATCATCGGACTCGATATAAAATGAAAACTATGACCATCTCGGCTGGCATTATATTATTAAACTAGAGTGACGACTACATCACTTAGGATAGAATTACATCACCTAAGTCGATATATAATGAAAACCAAGACTATCTCGGCATGCATTACATCATTTAACTGCAGTGACAAATACAACACTTGGGATGGAATTACATTACCTGACACGATATAAAATGGAAACAATGACCATCTCGACTAGCATTTCATTATTCAACTGGAGTAACGACTGCAACACTTGGGCTAAAATTACATCACCGGACTTGATATAGAATGAAAACTATGACCATCTTGGCTGTCATTATATCATTCTACTAGAGTGACGTTCGCATCACTTGGTCCGAAATTACATCACCTAACTAGATATAGAATGAAAAACGTCAACTATCTTTGCTGGCATTAGATCATTCAAATGGAGTGACGACTGCCACACTTGGGCCAAAATGACATCACGTGACTCGATATTGAATGAAAACCATGACAATCTTGGTCGGCATTACATCATTCAACAAGAGTGACGATTGCAACACTTGGGCCGGAATTACATCACATGACTCGATATAGATTGGAAACCATGACCATCTCGGCTGACATTCCATCATTCAACTGAAGTGCCGACTACAACACTTGGTTCGAAATTACATCACCGACTCGATATAGAATGAAAACCATGACCATCTTGTCTTACATTACATCATTCAACCGGTGTGACGATTGTAGCACTTTGGCGAAAATTTCATCACCGACAACAACATTTGGGATGGAAATACATCACCGACTCGATATAGAATGAAAACCATGACCATCTCAACTCGGCATTACATCATTAAACCGGAGTGACGATCGCAACACTTGGTCCAAAATTATATCACATAACTTGATATAGAATGAAAACTATGACCATATTGACCGGCATTACATCATTCAACTAGAGTGACAACTCGTAGAACCTAGATCGAAATGACATCATCGGACTCGATATAAAATGAAAACTATGACCATCTCGGGGCATTATATTATTAAACTAGAGTGACGACTACATCACTTAGGATAGAATTACATCACCTAAGTCGATATATAATGAAAACCAAGACTATCTCGGCATGCATTACATCATTTAACTCAGAGTGACAAATACAACACTTGGGATGGAATTACATTACCGACACGATATAAAATGGAAACAATGACCATCTCGACTAGCATTTCATTATTCAACCGGAGTAACGATCGCAACACTTGGGCTAAAATTACATCACCGGACTTGATATAGAATGAAAACTATGACCATCTTGGTGTCATTATATCATTCTACTAGAGTGACGTTCGCATCACTTGGTCCGAAATTACATCACCTAACTAGATATAGAATGAAAAACGTCAACTATCTTTGCTGGCATTAGATCATTCAAATGGAGTGACGACTGCCACACTTGGGCCAAAATGACATCACGTGACTCGATATTGAATGAAAACCATGACAATCTTGGTCGGCATTACATCATTCAACAAGAGTGACGATTGCAACACTTGGGCCGGAATTACATCACATGACTCGATATAGATTGGAAACCATGACCATCTCGGTGACATTCCATCATTCAACCGGAAGTGCCGACTACAACACTTGGTTCGAAATTACATCACCGACTCGATATAGAATGAAAACCATGACCATCTTGTCTTACATTACATCATTCAACCGGTGTGACGATTGTAGCACTTTGGCGAAAATTTCATCACCACGACAACAACATTTGGGATGGAAATACATCACCGTACTCGATATAGAATGAAAACCATGACCATCTCAACCGGCATTACATCATTAAACCGGAGTGACGATCGCAACACTTGGTCCAAAATTATATCACATAACTTGATATAGAATGAAAACTATGACCATATTGGTGGCATTACATCATTCAACTAGAGTGACAATCGTAGAACCTAGATCGAAATGACATCATCGGACTCGATATAAAATGAAAACTATGACCATCTCGGCGGCATTATATTATTAAACTAGAGTGACGACTACATCACTTAGGATAGAATTACATCACCTAAGTCGATATATAATGAAAACCAAGACTATCTCGGCATGCATTACATCATTTAACTGCAGTGACAAATACAACACTTGGGATGGAATTACATTACCTGACACGATATAAAATGGAAACAATGACCATCTCGACTAGCATTTCATTATTCAACTGGAGTAACGACTGCAACACTTGGGCTAAAATTACATCACCGGACTTGATATAGAATGAAAACTATGACCATCTTGGCTGTCATTATATCATTCTACTAGAGTGACGTTCGCATCACTTGGTCCGAAATTACATCACCTAACTAGATATAGAATGAAAAACGTCAACTATCTTTGCTGGCATTAGATCATTCAAATGGAGTGACGACTGCCACACTTGGGCCAAAATCACATCACGTGACTCGATATTGAATGAAAACCATGACAATCTTGGTCGGCATTACATCATTCAACAAGAGTGACGATTGCAACACTTGGGCCGGAATTACATCACATGACTCGATATAGATTGGAAACCATGACCATCTCGCCGACATTCCATTATTCAACTGAAGTGCCGACTACAACACTTGGTTCGAAATTACATCACCTGACTCGATATAGAATGAAAACCATGACCATCTTGTCTTACATTACATCATTCAACTGGTGTGACGATTGTAGCACTTTGGCGAAAATTTCATCACCTGACAACAACAGTTGGGATGGAAATACATCACCAGACTCGATATAGAATGAAAACCTTGACCATCTCAACTGGCATTACATCATTAAACTGGAGTGACGACTGCAACACTTGGTCCAAAATTATATCACATAACTTGATATAGAATGAAAACTATGACCATATTGACTGGCATTACATCATTCAACTAGAGTGACAACTGTAGAACCTAGATCGAAATTACATCATCGGACTCGATATAAAATGAAAACTATGACCATCTCGGCTGGCATTATATTATTAAACTAGAGTGACGACTACATCTCTTAGGATAGAATTACATCACCTAAGTCGATATATAATGAAAACCAAGACTATCTCGGCATGCATTACATCATTTAACCGCTGGAGTGACAAATACAACACTTGGGATGGAATTACATTACCTGACACGATATAAAATGGAAACAATGACCATCTCGACTAGCATTTCATTATTCAACTGGAGTAACGACTGCAACACTTGGGCTAAAATTACATCACCGGACTTGATATAGAATGAAAACTATGACCATCTTGGCTGTCATTATATCATTCTACTAGAGTGACGTTCGCATCACTTGGTCCGAAATTACATCACCTAACTAGATATAGAATGAAAAACCTCAACTATCTTTGCTGGCATTAGATCATTCAAATGGAGTGACGACTGCCACACTTGGGCCAAAATCACATCACGTGACTCGATATTGAATGAAAACCATGACAATCTTGGTCGGCATTACATCATTCAACAAGAGTGACGATTGCAACACTTGGGCCGGAATTACATCACATGACTCGATATAGATTGGAAACCATGACCATCTCGGCTGACATTCCATTATTCAACTGAAGTGCCGACTACAACACTTGGTTCGAAATTACATCACCTGACTCGATATAGAATGAAAACCATGACCATCTGGGCTTACATTACATCATTCAACTGGAGTTACGATTGTAGCACTTTGGCCAAAATTTCATCACCTGACAACAACAGTTGGGACGGAAATACATCACCAGACTCGATATAGAATTAAAACCACGACAATCTCAGCTGGCATTACATCATTAAACTGGAGTGACGACTGCAACACTTGGTCCAAAATTATATCACATAACTTGATATAGAATGAAAACTATGACCATATTGACTGGCATTACATCATTCAACTAGAGTGACAACTGTAGAACCTAGATCGAAATTACATCATCGGATTCGATATAAAATGAAAACTATGACCATCTCGGCTGGCATTATATTATTAAACTAGAGTGACGACTACATCTCTTAGGATAGAATTACATCACCTAAGTCGATATATAATGAAAACCAAGACTATCTCGGCATGCATTACATCATTTAACTGCAGTGACAAATACAACACTTGGGATGGAATTACATTACCTGACACGATATAAAATGGAAACAATGACCATCTCGACTAGCATTTCATTATTCAACTGGAGTAACGACTGCAACACTTGGGCTAAAATTACATCACCGGACTTGATATAGAATGAAAACTATGACCATCTTGGCTGTCATTATATCATTCTACTAGAGTGACGTTCGCATCACTTGGTCCGAAATTACATCACCTAACTAGATATAGAATGAAAAACCTCAACTATATTTGCTGGCATTAGATCATTCAAATGGAGTGACGACTGCCACACTTGGGCCAAAATCACATCACGTGACTCGATATTGAATGAAAACCATGACAATCTTGGTCGGCATTACATCATTCAACAAGAGTGACGATTGCAACACTTGGGCCGGAATTACATCACATGACTCGATATAGATTGGAAACCATGACCATCTCGGTACGACATTCCATTATTCAACTGAAGTGCCGACTACAACACTTGGTTCGAAATTACATCACCTGACTCGATATAGAATGAAAACCATGACCATCTGGGCTTACATTACATCATTCAACTGGAGTTACGATTGTAGCACTTTGGCCAAAATTTCATCACCTGACAACAACAGTTGGGACGGAAATACATCACCAGACTCGATATAGAATTAAAACCACGACAATCTCAGCTGGCATTACATCATTAAACTGGAGTGACGACTGCAACACTTGGTCCAAAATTACATCACATAACTTGATATAGAATGAAAACTATGACCATATTGACTGGCATTACATCATTCAACTAGAGTGACAACTGTAGAACCTAGATCGAAATTACATCATCGGACTCGATATAAAATGAAAACTATGACCATCTCGGCTGGCATTATATTATTAAACTAGAGTGACGACTACATCACTTAGGATAGAATTACATCACCTAAGTCGATATATAATGAAAACCAAGACTATCTCGGCATGCATTACATCATTTAACTGCAGTGACAAACGCAACACTTGGGATGGAATTACATTACCTGACACGATATAAAATGAAAACAATGACCATCTCGACTAGCATTTCATTATTCAACTGGAGTAACGACTGCCACACTTGGGCCAAAATCACATCACGTGACTCAATATTGAATGAAAACCATGACAATCTTGGTCGGCATTACATCATTCAACAAGAGTGACGATTGCAACACTTGGGCCGGAATTACATCACCTGACTCGATATAGATTGGAAACCATGACCATCTCGGCTGACATTCCATCATTCAACTGAAGTGCCGACTACAACACTTGGTTCGAAATTACATCACCTGACTCGATATAGAATGAAAACCATGACCATCTTGTCTTACATTACATCATTCAACTGGTGTGACGATTGTAGCACTTTGGCGAAAATTTCATCACCTGACAACAACAGTTGGGATGGAAATACATCACCAGACTCGATATAGAATGAAAACCATGACCATCTCAACTGGCATTACATCATTAAACTGGAGTGACGACTGCAACACTTGGTCCAAAATTATATCACATAACTTGATATAGAATGAAAACTATGACCATATTGACTGGCATTACATCATTCAACTAGAGTGACAACTGTAGAACCTAGATCGAAATTACATCATCGGACTCGATATAAAATGAAAACTATGACCATCTCGGCTGGCATTATATTATTAAACTAGAGTGACGACTACATCACTTAGGATAGAATTACATCACCTAAGTCGATATATAATGAAAACCAAGACTATCTCGGCATGCATTACATCATTTAACTGCAGTGACAAATACAACACTTGGGATGGAATTACATTACCTGACACGATATAAAATGGAAACAATGACCATCTCGACTAGCATTTCATTATTCAACCGGAGTAACGATCGCAACACTTGGGCTAAAATTACATCACCGGACTTGATATAGAATGAAAACTATGACCATCTTGGCTGTCATTATATCATTCTACTAGAGTGACGTTCGCATCACTTGGTCCGAAATTACATCACCTAACTAGATATAGAATGAAAAACGTCAACTATCTTTGCTGGCATTAGATCATTCAAATGGAGTGACGACTGCCACACTTGGGCCAAAATCACATCACGTGACTCGATATTGAATGAAAACCATGACAATCTTGGTCGGCATTACATCATTCAACAAGAGTGACGATTGCAACACTTGGGCCGGAATTACATCACATGACTCGATATAGATTGGAAACCATGACCATCTCGGCTGACATTCCATCATTCAACTGAAGTGCCGACTACAACACTTGGTTCGAAATTACATCACCTGACTCGATATAGAATGAAAACCATGACCATCTTGTCTTACATTACATCATTCAACTGGTGTGACGATTGTAGCACTTTGGCGAAAATTTCATCACCTGACAACAACAGTTGGGATGGAAATACATCACCAGACTCGATATAGAATGAAAACCATGACCATCTCAACTGGCATTACATCATTAAACTGGAGTGACGACTGCAACACTTGGTCCAAAATTATATCACATAACTTGATATAGAATGAAAACTATGACCATATTGACTGGCATTACATCATTCAACTAGAGTGACAACTGTAGAACCTAGATCGAAATTACATCATCGGACTCGATATAAAATGAAAACTATGACCATCTCGGCTGGCATTATATTATTAAACTAGAGTGACGACTACATCACTTAGGATAGAATTACATCACCTAAGTCGATATATAATGAAAACCAAGACTATCTCGGCATGCATTACATCATTTAACTGCAGTGACAAATACAACACTTGGGATGGAATTACATTACCTGACACGATATAAAATGGAAACAATGACCATCTCGACTAGCATTTCATTATTCAACTGGAGTAACGACTGCAACACTTGGGCTAAAATTACATCACCGGACTTGATATAGAATGAAAACTATGACCATCTTGGCTGTCATTATATCATTCTACTAGAGTGACGTTCGCATCACTTGGTCCGAAATTACATCACCTAACTAGATATAGAATGAAAAACGTCAACTATCTTTTTGGCATTAGATCATTCAAATGGAGTGACGACTGCCACACTTGGGCCAAAATCACATCACGTGACTCGATATTGAATGAAAACCATGACAATCTTGGTCGGCATTACATCATTCAACAAGAGTGACGATTGCAACACTTGGGCCGGAATTACATCACATGACTCGATATAGATTGGAAACCATGACCATCTCGGGCCGACATTCCATTATTCAACCGAAGTGCCGACTACAACACTTGGTTCGAAATTACATCACCGACTCGATATAGAATGAAAACCATGACCATCCGGGCTTACATTACATCATTCAACCGGAGTTACGATTGTAGCACTTTGCCCAAAATTTCATCACCCGACAACAACAAGTTGGGACGGAAATACATCACCGACTCGATATAGAATTAAAACCACGACAATCTCGGTGGCATTACATCATTAAACCGGAGTGACGACCGCAACACTTGGTCCAAAATTACATCACATAACTCGATATAGAATGAAAACTATGATCATATTGACCGGGATTACATCATTCAACTAGAGTGACAATCGTAGAACCTAGGCCAACATTACATCATCGGACTCGTTATAAAATGAGAACTATGACCATCTCGGCTGGCATTATATTATTAAACTAAAGTGACGACTACATCACTTAGGATAGATTTACATCACCTAAGTCGATATATAATGAAAACCAAGACTATCTCGGCATGCATTACATCATTTAACTGGAGTGACAAATGCAACACTTGGGATGGAATTACATTACACGACACGATATAAAATGAAAACAATGACCATCTCGACTAGCATTTCATTATTCAACCGGAGTAACGATCGCCACACTTGGGCCAAAATCACATCACGTGACTCAATATTGAATGAAAACCATGACAATCTTGGTCGGCATTACATCATTCAACAAGAGTGACGATTGCAACACTTGGGCCGGAATTACATCACCTGACTCGATATAGATTGGAAACCATGACCATCTCGGCTGACATTCCATCATTCAACTGAAGTGCCGACTACAACACTTGGTTCGAAATTACATCACCTGACTCGATATAGAATGAAAACCATGACCATCTTGTCTTACATTACATCATTCAACTGGTGTGACGATTGTAGCACTTTGGGGAAAATTTCATCACCTGACAACAACAGTTGGGATGGAAATACATCACCAGACTCGATATAGAATGAAAACCATGACCATCTCAACTGGCATTACATCATTAAACTGGAGTGACGACTGCAACACTTGGTCCAAAATTATATCACATAACTTGATATAGAATGAAAACTATGACATATTGACTGGCATTACATCATTCAACTAGAGTGACAAATGTAGAACCTAGATCGAAATTACATCATCGGACTCGATATAAAATGAAAACTATGACCATCTCGGCTGGCATTATATTATTAAACTAGAGTGACGACTACATCACTTAGGATAGAATTACATCACCTAAGTCGATATATAATGAAAACCAAGACTATCTCGGCATGCATTACATCATTTAACTGCAGTGACAAATACAACACTTGGGATGGAATTACATTACCTGACACGATATAAAATGGAAACAATGACCATCTCGACTAGCATTTCATTATTCAACTGGAGTAACGACTGCCACACTTGGGCCAAAATCACATCACGTGACTCAATATTGAATGAAAACCATGACAATCTTGGTCGGCATTACATCATTCAACAAGAGTGACGATTGCAACACTTGGGCCGGAATTACATCACCTGACTCGATATAGAATGAAAACCATGACCATCTGGGCTTACATTACATCATTCAACTGGAGTTACGATTGTAGCACTTTGGCCAAAATTTCATCACCTGACAACAACAGTTGGGACGGAAATACATCACCAGACTCGATATAGAATTAAAACCACGACAATCTCAGCTGGCATTACATCATTAAACTGGAGTGACGACTGCAACACTTGGTCCAAAATTACATCACATAACTCGATATAGAATGAAAACTATGATCATATAGACTGGGATTACATCATTCAACTAGAGTGACAACTGTAGAACCTAGGCCAACATTACATCATCGGACTCGTTATAAAATGAGAACTATGACCATCTCGGCTGGCATTATATTATTAAACTAAAGTGACGACTACATCACTTAGGATAGATTTACATCACCTAAGTCGATATATAATGAAAACCAAGACTATCTCGGCATGCATTACATCATTTAACTGGAGTGACAAATGCAACACTTGGGATGGAATTACATTACCTGACACGATATAAAATGAAAACAATGACCATCTCGACTAGCATTTCATTATTCAACTGGAGTAACGACTGCCACACTTGGGCCAAAATCACATCACGTGACTCAATATTGAATGAAAACCATGACAATCTTGGTCGGCATTACATCATTCAACAAGAGTGACGATTGCAACACTTGGGCCGGAATTACATCACCTGACTCGATATAGATTGGAAACCATGACCATCTCGGCTGACATTCCATCATTCAACTGAAGTGCCGACTACAACACTTGGTTCCAAATTACATCACCTGACTCGATATAGAATGAAAACCATGACCATCTTGTCTTACATTACATCATTCAAGCGGTGTGACGATTGTAGCACTTTGGCGAAAATTTCATCACCTGACAACAACAGTTGGGATGGAAATACATCACCAGACTCGATATAGAATGAAAACCATGACCATCTCAACTGGCATTACATCATTAAACTGGAGTGACGACTGCAACACTTGGTCCAAAATTATATCACATAACTTGATATAGAATGAAAACTATGACCATATTGACTGGCATTACATCATTCAACTAGAGTGACAACTGTAGAACCTAGATCGAAATTACATCATCGGACTCGATATAAAATGAAAACTATGACCATCTCGGCTGGCATTATATTATTAAACTAGAGTGACGACTACATCACTTAGGATAGAATTACATCACCTAAGTCGATATATAATGAAAACCAAGACTATCTCGGCATGCATTACATCATTTAACTACAGTGACAAATGCAACACTTGGGATGGAATTACATTACCTGACACGATATAAAATGAAAACAATGACCATCTCGACTAGCATTTCATTATTCAACTGGAGTAACGACTGCCACACTTGGGCCAAAATCACATCACGTGACTCAATATTGAATGAAAACCATGACAATCTTGGTCGGCATTACATCATTCAACAAGAGTGACGATTGCAACACTTGGGCCGGAATTACATCACTTGACTGACTCGATATAGATTGGAAACCATGACCATCTCGGCTGACATTCCATCATTCAACTGAAGTGCCGACTACAACACTTGGTTCGAAATTACATCACCTGACTCGATATAGAATGAAAACCATGACCATCTTGTCTTACATTACATCATTCAACTGGTGTGACGATTGTAGCACTTTGGCGAAAATTTCATCACCTGACAACAACAGTTGGGATGGAAATACATCACCAGACTCGATATAGAATGAAAACCATGACCATCTCAACTGGCATTACATCATTAAACTGGAGTGACGACTGCAACACTTGGTCCAAAATTATATCACATAACTTGATATAGAATGAAAACTATGACCATATTGACTGGCATTACATCATTCAACTAGAGTGACAACTGTAGAACCTAGATCGAAATTACATCATCGGACTCGATATAAAATGAAAACTATGACCATCTCGGCTGGCATTATATTATTAAACTAGAGTGACGACTACATCACTTAGGATAGAATTACATCACCTAAGTCGATATATAATGAAAACCAAGACTATCTCGGCATGCATTACATCATTTAACTGCAGTGACAAATACAACACTTGGGATGGAATTACATTACCTGACACGATATAAAATGGAAACAATGACCATCTCGACTAGCATTTCATTATTCAACTGGAGTAACGACTGCAACACTTGGACTAAAATTACATCACCGGACTTGATATAGAATGAAAACTATGACCATCTTGGCTGTCATTATATCATTCTACTAGAGTGACGTTCGCATCACTTGGTCCGAAATTACATCACCTAACTAGATATAGAATAAAAAACGTCAACTATCTTTGCTGGCATTAGATCATTCAAATGGAGTGACGACTGCCACACTTGGGCCAAAATCACATCACGTGACTCGATATTGAATGAAAACCATGACAATCTTGGTCGGCATTACATCATTCAACAAGAGTGACGATTGCAACACTTGGGCCGGAATTACATCACATGACTCGATATAGATTGGAAACCATGACCATCTCGGCTGACATTCCATTATTCAACTGAAGTGCCGACTACAACACTTGGTTCGAAATTACATCACCTGACTCGATATAGAATGAAAACCATGACCATCTTGTCTTACATTACATCATTCAACTGGTGTGACGATTGTAGCACTTTGGCGAAAATTTCATCACCGACGACAACAACATTTGGGATGGAAATACATCACCAGACTCGATATAGAATGAAAACCATGACCATCTCAATCGGCATTACATCATTAAACCGGAGTGACGATCGCAACACTTGGTCCAAAATTATATCACATAACTTGATATAGAATGAAAACTATGACCATATTGACCGGCATTACATCATTCAACTAGAGTGACAATCGTAGAACCTAGATCGAAATTACATCATCGGACTCGATATAAAATGAAAACTATGACCATCTCGGTGGCATTATATTATTAAACTAGAGTGACGACTACATCTCTTAGGATAGAATTACATCACCTAAGTCGATATATAATGAAAACCAAGACTATCTCGGCATGCATTACGTCATTTAACCTGAGTGACAAATACAACACTTGGGATGGAATTACATTACACGACACGATATAAAATGGAAACAATGACCATCTCGACTAGCATTTCATTATTCAACCGGAGTAACGACCGCAACACTTGGGCTAAAATTACATCACGGACTTGATATAGAATGAAAACTATGACCATCTTGGTTGTCATTATATCATTCTACTAGAGTGACGTTCGCATCACTTGGTCCGAAATTACTTCACCTAACTAGATATAGAATGAAAAACCTCAACTATCTTTCTTTGGCATTAGATCATTCAAATGGAGTGACGACTGCCACACTTGGGCCAAAATCACATCACGTGACTCGATATTGAATGAAAACCATGACAATCTTGGTCGGCATTACATCATTCAACAAGAGTGACGATTGCAACACTTGGGCCGGAATTACATCACATGACTCGATATAGATTGGAAACCATGACCATCTCGGCTGACATTCCATTATTCAATTGAAGTGCCGACTACAACACTTGGTTCGAAATTACATCACCTGACTCGATATAGAATGAAAACCATGACCATCTGGGCTTACATTACATCATTCAACTGGAGTTACGATTGTAGCACTTTGCCCAAAATTTCATCACCTGACAACAACAGTTGGGACGGAAATACATCACCAGACTCGATATAGAATTAAAACCACGACAATCTCAGCTGGCATTACATCATTAAACTGGAGTGACGACTGCAACACTTGGTCCAAAATTACATCACATAACTCGATATAGAATGAAAACTATGATCATATTGACTGGGATTACATCATTCAACTAGAGTGACAACTGTAGAACCTAGGCCAACATTACATCATCGGACTCGTTATAAAATGAGAACTATGACCATCTCGGCTGGCTATATATTATTAAACTAAAGTGACGACTACATCACTTAGGATAGATTTACATCACCTAAGTCGATATATAATGAAAACCAAGACTATCTCGGCATGCATTACATCATTTAACTGGAGTGACAAATGCAACACTTGGGATGGAATTACATTACCTGACACGATATAAAATGAAAACAATGACCATCTCGACTAGCATTTCATTATTCAACTGGAGTAACGACTGCCACACTTGGGCCAAAATCACATCACGTGACTCAATATTGAATGAAAACCATGACAATCTTGGTCGGCATTACATCATTCAACAAGAGTGACGATTGCAACACTTGGGCCGGAATTACATCACATGACTCGATATAGATTGGAAACCATGACCATCTCGGCTGACATTCCATCATTCAACTGAAGTGCCGACTACAACACTTGGTTCGAAATTACATCACCTGACTCGATATAGAATGAAAACCATGACCATCTTGTCTTACATTACATCATTCAACTGGTGTGACGATTGTAGCACTTTGGGGAAAATTTCATCACCTGACAACAACAGTTGGGATGGAAATACATCACCAGACTCGATATAGAATGAAAACCATGACCATCTCAACTGGCATTACATCATTAAACTGGAGTGACGACTGCAACACTTGGTCCAAAATTATATCACATAACTTGATATAGAATGAAAACTATGACCATATTGACTGGCATTACATCATTCAACTAGAGTGACAACTGTAGAACCTAGATCGAAATTACATCATCGGACTCGATATAAAATGAAAACTATGACCATCTCGGCTGGCATTATATTATTAAACTAGAGTGACGACTACATCTCTTAGGATAGAATTACATCACCTAAGTCGATATATAATGAAAACCAAGACTATCTCGGCATGCATTACGTCATTTAACTGCAGTGACAAATACAACACTTGGGATGGAATTACATTACCTGACACGATATAAAATGGAAACAATGACCATCTCGACTAGCATTTCATTATTCAACTGGAGTAAAGACTGCAACACTTGGGCTAAAATTACATCACCGGACTTGATATAGAATGAAAACTATGACCATCTTGGCTGTCATTATATCATTCTACTAGAGTGACGTTCGCATCACTTGGTCCGAAATTACTTCACCTAACTAGATATAGAATGAAAAACGTCAACTATCTTTGCTGGCATTAGATCATTCAAATGGAGTGACGACTGCCACACTTGGGCCAAAATCACATCACGTGACTCGATATTGAATGAAAACCATGACAATCTTGGTCGGCATTACATCATTCAACAAGAGTGACGATTGCAACACTTGGGCCGGAATTACATCACATGACTCGATATAGATTGGAAACCATGACCATCTCGGCTGACATTCCATTATTCAATTGAAGTGCCGACTACAACACTTGGTTCGAAATTACATCACCTGACTCGATATAGAATGAAAACCATGACCATCTGGGCTTACATTACATCATTCAACTCGGAGTTACGATTGTAGCACTTTGCCCAAAATTTCATCACACGACAACAACAGTTGGGACGGAAATACATCACCAGACTCGATATAGAATTAAAACCACGACAATCTCAGCTGGCATTACATCATTAAACTGGAGTGACGACTGCAACACTTGGTCCAAAATTACATCACATAACTCGATATAGAATGAAAACTATGATCATATTGACTGGGATTACATCATTCAACTAGAGTGACAATCGTAGAACCTAGGCCAACATTACATCATCGGACTCGTTATAAAATGAGAACTATGACCATCTCTACTGGCTATATATTATTAAACTAAAGTGACGACTACATCACTTAGGATAGATTTACATCACCTAAGTCGATATATAATGAAAACCAAGACTATCTCGGCATGCATTACATCATTTAACTGGAGTGACAAATGCAACACTTGGGATGGAATTACATTACCTGACACGATATAAAATGAAAACAATGACCATCTCGACTAGCATTTCATTATTCAACTGGAGTAACGACTGCCACACTTGGGCCAAAATCACATCACGTGACTCAATATTGAATGAAAACCATGACAATCTTGGTCGGCATTACATCATTCAACAAGAGTGACGATTGCAACACTTGGGCCGGAATTACATCACATGACTCGATATAGATTGGAAACCATGACCATCTCGGCTGACATTCCATCATTCAACTGAAGTGCCGACTACAACACTTGGTTCGAAATTACATCACCTGACTCGATATAGAATGAAAACCATGACCATCTTGTCTTACATTACATCATTCAACCGGTGTGACGATTGTAGCACTTTGGGGAAAATTTCATCACTCGACAACAACATTTGGGATGGAAATACATCACCGGACTCGATATAGAATGAAAACCATGACCATCTCAACGGCATTACATCATTAAACCGGAGTGACGATCGCAACACTTGGTCCAAAATTATATCACATAACTTGATATAGAATGAAAACTATGACCATATTGACTGGCATTACATCATTCAACTAGAGTGACAACTGTAGAACCTAGATCGAAATTACATCATCGGACTCGATATAAAATGAAAACTATGACCATCTCGGCTGGCATTATATTATTAAACTAGAGTGACGACTACATCTCTTAGGATAGAATTACATCACCTAAGTCGATATATAATGAAAACCAAGACTATCTCGGCATGCATTACGTCATTTAACTGCAGTGACAAATACAACACTTGGGATGGAATTACATTACCTGACACGATATAAAATGGAAACAATGACCATCTCGACTAGCATTTCATTATTCAACTGGAGTAAAGACTGCAACACTTGGGCTAAAATTACATCACCGGACTTGATATAGAATGAAAACTATGACCATCTTGGCTGTCATTATATCATTCTACTAGAGTGACGTTCGCATCACTTGGTCCGAAATTACTTCACCTAACTAGATATAGAATGAAAAACGTCAACTATCTTTGCTGGCATTAGATCATTCAAATGGAGTGACGACTGCCACACTTGGGCCAAAATCACATCACGTGACTCGATATTGAATGAAAACCATGACAATCTTGGTAGGCATTACATCATTCAACAAGAGTGACGATTGCAACACTTGGGCCGGAATTACATCACATGACTCGATATAGATTGGAAACCATGACCATCTCGGCTGACATTCCATTATTCAACTGAAGTGCCGACTACAACACTTGGTTCGAAATTACATCACCTGACTCGATATAGAATGAAAACCATGACCATCTGGGCTTACATTACATCATTCAACTGGAGTTACGATTGTAGCACTTTGCCCAAAATTTCATCACCTGACAACAACAGTTGGGACGGAAATACATCACCAGACTCGATATAGAATTAAAACCACGACAATCTCAGCTGGCATTACATCATTAAACTGGAGTGACGACTGCAACACTTGGTCCAAAATTACATCACATAACTCGATATAGAATGAAAACTATGATCATATTGACCTGGGATTACATCATTCAACTAGAGTGACAATCGTAGAACCTAGGCCAACATTACATCATCGGACTCGTTATAAAATGAGAACTATGACCATCTCGGTGGCTATATATTATTAAACTAAAGTGACGACTACATCACTTAGGATAGATTTACATCACCTAAGTCGATATATAATGAAAACCAAGACTATCTCGGCATGCATTACATCATTTAACTGGAGTGACAAATGCAACACTTGGGATGGAATTACATTACCACGACACGATATAAAATGAAAACAATGACCATCTCGACTAGCATTTCATTATTCAACTGGAGTAACGACTGCCACACTTGGGCCAAAATCACATCACGTGACTCAATATTGAATGAAAACCATGACAATCTTGGTCGGCATTACATCATTCAACAAGAGTGACGATTGCAACACTTGGGCCGGAATTACATCACCTGACTCGATATAGATTGGAAACCATGACCATCTCGGCTGACATTCCATCATTCAACTGAAGTGCCGACTACAACACTTGGTTCGAAATTACATCACCTGACTCGATATAGAATGAAAACCATGACCATCTTGTCTTACATTACATCATTCAACTGGTGTGACGATTGTAGCACTTTGGGGAAAATTTCATCACCTGACAACAACAGTTGGGATGGAAATACATCACCAGACTCGATATAGAATGAAAACCATGACCATCTAAACTGGCATTACATCATTAAACTGGAGTGACGACTGCAACACTTGGTCCAAAATTATATCACATAACTTGATATAGAATGAAAACTATGACCATATTGACTGGCATTACATCATTCAACTAGAGTGACAACTGTAGAACCTAGATCGAAATTACATCATCGGACTCGATATAAAATGAAAACTATGACCATCTCGGCTGGCATTATATTATTAAACTAGAGTGACGACTACATCACTTAGGATAGAATTACATCACCTAAGTCGATATATAATGAAAACCAAGACTATCTCGGCATGCATTACATCATTTAACTGCAGTGACAAATACAACACTTGGGATGGAATTACATTACCTGACACGATATAAAATGGAAACAATGACCATCTCGACTAGCATTTCATTATTCAACTGGAGTAACGACTGCAACACTTGGGCTAAAATTACATCACCGGACTTGATATAGAATGAAAACTATGACCATCTTGGCTGTCATTATATCATTCTACTAGAGTGACGTTCGCATCACTTGGTCCGAAATTACTTCACCTAACTAGATATAGAATGAAAAACGTCAACTATCTTTGCTGGCATTAGATCATTCAAATGGAGTGACGACTGCCACACTTGGGCCAAAATCACATCACGTGACTCGATATTGAATGAAAACCATGACAATCTTGGTCGGCATTACATCATTCAACAAGAGTGACGATTGCAACACTTGGGCCGGAATTACATCACATGACTAGATATACATTGGAAACCATGACCATCTCGGCTGACATTCCATTATTCAACTGAAGTGCCGACTACAACACTTGGTTCGAAATTACATCACCTGACTCGATATAGAATGAAAACCATGACCATCTTGTCTTACATTACATCATTCAACTGGTGTGACGATTGTAGCACTTTGGCAAAAATTTCATCACCTGACAACAACAGTTGGGATGGAAATACATCACCAGACTCGATATAGAATGAAAACCATGACCATCTCAACTGGCATTACATCATTAAACTGGAGTGACGACTGCAACACTTGGTCCAAAATTATATCACATAACTTGATATAGAATGAAAACTATGACCATATAGACTGGCATTACATCATTCAACTAGAGTGACAACTGTAGAACCTAGATCGAAATTACATCATCGGACTCGATATAAAATGAAAACTATGACCTTCTCGGTTGGCATTATATTATTAAACAAGAGTGACGACTACATCACTTAGGATAGATTTACATCACCTAACTCGATATATAATGAAAACCAAGACTATCTCGGTTGGCATTACATCATTTAACTGGAGTGACAAATGCAACACTTGGGATGGAATTACATTACCTGACACGATATAAATGAAAACAATGACCATCTCGACTAGCATTTCATTATTCAACTGGAGTAACGACTGCCACACTTGGGCCAAAATCACATCACGTGACTCAACATTGAATGAAAACCATGACAATCTTGGTCGGCATTACATCATTCAACAAGAGTGACGATTAAAACACTTGGGCCGGAATTACATCACCTAACTCGATATAGATTGGAAACCATGACCATCTCGGCTGACATTCCATCATTCAACTGAAGTGCCGACTACAACACTTGGTTCGAAATTACATCACCTGACTCGATATAGAATGAAAACCATGACCATCTTGTCTTACATTACATCATTCAACTGGTGTGACGATTGTAGCACTTTGGCCAAAATTTCATCACCTGACAACAACAGTTGGGATGGAAATACATCACCAGACTCGATTAGAATGAAAACCATGACCATCTCAGCTGGTATTACATCATTAAACTGGAGTGACGACTGCAACACTTGGTCCAAAATTATATCACATAACTCGATATAGAATGAAAACTATGACCATATTGACTGGCATTACATCATTCAACTAGAGTGACAACTGTAGAACCTAGATCGAAATTACATCATCGGACTGGATATAAAATGAAAACAATGACCATCTCGGCTGGGATTATATTATTAAACTAGAGTGACGACTACATCACTTAGGATAGATTTACATCACCTAAGTCGATATATAATGAAAACCAAGACTATCTCGGCATGCATTACATCATTTAACTTTAGTGACAAATGCAACACTTGGGATGGAATTACATTACCTGACACGATATAAAATGAAAACAATGACTATCTCGACTAGCATTTCATTATTCATCTGGAGTAACGACTGCAACACTTGGGCTAAAATTACATCACCGGACTTGATATAGAATGAAAACTATGACCATCTTGGCTGTCATTATATCATTCTACTAGAGTGACATTTGCATCACTTGGTCCGAAATTACATCACCTAACTAGATATAGAATGAAAAACCACAACTATCTTTGCTAGCATTAGATCATTCAAATGGAGTGACGACTGCCACACTTGGGCCAAAATCACATCACGTGACTCGATATTGAATGAAAACCATGACAATCTTGGTCGGCATTACATCATTCACCAAGAGTGACGATTGCAACACTTGGGCCGGAATTACATCACATGACTCGATATAGATTGAAAACCATGACCATCTCGGCTGGCATTCCAACATTCAACTGGAGTGTCGACTATAACACTTGGATCGAAATTACATCACCTGACTCGATATAGAATGAAAACCATGACCATCTTGGCTTACATTACATCATTCAACTGGACTGACGATTGTAGCACTTTGGCCAAAATTTCATCACTTGACAACAACATTTGGGACAAAAATACATCACTAGACTTGATATAAAATGAAAACCATGACCATCTCAGCTGGCATTACTTGATATAGAATGAAAACTATTATCATATAGACTGGGATTACATCATTCAACTAGAGTGACAACTGTAGAACTTAGGCCGACATTACATCATCGACTCGTTATAAAATGAGAAGTATGACCATCTCGGCTGGCATTATATTATTAAACTAAAGTGACGACTACATCACTTAGGATAGATTTACATCACCTAAGTTGATATATAATGAAAACCAAGACTATCTCGGCATGCATTACATCATTTAACTGGAGTGACAAATGCAACACTTGGGATGGAATTACATTACCTGACACGATATAAAATGAAAACAATGACCATCTCGACTAGATTTCATTATTCAACTGGAGTAACGACTGCCACACTTGGGCCAAAATCATATCACGTGACTCAATATTGAATGAAAACCATGACAATCTTGGTCGGCATTACATCATTCAACAAGAGTGACGATTGCAACACTTGGGCCGGAATTACATCACCTGACTCGATATAGATTGGAAACCATGACCATCTCGGCTGACATTCCATCATTCAACTGATGTGTCGACTACAACACTTGGTTCGAAATTACATCACCTGACTCGATATAGAATGAAAACCATGACCATCTTGTCTTACATTACATCATTCAACTGGTGTGACGATTGTAGCACTTTGGCCAAAATTTCATCACCTGACAACAACAGTTGGGATGGAAATATATCACCAGACTCGATATAGAATGAAAACCATGACCATCTCAGCTGGCATTACATCATTAAACTGGAGTGACGACTGCAACACTTGGTCCAAAATTATATCACATAACTCGATATAGAATGAAAACTATGACCATATTGACTGGCATTACATCATTCAACTAGAGTGACAACTGTAGAACCTAGATCGAAATTACATCATCGGACTCGATATAAAATGAAAACAATGACCATCTCGGCTGGCATTATATTATTAAACTAGAGTGACGACTACATCACTTAGGATAGATTTACATCACCTAAGTCGATATATAATGAAAACCAAGACTATCTCGGCATGAATTACATCATTTAACTGGAGTGACAAATGCAACACTTGGGATGGAATTACATTACCTGACACGATATAAAATGAAAACAATGACTATCTCGACTAGCATTTCATTATTCAACTGGAGTAACGACTGCAACACTTGGGCTAAAATTACATCACCGGACTTGATATAGAATGAAAACTATGACCATCTTGGCTGTCATTATATCATTCTACTAGAGTGACATTTGCATCACTTGGTCCGAAATTACATCACCTAACTAGATATAGAATGAAAAACCACAACTATCTTTGCTAGCATTAGATCATTCAAATGGAGTGACGACTGCCACACTTGGGCCAAAATCACATCACGTGACTCGATATTGAATGAAAACCATGACAATCTTGGTCGGCATTACATCATTCACCAAGAGTGACGATTGCAACACTTGGGCCGGAATTACATCACATGACTCGATATAGATTGAAAACCATGACCATCTCGGCTGGCATTCCAACATTCAACTGGAGTGTCGACAATAACACTTGGATCGAAATTACATCACCTGACTCGATATAGAATGAAAACCATGACCATCTTGGCTTACATTACATCATTCAACCGGGTGACGATTGTAGCACTTTGGCCAAAATTTCATCACTTGACAACAACATTTGGGACAAAAATACATCACTAGACTTGATATAAAATGAAAACCATGACCATCTCAAATTACATCATTACTTGATATTACTTGATATAGAATGAAAACTATTATCATATAGACCGGGATTACATCATTCAACTAGAGTGACAATCGTAGAACTTAGGCCGACATTACATCATCGACTCGTTATAAAATGAGAAGTATGACCATCTCATTGGCATTATATTATTAAACTAAAGTGACGACTACATCACTTAGGATAGATTTACATCACCTAAGTTGATATATAATGAAAACCAAGACTATCTCGGCATGCATTACATCATTTAACTGGAGTGACAAATGCAACACTTGGGATGGAATTACATTACCTGACACGATATAAAATGAAAACAATGACCATCTCGACTAGATTTCATTATTCAACTGGAGTAACGACTGCCACACTTGGGCCAAAATCATATCACGTGACTCAATATTGAATGAAAACCATGACAATCTTGGTCGGCATTACATCATTCAACAAGAGTGACGATTGCAAAACTTGGGCCGGAATTACATCACCTGACTCGATATAGATTGGAAACCATGCCATCTCGGCTGACATTCCATCATTCAACTGATGTGCCGACTACAACACTTGGTTCGAAATTACATCACCTGACTCGATATAGAATGAAAACCATGACCATCTTGTCTTACATTACATCATTCAACTGGTGTGACGATTGTAGCACTTTGGCCAAAATTTCATCACCTGACAACAACAGTTGGGATGGAAATACATCACCAGACTCGATATAGAATGAAAACCATGACCATCTCAGCTGGCATTACATCTCTAAACTGGAGTGACGACTGCAACACTTTGTCCAAAATTACTTCACATAACTCGATATAGAATGAAAACTATAACCATATTGACTGGCATTACATCATTCAACTAGAGTGACAACTGTAGAACCTAGATCAAAATTACATCATCGGATTCGATATAAAATGAAAACTATGACCATCTCGGCTGGGATTATATTATTAAACTAGAGTGACGACTACATCACTTAGGATAGATTTACATCACCTAACTCGATATATAATGAAAACCAACACTATCTCGGCTGACATTACATCAATTAACTGGAGTGACAAATGCAACACTTGGGATGAAATTACATTATGTGACACGATATAGAATGAAAACAATGTCCATCTCGACTAGCATTTCATCATTCAACTGGAGTAACGATTGCAACACTTGGGCTAAAATTACATCACCTGACTTGATATAGAATGAAAACTATGACCATCTTGGCTGTCATTATATCATTCTACTAGAGTGACGTTTGCATCACTTGGTCCAAAATTACATCACCTAACTCGATATATAATGAAAAACCACAACTATCTTTGCTGGCATTAGATCTTTCAAAAGGAGTGACGACTACAACACTTGTGCCAAAATCACATCACGTGACTCGATATTGAATGAAAACCATGACAATCTTGGTCGACATTACATCATTCAACAAGAGTGACGATTGCAACACCTGGGCCGGAATTACATCACCTGACTCGATAATGATGGGAAACCATGACCATCTCGGCTGACATTCTATCATTCAACTGAAGTGCCGACTACAACACTTGGTTCGAAATTACATCACCTGACTCGATATAGAATGAAAACCATGACCATCTTGGCTTACATTACATCATTCAACTGGAGTGACGATTGTAGCACTTTGGCCAAAATTTCATCACCTGACAACAACAGTTGGGACGGAAATACATCACGACTCGATATAGAATGAAAACCATGACCATCTCAGCTGGCATTACATCATTAAACTGGAGTGACGACTGCAACAGTTGGTGCAAAATTACATCACATAACTCGATATAGAATGAAAACTATGACCATATTGACTGCATTACATCATTCAACTAGAGTGACAACTGTAGAACCTAGATCGAAATTACCTCATCGGACTCGATATAAAATGAAAACTATGACCATCTCGGCTGGCATTATATTATTAAACTAGAGTGACGACTACATCACTTAGGATAGATTTACATCACCTAACTCGATATATAATGAAAACCAAGACTATCTTGGTTGGTATTACATCAATTAACTGTAGTGACAAATGCAACACTTGGGATGAAATTACATTATGTGACACGATATAGAATGAAAACAATGTCCATCTCGACTAGCATTTCATCATTCAACTGGAGTAACGACTGCAAAACTTGGGCTAAAATTACATCACTCGACTTGATATAGAATGAAAACTATGACCATCTTGGCTGTCATTAAATCATTCTACTAGAGTGACGTTTGCATCACTTGGTCCGAAATTACATCACCTAACTCGATATATAATGAAAAACCACACCTATCTTTGCTGGCATTAGATCTTTCAAAAGGAGTGACGACTACAACACTTGGGCCAAAATCACATCAGGTGACTCGATATTGAATGAAAACCATGACAATCTTGGTTGACATTACATAATTCAACTAGAGTGATGATTGCAACACTTGGGCCGGAATTACATCACCTGACTCGATATAGATTGGAAACCATGACCATCTTGGCTGGTATTCCATCATTCAACTGAAGTGCCCACTACAACACTTGGACTGGAATTACAGCACCTAACTCGATATAGAATGAAAACCATTATCATCTTGGCTGACATTACATCATTCAACTGGAGTAACAATTGCAATACTTGGGACAGAATTACATCACATGACTCGATATAGATTGAAAACCATGACCATCTCGGCTGGCATTCCAACATTCAACTAGAGTGTCGACTATAACACTTGGTTCGAAATTACATCACCTGACTCGATATAGAATGAAAACCATAACCATCGTGGCTTACATTTCATCATTCAACTGGACTGACGATTGTAGCACTTTGGCCAAAATTTCATCACTTGACAACAACATTTGGGACAAAAATACATCACTAGACTCGATATAAAATGAAAACCATGACCATCTCAGCTGGCATTACTTGATATAGAATGAAAACTATTATCATATAGACTGGGATTACATCATTCAACTAGAGTGACAACTGTAGAACTTAGGCCGACATTACATCATCGACTCGTTATAAAACGAGAACTATGACCATCTCGGCTGGCATTATATTATTAAACTAAAGTGACGACTACATCACTTAGGATAGATTTACATCACCTAAGTTGATATATAATGAAAACCAAGACTATCTCGGCATGCATTACATCATTTAACTGGAGTGACAAATGCAACACTTGGGATGGAATTACATTACCTGACACGATATAAAATGAAAACAATGACCATCTCGACTAGATTTCATTATTCAACTGGAGTAACGACTGCCACACTTGGGCCAAAATCATATCACGTGACTCAATATTGAATGAAAACCATGACAATCTTGGTCGGCATTACATCATTCAACAAGAGTGACGATTGCAACACTTGGGCCGAAATTACATCACCTGACTCGATATAGATTGGAAACCATGCCATCTCGGCTGACATTCCATCATTCAACTGATGTGCCGACTACAACACTTGGTTCGAAATTACATCACCTGACTCGATATAGAATGAAAACCATGACCATCTTGTCTTACATTACATCATTCAACTGGTGTGACGATTGTAGCACTTTGGCCAAAATTTCATCACCTGACAACAACAGTTGGGATGGAAATACATCACCAGACTCGATATAGAATGAAAACCATGACCATCTCAGCTGGCATTACATCATTAAACTGGAGTGACGACTGCAACACTTTGTCCAAAATTACTTCACATAACTCGATATAGAATGAAAACTATAACCATATTGACTGGCATTACATCATTCAACTAGAGTGACAACTGTAGAACCTAGATCAAAATTACATCATCGGAGTCGATATAAAATGAAAACTATGACCATCTCGGCTGGGATTATATTATTAAACTAGAGTGACGACTACATCACTTAGGATAGATTTACATCACCTAACTCGATATATAATGAAAACCAACACTATCTCGGCTGACATTACATCAATTAACTGGAGTGACAAATGCAACACTTGGGATGAAATTACATTATGTGACACGATATAGAATGAAAACAATGTCCATCTCGACTAGCATTTCATCATTCAACTGGAGTAACGACTGCAACACTTGGGCTAAAATTACATCACACTCGACTTGATATAGAATGAAAACTATGACCATCTTGGCTGTCATTATATCATTCTACTAGAGTGACGTTTGCATCACTTGGTCCGAAATTACATCACCTAACTCGATATATAATGAAAAACCACAACTATCTTTGCTGGCATTAGATCTTTCAAAAGGAGTGACGACTACAACACTTGTGCCAAAATCACATCACGTGACTCGATATTGAATGAAAACCATGACAATCTTGGTCGACATTACATCATTCAACAAGAGTGACGATTGCAACACCTGGGCCGGAATTACATCACCTGACTCGATAATGATGGGAAACCATGACCATCTCGGCTGACATTCTATCATTCAACTGAAGTGCCGACTACAACACTTGGTTCGAAATTACATCACCTGACTCGATATAGAATGAAAACCATGACCATCTTGGCTTACATTACATCATTCAACTGGAGTGACGATTGTAGCACTTTGGCCAAAATTTCATCACCTGACAACAACAGTTGGGACGGAAATACATCACCAGACTCGATATAGAATGAAAACCATGACCATCTCAGCTGGCATTACATCATTAAACTGGAGTGACGACTGCAACAGTTGGTGCAAAATTACATCACATAACTCGATATAGAATGAAAACTATGACCATATAGACTGGGATTACATCATTCAACTAGAGTGACAACTGTAGAACCTAGGCCGACATTACATCATCGACTCGTTATAAAATGAGAACTATGACCATCTCGGCTGGCATTATATTATTAAACTAAAGTGACGACTACATCACTTAGGATAGATTTACATCACCTAAGTCGATATATAATGAAAACCAAGACTATCTCGGCATGCATTACATCATTTAACTGGAGTGACAAATGCAACACTTGGGATGGAATTACATTACCTGACACGATATAAAATGAAAACAATGACCATCTCGACTAGCATTTCATTATTCAACTGGAGTAACGACTGCCACACTTGGGCCAAAATCACATCACGTGACTCAATATTGAATGAAAACCATGACAATCTTGGTCGGCATTACATCATTCAACAAGAGTGACGATTGCAACACTTGGGCCGGAATTACATCACCTGACTCGATATAGATTGGAAACCATGACCATCTCGGCTGACAATCCATCATTCAATTGAAATGCCGACTACAACACTTGGTTCGAAATTACATCACCTGACTCGATATAGAATGAAAACCGTGACCATCTTGTCTTACATTACATCATTCCACTGGAGTGACGATTGTAGCACTTTGGTCAAAATTTCATCACCTGACAACAACAGTTGGGACGGAAATACATCACCAGACTCGATATAGAATGAAAACCATGACCATCTCAGCTGGCATTACATCATTAAACTGGAGTGACTGCAACACTTGGCCCAAAATAACATCACATAACTCGATATAGAATGAAAACTATGACCATATTGACTGGCATTACATCATTCAACTAGAGTGACAACTGTAGAACCTAGATCAAAATTACATCATCGGTCTCGATATAAAATGAAAACTATGACCATCTCGGCTGGGATTATATTATTAAACTAGAGTGACGACTACATCACTTAGGATAGATTTAAATCACCTAACTAGATATATAATGAAAACCAACACTATCTCGGCTGGCATTACATCAATTAACTGGAGTGACAAATGCAACACTTGGGATGAAATTACATTATGTGACACGATATAGAATGAAAACAATGTCCATCTCGACTAGCATTTCATCATTCAACTGGAGTAACGACTGCAACACTTGGGCTAAAATTACATCACCTGACTTGATATAGAATGAAAACTATGACCATCTTGGCTGTCATTAAATCATTCTACTAGAGTGACGTTTGCATCACTTGGTCCGAAATTACATCACCTAACTCGATATATAATGAAAAACCACACCTATCTTTGCTGGCATTAGATCTTTCAAAAGGAGTGACGACTACAACACTTGGGCCAAAATCACATCAGGTGACTCGATATTGAATGAAAACCATGACAATCTTGGTTGACATTACATAATTCAACTAGAGTGACGATTGCAACACTTGGGCCGGAATTACATCACCTGACTCGATATAGATTGGAAACCATGACCATCTTGGCTGGTATTCCATCATTCAACTGAAGTGCCCACTACAACACTTGGTTCGAAATTACATCACCTGACTCGATATAGAATGAAAAACATGACCATCTTGGCTTACATTACATCATTCAACTGTAGTGACGATTGTAGCACTTTGGCCAAAATTTCATCACCTGACAACAACAGTTGGGACGGAAATACATCACCAGACTCGATATAGAATGAAAACCATGACCATCTCAGCTGGCATTACATCATTAAACTGGAGTGACGACTGCAACACTTGGTCCAAAATTACATCACATAACTCGATATAGAATGAAAACTATGACCATATTGACTGGCTTTACATCATTCAACTAGAGTGACAACGGTAGAACCTAGATCAAAATTACCTCATCGGACTCGATATAAAATGAAAACTATGACCATCTCGGCTAGCCTAATATCATTAAACTAGAGTGACGACTACATCACTTAGGATAGATTTACATCACCTAATTCGATATATAATGAAAACCAAGACTATCTCGGTTGGCATTACATCAATTAACTGGAGTGACAAATGCAACACTTGGGATGAAATTACATTATGTGACACGATATAGAATGAAAACAATGTCCATCTCGACTAGCATTTCATCATTCAACTGGAGTAACGACTGCAACACTTGGGCTAAAATTACATCACCTGACTTGATATAGAATGAAAACTATGACCATCTTGGCTGTCATTAAATCATTATACTAGAGTGACGTTTGCATCACTTGGTCCGAAATTACATCACCTAACTCGATATATAATGAAAAACCACAACTATCTTTGCTGGCATTAGATCTTTCAAAAGGAGTGACGACTACAACACTTGGGCCAAAATCACATCACGTGACTCGATATTGAATGAAAACCATTATCATCTTGGCTGACATTACATTATTCAACTGGAGTGACGATTGCAATACTTGGGACAGAATTACATCACATGACTCGATATAGTTTGAAAACCATGACCATCTCGGCTGGCATTCCAACATTCAACTAGAGTGTCGACTATAACACTTGGTTCGAAATTACATCACCTGACTCGATATAGAATGAAAACCATGACCATCTTGGCTTACATTTCATCATTCAACTGGACTGACGATTGTAGAACTTTGGCCAAAATTTCATCACTTGACATCAACATTTGGGACAAAAATACATCACTAGACTCGATATAAAATGAAAACCATGACCATCTCAGCTGGCATTACTTGATATAGAATGAAAACTATGATCATATAGACTGGGATTACATCATTCAACTAGAGTGACAACTGTAGAACCTAGGCCGACATTACATCATCGACTCGTTATAAAATGAGAACTATGACCATCTCGGCTGGCATTATATTATTAAACTAAAGTGACGACTACATCACTTAGGATAGATTTACATCACCTAAGTCGATATATAATGAAAACCAAGACTATCTCGGCATGCATTACATCATTTAACTGGAGTGACAAATGCAACACTTGGGATGGAATTACATTACCTGACACGATATAAAATGAAAATAATGACCATCTCGACTAGCATTTCATTATTCAACTGGAGTAACGACTGCCACACTTGGGCCAAAATCACATCACGTGACTCAATATTGAATGAAAACCATGACAATCTTGGTCGGCATTACATCATTCAACAAGAGTGACGATTGCAACACTTGGGCCGGAATTACATCACGACTCGATATAGATTGAAACCATGACCATCTCGGTGACAATCCATCATTCAATTGAAATGCCGACTACAACACTTGGTTCGAAATTACATCACCTGACTCGATATAGAATGAAAACCGTGACCATCTTGTCTTACATTACATCATTCCACTGGAGTGACGATTGTAGCACTTTGGTCAAAATTTCATCACCTGACAACAACAGTTGGGACGGAAATACATCACCAGACTCGATATAGAATGAAAACCATGACCATCTCGGTGGCATTACATCATTAAACGGGAGTGACGCAACACTTGGCCCAAAATAACATCACATAACTCGATATAGAATGAAAACTATGACCATATTGGTCGGCATTACATCATTCAACTAGAGTGACAATCGTAGAACCTAGATCAAAATTACATCATCGGTCTCGATATAAAATGAAAACTATGACCATCTCGGCTGGGATTATATTATTAAACTAGAGTGACGACTACATCACTTAGGATAGATTTAAATCACCTAACTAGATATATAATGAAAACCAACACTATCTCGGCTGGCATTACATCAATTAACTGGAGTGACAAATGCAACACTTGGGATGAAATTACATTATGTGACACGATATAGAATGAAAACAATGTCCATCTCGACTAGCATTTCATCATTCAACTGGAGTAACGACTGCAACACTTGGGCTAAAATTACATCACCTGACTTGATATAGAATGAAAACTATGACCATCTTGGCTGTCATTAAATCATTCTACTAGAGTGACGTTTGCATCACTTGGTCCGAAATTACATCACCTAACTCGATATATAATGAAAAACCACACCTATCTTTGCTGGCATTAGATCTTTCAAAAGGAGTGACGACTACAACACTTGGGCCAAAATCACATCAGGTGACTCGATATTGAATGAAAACCATGACAATCTTGGTTGACATTACATAATTCAACTAGAGTGACGATTGCAACACTTGGGCCGGAATTACATCACCTGACTCGATATAGATTGGAAACCATGACCATCTTGGCTGGTATTCCATCATTCAACTGAAGTGCCCACTACAACACTTGGTTCGAAATTACATCACCTGACTCGATATAGAATGAAAAACATGACCATCTTGGCTTACATTACATCATTCAACTGTAGTGACGATTGTAGCACTTTGGCCAAAATTTCATCACCTGACAACAACAGTTGGGACGGAAATACATCACCAGACTCGATATAGAATGAAAACCATGACCATCTCAGCTGGCATTACATCATTAAACTGGAGTGACGACTGCAACACTTGGTCCAAAATTACATCACATAACTCGATATAGAATGAAAACTATGACCATATTGACTGGCATTACATCATTCAACTAGAGTGACAACGGTAGAACCTAGATCAAAATTACCTCATCGGACTCGATATAAAATGAAAACTATGACCATCTCGGCTAGCCTAATATCATTAAACTAGAGTGACGACTACATCACTTAGGATAGATTTACATCACCTAATTCGATATATAATGAAAACCAAGACTATCTCGGTTGGCATTACATCAATTAACTGGAGTGACAAATGCAACACTTGGGATGAAATTACATTATGTGACACGATATAGAATGAAAACAATGACCATCTCGACTAGCATTTCATCATTCAACTGGAGTAACGACTGCAACACTTGGGCTAAAATTACATCACCTGACTTGATATAGAATGAAAACTATGACCATCTTGGCTGTCATTAAATCATTATACTAGAGTGACGTTTGCATCACTTGGTCCGAAATTACATCACCTAACTCGATATATAATGAAAAACCACAACTATCTTTGCTGGCATTAGATCTTTCAAAAGGAGTGACGACTACAACACTTGGGCCAAAATCACATCACGTGACTCGATATTGAATGAAAACCATTATCATCTTGGCTGACATTACATCATTCAACTGGAGTGACGATTGCAATACTTGGGACAGAATTACATCACATGACTCGATATAGTTTGAAAACCATGACCATCTCGGCTGGCATTCCAACATTCAACTAGAGTGTCGACTATAACACTTGGTTCGAAATTACATCACCTGACTCGATATAGAATGAAAACCATGACCATCTTGGCTTACATTTCATCATTCAACTGGACTGACGATTGTAGCACTTTGGCCAAAATTTCATCACTTGACATCAACATTTGGGACAAAAATACATCACTAGACTCGATATAAAATGAAAACCATGACCATCATCTCGGCATTACATCATTAAAGCTGAGTGGCATTACTTGATATAGAATGAAAACTATGATCATATAGACCGGGATTACATCATTCAACTAGAGTGACAATCGTAGAACCTAGGCCGACATTACATCATCGACTCGTTATAAAATGAGAACTATGACCATCTCGTACTGGCATTATATTATTAAACTAAAGTGACGACTACATCACTTAGGATAGATTTACATCACCTAACTCGATATATAATGAAAACCAAGACTATCTCGGCATGCATTACATCATTTAACCGGAGTGACAAATGCAACACTTGGGATGGAATTACATTACCGACACGATATAAAATGAAAATAATGACCATCTCGACTAGCATTTCATTATTCAACCGGAGTAACGATCGCCACACTTGGGCCAAAATCACATCACGTGACTCGATATTGAATGAAAACCATGACAATCTTGGTCGGCATTACATCATTCAACAAGAGTGACGATTGCAACACTTGGGCCGGAATTACATCACATGACTCGATATAGATTGAAAACCATGACCATCTCTACGACATTCCATCATTCAATTGAAATGCCGACTACAACACTTGGTTCGAAATTACATCACCCGACTCGATATAGAATGAAAACCATGACCATCTTGTCTTACATTACATCATTCAACCTGGAGTGACGATTGTAGCACTTTGGTCAAAATTTCATCACACGACAACAACATTTGGGACGGAAATACATCACCGGACTCGATATAGAATGAAAACCATGACCATCTCAAATTTGGCATTACATCATTAAACCGGAGTGACGATCGCAACACTTGGCCCAAAATTAACATCACATAACTCGATATAGAATGAAAACTATGACCATATTGACCGGCATTACATCATTCAACTAGAGTGACAACGTAGAACCTAGATCAAAATTACATCATCGGTCTCGATATAAAATGAAAACTATGACCATCTCGATTGGGATTATATTATTAAACCGGAGTGACGACTACATCACTTAGGATAATTTAAATCACCTAACTCGATATATAATGAAAACCAACACTATCTCGGTGGCATTACATCAATTAACCGGAGTGACAAATGCAACACTTGGGATGAAATTACATTATGTGACACGATATAGAATGAAAACAATGTCCATCTCGACTAGCATTTCATCATTCAACCGGAGTAACGACCGCAACACTTGGGCTAAAATTACATCACCGACTTGATATAGAATGAAAACTATGACCATCTTGGTTGTCATTAAATCATTCAACTAGAGTGACGTTTGCATCACTTGGTCCGAAATTACATCACCTAACTCGATATATAATGAAAAACCACACCTATTTTGCTTTGGCATTAGATCTTTCAAAAGGAGTGACGACTACAACACTTGGGCCAAAATCACATCACGTGACTCGATATAGAATGAAAACCATGACCATCTTGGCTGACATTACATCATTCAACTGGAGTGACGATTGCAATACTTGGGACAGAATTACATCACACGACTCGATATAGATTGAAAACCATGACCATCTTGGGTGGCATTCCATCATTCAACCGAAGTGCCCACTATAACACTTGGTTCGAAATTACATCACCTGACTCGATATAGAATGAAAACCATGACCATCTTGGCTTACATTACATCATTCAACTGGAGTGACGATTGTAGCACTTTGGCCAAAATTTCATCACCTGACAACAACATTTGGGACGGAAATACATCACCAGACTCGATATAGAATGAAAACCATGACCATCTCAGCTGGCATTACATCATTAAACTGGAGTGACGACTGCAACACTTGGTCCAAAATTACATCACATAACTCGATATAGAATGAAAACTATGACCATATTGACTGGCATTACATCATTCAACTAGAGTGACAACGGTAGAACCTAGATCAAAATTACATCATCGGACTCGATATAAAATGAAAACTATGACCATCTCGGCTGGCATTATATTATTAAACTAGAGTGACGACTACATCACTTAGGATAGATTTACATCACCTAACTCGATATATAATGAAAACCAAGACTATCTCGGCTGGCATTACATCATTTAACTGGAGTGACAAATGCAACACTTGGGATGGAATTACATTACCTGACACGATATAGAATGAAAACAATGACCATCTCGACTAGCATTTCATCATTCAACTGGAGTAACGACTGCAACACTTGGGCTAAAATTACATCACCTGACTTGATATAGAATGAAAACTATGACCATCTTGGTTGTCATTATATCATTATACTAGAGTGACGTTTGCATCACTTGGTCCGAAATTACATCACCTAACTCGATATCGAATGAAAAACCACAACTATCTTTGCCGGCATTAGATCTCATTCTAAAAGAGTGACGACTGCAACACTTGGGCCAAAATCACATCACCTGACTCGATATAGAATGAAAACCACAATCATCTTGGTCGACATTACATCATTCAATGGAGTGACGATTGCAACACTTGGGCCAAAATTACATCACATGACTCGATATAGAATGAAAACCATGACCATCTTGGCCGGCATTCCAACATTCAACTAGAGTGTCGACTATAACACTTGGTTCGAAATTACATCACCGACTCGATATAGAATGAAAACCATGACCATCTTGGCTTACATTTCATCATTCAACCGGGACGACGATTGTAGCACTTTGGCCAAAATTTCATCACTTGACATCAACATTTGGGACAAAAATACATCACTAGACTCGATAGAATAAAATGAAAACCATGACCATCCAAAATTACATCACATAACTCGATATAGAATGAAAACTATGATCATATAGACCGGGATTACATCATTCAACTAGAGTGACAATCGTAGAACCTAGGCCGAAATTACATCATCGACTCGATATAAAATGAAAACTATGACCATCTCTACTGGCATTATATTATTAAACTAAAGTGACGACTACATCACTTAGGATAGAATTACATCACCTAACTCGATATATAATGAAAACCAAGACTATCTCGGCATGGGCATTACATCATTTAACCGGAGTGACAAATGCAACACTTGGGATGGAATTACATTACCGACACGATATAGAATGAAAACAATGACCATCTCGACTAGCATTTCATTATTCAAGCGGAGTAACGACTAGAACACTTGGGCCAAAATCACATCACTGACTCGATATAGAATGAAAACAATGACCATCTTGGTCGGCATTACATCATTCAACAAGAGTGACGATTGTAACACTTGGGCCGAATTACATCACATGACTCGATATAGATTGAAAACCATTACCATCTCGGTGACATTCCATCATTCAACGTAGTGTCGACTACAACACTTGGTTCGAAATTACATCACCCGACTCGATATAGAATGAAAACCATGACCATCTTGTCTTACATTACATCATTCAACCGGAGTGACGATTGTAGCACTTGGCCAAAATTTCATCACACGACAACAACATTTGGGACGGAAATACATCACCGACTCGATATAGAATGAAAACCATGACCATCTCGGTGGCATTACATCATTAAACCGGAGTGACGACCGCAACACTTGGTCCAAAATTACATCACATAACTCGATATAGAATGAAAACTATGACCATCTCGATTGGCATTACATCATTCAACTAGAGTAAGAACCTAGATCAAAACTACCTCATCGGACTCGATATAAAATGAAAACTATGACCATCTCGGCTAGCCTAATATCATTAAACTAGAGTGACGACTACATCACTTAGGAAATTACATCACCTAACTCGATATATAATGAAAACCAAGACTATCTCGGTTGGCAATACATCATTTAACCGGAGTGACAAATGCAACACTTGGGATGAAATTACATTACCGACACGATATAGAATGAAAACAATGACCATCTCGACTAGCATTTCATCATTCAACCGGAGTAAGACCGCAACACTTGGGCTAAAATTACATCACCGACTTGATATAGAATGAAAACTATGACCATCTTGGTTGTCATTATATCATTAACTAGAGTGACGTTTGCATCACTTGGTCCGAAATTACATCACCTAACTCGATATAGAATGAAAAACCACAACTATCTTTGCTGGCATTAGATCATTCAAATGGAGTGACGACTGCAACACTTGGGCCAAAATCACATCACGTGACTCGATATTGAATGAAAACCATGACATCTTGGTCGACATTACATCATTCAACTAGAGTGACGGAGTGACGATTGCAATACTTGGGCTTTAGAATTACATCACATGACTCGATATAGATTGAAAACCATTACCATCTCGGTGGCATTCCAACATTCAACGGAGTGTCGACTATAACACTTTGTTCGAAATTACATCACCTGACTCGATATAGAATGAAAACCATGACCATCTTGGCTTACATTACATCATTCAATGGAGTGACGATTGTAGCACTTTGGCAAAATTTCATCACTTGACAACAACATTTGGGACAAAAATACATCACTAGACTCGATATAGAATTGAAACCATGACCATCTGTGGCATTACATCATTAAACTCGGAGTGACGAACGCAACACTTGGTCCAAAATTACATCACATAACTCGATATAGAATGAAAACTATGATCATATAGACCGGGATTACATCATTCAACTAGAGTGACAATCGTAGAACCTAGGCCGACATTACATCATCGACTCGTTATAAAATGAGAACTATGACCATCTCGATTGGCATTATATTATTAAACTAAAGTGACGACTACATCACTTAGGATAGATTTACATCACCTAACTCGATATATAATGAAAACCAAGACTATCTCGGCATGCATTACATCATTTAACCGGAGTGACAAATGCAACACTTGGGATGGAATTACATTACACGACACGATATAAAATGAAAACAATGACCATCTCGACTAGCATTTCATTATTCAACCGGAGTAACGATCGCAACACTTGGGCTAAAATTACATCACTGACTTGATATAGAATGAAAACTATGACTATCTTGGTTGTCATTATATCATTCAACTAGAGTGACGTTTGCATCACTTGGTCCGAAATTACATCACCTAACTAGATATAGAATGAAAAACCACAACTATCACGGCATTATCTCATTCTACTAGAGTGACATTGCATCATGGTCGAAATTACATCACCTAACTAGATATAGAATGAAAAACCACAACTATCTTTGCTTTGGCATTAGATCATTCAAATGGAGTGACGATCGCAACACTAGGGCCAAAATCACATCACCTAACTCGATATAGAATGAAAACCATGACCATCTTGGCTGACAATACATCAATCAACTGGAGTGACGATTACAATACTTGGGCCAGAATTACATCACATGACAACAACATTTGGCACGGAAATACATCACCGACTCGATATAGAATGAAAACCATGACCATCTCAAATTTGGGATTACATCATTAAACCGGGAGTGACGATCGTAACACTTGGTCCAAAATTACATCACATAACTCGATATAGAATGAAAACTATGACCATATCGACTGGCATTACATCATTCAACTAGAGTGACAACTGTAGAACCTAGGTCGAAATTACATCATCGGACTCGATATAAAATGAAAACTATGACCATCTCGGCCTGGTATTATATTATTAAACTGGAGTGACGACTACATCAGTTAGGACAAAATTACATCACCTAACTCGATATATAATGAAAACCAAGACTATCTCGACTGGGAATACATTATTTAACTGGAGTGACAAATGCAACACTTAGGATGGATTTACATTACCTGACACGATATAGAATGAAAACAATAACCATCTCAGCTGGCATTCCATCATTCAACCGGAGTAACGACGCAACACTTGGGCTAAAATTACATCACCCGACTTGATATAGAATGAAAACTATGACCATCTTGGCTGTCATTATATCATTCTACTAGAGTGACGTTTGCATCACTTGGTCCGAAATTACATCACCTAACTATCTTTTGGCATTAGATCTTTCAAAAGGAGTGACGACTACAACACTTGGGCCAAAATCACATCACTGACTCGATATAGAATGAAAACAATGACCATCTTGGTCGACATTACATCATTCAACTGGAGTGAGGATTGTAATACTTGGGCCAGAATTACATCACATGACTCGATATAGATTGAAAACCATTACCATCTCGGCTGGCATTCCAACATTCAACTGTAGTGTCGACTATAACACTTGGTTCGAAATTACATCACCTGACTCGATTTAGAATGAAAACCATGACCATCTTGGCTCACATTACATCATTCAACTGGAGTGACGATTGTAGCACTTTGGCCAAAATTTCATCACCTGACAACAACATTTGGGACGGAAATACATCACCAGACTCGATATAGAATGAAAACCATGGCCATCTCAGCTGGCATTACATCATTAAACTGGAGTGACGACTGCAACACTTGGTCCAAAATTACATCACATAACTCGATATAGAATGAAAACTATGAAAACTATGATGAAAACATCTCGATTGGCATTATATTATTAAACTGGAGTGACGACTACATTAGTTAGGACAAAATTACATCACCTAACTCGATATATAATGAAAACCAATACAATCTCAGCTGGCAATACGTCATTTAACTGAAGTGACAAATGCAACACTTGGGACGAATTTACATTACCTGACACGATATCGAATGAAAACAATGACCATCTCGACTAGCATTTCATCATTCAACTGGAGTAACGACTGCAACACTTGGGCTAAAATTACATCAACTGACTTGATATAGAATGAAAACTATGACCATCTTGGTTGTCATTATATCATTCAACTAGAGTGACGTTTGCATCACTTGGTCCGAAATTACATCACCTGACTCGATATAGAATGAAAAACCACAACTATCTTTGCTGACATTAGATCATTCAAATGGAGTGACGACTGCAACTCTTGGGCCAAAATCACATCACGTGACTCGATATTGAATGGATACCATGACAATCTTGGTCGGCATTACATCATTCAACTAGAGTGACGATTGCAACACTTGGGAAAGAATTACATCACCTGACTCGATATAGATTGAAAACCATTACCATCTCGGCTGGCATTCCAACATTCAACTGGAGTGTCTACTATAACACTTGTTTCGAAATTACATCACCTGACTCGATATAGAATGAATACCATGACCATCTTGGCTTACATTACATCATTCAAATGGAGTGACGATTGTAGCACTTTGGCCAAAATTTCATCACTTGACAACAACATTTGGGACAGAAATACATCACTAGACTCGATATAGAATTGAAACCATGACCATCTCAGCTGGCATTACATCATTAAACTGGAGTGACGACTGCAACACTTGGTCCAAAATTACATCACATAACTCGATATAGAATGAAAACTATGATCATATAGACGGGATTACATCATTCAACTAGAGTGACAATCGTAGAACCTAGGCCGACATTACATCACCGGACTCGTTATAAAATGAGAACTATGACCATCTCGGTGGCATTATATTATTAAACTAAAGTGACGACTACATCACTTAGGATAGATTTTCATCACCTAACTCGATATATAATGAAAACCAAGACTATCTCGGCATGCATTACATCATTTAACTGGAGTGACAAATGCAACACTTGGGATGGAATTACATTACCTGACACGATATAAAATGAAAACAATGACCATCTCGACTAGCATTTCATTATTCAACTGGAGTAACGACTGCAACACTTGGGCTAAAATTACATCACCTGACTTGATATAGAATGAAAACTATGACTATCTTGGCTGTCATTATATCATTCTACTAGAGTGACGTTTGCATCACTTGGTCCGAAATTACATCACCTAACTAGATATCGAATGAAAAACCACAACTATCTTTGCTGGCATTATCTCATTCTACTAGAGTGACGTTTGCATCACTTGGTCCGAAATTACATCACCTAACTAGATATAGAATGAAAAACCACAACTATCTTTGCTGGCATTAGATCATTCAAATGGAGTGACGACTGCAACACTAGGGCCAAAATCACATCACCTAACTCGATATAGAATGAAAACCATGACCATCTTGGCTGACAATACATCAATCAACTGGAGTGACGATTACAATACTTGGGCCAGAATTACATCACATGACAACAACATTTGGCACGGAAATACATCACCAGACTCGATATAGAATGAAAACCATGACCATCTCAGCTGGGATTACATCATTAAACTGGAGTGACGACTGTAACACTTGGTCCAAAATTACATCACATAACTCGATATAGAATGAAAACTATGACCATATCGACTGGCATTACATCATTCAACTAGAGTGACAACTGTAGAACCTAGGTCGAAATTACATCATCGGACTCGATATAAAATGAAAACTATGACCATCTCGGCTGGTATTATATTATTAAACTGGAGTGACGACTACATCAGTTAGGACAAAATTACATCACCTAACTCGATATATAATGAAAACCAAGACTATCTCGTCTGGGAATACATTATTTAACTGGAGTGACAAATGCAACACTTAGGATGGATTTACATTACCTGACACGATATAGAATGAAAACAATAACCATCTCAGCTGGCATTCCATCATTCAACTGAAGTGCCGACTAGAACACATGGACTGGAATAACAGCCCCTAACTCGATATAGAATGAAAACAATGACCATCTTGGCTGACATTACATCATTCAACTGGAGTGAGGATTGTAATACTTGGGCCAGAATTACATCACATGACTCGATATAGATTGAAAACCATTACCATCTCGGCTGGCATTCCAACATTCAACTGTAGTGTCGACTATAACACTTGATTCGAAATTACATCACCTGACTCGATTTAGAATGAAAACCATGACCATCTTGGCTCACATTACATCATTCAACTGGAGTGACGATTGTAGCACTTTGGCCAAAATTTCATCACCTGACAACAACATTTGGGACGGAAATACATCACCAGACTCGATATAGAATGAAAACCATGGCCATCTCAGCTGGCATTACATCATTAAACTGGAGTGACGACTGCAACACTTGGTCCAAAATTACATCACATAACTCGATATAGAATGAAAACTATGACCATCTCGATTGGCATTATATTATTAAACTGGAGTGACGACTACATTAGTTAGGACAAAATTACATCACCTAACTCGATATATAATGAAAACCAATACAATCTCAGCTGGCAATACGTCATTTAAATGAAGTGACAAATGCAACACTTGGGACGGATTTACATTACCTGACACGATATCGAATGAAAACAATGACCATCTCGACTAGCATTTCATCATTCAACTGGAGTAACGACTGCAACACTTGGGCTAAAATTACATCAACTGACTTGATATAGAATGAAAACTATGACCATCTTGGTTGTCATTATATCATTCAACTAGAGTGACGTTTGCATCACTTGGTCCGAAATTACATCACCTGACTCGATATAGAATGAAAAACCACAACTATCTTTGCTGACATTAGATCATTCAAATGGAGTGACGACTGCAACTCTTGGGCCAAAATCACATCACGTGACTCGATATTGAATGGATACCATGACAATCTTGGTCGGCATTACATCATTCAACTAGAGTGACGATTGCAACACTTGGGCCGGAATTACATCACCTGACTCGATATAGATTGAAAACCATTACCATCTCGGCTGGCATTCCAACATTCAACTGGAGTGTCTACTATAACACTTGTTTCGAAATTACATCACCTGACTCGATATAGAATGAATACCATGACCATCTTGGCTTACATTACATCATTCAAATGGAGTGACGATTGTAGCACTTTGGCCAAAATTTCATCACTTGACAACAACATTTGGGACAGAAATACATCACTAGACTCGATATAGAATTGAAACCATGACCATCTCAGCTGGCATTACATCATTAAACTGGAGTGACGACTGCAACACTTGGTCCAAAATTACATCACATAACTCGATATAGAATGAAAACTATGATCATATAGACTGGGATTACATCATTCAACTAGAGTGACAACTGTAGAACCTAGGCCGACATTACATCACCAGACTCAGTTATAAAATGAGAACTATGACCATCTCGGCTGGCATTATATTATTAAACTAAAGTGACGACTACATCACTTAGGATAGATTTTCATCACCTAACTCGATATATAATGAAAACCAAGACTATCTCGGCATGCATTACATCATTTAACTGGAGTGACAAATGCAACACTTGGGATGGAATTACATTACCTGACACGATATAAAATGAAAACAATGACCATCTCGACTAGCATTTCATTATTCAACTGGAGTAACGACTGCAACACTTGGGCTAAAATTACATCACCTGACTTGATATAGAATGAAAACTATGACTATCTTGGCTGTCATTATATCATTCTACTAGAGTGACGTTTGCATCACTTGGTCCGAAATTACATCACCTAACTAGATATCGAATGAAAAACCACAACTATCTTTGTTGGCATTATCTCATTCTACTAGAGTGACGTTTGCATCACTTGGTCCGAAATTACATCACCTAACTAGATATAGAATGAAAAACCACAACTATCTTTGTTGGCATTAGATCATTCAAATGGAGTGACGACTGCAACACTAGGGCCAAAATCACATCACCTAACTCGATATAGAATGAAAACCATGACCATCTTGGCTGACAATACATCAATCAACTGGAGTGACGATTACAATACTTGGGCCAGAATTACATCACATGACAACAACATTTGGCACGGAAATACATCACCAGACTCGATATAGAATGAAAACCATGACCATCTCAGCTGGGATTACATCATTAAACTGGAGTGACGACTGTAACACTTGGTCCAAAATTACATCACATAACTCGATATAGAATGAAAACTATGACCATATCGGTGGCATTACATCATTCAACTAGAGTGACAATCGTAGAACCTAGGTCGAAATTACATCATCGGACTCGATATAAAATGAAAACTATGACCATCTCTGGTATTATATTATTAAACTGGAGTGACGACTACATCAGTTAGGACAAAATTACATCACCTAACTCGATATATAATGAAAACCAAGACTATCTCGGCTGGGAATACATTATTTAACTGGAGTGACAAATGCAACACTTAGGATGGATTTACATTACCTGACACGATATAGAATGAAAACAATAACCATCTCAGCTGGCATTCCTTATTTCAACTGAAGTGCCGACTAGAACACATGGACTGGAATAACAGCCCCTAACTCGATATAGAATGAAAACAATGACCATCTTGGCTGACATTACATCATTCAACTGGAGTGAGGATTGTAATACTTGGGCCAGAATTACATCACATGACTCGATATAGATTGAAAACCATTACCATCTCGGCTGGCATTCCAACATTCAACTGTAGTGTCGACTATAACACTTGGTTCGAAAATACATCACCTGACTCGATTTAGAATGAAAACCATGACCATCTTGGCTCACATTACATCATTCATCATTCCGGAGTGACGATTGTAGCACTTTGGCCAAAATTTCATCACCTGAAAAACAACATTTGGGACGGAAATACATCACCAGACTCGATATAGAATGAAAACCATGGCCATCTCAGCTGGCATTACATCATTAAACTGGAGTGACGACTGCAACACTTGGTCCAAAATTACATCACACAACTCGATATAGAACGAAAACTATGATCATCTCGATTGGCATCAATTATTAAACTGGAGTGACGACTACATTAGTTAGGACAAAATTAAATCACCTAACTCGATATATAATGAAAACCAATACAATCTCATTAGTTAGGACAAAATTACATCACCTAACTCGGCAATACGTCATTTAAATGAAGTGACAAATGCAACACTTGGGACGGATTTACATTACCTGACACGATATCGAATGAAAACAATGACCATCTCGACTAGCATTTCATCATTCAACTGGAGTAACGACTGCAACACTTGGGCTAAAATTACATCAACTGACTTGATATAGAATGAAAACTATGACCATCTTGGTTGTCATTATATCATTCAACTAGAGTGACGTTTGCATCACTTGGTCCGAAATTACATCACCTGACTCGATATAGAATGAAAAACCACAACTATCTTTGCTGACATTAGATCATTCAAATGGAGTGACGACTGCAACTCTTGGGCCAAAATCACATCACGTGACTCGATATTGAATGGATACCATGACAATCTTGGTCGGCATTACATCATTCAACTAGAGTGACGATTGCAACACTTGGGCCGGAATTACATCACCTGACTCGATATAGATTGAAAACCATTACCATCTCGGCTGGCATTCCAACATTCAACTGGAGTGTCTACTATAACACTTGTTTCGAAATTACATCACCTGACTCGATATAGAATGAATACCATGACCATCTTGGCTTACATTACATCATTCAAATGGAGTGACGATTGTAGCACTTTGGCCAAAATTTCATCACTTGACAACAACATTTGGGACAGAAATACATCACTAGACTCGATATAGAATTGAAACCATGACCATCTCAGCTGGCATTACATCATTAAACTGGAGTGATGACGCAACACTTGGTCCAAAATTACATCACATAACTCGATATAGAATGAAAACTATGATCATATAGACTGGGATTACATCATTCAACTAGAGTGACAACTGTAGAACCTAGGCCGACATTACATCACCAGACTCGTTATAAAATGAGAACTATGACCATCTCGGCTGGCATTATATTATTAAACTAAAGTGACGACTACATCACTTAGGATAGATTTTCATCACCTAACTCGATATATAATGAAAACCAAGACTATCTCGGCATGCATTACATCATTTAACTGGAGTGACAAATGCAACACTTGGGATGGAATTACATTACCTGACACGATATAAAATGAAAACAATGACCATCTCGACTAGCATTTCATTATTCAACTGGAGTAACGACTGCAACACTTGGGCTAAAATTACATCACCTGACTTGATATAGAATGAAAACTATGACTATCTTGGCTGTCATTATATCATTCTACTAGAGTGACGTTTGCATCACTTGGTCCGAAATTACATCACCTAACTAGATATCGAATGAAAAACCACAACTATCTTTGCTGGCATTATATCATTCTACTAGAGTGACGTTTGCATCACTTGGTCCGAAATTACATCACCTAACTAGATATAGAATGAAAAACCACAACTATCTTTGCTGGCATTAGATCATTCAAATGGAGTGACGACTGCAACACTAGGGCCAAAATCACATCACCTAACTCGATATAGAATGAAAACCATGACCATCTTGGCTGACAATACATCAATCAACTGGAGTGACGATTACAATACTTGGGCCAGAATTACATCACATGACAACAACATTTGGCACGGAAATACATCACCAGACTCGATATAGAATGAAAACCATGACCATCTCAGCTGGGATTACATCATTAAACTGGAGTGACGACTGTAACACTTGGTCCAAAATTACATCACATAACTCGATATAGAATGAAAACTATGACCATATCGACTGGCATTACATCATTCAACTAGAGTGACAACTGTAGAACCTAGGCCGAAATTACATCATCGGACTCGATATAAAATGAAAACTATGACCATCTCGGCTGGTATTATATTATTAAACTGGAGTGACGACTACATAGTTAGGACAAAATTACATCACCTAACTCGATATATAATGAAAACCAAGACTATCTCGGCTGGCAATACATTATTTAACTGGAGTGACAAATGCAACACTTGGGACGGATTTACATTACCTGACACGATATAGAATGAAAACAATAACCATCTCAGCTGGCATTCCTTATTTCAACTGAAGTGCCGACTAGAACACATGGACTGGAATAACAGCCCCTAACTCGATATAGAATGAAAACAATGACATCTCTTGGGCCGACATTACATCATTCAACTGGAGTGAGGATTGTAATACTTGGGCCAGAATTACATCACATGACTCGATATAGATTGAAAACCATTACCATCTCGTCTGGCATTCCAACATTCAACTGTAGTGTCGACTATAACACTTGGTTCGAAATTACATCACCTGACTCGATTTAGAATGAAAACCATGACCATCTTGGCTCACATTACATCATTCAACTGGAGTGACGATTGTAGCACTTTGGCCAAAATTTCATCACCTGACAACAACATTTGGGACGGAAATACATCACCAGACTCGATATAGAATGAAAACCATGGCCATCTCAGCTGGCATTACATCATTAAACTGGAGTGACGACTGCAACACTTGGTCCAAAATTACATCACATAACTCGATATAGAATGAAAACTATGACCATCTCGATTGGCATTATATTATTAAACTGGAGTGACGACTACATTAGTTAGGACAAAATTACATCACCTAACTCGATATATAATGAAAACCAATACAATCTCAGCTGGCAATACGTCATTTAACTGAAGTGACAAATGCAACACTTGGGACGGATTTACATTACCTGACACGATATCGAATGAAAACAATGACCATCTCGACTAGCATTTCATCATTCAACTGGAGTAACGACTGCAACACTTGGGCTAAAATTACATCAACTGACTTGATATAGAATGAAAACTATGACCATCTTGGTTGTCATTATATCATTCAACTAGAGTGACGTTTGCATCACTTGGTCCGAAATTACATCACCTGACTCGATATAGAATGAAAAACCACAACTATCTTTGCTGACATTAGATCATTCAAATGGAGTGACGACTGCAACTCTTGGGCCAAAATCACATCACGTGACTCGATATAGAATGAAAACCATGACCATCTTGGCTGACATTACATCATTCAACTGGAGTGAGGATTGTAATACTTGGGCCGGAATTACATCACATGACTCGATATAGATTGAAAACCATTACCATCTCAGCTGGCATTCCAACATTCAACTGGAGTGTCTACTATAACACTTGTTTCGAAATTACATCACCTGACTCGATATAGAATGAATACCATGACCATCTTGGCTTACATTACATCATTCAAATGGAGTGACGATTGTAGCACTTTTGCCTAAATTTCATCACTTGACAACAACATTTGGGACAGAAATACATCACTAGACTCGATATAGAATTGAAACCATGACCATCTCAGCTGGCATTACATCATTAAACTGGAGTGACGACTGCAACACTTGGTCCAAAATTACATCACATAACTCGATATAGAATGAAAACTATGATCATATAGACTGGGATTACATCATTCAACTAGAGTGACAACTGTAGAACCTAGGCCGACATTACATCACCAGACTCGTTATAAAATGAGAACTATGACCATCTCGGCTGGCATTATATTATTAAACTAAAGTGACGACTACATCACTTAGGATAGATTTACATCACCTAACTCGATATATAATGAAAACCAAGACAATCTCGGCTGGCATTACATCATTTAACTGGAGTGACAAATGCAACACTTGGGATGAAATGACATTACTCGACACGATATAGAATGAAAACAATGACCATCTCGACTAGCATTTCATCATTCAACTGGAGTAACGACTGCAACACTTGGGCTAAAATTACATCACGTGACTCGATATTGAATGAAAACCATGACAATCTTTGTTTACATTACATTTTTCAACTAGAGTGACGATTGCAACACTTGGGCCGGAATTACATCACCTAACTCGATATAGAATGAAAAACCATGACCATCTCGGTGGCATTCCATCATTACTAAGTGACGACTAGCAACACTTGGGCCAAATTACATCACCTAACTCAATATTGAATGAAAACCATGACCATCTTCGTCGACATTACATCATTCAACTGGAGTGACGATTGCAATACTTGGGCCAGAATTACATCACATGACTCGATATAGAATGAAAACCATACCCATTGGTGGCATTACAACATTCAACTGGAGTGTCGACTATAACACTTGGCTCGAAATTACATCACCTGACTCGATATAGAATGAAACCATGATCATCTTGGCTTACATTACATCATTCAACTGGAGTGACGACTGCATCACTTGGTCTGAAATTACATCACATGACATGATATAGAATGAAAACCATGACCATCTTGGCTGGCATTACATCATTCAACTGGAGTGATGACTACAACATCTGGGCCGGAATTACATCACCTAACTCGATATGGAATGAAAACTATGACCATCTCGACTGGCATTACATTATTCAACTAGAGTGACAGCTAAGTAGAACCTAGGCCGAATATACATAATTGGACTCGATATAAAATGAAAACTATGACCATCTCGGCTGGCATTCTATCATTAAACTGGAGTGATGAATACATCACTTGGGATAGAATTACATCACCAAACTCGATATATAATGAAAACCATGACTATTTCATATGGAATTACATCATTCAACTGGAGTGACGACTATATCACTTGGGCCGGAATTACATCACCTGACTCGATAGAATGAATAACATGACCATCTTGGCTGGCATTACATCATTCAAATGGAGGTACGACAGCAACACTTGTGGCCGGAATTACATCACCTAACTCAATAGAATGAATAACATGACCATTATGGCTTACATTACGTCATTCAACTAGAGTGACGACTGTATCACACTTCGGCCGAAATTACATCATCGGACTCGATATAGAATGAAAACCATGACCATTTCGGCTGGCATTACATCATTCAACTAAAGTGACGATTGCAACACTTGGGACGAAATTACATCACATGACACGATATTGAATGAAAACCATGACCATATTTTCTGGCATTACATCATTCAATTGGAGTGACGACTGCATGACTTGGTTCGAAATTACATCACCTAACTCGATATAGAATGAAAACCATAACCATCTTTACTGGGATTGCATCATTCAACTAGAGTGACGACCGCAACACTTAGGCCAAGAATTAAATCACCTAACTCGATATAGAATGAAAACCATGACCATCTCGGCTAGCATTACATCATTAAACTGGAGTGACAATTGCAACACTTGGGCCTAAATTACATCACCTGACTCGATACAGAATGAAAAACATGACGATTTTAGTTGGCAATACATCATTCTACTAGAGTGACAACTACAACACTTGGGTCGTAAATACATCACGTAACTCGATATAGAATGAAAACCATGACCATCTTGGCTGGCATTACATCATTCAACTAGAGTGACGACTATAGCACTTCGGCCGAAATTACATCATCTAGACTCGATATAGAATGAAAACCATGACCATCTTGGCTGGCATTACATCATTCAACTGGTGTGACGACTGCATCACTTGGTCTGAAATTACATCACATGACATGATATAGAATGAAAACCATGACCATCTTGGCTGGCATTACATCATTCAACTGGAGTGATGACTACAACATGTGGGCCGGAATTACATAAACCTAACCCAATATGGAATGAAAACTATGACCATCTCGGCTGGCATTACATTATTCAACTAGAGTGACGATTTGTAGAACTTGGGCCGAATATACATAATTGGACTTGATATAAAATGAAAACTATGACCATCTCGGCTGGCATTCTATCATTAAACTGGAGTGATGAATACATCACTTGGGATAGAATTACATCACCAAACTCGATATATAATGAAAACCATGACTATTTCATATGGAATTACATCATTCAACTGGAGTGACGACTATATCACTTGGGCCAGAATTACATCACCTGACTCGATAGAATGAATAACATGACCATCTTGACTGGCATTACATCATTCAAATGGAGGTACGATAGCAACACTTGGGCCGGAATTACATCACCTAACTCAATAGAATGAAAACATGACCATTATGGCCGGCATTACATCATTCATTCAACTAGAGTGACGATCGTATCACACTTTGGCCGAAATTACATCATCGGACTCGATATAGAATGAAAACCATGACCATTTCGGCTGGCATTACATCATTCAACTAAAGTGACGATTGCAACACTTAGGACGAAATTACATCACATGACACGATATTGAATGAAAACCATGACCATATTTGGTCGGCATTACATCATTCAATGGAGTGACGACGCATCACTTGGTTCGAAATTACATCACCTAACTCGATATAGAATGAAAACCATAACCATCTTTCTTGGGCATTACATCATTCAACTAGAGTGACGACGTAGTACTTAGGCCGGAATTACATCACCTAACTCGATATAGAATGATAACCATGACCATATCGGCTAGCATTACATCATTAAACTGGAGTGACAATTGCAACACTTGGGCATAAATTACATCACATGACTGGATACAGAATGAAAAACATGACGATTTTAGTTGGCAATACATCATTCTACTAGAGTGACAACTACAACACTTGGGTCGTAAATACATCACGTAACTCGATATAAATTGAAAACCATGACCATCTTGGCTGGCATTACATCATTCAACTAGAGTGACGACTATAGCACTTCGGCCGAAATTACATCATCTGATTCAATATAGAATGAAAACCCTGACCATCCTGGCTGGCATTACATCATTCAACTGGTGTGACGACTGCATCACTTGGTCTGAAATTACATCACATGACATGATATAGAATGAAAACCATAACCATCTCGGCCGGCATTACATCATTATACTAGAGTGATGACAACACTTGAGTTGGAATTACATCACCTGACTCGATAGAATAAATAACAAAACCATCTTGCCTGGAATTACATCACTAACTTGGAGTGATGACTCCAACACTTGGGTCGGAATGACATCACCTAATACGATATAAAATGAAAACCATGACCATATTTTCTGGCATTACATCATTCAATTGGAGTGACGACTACATCACTTGGTTCGAAATTACATCACCTGACTCTATATAGAATGAAAACCATGACCATCTCGGTTGGCATTCCATTATTCAACTGGAGTGCCAACTACAACACTTGGGCCGGAATTACATCATCGGACTCGATATTGAATGAAAAACATGACCATCTCGGCTGGCATTACATCATTTAACTGGAGTGACGAATGCAACACTTAGGAAAGAATTATATCACTTGAGTAGATATAGAATGAAAACCATGACCATCTTGGCTAGCATTACATTATTCAACTAGAGTCACTACTGTAGAACTTTGGCCGAATATACATCATCGGACTCGATATAAAATGAAAACAATGACTATATCGGTTGGCACTATATCATTAAACTGGAGTGACGATTGTATCACTTGGTCTGAAATGACATCACCTGACTCGATATAGAATGAAAACCATGACCATATCGACCGGCATTACATCATTATACTAGAGTGATGACAACAACACTTGGGCTAGAATTACATCACCTGACTCGATAGAATGAATAACATGACCATCTTGGCTGGCATTACATCATTCAATTGGAGTGACGACTCTAACACATGGGTCGGAATTACATCACCTAACTAGATATAGTATGAAAACCATGACCATCTCGGCTTGCATTACATCATTCAATTAGAGTGACGACCGTATCACTTCAGTCAAAATTACATCACCTGACTCGATAGAATGAATAACATGACCATCTCGGCTAGTATTAAATCATTCAATTGGAGTGACGACTCTAACACTTGGGACGGAATTACATCACCTGACACGATATAGAATGAAAAACATGACCATATTTTCTGGCATTACATCATTCGATTAGAGTGATGACTGCATCACAATTTTTCCAAAATTACATCACCTGACTCGATATAGAATGAAAACCAACACCATCTTCAGTACGGCATTACATCATTAATTGGAGTGATGACTGTAGTACTTGGGCCAGAATTACATTACCTGACTCGATATAGAATGAAAACCATGACCATCTTAGCTGGCATTACATCATTCAACTGGAGTGACGATTGTAGCACTTTGGCCTAAAATTACATCACCTGACTCGATATAGAATGAAAACCATGACCATCTCGGCTGGCATTACATCATTCAACTAGAGTGACGACTGCAACACTTGGGCCGTAATTACATCACCTAACTCGATATAGAATGAAAACCATGACCATTTTCATTTGGCATTACATCATTCAAACGGAGTGACGACTATACATTTTGGCCAAAATTACATTATCGGACTCGATATAGAATGAAAACCATGACCATCTCGGCTTGGCATTACATCATTCAACTGGAGTGATGACTACAACATTGGGCCGGAATTACATCACCTAACTCGATATAGAATGAAAAAACATGACCATCTGGTGGCATTACATCATTCAACTAGAGTGACATCTTTAAAGCGGAGTGAGAACTAGGGTACGAATTACATACCTCGACTCGATATAGAATGAAAACTATGACCATCTCGGTGGCATTACATCATTAAACCGGAGTGATGACGACTACATCACTTGGGATAGAATTACATCACCAAACTCGATATAGAATGAAAACCATGACCATCTCATGTGGCATTACATCATTCAACCGGAGTGACGACTATATCACTTGGGCCGAATTACATCACGACTCGATATAGAATGAAAACCATGACCATCTTGGTCCGGCATTACATCATTCAAATGGAGTGACGACTGCAACACTTGGGCCGGAATTACATCACCTAACTCGATATAGAATGAAAACCATGACCACTCTTGGCTTACATTAACCATCATTCAACATCATTCAACCGGAGTGACGACGTGTAGCACTTTGGCCGAAATTACATCACTCGACTCGATATAGAATGAAAACCATGACCATTTTGGCATTACATCATTCAACGGAGTGATGATTGCAACACTTGGGCCGGAATTACATCACACGACTCGATATAGAATGAAAACCATGACCATATTTTTTCGGCATTACATCATTTAATTGGAGTGACGACGCAACACTTGGGCCGAAATTACATCACCTAACTCGATATAGAATGAAAACCATAACCATCTCGTCTGGCATTACATCATTCAACTAGAGTGTGACGCAACACTACTTGGCCGAGAATTACATCACCGACTCGATATAGAATGAAAACCATGACATACCTTGGTGATGTAAAGCATTACATCGCATTACATCTTTAAAGCTGGAGTGACAATTGCAACACTTGGGCATAAATTACATACATGACTCGATATAGAATGAAAACCATGACCATCTTGGTGGCATTACATCATTCAACTAGAGTGACGACTACAACACTTGGTTCATAAATTACATTACCTAACTCGATATAGAATGAAAACCATGACCCATATTGCCTGGCATTACATCATTCAACTGGAGTGACGACTATAGCACTTTGGCCGAAATTACATCATTGGACTCGATATAGAATGAAAACCATGACCATCTTGGTGATCAATGTATAACATCATTCAACTCGAGTGACGACTGACAATACTTGGGCCAAAATTACATCACCTAACTCGATATAGAATGAAAACCATGACATAATTTGTCTGGCATTACATCATTAAACGGAGTGAGAGTGACGAACACTTGGGCCAAAATTACATTATCGACTCGATATAGAAAAGAAAACCATAACTATCTAGGCTTGGCATTACATCATTCAACTGAGTGACGATTGCAGTACTTGGGCCGAGAATTACATCACACGACTCGATATAGAATGAAAACCATGACACCTTGGTTTTCATGGCATTACATTTTTAAATTGGAGTGACGACGCATCACTTGGGCCGGAATTACATCACACGACTCGATATAGAATGAAAACCTTAACCATCTCGGTGGCATTACATCATTTAACTAGAGTGACGATTGTAGGACTTGGCCGGAATTACATCACTAACTCGATAAAGAATGAAAACCATGACCATCTCGTCTTTCATTACATCATTTAATTGGAGTGAAGACTACAACACTTTGGCCGAAATTACATTATCTAACTCGATATAGAATGAAAATTATGCCCATCTTTTGGCATTACATCATTCTACTAGAGTGACGATCGCAACACCTCGGCCGGAATTAAATCACACCGACTCGATATAGAATGAAAACCGTGACTACCTTGGTGATGTAAAACATGAAAACCATCGCATTCGACATCTTTAAACTGGAGTGACGATTGCAAGACTTGGGCATAAATTACATACATACTCGACTCGATATAGAATGAAAATCATGACCATATTGGTTATCATTACATCATTCAATTTGTATGACGACTACAATACTTGGGCCGGCATTTACATTACCTAACTCGATATAGAATGAAAACCATAACCCATCTCATCTGCCTGGCATTACATCATTCAACCGGAGTGACGACTCGTAGCACTTTGGCCGAAATTACATCACCCGACTCGATAAATAATGAAAACCATGACCATCTCGTCCTTCATGAAAACCACATCATTCTTTCGGAGTGACGACTGCAACACTTGGGCCAGAATTACATCACCGACTCGATATAGAATGAAAACCATGACATAATTTGCTTTGGCATTACATCAATAAACAAGAGTGACGAATGTGGGCCAAAATTACATTACCTGACTCGATATAGAAAGAAATCCATAACTATCTCGGCTTGGCATTACATCATTCAACTGAATGATGATCGTAGTACTTGGGCCGGAATTACATTACACGACTCGACTCGATATAGAATGTAAACCGTGACTACCTTGGTCGGCATTACATTTTTAAGCCGGAGTGACGATCGCAAGCACTTGGTGGAATTACATTACACGACTCGATATAGAATGAAAACCTTAACCCATCTCGGTGGCATTACATCATTTAACTAGAGTGACGTAGGACTTTGGCCGGAATTACATCACCTAACTCGATAAAGAATGAAAACCATGACCATCTCGTCTTTCATTACTTCATTTAATTGGAGTGAAGACTACAACACTTTGGCCGAATTACATTATCTAACACGATATAGAATGAAAATTATGCCCATCTCGGCTGGCATTACATCATTCTACTAGAGTGTGACGATCGCAACACCTCGGCCGAATTAAATCACCGACTCGATATAGAATGAAAACCGTGACTACCTTGGTGATGTAAAACATGAAAACCATCGACATCCGACATCTTTAAACCGGAGTGAGGATTGCAAGTACTTGGGCATAAATTAATTACATTCACTCGACTCGATATAGAATGAAAATCATGACCATATTGGTTATCATTACATCATTCAATTGGTATGACGACTACAATACTTGGGCCGGCATTTCATTACCTAACTCGATATAGAATGAAAACCATAACCCATCTCAGCTGGAATTACATCATTCAACCGGAGTGACGATTTGTAGCACTTTGGCCGAATTACATCACATAACTCGATAAATAATGAAAACCATGACCATCGTCCTTCATTACATCATTCAACTCGGAGTGACGACGCAACACTTGGGCCGAATTACATCACCGACTCGATATAGAATGAAAACCATGACATAATTTGCGGCATTACATCAATAAACAAGAGTGACGAATGTGGGCCAAAATTACATTACGACTCGATATAGAAAGAAATCCATAACTATCTCAATTTGGCATTACATCATTCAACTGCAGTGATGATGATTTCGTAGTACTTGGGCCGAATTACATTACGACTCGATATAGAATGTAAACCGTGACTACCTTGGTCGGCATTACATTTTTAAGCCGGAGTGACGACCGCACACTTGGTGGAATTACATTACCGACTCGATATAGAATGAAAACCTTAACCCATCTCGGTGGCATTACATCATTTAACTAGAGTGACGACCGTAGGACTTTGGCCGAATTACATCACCTAACTCGATAAAGAATGAAAACCATGACCATCTCGTCTTTCATTACTTCATTTAATTGGAGTGAAGACTACAACACTTTGGCCGGAATTACATTATCTAACTCGATATAGAATGAAAATTATGCCCATCTCGGCTGGCATTACATCATTCTACTAGAGTGACGATCGCAACACCTCGGCCGTAATTAAATAAATCACCCGACTCGATATAGAATGAAAACCGTGACTACCTTGGTGATGTAAAACATGAAAACCATCGCCCGACATCTTTAAACCGGAGTGAGGAGGACTATAGCGGTACTTGGGCCGAAATTACATCACACGACTCGATATAGAATGAAAACCATGACCATAATTGGTTATCATTACATCATCAAACGACTTGAACAATAGTGACTTTCAATGTTGGCCAAAATTACATTACCTAACTCGATATAGAATAAAAAAACCATCTTAATCTTGGTGTGATCAACATGCATTACATCATTCGATATAGAATGAAAACCATGACATTTGGCATTACATGGCCAAAATTACATTACATCGACTCGATATAGAATGAAAACCATGACCATCTCGTCCTTGCATTACATCATTCAACTGAGTGAGTGACGATGTAGTACTTGGGGGCGGAATTACATTACCCGACTCGATATAGAATGAAAACCATGACTACCTTGCATTACATTTTTTTGACGACGCGTAATTACATTACGACTCGATATAGAATTGTGACTACCTTGGTTGGCATTACATTACATTGCAACACTTGGCTGGAATTACATTTACGACTCGATATAGAATGAAAACCTTAACCCATCTCAGCTGGCATTACATCATTTAACTAGAGTGACGACTGTAGGACTTTGGCCGGAATTACATCACCTAACTCGATAAAGAATGAAAACCATGACCATCTCGTCTTTCATTACTTCATTTAATTGGAGTGAAGACTACAACACTTTGGCCGGAATTACATTATCTAACTCGATATAGAATGAAAATTATGCCCATCTCGGCTGGCATTACATCATTCTACTAGAGTGACGACTGCAACACCTCGGCCAGAATTAAATCACCTGACTCGATATAGAATGAAAACCGTGACTACCTTGGTGATGTAAAACATGAAAACCATCGCCTGACATCTTTAAACTGGAGTGAGGTGCAAGGTACTTGGGCGAAATTACATCACCGACTCGATATAGAATGAAAATCATGACCATATTGGTTATCATTACATCATTCAATTGGTATGACGACTACAATACTTGGGCCGGCATTTCATTACCTAACTCGATATAGAATGAAAACCATAACCCATCTCAGCTGGAATTACATCATTCAACTGGAGTGACGACTGTAGCACTTTGGCCGGAATTACATCACATAACTCGATAAATAATGAAAACCATGACCATCTCGTCCTTCATTACATCATTCAACTGGAGTGACGACTGCAACACTTGGGCCAGAATTACATCACCTGACTCGATATAGAATGAAAACCATGACATAATTTGCTGGCATTACATCAATAAACAAGAGTGACGAATGTGGGCCAAAATTACATTACATGACTCGATATAGAAAGAAATCCATAACTATCTCAGCTGGCATTACATCATTCAACTGCAGTGATGACTGTAGTACTTGGGCCAGAATTACATTACCTGACTCGATATAGAATGTAAACCGTGACTACCTTGGCTGGCATTACATTTTTTAGAGCTGGAGTGACGACTGCAACACTTGGCTGGAATTACATTACCTGACTCGATATAGAATGAAAACCTTAACCCATCTCAGCTGGCATTACATCATTTAACTAGAGTGACGACTGTAGGACTTTGGCCGGAATTACATCACCTAACTCGATAAAGAATGAAAACCATGACCATCTCGTCTTTCATTACTTCATTTAATTGGAGTGAAGACTACAACACTTTGGCCGGAATTACATTATCTAACACGATATAGAATGAAAATTATGCCCATCTCGGCTGGCATTACATCATTCTACTAGAGTGACGACTGCAACACCTCGGCCAGAATTAAATCACCTGACTCGATATAGAATGAAAACCGTGACTACCTTGGTGATGTAAAACATGAAAACCATCGCCTGACATCTTTAAACTGGAGTGAGGACTGCAGTACTTGGGCCAAAATTACATTACCTGACTCGATATAGAATGAAAATCATGACCATATATTCATTACATCATTCAATTGGTATGACGACTACAATACTTGGGCCGCATTTCATTACCTAACTCGATATAGAATGAAAACCATAACCCATCTCATTTGGAATTACATCATTCAACCGGAGTGACGATGTAGCACGTAGCACTTTGGCCGATAAAGAATTACATCACATAACTCGATAAATAATGAAAACCATGACCATCGTCGATGTTCGTCCTTCATTACATCATTCAACCGGGAGTGACGACGCAACACTTGGGCCGAATTACATCACACTCGACTCGATATAGAATGAAAACCATGACATAATTTGCTGGCATTACATCAATAAACTGGAGTGACGAATGTGGGCCAAAATTACATTACATGACTCGATATAGAAAGAAATCCATAACTATCTCAATTGGCATTACATCATTCAACTGCAAGTGATGACTGTAGTACTTGGGCCAGAATTACATTACCTGACTCGATATAGAATGTAAACCGTGACTACCTTGGCTGGCATTACATTTTTAAGCCGGGTGACGATCGCAAAGCACTTGGTTGGAATTACATTACCTGACTCGATATAGAATGAAAACCTTAACCCATCTCAGCTGGCATTACATCATTTAACTAGAGTGACGACTGTAGGACTTTGGCCGGAATTACATCACCTAACTCGATAAAGAATGAAAACCATGACCATCTCGTCTTTCATTACTTCATTTAATTGGAGTGAAGACTACAACACTTTGGCCGAATTACATTATCTAACACGATATAGAATGAAAATTATGCCCATCTCGGCTGGCATTACATCATTCTACTAGAGTGACGACTGCAACACCTCGGCCAGAATTAAATCACCTGACTCGATATAGAATGAAAACCGTGACTACCTTGGTGATGTAAAACATGAAAACCATCGCCTGACATCTTTAAACTGGAGTGAGGACTGCAGTACTTGGGCCAGAATTACATTACCTGACTCGATATAGAATGAAAATCATGACCATATTGGTTATCATTACATCATTCAATTGGTATGACGACTACAATACTTGGGCCGGCATTTCATTACCTAACTCGATATAGAATGAAAACCATAACCCATCTCAGCTGGAATTACATCATTCAACTGGAGTGACGATTGTAGCACTTTGGCCGAATTACATCACATAACTCGATAAATAATGAAAACCATGACCATCTCGTCCTTCATTACATCATTCAACTGGAGTGACGACTGCAACACTTGGGCCGGAATTACATCACCTGACTCGATATAGAATGAAAACCATGACATAATTTTCTGGCATTACATCAATAAACAAGAGTGACGAATGTGGGCCAAAATTACATTACCTGACTCGATATAGAAAGAAATCCATAACTATCTCAGCTGGCATTACATCATTCAACTGCAATGATGACTGTAGTACTTGGGCCAGAATTACATTACCTGACTCGATATAGAATGTAAACCGTGACTACCTTGGCTGGCATTACATTTTTAAGCTGGAGTGACGACTGCTGCACTTGGCTGGAATTACATTACCTGACTCGATATAGAATGAAAACCTTAACCCATCTCAGCTGGCATTACATCATTTAACTAGAGTGACGACTGTAGGACTTTGGCCGGAATTACATCACCTAACTCGATAAAGAATGAAAACCATGACCATCTCGTCTTTCATTACTTCATTTAATTGGAGTGAAGACTACAACACTTTGGCCGGAATTACATTATCTAACACGATATAGAATGAAAATTATGCCCATCTCGGCTGGCATTACATCATTCTACTAGAGTGACGACTGCAACACCTCGGCCAGAATTAAATCACCTGACTCGATATAGAATGAAAACCGTGACTACCTTGGTGATGTAAAACATGAAAACCATCGCCTGACATCTTTAAACTGGAGTGAGGACTGCAGTACTTGGGCCAGAATTACATCACCTGACTCGATATAGAATGAAAATCATGACCATATTGGTTATCATTACATCATTCAATTGAGTACGAATGACGACTAAATACTTGGGCCCAAACATTTCATTACCTAACTCGATATAGAATGAAAACCATAACCCATCTCTCGGTGAATTACATCATTCAACTCAAGCGGAGTGAGTGACGATTGTAGCACTTTGGCCGAATTACATCACATAACTCGATAAATAATGAAAACCATGACCATCTCGTCCTTCATTACATCATTCAACTGGAGTGACGACTGCAACACTTGGGCCGGAATTACATCACCTGACTCGATATAGAATGAAAACCATGACATAATTTGCCGGCATTACATCAATAAAAGAGTGACGAATGTGGGCCAAAATTACATTACGACTCGATATAGAAAGAAATCCATAACTATCTCGGTCTGGCATTACATCATTCAACCGAGTGATGTCGTAGTACTTGGGCCAGAATTACATTACCTGACTCGATATAGAATGTAAACCGTGACTACCCTGGTGGCATTACATTTTTTAAGCGGAGGAGTGACGACTGCAGCACTTGGCTTGAATTACATTACCTGACTCGATATAGAATGAAAACCTTAACCCATCTCAGCTGGCATTACATCATTTAACTAGAGTGACGACCGTAGGACTTTGGCCAGAATTACATCACCTAACTCGATAAAGAATGAAAACCATGACCATCTCGTCTTTCATTACTTCATTTAATTGGAGTGAAGACTACAACACTTTGGCCGGAATTACATTATCTAACTCGATATAGAATGAAAATTATGCCCATCTCGGTTGGCATTACATCATTCTACTAGAGTGACGACTGCAACACCTCGGCCAGAATTAAATCACCTGACTCGATATAGAATGAAAACCGTGACTACCTTGGTGATGTAAAACATGAAAACCATCGCCTGACATCTTTAAACCTGGAGTGAGGACTTAAGTACTTGGGCCAGAATTACATTACCTGACTCGATATAGAATGAAAATCATGACCATATTGGTTATCATTACATCATTCAATTGGTATGACGACTACAATACTTGGGCCGACATTTCATTACCTAACTCGATATAGAATGAAAACCATAACCCATCTCAGCTGGAATTATCGGAGTGACGATCGTAGCACTTTGGCGAATTACATCACATAACTCGATAAATAATGAAAACCATGACCATCTCGTCCTTCATTACATCATTCAACGGAGTGACGACAACACTATTACATCACCGACTCGATATAGAATGAAAACCATGACATAATTTGTGGCATTACGGCATTACATCAATAAACAAGAGTGACGAATGTTGGCCAAAATTACATTACATTACGACTCGATATAGAAAGAAATCCATAACTATCTCGCTTGGCATTACATCATTCAACTCATAGTGATGATGTGGCGTAGTACTTGGGCTGGGCCGAATTACATTACCTGACTCGATATAGAATGTAAACCGTGACTACCTTGGCTGGCATTACATTTTTAAGCCGGAGTGACGACGATGGCAGTGACACTTGGCCTGGAATTACATTACCGACTCGATATAGAATGAAAACCTTAACCCATCTCGGTGGCATTACATCATTTAACTAGAGTGATATTTGTAGGACTTTGGCCGGAATTACATCACCTAACTCGATAAAGAATGAAAACCATGACCATCTCGTCTTTCATTACTTCATTTAATTGGAGTGAAGACTACAACACTTTGGCCGAAATTACATTATCTAACACGATATAGAATGAAAATTATGCCCATCTCGCACTGGCATTACATCATTCTACTAGAGTGACGACTGCAACACCTCGGCCAGAATTAAATCACCTGACTCGATATAGAATGAAAACCGTGACTACCTTGGTGATGTAAAATTAAACTGGAGTGAGGACTGCAGTACTTGGGCCAGAATTACATTACCTGACTCGATATAGAATGAAAATCATGACCATATTGGTTATCATTACATCATTCAATTGGTATGACGACTACAATACTTGGGCCGGCATTTCATTACCTAACTCGATATAGAATGAAAACCATAACCCATCTCAGCTGGAATTACATCATTCAACTGGAGTGACGACTGTAGCACTTTGGCCGGAATTACATCACATAACTCGATAAATAATGAAAACCATGACCATCTCGTCCTTCATTACATTACATCATTTCAACCGGGAGTGACGATTGCAACACTTGGGCCAGAATTACATCACCTGACTCGATATAGAATGAAAACCATGACATAATTTGCTGGCATTACATCAATAAACAAGAGTGACGAATGTGGGCCAAAATTACATTACCTGACTCGATATAGAAAGAAATCCATAACTATCTCAGCTGGCATTACATCATTCAACTGCAGTGATGACTGTAGTACTTGGGCCAGAATTACATTACCTGACTCGATATAGAATGTAAACCGTGACTACCTTGGCCGGCATTACATTTTTAAGCTGGAGTGACGACTGCAGCACTTGGCTGGAATTACATTACCTGACTCGATATAGAATGAAAACCTTAACCCATCTCTCGCTGGCATTACATCATTTAACTAGAGTGACGACTGTAGGACTTTGGCCGGAATTACATCACCTAACTCGATAAAGAATGAAAACCATGACCATCTCGTCTTTCATTACTTCATTTAATTGGAGTGAAGACTACAACACTTTGGCCGGAATTACATTATCTAACACGATATAGAATGAAAATTATGCCCATCTCGGCTGGCATTACATGGCATTACATCATTCTACTAGAGTGACGACTGCAACACCTCGGCCATAATTAAATCACCTGACTCGATATAGAATGAAAACCGTGACTACCTTGGTGATGTAAAACATGAAAACCATCGCCTGACATCTTTAAACTGGAGTGAGGACTGCAGTACTTGGGCCAGAATTACATTACTTGACTCGATATAGAATGAAAATCATGACCATATTGGTTATCATTACATCATTCAATTGGTATGACGACTACAATACTTGGGCCGGCATTTCATTACCTAACTCGATATAGAATGAAAACCATAACCCATCTCAGCTGGAATTACATCATTCAACTGGAGTGACGATTGTAGCACTTTGGCCGGAATTACATCACATAACTCGATAAATAATGAAAACCATGACCATCTCGTCCTTCATTACATCATTCAACTGGAGTGACGACTGCAACACTTGGGCCGGAATTACATCACCTGACTCGATATAGAATGAAAACCATGACATAATTTTTTGGCATTACATCAATAAACTGGAGTGACGAATGTGGGCCAAAATTACATTACCTGACTCGATATAGAAAGAAATCCATAACTATCTCTCATTTGGCATTACATCATTCAATTCTGCAGTGATGATCGTAGTACTTGGGGGCAGCCGTAATTACATTACGACTCGATATAGAATGTAAACCGTGACTACCTTGGTGGCATTACATTTTTAAGCCGGGGAGTGACGATGCAAAGCACTTGGTGGAATTACATTACCTGACTCGATATAGAATGAAAACCTTAACCCATCTCGCTGGCATTACATCATTTAACTAGAGTGACGACTGTAGGACTTTGGCCGGAATTACATCACCTAACTCGATAAAGAATGAAAACCATGACCATCTCGTCTTTCATTACTTCATTTAATTGGAGTGAACTACACAACACTTTGGCCGGAATTACATTATCTAACACGATATAGAATGAAAATTATGCCCATCTCGGCTGGCATTACATCATTCTACTAGAGTGACGACTGCAACACCTCGGCCAGAATTAAATCACCTGACTCGATATAGAATGAAAACCGTGACTACCTTGGTGATGTAAAACATGAAAACCATCGCCTGACATCTTTAAACTGGAGTGAGGACTGCAGTACTTGGGCCAGAATTACATTACCTGACTCGATATAGAATGAAAATCATGACCATATTGGTTATCATTACATCATTCAATTGGTATGACGACTACAATACTTGGGCCGGCATTTCATTACCTAACTCGATATAGAATGAAAACCATAACCCATCTCAGCTGGAATTACATCATTCAACTGGAGTGACGACTGTAGCACTTTGGCCGGAATTACATCACATAACTCGATAAATAATGAAAACCATGACCATCTCGTCCTTCATTACATCATTCAACTGGAGTGACTACTGCAACACTTGGGCGGAATTACATCACCTGACTCGATATAGAATGAAAACCATGACATAATTTGCTGGCATTACATCAATAAACTGGAGTGACGAATGTGGGCCAAAATTACATTACCTGACTCGATATAGAAAGAAATCCATAACTATCTCAGGCATTTGGCATTACATCATTCAACTGATGATGATGTCGTAGTACTTGGGCCAGAATTACATTACCTGACTCGATATAGAATGTAAACCGTGACTACCTTGGCTGGCATTACATTTTTAAGCCGGGAGTGACGACGCAAAGACACTTGGCCGGAATTACATTACCCGACTCGATATAGAATGAAAACCTTAACCCATCTCAAACTGGCATTACATCATTTAACTAGAGTGACGACCGTAGGACTTTGGCTTAATTACATCACCTAACTCGATAAAGAATGAAAACCATGACCATCTCGTCTTTCATTACTTCATTTAATTGGAGTGAAGACTACAACACTTTGGCCGGAATTACATTATCTAACACGATATAGAATGAAAATTATGCCCATCTCGGCTGGCATTACATCATTCTACTAGAGTGACGACTGCAACACCTCGGCCAGAATTAAATCACCTGACTCGATATAGAATGAAAACCGTGACTACCTTGGTGATGTAAAACATGAAAACCATCGCCTGACATCTTTAAACTGGAGTGAGGACTGCAGTACTTGGGCCAGAATTACATTACCTGACTCGATATAGAATGAAAATCATGACCATATTGGTTATCATTACATCATTCAATTGGTATGACGACTACAATACTTGGGCCGGCATTTCATTACCTAACTCGATATAGAATGAAAACCATAACCCATCTCAGCTGGAATTACATCATTCAACTGGAGTGACGACTGTAGCACTTTGGCCGGAATTACATCACATAACTCGATAAATAATGAAAACCATGACCATCTCGTCCTTCATTACATCATTCAACTGGAGTGACGACTGCAACACTTGGGCCAGAATTACATCACCTGACTCGATATAGAATGAAAACCATGACATAATTTGCGTTGGCATTACATCAATAAACAAGAGTGACGAATGTGGGCCAAAATTACATTACCTGACTCGATATAGAAAGAAATCCATAACTATCTCAGCTGGCATTACATCATTCAACTGCAGTGATGACTGTAGTACTTGGGCCAGAATTACATTACCTGACTCGATATAGAATGTAAACCGTGACTACCTTGGCCGGCATTACATTTTTAAGCTGGAGTGACGACGCACTTGGCTGGAATTACATTACCTGACTCGATATAGAATGAAAACCTTAACCCATCTCAGCTGGCATTACATCATTTAACTAGAGTGACGACTGTAGGACTTTGGCCGGAATTACATCACCTAACTCGATAAAGAATGAAAACCATGACCATCTCGTCTTTCATTACTTCATTTAATTGGAGTGAAGACTACAACACTTTGGCATTACATTTATTCTAACTCGATATAGAATGAAAATTATGCCCATCTCGGTGGCATTACATCATTCTACTAGAGTGACGATCGCAACATCGCAACACCTCGGCCAGAATTAAATCACCTGACTCGATATAGAATGAAAACCGTGACTACCTTGGTGATGTAAAACATGAAAACCATCGCCTGACATCTTTAAAGTGGAGTGAGGACTGCAGTACTTGGGCCAGAATTACATTACCTGACTCGATATAGAATGAAAATCATGACCATATTGGTTATCATTACATCATTCAATTGGTATGACGACTACAATACTTGGGCCGGCATTTCATTACCTAACTCGATATAGAATGAAAACCATAACCCATCAAATTGGAATTACATCATTCAACCGGAGTGACGATCGTAGCACTTTGGCCGAATTAATTACATCACATAACTCGATAAATAATGAAAACCATGACCATCTCGTCCTTCATTACATCATTCAAACGGAGTGACGACGAAACACTTGGGCCGGAATTACATCACACGACTCGATATAGAATGAAAACCATGACATAATTTGCTTTGGCATTACATCAATAAACAAGAGTGACGAATGTGGGCCAAAATTAATTACATTACTCGATCGATAGAAAGAAATCCATAACTATCTCACTGGCATTACATCATTCAACTGCGAGTGATGATACGTAGTACTTGGGCCGAATTACATTACTCGACTCGATATAGAATGTAAACCGTGACTACCTTGGTCGGCATTACATTTTTAAGCCGGAGTGACGATCGCAAAACACTTGGCTGGAATTACATTACCTGACTCGATATAGAATGAAAACCTTAACCCATCTCAGCTGGCATTACATCATTTAACTAGAGTGACGACTGTAGGACTTTGGCCGGAATTACATCACCTAACTCGATAAAGAATGAAAACCATGACCATCTCGTCTTTCATTACTTCATTTAATTGGAGTGAAGACTACAACACTTGGCCGAATTACATTATCTAACACGATATAGAATGAAAATTATGCCCATCTCGGCTGGCATTACATCATTCTACTAGAGTGACGACTGCAACACCTCGGCCATAATTAAATCACCTGACTCGATATAGAATGAAAACCGTGACTACCTTGGTGATGTAAAACATGAAAACCATCGCCTGACATCTTTAAACTGGAGTGAGGACTGCAGTACTTGGGCCAGAATTACATTACCTGACTCGATATAGAATGAAAATCATGACCATATTGGTTATCATTACATCATTCAATTGGTATGACGACTACAATACTTGGGCCGGCATTTCATTACCTAACTCGATATAGAATGAAAACCATAACCCATCTCAGCTGGAATTACATCATTCAACTGGAGTGACGACTGTAGCACTTTGGCCGGAATTACATCACATAACTCGATAAATAATGAAAACCATGACCATCTCGTCCTTCATTACATCATTCAACTGGAGTGACGACTGCAACACTTGGGCCGGAATTACATCACCTGACTCGATATAGAATGAAAACCATGACATAATTTGCTGGCATTACATCAATAAACAAGAGTGACGAATGTGGGCCAAAATTACATTACCTGACTCGATATAGAAAGAAATCCATAACTATCTCAGCTGGCATTACATCATTCAACCAATGATGACTGTAGTACTTGGGCCGAATTACGACTCGACTCGATATAGAATGTAAACCGTGACTACCTTGGTTGGCATTACATTTTTAAGCTGGAGTGACGACTGCGCACTTGGCTGGAATTACATTACCTGACTCGATATAGAATGAAAACCTTAACCCATCTCAGCTGGCATTACATCATTTAACTAGAGTGACGACTGTAGGACTTTGGCCGGAATTACATCACCTAACTCGATAAAGAATGAAAACCATGACCATCTCGTCTTTCATTACTTCATTTAATTGGAGTGAAGACTACAACACTTTGGCAGGAATTACATTATCTAACTCGATATAGAATGAAAATTATGCCCATCTCGGCTGGCATTACATCATTCTACTAGAGTGACGACTGCAACACCTCGGCCAGAATTAAATCACCTGACTCGATATAGAATGAAAACCGTGACTACCTTGGTGATGTAAAACATGAAAACCATCGCCTGACATCTTTAAACTGGAGTGAGGATGGGCAAATTAACGGTACTTGGGCGTAATTACATTACCTGACTCGATATAGAATGAAAATCATGACCATATTGGTTATCATTACATCATTCAATTGGTATGACGACTACAATACTTGGGCCGGCATTTCATTACCTAACTCGATATAGAATGAAAACCATAACCCATCATCTCAATTGGAATTACATCATTCAACTGGAGTGACGACTGTAGCACTTTGGCCGGAATTACATCACATAACTCGATAAATAATGAAAACCATGACCATCTCGTCCTTCATTACATCATTCAACTGGAGTGACGACTGGCAACACTTGGGCCGAATTACATCACCTGACTCGATATAGAATGAAAACCATGACATAATTTGCTGGCATTACATCAATAAACAAGAGTGACGAATGTGGGCCAAAATTACATTACCTGACTCGATATAGAAAGAAATCCATAACTATCTCAGCTGGCATTACATCATTCAACTGCAATGATGACTGTAGTACTTGGGCCAGAATTACATTACCTGACTCGATATAGAATGTAAACCGTGACTACCTTGGCCGGCATTACATTTTTAAGCTGGAGTGACGACTGCAGCACTTGGCTGGAATTACATTACCTGACTCGATATAGAATGAAAACCTTAACCCATCTCAGCTGGCATTACATCATTTAACTAGAGTGACGACTGTAGGACTTTGGCCGGAATTACATCACCTAACTCGATAAAGAATGAAAACCATGACCATCTCGTCTTTCATTACTTCATTTAATTGGAGTGAAGACTACAACACTTTGGCCGAAATTACATTATCTAACACGATATAGAATGAAAATTATGCCCATCTCGGCTGGCATTACATCATTCTACTAGAGTGACGACTGCAACACCTCGGCCATAATTAAATCACCTGACTCGATATAGAATGAAAACCGTGACTACCTTGGTGATGTAAAACATGAAAACCATCGCCTGACATCTTTAAACTGGAGTGAGGACTGCAGTACTTGGGCCAGAATTACATTACCTGACTCGATATAGAATGAAAATCATGACCATATTGGTTATCATTACATCATTCAATTGGTATGACGACTACAATACTTGGGCCGGCATTTCATTACCTAACTCGATATAGAATGAAAACCATAACCCATCTCAGCTGGAATTACATCATTCAACTGGAGTGACGACTGTAGCACTTTGGCCGGAATTACATCACATAACTCGATAAATTAATGAAAACCATGACCATCTCGTCCTTCATTACATCATTCAACTGGAGTGACGACAACACTTGGGCCGGAATTACATCACCTGACTCGATATAGAATGAAAACCATGACATAATTTGCTGGCATTACATCAATAAACTGGAGTGACGAATGTGGGCCAAAATTACATTACCTGACTCGATATAGAAAGAAATCCATAACTATCTCAGCTGGCATTACATCATTCAACTGCAGTGATGACTGTAGTACTTGGGCCATAATTACATTACCTGACTCGATATAGAATGTAAACCGTGACTACCTTGGCTGGCATTACATTTTTAAGCTGGAGTGACGACTGCAGCACTTGGCTGGAATTACATTACCTGACTCGATATAGAATGAAAACCTTAACCCATCTCTCAGCTGGCATTACATCATTTAACTAGAGTGACGACCGTAGGACTTTGGCCGGAATTACATCACCTAACTCGATAAAGAATGAAAACCATGACCATCTCGTCTTTCATTACTTCATTTAATTGGAGTGAAGACTACAACACTTTGGCCGGAATTACATTATCTAACTCGATATAGAATGAAAATTATGCCCATCTCGGCTGGCATTACATCATTCTACTAGAGTGACGACTGCAACACCTCGGCCATAATTAAATCACCTGACTCGATATAGAATGAAAACCGTGACTACCTTGGTGATGTAAAACATGAAAACCATCGCCTGACATCTTTAAACTGGAGTGAGGACTGCAGACTTGGGGCATTAAGTCGATTGGGCCGAATTACATTACCTGACTCGATATAGAATGAAAATCATGACCATATTGGTTATCATTACATCATTCAATTGGTATGACGACTACAATACTTGGGCCGGCATTTCATTACCTAACTCGATATAGAATGAAAACCATAACCCATCTCAGTTGGAATTACATCATTCAACTGGAGTGACGACTGTAGCACTTTGGCCGGAATTACATCACATAACTCGATAAATAATGAAAACCATGACCATCTCGTCCTTCATTACATCATTCAACTGGAGTGACGACTGCAACACTTGGGCCGAATTACATCACCTGACTCGATATAGAATGAAAACCATGACATAATTTGCTGGCATTACATCAATAAACTGGAGTGACGAATGTGGGCCAAAATTACATTACCTGACTCGATATAGAAAGAAATCCATAACTATCTCAGCTGGCATTACATCATTCAACTGCAGTGATGACTGTAGTACTTGGGCCAGAATTACATTACCTGACTCGATATAGAATGTAAACCGTGACTACCTTGGCTGGCATTACATTTTTAAGCTGGAGTGACGACTGCAGCACTTGGCTGGAATTACATTACCTGACTCGATATAGAATGAAAACCTTAACCCATCTCAGCTGGCATTACATCATTTAACTAGAGTGACGACTGTAGGACTTTGGCCGGAATTACATCACCTAACTCGATAAAGAATGAAAACCATGACCATCTCGTCTTTCATTACTTCATTTAATTGGAGTGAAGACTACAACACTTTGGCCGAATTACATTATCTAACACGATATAGAATGAAAATTATGCCCATCTCGCCTGGCATTACATCATTCTACTAGAGTGACGACTGCAACACCTAATTAATTAAATCACCTGACTCGATATAGAATGAAAACCGTGACTACCTTGGTGATGTAAAACATGAAAACCATCGCCTGACATCTTTAAACTGGAGTGAGGACCGCAAAGATTACTTGGGCCGGAATTACATTACCTGACTCGATATAGAATGAAAATCATGACCATATTGGTTATCATTACATCATTCAATTGGTATGACGACTACAATACTTGGGCCGGCATTTCATTACCTAACTCGATATAGAATGAAAACCATAACCCATCTCAGTTGGAATTACATCATTCAACTGGAGTGACGATTGTAGCACTTTGGCATGAATTACATCACATAACTCGATAAATAATGAAAACCATGACCATCTCGTCCTTCATTACATCATTCAACTGGAGTGACGATTGCAACACTTGGGCCAGAATTACATCACCTGACTCGATATAGAATGAAAACCATGACATAATTTGCTGGCATTACATCAATAAACAAGAGTGACGAATGTGGGCCAAAATTACATTACCTGACTCGATATAGAAAGAAATCCATAACTATCTCAGCTGGCATTACATCATTCAACTGCAGTGATGACTGTAGTACTTGGGCCAGAATTACATTACCTGACTCGATATAGAATGTAAACCGTGACTACCTTGGCTGGCATTACATTTTTAAGCTGGAGTGACGACTGCAGCACTTGGCTGGAATTACATTACCTGACTCGATATAGAATGAAAACCTTAACCCATCTCAGCTGGCATTACATCATTTAACTAGAGTGACGACTGTAGGACTTTGGCCGGAATTACATCACCTAACTCGATAAAGAATGAAAACCATGACCATCTCGTCTTTCATTACTTCATTTAATTGGAGTGAAGACTACAACACTTTGGCCGGAATTACATTATCTAACACGATATAGTATAGAATGAAAATTATGCCCATCTCGGCTGGCATTACATCATTCTACTAGAGTGACGACTGCAACACCTCGGCCAGAATTAAATCACCTGACTCGATATAGAATGAAAACCGTGACTACCTTGGTGATGTAAAACATGAAAACCATCGCCTGACATCTTTAAACTGGAGTGAGGACTGCAGTATTGGGCCAGAATTACATTACCTGACTCGATATAGAATGAAAATCATGACCATATTGGTTATCATTACATCATTCAATTGGTATGACGACTACAATACTTGGGCCGGCATTTCATTACCTAACTCGATATAGAATGAAAACCATAACCCATCTCACTTGGAATTACATCATTCAACTGGAGTGACGACTGTAGCACTTTGGCCGGAATTACATCACATAACTCGATAAATAATGAAAACCATGACCATCTCGTCCTTCATTACATCATTCAACTGGAGTGACGACTGCAACACTTGGGCCGGAATTACATCACCTGACTCGATATAGAATGAAAACCATGACATAATTTGCTGGCATTACATCAATAAACAAGAGTGACGAATGTGGGCCAAAATTACATTACATGACTCGATATAGAAAGAAATCCATAACTATCTCAACTGGCATTACATCATTCAACTGCTGCATGATGATGAGTACGTAGTACTTGGGCCGTAATTATTACATTACCTGACTCGATATAGAATGTAAACCGTGACTACCTTGGCGGCATTACATTTTTAAGCTGGAGTGACGACTGCAAGCACTTGGCTGGAATTACATTACCTGACTCGATATAGAATGAAAACCTTAACCCATCTCAGCTGGCATTACATCATTTAACTAGAGTGACGACCGTAGGACTTTGGCCGGAATTACATCACCTAACTCGATAAAGAATGAAAACCATGACCATCTCGTCTTTCATTACTTCATTTAATTGGAGTGAAGACTACAACACTTTGGCCGAATTACATTATCTAACACGATATAGAATGAAAATTATGCCCATCTCGGTGGCATTACATCATTCTACTAGAGTGACGACCGCAACACCTCGGCCCAGAATTAAATCACCTGACTCGATATAGAATGAAAACCGTGACTACCTTGGTGATGTAAAACATGAAAACCATCGCCTGACATCTTTAAACTGGAGTGAGGAGGATTGCAAAGACTTGGGAAAATTAATTACATTACCTGACTCGATATAGAATGAAAATCATGACCATATTGGTTATCATTACATCATTCAATTGGTATGACGACTACAATACTTGGGCCGGCATTTCATTACCTAACTCGATATAGAATGAAAACCATAACCCATCTCAGTTGGAATTACATCATTCAACTGGAGTGACGACTGTAGCACTTTGGCCGAATTAATTACATCACATAACTCGATAAATAATGAAAACCATGACCATCTCGTCCTCATTACATCATTCAACCGGAGTGACGATCGCAACACTTGGGCCAGAATTACATCACCTGACTCGATATAGAATGAAAACCATGACATAATTTGCTGGCATTACATCAATAAACTGGAGTGACGAATGTGGGCCAAAATTACATTACCTGACTCGATATAGAAAGAAATCCATAACTATCTCAAGCATTGGCATTACATCATTCAACTGATGAATGATGATTGTAGTACTTGGGCCGAATTAATTACATTACTCGACTCGATATAGAATGTAAACCGTGACTACCTTGGTCGGCATTACATTTTTAAGCCGGAGTGACGACGCAAACACTTGGTCGGAATTACATTACGACTCGATATAGAATGAAAACCTTAACCCATCTCGGTGGCATTACATCATTTAACTAGTGACGACCGTAGGACTTTGGCCGGAATTACATCACCTAACTCGATAAAGAATGAAAACCATGACCATCTCGTCTTTCATTACTTCATTTAATTGGAGTGAAGACTACAACACTTTGGCCGGAATTACATTATCTAACACGATATAGAATGAAAATTATGCCCATCTCTCGGTGGCATTACATCATTCTACTAGAGTGACGATCGCAACACCTCGGCCGAATTAAATCACGACCCGACTCGATATAGAATGAAAACCGTGACTACCTTGGTGATGTAAAACATGAAAACCATCGCCCGACATCTTTAAACGGAGTGAGGAGTGAGGACTGCAGTACTTGGGCCGTAATTACATTACACGACTCGATATAGAATGAAAATCATGACCATATTGGTTATCATTACATCATTCAATTGGTATGACGACTACAACTTGGGCCGGCATTTCATTACCTAACTCGATATAGAATGAAAACCATAACCCATCTCAATTTGGAATTACATCATTCAACCGGAGTGACGATCGTAGCACTTTGGCCGGAATTACATCACATAACTCGATAAATAATGAAAACCATGACCATCTCGTCCTTCATTCATCATTCAACCGGAGTGACGATTGCAACACTTGGGCCAGAATTACATCACATGACTCGATATAGAATGAAAACCATGACATAATTTGCTGGCATTACATCAATAAACAAGAGTGACGAATGTGGGCCAAAATTACATTACCTGACTCGATATAGAAAGAAATCCATAACTATCTCAGCTGGCATTACATCATTCAATTCGCATGATGATGATCGTAGTACTTGGGCCAGAATTACATTACCTGACTCGATATAGAATGTAAACCGTGACTACCTTGGCTGGCATTACATTTTTAAGCTGGAGTGACGACTGCAGCACTTGGCTGGAATTACATTACCTGACTCGATATAGAATGAAAACCTTAACCCATCTCAGCTGGCATTACATCATTTAACTAGAGTGACGATTGTAGGACTTTGGCCGGAATTACATCACCTAACTCGATAAAGAATGAAAACCATGACCATCTCGTCTTTCATTACTCATTTAATTAATTGAGTGAAGACTACAACACTTTGGCCGGAATTACATTATCTAACACGATATAGAATGAAAATTATGCCCATCTCGGCTGGCATTACATCATTCTACTAGAGTGACGACTGCAACACCTCGGCCAGAATTAAATCACCTGACTCGATATAGAATGAAAACCGTGACTACCTTGGTGATGTAAAACATGAAAACCATCGCTTGACATCTTTAAACTGGAGTGAGGACTGCAGTACTTGGGCCAGAATTACATTACCTGACTCGATATAGAATGAAAATCATGACCATATTGGTTATCATTATCATTACATCATTCAATTGGTATGACGACTACAATACTTGGGCCGGCATTTCATTACCTAACTCGATATAGAATGAAAACCATAACCCATCTCAGCTGGAATTACATCATTCAACTGGAGTGACGACTGTAGCACTTTGGCCGGAATTACATCACATAACTCGATCGATAAATAATAAATGACCATGACCATCGTGATGTCATTACATCATTCACATCATTAAACTGGAGGAGTGACGACTTGCAACACTTGGGCCAGAATTACATCACCTGACTCGATATAGAATGAAAACCATGACATAATTTGCTGGCATTACATCAATAAACAAGAGTGACGAATGTTGGCCAAAATTACATTACCTGACTCGATATAGAAAGAAATCCATAACTATCTCAGCTGGCATTACATCATTCAACTGCAATGATGACTGTAGTACTTGGGCCAGAATTACATTACCTGACTCGATATAGAATGTAAACCGTGACTACCTTTGCTGGCATTACATTTTTAAGCTGGAGTGACGATCGCAAAGCACTTGGTGGAATTACATTACCTGACTCGATATAGAATGAAAACCTTAACCCATCTCAGCTGGCATTACATCATTTAACTAGAGTGACGACTGTAGGACTTTGGCCGGAATTACATCACCTAACTCTCGATAAAGAATGAAAAAAACCATGACCATCTCGTCTTTCATTACTTCATTTAATTGGAGTGAAGACTACAACACTTTGGCCGGAATTACATTATCTAACACGATATAGAATGAAAATTATGCCCATCTCGGCTGGCATTACATCATTCTACTAGAGTGACGACTGCAACACCTCGGCCATAATTAAATCACCTGACTCGATATAGAATGAAAACCGTGACTACCTTGGTGATGTAAAACATGAAAACCATCGCCTGACATCTTTAAACTGGAGTGAGGACTGCAGTACTTGGGCCAAAATTACATTACCTGACTCGATATAGAATGAAAATCATGACCATATTGGTTATCATTACATCATTCAATTGGTATGACGACTACAATACTTGGGCCGGCATTTCATTACCTAACTCGATATAGAATGAAAACCATAACCCATCTCAGCTGGAATTACATCATTCAACTGGAGTGACGACCGTAGCACTTTGGATTACATCACATAACTCGATAAATAATGAAAACCATGACCATCTCGTCCTTCATTACATCATTCAACATCGGAGTGACGACTGCAACACTTGGGCCAGAATTACATCACCTGACTCGATATAGAATGAAAACCATGACATAATTTGCTGGCATTACATCAATAAACAAGAGTGACGAATGTTGGCCAAAATTACATTACATGACTCGATATAGAAAGAAATCCATAACTATCTCACATTGGCATTACATCATTCAACGCATGATGATGATGATGATCGTAGTACTTGGGCCGTAATTACATTACATTACTCGACTCGATATAGAAATAAACCGTGACTACCTTGGCGGCATTACATTTTTAAGTTGGAGTGACGACTGCAGCACTTGCTGGAATTACATTACCTGACTCGATATAGAATGAAAACCTTAACCCATCTCAGCTGGCATTACATCATTTAACTAGAGTGACGATTGTAGGACTTTGGCCGGAATTATTACATCACCTAACTCGATAAAGAATGAAAACCATGACCATCTCGTCTTTCATTACTTCATTTAATTGGAGTGAAGACTACAACACTTTGGCCGGAATTACATTATCTAACACGATATAGAATGAAAATTATGCCCATCTCGGCTGGCATTACATCATTCTACTAGAGTGACGACTGCAACACCTCGGCCAAATTAATTAAATCACGACTCGATATAGAATGAAAACCGTGACTACCTTGGTGATGTAAAACATGAAAACCATCGCCTGACATCTTTAAACTGGAGTGAGGACTGCAGTACTTGGGCCAGAATTACATTACCTGACTCGATATAGAATGAAAATCATGACCATATTGGTTATCATTACATCATTCAATTGGTATGACGACTACAATACTTGGGGCATTTCATTACCTAACTCGATATAGAATGAAAACCATAACCCATCTCAAATTGGAATTGGCATTACATCATTCAAGCGGAGTGACGACGTGTAGATTTGTACTTTGGCCGGAATTACATCACATAACTCGATAAATAATGAAAACCATGACCATCTCGTCCTTCATTACATCATTCAACTGGAGTGACGACTGCAACACTTGGGCCGGAATTACATCACCTGACTCGATATAGAATGAAAACCATGACATAATTTGCTGGCATTACATCAATAAACAAGAGTGACGAATGTGGGCCAAAATTACATTACCTGACTCGATATAGAAAGAAATCCATAACTATCTCAGCTGGCATTACATCATTCAACTGCAATGATGACTGTAGTACTTGGGCCAGAATTACATTACCTGACTCGATATAGAATGTAAACCGTGACTACCTTGGCTGGCATTACATTTTTAAGCTGGAGTGACGACTGCAGCACTTGGCTGGAATTACATTACCTGACTCGATATAGAATGAAAACCTTAACCCATCTCAGGTGGCATTACATCATTTAACTAGAGTGACGACTGTAGGACTTTGGCCGGAATTACATCACCTAACTCGATAAAGAATGAAAACCATGACCATCTCGTCTTTCATTACTTCATTTAATTGGAGTGAAGACTACAACACTTTGGCCGGAATTACATTATCTAACACGATATAGAATGAAAATTATGCCCATCTCGGCTGGCATTACATCATTCTACTAGAGTGACGACTGCAACACCTCGGCCAGAATTAAATCACCTGACTCGATATAGAATGAAAACCGTGACTACCTTGGTGATGTAAAACATGAAAACCATCGCCTGACATCTTTAAACTGGAGTGAGGACTGCAGTACTTGGGCCAGAATTACATCACCTGACTCGATATAGAATGAAAATCATGACCATATTGGTTATCATTACATCATTCAATTGGTATGACGACTACAATACTTGGGCCGGCATTTCATTACCTAACTCGATATAGAATGAAAACCATAACCCATCTCAGTTGGAATTACATCATTCAACTGGAGTGACGATACCGTAGCACTTTGGCCGAATTATCACATAACTCGATAAATAATGAAAACCATGACCATCTCGTCCTTCATTACATCATTCAACTGGAGTGACGACTGCAACACTTGGGCCGGAATTACATCACATCACGACTCGATATAGAATGAATACCATGACATAATTTTTGGCATTACATCAATAAACTGGAGTGACGAATGTGGGCCAAAATTACATTACATGACTCGATATAGAAAGAAAACCATAGCTATTTCAGTTGGCATTACATCATTCAACTGACGAGATGATGATTCGTAGTACTTGGGCCAGAATTACATTACCTGACTCGATATAGAATGTAAACCGTGACTACCTTGGTTGGCATTACATTTTTAAGCTGGAGTGACGACTGTAGCACTTGGCTGGAATTACATTACCTGACTCGATATAGAATGAAAACCTTAACCCATCTCAGCTGGCATTACATCATTTAACTAGAGTGACGACTGTAGGACTTTGGCCGGAATTACATCACCTAACTCGATAAAGAATGAAAACCATGACCATCTCGTCTTTCATTACTTCATTTAATTGGAGTGAAGACTACAACACTTTGGCCGGAATTACATTATCTAACACGATATAGAATGAAAATTATGCCCATCTCGGCTGGCATTACATCATTCTACTAGAGTGACGACTGCAACACCTCGGCCAGAATTAAATCACCTGACTCGATATAGAATGAAAACCGTGACTACCTTGGTGATGTAAAACATGAAAACCATCGCCTGACATCTTTAAACTGGAGTGAGGACTGCAGTACTTGGGCCAAAATTACATCACCTGACTCGATATAGAATGAAAATCATGACCATATTGGTTATCATTACATCATTCAATTGGTATGACGACTACAATACTTGGGCCGGCATTTCATTACCTAACTCGATATAGAATGAAAACCATAACCCATCTCAAATTTGGAATTACATCATTCAATTGGAGTGATGACTGTAGCACTTTGGCCGGAATTACATCACATAACTCGATAAATAATGAAAACCATGACCATCTCGTCCTTCATTACATCATTCAACTGGAGTGACGACTGCAACACTTGGGCCGGAATTACATCACCTGACTCGATATAGAATGAAAACCATGACATAATTTGCTGGCATTACATCAATAAACTAGAGTGACGAATGTGGGCCAAAATTACATTACCTGACTCGATATAGAAAGAAATCCATAACTATCTCAGTTGGCATTACATCATTCAACTGCAGTGATGACTGTAGTACTTGGGCCAGAATTACATTACTTGACTCGATATAGAATGTAAACCGTGACTACCTTGGCTGGCATTACATTTTTAAGCTGGAGTGACGACTGCAACACTTGGTGGAATTACATTACTTGACTCGATATAGAATGAAAACCTTAACCCATCTCATTGGCATTACATCATTTAACTAGAGTGACGATTTGTAGGACTTTGGCCGGAATTACATCACCTAACTCGATAAAGAATGAAAACCATGACCATCTCGTCTTTCATTACTTCATTTAATTGGAGTGAAGACTACAACACTTTGGCCGGAATTACATTATCTAACACGATATAGAATGAAAATTATGCCCATCTCGGCTGGCATTACATCATTTCTACTAGAGTGACGACGCACACTCGGCAACACCTCGAATTAAATTAAATCACCGACTCGATATAGAATGAAAACCGTGACTACCTTGGTGATGTAAAACATGAAATCCATCGCTTGACATCTTTAAACTGGAGTGAGGATGCAAAAGTACTTGGGCCAGAATTACATTACCTGACTCGATATAGAATGAAAATCATGACCATATTGGTTATCATTACATCATTCAATTGGTATGACGACTACAATACTTGGGCCGCATCTTTTAACACTTGGGCCGGCATTTCATTACCTAACTCGATATAGAATGAAAACCATAACCCATCTCAGCTGGAATTACATCATTCAACTGGAGTGACGACTGTAGCACTTTGGCCGGAATTACATCACATAACTCGATAAATAATGAAAACCATGACCATCTCGTCCTTCATTACATCATTCAACCGGAGATGACGACATCGCAACGGGAGTGAGGATGCACTTTGGGCCGAATTACATCACCTGACTCGATATAGAATGAAAACCATGACATAATTTGCTGGCATTACATCAATAAACAAGAGTGACGAATGTTGGCCAAAATTACATTACCTGACTCGATATAGAAAGAAATCCATAACTATCTTAGCTGGCATTACATCATTCAACTGCAGTGATGACTGTAGTACTTGGGCCAGAATTACATTACCTGACTCGATATAGAATGTAAACCGTGACTACCTTGGCTGGCATTACATTTTTAAGCTGGAGTGACGACTGCAGCACTTGGCTGGAATTACATTACTTGACTCGATATAGAATGAAAACCTTAACCCATCTCAGCTGGCATTACATCATTTAACTAGAGTGACGACTGTAGGACTTTGGCCGGAATTACATCACCTAACTCGATAAAGAATGAAAACCATGACCATCTCGTCTTTCATTACTTCATTTAATTGGAGTGAAGACTACAACACTTTGGCCGAATTACATTATCTAACACGATATAGAATGAAAATTATGCCCATCTCGGCTGGCATTACATCATTCTACTAGAGTGACGACTGCAACACCTCGGCCATAATTAAATCACCTGACTCGATATAGAATGAAAACCGTGACTACCTTGGTGATGTAAAACATGAAAACCATCGCCTGACATCTTTAAACTGGAGTGAGGATTGCAGTACTTGGGCCAGAATTACATTACCTGACTCGATATAGAATGAAAATCATGACCATATTGGTTATCATTACATCATTCAATTGGTATGACGACTACAATACTTGGGCGGCATTTCATTACCTAACTCGATATAGAATGAAAACCATAACCCATCTCACTGGAATTACATCATTCAAGAGTGAGTGACGACTGTAGCACTTTGGCCGGAATTACATCACATAACTCGATAAATAATGAAAAAACCATGACCATGGTGATGTCTCGTCCTTCATTACATCATTCAACCGGAGTGACGACGCAACACTTGGGCCGAATTACATCACATCGACTCGATATAGAATGAAAACCATGACATAATTTTATGGCATTACATCAATAAACAAGAGTGACGAATGTGGGCCAAAATTACATTACCTGACTCGATATAGAAAGAAATCCATAACTATCTCAGCTGGCATTACATCATTCAACCGTTGCATGATGATGATCGTAGTACTTGGGCCGAATTACATTACGACTCGATATAGAATGTAAACCGTGACTACCTTGGCGGCATTACATTTTTAAGTCGGGAGTGACGATTCGACACTTGGCTGGAATTACATTACCGACTCGATATAGAATGAAAACCTTAACCCATCTCGGTGGCATTACATCATTTAACTAGAGTGGACCGTAGGACTTTGGCCGGAATTACATCACCTAACTCGATAAAGAATGAAAACCATGACCATCTCGTCTTTCATTACTTCATTTAATTGGAGTGAAGACTACAACACTTTGGCCGGAATTACATTATCTAACACGATATAGAATGAAAATTATGCCCATCTCGGCTGGCATTACATCATTCTACTAGAGTGACGACTGCAACACCTCAACCTCGGCCGAATTAAATCACCGACTCGATATAGAATGAAAACCGTGACTACCTTGGTGATGTAAAACATGAAAACCATCGCCTGACATCTTTAAACTGGAGTGAGGACTGCAGTACTTGGGCCAGAATTACATCACCTGACTCGATATAGAATGAAAATCATGACCATATTGGTTATCATTACATCATTCAATTGGTATGACGACTACAATACTTGGGCCGGCATTTCATTACCTAACTCGATATAGAATGAAAACCATAACCCATCTCAGCTGGAATTACATCATCAACCGGAGTGATGACGATCGTAGCACTTTGGCCGGAATTACATCACATAACTCGATAAATAATGAAAAAACCATGACCATCTCGTCCTTCATTACATCATTCAACTGGAGTGACGACTGCAACACTTGGGCCAGAATTACATCACTTGACTCGATATAGAATGAAAACCATGACATAATTTGCGGCATTACATCAATAAACAAGAGTGACGAATGTGGGCCAAAATTACATTACCCTGACTCGATATAGAAAGAAATCCATAACTATCTCAGCTGGCATTACATCATTCAACTGCAGTGATGACTGTAGTACTTGGGCCAGAATTACATTACCTGACTCGATATAGAATGTAAACCGTGACTACCTTGGCTGGCATTACATTTTTAAGCTGGAGTGACGACTGCAGCACTTGGCTGGAATTACATTACCTGACTCGATATAGAATGAAAACCTTAACCCATCTCAGCTGGCATTACATCATTTAACTAGAGTGACGACTGTAGGACTTTGGCCGGAATTACATCACCTAACTCGATAAAGAATGAAAACCATGACCATCTCGTCTTTCATTACTTCATTTAATTGGAGTGAAGACTACAACACTTTGGCCGAATTACATTATCTAACACGATATAGAATGAAAATTATGCCCATCTCGGCTGGCATTACATCATTCTACTAGAGTGACGACTGCAACACCTCGGCCATAATTAAATCACCTGACTCGATATAGAATGAAAACCGTGACTACCTTGGTGATGTAAAACATGAAAACCATCGCCTGACATCTTTAAACTGGAGTGAGGACAAAGTACTTGGGCCGAATTAATTACATTACACCTCGACTCGATATAGAATGAAAATCATGACCATATTGGTTATCATTACATCATTCAATTGGTATGACGACTACAATACTTACTTGGGGCATTTCATTACCTAACTCGATATAGAATGAAAACCATAACCCATCTCATTTGGAATTACATCATTCGAGTGACGACCGTAGCACTTTGGCCGAATTACATCACATAACTCGATAAATAATGAAAACCATGACCATCTCGTCCTTCATTACATCATTCAACTGGAGTGACGACTGCAACACTTGGGCCGGAATTACATCACCTGACTCGATATAGAATGAAAACCATGACATAATTTGCTGGCATTACATCAATAAACTAGAGTGACGAATGTGGGCCAAAATTACATTACCTGACTCGATATAGAAAGAAATCCATAACTATCTCAGCTGGCATTACATCATTCAACTGCAAGTGATGACTGTAGTACTTGGGCCATAATTACATTACCTGACTCGATATAGAATGTAAACCGTGACTACCTTGGCTGGCATTACATTTTTTTTAAGCCGGAGTGACGATGCAAAGCACTTTGGGAATTACATTACTCGACTCGATATAGAATGAAAACCTTAACCCATCTCGGTGGCATTACATCATTTAACTAGAGTGACGACTGTAGGACTTTGGGGAATTACATCACCTAACTCGATAAAGAATGAAAACCATGACCATCTCGTCTTTCATTACTTCATTTAATTGGAGTGAAGACTACAACACTTTGGCCGGAATTACATTATCTAACACGATATAGAATGAAAATTATGCCCATCTCTCGGCATGGCATTACATCATTCTACTAGAGTGACGACTGCAACACCTCAGCTAGAATTAAATCACCGACTCGATATAGAATGAAAACCGTGACTACCTTGGTGATGTAAAACATGAAAACCATCGCCTGACATCTTTAAACTGGAGTGAGGACTGCAGTACTTGGGCCGAAATTACATTACCTGACTCGATATAGAATGAAAATCATGACCATATTGGTTATCATTACATCATTCAATTGGTATGACGACTACAATACTTGGGCCGGCATTTCATTACCTAACTCGATATAGAATGAAAACCATAACCCATCTCAAATTTGGAATTACATCATTCAACTCTGGAGTGACGACCGTGCACTTTGGCGGAATTACATCACATAACTCGATAAATAATGAAAACCATGACCATCTCGTCCTTCATTACATCATTCAACGCGGAGTGACGATCGCAACACTTGGCCGGAATTACATCACCTGACTCGATATAGAATGAAAACCATGACATAATTTGCTGGCATTACATCAATAAACTGGAGTGACGAATGTGGGCCAAAATTACATTACCTGACTCGATATAGAAAGAAATCCATAACTATCTCATTTGGCATTACATTGGCATTACATCATTCAACTCGCAGTGATGATTCGTAGTACTTGGGCCATAATTACATTACTTGACTCGATATAGAATGTAAACCGTGACTACCTTGGCTGGCATTACATTTTTAAGCTGGAGTGACGATGCGCAACACTTGGTTGGAATTACATTACGACTCGATATAGAATGAAAACCTTAACCCATCTCGGTGGCATTACATCATTTAACTAGAGTGACGATTTGTAGGACTTTGGCCGGAATTACATCACCTAACTCGATAAAGAATGAAAACCATGACCATCTCGTCTTTCATTACTTCATTTAATTGGAGTGAAGACTACAACACTTTGGCCGGAATTACATTATCTAACACGATATAGAATGAAAATTATGCCCATCTCGGCTGGCATTACATCATTCTACTAGAGTGACGACAACACTCGCAACACCTCTCGAATTAGAATTAAATCACCTGACTCGATATAGAATGAAAACCGTGACTACCTTGGTGATGTAAAACATGAAAACCATCGCCTGACATCTTTAAACCGGAGTGAGGACTGCGGCATAAAGACTTGGGCGAAATTACATTACGACTCGATATAGAATGAAAATCATGACCATATTGGTTATCATTACATCATTCAATTGGTATGACGACTACAATACTTGGGCCGGCATTTCATTACCTAACTCGATATAGAATGAAAACCATAACCCATCTCAATTTGGAATTACATCATTCAACGCGGAGTGACGAGCACTTTGGCCGGAATTACATCACATAACTCGATAAATAATGAAAACCATGACATCATCTCGTCCTTCATTACATCATTCATTAAAGTGGAGTGACGAATTTCAACAACACTTGGGCCAGAATTACATCACCTGACTCGATATAGAATGAAAACCATGACATAATTTGCTGGCATTACATCAATAAACAAGAGTGACGAATGTTGGCCAAAATTACATTACCTGACTCGATATAGAAAGAAATCCATAACTATCTCAGCTGGCATTACATCATTCAACTGCAGTGATGACTGTAGTACTTGGGCCAGAATTACATTACCTGACTCGATATAGAATGTAAACCGTGACTACCTTGGCTGGCATTACATTTTTAAGCTGGAGTGACGACTGCAGCACTTGGCTGGAATTACATTACCTGACTCGATATAGAATGAAAACCTTAACCCATCTCAGCTGGCATTACATCATTTAACTAGAGTGACGACTGTAGGACTTTGGCCGGAATTACATCACCTAACTCGATAAAGAATGAAAACCATGACCATCTCGTCTTTCATTACTTCATTTAATTGGAGTGAAGACTACAACACTTTGGCCGAATTACATTATCTAACACGATATAGAATGAAAATTATGCCCATCTCGGCTGGCATTACATCATTCTACTAGAGTGACGACTGCAACACCTCGGCCGCAGAATTAAATCACTTGACTCGATATAGAATGAAAACCATGACTACCTTGGTGATGTAAAACATGAAAACCATCGCCGACATCTTTAAACCGGAGTGTGAGGACTGCGGTACTTGGGGGCGAATTACATTACGACTCGATATAGAATGAAAATCATGACCATATTGGTTATCATTACATCATTCAATTGGTATGACGACTACAATACTTGGGCCGGCATTTCATTACCTAACTCGATATAGAATGAAAACCATAACCCATCTCATTTGGAATTACATCATTCAAGCGGAGTGTAGCACTTTGGCCGAATTACATCACATAACTCGATAAATAATGAAAACCATGACCATCTCGTCCTTCATTACATCATTCAACCGGAGTGACGATACGCAACACTTGGGCCGGAATTACATCACCGACTCGATATAGAATGAAAACCATGACATAATTTGCGGCATTACATCAATAAACAAGAGTGACGAATGTGGGCCAAAATTACATTACCCGACTCGATATAGAAAGAAATCCATAACTATCTCATTGGCATTACATCATTCAACCGTGATGATGATGATATTTGTAGTACTTGGGCCGAATTACATTACTCGACTCGATATAGAATGTAAACCGTGACTACCTTGGGCGGCATTACATTTTTAAGCCGGGTGACGATGACACTGCGCACTTGGCTGGAATTACATTACCTGACTCGATATAGAATGAAAACCTTAACCCATCTCCGCTGGCATTACATCATTTAACTAGAGTGACGACTGTAGGACTTTGGCCGGAATTACATCACCTAACTCGATAAAGAATGAAAACCATGACCATCTCGTCTTTCATTACTTCATTTAATTGGAGTGAAGACTACAACACTTTGGCGGAATTACATTATCTAACACGATATAGAATGAAAATTATGCCCATCTCGGCTGGCATTACATCATTCTACTAGAGTGACGACTGCAACACCTCGGCCAGAATTAAATCACCTGACTCGATATAGAATGAAAACCGTGACTACCTTGGTGATGTAAAACATGAAAACCATCGCCCGACATCTTTAAACCGGGAGTGAGGATTTGCAAGTACTTGGGCAATTAATTACATTACCGACTCGATATAGAATGAAAATCATGACCATATTGGTTATCATTACATCATTCAATTGGTATGACGACTACAATACTTGGGCCGGCATTTCATTACCTAACTCGATATAGAATGAAAACCATAACCCATCTCAAATTTGGAATTACATCATTCAACTGGAGTGATTGTAGTAGCACTTTGGCCGGAATTACATCACATAACTCGATAAATGAAAATGAAAACCATGACCATCTCGTCCTTCATTACATCATTCAACCGGAGTGACGACGCAACACTTGGGCCGAATTAATTACATCACCGACTCGATATAGAATGAAAACCATGACATAATTTGCATTGGCATTACATCAATAAACAAGAGTGACGAATGTGGGCAAAAAATTACATTACGACGATATCGATATAGAAAGAAATCCATAACTATCTCATTGGCATTACATCATTCAATGCATGATGATGATCGTAGTACTTGGGCCGATTAAATTACATTACTCGACTCGATATAGAATGTATACCTTGACTACCTTGGCTGGCATTACATTTTTAAGCTGGAGTGACGACTGCAACACTTGTCTAGAATTACATTACTCGACTCGATATAGAATGAAAACCTTAACCCATCTCAGCTGGCATTACATCATTTAACTAGAGTGATGACTGTAGGACTTTGGCCGGAATTACATCACCTAACTCGATAAAGAATGAAAACCATGACCATCTCGTCTTTCATTACTTCATTTAATTGGAGTGAAGACTACAACACTTTGGCCGGAATTACATTATCTAACACGATATAGAATGAAAATTATGCCCATCTCGGCTGGCATTACATCATTACTACTAGAGTGACGACTGCAACACCTCGGCCAGAATTAAATCACCTGACTCGATATAGAATGAAAACCGTGACTACCTTGGTGATGTAAAACATGAAAACCATCGCCTGGAATCTTTAAAGTGGAGTGAGGACTGCAGTAATTGGGCAAGAATTACATTACCTGACTCGATATAGAATGAAAATCATGACCATATTGGTTATCATTACATCATTCAATTGGTATGACGACTACAATACTTGGGCCGGCATTTCATTACCTAACTCGATATAGAATGAAAACCATAACCCATCTCAAATTTGGAATTACATTCAACCGTGGAGTGACGACCGTAGCACTTTGGCCGGAATTACATCACACATAACTCGATAAATAATGAAAACCATGACCATCTCGTCCTTCATTACATCATTCAAGCGGAGTGACGATCGCAACACACTTGGGCCGAATTACATCACACGACTCGATATAGAATGAAAACCATGACATAATTTGCGGCATTACATCAATAAACAAGAGTGACGAATGTGGGCCAAAATTACATTACACGACTCGATATAGAAAGAAATCCATAACTATCTCGGCTGGCATTACATCATTCAAGCTGTGATGATATTTCGTAGTACTTGGGCGTAATTACATTACCCGACTCGATATAGAATGTAAACCGTGACTACCTTGGTCGGCATTACATTTTTTTAAGTCGGAGTGACGATCGCAAGCACTTGGTGGAATTACATTACCCGACTCGATATAGAATGAAAACCTTAACCCATCTCGGTGGCATTACATCATTTAACTAGAGTGATTTGTAGGACTTTGGCCGGAATTACATCACCTAACTCGATAAAGAATGAAAACCATGACCATCTCGTCTTTCATTACTTCATTTAATTGGAGTGAAGACTACAACACTTTGGCCGGAATTACATTATCTAACACGATATAGAATGAAAATTATGCCCATCTCGGCGGCATTGGCATTACATCATTCTACTAGAGTGACGATCGCAACACCTCGGCCGTAATTAAAATCACCGACTCGATATAGAATGAAAACCGTGACTACCTTGGTGATGTAAAACATGAAAACCATCGCCCGACATCTTTAAACCGGAGTGAGGACTGCAAGACTTACTTGGGTAATTACATTCACACGACTCGATATAGAATGAAAATCATGACCATATTGGTTATCATTACATCATTCAATTGGTATGACGACTACAATACTTGGGCCGGCATTTCATTACCTAACTCGATATAGAATGAAAACCATAACCCATCTCAACCTGGAATTACATCATTCAACTGGAGTGACGACTGTAGCACTTTGGCCGGAATTACATCACATAACTTGATAATAATGAAAACCATGACCATCTCGTCCTTCATTACATCATTCAACTGGAGTGACGACTGCAACACTTGGGCCGGAATTACATCACCTGACTCGATATAGAATGAAAACCATGACATAATTTGCTGGCATTACATCAATAAACAAGAGTGACGAATGTGGGCCAAAATTACATTACCTGACTCGATATAGAAAGAAATCCATAACTATCTCGCATTTGGCATTACATCATTCAAGCTCATGATGATGATGAGTACGTAGTACTTGGGCCGAATTACATTACACGACTCGATATAGAATGTAAACCGTGACTACTTTGGCGGCATTACATTTTTAAGTCGGAGTGACGATCGCAAACACTTGGCCGGAATTACATTACACGACTCGATATAGAATGAAAACCTTAACCCATCTCAGCTGGCATTACATCATTTAACTAGAGTGACGACTGTAGGACTTTGGCCGGAATTACATCACCTAACTCGATAAAGAATGAAAACCATGACCATCTCGTCTTTCATTACTTCATTTAATTGGAGTGAAGACTACAACACTTTGGCCGGAATTACATTATCTAACACGATATAGAATGAAAATTATGCCCATCTCATTACATCATTGGCATTACATCATTCTACTAGAGTGACGACTGCAACACCTCGGCTAGAATTAAATCACCTGACTCGATATAGAATGAAAACCGTGACTACCTTGGTGATGTAAAACATGAAAACCATCGCCTGACATCTTTAAACTGGAGTGAGGACTGCAGTACTTGGGCGAGAATTACATCACCTGACTCGATATAGAATGAAAATCATGACCATATTGGTTATCATTACATCATTCAATTTGTATGACGACTACAATACTTTGGCCGGCATTTCATTACCTAACTCGATATAGAATGAAAACCATAACCCATCTCGGTGGAATTACATCATTCAACCGGAGTGACGACGTAGCACTTTGGCCGAATTACATCACATAACTCGATAAATAATGAAAACCATGACCATCTCGTCCTTCATACATCATTCATCTTTAAACCGGAGTGATGACGACGCAACACTTGGGCCGAATTACATCACCGACTCGATATAGAATGAAAACCATGACATAATTTGCGGCATTACATCAATAAAGAGAGTGACGAATGTGGCCAAAATTACATTACACGACTCGATATAGAAAGAAATCCATAACTATCTCGGTGGCATTACATCATTCAACATTCAAGTGATGATACGTAGTACTTGGGCCGTAATTACATTACTCGACTCGATATAGAATGTAAACCGTGACTACCTTGGTCGGCATTACATTTTTAAGTGGAGTGACGATCGCAAAGCACTTGGGCGGAATTACATTACCTGACTCGATATAGAATGAAAACCTTAACCCATCTCAGCTGGCATTACATCATTTAACTAGAGTGACGACTGTAGGACTTTGGCCGGAATTACATCACCTAACTCGATAAAGAATGAAAACCATGACCATCTCGTCTTTCATTTCATTTTAATTGGAGTGAAGACTACAACACTTTGGCCGGAATTACATTATCTAACACGATATAGAATGAAAATTATGCCCATCTCGGCTGGCATTACATCATTCTACTAGAGTGACGACTGCAACACCTCGGCCAGAATTAAATCACCTGACTCGATATAGAATGAAAACCGTGACTACCTTGGTGATGTAAAACATGAAAACCATCGCCGACATCTTTAAACCGGAGTGAGGACTGCGGTACTTGGGCGAATTACATTACACGACTCGATATAGAATGAAAATCATGACCATATTGGTTATCATTACATCATTCAATTGAGTATGACGACTACAATACTTGGGCCGGCATTTCATTACCTAACTCGATATAGAATGAAAACCATAACCCATCTCGGTGGAATTACATCATTCAAGTGGGAGTGACGATCGTAGCACTTTGGCCGAATTACATCACATAACTCGATAAATAATGAAAACCATGACCATCTCGTCTTCATTTCACACATCATTCAAGCGGAGTGACGACCGCAACACTTGGGCCGAATTACATCACACGACTCGATATAGAATGAAAACCATGACATAATTTGTTGGCATTACATCAATAAACAAGAGTGACGAATGTTGGCCAAAATTACATTACATGACTCGATATAGAAAGAAATCCATAACTATCTCAGCTGGCATTACATCATTCAAGCTGGTGATGATGATGACGTAGTACTTGGGCCAGAATTACATTACCTGACTCGATATAGAATGTAAACCGTGACTACCTTGGCTGGCATTACATTTTTAAGTCTGGAGTGACGACTGCAGCACTTGGCTGGAATTACATTACCTGACTCGATATAGAATGAAAACCTTAACCCATCTCAGCTGGCATTACATCATTTAACTAGAGTGACGACTGTAGGACTTTGGCCGCCGGAATTACATCACCTAACTCGATAAAGAATGAAAACCATGACCATCTCGTCTTTCATTACTTCATTTAATTGGAGTGAAGACTACAACACTTTGGCCGGAATTACATTATCTAACACGATATAGAATGAAAATTATGCCCATCTCGGCTGGCATTACATCATTCTACTAGAGTGACGACTGCAACACCTCGGCCAGAATTAAATCACCTGACTCGATATAGAATGAAAACCGTGACTACCTTGGTGATGTAAAACATGAAAACCATCGCCTGACATCTTTAAACTGGAGTGAGGACTGCAGTACTTGGGCCAGAATTACATCACCTGACTCGATATAGAATGAAAATCATGACCATATTGGTTATCATTACATCATTCAACAAGTATGACGACTACAATACTTGGGCCGCATTTCATTACCTAACTCGATATAGAATGAAAACCATAACCCATCTCAAACTGGCATTACATCATTCAACCGGAGTGACGACGTAGCACTTTGGCCGAATTACATCACACGACTCGATAAATAATGAAAACCATGACCATCTGTCCTTCATTACATATTTCAACGGAGGAGTGTGACGACTGCAACACTTGGGCCAGAATTACATCACCTGACTCGATATAGAATGAAAACCATGACATAATTTGCTGGCATTACATCAATAAACAAGAGTGACGAATGTTGGCCAAAATTACATTACCTGACTCGATATAGAAAGAAATCCATAACTATCTCAGCTGGCATTACATCATTCAATCTAGCATGATGATGTATGTAGTACTTGGGCCAGAATTACATTACCTGACTCGATATAGAATGTAAACCGTGACTACCTTGGCTGGCATTACATTTTTAAGCTGGAGTGACGACTGCATGACACTTGGCTGGAATTACATTACCTGACTCGATATAGAATGAAAACCTTAACCCATCTCAGCCGGCATTATTACATCATTTAACTAGAGTGACGACTGTAGGACTTTGGCCAGAATTACATCACCTAACTCGATAAAGAATGAAAACCATGACCATCTCGTCTTTCATTACTTCATTTAATTGGTGAAGACTACAACACTTTGGCCGAATTACATTATCTAACACGATATAGAATGAAAATTATGCCCATCTCATTGGCATTACATCATTCTACTAGAGTGACGACTGCAACACCTCGGCCAGAATTAAATCACCTGACTCGATATAGAATGAAAACCGTGACTACCTTGGTGATGTAAAACATGAAAACCATCGCCTGACATCTTTAAACTGGAGTGAGGACTGCAAGTACTTGGGCGAATTAATTACATCACACGACTCGATATAGAATGAAAATCATGACCATATTGGTTATCATTACATCATTCAACAAGTATGACGACTACAATACTTGGGCCATTTCATTACCTAACTCGATATAGAATGAAAACCATAACCCATCTCAATTTGGAATTACATCATTCAAGCGGAGTGACGACGTAGCACTTTGGCCGGAATTACATCACATAACTCGATAAATAATGAAAACCATGACCATGGTGATGTAAAACATGTCCTTCACATCATTAAACTGGGAGTGACGACCGCAACACTTGGGGGCAAAATTACATCACCGACTCGATATAGAATGAAAACCATGACATAATTTGCTCGGCATTACATCAATAAACAAGAGTGACGAATGTGGGCCAAAATTACATTACGACTCGATATAGAAAGAAATCCATAACTATCTCGGCATTGGCATTACATCATTCAACGCAAGTGATGATTTCGTAGTACTTGGGCCAGAATTACATTACCTGACTCGATATAGAATGTAAACCGTGACTACCTTGGCTGGCATTACATTTTTAAGCTGGAGTGACGACTTGCACCACTTGGTGGGAATTACATTACCTGACTCGATATAGAATGAAAACCTTAACCCATCTCAGCTGGCATTACATCATTTAACTAGAGTGACGACTGTAGGACTTTGGCCGGAATTACATCACCTAACTCGATAAAGAATGAAAACCATGACCATCTCGTCTTTCATTACTTCATTTAATTGGAGTGAAGACTACAACACTTTGGCCGGAATTACATTATCTAACACGATATAGAATGAAAATTATGCCCATCTCGGCTGGCATTACATCATTCTACTAGAGTGACGACTGCAACACCTCGGCCAGAATTAAATCACCTGACTCGATATAGAATGAAAACCGTGACTACCTTGGTGATGTAAAACATGAAAACCATCGCCTGACATCTTTAAACTGGAGTGAGGATTGAAACGGTACTTGGGCATTAATTACATACACGACTCGATATAGAATGAAAATCATGACCATATTGGTTATCATTACATCATTCAATTGGTATGACGACTACAATACTTGGGCCGGCATTTCATTACCTAACTCGATATAGAATGAAAACCATAACCCATCTCAGGTGGAATTACATCATTCAACTGGAGTGACGATTGTAGCACTTTGGCCGGAATTACATCACATAACTCGATAAATAATGAAAACCATGACCATCTCGTCCTTCATTACATCATTCAAGAGTGACGACGCGCAACACTTGGGCCAGAATTACATCACCTGACTCGATATAGAATGAAAACCATGACATAATTTGCTGGCATTACATCAATAAACAAGAGTGACGAATGTTGGCCAAAATTACATTACCTGACTCGATATAGAAAGAAATCCATAACTATCTATCATCTCGGCATTGGCATTACATCATTCAATTGCAGATGATGATGATTGTAGTACTTGGGCCGGAATTACATTACTCGACTCGATATAGAATGTAAAACCGTGACTACCTTGGTCGGCATTACATTTTTAATTGGGAGTGACGATCGACACTTGGCTGGAATTACATTACCTGACTCGATATAGAATGAAAACCTTAACCCATCTCAGCTGGCATTACATCATTTAACTAGAGTGACGACTGTAGGACTTTGGCCGGAATTACATCACCTAACTCGATAAAGAATGAAAACCATGACCATCTCGTCTTTCATTACTTCATTTAATTGGAGTGAAGACTACAACACTTTGGCCGAAATTACATTATCTAACTCGATATAGAATGAAAATTATGCCCATCTCGGCTGGCATTACATCATTCTACTAGAGTGACGACTGCAACACCTCGGCCATAAATAAATCACCTGACTCGATATAGAATGAAAACCGTGACTACCTTGGTGATGTAAAACATGAAAACCATCGCCTGACATCTTTAAACTGGAGTGAGGACTGCAGTACTTGGGCCAGAATTACATCACCTGACTCGATATAGAATGAAAATCATGACCATATTGGTTATCATTACATCATTCAATTGGTATGACGACTACAATACTTGGGCCAAAATTTCATTACCTAACTCGATATAGAATGAAAACCATAACCCATCTCAGCTGGCATTACATCATTCAACTGTAGTGACGACTGTAGCACTTTGGCCGGAATTACATCACATAACTCGATAAATAATGAAAACCATGACCATCTCGTCCTTCATTACATTTCAACCGGAGTGACGACTGCAACACTTGGGCCGAATTACATCACCGACTCGATATAGAATGAAAACCATGACATAATTTGCATTGGCATTACATCAATAAACAAGAGTGACGAATGTGGGCCAAAATTACATTATTACACGACTCGATATAGAAAGAAATCCATAACTATCTAGGCTTGGCATTACATCATTCAACCAGTGATGACTGTAGTACTTGGGCCAGAATTACATTACTTGACTCGATATAGAATGTAAACCGTGACTACCTTGGCTGGCATTACATTTTTAAGCTGGAGTGACGACTGCAACACTTGGCTGGAATTACATTACCTGACTCGATATAGAATGAAAACCTTAACCCATCTCAGCTGGCATTACATCATTTAACTAGAGTGACGACTATGTAGGACTTTGGCCGGAATTACATCACCTAACTCGATAAAGAATGAAAACCATGACCATCTCGTCTTTCATTACTTCATTTAATTGGAGTGAAGACTACAACACTTTGGCCGAAATTACATTATCTAACACGATATAGAATGAAAATTATGCCCATCTCGGCTGGCATTACATCATTCTACTAGAGTGACGACTGCAACACCTCGGCCAGAATTAAATCACCTGACTCGATATAGAATGAAAACCGTGACTACCTTGGTGATGTAAAACATGAAAACCATCGCCTGACATCTTTAAACTGGAGTGAGGATTGCAACACTTGGGCATAAATTACATCACCGACTCGATATAGAATGAAAATCATGACCATATTGGTTATCATTACATCATTCAACAAGTATGACGACTACAATACTTGGGCCATAAATTACCATTACCGACTCGATATAGAATGAAAACCATAACCCTATCTCACTGGCATTACATCATTCAACTCGGAGTGACGACGTAGCACTTTGGGCGAATTACATTCACATAACTCGATAAATAATGAAAACCATGACCATCTCGTCCTTCATTACATCATTCAACTGGAGTGACGACTGCAACACTTGGGCCAGAATTACATCACCTGACTCGATATAGAATGAAAACCATGACATAATTTTTGCGGCATTACATCAATAAAGGAGTGACGAGTGACGAATGTGGCCAAAATTACATTACCGACTCGATATAGAAAGAAATCCATAACTATCTAGGCTGGCATTACATCATTCAAGCGTAGTGACGATTGCAACAGTACTTGGGCCAGAATTACATTACCTGACTCGATATAGAATGTAAACCATGACTACCTTGGCTGGCATTACATTTTTTAAACTGGAGTGACGACTGGAGCACTTGGCTGGAATTACATTACCAGACTCGATATAGAATGAAAACCTTAACCCATCTCAGCTGGCATTACATCATTTAACTAGAGTGACGATTGTAGGACTTTTGGGATGGAATTACATCACCTAACTCGATAAAGAATGAAAACCATGACCATCTCGTCTTTCATTACTTCATTTAATTGGAGTGAAGACTACAACACTTTGGCCGAAATTACATTATCTAACTCGAGATAGAATGAAAATTATGCCCATCTCGGCTGGCATTACATCATTCTACTAGAGTGACGACTGCAACACCTCGGCCATAATTAAATCACGACCGACTCGATATAGAATGAAAACCGTGACTACCTTGGTGATGTAAAACATGAAAACCATCGCGACATCTTTAAAGCGGAGTGAGGATTGCAACACTTGGGGGCATAAATTACATACATGACTCGATATAGAATGAAAATCATGACCATATTGGTTATCATTACATCATTCAATTAGAGTGACGACTACAATACTTGGGTAAATTACATTACCTAACTCGATATAGAATGAAAACCATAACCATCTTGCCTGGCATTACATCATTCAACCGGAGTGACGACTATAGCACTTTGGGCCGAAATTACATTACATCGATGGATAGATCGATATAGTGACTAACCATGTGATAAATAATGAAAACCATGACCATCTCGTCCTTCATTACATCATTCACTCGGAGTGACGACAACACTTGGGCCAGAATTACATCACCTGACTCGATATAGAATGAAAACCATGACATAATTTGCTGGCATTACATCAATAAACAAGAGTGACGAATGTTGGCCAAAATTACATTACCTGACTCGATATAGAAAGAAATCCATAACTATCTCAGCTGGCATTACATCATTCAACTGCAGTGATGACTGTAGTACTTGGGCCAGAATTACATTACCTGACTCGATATAGAATGAAAACGTGACTACCTTGGTCGGCATCACATTTTTAATTGGAGTGACGACGCATCACTTGGTCCGGAATTACATTACCTGACTCGATATAGAATGAAAACCTTAACCCATCTCGGTGGCATTACATCATTTAACTAGAGTGATGATGTAGGACTTTGGCTGAAATTACATCACCTAACTCGATAAAGAATGAAAACCATGACCATCCTGTCTTTCATTACTTCATTTAATTGGAGTGAAGACTACAACACTTTGGCCGAAATTACATTATCTAACTCGATATAGAATGAAAAACCATATGCCCATCTTTACCGGGCATTACATCATTCTACTAGAGTGACGACGCAACACCTAGGCCGTAATTAAATCACCGACTCGATATAGAATGAAAACCGTGACTACCTTGGTGATGTAAAACATGAAAACCATCGCCCGACATCTTTAAACCGGAGTGACAATTGCAACACTTGGGCATAAATTACATCACTCGACTCGATATAGAATGAAAACCATGACCATAATTGGTCGGCATTACATCATTCAACTAGAGTGACAACTTCAACACTTGGGTCATAAATTACATTACCTAACTCGATATAGAATGAAAACCATGACCCTATCTCACTGGCATTACATCATTCAACCGGAGTGACGACTATAGCACTTCGGCCGAAATTACATCACCGACTCGATATAGAATGAAAACCATGACCATCTTGGCCGGCATTACATCATTCCACTCGGAGTGACGACTACAATACGTGGCCAAAATTACATCACCGACTCGATATAGAATGAAAACCATGACCCCTTGCGGCATTACATCATTAAACGGAGTGACGACGTATCACTTTGGCCAAAATTACATTATCGACTCGATATAGAATGAAAACCATGACCATCTAGGCTTGCATTACATCATACAACCGAGTGACGATTGCAACAGTACGGGGACGGAATTACATCACCTGACACGATATAGAATGAAAACCATGACCATCTTTTCTGGCATCACATCATTCAATTGGAGTGACGACTGCATCACTTGGTCCGAAATTACATCACCCGACTCGATATAGAATATGAAAACCTTGACCATCTCTCGGCTGGCATTACATCATTCAACTGAAGTGATGATTGCGACACTTGGGATGGAATTACATCACCTCGACTCGATATAGAATGAAAACCATGACCATATTTTCTGGCATTACATCATTCAATTAGAGTGAGACGCAACACTTGGCCGAAATTACATCACCTAACTCGATATAGAATGAAAACCATAACCATCTTTACTGGGATTGCATCATTCAACTAGAGTGACGACTGTAGCTAGGCCAGAATTAAATGACCGAACATGATATAGAATGATAACCATGACCATATCGGCTAGCATTACATCTTTAAACTGGAGTGACAATTGCAACACTTGGGCATAAATTACATCACATGACTCGATACAGAATGAAAAAAATGACCATCTTGGCTGGCATTACTTCATTCAACTAGAGTGACAACTTCAACACTTGGGTCATAAATACATTACCTAACGCGATATAGAATGAAAATAATGACCCTATTGCCTGGCATTACATCATTCAACTGGAGTGACGACTATAGCACTTCGGCCGAAATTACATCATTGGACTCGATATAGAATGATAACCATGACCATCTTGGCAGGTATTACATCATTCAACTTGAGTGACGACTACAATACGTGGGCCAAAATTACATCACCTAACTCGATATAGAATGAAACCATGACCATCCTTGCTGGCATGACATCATTAAACTGGAGTGACGACTGTATCACTTCGGCCAAAATTACATTATCAGACTCGATATAGAATGAAAACCATGACCATCTAGGCTTGCATAACATCATACAACTGTAGTGACGATTGCAACACTGGGGACGGAACTACATCACCTGACACGATATAGAATGAAAACCATGACCATCTTTTCTGGCATCACATCATTCAATTGGAGTGACGACTGCATCACTTGGTCCGAAATTACATCACCTGACTCGATATAGAATATGAAAACCATGACCATCTCGGCTGGCATTACATCATTCAACTGAAGTGATGATTGCGACACTTGGGATGGAATTACATCACCTGACACGATATAGAATGAAAACCATGACCATATTTTCTGGCATTACATCATTCAATTAGAGTGACGACGGCATCACTTGGTCCGAAATTACATCACCTAACTCGATATAGAATGAAAACCATAACCATCTTTACTGGGATTGCATCATTCAGCTAGAGTGACGACTGTAGCTAGGCCAGAATTAAATGACCGAACATGATATAGAATGATAACCATGACCATATCGGCTAGCATTACATCTTTAAACTGGAGTGACAATTGCAACACTTGGGCATAAATTACATCACATGACTCGATACAGAATGAAAAAAATGACCATCTTGGCTGGCATTACTTCATTCAACTAGAGTGACAACTTCAACACTTGGGTCATAAATACATTACCTAACGCGATATAGAATGAAAATAATGACCCTATTGCCTGGCATTACATCATTCAACTGGAGTGACGACTATAGCACTTCGGCCGAAATTACATCATTGGACTCGATATAGAATGATAACCATGACCATCTTGGCAGGTATTACATCATTCAACTCGAGTGACGACTACAATACGTAGGGCCAAAATTACATCACCTAACTCGATATAGAATGAAACCATGACCATCCTTGCTGGCATGACATCATTAAACGGAGTGATAATCACTTCTTTGGAGTGACGATATAGAATGAAAACCATGACCATCTACTTGCATAACCAAAATTACATTGCAACACGGGGACGACTCGATATAGAATGAAAAAACCATGACATCATCTGGAGTGACGGTATCATAACATCATACAACTCGATATAGTGATTGCAATCTGGGCCGGCATTACAGGGAAGTGAATTACTTGGGATGGAATTACATCACCGACACGATATAGAATGAAAACCATGACCATCTTTTCTGGCATTACATCATTCAATTAGAGTGACGACTGCATCACTTGGTCCGAAATTACATCACCTAACTCGATATAGAATGAAAACCATAACCATCTTTCTTTGGCATTACATCATTTAACTAGAGTGACGACGTAGGTAGCTTGGCCGGAATTACATCACCTAACATCGATATAGAATGAAAACCATGACCATATCGGCTTTAGCATTACATCATTTAATTGGAGTGAAGATTACAACACTTGGGCATAAATTACATCACATGACTCGATATAGAATGAAAAATTATGACCATCTTGGTGGCATTACATCATTCTACTAGAGTGACAACTTCAACACTTGGGTCATAAATACATCACCTAACTCGATATAGAATGAAAACCATGACCCTTGGTGATGTAAAACATGGCATTACATCATCTTTCAACCGGAGTGACGACTATAGGACTTGGGCCGAAATTACATCATTGGACTCGATATAGAATGAAAACCATGACCATCTTGGCGGGTCATTACATCATTCAATTAGAGTGACGACTACAATACTTGGGCCAAAATTACATCACCTAACTCGATATAGAATGAAAACCATGACCCATCTTGTCGGCATTACATCATTCAACCGGAGTGACGATCGTATCACTTGGCCAAAATTACATCATCGACTCGATATAGAATGAAAACCATGACCATCTAGGCTTGCATAACATCATACAACTTTAAGTAGTGACGATTGCAACACTTGGGACGGAATTACATCACCCGACTCGATATAGAATGAAAACCATGATAATTTTTCTCGGCATTACATCATTAAATTAGAGTGACGACGCATCACTTTGGCCGAAATTACATCACCCGACTCGATATAGAAAATGAAAACCATGACTATCTCGGTGGCATTACATCATTCAACTGAAGTGATGATTGCAACACTTGGGATGGAATTACATCACCTGACACGATATAGAATGAAAACCATGACCATATTTTCTGGCATTACATCATTCAATTAGAGTGACGACTGCATCACTTGGTCCGAAATTACATCACCTAACTCGATATAGAATGAAAACCATAACCATCTTACCGGGCATTACATCATTTAACTAGAGTGACGACCGTAGGACTTTGGCCGAATTAAATGACCGAACATGATATAGAATGAAAACCATGACCATCTCGTCTTTCGGCTAGCATTACATCTTTTAATTGGAGTGACAGATTACAACACTTGGGCATAAATTACATCATCATGACTCGATATAGAATGAAAAAAATGACCATCTTGGTGGCATTACATCATTCAACTAGAGTGACAACTTCAACACTGGGTCATAAATACATCACCTAACTCGATATAGAATGAAAATAATGACCTTGGTGATGTAAAACATGCATTACATCTTTCAACCGGGAGTGACGACTATAGCACTTGGGCCGAAATTACATCATTGGACTCGATATATAGAATGATAACCATGACCATCTTGGCAGGTATTACATCATTAAACTCGAGTGACGACTACAATACGTGGGCCAAAATTACATCACCTAACTCGATATAGAATGAAACCATGACCATCCTTGCTGGCATGACATCATTCAACTGGAGTGACGACTGTATCACTTCGGCCAAAATTACATCATCAGACTCGATATAGAATGAAAACCATGACCATCTAGGCTTGCATAACATCATTCAATTATAGTGACGATTGCAACACTGGGGACGGAACTACATCACCTGACACGATATAGAATGAAAACCATGACCATCTTTTCTGGCATTACATCATTCAATTGGAGTGACGACTGCATCACTTGGTCCGAAATTACATCACCTGACTCGATATAGAATATGAAAACCATGACCATCTCGGCTGGCATTACATCATTCAACTGAAGTGATGATTGCAACACTTGGGATGGAATTACATACACCTGACACGATATAGAATGAAAACCATGACCATATTTTCTGGCATTACATCATTCAATTGGAGTGACGACTGCATCACTTGGTCCGAAATTACATCACCTAACTCGATATAGAATGAAAACCATAACCATCTTTACTGGGATTGCATCATTCAGCTAGAGTGACGACTGTAGCTAGGCCAAAATTAAATGACCGAACATGATATAGAATGATAACCATGACCATATCGGCTAGCATTACATCATTAAACTGGAGTGACAATTGCAACACTTGGGCATAAATTACATCACATGACTCGATACAGAATGAAAAAAATGACCATCTTGGCTGGCATTACTTCATTCAACTAGAGTGACAACTTCAACACGGGTCATAAATTACATTACCTAACTCGATATAGAATGAAAATAATGACCCTATTAAAACATGAAAACCATGGCATTACATCTTTCAACTGGAGTGACGACTATAGCACTTGGGCGAAATTACATCATTGGACTCGATATAGAATGAAAACCATGACCATCTTGGCGGTATTACATCATTCAACTTGGAGTGACGACGACAATACATGGGCCAAAATTACATTACCTAACTCGATATAGAATGAAAACCATGACCATCTTCTTGGCATTACATCATTCAACCGGAGTGACGACGTATCACTTGGCCAAAATTACATTCATCGACTCGATATAGAATGAAAACCATGACCATCTAGGCTTGCATAACATCATTCAATTATAGTGACGATTGCAACACTTGGGACGGAACAACATCACCTGACACGATATAGAATGAAAACCATGACCATATTTTATGGCATTAAATCATTCAATTGGAGTAACGACTGCATCACTTGGTCCGAAATTACATCACCTGACTCTATATAGAATGAAAACCATGACCATATCGGTTGGAATTCCATTATTCAATTGGAGTGCCAACTACAACACTTGGGCTGGAATTACATCACCTAACTCGATTTATAATGAAAACCATGACCATCCTATCTGGCATTACATCATTCAACTTAAGTGACGACCGCACACACTTCGGCCGAATTACATCACGACTCGATATCGAATGAAAAACATGACCATCTCGGTGGCATTACATCATTTAATTAGAGTGACGAATGCAACACTTAGGAAATAATTATATCACTTGAGTCGATATAGAATGAAAACCATGACCATCTTAGCTAGCATTACATTATTCAACTAGAGTGACAACTATAGAACCTAGGCCGAATATACCTCATCGGACTCGATATAAAATGAAAACTATGACTATATCTCGGTTGGCATTACATCATTCAACCGGAGTGATGATCGTATCACTTGGGCCGAAATTACATCACCGACTCGATCGATATAGAATGAAAACCATGACCATATGTAAAACATGAAAACCCATTACATCTTTATACTAGAGTGAGTGACAACAACACTTGGGCTGGAATTACATCACCCGACTCGATATAGAATGAAAAAACATGACCATCTTGGGCGGCATTACATCATTCAACGGAGAGTGACTACAACATTGGGCCGGAATTACATTACCTAACTCGATATAGAATGAAAACCATGACCATCTCGGTGGCATTACATCATTCAACTAGAGTGACGACTATAGAACCTAGGCCGAAATTACATCATTGGACTCGATATAGAATGAAAACCATGACCATCTCGGTGGCATTACATCATTAAACCGGAGTGACGAATACATCACTTGGGCCAAAATTACATCACCTAACTCGATATAGAATGAAAACCATGACTATTTCATATGGCATTACATCATTCAAGCGGAGTGACGACTATATCACTTGGCCAAAATTACATCATCGACTCGATATAGAATGAAAACCATGACCATCTAGGCTGGCATTACATCATTCAACTGGAGTGACGATTGCAACAACACGGGGCCGGAATTACATCACCGACTCGATATAGAATGAAAACCATGACCATCTTTTATGGCATTACATCATTTAACTAGAGTGACGACGTATCACTTCGGCCGAAATTACATCATCGGACTCGATATAGAATGAAAACCATGACCATTTCGGCTGGCATTACATCATTCAACTAAAGTGATGATTGCAACACTTGGGACGGAATTACATCACCTGACACGATATAGAATGAAAACCAAGACCAAATTTTCTGGCATTACATCATTCAATTGAGAGTGACGACGCATCACTTGGGCCGAAATTACATCACCTAACTCGATATAGAATGAAAACCATAACCATCTTTACTGGGATTGCATCATTCAACTAGAGTGACGACTGTAGCTAGGCGAGAATTAAATGACCGAACATGATATAGAATGATAACCATGACCATATCGGCTAGCATTACATCTTTAAACTGGAGTGACAATTGCAACACTTGGGCATAAATTACATCACATGACTCGATACAGAATGAAAAAAATGACCATCTTGGCTGGCATTACTTCATTCAACTAGAGTGACAACTTCAACACTTGGGTCATAAATACATCACCTAACGCGATATAGAATGAAAATATTGACCCTATTGCCTGGCATTACATCATTCAACCGGAGTGACGACTATAGCACTTCGGCCGAAATTACATCATTGGACTCGATATAGAATGATAACCATGACCATCTTGGCAGGTATTACATCATTCAACTCGAGTGACGACTACAATACGTGGGCCAAAATTACATCACCTAACTCGATATAGAATGAAACCATGACCATCCTTGCTGGCATGACATCATTCAACTAGAGTGACGACTGTATCACTTCGGCCAAAATTACATCATCAGACTCGATATAGAATGAATATCATGACTATCTAGGCTTGCATAACATCATTCAACTGTAGTGACGATTGCAACACTTGGGACGAAACTACATCACCTGACACGATATAGAATGAAAACCATGACCATCTTTTCTGGCATTACATCATTCAATTGGAGTGACGACTGCAACACTTGGTCCGAAATTACATCACCTGACTCGATATAGAATATGAAAACCATGACCATCTCGGCCGGCATTACATCATTATACTGGAGTGACGACACAACACTTGGGCCAGAATTACATCACCTGACTCGATAGAATGAATAATATGACCATCTTGGTTGGCATTACATCATTCAATTGGAGGGACGACTCTAACACTTGGTTCGGAATTACATCACCTAACTCAATATAGAATTAAAACCATGATCATCTTGGCTTGCATTACATCATTCAACTGGAGTGACGTCTGTATCACTTCGGCCAAAATTACATCATCAGACTAGATATCGAATGAAAACCATGACCATATCATCGTCGGCATTACATCATTCAACCTAGAGTGACGATTGCAACACTTGGGACAGAATTACATCACCTGACGAGATATAGAATGAAAACTATGACCATCTTTTCTGGCATTACATCATTCAATTGGAGTGATGATTGCATCACTTGGTCCGAAAATACATCACCTGACTCGATATAGAATGAAAACCATAACAATCTTTACAGGCATTGCATCATTCAACTAGAGTGACGACTATAGCTAGGCCAGAATTAAATGACGTAACATGATATAGAATGATAACCATGACTATATCGGCTGGCATTACATCATTAAACTGGAGTGACGAATACATCACTTGGGACAAAATTACATCACCAAACTCGATATATAATGAAAACCATGACTATTTCATATGGAATTACATCATTCAACTGGAGTGAGAACTGCAACATTTGGGTCATAAATACATCACCTAACTCGATATAAAATTAAAAAAATGACCATCTTGGCTGGCATTACATCATTCAACTGGAGTGACGACTATAGCACTTCGGCCGCAATTACATCATCAGACTCGATATAGAATGAAAACCATGACCATCTTGGCCGGCATTACATCATTCAACAGGAGTGACGACTACAACACATGGGCCAAAATTACATCACCTAACTCGATATAGAATGAAACCATGACCATCTTGGCTGGCATTACATCATTCAACTAGAGTGACGACTGTAGCAGTTCGGCAGAAACTACATCATCAGTCTCGATATAGAATGAAAACCTTGACCATCTCAGCTGGCATTACATCATTCAACTGTAGTGACGATTGCAATAGTTGGGACGGAATTACATCACCTAACACGATATAAAATGAAAACAGTGACCATATTTTCTGGCATTACATCATTCAATTGGAGTGACGACTGCATCACTAGGTCTAAAATTACATCACCTGACTCTATATAGAATGAAAACCATGACCATCTGGACTGACATTCCATTATTTAACTGGAGTGCCAACTTCAACACTTGGGCCGAAATTACATCACCTAACTCGATATAGAATGAAAACCATGACCACCCTGGCTGGCATTACATCATTCAACTGTAGTGACTACTGTAACACTTAGGCTGAAATTATATCATCGGAGTCCATATAGAATGAAAACCAACACCATCTCGGTTGGCATTACATCATTTGGTTGGAGTGACGAATGCAACAATTGGGATAGAATTACATCACCTGACTCGATATAGAATGAAAACCATGACCATCTGGGCTGACATGACATCATTCAACTGGAGTGACGATTGTAGCACTTTGGCCAAAACTACATCACCTGACAGCAATATTTGGGCCGGAATTACATCACCTGACTCGATATAGAATGAAAACCATGACCATCTCAGCTGGCATTACATCATTAAACTAGACTAACAACTACAACACTTGATCTAGAATTACATCATATAACTCGATATAGAATGAAAACTATGACCATCCCGGCTAGCATTACATTATTCAACTAGAGTGAGAATAGTAAAACATAGGCCGAATATACATCATCGGCTGGCATTATATCATTAAAATGGAGTGACGACTGTATCACTTAGTCTGAAATTACATCACCTGACTCGATATAGAATGAAAACCATGACCATATCGGCCGTCACTACATCATTATACTAGAGTAATGACAACAACACTTGGGCCAGAATTACATCACCTGACTCGATAGAATGAATAATATGACCATCTTGGCTGACATTACATTATTAAATTGGAGGGATGACTCTAACACTTGGATCGGAATTACATCACCTAACTCAATATAGAATTAAGACCATGACCATCTTGGCTTGCATTACATCATTCAACTGCAGTGACGACTGTATCACTTCGGCCAAAATTACATCATCAGACTAGATATCGAATGAAAACCATGACCATCTCGGCTGGCATAACATCATTCAACTGTAGTGACGATTGCAACACTTGGGACTTAATTACATCACCTGACACGATATAGAATGAAAACCATGACCATCTTTTCTGGCATTACATCATTCAATTGGAGTGACAACTGCATCACTTGGTCCGAAATTACATCACCTGACTCGATATAGAATGAAAACCATGACCATCTCGATTGGCATTCCATTATTTAACTGGAGTGCCAACTTCATACTTGGGCCGGAATTACATCACCTAACTCGATATAGAATGAAAACCATGACCACCCTGGCTGGCATTACATCATTCAACTGTAGTGACGACTGTAACACGTAGGCTGAAATTACATCATCGGACTCCATATAGAATGAAAACCATCACCATCTCGGTTGGCATTACATCATTTGGTTGGAGTGAAGAATGCAACACTTAGGACAGAATTACATCACCTGACTCGATATAGAATGAAAACCATGAACATCTTGGCTGACATGACATCATTCAACTGGAGTTGACGATTGTAGCACTTTGGCCAAAACTACATCACCTGACAGCAATATTTGGGCCGGAATTACATCACCAAACTCGATATAGAATGAAAACCATGACCATCTCAGCTGGCATTACAGCATTAAACTAGACTAACAACTGCAACACTTGATCAAGAATTACATCATATAACTCGATATAGAATGAAGACTATGACCATCCCGACTAGCATTACATTATTCGACTAGAGTGACAACAGTAAAACATAGGCCGAATATACATCATCGGCTGGCATTATATCATTAAAATGGGTTACATCATTCAATTATCACTTAGTGGCCGAAATTACATCACCTGACTCGATATAGAATGAAGACCATGACCATATCGGCCGTCATTACATCATTATACTAGAGTAATAACAATAACACTTGGGCCAGAATTACATCACCTGACTCGATAGAATGAATAACATGAGCATCTTGGCTGGCATTACATCATTCAATTTGAGCGACGACTCTAACACATGGGTCGGAATTACATCACCTAACTCAATATAGAATTAAAACCATGACCATCTTGGCTTGCATTACATCATTCAACTGCAGTGACGACTGTATCACTTCGGCCAAAATTACATCATCAGACTAGATATCGAATGAAAACTATGACCATCTCGGCTGGCATAACATCATTCAACTGTAGTGACGATTGCAACACTTGGGACGTAATTACATCACCTGACACGATATAGAATGAAAACCATGACCATCTCTTCTGGCATTACATCATTCAATTGGAGTGACGACTGCATCACTAGGTCTGAAATTACATCACCTGACTCGATATAGAATAAAAACCATAACCATCTTTACTGGCATTGCATCATTCAACTAGAGTGATGACTGTAGTTAGGCCAGAATTAAATGAAAGAACATGATATAGAATGATAACCATGACCTTATCGGCTGGCATTACATCATTAAACTGGAGTGACAATTGCAACACTTGGGCCTAAATTATCACATGACTCGATACAGAATGAAAAACATGACCATCTTGGCTGGCATTACATCATTTAACTAGAGTGACAACTGCAACACTTGGGTCATAAAAAAATTACCTAACTCGATATAGAATAAAAAGAATGACCATCTTGGCTGGCATTACATCATTCAACTGGAGTGACGACTATAGCACTTCCATCGAAATTACATCATCTGACTCGATATAGAATGATGACCATGACCATCTTGGCCGGCATTACATCATTCAATTGAAGTGATGACTACAACATGTGGGCCGGAATTACATCACCTAACTGATATGGAATGAAAACTATGACCATCTCGGCTGGCATAATATTATTCAACTAGAGTGACATATGTAGAACCTAGGCTGAATATACATAATTGGACTAGATATAAAATGAAAACTATGACCATCTCGGCCGGCATTACATCATTAAACTGGAGTGACGACTACACCACGTGGGGCAAAATTACATCACCTAACTCGATATAGAATGAAACCATGGCCATCTTGGCTGGCATTACATCATTCAACTGGAGCGACGACCTGTAGCAGTTCGGCAGAAAATACATTATCAGACTCGATATAGAATGAAAACCATGACCATCTCGGCTGGCATAACAGCATTCAACTGTTGTGATGATTGCAACACTTGGGACGGAATTACATCACCTGGCACGATATAAAATGAAAACCGTGACCATATTTACTGGCATTACATCATTCAATTGGAGTGACGACTGCATCACTTGGTCCAAAATTACATTACCTGACTCTATATAGCAGGAAAACCATGACCATCTCGGTTGGCATTTCATTATTTAATTGGAGTGCCAACTGCAATACTTGGGCCGGAATTATATCACCTAACTCGATATAGAATGAAAACCATGACCATCCTGGCTAGCATTACATCATTCAACTAGAGTGATGACTGTAGCACTTCAGCTGAAATTACATCATCGGACTCCATATAGAATGAAAACCATCACCATCTCGGCTTGCATTACATCATTTAACTGGAGTGACGAAAGCAACACTTGGGACAGAATTACATCACCTGACTCGATATAGAATGAAAACCATGACCATCTTGGCAGACATGACATCATTCAATTGGAGTGACGATTGTAGCACTTGGGCCAGAATTACATCACCTGACTCGATATAGAATAAAAACCATGACCATCTCGGCTGGCATTCCATCATTCAACTGGAGTGCCGGCTACAACACGTGGGCCGAAATTACATCACCTGACTCGATATAGAATAAAAACCATAACCATCTTTACTAGCATTGCATCATTCAACTAGAGTGATGACTGTAGCTAGGCCAGAATTAAATGACCGAACATGATATAGAATGATAACCATAACCATATCAGCTGGCATTACATCATTAAACTGGAGTGAAAATTGCAACACTTGGGCCTAAATTACATCACATGACTCGATACAAAATGAAAAACATGACCATCTTGGCTGACATTACATCATTTAACTAGAGTGACAACAACAACACTTGGGTCATAAATACATCACCTAACTCGATATAGAATGAAAAGAATGACCATCTTGGCTGGCATTACATCATTCAACTGGAGTGACGACTATAGCATTTCCACCAAAATTACATCATCGGACTCGATATAGAATGATAAGCATGACCATCTTGGCCGGCATTACATCATGAAACTGGAGTGATGACTACAATATGTGGGCCGGAATTACATCACCTAACTCGATATGGAATGAAAATTATGACCATCTCGTCTGGCATTACATTATTCAACTAGAGTGACAACTGTAGAACCTAGGCCGAATATACATAATTGAACTCGATATAAAATAAAAACTATGACCATCTCGGCCGGCATTACATCATTCAACTGGAGTGACGACTACGACACGTGGGCCAAAATTACATTACCTAACTCGATATAGAATGAAACCATGACCAACTTGACTAGCATTACATCATTCAACTGGGGTGACGACTGTAGCAGTTCGGCAGAAACTACATCATCAGACTCGTTATAGAATGAAAACCATGACCATCTCGGCTGGCATTACATCATTCAACTGTAGTGACGATTGCAACACTTGGGACGGAATTACATCACCTGACACGATATAAAATGAAAACCGTGACCATATTTTCTGGCATTACATCATTCAATTGGAGTAACGACTGCATCACTTGGTCCGAAATTACATCACCTGACAATAACATTTGGGCTGAAATTACATCTCCAGACTCGATATAGAATGAAAATCATGACCATCCCAGTTGGCATTACATCATTAAACTAGAGTGACAACTGCAACACTTGATCTAGAAATACATCATATAACTCGATATAGAATGAAAACTATGACCATCCCGGCTGGCATTACATTATTCAACTAGAGTGACAACTGTAAAACATAGGCCGAATATATATCAACGGACTCGATATAAAATGAAAACTATGACCATCTCGGCTGGAATTATATCATTAAACTGGAGTGATGACTGCATCACTTGTTCTGAAATTACATCACCTGACTCGATATAGAATGAAAACCATGACCATCTTGGCTGACATTACATCATTATACTAGAGTAACGTCTACAACACGTAGGCTGAAATTACATCACCTAACTCGATATAGAATGAAAACCATTACCATCTTGGCTTGCATTACATCATTCAACTGGAGTGACGACTGTATCACTTCGGCTGAAATTACATCATCGGACTCCATATAGAATGAAAACCATCACCATCTCGGCTGGCATTACATCATTTAACTGGAGTAACGAATGCAACACTTGGGACAAAATTACATCACCTGACTCGATATAGAATGAAAACCATAACCATCTTGGCTAACATGACATCATTCAACTGGAGTGACGATTGTAGCACTTTGGCTAAAAATTACATCACCTGACAGCAACATTTGGGCTGGAATTACATCACCAGACTCGATATAGAATGAAAACGATGAACATCTCAACTGGCATTACATCATTAAACTAGAGTGACAACTGCAACACTTGATCTAGAATTACATCATATAACTCGATATAGAATCAAAAATATGACCATCCCGGCTGGCATTACATTATTCAACTAGAGTGACAACTGTAAAACATAGGTCGAATATACATCAACAGACTCGTTATAAAATGAGAACTATGACCATCTCGGCTGGCATTACATCATTCAACTGTAGTGACGATTGCAACACTTGGGACATAATTACATCACCTGACACGATATAGAATGAAAACCATGACCATCTTTTCTGGCATTACATCATTCAATTGGAGTGAAGGCTGCATCACTTGGTCCAAAATTACATCACCTGACTCGATATAGAATGAAAACCATAACCCTCTTTACTAGCAGTGCATCATTCAACTAGAGTGACGACTGTAGCTACGCCAGAATTAAATGACCAAACATGATATAGAATGATAACTATGACCATATCCGCTGGCATTACATCATTACACTGGAGTGACAATGGCAATACTTGGGCCTAAATTACATCACACGACTCGATACAGAATGAAAAACATGAGCATCTTGGCTGGCATTACATCATTTAAATAGAGTGACAGCTGCAACACTTGGGTCATAAATACATCACCTAACTCGATATAGAATGAAAAGAATGACCATCTTAGCTGGCATTACGTCATTCAACTAGAGTGACGACTATAGCACTTCGGCCGAAATTACATCATCGGACTCGATATAGAATGATAACCATAACCATCATGGCTGGCATTACATCATTCAACTGGAGTGACGACAACAACACGTGGGCCAAAATTACATCACCTAAATCGATATATAACGAAAACATGACCATCTTGGCTGGCATTACATCATTCTACTAGAGTGACGACTGTAGCAGTTCGGCAAAAACTACATCATTGGACTCGACATAGAATGAAAACCATGACCATATCGGCTGGCATTACATCATTCAACTGTAGTGACGATTGCAAAACCTGGAACGGAATCACATCACCTGACATGATATAAAATGAAATCTGTGACCATATTTTCTGGTATTACATCATTCAATTGGAGTGTCGACTGCATCACTTGGTCTGAAATTACATCACCTGACTCTATATAAAATGAAAACCATGACCATCTCGGCTGGCATTCCATTATTTAACTGGAGTGCCAACTGCAACTCTTGGGCCGGAATTACATCACCTAACTCGATATAGAATGAAAACCATAACCATCCTGGCTGGCATTACATCATTCAATTGGAGTGACGACTGTAGCACTTCGGCTGAAATTACATCATCAGACTCCATATAGAATGAAAACCATCACCATCTCGGCTGGCATTACATCATTTAACTGGAGTAACGAATGCAACACTTGGGAAATAATTACATCACCTGACTAGATATAGAATGAAAACCATGACCATCTTGGCAGACATGACATCATTCAACTGTAGTGACGATTGAAGCACTTGGGCCAGAATTACATCACCTGACACGATATAGAATGAAAACCGTGACCATATTTTCTGGCATTACATCATTCAATTGGAGTAACGACTGCATCACTTGGTCTGAAATTACATCACCTGACAACAACATTTGGGCCGAAATTACATCACCAGACTAGATATAGAATGAAAACCATGACAATCCCATTTGGCATTACATCATTAAACTAGAGTGACAACTGCAACACTTGATCTAGAAATACATCATATAACTTGATATAGAATGAAAACTATGACCATCCCGGCTGGCATTACATTATTCAACTAGAGTGACAACTGTAAAACATAGGCCGAATATATATCAACGGACTCGATATAAAATGAAAACTAGGACCATCTCGGCTGGCATTATATCTTTAAACTGGAGTGATGACTGCATCACTTGGTCTGAAATTACATCACCTGACTCGATATAGAATGAAAACCATGACCATCTTGGCCGGCATTACATCATTATACTAGAGTAACGACTACAACACGTGGGCCGAAATTACATCACCTAACTCGATATAGAATGAAAACCATTACCATCTTGGCTTGCATTACATCATTCAACTGGAGTGACGATTGTATCACTTCGGCTGAAATTACATCATCGGACTCCATATAGAATGAAAACCATCACCATCTCGGCTGGAATTACATCATTTAACTGGAGTAACGAATGCAACACTTGGGACAAAATTACATCACCTGACTTGATATAGAATGAAAACCATGACCATCTTGGCTGACATGACATCATTCAACTGGAGTGACGATTGTAGCACTTTGGCCAAAATTACATCACCTGACAGCAACATTTGGGCTGGTATTACATCACCAGACTCAATATAGAATGAAAACGATAAACATCTCAGCTGGAATTACATCATTAAACTAGAGTGACAAATGCAACACTTGATCAAGAATTACATCATATAACTCGATATAGAATCAAAACTATGACCATCCCGGCTGGCATTACATTATTCAACTAGAGTGACAAGTGTAAAACATAGGTCGAATTTACATCAACAAACTCGATATAAAATGAGAACTATGACCATATCGGCTGACATTACATCATTCAACTGTAGTGACAATTGCAACACTTGGGACATAAATACATCACCTGAGACGATATATAATGAAAACCATGACCATCTTTTCTGGCATTACATCATTCAATTGGAGTGAAGGCTGTATCACTTGGTCCAAAATTACAGCACCTAACTCGATATAGAATGAAAATCATAACCATCTTTACTGGCAGTGCATCATTAAACTAGAGTGACAACTGTAGCTACGCCAGGATTAAATGACCAATCTTGATATAGAATGATAACTATGACCATATCGGCTGGCATTACATCATTAAACTGGAGTGACAATGGCAACACTTGGGCCTAAATTACATCACATGACGCGATACAGAATGAAAAACATGAGCATATTGGCTGGCATTACATCATTTAACTAGAGTGACAACTGCAACACTTGGGTCATAAGTACATCACCTAACTCGATATAGAATGAAAAGAATGACCACCTTGGGTGGCATTACATCATTCAACTAGAGTGACGACTATAGCACTTCGGCCGAAATTACATCATTGGACTCGATATAGAATGATAACCATAACCATCATGGCTGGCATTACATCATTCAACTGGAGTGACGATTGTAGCACTTTGGCCAAAATTACATCACTAACTCGATGAAACCAACATTTGGGCTGGTATTACATCACCAGACTCAATATAGAATGAAAACGATAAACATCTAGAATTGGAATTACATCATTAAACTAGAGTGACAAATGCAACACTTGATCTAGAATTACATCATATAACTCGATATAGAATCAAAACTATGACCATCCCTTTTGGCATTACATTATTCAACTAGAGTGACAAGTGTAAAACATAGGTCGAATATACATCAACAAAGCTCGATATAAAATGAGAACTATGACCATATCGGCTGACATTACATCATTCAACTGTAGTGACAATTGCAACACTTGGGACATAATTACATCACCTGAGACGATATATAATGAAAACCATGACCATCTTTTCTGGCATTACATCATTCAATTGGAGTGAAGGCTGTATCACTTGGTCCAAAATTACAGCACCTGACTCGATATAGAATGAAAACCATAACCATCTTTACTGGCAGTGCATCATTAAACTAGAGTGACAACTGTAGCTACGCCAGAATTAAATGACCAAACTTGATATAGAATGATAACTATGACCATATCGGCGGGCATTACATCATTAAACTGGAGTGACAATGGCAACACTTGGGCCTAAATTACATCACATGACGCGATACAGAATGAAAAACATGAGCATATTGGCTGGGATTACATCATTTAACTAGAGTGACAACTGCAACACTTGGGTCATAAGTACATCACCTAACTCGATATAGAATGAAAAGAATGACCACCTTGGGTGGCATTACATCATTCAACTAGAGTGACGACTATAGCACTTCGGCCGAAATTACATCATCGGACTCGATATAGAATGATAACCATAACCATCATGGCTGGCATTACATCATTTAACTGGAGTGACGATTGTAGCACTTTGGCCAAAATTACATCACTCGATATAAAGAAACCAACATTTGGGCTGGTATTACATCACATTATCGACTCAATATAGAATGAAAATGATAAACATCTAGGCTTGGAATTACATCATTAAACTAGAGTGACAAATGCAACACTTGATCTAGAATTACATCATATAACTCGATATAGAATCAAAACTATGACCATCCCTACCGACATTACATTATTCAACTAGAGTGACAAGTGTAAAACATAGGTCGAATATACATCAACAAAGGCTCGATATAAAATGAGAACTATGACCATATCGGCCGACATTACATCATTCAACCGTAGTGACAATTGCAACACTTGGGACATAATTACATCACACGAGACGATATATAATGAAAACCATGACCATCTTTTCTGGCATTACATCATTCAATTGGAGTGAAGGCTGTATCACTTGGTCCAAAATTACAGCACCTGACTCGATATAGAATGAAAACCATAACCATCTTTACTGGCAGTGCATCATTAAACTAGAGTGACAACTGTAGCAACGCCAGAATTAAATGACCAAACTTGATATAGAACGATAACTATGACCATATCGGCGGGCATTACATCATTAAACTGGAGTGACAATGGCAACACTTGGGCCTAAATTACATCACATGACGCGATACAGAATGAAAAACATGAGCATATTGGCTGGCATTACATCATTTAACTAGAGTGACAACTGCAACACTTGGGTCATAAGTACATCATCTAACTCGATATAGAATGAAAAGAATGACCACCTTGGGTGGCATTACATCATTCAACTAGAGTGACGACTATAGCACTTCGGCCGAAATTACATCATCGGACTCGATATAGAATGATAACCATAACCATCATGGCTGGCATTACATCATTCAACTGGAGTGACGATTGTAGCACTTTGGCCAAAATTACATCACCTGACAGCAACATTTGGGCTGGTATTACATCACCAGACTCAATATAGAATGAAAACGATAAACATCTCAGCTGGAATTACATCATTAAACTAGAGTGACAAATGCAACACTTGATCTAGAATTACATCATATAACTCGATATAGAATCAAAACTATGACCATCCCGGCTGCCATTACATTATTCAACTAGAGTGACAAGTGTAAAACATAGGTCGAATATACATCAACAGACTCGATATAAAATGAGAACTATGACCATATCGGCTGACATTACATCATTCAACTGTAGTGACAATTGCAACACTTGGGACATAATTACATCACCTGAGACGATATATAATGAAAACCATGACCATCTTTTCTGGCATTACATCATTCAATTGGAGTGAAGGCTGTATCACTTGGTCCAAAATTACAGCACCTGACTCGATATAGAATGAAAACCATAACCATCTTTACTGGCAGTGCATCATTAAACTAGAGTGACAACTGTAGCTACGCCAGAATTAAATGACCAAACTTGATATAGAATGATAACTATGACCATATCGGCGGGCATTACATCATTAAACTGGAGTGACAATGGCAACACTTGGGCCTAAATTACATCACATGACGCGATACAGAATGAAAAACATGAGCATATTGGCTGGGATTACATCATTTAACTAGAGTGACAACTGCAACACTTGGGTCATAAGTACATCACCTAACTCGATATAGAATGAAAAGAATGACCACCTTGGGTGGCATTACATCATTCAACTAGAGTGACGACTATAGCACTTCGGCCGAAATTACATCATCGGACTCGATATAGAATGATAACCATAACCATCATGGCTGGCATTACATCATTTAACTGGAGTGACGATTGTAGCACTTTGGCCAAAATTACATCACCTGACAGCAACATTTGGGCTGGTATTACATCACCAGACTCAATATAGAATGAAAACGATAAACATCTCAGCTGGAATTACATCATTAAACTAGAGTGACAAATGCAACACTTGATCTAGAATTACATCATATAACTCGATATAGAATCAAAACTATGACCATCCCGGCTGACATTACATTATTCAACTAGAGTGACAAGTGTAAAACATAGGTCGAATATACATCAACAGACTCGATATAAAATGAGAACTATGACCATATCGGCTGACATTACATCATTCAACTGTAGTGACAACTGCAACACTTGGGACATAATTACATCACCTGAGACGATATATAATGAAAACCATGACCATCTTTTCTGGCATTACATCATTCAATTGGAGTGAAGGCTGTATCACTTGGTCCAAAATTACAGCACCTGACTCGATATAGAATGAAAACCATAACCATCTTTACTGGCAGTGCATCATTAAACTAGAGTGACAATTGTAGCTACGCCAGAATTAAATGACCAAACTTGATATAGAATGATAACTATAACCATATCGGCTGGCATTACATCATTAAACTGGAGTGACAATGGCAACACTTGGGCCTAAATTACATCACATGACGCGATACAGAATAAAAAACATGAGCATATTGGCTGGCATTACATCATTTAACTAGAGTGACAACTGCAACACTTGGGTCATAAGTACATCACCTAACTCGATATAGAATGAAAAAATGACCACCTTGGGTGGCATTACATCATTCAACTAGAGTGACGACTATAGCACTTCGGCCGAAATTACATCATCGGACTCGATATAGATGATAACCATAACCATCATGGCTGGCATTACATCATTCAACTGGAGTGACGACAACAACACGTGGGCCAAAATTACATCACCTAACTCGATATAGAATGAAACCATGACCATCTTGGCTGGCATTACATCATTCAACTAGAGTGATGACTGTAGAAGTTCGGCAAAAACTACATCATCGTACTCGATATAGAATGAAAACCATGACCATCTCGGCTGGCATTACATCATTCAACTATAGTGACGATTGCAACACTTGGGACGGAATTACATCACCTGACATGATATAAAATGAAATTCGTGACCATTTTCTAACATTACATCATTCAATTGGAGTGTCGACTGCATCACTAGGTCCGAAATTACATCACCTGACTCTATATAAAATGAAAGCCATGACCATCTCGGCTGACATTCTATTATTTAACTGGAGTGCCAACTGCAACTCTTGGGACGGAATTACATCACCTAACATGATATAGAATGAAAACCATGACCATCCTGGCTGGCATTACATCATTCAATTAGAGTGACGACTGTAGCACTTCGACTGAAATTACATCATCGGACTCCATATAGAATGAAAACCATCACCATCTCGGCTGGCATTACATCATTTAATTGGAGTGATGAATGCAACACTTGGGACAGAATTACATCACCTGACTCGATATAGAATGAAAACCATGACCATATTGGCAGACATGACATCATTCAACTGGAGTGACGATTGTAGCACTTGGGCCAGAATTACATCACCTGACTCGATATAGAATGAAAACCATGACCATCTCGACCGGCATTCCATCATTCAACCGGAGTGCCGACTACAACACTTGGGTCGGAATTACATCACCTAACTCGATATAGAATGCAAATCATGACCATCTTGGCTTGTATTACATCATTCAACTGGAGTGACGACTGTATCACTTCGGCCAAAATTACATCATTAGACTCGATATCGAATGAAAACCATGACCATCTCGACTGGCATAACATCATTATACTGTAGTGAGGATTGGAACACTTGGGACGTAATTACATCACCTGACACGATATAGAATGAAAACCATGACCATCTCTTCTGGCATTACAACATTCAATTCGAGTGACGACTGCATCACTTGGTCTAAAATTACATCACCATGCTCGATATAGAATGATAACCATAACCAGCATGGCTGACATTACATCATTCAACTGGAGTGACGACTGCAACACTTGATCTAGAATTAAATCATATAACTCGATATAGAATCAAAACTATGACCATCCCGGCTGGCATTACATTATTCAACTAGAGTGACAACTATAAAACATAGGTCGAATATACATCAACAAACTCGATATAAAATGAGAACTATGACCATATCGGCTGGCATTACATCATTCAACTGTAGTGACAATTGCAACATTGGGACATAATTACATCACTTGACTCGATTTAGAATGAAAACCAAAACCATCTTTACTGGCATTGCATCATTCAACTAGAGTGACGACTGTAGCTAGGCCATAATTAAATGACCAAACATGATATAGAATGATAATTATGACTCTATCGGCTGGCATTACATCATTAAACTGGAGTGACAATGGCAACACTTGGGCCTAAATTACATCACATGACTTGATACAGAATGAAAAACATGAGCATCTTGGCTGGCATTACATCATTTAACTAGAGTGACAACTGCAACACTTGGGTCATAAATACATCACCTAACTCGATATAGAATGAAAAGAATGACTATCTTGGCTGGAATTACATCATTCAACTGCAGTGACGACTATAACACTTCGGCCGTAATTACAACATCGAACTTGATATAGAATGATAACCATGACAATCATGGCGGGCATTACATCATTCAACTGGAGTGACGACAACAACACGTGGGCCATAATTACATCACCTAACTAGATATAGAATGAAACCATGACCATCTTGGCTGGAATTACATCATTCACTAGAGTGACGACTGTAGCAGTTCGGCAAAAACTACATCATCGGACTCGATATAGAATGAAAACCATGACCATCTCGGTTGGCATTACATCATTCAACTGTAGTGACGATTGCAACACTTGGTCCGAAATTACATCACCTGACTCTATATAGAATGAAAACTATGACCATCTCAGTTGGCATTCTATTATTTAACTGGAGTGCCAACTGCAACACCTGGGCCGGAATTACATCACCTAACTCGATATAGAATGAAAACCATGACCATCCCAGCTGGCATTACATCATTCAACTGGAGTGGCAACTGTAGCACTTTGGCTGAAATTACATCATCGGACTCCATATAGAATGAAAACCATCAACATCTCAGCTGGCATTACATCTTTTAACTGGAGTGACGAATGCAACACGTGGGACAAAATTACATCACCTGACTAGATATAGAATGAAAACAACGACCATCTTGGACGACATGACATCATTCAACTAGAGTGACAATTGTAGCACTTTGGCCAAAATTACATCACCTGACAGCAACATTTGGGCTGAAATACATCACCAGACTCGATATAGAATGAAAACCAAGACCATCCCAGCTGTCATTACATCGTTAAACTAGAGTGACAACTGCAACACTTGATCTAGAATTACATCATATAACTCGATATAGAATGAAAACTATGACCATCCCGGCTGGCATTACATTATTCAACTAGAGTGACAACTATAAAACATAAGCCGATTATACATCAACGGACTCGATATAAAATGAAAACTATGACCATCTCGGCTGGCATTATATCATTAAACTGGAGTGATGACGGCATCACTTGGTCTGAAATTACATCACCTGACTCGATAGAGAGTGAAAACCATGCCCATCTCAGCGGGCATTACATCATTATACTGGAGTGACGACTACAACACGTGGGCTGAAATTACATCACCTAACTCGATATAGAATGAAAACCATGACCATCTTGGATTGCATTACATCATTTAACTGGAGTGACGACTGTATCACTTCGGCCAAAATTTCATCATCAGACTCGTTATAGAATGAAAACCATGACCATCTCGGCTTACATTACTTCATTCAACTATAGTGACGATTGCAACACTTGGGATGAAATTACATCACCTGACACGATATAGAATGAAAACCATGACCATGCTTTCTAGCATTACATCATTCAATTGGAGTGAGGACTGCATCACTTGGTCCGAAATTACATCACCTGACTCGATATAGAAAGAAAACCATAACCATCTTTACTGGCATTGCATCATTCAACTAGAGTGACGACTGTAGCTAGGCCAGAATTAAATGACCGAACATGATATAGAATGATAACCCTGACCATATCGGCTGCAATTACATCATTAAACTGGAGTGACAATTGCAACACTTGGGCCTAAATTACATCACATGACTCGATACAGAATGAAAAACATGACCATCTTAGCTGGCATTACATCATTCAACTAGAGTGACAACTACAACACTTGGGTCAAAAATACATCACCTAACTCGATATAGAATAAAAAAATGACCATCTTATCTGGAATTACATCATTCAACTGTAGTGACGACTATAGCACTTCGGCCGAAATTACATCATCGAACTCGATATAGAATGAAAACCATGACCATCTTGGCCGGCATTACGTTATTCAACTGGAGTGAGACTACAACACATGGGCCGAAATTACATCACGTAACTCGATATAGATTGAAACCATGACCATATTGGCAGCTATTACATCATTCAACTGGAGTGACGACTGTAGCAGTTCAGGAAAAACTACATCATCGGATTCGATATAGAATGAAAACCATGACCATGTCGGCTGGCATTACATCATTTAACTGTAGTGACGATTGCAACAATTGGGACGGAATTACATCACCTGACACGATATAAAATAAAAACGATGACCATATTTTCTGGCATTACATTATTCAATTGGAGTGACGACTGCATCACTTGGTCCAAAATTACATCACCAGACTCAATATAGAATGAAAACCATGACCATCTCGGCTGGCATTCCATTATTTAATTAGAGTTCCAACTGCAACACTTGGGCCGAAATTACATCCTGGGTGGCATTACATCATTCAACTAGAGTGACGATTGTAGCACTTCGGCTGAAATTACATCATCAGACTAGATATAGAATGAAAACCATCACCATCTCGGCTGGCATTACATCATTAAACTAGAATGACAACTTCAACACTGATCTAGAATTATATCATATAACTCGATATAGAATGAAAACTATGACCATCCCGGCTGGCATTACATTATTCAACTAGAGTGACAACTGTAGATCATAGGCCGAATATACATCATCGGACTCGATATAAAATGAAAACTATGACCATCTCGGCTGGCATTATATCATTAAACTGGAGTGACGACTGGATCACTTGGTCTGAAATTACATCACCTGACTCGATATAGAATGAAAACCATGACCATCTCGGCCGGCATTACATCATTTTACTGGAGTGATGACAACAACAGTTGGGACGGAATTACATCATTCAATTGGAGTGACGACTGCAACACTTAGGTTAGAATTACATCACCTAACTCAATATAGTATGAAAACCATGACCATCTTGGCTTGCATTACATCATTCAACCGGAGTGACGACTGCAACACTTGGGCTAAAATTACATCACCTGACATGATTTAGAATGAAAACTATAACCATCTCGGCTAGCATTAAATCATTCAACTGGAGGGGCGATTGCAGCACTTGGGCCAGAATTACATCACCTGACTCGATATAGAATAAAAACCATGACCATCTCGGCTGGCATTCCATCATTCAACCGAAGTGCTGATTGCAACACTTGGGCTGGAATTACATCACCTAACTCGATATAGAATGAAAACCATGACCATCTTGGTTGGCTAATCATCATTCAACTGGAGAGACGAATGTAGCACTTCGATCGAAATTACATCACCTAACTTGATATAGAATGAAAACCATGACTATCTGGCTGGCATTCCATCATTCAATCGGAGTGCCGACTGCAACACTTGGGGCAGAATTACATCACCTGACATAATTTAGAATGAAAACTAGAACCATCTCGGTTGGCATTTCATCATTCAACTGGAGTGACGACGGCAAGACTTGTGCTAAAATTATATCACCTAACTTGATTTATAATGAAAACTATAACCATCTCGGTTGGCATTATATCATTCAACTGTAGTGACGATTGTAGCTCTTGGGCCAGACTTACATCACCTGACTCGATATAGAATGAAAACCATGACCATCTCGGCTGGTATTCCATCATTCAACCTGAGTGCTGACTACAACACTTGGGCCGGAATTACATCACCTAACTCTTTATAAAATGAAAACCATGACCATCTTGGTTGGCATTACATCATTCAACTGGAGTGACGACTATAGCACTTTGGCCAAAATTACATTACCTGACTCGATATAGAATGAAAACCATGACCATCTCGGCTGGCATTACATCATTAAACTAGAGTGACGACTTCAACACTTGGGCTAAAATTATATCACTTTACTTGATATAGAATGAAAACTATAACAATCTCGGCTGACATTATGTCATTCAACTGGAGTGACGATTGCAGCACTTGGGCCAGAATTACATCACCTGGCTCGATATTTAATGAAAACCATTTCCATCTCGGTTGGCATTCCGTCATTAAACCGGAGGGACGACTGCAACACTTGGGCTGGAGTTACATCACCTAACTCGATATAGAATGAAAACCATGACCATCTTGGCTGGCATTACATCATTCAACTGGAGTGACGACTGTAGCACTTCAGCCGAAATTACATCACCTTACTAGATATAGAATGAAAAGCATGACAATCTCTACTGGCATTACATTATTAAACTGGAGTGACGACAGCGGCACTTGGGCCGGAATTACATCACCTGACTCGATAGAATGAATACCATGAACATCTTGGCTGGTATTACATCATTAAACTGGAGTGACGACTGCATCACTCGATATAGAATGAAAACAATGACCATCTCGGCCGGCATTACATCATTATACTAGAGTGATGACTACAACACGTGGGCCGAAATTACATCACCTAACTCGATAAAGAATGAAAACCATGACCATCTCAGCTGGCATTACATAATTTAACTGGAGTGATAAATGCAACACTTAGGAAAGAATTATATCACCTGACTCGATATAGAATGAAAACCATGACCATCTTGGCTAGCATTACATTATTCAACTAGAGTGACAACTGTAGAACCTAGGTCAAATATACCTCATCAGACTCGATATAAAATAAAAACTATGACCATCTCGGCTGGCATTATATCATTAAACTGGAGTGACGACTGTATCACTTGGTCTGAAATTACATTACCTGACTCGATATAGAATGAAAACCATTACCATATCGGCCGGCATTACATCATTACACTAGAGTAATGACAACAACACTTGGGCAGGAATTACATCACCTGACTCGATAGAATGAATAACATGACCATCTGGCTGGCATTACAACATTCAATTGGAGTGACGACTGCAACACTTGGGTCAGAATTACATCACCTAACTAAATATAGTATGAAAACCATGAACATCTTAGATTGCATTACATTATTCAACCGTAGTGACGACTGCAACCCTTGGGCTAAAATTACATTACCTGATATGATTTAGAATGAAAACTATAACCATCTCGGTTGGCATTATATCATTCAACTGGAATGACGATTGCAGCACTTGGGCCAGAATTACATCACCTGACTCGATATAGAATGAAAATCATGACCATCTCGGCTGGCATTCCATCATTCAACCGAAGTGCCGATTGCAACACTTGGGCCAGAATTACATCACCTAACTCGATATAGAATGAACACCATGACCATCTTGGTTGGCATTACATCATTCAACTGGAGTGACGACTGTAGCACTTCGGCCGAAATTACGTCACCTAACTCGATATAGAATGAAAACCATGATTATCTCGGCTGGCATTCCATCATTCAATCGGAGTGCCGACTGCAACACTTGGGGCGGAATTACATCACCTGACATGATTTAGAATGAAAACTATAACCATCTCGGTTGGCATTTCATCATTCAACTGGAGTGACGACTGCAAGACTTGCGCTAAAATTACATCACCTAACTTCATTTATAATGAAAACTATAACCATCTCGGTTGGCATTATATCATTCAACTGGAGTGATGATTGTAGCAGTTGGGCCAAAATTACATCACCTGAATCGATATAGAATGAAGACCATGACCATCTCGGCTGGCATACCCTCATTCAACCGGAGTGCCGACTACAACACGTGGGTCGGAATTACATCACCTAACACGATATAGAATGCAAACGATGACCATCTTGGCTTGCATTACATCATTCAACTGGAGTGACGACTGTATCACTTCGGCCAAAATTACATCATCAGACTCGATATCTAATGAAAACCACGACCATCTCGACTGGCATAACATCATTCAACTGTAGTGACGGTTGCAACATTTGGGACGTAATTACATCACCTGACACGATATAGAATGAAAACCATGACCATCTCTTCTGGCATTACATCATTCAATTGGAGTGACGACTGCATCACTTGGTCTAAAATTACATCACCAGGCTCGATATAGAATGATAACCATAACCATCATGGCTGGCATTACATCATTCAACTGGAGTGATGACTGCAACACTTTATCTAGAATTACATCATATAACTCGATATAGAATCAAAACTATGACCATCCCGGCTGGCATTACATTATTCAACTAGAGTGACAACTGTAAAACATAGGTCGAATATACATCAACAAACTCGATATAAAATGAAAACTATGACCATCTCGCCTGGCATTATATCATTAAACTGGAGTGATGACTGCATCACTTGGTCTGAAATTACATCTCCTGACTCGATATCGAATGAAAACCATGACCATCTCGGCTGGCATTACATCATTCAACTGTAGTGATGATTGCAACACTTGGGACATAATTACATCACCTGACACGATATAGAATGAAACCCATGACTATATTTTCTGGCTTTACATCATTCAATTAGTGTGAAGGCTGCATCACTTGGTCCAAAATTACATCACCTGACTCGATATAGAATGAAAACCATAACCATCTTTACTGGCATTGCATCATTCAACTAGAGTGACGACTGTAGCTAGGCCAGAATTAAATGACCAAACATGATATAGAATGATAACTATGACCATATCGGCTGGCCTTACATCATTAAACTAGGGCTGGCCAGTGGGCCGGGACAGCCCGACCCCGACCCGAGCCCGCCCCGATCCCCACCCCACCCCGCCAAAAAAAAAAAAAAAAAAAAATTACGGGGTCGGGACTCGAACTCGGGACGGGACGAGGTCTCGTCCCGCGAGACCCGAGCCCGCCCCATGCCCGCGAGACCCGAGCCCGCCCCGAGCCCGCCCCGACCCCGACCCCGCCCTTTGCAAAAATGGTCGTTGCACCAACGACCATTTTAGATTATGGCCGTTGGCCAACTGCCATTTTAGCCCCCCCCTCCCCCAACCCCCTACCCCTTAATATTTATTTTTAACCCATAAGTTATTATATTTACACTTTAACCCAATTTTTCAACTATAAATAACTCATTTTCTCTTCATCTTTCTCACAAATCTTCCTACAATCTCTCTAATTTCTCAATATATCTCTCTACAATTCTACATTGTTTGCTAAATATTCAATTTTATTTATTCATTTGGGAATTGGTAGTGAAGTTGGCAACTAGCTTGAGGATCTTCCATCGAGCAAAGTTTCAATTTTCAACCTCTCGATTACACGTCGACGTTACGTCGGCGTTTGGTACATTCGTTCCTTCATTAAATTATTATTGTCTGTTTATTTAGTTTAGATCACTTAATTTTATTGTCTTTAATTATTTATTTATTATCATAATTAAAATGGAAGGATTAAAAGGTATGTTTAAGGGTAAAGGTAAGGGTGCTTCTTCTAGTAGGGGCAACCAGGGCAAGGGTACTTCTTCTAGTCATCTTATTCCTACACAGGATGATTTTGTTGATACTCAACATTTTCCTACAATACCATTAGATTTAGACCAGGAGCTATTTTCTGGAACTCAAGAAGACTTTAATTTAGACGATGATCTAGATGATATACCCACTAATGTTGATGACAACACACCCACTAGTGCACCTTCAACTGAAATACCTCCTATTCCCCCTAGTATGAGACGAGGTCCAGCAAAACGACCATTAAAATCAGATGCATGGACATTTTTTGATAGGGACGTAGAGAATCAAGTAGCCATATGTAAAATTTGTAAAAATGTTTTAAAATTTAAAACTGGAAAAGGTCACGGTGGGACGGGGGGTTTAATTAGACACGTAGTAAGTGCTCATCCAGCTAGGTATGCCCAATACCAGGCTTCAAAACCGGGTGCGCAAACGCCCGCTCCATCGGGACAAGGTTCACATACTGATACTGTCCCGGACCAAGTACAGGGTCAAATTAACCCTATGACGGGGGGAATTGTAGGCTCTAAATACAATAAACATAGAGATAGGGAAGCAATATCAAAATTAGTTGTGGAGGGTTTGCCTTTTTCATTTCCTTCATCTCCGGTTTTATTCATTACATTAGAGATATATATAATCCTCGCTTTTAACGGTTTTCCTAGATCAACTCGTTAAGAGAGATGTATTTAAATTCGCGCATGAATATCAACAATATTTACGTTTTTCATTATATCATTTTAATGGCAAAGTATCCATCACGTCTGATATAGGTCGTAGTACTAACGGCCATGATTATTTAACTCGTAACTTGTCATTGGATAGATTATAAATGGTCTATGCAAAAACGTATTTTAGCGTATAGATATATAGATGATAGGCACACCGGTACTTTTATTGCAGAAAATATTTATCAAGTGTGCGATTATTACGGAATTACCGATAAAATTATGACTATTACATTAGATAACGCTTCTAGTAACAATTACGCAATTACAATTTTAAAAAATAGTTTAACTCCGTCTTTTCCAGACCATTTTCATATAAAATGCGCGTGCCATATATATAACTTAATTGTAAAGGATGGTCTATCACTTTTTGAAGACATTCTTAGTAAAATACAATTTGCTATAAACTTTATTTTTAAAAGTAATAAAGTACAACGTAGAAAAGAATATAAAAAAATTTGTCATGATTGTGGACTACCTTTTAGAAAAATTCCACAAGAAGTATCCACTAGGTGGAATTCTTTATAGGAGCAACTACTTGTTGCTTATGACTATAAATTACCTATAACTTTATTTTTTAACTCTCATAATAAAAAGCCAGCTGATATAATTTTAGATAGTGATTGGGAAAAAATTTCCGAACTTATTGTATTTTTAGAGAAATTTTTTCAAGCAACAAAAGAATTTTCCGATATATATTATCCTACTATTTCAACTATGTTATTTTATATAACTCTAATATTTTTATTACTTAGTGAATATATGGAAAAACCAAAGCTTATAAGGCAAAGCTATTAAAAAAATGTTTCTCAAAATAAAAAAATATTTTATTCCTATTCCCTCTATTTATATTATTGGTTCTGTATTAAATCCTACTATTAAAATAGACGGTACTAAATCACTAATTGAAACTATTTACGATTGTATAGAAGTACTACCACCTCCAAGTCCCAAAAATCTAAATCACCCACCACCTATTGAACAAACTAAAGAAGAAGTATTGTCTAGCGTAGAACACCAATGCAAAAATATATATAGATTTTATCAACAAGAAAATGCTAGTAACTTACCAACTTCCATACCATCTTCTTCATCTTCAATACAACCTCACAAAAGACATGCTGTTTCTGCGGCTAGTATTGAAAGCCTCAGAAATAGAATGTGCGGTCGTACCTCTACTACTAACCAAATTAGCGAGTTGGATATTTTTGTTTTGCGGTGGTTCGTACCGTATCAAGAAGTTATCAATGAAGATGGACATGAAGACTTGCTGAAATACTTGGAGGGGGAATGAGAAGACCTTTCCGACACTTTCAATGATGGCTCGAGATGTTTTGAACATTCAAGCGTCGTCAATCGCGTCGAAAGCGCTTTTTTCGCGCAGCGAGATATCAAATAGGAGACCACAGACACTCATTAGCCGGAGACAGCTTGGAAATTGCAGTATTATTTAGAGATTGGATACGAGCGGAGCGGAGAAGGTGCGGTCAACCGGAGATCAACGAAGAAGATGATGAAAACTACAACGAAATCTTAACCGAAGGTAGTGGAAGCGACGTGGATCAATTTGACCAACAAATACCAATTCCAACCGAAGAACCACATGAAATCATCAAGCAATTAGAACAGGTTTTTTTTTAGAATGTAATTTTTTTAATTGTAATTTTATTATGTAATTTGTAACTTTTGGACAACACCACAAAGTTGCAATTTAGATTTTAGACAATTATATTTGTATTACAAAAAAATCATATGTCTATTAAATAATATAAGAGGCACAAAAACAGCCTTGGAATGTTTTTATTACACTATCTTGTTTTGTTTATTGAGTTTTTTTTATACATATGTTATTTTAAAAAAAAAAAAAAAAAAAAAAAAACCCGCCGTATCCCGACCCGAGCCCGACCCCGCCCCGAGCCCGCCCCGACCCGAGCCCGACGGGATCGGGATCGGGGCGGGACTTGCTCCAGTCCCGCCAGACCCGACCCCGCCAGAGACCGCCAGACCCGACCCCGCCCCTTCTCCCGTCCATCCCCGACCCCGACACCGCTAGACCCGGCCCGCCAGACCCGAGCTCGGCCCACTGGCCACTCCTACATTAAACTGGAGTGACAATGGCAACACGTGGGCCTAAATTACATCACATGACTCGATACAGAATGAAAAACATGAGCATCTTGGCTGGCATTACATCATTTAACTAGAGTGACAACTGCAACACTTGGGTCATAAATACATCACCTAACTCGATATAGAATGAAAAGAATGACCATCTTGGCTGGCATTACATCATTCAACTACAGTGACGACTATAACACTTCGGCCGAAATTACAACATCGAACTCGATATAGAATGATAACCATGACAATCATGGCTAGCATTACAATATAGAATGAAAATAATGACCATCTTTTTTGGCATTACATCATTCAATTGGAGAGACGACTGCATCACTTGGCCCAAAATTACATCACCTGACTCGATATAGAATGAAAACCATAACCATTTTTACTCGCATTGCATCATTCAACTAGAGTGACGACTTTAGCAAGGCCAGAATTAAATGACCGAACATGATATTGAATGATAACCATGACTATATTGGCTGGCATTACATCATTAAACTGGAGTGACAATTGCAACACTTGGGCATAAATTACATCATATGACTCGATATAGAATGAAAAACATGACCATCTTGGCTGGCATTACATTATTTAAATAGAGTGACAACTGCAACACTTGGGTCATAAATACATCACCTACCTCGATATAGAATGAAAAGAACGCCCATCTTGGCTGGCATTACTTCTGTCAATTGGAGTGACGACTATAGCACTTCGGCCGAAATTACATCATCAGACTCGATATAGAATGATAACCATAACCATCTTGGCCGACATTTCATCATTCAACTGGAGTGACGACCGTATCACTTCGGCCAAAATTACATCATCTGACTCGATATCGAATGAAAACCATGACCATCTCGGATGGCATAACATCATTCAACTGTAGTGACGATTGCAACACTTGGGACGTAATTACATCACCTGACATGATATAGAATGAAAACCATGACCATCTTTTCTGGCATTACATCATTCAATTGGAGTGACGTCTGCATCACTTGGTCCAAAATTGCATCACCTGACTTTATATAGAATAAAAACCATAACCATCTTTACTGGCATTGCATCATTCAACTAGAGTGACGACTATAGCTAAGCCAGAATTAAATGACCGAACATGATATAGAATGATAACCATGACTATATCGGCTGGCATTGCATCATTAAACTGGAGTGACAATTGCAACACTTGGCCTAAATTACATCACATGACTCGAAACAGAATGAAAAACATGACCATCTTGGCTGGCATTACATCATTCAACTAGAGTGACAACTTCAACACTTGGGTAAAAAATTTATCACCTAACTTGATATAGAATGAAAAGAATGACCATCTTGGCTGGTATTACTTCATTCAATTGGAGTGACGACTATAGCAGTTTGGCTGAAATGACATCATCGGACTCGATATAGAATGATAACCATGACCATCTTGTTCGGCATTACATCATTCAACTGGAGTGACGACTACAACACGTGGGCCAAAATTACATCACCTAACTCAGTATTGAATGAAACCATGACCTTCTTGGCTGGCATGGCATCATTCAACTGGAGTGACGACTGTATCACTTCAGCCAAAATTATATCATCAGACTCGATATAGAATGAAAACTATGACCATCTTCACTTGCATAACATCATTCAACTGAAGTGACGATTGCAACACTTTAAATGGAGCTACATCACCTGACACGATATAGAATGAAAACCATGACCATCTTTTCTGGTATTACATAAGTCAATTGGAGTTACGACTGCATCACTTGGTCCGAAATTACATCACCTGACTTGATATTGAATGAAAACCATGACCATCTCGGCTTGCATTACATCATTCAACTGTAGTGACGATTATAACACTTGGACATAATTACATCACCTGACACGATATAGAATAAAAACAATGACCATCTTTTTTGGCATTACATCATTCAATTGGAGTGACGACTGCATCACTTGGCCCGAAATTACATCACCTGACTCGATATAGAATGAAAACCATAACCATTTTTACTCGCATTGCATCATTCAACTAGAGTGACGACTTTAGCAAGGCCAGAATTAAATGACCGAACATGATATAGAATGATAACCATGACTATATTGGTTGGCATTATATCATTAAACTGGAGTGACAATTGCAACACTTGGGCATAAATTACATCACATGACTCGATACAGAATGAAAAACATAACCATCTTGGCTGGCATTACATTATTTAACTAGAGTGACAACTGCAACACTTGGGTCATAAATACATCACCTAACTCGATATAGAATGAAAGAATGACCATCTTGGCTGGCATTACATCATTCAACTGGAGTGACGACTATAGCACTTCGGCCGAAATTACATCATCGGACTCGATATAAAATGATAACCATGACCATCTTGGTTGGCATTACATCATTCAACTAGAGTGACGACTACAACACGTGGGCCAAAATTACATCACCTAACTCGATATAGAACCATGACCATCTTCGCTGGCATTATATCATTCAACTAGAGTGACGACTGTAGCAGTTCGGGAGAAACTACATCATCGGAATAGATATGGAATGAAAACCATGACCATATCGGCTGGCATTACATCATTCAACTGTAGTGACGATTGCAACATGTGGGACGGAAATACATCACCTGACACGATATAAAATGAAATCCGTGACCATATTTTCTGCCATTACATCATTCAATTGGAGTGTCGACTGCATCACTTGGTCCGAAATTACATCACATAACTCTATATAGAATGAAAACCATGACCATCTCAGCTGGCATTCCATTATTTAACTGGAGTGCCAACTGCAACACTTAGGCCGAAATTACATCACCTAACTCGATATAAAATGTAAACCATTACCATCCTGGCTGGCATTACATCATTCAACTGGAGTGACGACTGTAGCACTTCGGCTGAAAATACATCATCTGACAGTAACATTTGGGCCGGAATTATATCACCAGACTCGATATAGAATGAAAACCATAACCATTTTTACTCGCATTGCATCATTCAACTAGAGTGACGACTTTAGCAAGGCCAGAATTAAATGCCCGAACATGATATAGAATGATAACCATGACCATATTGGCTGGCATTACATCATTAAACATGAGTAACAATTGCAACACTTGGGCATAAATTACATCACATGACTCGATACAGAATGAAAAACATGACCATCTTGGCTGGCATTACATTATTTAACTAGAGTGACAACTGCAACACTTGGGTCATAAATACATCACCTAACTCGATATAGAATGAAAACAATGACCATCTTGGTTGGCATTACATCATTCAACTGGAGTGACGACTATAGCACTTTGGCTGAAAATACATCATCGCACTCGATATAGAATGAAAACCATGATCATCTTGGCCGGCATTACATCATTCAACTGGAGTGACGACTACAACACGTGGGCCAAAATTACATCACCTAACTCAATATTGAATGAAACCATAACCTTCTTGGCTGGCATGACATCATTCAACTGGAGTGACGACTGTATCACTTCAGCCAAAATTATATCATCAGACTCGATATAGAAAACTATGACCATCTTGGCTTGCATAACATCATTCAACTGAAGTGACGATTGCAATACTTTGAATGGAGCTACATCACCTGACACGATATAGAATGAAAACCATGACCAACTTTTCTGGCATTACATAAGTCAATTGGAGTTACGACTGCATCACTTGGTCCGAAATTACATCACCTGACTGGATATTGAATTTGAAAACCATGACCATCTCGGCCGACATTACATCATTATACTGGAGTGACGACACAACACTTGTGCTGGAATTACATCACCTGACTCGATAGAATGAATAACATGACTATTTTGGCTGGCATTGCATCATTCAATTGGAGTGACGACTGCAACACTTGAGTCGGAATTACATCACCTAACTCTATGTAGAATGAAAACCATGACCATCTTGGCTTGCATTACATCATTCAACTGGTATGACGAATGTATCACTTCGGCGAAAGTTACATCATCAGACTCGATATAGAATGAAAACCATGGCCATCTCGGCTGGCATAACATCATTCAACTGTTGTGACGATTGAAACACTTAGGACGGAATGACATCACCTGACATAATATAGAATGAAAATTATGACCATCTTTTCTGCCATTACATCATTCAATTGTAGTGACGACTGCATCTCTTAGTCCAAAATTACATCACCTGACTCAATATAGAATGAAAACCATAACAATCTTTACTGGCATTGCATCATTCAACTAGAGTGACGACTATAGCTAGGCCAGAATTAAATGACCGAACATGATATAGAACGACAACCATGACCATATCGTCTGTCATTACATCATTAAATTGGAGTGCCAATTGCAACAGTTGGGCCTAAATTACATCACATGACTCGATATAGAATCAAAAACATGACCATCTTGGCTGGCATTACATCATTCAACTAGAGTGACAACTGCAACACTTGGGTCATAAATACATCACCTAACTCGATATAAAATGAAAAGAATGACCATCTTGGCTGGCATTACATCATTCAACTGAAGTGACGACTATAGCACTTCGGCCGAAATTACATCATCGGACTCGATATAGAATGATAACCATGACCATCCTGGCTGGCATTATATCATTCAACCGGAGTGACAACTGTAGAACTTCGGCTGAAATTACATCATCGGATTCGATATAGAATGAAAAACATCACCATCTCTGCTAGCATTACATCACTTAACTGTAGTGACTAATGCAACACTTGGGACAAAATTACATCACCTGACTCGATATAGATTGAAAACCATGACCATCTTGGCTGACATGACATCATTCAACTAGAGTGACGATTGTAGCACTTTGGCCAAAATTACATCACCTGACAGCAATATTTGGGCCGGAATTACATCACTAGACTCGATATAGAATGAAAACCTTGACCATGTCAGCTGGCATTACATCATTAAACTAAAGTGACAACTGCAACACTTGATCTAGAATTATATCATATAACTCGATATAGAATGAAAACTATGACCATCTCGGCTGGCATTACATAATTCAACTAGAGTGACAACTGTAAAACATAGGCCGAACATATATCATCGGCTGGAATTATATCATTAAAATGGAGTGACGACTGTATTACTTTGTCTGAAATTACATCACCTGACTCGATATAGAATTAAAACCATGACCATATCGGCCGGCATTACATCGTTATACTAGAGTGATGACAACAATACTTGGGCCAAAATTACATCACCTGACTCGATAGAATGAATTACATGACCATCTTGGCTGGCATTACATCATTCAATTGAAGTGACGATTCTAACACTTGGGTTGGAATTACATCACCTAACTCGATATAGAATGAAAACCATAACCATCTTGGCTTGCATTACATCATTCAATTGGAGTGACGACTGCATCACTTGGTCCGAAATTACATCACCTGACTCGACATAGAATAAAAACCATAACCATCTTTACTGGCATTACATCATTGAACTAGAGTGACGACTATAGCTAGGCCAGAATTAAATGACCGAACATGATATAGAATGATAACCATGACCATATCGGCTGGCATTACATCATTCAACTAGAGTGATAATATCGGCTGGCATTACATTACTTGGTCTGAAATTACATCACCTGACTCGATATAGAATAAAAACCATAACCATCTTTACATTATTCAACTAGAGTGACAACAGTAAACATTGGCCGAATATACATCAACGGACTCGATATAAAATGAAAACTATGACCATCTCGGCTGGCATTATATTATTAAACTGGAGTGATGACTGCATCACTTGGTCTGAAATTACATCACCTGACTCGATCGAATGAATAACATGACCATCTTGGTTGGCATTACATCATTATACTAGAGTGACGACTACAACAGGTGGGCCGAAATTACATCACTTAACTTTATATAGAATGAAAACCATGACCATCTTAGCTGACATGACATCATTCAAGTAGAGTGACGATTGTAGCACTTTGGCCAAAATTACATCACCTGACAGCAATATTTGGGCCGGAATTACATCACTAGACTCGATATAGAATGAAAACCATGACCATGTCAGCTGGCATTACATCATTAAACTAAAGTGACAACTGCAACACTTGATCTAGAATTATATCATATAACTCGATATAGAATGAAAACTATGACCATCTCGGCTGGCATTACATAATTCAACTAGAGTGACAATTGTAAAACATAGGCCGAACATATATCATCGGCTGGAATTATATCTTTAAAATGGAGTGACGATCGTATTACTTTGTCCGAAATTACATCACACGACTCGATATAGAATTAAAACCATGACCATATCGGTCGGCATTACATCGTTATACTAGAGTGATGACAACAATACTTGGGCCTGAATTACATCACCTGACTCGATAGAATGAATTACATGACCATCTTGGCTGGCATTACATCATTCAATTGAAGTGACGATTCTAACACTTGGGTTGGAATTACATCACCTAACTCCATATAGAATGAAAACCATAACCATCTTGGCTTGCATTACATCATTCAATTGGAGTGACGACTGCATCACTTGGTCCGAAATTACATCACCTGACTCGACATAGAATAAAAACCATAACCATCTTTACTGGCATTACATCATTCAACTAGAGTGACGACTATAGCTAGGCCAGAACTAAATGACCGAACATGATATAGAATGATAACCATGACCATATCGGCTGGCATTACATCATTCAACTAGAGTGACAATATCGGCTTGCATTACATCACTTGGTCTGAAATTACATCACCTGACTCGATATAGAATAAAAACCATAACCATCTTTACATTATTCAACTAGAGTGACAACAGTAAACATTGGCCGAATATACATCAACGGACTCGATATAAAATGAAAACTATGACCATCTCGGCTGGCATTATATTATTAAATTGGAGTGAGGACTGCATCACTTGGTCTGAAATTACATCACCTGACTCGATCGAATGAATAACATGACCATCTTGGTTGGCATTACATCATTATACTAGAGTGACGACTACAACAGGTGGGCCAAAATTACATCACTTAACTTTATATATAATGAAAACCATGACCATCTTAGCTGACATGACATCATTCAACTAGAGTGACGATTGTAGCACTTTGGCCAAAATCACATCACCTGACAGCAATATTTGGGCCGGAATTACATCACTAGACTCGATATAGAATGAAAACCATGACCATGTCAGCTGGCATTACATCATTAAACTAAAGTGACAACTGCAACACTTGATCTAGAATTATATCATATAACTCGATATAGAATGAAAACTATGACCATCTCGGCTGGCATTACATAATTCAACTAGAGTGACAATTGTAAAACATAGGCCGAACATATATCATCGGCTGGAATTATATCTTTAAAATGGAGTGACGACTGTATTACTTTGTCTGAAATTACATCACCTGACTCGATATAGAATTAAAACCATGACCATATCGGTCGGCATTACATCGTTATACTAGAGTGATGACAACAATACTTGGGCCTGAATTACATCACCTGACTCGATAGAATGAATTACATGGCCATCTTGGCTGGCATTACATCATTCAATTGAAGTGACGATATTAACACTTGGGTTGAAATTACATCACCTAACTCCATATAGAATGAAAACCATAACCATCTTGGCTTGCATTACATCATTCAATTGGAGTGACGACTGCATCACTTGGTCCGAAATTACATCACCTGACTCGACATAGAATAAAAACCATAACCATCTTTACTGGCATTACATCATTCAACTAGAGTGACGACTATAGCTAGGCCAGAACTAAATGACCGAACATGATATAGAATGATAACCATGACCATATCGGCTGGCATTACATCATTCAACTAGAGTGACAATATCGGCTTGCATTACATCACTTGGTCTGAAATTACATCACCTGACTCGATATAGAATAAAAACCATAACCATCTTTACATTATTCAACTAGAGTGACAACAGTAAACATTGGCCGAATATACATCAACGGACTCGATATAAAATGAAAACTATGACCATCTCGGCTGGCATTATATTATTAAATTGGAGTGAGGATCGCATCACTTGGTCCGAAATTACATCACACGACTCGATCGAATGAATAACATGACCATCTTGGTTGGCATTACATCATTATACTAGAGTGACGACTACAACAGGTGGGCCGAAATTACATCACTTAACTTTATATAGAATGAAAACCATGACCATCTTAGCTGACATGACATCATTCAACTAGAGTGACGATTGTAGCACTTTGGCCAAAATTACATCACCTGACAGCAATATTTGGGCCGGAATTACATCACTAGACTCGATATAGAATGAAAACCATGACCATGTCAGCTGGCATTACATCATTAAACTAAAGTGACAACTGCAACACTTGATCTAGAATTATATCATATAACTCGATATAGAATGAAAACTATGACCATCTCGGCTGGCATTACATAATTCAACTAGAGTGACAATTGTAAAACATAGGCCGAACATATATCATCGGCTGGAATTATATCTTTAAAATGGAGTGACGACTGTATTACTTTGTCTGAAATTACATCACCTGACTCGATATAGAATTAAAACCATGACCATATCGGTCGGCATTACATCGTTATACTAGAGTGATGACAACAATACTTGGGCCTGAATTACATCACCTGACTCGATAGAATGAATTACATGACCATCTTGGCTGGCATTACATCATTCAATTGAAGTGACGATTCTAACACTTGGGTTGGAATTACATCACCTAACTCCATATAGAATGAAAACCATAACCATCTTGGCTTGCATTACATCATTCAATTGGAGTGACGACTGTATCACTTGGTCCGAAATTACATCACCTGACTCGACATAGAATAAAAACCATAACCATCTTTACTGGCATTACATCATTCAACTAGAGTGACGACTATAGCTAGGCCAGAACTAAATGACCGAACATGATATAGAATGATAACCATGACCATATCGGTACCGGCATTACATCATTCAACTAGAGTGACAATATCGGCTTGCATTACATCACTTGGTCTGAAATTACATCACCTGACTCGATATAGAATAAAAACCATAACCATCTTTACATTATTCAACTAGACTGACAACAGTAAACATTGGCCGAATATACATCAACGGACTCGATATAAAATGAAAACTATGACCATCTCGGCTGGCATTATATTATTAAATTGGAGTGAGGACTGCATCACTTGGTCTGAAATTACATCACCTGACTCGATCGAATGAATAACATGACCATCTTGGTTGGCATTACATCATTATACTAGAGTGACGACTACAACAGGTGGGCCGAAATTACATCACTTAACTCGATATAGAATGAAAACCATGACCATCTTGGCTTGCAATACATCATTCAACTGGAGTGACTACTGTATCACTTCTGCCAAAATTACATCATTGGTCTCAATATACCATGAAAACCTTGACTATCTCGGCTGGCATTACATCATTCAACTGTAGTGACGATTATAACACTTAGGATAGAATTACATCACCTGACACGATATAAAATGAAAACCATGACCATCTTTTTGGGCATTACATCATTCAATTGGAGTGACGACTGCATCACTTGGTCCAAAATTACATCACCTGACTCTACATAGAATGAAATCCATGACCATCTCGGCTGGCATTCCATTATTTAGCTAAAGTGCCAACTGCAACACTTAGGCCGGAATTATATCACCTAACTCGATATAGAATGAAAACCATGACCATCCTGGCTGGCATTATATCATTCAACTAGAGTGATGGCTGTAGCACATTGGCTGAAATTACATGATCGCACTCCATATAGAATGAAAACCATCACCATCTCGGCTGGCATTACATCATTTAACTGGTGTGACGACTATAGCACTTCGGCAGAAATTACATCATCGGACTCTAAATAGAATGATAACCATGACCAACTTGGCCGGTATTACATCATTCAACTAGAGTGACGACTACAACACATGGGCCGAAATTACATCACCTAACTCGATATAGAACTATGACCATCTTGGCTGGCATTACATCATTCAACTAGAGTGACGACTGTAGCAGTTCGGCAGAAACTACATCATCGGACTCGATATAGAATGAAAACTATGACCATATCGGCTAGCATTACATCATTCAACTGTAGTGACGATTGCAACACGTGGGATGGAATTACATCACCTGACACGATATAAAATGAAATCGGTGACCATTTTATCTGGCATTACATCATTCAAATGGAGTGTCGACTGCATCACTTGGTCTGAAATTACATCACTTGACTCTATATAGAATGAAAACCATGACCATCTCGGCTGGCATTCCATTATTTAACTAGAGTGCCAACTACAACACTCGGACCGAAATTACATCACCTAACTCGATATAGAATGAAAACCATGACCATCCTGGCTGGGATTACATCATTCAACTGGAGTGGCGACTGTAGCACTTCGGCTGAAATTACATGATCAGACTCCATATAGAATGAAAACCATCACCATCTCGGCTAGCATTACATCATTTAACTGGAGTGACGAAAGCAACACTTGGGACAAAATTACATCACCTGACTCGATATAGAATGAAAACCATGACCATCTTGGATGACATGACATCATCAACTGGTGTGACGATTGTAGCACCTTGGCCAAAATACATCACCTAACTCGATATAGAATGACAAGAGTGACCATCTTGGCTGGCATTACATCATTCAACTGGAGTGACGACTATAGCACTTCGGTCGAAACTACATCATCGGACTCGATATAGAATGATAACCATGACCATCTTGGCCGGCATTACATCATTCAACTGGTGTGACGACTACAACACGTGGGCCAAAATTACATCACCTAACTCGATATAGAACCATGACTATATCGGCTGGCATTAAATCATTCAACTGGAGTGACGACTATAGCAATTCGGCAGAAACAACATCATCGGACTCGATATAGAATGAAAAATATGACCATATCGGCTAGCATTACATCATTCAACTGGAGTGACGACTATACCACTTCGGCTGAAATTACATCATCTGACAGAAACATTTGGGCCGGAATTACATCACCAGACTCGATATAGAATAAAAACCATGACCATCCCAGCTGGCATTACATCATTAAACTAGAGTGACAACTGCAACACTTGATCTAGAATTACATCATATAACTCGATATAGAATGAAAACTATGACCATCCCAGCTGGCATTACATTATTCAACTAGAGTGACAACTGTAAAACATAGGCCGAATATACATCAACGGACTTGATAAAAAATGAAAACTATGACCATCTCGGCTGGTTATCATTAATCTGGAGTGATGACTGCATCACTTAGTCTGAAATTACGTCACCTGACTCTATATAGACTGAAAACCATGACCATCTTGGCTTGCATTACATCATTCAACTTGAGTGACTACTGTATCACTTCGGCTAAAATTACATCATCGGACTCGATATAGAATGAAAACCATGACCATCTCGGCTGGCATTACATCATTCAACTGTAGTGACGATTGCAACACTTAGGACGGAATTACATCACCTGACACGATATAGAATGAAAACCATGACCATCATTTCTGGCATTACATCATTCAATTGGAGTGACGACTGCATCACTTGGTCAGAAATTACATCACCTGACTCGATATAGAATGAAAACCATAATCATCTTTACTTGTATTGCATCATTTAACTCGAGTGACGACTGTAGCTAGGCCACAATTAAATGACTGAACATGATATATAGTGATAACCATGACCATATCGGCGGGCATTACATCATTAAACTGGAGTGACAATTGCAACACTTGGGCCTAAATTACATCACATGACTCGATACAGAATGAAAACACATGACCATCTTAGCTGGCATTACATCATTCAACTAGAGTGACAACTGCAACACTTGGGTCATAAATACATCACCTTACTTGATATAGAATGAAAACAATGACCATCTTGGTTGGCATTACATCATTCAACTGGAGTGACGACTATAGCACTTTGGCCGAAAATACATCATCGCACTCGATATAAAATGAAAACCATGATCATCTTGGCCGGCATTACATCAATCAACTGGAGTGACGACTACAACACGTGGGCCAAAATTACATCACCTAACACGATATAAAATGAAACCATGACCATTTTGGCTGGCATTACATCATTCAACTGGAGTGACGACTGTAGCAGTTCGGCAGAAACTACATCATCGGACTCGATGTAGAATGAAAACCATGACCATCTCGGCTGGCATTACATCATTCAACTGTAGTGACAATTGCAACACTTCGGACGGAATTACATCACCTGACACGATATAAAATGAAAACCGTGACCATATTTTCTGGCATTACATCATTCAATTGGAGTGACGACTGCATCACTTGGTCCAAAATTATATCACCTGACTCTACATAGAATGAAATCCATGACCATCTCGGCTGGGATTCCATTATTTAGCTAAAGTGCCAACTGCAACACTTAGGCCGGAATTACATCACCTAACTCGATATAGAATGAAAACCATGACTATCCTGGCTGGCATTACATCATTCAACTAGAGTGATGACTGTAGCACTTTGGCTGAAATTACATGATCGCACTCCATATAGAATGAAAACCATCACCATCTCGGCTGGCATTACATCATTTAACTGGAGTGACGAAAGCAACACTTGGGACAGAATTACATCACCAGACTTGATATAGAATGAAAACCATGACCATCTTGGCTTACATGCCATCATTTAACTTGAGTGACGATTGTAGCACTTTGGCCAAAATTACATCACCTGACAGCAACATTTGGGCTGCAATTACATCATCAGACTCGATATAGAATGAAAACCATGACCATCCCAGCTGACATTATATCATTAAACTAGAGTGACAACTGCAACACTTGATCTAGATTACATCATATAACTCGATATAGAATGAAAACTATGACCATACCGGCTGGCATTATATTTTCAACTAGAGTGACAACAGTAAACATAGGCCGAATATACATCAACAGACTCGATATAAAATGAAAACTATGACCATCTCGGCTGGCATTATATCATTAAACTGGAGTGATGACAGCATCACTTGGTCTGAAATTACATCACCTGACTCGATATAGAATGAAAACCATGACCATCTTGGCCAGCATTACATCATTATACTGGACTGACGACTTCAACACGTGGGATGAAATTACATCACTTAACTTGATATAGAATGAAAACCATGACCATCTTGGCTTGCATTACATCATTCAACTGGAGTGACTACTGTATCACTTCTACCAAAATTACATCATCAGACTCAATATAGAATGAAAATCATGACCATCTCGGCTGGCATTACATCATTCAACTGTAGTGACGATTATAACACTTGGACAGAATTACATCACCTGACACGATATAGAATGAAAACAATAACCATCTTTTTTGGCATTACATCATTCAATTGGAGTGACGACTGCATCACTTGGCCCGAAATTACATCACCTGACTCGATATAGAATGAAAACCATAACCATTTTTACTCGCATTGCATCATTCAACTAGAGTGACGACATTAGCAAGGCCAGAATTAAATGACGGAACATGATATAGAATGATAACCATGACCATATTGGCTGGCATTACATCATTAAACTGGAGTGACAATTGCAACACTTGGGCATAAATTACATCACATGACTCGATACAGAATGAAAAACATGACCATCTTGGCTGGCATTACATTATTTAACTAGAGTGACAACTGCAACACTTGGGTCATAAATACATCACATAACTCTATATAGAATGAAAGAATGACCATCTTGGCTGGCATTACATCATTCAACTGGAGTGACGACTATAGCACTTCGGCCGAAATTACATCATCAGACTCGATATAGAATGATAACCAGGACCATTTTGGCCGGCATTACATCATTCAACTAGAGTGACGACTACAACACGTGGGCCAAAATTACATCACCTAACTCGATATAGAACCATGACCATCTTCGCTGGCATTATATCATTCAACTAGAGTGACGACTGTTGCAGTTCGGGAGAAACTACATCATCGGAATCGATATGGAATGAAAACCATGACCATATCGGTTGGCATTACATCATTCAACTGTAGTGACGATTGCAACATGTGGGACGGAATTACATCACCTGACACGATATAAAATGAAATCCGTGACCATATTTTCTGCCATTACATCATTCAATTGGAGTGTCGACTGCATCACTTGGTCTGAAATTACATCACATAACTCTATATAGAATGAAAACCATAACCATCTCAGCTAGCATTCCATTATTTAACTAGAGTGCCAACTGCAACACTTGGGCCGGAATTACATCACCTAACTCAATATAGAATGTAAACCATTACCATCCTGGCTGGCATTACATCATTCAACTGGAGTGACGACTGTAGCACTTCGGCTGAAATTACATCATCTGACAGTAACATTTGGGCCGGAATTATATCACCAGACTCGATATAGAATGAATTAAACTAGAGTGACAACTGTAACACTTGATCTAGAATTATATCATTTAACTCGATATAGAATTAAAACTATGACCATCCCGGTTCGCATTACATTATTCAAATAGAGTGACAACTGTAAACATAGGCCGAATATACATCAACTGACTTGATATAAAATGAAAACTATGACCATCTCGACTGGCATTATATAATTAAACTAGAGTGATGACTGCATCACTTGGTCTGATATTACATCACCTAACTCGATATATAATGAAAACCATGACCATCTTGGCCGGCATTACATCATTATACTGGAGTGACGACTACAACACGTAGTCCTAAATTATATCACCTAACTCGATATAGAATGAAAACCATGACCATCTTGGCTTGCATTACATCATTCAACTGGAGTGACTACAGTATCTTTTCAGCCAAAATTACATCATCGGACTCGATATAGAATGAAAACCATGACCATCTCGACTGGCATTACATCATTCAACTGTAGTGAGGATTATAACACTTGGGACAGAACTACATCACTTGACACGACATAGAATGAAAACCATGACCGTCTTTTCTGGCATTACATTATTCAATTGTAGTGATGACTGCTTCACTTGGTCCGAAATTACATCACCTGACTCGATATATAATGAAAACCATAACCATCTTTACTTGCATTGCATCATTTAACTCGAGTGACGACTGTAGCTAGGCCAGAATTAAATGACCGAACATGATATAGAATGATAACCAAGACCATATTGGCTGGCATTACATCATTAATCTGGAGTGACAATTGCAACACTTGGGCCTAAATTACATCACATGACTCGATACAGAATGAAAAACATGACCATACTGGCTGACATTACATTATTTAACTAGAGTGACAACTGCAACACTTGGGTCATAAATACATCACCTAACTCGATATAGAATGAAAAGTGTGACCATCTTGGCTGGCATTACATCATTCAACTCGAGTGACGACTATAGCACTTCGGCCGAAATTACATCATCGGACTCGATATAGAATGATAACCATGACCATTTTGGGCGACATTACATCATTCAACTGGTGTGACGACTACAACATGTGGTCCGAAATTACATCACCTAACTCGATATAGAACCATGACTATCTTGGCTGGCATTACATCATTCAACTGGAGTGACGACTATAGCAATTCGGTAGAAACTACATCACCTGACTCGATATAGAATAAAAACCATGACCATCTTGGCTGACATGACATCATTCAACTGGAGTGACCATTGTAGCACTTCGGCTGAAATTATATCATCTGACTGTTACATTTGGGCCGGAATTACATCACCAGACTCGATATAGAATGAAAACCATGACCATCCCAGCTGGCATTACATCATTAAACTAGAGTGACAACTGCAACACTTGATCTAGAATTACATCATATAACTCGATATAGAATGAAAACTATGACCATCCCAGTTGGCATTACATTATTCAACTAGAGTGACAACTGTAAACATAGGCCGAATATATATCAACAGACTCAATATAAAATGAAAACTATGACAATTTCTGCTGGCATTATATCATTAAACTGGAATGATGACTGCATCACTTGGTCTGAAATTACATCACGTAACTCGATATAGAATGAAAACCATGACCATATTGGCCGGCATTACATCATTATACTGGAGTGACGACTACAACACGTGGGCCTAAATTACATCACCTAACTCGATATAGAATGAAAACCATGACTATCTTGGCTTGCATTACATCATTCAACTGGAGTGACTACTGTATCACTTCGGCCAATATTACATCATCGGACTCGATATAGAATGAAAACCATGACCATCTCGACTGGCATTACATCATTTATATGTAGTGACGATTATAACACTTGGGACAGAACTACATCACCTGACACGATATAGAATGAAAACCATGACCATCTTTTCTGGCATTACATCATTCAATTGTAGTGACGACTGCTTCACTTGGTCCGAAATTACCTCACCTGACTCGGTATAGAATGACAACCATAACCATCTTTACTGGCATTGCATCATTCAACTAGAGTGACGACTGTAGCTAGGCCAGAATTAAATGACCGAACATGATATAGAATGATAACCAAGACCATATTGGCTGGCATTACATCATTAATCTGTAGTGGCAATTGCAACACTTGGGCCTAAATTACATCAGATGACTCTATACAGAATGAAAAACATGACCATCTTGGCTGCCATTACATTATTTAACTAGAGTCACAACTGCAACACTTGGGTCATAAATACATCACTTAACTCGATATATAATGAAAAGAGTGACCATCTTGGCTGACATTACATCATTCAACTAGAGTGACGACTATAGCACTTCGGCCAAAATTACATCATCAGACTCGATATAGAATGATAACCATGACCATCTTGGCCGGCATTACATCATTCAACTGGTGTGACGACTACAACACGTGGGCCAAAATTACATCACCTAACTCGATATAGAACCATGACTATCTTGGCTGGCATTACATCATTCAACTAGAGTGACGACTATAGCAATTCGGCAGAAACTACATCATCGGACTCGATATAGAATGAAAACAATGACCATATCGGCTAGCATTACATTATTCAACTGTAGTGACGATTGTAGAACTTTGGCCAAAATTACATCACCTGACAGCAACATTTGGGCCGAAATTACATCCCCAGACTCGATATAGAATGAAAACCATGACCATCCCAGCTGGCATTACATCATTTAACTAGAGTGACAACTGCAACACTTGATCTAGAATTACATCATATAACTCGATATAGAATGAAAACTAAGACCATCCCGGCTGGCATTACATTATTCAACTAGAGTGACAACTGTAAACATAAGCCGAATATACATCAACGGACTCGATATAAAATGAAAACTATGACCATCTCGGCTGGCATTATATCATTAAGCTGGAGTGATGACTGCATCACTTGGTCTAAAATTACATCACCTAACTTGATATAGAATGAAAACCATGACCATCTTAGCCGACATTACATCCTTATACGGAAGTGACGACTACACCACGTGGGTCGAAATTACATCACCTGACACGATATAGAATGAAAACCATGACCATCTTTGCTTGCATTACATCATTCAACTGGAGTGTCTACCGTATCACTTCCGCCAAAATTACATCATCGGACTCAATATAGAATGAAAAACATGACCATCTCGGCTGGCATTACATCATTCAACTGTAGTGATGATTATAACACTTGGACAGAATTACATCACCTAACACGATATAGAATGAAAACCATGACCATCTTTTCTGGCATTACATCATTCAATTGGAGTGACGACTGCATCACTTGGTCCGAAATTACATCACCTGACTAGATATAGCATGAAAACCATAACCATCTTTACGAGTATTACATCATTCAACTAGAGTGACGACTGTAGCTAGGCCATAATTAAATAACCGAACATGATATAGAATGATAACCATAACCATATTGGCTGGCATTACATCATTAAACTGAGTGACAATTGTAACACATGGGCCTAAATTACATCACATGACTCGACACAGAAAGAAAAACATGACCATCTTGGCTGGCATTACATTATTTAACTAGAGTGACAACTGCACTCGATATATAATCAAAAGAGTGACGACTATTGCACTTCGGCTGAAATTACATCATCGGACTCGTTATAGAATGATAACCATGACCATTTTGGCCGGCATTACATCATTCAACTGGTGTGACGACTACAATACGTGGGCCGAAATTACATCACCTAACTCGATATAGAACCATGACTATCTTGGCTGGCATTACATCATTTTACTGGAGTGACGACTATAGAAATTCGGCAGAAACTACATCATCGGACTCGATATAGAATGAAAACCATGACCATATCGGCTAGCATTACATCATTCAACTGTAGTGACGATTGCAACACTTGGGATGGAATTACATCACCTGACACGATATAAAATGAAATCCGTGGCCATATTTTCTGACATTACATCATTCAATTGGAGTGACGACTGCATCACTTGGTCCGAAATTACATCACCTGACTCTATATAGAATGAAAACCATGACCATCCCAGTTGGCATTCAATTACTTAACTGGAGTTCCAACTGCAACACTTGGACCGGAATTACATCACCTAACTCGATATAGAATGAAAACCATGACCATCCTGGCTGGTATTACATCATTCAACAGGGGAGGCGACTGTAGCACTTCGGCTGAAATTACATCATCGGACTCCATATAGAATGAAACCATCACCATCTCGGCTGGCATTACATCATTTAACTGGAGTGACGAATGCAACACTTGGGACAGAATTACATCACCTGACTCGATATAGAATAAAAACCATGACCATCTTCGTTGACATGACATCATTCAACTGGAGTGACGATTGTAGCACTTTGGCCAAAATTACATCACCTGACAGCAACATTTGGGCCGGAATTACATCACCAGACTCGATATAGAATGAAAAACATGACCATCCCAGCTGGCATTACATCATTAAACTAGAGTGACAACTGCAACACTTGATCTAGAATTACATCATATAACTTGATATAGAATGAAAACTATGACCATCCCAGCTGGCATTACATTATTCAACTTGAGTGACAACTGTAAAACATAGGCCGAATATACATCAACGGACTCGATATAAAATGAAAACTTTGACCATCTCGACTGGCATTATATCATTAAACTGGAGTGATGACTGCATCACTTGGTCTGAAATTACAACACCTAACTCGATATAGAATGAAACCATGACCATCCTGGCTGGCATTACATCAATCAACTGGAGTGACGACTGTAGCAGTTTGGCAGAAACTACATCATCGGACTCGATATAGAATGAAAACCATGACCATCTCGGCTTGCATTACATCATTCAATTGGAGTGATGACTGTAGTACTTGGGCCGAAATTACATCACCTGACACGATATAAAATGAAAACTGTGACCATATTTTTTGGCATTACATCTTTCAATTGGAGTGACGACTGCATCACTTGGTCCGAAATTACATCACCTGACTCTATATAGAATGAAAACCATGACCAACTCGGCTGGCATTCCATTATTTAACTGGAGTTCCAACTGCAACACTTGGACCGGAATTACATCATCTAACTTGATATAGAATGAAAACCATGACCATCTTGGCTGGCATTACATCATTCAACTGGAGTGGCGACTGTAGCACTTCGGCTGAAATTACATCATCGGACTCCATATAGTATGAAAACCATCCCCATCTGGGCAGGCATTACATCATTTAACTGGATTGACGAATGCAACACTTGGGACAGAATTACATCACCTGACTTGATATAGAATGAAAACCATGACCATCTTCGCTGACATGACATCATTCAACTGGAGTGACGATTGTAGCACTTTGGCCAAAATTACATCACCTGACAGCAATATTTGGGCCCGAATTTCCTCACCAGACTCGATATAGAATGAAAATCATGACCATCCCAGTTGGCATTACATCATTAAACTAGAGTGACAACTGCAACACTTGATCTAGAATTACATCATATAACTCGATAAAGAATGAAAACTATGACCGTCCCGGGTGGCATTACATTATTCAACTAGAGTGACAACTGTAAAACATAGGCCGAATATACATCAACGGACTCGATATAAAATGAAAACTATGACCATCTCGGCTGGCATTATATCATTAAACTGGAGTGATGACTGCATCACTTGGTCTGAAATTGCATCATCTAACTCGATATAGAATGAAACCATCACCATCCTGGCTGGCATTACATCATTTAACTGGAGTGACGACTGTAGCAATTTGGCAGAAACTACATCATCGGACTCGATATAGAATGAAAGCCATGACCATCTCGGCTGCCATTAGATCATTCAACTGTAGTGACGATTGCAACACTTGGGACGGAATTACATCACCTGACACGATATAGAATGAAAACCATGACCATCTTTTTTGGCATTACATCATTCAATTGGAGTGACGACTGCATCACTTGGTCTGAAATTACATCATCTAACTCGATATAGAATGAAACCATGACCATCCTGGCTGGCATTACATCATTCAACTGGAGTGACGAGTGTAGCAGTTTGGCAGAAACTACATCATCGGACTCGATATAGAATGAAAACTTTGACCATCTCGGCTAGCATTAGATCATTCAACTGTAGTGATGATTACAACACTTGGGACGGAATTACATCACCTGACACGATATAGAATGAAAACTATGACCATCTTTTCTGGCATTACATCATTCAATTGGAGTGACGACTGCATCACTTGGTCAGAAATTTTTTCACCTGATCCGATATAGAATGAAAAGCATAACCATCTTTACTGGCATTGCTTCATTCAACTAGAGTGACGAATGTATCTAGGCCAGAATTAAATGACCAAACATGATATAGAATGATAACCATGACCATATCGGCTGGAATTACATCATTAAACTGGAGTGACAATTACAACTATTGGGCCTAAATTACATCACATGACTCGATACAGAATGAAAAACATGACCATCTTAGCTGGCATTACTTGTTTCAACTAGAGTGACAACTACAACACTTGGGTCATAAATACATCAACTAACTCGATATAGAATGAAAACAATGACCATCTTGGCTTGCATTACATCATTCAACTGGAGTGACGACTATAGCTCTTCGGCCGAAATTACATCATTGGACTCGATATATAATGAAAACCATGACCATCTCGGCGGGCATTACATCATTATACTGAAGTGACGACTACAACACGTGGGCCAAAATTGCATCACCTAACTCGATATAGAATGAAAATCATGACCATCTTGGCTTGCATTACATCAGTCAACTGGAGTGACGACTGTATCACTTTGGCGAAAATTACATCATCAGACTCGATATAGAATGAAAACCATGACCATCTCGGCTGGCATAACATCATTCAACTGTAGTGAGGATTGCAACACTTGTGACAAAACTACATCACCTGACACGATATAGAATGAAAACCATGACCATCTTTTCTAGTATTACTTCAATCAATTGGAGTGACGACTGCATCACTTGGTCCGAAATTACATCACCTGACTCGATACAGAATGAAAACCATAACCATCATTACAGGCATTGCATCATTCAACTAGAGTGATGACTGTAGATAGGCCAGAATTAAATGACCGAACATGATATAGAATGATAACCATGACCATATCGGCTGGCATTACATCATTAAACTGGAGTGACAATTGCAACACTTGGGATAGAATTAGAATACCTGACACGATATAGAATAAAAACAACGACCATCTCGGCTAGCATTTCATAATTCTACTAGAGTGACGACTGCAACACTTGGGCTCAAATTACATCACCTGACTTGATATAGAATGAAAACTATGACCATCTTGGTTGGAATTATATCATTCAACTGGAGTGATGACTGTATCACTTGGTCCGAAGTTTCATCACCTGACTTGATATAGAATAAAACACCAAGACCATATTTGCTGGCATTACATCATTCAACTGGAGTTACGACTTCAACTAGGCCGAAATTACATCATTCAACTGGAGTGATGATTGCAGCACTTGGGCCGGAATTACATCACCTGACTAGTTATAGATTGAAAACCATGACCATCTCGGCTGGCATTCCATTATTCAACTGGAGTGCCGACTGCAATACTTGGACCGGAATTACATCACCTAACTCGATAAAGAATGAAAACCATGACCATCTTGGCTGGAATTACATTATTCAACTGGAGTGATGACTGTAGCACTTCAGCCAAAATTACATCACATGACAGCAACATTTGGGCCAAAATTACATCACCAGATTTGATAGAGAATCATAACCATGACCATCTCAACTGGCATTACATCATTAAACTGGAGTGATGACTGCAACACTTGGTCCAAAATTACATCACATAACTCGATATAGAATGAAAACCATGACCATCTTGGCTGGAATTACATCATTCAACTGGAGTGACGATTGTAGCACTTCGGCCAAAATTACATCTCCTGACAGCAATATTTAGGCCGGAATTACATCACCAGACTCGATATAGAATGAAAACCATGACCATCTCAGCTGGCATTACATCATTAAACTGGAGTGACGACTACAACTCTTGGTCCACAATTACATCACAAAACTCGATATAGAATGAAAACTTTGACCATCTCGGCTGACATTACATCATTAAATTAGAGTGACAACTATAGAACCTAGGCCGAAAATACATAATCAGAATCGATATAAAATAAAAACTATGACCATCTCAGCTGGAATTATATCATTAAACTGGAGTGACGATTACATCACTTGGGACAGAATTACATCACCTAACTCCATATATAATGAAAACCATGACTATCTCGACTGACATTATATCATTTAACTGGAGTGACAAATACAACACTTGGGACAAAATTACATTACCTTACACGATATAGAATGAAAACAATGACCATCTTGGTTAGCATTTCATCATTCAACTGGAGTGAAGACTGCATCACTTGATCTGAAATTACATCACCTGAATCGATATAGAATGGAAAACCACAACCATTTTTGTTGTCATTACATCATTCAACTGGAGTGATGACTGCATCTAGGCCGGAATTACATCACCGGACTCAATATAGAATTACCATCTTGGCCGGCATTACATCATTCAATTGGAGTGACGACTGCATCATTTGGTCCGAAATTGCATCACCCGACTCGATATAGAATGAAAACCATAACCATATTTGGGCCTGAATTATATCACCAGACTTGATAGAGAATGAAAACCATGAAAATCTCATCTGGCATTACATCATTAAACTGGAGTGACGACTGCAACACTTGGTCAAGAATTACATCACATAACTTGATATAGAATGAAAACTATGACCATCTTGGCTGGTATTACATCATTCAACTAGAGTGACAACTTTAGAACCTAGGCCGAAATTACATCATCGGACTCGATATAAAATGAAAACTATGACCACCTCGGCTGGCATTATATCATTAAACTGGAGTGACGACTACATCACTTGGGATAGAATTACATCACCTAACTCGATATATAATGAAAAGCATGACCATTTCATATGGAATTACATCATTCAACTGGAGTGATGACGGCATCACTTGGTCTGAAATTACATTACCTAACTCGATATAGAATGAAAACCATAACCATCTTTGCTGGCATTACAATATTCAACTAGAGTGACGACTACATCACTTGGTCCGAAATTACATCTCCTAACTCGATATACATTGAAAAACCATAACTATCTTTGCTGGCATTACATCATTCAACTGTAGTGACGACTGTAGCTGGGTTGGAATTACATCATCGGACTCGATATAGAATGAAAACCATGACCATCTTGGCCAGCATTACATCATTCAACTGGAGTGACGATTACAACACTTAGGTCGGAATTACATCATATGAGTCGATATAGAATACAAACCATGACCATCTCGGCTGGCATTAAATCATTCAACTGAGTGACGATTGTAGAACTTCGGTCGAAATTACATCACCTGACAGCAACATTTGGTACGGAATTATATCACCAGACTCGAGAAAGAATGAAAACCATGACCATCTCAGTTGGCATTACATTATTAAAATTGAGTGACGACTACAACACGTGGGCCAAAATTACATCACCTAACTCGATATAGAATGAAACCATGACCATCTTGGCTGGCATTACATCATTCAACTGGAGTGACAACTGTAGCAATTCGGCAGAAACTACATCATCGGACTCGATATAGAATGAAAACCATGACCATCTCGGCTGGCATTACCTCATTCAACTGTAGTGACGATTACAACACTTGGAATGGAATTACATCACCTGACACGATATAAAATGAAAACCGTGACCATATTTTCTGGCATTACATCTTTCAATTGGTGTGACGACTGCATCACTATGTCTGAAATTACATCACCTGACTTTATATAGAATGAAAACCATGACCATCTCGGCTGGTATTCCATTATTTAACTGGACTGCCAACTACAACACTTGGGCCGGAATTACATCACCTAACTCGATGTAGAATGAATACCATGACCATCCTTGCTGGCATTACATCATTCAACTGGAGTGACAAATGTAGCACTTCGGCTGAAATTACATCATCGGACTCCATATAGAATGAAAACCATCACCATCTCGGCTGGCATTACATTATTTAATTGGAGTGACGAATGCAACACTTGGGACAGAATTACATCACCTGACTCGATTTACAATGAAAACCATGACCATCATGATTGACATGACATCATTCAACTGGAGAGACGATTGTAGCACTTTGGCCAAAATTACATCACCTGACAGTAACATTTGTGTCGGAATTACATCACTGGACTCGATATAAAATGAAAACCATGACAATCCCAACTGGCATTACAATATTAAACTAGAGTGACAACTGCAACACTTGATCTAGAATTACATCATATAACTCGATATAGAATGAAAACTATGACCATCCTGGCTGGCATTACATTATTCAACTAGACTGACAACTGTAAAACATAGGCTGAATATACATCAACGGACTCGATATAAAATGAAAACTATGACCATCTCGGCTGGCATTATATCATTAAACTGGAGTGATGACTGCATCACTTGGTCAGAAATTACATCACCTGACTCGATATATAATGAAAACCATGACCATCTCGGCAGGCATTACATCATTATACTGAAGTGACGACTACAACACGTGGGCCAAAATTGCATCACCTAACTCGATATAGAATGAAAATCATGACCATCTTGGCTTGCATTACATCATTCAACTGGAGTGACTACTGTATCACTGCGGCTAAAATTACATCATCGGACTCGATATTGAATGAAAACCATGACTATCTCGGCTGGCATTAGATCATTCAACTGTAGTGACGATTGCAACACTTGGGACGGAATCACATCACCTGAAACGATATAGAATCAAAACCATGACCATCTTTTCTGGCATTACATCATTCAATTGTAGTGACGAGTGCATCACTTGGTCAGAAATTTTATCACCTGACTCGATATAGCAAAAGTGTAACCATCTTTACTGGCATTGCTTCATTCAACTAGAGTGACGAATATAGCTAGGCCAGAATTAAATGACCGAACATGATATAGAATGATAACCATGACCATATCGACTGGCATTACATCATTAACCTGGAGTGACAATTGCAACACTTGGGCCTAAATTACATCACATGACTCGATACAGAATGAAAAATATGACCATCTTAGATGGCGTTACATCATTCAACTAGAGTGACAACTGAAATACTTGGGTCATAAATAAATCACCTAAATCGATATAGAATGAAAATAATGACCATCTTGGCTTGCATTACATCATTCAACTGGAGTGACTATTGTATCACTTCGGCCAAATTTACATCATCGGACTTGATATAGAATGAAAACCATGACCATCTCGGCTGGCATTCCATTATTTAACTGGAGTGCCAACTGCAACACTTGGGCCGGAATTACATCACCTAACTCGATATAGAATGATAACCATGACCATCCTGGCTAGCATTACATCATTCAACTAAAGTGACGACTGTAGCACTTCGCCTGAAATTACATCATCGTACTCGATATAAAATGAAAACCATCACCATCTCGGATGGCATTACCTCATTTAACTGGAGTGACGAATGTAACACTTGGTATAGAATTACATCACCTGATTCGATATAGAATGAAAACCATGACCATATTGGCTGACATGACATCATTCAACTGGAGTGACGATTGTAGCACTTTGGCAAAAATTACATCACCTGACAACAACATTTGGTCGGGAATTACATCACCAGACTCGATATAGAATGAAAACCATGACGATCTCAGCTGGCATTACATAATTAAACTAGAATGACAACTGCAACACTTGATCTAGAATTACATCATATAACTCGATTTAAAATGAAAACTATGACCATCCCGGCTAACATTACATTATTCAACTAGAGTGACAACTGTAGATCATAGGCCGAATATACATCATCGGACTCGATATAAAATGAAAACTATGACCATCTCGGCTGGCATTATATCATTAAACTGGAGTGTCGACTGCATCACTTGGTCTGAAAATACATCACCTGACTCGATATAGAATGAAAACCATGACCATCTCGGCCGGCATTAATCATTATACTGGAGTGACGACTACAACACGTGGGCCGAAATTATATCACCTAACTCGATATAGAATGAAAACCATGACCCTTTTGGCTTGCATTACATCATTCAACTGGAGTGACTATTGTATCACTTCGGCCAAATTTACATCACCAGACTCGATATAGAATGAAAACCATGACCATCTCGGCTGGCATTACCTCATTCAACTGTAGTGACAATTGTAACACTTGGGACGAAATTACATCACCTGACACGATATAGAATGAAAACCATGACCATCTTTTCTGGCATTACATCATTCCATTGGAGTGACGACTGCTTCACTTGGTCTGAAATTACATCACCTGACTTTATATTGAATGAAAACCATGACCATCTCGGCTGGAATTCCATTATTTAACTAGAGTGTCAACTACAACACTTGGACCGGAATTACATCACCTAACTCGATATAGAATGAAAACCATGACCATCCTGGCTGGCATTACATCATTCAACTGGAGTGGCGACTGTAGCACTTCGGCTGAAATTACATCATTGGACTCCATATAGAATGAAAACCATCAACATCTCGGTTGGCATTACATCATTTAACTGGAGTGACGAATGCAACACTAGGGACAGAATTACATAACCTGACTCGATATAGAATGAAAACCATGACCATCTTCGCTGACATGACATCATTCAACAGGAGTGACGATTGTAGCACTTTGGCCAAAATTACATCACCGACAAACAACATTTGGGCTGGAATTACATCACCAGACTCGATATAGAATGAAAACCATGACGATCTCAAATTTCGCCATTACATCATTAAACTAGAATGACAAGCGCAACACCACGATCTAGAATTACATCATATAACTCGATTTAGAATGAAAACTATGACCATCCCGCTAACATTACATTATTCAACTAGAGTGACAAGCGTAGATCATAGGCCGAATATACATCATCGGACTCGATATAAAATGAAAACTATGACCATCTCGGCTGGCTAATTATATTATTAAACTGGAGTCACGACTGCATCACTTGGTCTGAAAATACATCACCTGACTCGATATATAATGAAAACCAGGACCATCTCAGTGGGCATTACATCATTATACTGAAGTGACGACTACAACACGTGCGACAAAATTGCATCACCTAACTCGATATAGAATGAAAATCATGACCATCTTGGCTTCCATTACAACATTCAATTGGAGTGACTACTGTATCACTTCGGCTAAAATTACATCATCGGACTCGATATAAAATGAAAACCATGACCATCTCGGCTGGCATTAGAACATTCAACTGTAGTGACGATTGCAACACTTGGGACGGAATCACATCACCTGACACGATATAGAATGATAACCATGACGATCTCAGCTGGCAATACATCATTAAACTAGAATGACAACTACAACACTTGATCTAGAATTACATCATATAACTCGATTTAGAATGAAAACTATGACCATCCCGGCTAATATTACATTATTCAACTAGGGTGACAATTGTAGATCATAGTCCGAATATACATCATCGGACTCGATATAAAATGAAAACTATGACCATCTCGGCTAGCATTATATCATTAAACTAGAGTGACGACTGCATCACTTGGTCTGAAATTACATCACCTGACTCGATATTGAATGAAAACCATGACCATCTCGGCCGGCATTACATCATTATACTGGAGTGACACTTACAACACGTGGGCCGAAATTACATCACCTAACTCGATATAGAAAGAAAACCATGACCCTCTTGGCGTGCATTACATCATTGAACTGGAGTGACTATTATATCACTTCGGCCAAATTTACATCATCGAACTCGATATATAATGAAAAGCATGACCATCTCGATTGGCATTAGGTCATTCAACTGTAGTGACAATTGTAACACTTGGGACGAAATTACATCACCTGACACGATGTAGAATGAAAACCATGACCATCTTTTCTGGCATTACATCATTCCATTGGAGTGACGACTGCTTCACTTGGTCTGAAATTACATCACCTGACTTTATATAGAATGAAAACCATGACCATCTCGACTGGAATTCCATTTTTTAACTAGAGTGTCAACTGCAACACTTGGACCGGAATTACATCACCTAACTCGATATAGAATGAAAACCATGACCATCCTGGCTGGCATTACATCATTCAATTGGAGTGGCGACTGTAGCACTTCGGCTGAAATTACATCATCGGACTCCATATAGAATGAAAACCATCACCATCTCGGTTGGCATTACATCATTTAACTGGAGTGATGAATGCAACACTTGGGACAGAATTACATAACCTTACTCGATATAGAATGAAAACCATGACCATCTTCGCTGACATGACATCATTCAACTGGAGTGACGATTGTAGCACTTTGGCCAAAATTACATCACGTGACACAAAATTTGGGTGGAATTACATCACCAGACTCGATATAGAATGAAAACCATGACGATCTCAGCTGGCATTACATCATTAAACTAGAATGACAACTGCAACACCTGATCTAGAATTACATCATATAACTCGATTTAGAATGAAAACTATGACCATCCCGGCTAACATTACATTATTCAACTAGAGTGACAACTGTAGATCATAGGCCGAATATACATCATCAGACTCGATATAAAATGAAAACTATGACCATCTCGGTGGCTAATTATATCATTAAACTGGAGTCACGACTGCATCACTTGGTCTGAAAATACATCACCTGACTCGATATATAATGAAAACCATGACCATCTCAGTGGGTATTACATCATTATACTGAAGTGACGACTACAACACGTGGGCCAAAATTGCATCACCTAACTCGATATAGAATGAAAATCATGACCATCTTGGCTTGCATTACAACATTCAACTGGAGTGACTACTGTATCACTTCGGCTAAAATTACATCATCGGACTCGATATAAAATGAAAACCATGACCATCTCGGCTGGCATTAGATCATTCAACTGTTGTGACGATTGCAACACTTGGGACGGAATCACATCACCTGACACGATATAGAATGAAAACCATCACCATCTCGGTTGGCATTACATCATTTAACTGGAGTGACGAATGCAACACTTGGGACAGAATTACATAACCTTACTCGATATAGAATGAAAACCATGACCATCTTCGCTGACATGACATCATTCAACTGGAGTGACGATTGTAGCACTTTGGCCAAAATTACATCACGTGACAGCAAAATTTGGGCTGGAATTACATCACCAGACTCGATATAGAATGAAAACCATGATGATCTCAGCTGGCATTACATCATTAAACTAGAATGACAACTGCAACACCTGATCTAGAATTACATCATATAACTCGATTTAGAATGAAAACTATGACCATCCCGGCTAACATTACATTATTCAACTAGAGTGACAACTGTAGATCATAGGCCGAATATACATCATCAGACTCGATATAAAATGAAAACTATGACCATCTCGGCTGGCTAATTGTATCATTAAACTGGAGTCACGACTGCATCACTTGGTCTGAAAATACATCACCTGACTCGATATATAATGAAAACCATGACCATCTCAGTGGGTATTACATCATTATACTGAAGTGACGACTACAACACGTGGGCCAAAATTGCATCACCTAACTCGATATAGAATGAAAATCATGACCATCTTGGCTTGCATTACAACATTCAACTGGAGTGACTACTGTATCACTTCGGCTAAAATTACATCATCGGACTCGATATAAAATGAAAATCATGACCATCTCGGCTGGCATTAGATCATTCAACTGTAGTGATGATTGCAACACTTGGGACGGAATCACATCACCTGACACGATATAGAATGAAAACCATGACCATCTTTTTTGGCATTACATCATTTAATTGGAGTGACGAGTGCATCACTTGGTCAGAAATTTTATCACCTGACTCGATATAGAATGAAAAGCATAACCATCTTTACTAGCATTGCTTCATTCAACTAGAGTGACGAATATAGCTAGGCCAGAATTAAATGACCGAACATGATATAGAATGATAACTATGACCATATCGACTGGCATTACATCATTAAACTGGAGTGACAATTGCAACACTTGGGCCTAAATTACATCACGTGACTCGATACAGAATGAAAAACATGACCATCTTAGCTGGCGTTACATCATTCAACTAGAGTGACAACTGCAACACTTGGGTCATAAATACATCACCTAAATCAATATAGAATGAAAACAATGACCATCTTGTCTTACATTACATCATTCAACTGGAGTGACTATTGTATCACTTCGGCCAAATTTACATCATCGAACTCGATATATAATGAAAACCATGACCATCTCGGTTGGCATTAGGTCATTCAACTGTAGTGACAATTGTAACACTTGGGATGAAATTACATCACCTGACACGATGTAGAATGAAAACCATGACCATCTTTTCTGGCATTACATCATTCCATTGGAGTGACGACTGCTTCACTTGGTCTGAAATTACATCACCTGACTTTATATAGAATGAAAACCATGACCATCTCGGCTGGAATTCCATTATTTAACTAGAGTGTCAACTGCAACACTTGGACCGGAATTACATCACCTAACTCGATATAGAATGAAAACCATGACCATCCTGGCTGGCATTACATCATTCAATTGGAGTGGCGACTGTAGCACTTCGGCTGAAATTACATCATCGGACTCCATATAGAATGAAAACCATCACCATCTCGGTTGGCATTACATCATTTAACTGGAGTGACGAATGCAACACTTGGGACAGAATTACATAACCTTACTCGATATAGAATGAAAACCATGACCATCTTCGCTGACATGACATCATTCAACTGGAGTGACGATTGTAGCACTTTGGCCTAAATTACATCACGTGACAGCAAAATTTGGGCTGGAATTACATCACCAGACTCGATATAGAATGAAAACCATGACGATCTCAGCTGGCATTACATCATTAAACTAGAATGACAACTGCAACACCTGATCTAGAATTACATCATATAACTCGATTTAGAATGAAAACTATGACCATCCTGGCTAACATTACATTATTCAACTAGAGTGACAACTGTAGATCATAGGCCGAATATACATCATCGGACTCGATATAAAATGAAAACTATGACCATCTCGGCTGGCTAATTATATCATTAAACTGGAGTCACGACTGCATCACTTGGTCTGAAAATACATCACCTGACTCGATATATAATGAAAACCATGACCATCTCCAGTGGGTATTACATCATTATACTGAAGTGACGACTACAACACGTGGGCCAAAATTGCATCACCTAACTCGATATAGAATGAAAATCATGACCATCTTGGCTTGCATTACAACATTCAACTGGAGTGACTACTGTATCACTTCGGCTAAAATTACATCATCGGACTCGATATAAAATGAAAACCATGACCATCTCTACCGGCATTAGATCATTCAACCGTAGTGACGATTGCAACACTTGGGACGGAATCACATCACCACGACACGATATAGAATGAAAACCATCACCATCTCGGTTGGCATTACATCATTTAACTGGAGTGACGAATGCAACACTTGGGACAAAATTACATAACCTTACTCGATATAGAATGAAAACCATGACCATCTTCGCTGACATGACATCATTCAACTAGAGTGACGATTGTAGCACTTTGGCCAAAATTACATCACGTGTGACAAAATTTGGGCTGGAATTACATCACCAGACTCGATATAGAATGAAAACCATGATGATCTCGGTGGCATTACATCATTAAACTAGAATGACAAGCGCAACACCGATCTAGAATTACATCATATAACTCGATTTAGAATGAAAACTATGACCATCCCGGCTAACATTACATTATTCAACTAGAGTGACAACTGTAGATCATAGGCCGAATATACATCATCGACTCGATATAAAATGAAAACTATGACCATCTCGGTGGCTAATTGTATCATTAAAGCGGAGTCACGATCGCATCACTTGGTCCGAAAATACATCACCCGACTCGATATATAATGAAAACCATGACCATCTCAGTGGGTATTACATCATTATACTGAAGTGACGACTACAACACGTGCGCCAAAATTGCATCACCTAACTCGATATAGAATGAAAATCATGACCATCTTGGCTTGCATTACAACATTCAACTGGAGTGACTACTGTATCACTTCGGCTAAAATTACATCATCGGACTCGATATAAAATGAAAACCATGACCATCTCGGCTGGCATTAGATCATTCAACTGTAGTGATGATTGCAACACTTGGGACGGAATCACATCACCTGACACGATATAGAATGAAAACCATGACCATCTTTTTTGGCATTACATCATTTAATTGGAGTGACGAGTGCATCACTTGGTCAGAAATTTTATCACCTGACTCGATATAGAATGAAAAGCATAACCATCTTTACTAGCATTGCTTCATTCAACTAGAGTGACGAATATAGCTAGGCCAGAATTAAATGACCGAACATGATATAGAATGATAACTATGACCATATCGACTGGCATTACATCATTAAACTGGAGTGACAATTGCAACACTTGGGCCTAAATTACATCACGTGACTCGATACAGAATGAAAAACATGACCATCTTAGCTGGCGTTACATCATTCAACTAGAGTGACAACTGCAACACTTGGGTCATAAATACATCACCTAAATCAATATAGAATTAAAACAATGACCATCTTGTCTTGCATTACATCATTCAACTGGAGTGACTATTGTATCACTTCGGCCAAATTTACATCATCGAACTCGATATATAATGAAAACCATGACCATCTCGGTTGGCATTAGGTCATTCAACTGTAGTGACAATTGTAACACTTGGGACGAAATTACATCACCTGACACGATGTAGAATGAAAACCATGACCATCTTTTCTGGCATTACATCATTCCATTGGAGTGACGACTGCTTCACTTGGTCTGAAATTACATCACCTGACTTTATATAGAATGAAAACCATGACCATCTCGGCTGGAATTCCATTATTTAACTAGAGTGTCAACTGCAACACTTGGACCGGAATTACATCACCTAACTCGATATAGAATGAAAACCATGACCATCCTGGCTGGCATTACATCATTCAATTGGAGTGGCGATCGTAGATTCGGCCGAAATTACATCATCGGACTCCATATTGAATGAAAACCATCACCATCTCGGTTGGCATTACATCATTTAACTGGAGTGACGAATGCAACACTTGGGACAGAATTACATAACGTTACTCGATATAGAATGAAAACCATGACCATCTTCGCCGACATGACATCATTCAACCGGAGTGACGATTGTAGCACTTTGGCCAAAATTACATCACGTGACAAGCAAAATTTGGGTGGAATTACATCACCAGACTCGATATAGAATGAAAACCATGACGATCTCAAACTGGCATTACATCATTAAACTAGAATGACAACCGCAACACCGATCTAGAATTACATCATATAACTCGATTTAGAATGAAAACTACGACCATCCCGCTAACATTACATTATTCAACTAGAGTGACAACCGTAGATCATAGGCCGAATATACATCATCGGACTCGATATAAAATGAAAACTATGACCATCTCGGTGGCTAATTATATCATTAAACCGGAGTCACGACCGCATCACTTGTCTCCGAAAATACATCACCCGACTCGATATATAATGAAAACCATGACCATCTCGGTGGGTATTACATCATTATACCGAAGTGACGACTACAACACGTGGGCCAAAATTGCATCACCTAACTCGATATAGAATGAAAATCATGACCATCTTGGCTTGCATTACAACATTCAACCTGGAGTGACTACCGTATCACTTCGGCTAAAATTACATCATCGGACTCGATATAAAATGAAAACCATGACCATCTCTACAGTGGCATTAGATCATTTAACCGTAGTGACGATTGCAACACTTGGGACGGAATCACATCACGACGACACGATATAGAATGAAAACCATCACCATCTCGGTTGGCATTACATCATTTAACTGGAGTGACGAATGCAACACTTGGGACAGAATTACATAACCTTACTCGATATACAATAAAAACCATGACCATCTTCGCTGACATGACATCATTCAACTGGAGTGACGAATGTAGCACTTTGGCCAAAATTACATCACGTGACAGCAAAATTTGGGCTGGAATTACATCACCAGACTCGATATAGAATGAAAACCATGACGATCTCAGCTGGCATTACATCATTAAACTAGAATGACAACTGCAACACCTGATTTAGAATTACATCATATAACTCGATTTAGAATGAAAACTATGACCATCCCGGCTAACATTACATTATTCAACTTGAGTGACAACTGTAGATCATAGGCCGAATATACATCATCGGACTCGATATAAAATGAAAACTATGACCATCTCGGCTGGCTAATTATATCATTAAACTGGAGTCACGACTGCATCACTTGGTCTGAAAATACATCACCTGACTCGATATATAATGAAAACCATGACCATCTCAGTGGGCATTACATCATTATACTGAAGTGACGACTACAACACGTGCGACAAAATTGCATCACCTAACTCGATATAGAATGAAAATCATGACCATCTTGGCTTCCATTACAACATTCAACTGGAGTGACTACTGTATCACTTCGGCTAAAATTACATCATCGGACTCGATATAAAATGAAAACCATGACCATCTCGGCTGGCATTAGATCATTCAACTGTAGTGACGATTGCAACACTTGGGACGGAATCACATCACCTGACACGATATAGAATGAAAACCATCACCATCTCGGTTGGCATTACATCATTTAACTGGAGTGACGAATGCAACACTTGGGACAGAATTAAATAACCTTACTCGATATAGAATGAAAACCATGACCATCTTCGCTGACATGACATCATTCAACTGGAATGACGATTGTAGCACTTTGGCCAAAATTACATCACGTGACAGCAAAATTTGGGTGGAATTACATCACAGACTCGATATAGAATGAAAACCATGATGATCTCGGTGGCATTACATCATTAAACTAGAATGACAACCGCAACACACGATCTAGAACTACATCATATAACTCGATTTAGAATGAAAACTATGACCATCCCGGCTAACATTACATTATTCAACTAGAGTGACAACTGTAGATCATAGGCCGAATATACATCATCGGACTCGATATAAAATGAAAACTATGACCATCTCGGCTGGCTAATTGTATTATTAAACTGGAGTCACGACTGCATCACTTGGTCTGAAAATACATCACCTGACTCGATATATAATGAAAACCATGACCATCTCAGTGGGTATTACATCATTATACTGAAGTGACGACTACAACACGTGGGCCAAAATTGCATCACCTAACTCGATATAGAATGAAAATCATGACCATCTTGGCTTGCATTACAACATTCAACTGGAGTGACTACTGTATCACTTCGGCTAAAATTACATCATCGGACTCGATATAAAATGAAAACCATGACCATCTCGACTGGCATTAGAACATTCAACTGTAGTGACGATTGCAACACTTGGGACGGAATCACATCACCTGACACGATATAGAATGAAAACCATGACCATCTTTTTTGGCATTACATCATTTAATTGGCGTGACGAGTGCATCACTTGGTCAGAAATTTTATCACCTGACTCGATATAGAATGAAAAGCATAACCATCTTTACTAGCATTGCTTCATTCAACTAGAGTGACGAATATAGCTAGGCCAGAATTAAATGACCGAACATGATATAGAATGATAACTATGACCATATCGACTGGCATTACATCATTAAACTGGAGTGACAATTGCAACACTTGGGCCTAAATTACATCACGTGACTCGATACAGAATGAAAAACATGACCATCTTAGCTGGCGTTACATCATTCAACTAGAGTGACAACTGCAACACTTGGGTCATAAATACATCACCTAAATCAATATAGAATGAAAACAATGACCATCTTGTCTTGCATTACATCATTCAACTGGAGTGACTATTGTATCACTTCGGCCAAATTTACATCATTGAACTCGATATATATTGAAAACCATGACCATCTCGGTTGGCATTAGGTCATTCAACTGTAGTGACAATTGTAACACTTGGGACGAAATTACATCACCTGACACGATGTAGAATGAAAACCATGACCATCTTTTCTGGCATTACATCATTCCATTGGAGTGACGACTGCTTCACTTGGTCTGAAATTACATCACCTGACTTTATATAAAATGAAAACCATGACCATCTCGGCTGGAATTCCATTATTTAACTAGAGTGTCAACTGCAACACTTGGACCGGAATTACATCACCTAACTCGATATAGAATGAAAACCATGACCATCCTGGCTGGCATTACATCATTCAATTGGAGTGGCGACTGTAGCACTTCGGCTGAAATTACATCATCGGACTCCATATTGAATGAAAACCATCACCATCTCGGTTGGCATTACATCATTTAACTGGAGTGACGAATGCAACACTTGGGACAGAATTACATAACGTTACTCGATATAGAATGAAAACCATGACCATCTTCGCTGACATGACATCATTCAACTGGAGTGACGATTGTAGCACTTTGGCCAAAATTACATCACGTGACAGCAAAATTTGGGCTGGAATTACATCACCAGACTCGATATAGAATGAAAACCATGACGATCTCAGCTGGCATTACATCATTAAACTAGAATGACAACTGCAACACCTGATCTAGAATTACATCATATAACTCGATTTAGAATGAAAACTACGACCATCCCGGCTAACATTACATTATTCAACTAGAGTGACAACTGTAGATCATAGGCCGAATATACATCATCGGACTCGATATAAAATGAAAACTATGACCATCTCGGCTGGCTAATTATATCATTAAACTGGAGTCACGACTGCATCACTTGGTCTGAAAATACATCACCTGACTCGATATATAATGAAAACCATGACCATCTCAGTGGGTATTACATCATTATACTGAAGTGACGACTACAACACGTGGGCCAAAATTGCATCACCTAACTCGATATAGAATGAAAATCATGACCATCTTGGCTTGCATTACAACATTCAACTGGAGTGACTACTGTATCACTTCGGCTAAAATTACATCATCGGACTCGATATAAAATGAAAACCATGACCATCTCGGCTGGCATTAGATCATTCAACTGTAGTGACGATTGCAACACTTGGGACGGAATCACATCACCTGACACGATATAGAATGAAAACCATCACTATCTCGGTTGGCATTACATCATTTAACTGGAGTGACGAATGCAACACTTGGGACAGAATTACATAACCTTACTCGATATACAATAAAAACCATGACCATCTTCGCTGACATGACATCATTCAACTGGAGTGACGAATGTAGCACTTTGGCCAAAATTACATCACATGACAGCAAAATTTGGGCTGGAATTACATCACCAGACTCGATATAGAATGAAAACCATGACGATCTCAGCTGGCATTACATCATTAAACTAGAATGACAACTGCAACACCTGATTTAGAATTACATCATATAACTCGATTTAGAATGAAAACTATGACCATCCCGGCTAACATTACATTATTCAACTTGAGTGACAAGCGTAGATCATTGGCCGAATATACATCATCGGACTCGATATAAAATGAAAACTATGACCATCTCGATCGGCTAATTATATCATTAAAGCGGAGTCACGACCGCATCACTTGGTCGAAAATACATCACCCGACTCGATATATAATGAAAACCATGACCATCTCGGTGGGTATTACATCATTATCGAAGTGACGACTACAACACGTGGGCCAAAATTGCATCACCTAACTCGATATAGAATGAAAATCATGACCATCTTGGCTTGCATTACAACATTCAACCGGAGTGACTCTTCGTATCACTTCGGCTAAAATTACATCATCGGACTCGATATAAAATGAAAACCATGACCATCTCGGTGGCATTAGATCATTCAACCGTAGTGATGATTGCAACACTTGGGACGGAATCACATCACCGACACGATATAGAATGAAAACCATGACCATCTTTTTTGGCATTACATCATTTAATTGGAGTGACGAGTGCATCACTTGGTCGAAATTTTATCACCGACTCGATATAGAATGAAAAGCATAACCATCTTTACTAGCATTGCTTCATTCAACTAGAGTGACGAATATAGCTAGGCCGAATTAAATGACCGAACATGATATAGAATGATAACTATGACCATATCGATCGGCATTACATCATTAAAGCGGAGTGACAATTGCAACACTTGGGCCTAAATTACATCGGGTGACTCGATACGAATGAAAAACATGACCATCTTAGCGGCGTTACATCATTCAACTAGAGTGACAACCGCAACACTTGGGTCATAAATACATCACCTAAATCAATATAGAATTAAAACAATGACCATCTTGTCTTGCATTACATCATTCAACCGGAGTGACTATTGTATCACTTCGGCCAAATTTACATCATCGAACTCGATATATAATGAAAACCATGACCATCTCGGTTGGCATTAGGTCATTCAACTGTAGTGACAATTGTAACACTTGGGACGAAATTACATCACCTGACACGATGTAGAATGAAAACCATGACCATCTTTTCTGGCATTACATCATTCCATTGGAGTGACGACTGCTTCACTTGGTCCGAAATTACATCACCCGACTTTATATAGAATGAAAACCATGACCATCTCTACTGGAATTCCATTATTTAACTAGAGTGTCAATCGCAACACTTGGACCGGAATTACATCACCTAACTCGATATAGAATGAAAACCATGACCATCCTGACTGGCATTACATCATTCAATTGGAGTGGCGACTGTAGCACTTCGGCTGAAATTACATCATCGGACTCCATATTGAATGAAAACCATCACCATCTCGGTTGGCATTACATCATTTAACTGGAGTGACGAATGCAACACTTGGGACAGAATTACATAACGTTACTCGATATAGAATGAAAACCATGACCATCTTCGCTGACATGACATCATTCAACTGGAGTGACGATTGTAGCACTTTGGCCAAAATTACATCACGTGACAGCAAAATTTGGGCTGGAATTACATCACCAGACTCGATATAGAATGAAAACCATGACGATCTCAGCTGGCATTACATCATTAAACTAGAATGACAACTGCAACACCTGATCTAGAATTACATCATATAACTCGATTTAGAATGAAAACTACGACCATCCCGGCTAACATTACATTATTCAACTAGAGTGACAATCGTAGATCATAGGCCGAATATACATCATCGGACTCGATATAAAATGAAAACTATGACCATCTCGGTGGCTAATTATATCATTAAAGCGGAGTCACGACCGCATCACTTGGTCCGAAAATACATCACCCGACTCGATATATAATGAAAACCATGACCATCTCAAAGTGGGTATTACATCATTATACCGAAGTGACGACTACAACACGTGGGCCAAAATTGCATCACCTAACTCGATATAGAATGAAAATCATGACCATCTTGGCTTGCATTACAACATTCAACTGGAGTGACTACTGTATCACTTCGGCTAAAATTACATCATCGGACTCGATATAAAATGAAAACCATGACCATCTCGGCTGGCATTAGATCATTCAACTGTAGTGACGATTGCAACACTTGGGACGGAATCACATCACCTGACACGATATAGAATGAAAACCATCACCATCTCGGTTGGCATTACATCATTTAACTGGAGTGACGAATGCAACACTTGGGACAGAATTACATAACCTTACTCGATATACAATGAAAACCATGACCATCTTCGCTGACATGACATCATTCAACCGGAGTGACGATTGTAGCACTTTGGCCAAAATTACATCACGTGACAAAGCAAAATTTGGGCTGGAATTACATCACCAGACTCGATATAGAATGAAAACCATGATGATCTCAGCTGGCATTACATCATTAAACTAGAATGACAACTGCAACACCTGATCTAGAATTACATCATATAACTCGATTTAGAATGAAAACTATGACCATCCCGGCTAACATTACATTATTCAACTAGAGTGACAACTGTAGATCATAGGCCGAATATACATCATCGGACTCGATATAAAATGAAAACTATGACCATCTCGGCTGGCTAATTATATCATTAAACTGGAGTCACGACTGCATCACTTGGTCTGAAAATACATCACCTGACTCGATATATAATGAAAACCATGACCATCTCAGTGGGCATTACATCATTATACTGAATTGACGACTACAACACGTGCGACAAAATTGCATCACCTAACTCGATATAGAATGAAAATCATGACCATCTTGGCTTCCATTACAACATTCAACTGGAGTGACTACTGTATCACTTCGGCTAAAATTACATCATCGGACTCGATATAAAATGAAAACCATGACCATCTCGGCTGGCATTAGAACATTCAACTGTAGTGACGATTGCAACACTTGGGATGGAATCACATCACCTGACACGATATAGAATGAAAACCATGACGATCTCAGCTGGCAATACATCATTAAACTAGAATGACAACTACAACACTTGCTCTAGAATTACATCATATAACTCGATTTAGAATGAAAACTATGACCATCCCGGCTAATATTACATTATTCAACTAGGGTGACAATTGTAGATCATAGTCCGAATATACATCATCGGACTCGATATAAAATGAAAACTATGACCATCTCGGCTAGCATTATATCATTAAACTAGAGTGATGACTGCATCACTTGGTCTGAAATTACATCACCTGACTCGATATTGAATGAAAACTATGACCATCTCGGCCGGCATTACATCATTATACTGGAGTGACACTTACAACACGTGGGCCGAAATTACATCACCTAACTCGATATAGAAAGAAAACCATGACCCTCTTGGCTTGCATTACATCATTCAACTGGAGTGACTATTATATCACTTCGGCCAAATTTACATCATCGAACTCGATATATAATGAAAACCATGACCATCTCGGTTGGCATTAGGTCATTCAACTGTAGTGACAATTGTAACACTTGGGACGAAATTACATCACCTGACACGATGTAGAATGAAAACCATGACCATCTTTTCTGGCATTACATAATTCCATTGGAGTGACGACTGCTTCACTTGGTCTGAAATTACATCACCTGACTTTATATAGAATGAAAACCATGACCATCTCGGCTGGAATTCCATTATTTAACTAGAGTGTCAACTGCAACACTTGGACCGGAATTGCATCACCTTACTCGATATAGAATGAAAACCATGACCATCCTGGCTGGCATTACATCATTCAATTGGAGTGGCGACTGTAGCACTTCGGCTGAAATTACATCATCGGACTCCATATAGAATGAAAACCATCACCATCTCGGTTGGCATTACATCATTTAACTCGGAGTGACGAATGCAACACTTGGGACAATTACATAACCTTACTCGATATAGAATGAAAACCATGACCATCTTGGTCGACATGACATCATTCAACCGGAGTGACGATTGTAGCACTTTGGCCAAAATTACATCACGTGACAAAGCAAAATTTGGGTGGAATTACATCACCAGACTCGATATAGAATGAAAACCATGACGATCTCAGCTGGCATTACATCATTAAACTAGAATGACAACTGCAACACCTGATCTAGAATTACATCATATAACTCGATTTAGAATGAAAACTATGACCATCCCGGCTAACATTACATTATTCAACTAGAGTGACAACTGTAGATCATAGGCCGAATATACATCATCGGACTCGATATAAAATGAAAACTATGACCATCTCGGCTGGCTAATTATATCATTAAACTGGAGTCACGACTGCATCACTTGGTCTGAAAATACATCACCTGACTCGATATATAATGAAAACCATGACCATCTCAGTGGGCATTACATCACTATACTGAAGTGACGACTACAACACGTGCGACAAAATTGCATCACCTAACTCGATATAGAATGAAAATCATGACCAACTTGGCTTCCATTACAACATTCAACTGGAGTGACTACTGTATCACTTCGGCTAAAATTACATCATCGGACTCGATATAAAATGAAAACCATGGCCATCTCGGCTGGCATTAGAACATTCAACTGTAGTGACGATTGCAACACTTGGGACGGAATCACATCACCTGACACGATATAGAATGAAAACCATGACGATCTCAGCTGGCAATACATCATTAAACTAGAATGACAACTACAACACTTGATCTAGAATTACATCATATAACTCGATTTAGAATGAAAACTATGACCATCCCGGCTAACATTACATTATTCAACTAGAGTGACAACTATAGATCATAGGCCGAATATACATCATCGGACTCGATATAAAATGAAAACTATGACCATCTCGGCTGGCTAATTATATCATTAAACTGGAGTCACGACTGCATCACTTGGTCTGAAAATACATCACCTGACTCGATATATAATGAAAACCATGACCATCTCAGTGGGCATTACATCATTATACTGAAGTGACGACTACAACACGTGCGACAAAATTGCATCACCTAACTCGATATAGAATGAAAATCATGACCATCTTGGCTTCCATTACAACATTCAACTGGAGTGACTACTGTATCACTTCGGCTAAAATTACATCATCGGACTCGATATAAAATGAAAACCATGACCATCTCGGCTGGCATTAGAACATTCAACTGTAGTGACGATTGCAACACTTGGGACGGAATCACATCACCTGACAAGATATAGAATGAAAACCATGACGATCTCAGCTGGCAATATATCATTAAACTAGAATGACAACTACAACACTTGATCTAGAATTACATCATATAACTCGATTTAGAATGAAAACTATGACCATCCCGGCTAATATTACATTATTCAACTAGGGTGACAATTGTAGATCATAGTCCGAATATACATCATCGGACTCGATATAAAATGAAAACTATGACCACCTCGGCTAGCATTATATCATTAAACTAGAGTGACGACTGCATCACTTGGTCTGAAATTACATCACCTGACTCGATATTGAATGAAAACTATGACCATCTCGGCCGGCATTACATCATTATACTGGAGTGACACTTACAACACGTGGGCCGAAATTACATCACCTAACTCGATATAGAAAGAAAACCATGACCCTCTTGGCTTGCATTACATCATTCAACTGGAGTGACTATTATATCACTTCGGCCAAATTTACATCATCGAACTCGATATATAATGAAAACCATGACCATCTCGGTTGGCATTAGGTCATTCAACTGTAGTGACAATTGTAACACTTGGGACGAAATTACATCACCTGACACGATGTAGAATGAAAACCATGACCATCTTTTCGGCATTACATCATTCCATTGGAGTGACGATCGCTTCACTTGGTCCGAAATTACATCACCCGACTTTATATAGAATGAAAACCATGACCATCTCTACCGGAATTCCATTATTTAACTAGAGTGTCAACTCGCAACACTTGGACCGGAATTACATCACCTAACTCGATATAGAATGAAAACCATGACCATCTGGTGGCATTACATCATTCAATTGGAGTGGCGACCGTAGCACTTCGGCTGAAATTACATCATCGGACTCCATATAGAATGAAAACCATCACCATCTCGGTTGGCATTACATCATTTAACTGGAGTGACGAATGCAACACTTGGGACAGAATTACATAACGTTACTCGATATAGAATGAAAACCATGACCATCTTCGCCGACATGACATCATTCAACCGGAGTGACGATTGTAGCACTTTGGCCAAAATTACATCACGTGACAAAGCAAAATTTGGGCTGGAATTACATCACGGACTCGATATAAAAATGAAAACCATGACGATCTCAGCTGGCATTACATCATTAAACTAGAATGACAACTGCAACACCTGATTTAGAATTACATCATATAACTCGATTTAGAATGAAAACTATGACCATCCCGGCTAACATTACATTATTCAACTAGAGTGACAACTGTAGATCATAGGCCGAATATACATCATCGGACTCGATATAAAATGAAAACTATGACCATCTCGGTGGCTAATTATATCATTAAACCGGAGTCACGATCGCATCACTTGGTCTGAAAATACATCACCTGACTCGATATATAATGAAAACCATGACCATCTCAGTGGGCATTACATCATTATACTGAAGTGACGACTACAACACGTGCGACAAAATTGTATCACCTAACTCGATATAGAATGAAAATCATGACCATCTTGGCTTCCATTACAACATTCAACTGGAGTGACTACTGTATCACTCGGCTAAAATTACATCATCGGACTCGATATAAAATGAAAACCATGACCATCTCGGCTGGCATTAGAACATTCAACTGTAGTGACGATTGCAACACTTGGGACGGAATCACATCACCTGACACGATATAGAATGAAAACCATGACGATCTCAGCTGGCAATACATCATTAAACTAGAATGACAACTACAACACTTGATCTAGAATTACATCATATAACTCGATTTAGAATGAAAACTATGACCATCCCGGCTAATATTACATTATTCAACTAGGGTGACAACTGTAGATCATAGGCCGAATATACATCATCGGACTCGATATAAAATGAAAACTAGGACCATCTCGGCTGGCTAATTATATCATTAAACTGGAGTCACGACTGCATCACTTGGTCTGAAAATACATCACCTGACTCGATATATAATGAAAACCATGACCATCTCAGCCGGCATTACATCATTATACTGAAGTGACACTTACAACACGTGCGACAAAATTACATCACCTAACTCGATATAGAAAGAAAACCATGACCCTCTTGGCTTGCATTACATCATTCAACTGGAGTGACTATTATATCACTTCGGCCAAATTTACATCATCGAACTCGATATATAATGAAAACCATGACCATCTCGGTTGGCATTAGGTCATTCAACTGTAGTGACAATTGTAACACTTGGGACGAAATTACATCACCTGACACGATGTAGAATGAAAACCATGACCATCTTTTCTGGCATTACATCATTCTATTGGAGTGACGACTGCTTCACTTGGTCTGAAATTACATCACCTGACTTTATATAGAATGAAAACCATGACCATCTCGGCTGGAATTCCATTATTTAACTAGAGTGTCAACTGCAACACTTGGACCGGAATTACATCACCTAACTCGATATAGAATGAAAACCATGACCATCCTGGCTGGCATTACATCATTCAATTGGAGTGGCGACTGTAGCACTTCGGCTGAAATTACATCATCGGACTCCATATAGAATGAAAACCATCACCATCTCGGTTGGCATTACTTCATTTAACTGGAGTGACGAATGCAACACTTGGGACAGAATTACATAACGTTACTCGATATAGAATGAAAACCATGACCATCTTCGCTGACATGACATCATTCAACTGGAGTGACGATTGTAGCACTTTGGCCAAAATTACATCACGTGACAGCAAAATTTGGGCTGGAATTACATCACCAGACTCGATATAGAATGAAAACCATGACCATCTCAGCTGGCATTACATCATTAAACTAGAATGACAACTGCAACACCTGATCTAGAATTACATCATATAACTCGATTTAGAATGAAAACTATGACCATCCCGGCTAACATTACATTATTCAACTAGAGTGACAACTGTAGATCATAGGACGAATATACATCATCGGACTCGATATAAAATGAAAACTATGACCATCTCGGCTGGCTAATTATATCATTAAACTGGAGTCACGACTGCATCACTTGGTCTGAAAATACATCACCTGACTCGATATATAATGAAAACCATGACCATCTCAGTGGGTATTACTTCATTATACTGAAGTGACGACTACAACACGTGGGCCAAAATTGCATCACCTAACTCGATATAGAATGAAAATCATGACCATCTTGGCTTCCATTACAACATTCAACTGGAGTGACTACTGTATCACTTCGGCTAAAATTACATCATCGGACTCGATATAAAATGAAAACCATGACCATCTCGGCTGGCATTAGAATATTCAACTGTAGTGACGATTGCAACACTTGGGACGGAATCACATCACCTGACACGATATAGAATGAAAACCATGACGATCTCAGCTGGCAATACATCATTAAACTAGAATGACAACTACAACACTTGATCTAGAATTACATCATATAACTCGATTTAGAATGAAAACTATGATCATCCCGGCTAATATTACATTATTCAACTAGGGTGACAACTGTAGATCATAGGCCGAATATACATCATCGGACTCGATATAAAATGAAAACTATGACCATCTCGGCTAGCATTATATCATTAAACTAGAGTGACGACTGCATCACTTGGTCTGAAATTACATCACCTGACTCGATATTGAATGAAAATTATGACCATCTCGGCCAGCATTACATCATTATACTGGAGTGACACTTACAACACGTGGGCCGAAATTACATCACCTAACTCGATATAGAAAGAAAACCATGACAATTGTAACACTTGGGACGAAATTACATCACCTGACACGATGTAGAATGAAAACTGTGACCATCTTTTCTGGCATTACATCATTCCATTGGAGTGACGACTGCTTCACTTGGTCTGAAATTACATCACCTGACTTTATATAGAATGAAAACCATGACCATCTCAGTGGGTATTACATCATTATACTGAAGTGACGACTACAACACGTGGGCCAAAATTGCATCACCTAACTCGTTATAGAATGAAAATCATGACCATCTTGGCTTGCATTACAACATTCAACTGGAGTGACTACTGTATCACTTCGGCTAAAATTACATCATCGGACTCGATATAAAATGAAAACCGTGACCATCTCGGCTGGCATTAGATCATTCAACTGTAGTGACGATTGCAACACTTGGGACGGAATCACATCACCTGACACGATATAGAATGAAAACCATGACCATCTTTTTTGGCATTACATCATTTAATTGGAGTGACGAGTGCATCACTTGGTCAGACATTTTATCACCTGACTCGATATAGAATGAAAAGCATAACCATCTTTACTAGCATTGCTTCATTCAACTAGAGTGACGAATATAGCTAGGCCAGAATTAAATGACCGAACATGATATAGAATGATAACTATGACCATATCGACTGGCATTACATCATTAAACTGGAGTGACAATTGCAACACTTGGGCCTAAATTACATCACGTGACTCGATACAGAATGAAAAACATGACCATCTTAGCTGGCGTTACATCATTCAACTAGAGTGACAACTGCAACACTTGCGTCATAAATACATCACCTAAATCAATATAGAATGAAAACAATAACCATCTTGTCTTGCATTACATCATTCAACTGGAGTGACTATTGTATCACTTCGGCCAAATTTACATCATCGGACTCGATATAGAATGAAAACCATGACCATCTCGGCTGGCATTCCATATTTAACTGGAGTGCCAACTGCAACACTTGGGCCGGAATTACATCACCTAACTCGATATATAATGAAAACCATGACCATCCTGGTTGGCATAACATCATTCAACTGAAGTGACGACTGTAGAACTTCGGCTGAAATTACATCATCGTACTCGATATAAAATGAAAACCATCACCATCTCGGCTGGCATTACGTAATTTAACTGGAGTGACGAATGCAACACTTGGGATAGAATTACATCACCTAATTTGATATAGAATTAAAACCATGACCATATTGGCTGACATGACATCATTCAACTGGAGGGGCGATTGTAGCACTTTGGCCAAAATTACATCACCTGACAGCAACATTTGGGACGGAATTACATCACTAAACTCGATATAGAATGAAAACCATGACGATCTCAGCTGGCATTACATAATTAAACTAGAATGACAACTGCAACACTTGCTCTAGAATTACATCATATAACTCGATTTAGAATGAAAACTATGACCATCCCGGCTAACATTACATTATTCAACTAGAGTGACAATTGTAGATCATAGGCCGAATATACATCATCGGACTCGATATAAAATGAAAACTATGACCATCTCGGCTGGCATTATATCATTAAACTGGAGTGTCGACAGCATCACTTGGTCTGAAATTACATCACCTGACTCGATATAGAATGAAAACCATGACCTTCTCGACCGGCATTAATCATTATACTGGAGTGACGACTACAACACGTGGGCCGAAATTACATCACCTAACTCGATATAGAATGAAAACCATGACCCTTTTGGCTTGCATTACGTCATTCAACTGGAGTGACTATTGTATCACTTCGGCCAAATTTACATCACCGGACTCGATATAGAATGAAAACCATGACCATCTCGGCTGGCATTACATCATTCAACTGTAGTGACAATTGTAACACTTGGGACGAAATTACATCACCTGACACGATATAGAATGAAAACCATGACCATCTTTTCTGGCATTACATCATTCCATTGGAGTGACGACTGCTTCACTTGGTCTGAAATTACATCACCTGACTTTATATAGAATGAAAACCATGACCATCTCGGCTGGAATTCCATTATTTAACTAGAGTGTCAACTGCAACACTTGGACCGGAATTACATCACCTAACTAGATATAGAATGAAAACCATGACCATCCTAGCTGGCATTACATCATTCAACTGGAGTGGTGACTGTAGTACTTCGGCTGAAATTACATCATCGGACTCCATATAGAATGAAAACCATCACCATCTCGGTTGGCATTACATCATTTAACTGGAGTGACGAATGCAACACTTGGGACAGAATTACAAAACCTGACTCGATATAGAATGAAAACCATGACCATCTTGGCTGACATGACATCATTCAACTGGAGTGACGATTGTAGCACTTTGGCCAAAATTACATCACCTGACAGCAACATTTGGGCCGGAACTACATCACTAGACTCGATATAGAATGAAAACCATGACCATCCCAACTGGCATTACATCATTAGACTAGAGTGACAACTGCAAGACTTGATCTTGAATTACATCATATAACTCGATATAGAATGAAAACTATGACCATCCTGGCTGGCATTACATTATTTAACTAGAGTGACAACTGTAAAACATAGACCGAATATACATCAACGGACTCAATATAAAATGAAAACTATGACCATCTCGGCTGGCATTATATCATTAAACTGGAGTGATGACTGCATCACTTGGTCTGAAATTACATCACCTGACTCGATATAGAATGAAAACCATGACCATCTCGTCGGGCATTACATCATTATACTGAAGTGACGACTACAACACGTGGGCTGAAAATACATCACCTAACTCGATATAGAATGAAAATCATGACCATATTGGCTTGCATTACATCATTCAACTGGAGTGACTACTGTATCACTGCGGCTAAAATTACATCATCGGACTCGATATAAAATGAAAACCATGACCATCTCGGCTGGCATTAGATCATTCAACTGTAGTGACGATTGAAACACTTGGGACGGAATCACATCACCTGACACGATATAGAATGAAAACCATGACCATCTTTTCTGGCATTACATCATTTAATTGGAGTGACGAGTGCATCACTTGGTCAGAAATTTTATCACCTGACTCGATATAGAATGAAAAGCATAACCATCTTTACTAGCATTGCTTCATTCAAATAGAGTGATGAATATAGCTAGGCCAGAATTAAATGACCGAACATGATATAGAATGATAACTATGACCATATCGACTGGCATTACATCATTAAGCTGGAGTGACAATTGCAACACCTGGGCCTAAATTACATCACATGACTCGATACAGAATGAAAAACATGACCATCTTAGCTGGCGTTACATCATTCAACTAGAGTGACAACTGCAACACTTGGGTCATAAATACATCACCTAACTCAATATAGAATGAAAACAATGACTATCTTGTCTTGCATTACATCATTCAACTGGAGTGACTATTGTATCACTTCGGCCAAATTTACATCATCGGACTCGATATAGAATGAAAACCATGACCATATCGGCTGGCATTCCATTATTTAACTAGAGTGCCAACTGCAACACTTGGGCCGGAATTACATCACTTAACTCGATATAGAATGAAAACCATGACCATCCTGGCTGGCATTACATCATTCAACTGAAGTGACGACTGTAGAACTTCGGTTGAAATTACATCATCGTACTCGATATGAAATGAAAACCATCACCATCTCGGCTGGCATTACCTCATTTAACTGGAGTGACGAATGCAACACTTGGGATAGAATTACATCACCTAATTTGATATAGAATTAAAACCATGACCATATTGGCTGACATGACATCATTCAACTGGAGTGACGATTGTAGCACTTTGGCAAAAATTACATCACCTGACAGCAACATTTGGGACGGAATTACATCACCAGACTCGATATAGAATGAAAACCATGACGATCTCAGCTGGCATTACATAAAACTGGACTGACAACTGCAACACTTGATCTAGAATTACATCATATAAGTCGATTTAGAATGAAAACTATGACCATCCCGGCTAACATTACATTATTCAACTAGAGTGACAACTGTAGATCATAGGCCGAATATACATCATCGGACTCGATATAAAATGAAAACTATGACCATCTTGGCTGGCATTATATCATTAGACTGGAGTGTCGACTGCATCACTTGGTCTGAAATTACAACACCTGACTCGATATAGAATGAAAACCATGACCATCTCGGCCGGCATTAATCATTATACTGGAGTGACGACTACAACACGTGGGCCGAAATTACATCACCTAACTCGATATAGAATGAAAACCATGACCCTTTTGGCTTGCATTGCATCATTCAACTGGAGTGACTATTGTATCACTTCGGCCAAATTTACATCACCGGACTCGATATAGAATGAAAACCATGACCATCTCGGCTGGCATTACATCATTCAACTGTAGTGACAATTGTAACACTTGGGACGAAATTACATCACCTGACACGATATAGAATGAAAACCATGACTATCTTTTCTGGCATTACATCATTCCATTGGAGTGACGATTGCTTCACTTGGTCTGAAATTACATCACCTGACTTTATATAGAATGAAAACCATGACCATCTCGTCTGGAATTCCATTATTTAACTAGAGTGTCAACTGCTACACTTGGACCGGAATTACATCACCTAACTCGATATAGAATGAAAACCATGACCATCCTGGCTGGCATTACATCATTCAACTGGAGTGACGACTGTAGCAGTTTGGCAGAAACTACATCATCATACTTGATATAGAATGAAAACAATGACCATCTCGGCTTGCATTACATCATTCAACTGGAGTGACGACTGCATCACTTGGTCCGAAATTACATCAGCTGACAGCAACATTTGGGCCGGAATTACATCACCAGACTCGATATAGAATGAAAACCATGACCATCCCAGCTGGTATTACATCATTAAACTAGAGTGACAACTGCAACACTTGATCTAGAATTACATCATATAACTCGATATAGAATGAAAACTATGACTATCCGGGCTAGCATTACATTATTCAACTAAAGTGACAACTGTAAAACATAGGCCGAATATACATCAATGTACTCGATATAAAATGAAAACTATGACCATCTCGGCTGGCATTATATCATTAATCTGGAGTGATGACTGCATCACTTGGTCTGAAATTACATCACCTAACTCGATATAGAATGAAACCATGACCATCCTGGCTGGCATTACATCATTCAACTGGAGTGACGACTGTAGCAGTTTGGCAGAAACTACATCATCAGACTCGAAATAGAATAAAGCCATGACCATCTCGGCTTGCATTACATCATTCAACTGGAGTGATGACTGTAGTACTTGGGCCGAAATTACATCACCTGACACGATATAAAATGAAAATTTTGACCATATTTTCTAGGATTACATCATTCAATTGGAGTGACGACTGCATCACTTGGTCTAAAATTACATCACCTGACTCTATATAGAATGAAAAACATGACCATCTCGGCTGGCATTCCATTATTTAACTGGACTTGCCAACTGCAACACTTGGCCGGAATTACATCACCTAACTCGGTATAGAATGAAAACCATGACCATCCTTGCTGGCAGTACATCATTCAACTGGAGTGGCGACTGTAGCACTTCGGCTGAAATTACATCATCGGACACCATATTGTATGAAAACCATATCCATCTGGGCTGGCATTACATCATTTAACTGGAGTGACGAATGCAACACTTGGGACAGAATTACATCACCTGACTCGATATAGAATGAAAACCATGACCATCTTGGCTGACATGACATCATTCAACTGGAGTGACGATTGTAGCACTTTGGCCAAAATTACATCACCTGACAGCAACATTTGGGCCGGAACTACATCACTAGACTCGATATAGAATGAAAACCATGACCATCCCAACTGGCATTACATCATTAGACTAGAGTGACAACTGCAAGACTTGATCTTGAATTACATCATATAACTCGATATAGAATGAAAACTATGACCATCCTGGCTGGCATTACATTATTTAACTAGAGTGACAACTGTAAAACATAGACCGAATATACATCAACGAACTCAATATAAAATGAAAACTATGACCATCTCGGCTGGCATTATATCATTAAACTGGAGTGATGACTGCATCACTTGGTCTGAAATTACATCACCTGACTCGATATAGAATGAAAACCATGACCATCTCGTCGGGCATTACATCATTATACTGAAGTGACGACTACAACACGTGGGCTGAAAATACATCACCTAACTCGATATAGAATGAAAATCATGACCATATTGGCTTGCATTACATCATTCAACTGGAGTGACTACTGTATCACTGCGGCTAAAATTACATCATCGGACTCGATATAGAAATGAAAACCATGACCATCTCGGCTGGCATTAGATCATTCAACTGTAGTGACGATTGCAACACTTGGGACAAAATTACATCACCTGACACAATATAGAATGAAAACCATGACCATCTTTTCTGGCATTACATTATTCAATTGGAGTGACGACTGCATCACTTGGTCAGTATTTTTGTCACCTGACTCGATATAGAATGAAAAGCATAACCATCTTTACTGGCATTGCTTCATTCAACTAGAGTGATGACTGTAGCTAGGCCAGAATTAAATGACCGAACATGATATAGAATGATAACCATGACCATATCGGCTGGCATTACATCATTAAACTGGAGTGACAATTGCAACACTTGGGCCTAAATTACATCACATGACTCGATACAGAATGAAAAATACTTAGCTGGGATTACATCATTCAACTAGAGTGACAAATACAACACTTGGGTCATAAATACATCATCTAACTCGATGTAGAATGAAAACAATGACCATCTTGGCTTGCATTACATCATTCAACTGGTGTGACGACTATAGCACTTTGGCCGAAAATACATCATCCACTCGATATAGAATGAAAACCATGATCATCTTGGCCGGCATTACATCATTCAACTGGAGTGACGACTACAACACGTTGGCCAAAATTACATCACCTAACTCCATATAGAATGAAAAGTATGACCATCTTGGCTTGCATTACATCATTCAACTGGAGTGACGACTGTATCACTTCGGCGAAAAAGACATCATCAGACTCGATATAGAATGAAAACCATGACCATCTCGGCTAGCATAACATCATTCAACTGTAGTGACGATTGCAACACTTTGGACAAAACTACATCACCTAACACGATATAGAATGATAACCATGACCATCTTTTCTGGCATTATTCAATTGGAGTGACGACTGCATCACTTGGTCCGAAATTACATCACCTGACTCAATATAGAATGAAAACCATAACCATCTTTACAGGCATTGCATCATTCAACTAGAGTGATGACTGTAGCTAGGCCAGAATTAAATTACCGAACATGATATAGAATGATAACCATGACCATATCGGCTGGCATTACATCATTAAACTGGAGTGACAATTGCAACACTTGGGATAGAATTATAATACCTGACACGATATAGAATGAAAACAACGACCATCTCGGCTAGCATTTCATAATTCAACTTGAGTGACGACTGCAACACTTGGGCTAAAATTACATCACCTGACTTGATATAGAATGAAAACTATGACAATCATGGCTGGAATTATATCATTTAACTGGAGTGATGACTGCATCACTTGGTCCGAAGTTACATCACCTGACTTGATATAGAATAAAAAACCAAGACCATCTTTGCTGGCATTACATCATTCAACTGGAGTTACGACTGCAACTAGGTCAAAATTACATCATTCAACTGGAGTGACGATTGAAGCACTTGGGCCGGAATTACATCACCTGACTAGATATAGATTGAAAACCATGACCATCTCGGCTGATATTCCATTATTCAACTGGAGTACCGACTGCAATACTTGGACCAAAATTACATCACCTAACTCGATATAGAATGAAAATCATGACCATCTTGGTTGGCATTACATTATTCAATTGGAGTGATGACTGTAGCACTTAAGCCAAAATTACATCACATGACAACAACTTTTGGGCCGAAATTACATCACCATACTTGAGAGAAAATTAAAACCATGACCAACTCAGCTGGCATTACATCATTAAACTGGAGTGACGACTGCAACACTTGGTCCAAAATTACATCACATAACTAGATATAGAATGAAAACCATGAGCATCTTGGCTGGAATTACATCATTCAACTGGAGTGACGATTGTAGCACTTCGGCCAAAATTACATCTCCTGACCGCAATATTTGGGCCGGAATTACATCATCAGACTCGATATAGAATGAAAACCATGACGATCTCAGCTGGCATTACATCATTAAACTGGAGTGACGACTACAACACTTGGTCCACAATTACATCACATAACACGATATAGAATGAAAACTTTGACCATCTCGGCTGACTTTACATCATTAAATTAGAGTGACAACTGTAGAACCTAGGCCGAAAATACATAATCAGAATTGATATAAAATAAAAACTATGACCATCTCAGCTGGGATTATATCATTAAACTGGAGTGACGACTACATCATTTGGGACAGAATTACATCACCTAACTCTATATATAATGAAAACCATGACTATCTCGACTGACTTTATATCATTTTACTGGAGTGACAAATACAACACTTGGGACAAAATTACATTACCTTACACGATATAAAATGAAAACAATGACCATCTCGGCTAGCATTTCATCATTCAACTGGAGTGAAGACTGCATCACTTGGTCTGAAATTATATCACCTGACTCGATATAGAATGGAAAACCACAACCATTTTTGTTGTCATTACATCATTCAACTGGAGTGATGACTGCTGCTAGGCCGGAATTACATCACCGGACTCAATATAGAATGAAAAAAATTACCATCTTGGCCGTCATTACATCATTCAATTGGAGTGACGATTGCATCATTTGGTTCGAAATTGCATCACCCGACTCGATATAGAATGAAAACCATAACCATCTTTATTGGCATTACATCATTCAACTGGAGTGACGACTGTAGCTGGGCCAGAATTAAATGACCGAACTTGATATAGAATGATAACCATGACCATATCAGCTGGCATTACATCATTAAACTGGAGTGAATAATGTAACACTTGGGACGGTATTACAATCCCTGACATGATATAGAATGTAAATAACGACCATCTCGGCTAGCATTTCATAATTCAACTGGAGTGACGACTGCAACACTTGGGCTAAAATTACATCACCTGACTTGATATAGAATGAAAACTATGACCATCTTGGCTGGAATTATATCATTCAACTGGAGTGATGACTGCATCACTTGGTCCAAAATTACATCACCTGACTTGATATAGAATAAAAAACCAAGACCATCGTTGCCGGCATTACATCATTCAATTAGAGTTACGACTGTAACTAGGCCGAAATTACCTCATTCAACTAGAGTGATGATTGCAGCACTTGGGCCAGAATTACATCACCAGACTCGATATAGATTGAAAACCATGACCATCTCGGCTGGCATTCCATTATTCAACTGGAGTGCCGACTGCAATACTTGGACCGGATTACATCACCTAACTCGATATAGAATGAAAACCATGACCATCTTGACTAGTATTAAATTATGCAACTGGAGTGACGACTGTAGCACTTCAGCCAAAATTACATCACCTAACAATAACATTTGGGCCTGAATTACATCACCAGACTTGATAGAGAATGAAAACCATGACAATCTCATATGGCATTAAATCATTAAACTGGAGTGACGACTGTAACACTTGGTCCAGAATTACATCACATAACTCGATATAGAATGAAACCTATGACCATCGTGGCTGGTATTACATCATTCAACTAGAGTGACAACTTTAGAACCTAGGCCGAAATTACATCATCGGACTCGATATAAAATGAAAAATATGACCACCTCGGCTGGCATTATATCATTAAACTGGAGTGACGACTACATCACTTGGGATAAAATTACATCACCTAACTCGATATATAATGAAAACCATGACCATGACCATTTCATATGGAATTACATCATTCAACTGGAGTGACGACCACATCACTTGGTCTGAAATTACATTACTTGACTCGATATAGAATGAAAACCATAACCATCTTTGCTGGCATTAAAACATTCAACTAGAGTGACGACTACATCACTTGGTACGAAATTACATCACCTAACTCGATATACATTGAAAAACCATAACCATCTTTGCAGGCATTACATCATTCAACTGGAGTGACGACTGTAGCTGGGCTGGAAATACATCACCGGACTCGATATAGAATGAAAACAATGGCCATCTTGGCCGGCATTACATCATTCAACTGGAGTGACGATTACAACACTTAGGCCGGAATTACATCATAAGAGTCGATATAGAATAAAAACCATGACCATCTCGGCTGGCATTATATCGTTCAACTGGAGTGACGATTGTAGCACTTCGGTCGAAATTACATCACCTGACAGCAACATTTGGAACGGAATTATACCACCAGACTCGAGAAAGAATGAATACCATAACCATCTTTACTGGCATTACATCATTCAACTAAAGAGACGACTGTAGCTAGGCCAGAATTAAATGATCGAACATGATATAGAATGACAACCATGACCATATCGGCTGGCATTACATCATTAAACTGGAGTGACCATTGCGACACTTGTGCCTAAATTACATGACATGACTCGATACAGAATGAAAAACATGACCATCTTGGCTGGCATTACATCATTAAAGTAGAGTGACAACTGCAACACTTGGGTCATAAATACATCACCTAACTCAATATAGAATGAAAAGAATGACCAACTTGGCTGGCATTACATCATTCAACTGGAGTGACGACTATAACACTTCGGCCGAAATTACATCATCGGACTCAATATAGAATGATAACCATGACCATCTTGGCCGGCATTACATCATTCAACTAGAGTGACTACTACAACACGTGGGCCGAAATTACATCACCTAACTCGATATAGAATGAAACCATGACCATCTTGGCTGGCATTACATCATTCAACTGGAGTGGCGACTGTAGCACTTCGGCTGAAATTACATCATCGGACACCATATTGTATGAAAACCATACCCATCTGGGCTGGCATTACATCATTTAACTGGAGTGACGAATGCAACACTTGGGACAGAATTACATCACCTGACTAGATATAGAATGAAAACAATGACCATCTTGGCTGACATGACATCATTCAACTAGAGTGACGATTGTAGCACTTTGGCCAAAATTACATCACCTGACAGCAACATTTGGGCCAGAATTACATCACTATTCTCGATATAGAATGAAAACCATGACCATCCCAACTAGCATTACATTATTAAACTAGAGTGACAACTGCAACACTTGATCTAGAATTACATCATATAACTCGATATAGAATGAAAACTATGACCATCCTGGCTGGTATTACATTATTCAACTAGAGTGACAACTGTAAAACATAGGCCGAATATACATCAACGGACTCAATATAAAATGAAAACTATGACCATCTCGGCTGGCATTATATCATTAAACTGGAGTGATGACTGCATCACTTGGTCTGAAATTATATCACCTGACTCGATATAGAATGAAAACCATAACCATCTCGGTGGGCGAAGACATCATTATACTATAGTGATGACTACAACACGTGGGCCGAAATTGCATCACCTAACTCGATATAGAATGAAAATCATGACCATCTTGTCTTGCATTACATCATTCAACTAGAGTGACTCCGTATCACTTGCGGCTAAAATTACATCATCGGACTCGATACGAATGAAAACCATGACCATCTCGGTGGCATTAGATCATTCAACTATAGTGACGATTGCAACACTTGGGACGGAATTACATCACTCGACACAATATAAAATGAAAATCGTGACCATATTTTCTAGCATTACATCATTCAATTGGAGTGACAACCGCATCGGTTGGTCCGAAATTACATCACACCGACTCTATATAGAATGAAAAACATGACCATCTCGGTGGTATTCCATTATTTATCCGGACTTGCCAACTGCAACACTTGGGTCGGAATTATATCACCTAACTCGGTATAGAATGAAAACCATGACCATCCTTGCTGGCATTACATCATTCAACTGTAGTGGCGACTGTAGCACTTCGGCTGAAATTACATCATCGGACACCATATTGTATGATAACCATACCCATCTGGGCTGGCATTACATCATTTAATTGGAGTGAGGAATGCAACACTTAGGACAGAATTACATCACCTCACTCGATATAGAATGAAAACCATGACCATCTTGGCTGACATGACATTATTCAACTGGAGTGACGATTGTAGCACTTTGGCCAAAATTACATCACCTGACAGCAACATTTGGGCGGGAATTACATCACTATTCTCGATATAGAATGAAAACCATGACCATCCCAACTGGCATTACATTATTAAACTAGAGTGACAACTGCAACACTTGATCTAGAATAACATCATATAACTCGATATAGAATGAAAACTATGACCATCCTGGCTGGTATTACATTATTCAACTAGAGTGACAACTGTAAAACATAGGCCGAATATACATCAACGGACTCAATATAAAATGAAAACTATGACCATCTCGGCTGGCATTATATCATTAAACTGGAGTGATGACTGCATCACTTGGTCTGAAATTATATCACCTGACTCGATATAGAATGAAAACCATAACCATCTCGGTGGGCAGTACATCATTATACTATAGTGATGACTACAACACGTGGGCCGAAATTGCATCACCTAACTCGATATAGAATGAAAATCATGACCATCTTGTCTTGCATTACATCATTCAACTAGAGTGACTACTGTATCACTGCGGCTAAAATTACATCATCGGACTCGATACAGAATGAAAACCATGACCATCTCGGCTGGCATTAGATCATTCAACTATAGTGACGATTGCAACACTTGGGACGGAATTACATCACCTGACACAATATAAAATGAAAACTGTGACCATATTTTCTAGCATTACATCATTCAATTGGAGTGACAACTGCATCAGTTGGTCCGAAATTACATCACCTGACTCTATATAGAATGAAAAACATGACCATCTCGGCTGGTATTCCATTATTTATCTGGACTTGCCAACTGCAACACTTGGGTCGGAATTATATCACCTAACTCGGTATAGAATGAAAACCATGACCATCCTTGCTGGCATTACATCATTCAACTGTAGTGGCGACTGTAGCACTTCGGCTGAAATTACATCATCGGACACCATATTGTATGATAACCATACCCATCTGGGCTGGCATTACATCATTTAATTGGAGTGAGGAATGCAACACTTAGGACAGAATTACATCACCTCACTCGATATAGAATGAAAACCATGACCATCTTGGCTGACATGACATTATTCAACTGGAGTGACGATTGTAGCACTTTGGCCAAAATTACATCACCTGACAGCAACATTTGGGCGGGAATTACATCACTATTCTCGATATAGAATGAAAACCATGACCATCCCAACTGGCATTACATTATTAAACTAGAGTGACAACTGCAACACTTGATCTAGAATAACATCATATAACTCGATATAGAATGAAAACTATGACCATCCTGGCTGGTATTACATTATTCAACTAGAGTGACAACTGTAAAACATAGGGCGAATATACATCAACGGACTCGATATAAAATGAAAACTATGACCATCTCGGCTGGCATTATATCATTAAACTGGAGTGATGACTGCATCACTTGGTCTGAAATTATATCACCTGACTCGATATAGAATGAAAACCATGACCATCTCGGTGGGCATTACATCATTATACTGAAGTGATGACTACAACACGTGGGCCGAAATTGCATCACCTAACTCGATATAGAATGAAAATCATGACTATCTTGGCTTGCATTACATCATTCAACTAGAGTGACTACTGTATCACTGCGACTAAAATTACATTATAGGACTCGATATGGAATGAAAACCATGACCATCTCGGCTGGCATTAGATCATTCAACTATAGTGACGATTGCAACACTTGGGACGGAAATACATCAACTGACATGATATAGAATGAAAACCATGGCCATATTTTCTGGCATTATATCATTCAATTGGAGTGACGACTGCATCACTTGGTCAGAAATTTTATCACCTGACTCGATATAGAATGAAAACCATAACCATCTTTACTAGCATTGCTTCATTCAACTAGAGTGACGAATGTAGCTAAGCCAGAATTAAATGACCGAACATGATAAATAATGATAACCATGACCATATCGGCTGACATTACATCATTAAACTGGAGTGACAATTGCAACACTTGGGCCTAAATTACATCACATGACTCGATACAGAATGAAAAACATGACCATCTTAGCTGGCATTACATCATTCAACTAGAGTGACAACTACAACACTTGGGTCATAAACACATCACCTAACTCGATATAGATTGAAAACAATGACCATCTTGGCTGGCATTACATCATCCAACAGGAGTGACGACTATAGCTCTTCGGTCGAAATTACATCATCGGACTCGATATAGAATGAAAACCATGATCATCTTGGCCGGAAATACATCATTTAACTGGAATGACGACTACAACATGTGGGCCAAAATTACATCACCTAACTCGATATAGATTGAAAACCATGACCATCTTGGCTTGCATTACATCATTAAACTGGAGTGACGACTGTATCACTTCGGCGAAAATTACATCATCAGACTCGATATAGAATGAAAACCATAACCATCTTTACTAGCATTGCTTCATTCAACTAGAGTGACGAATGTAGCTAAGCCAGAATTTAAATGACTGAACATGATATAGAATGATAACTATGACCATATCGGCTGATATTACATCATTAAACTGGAGTGACAATTGCAACACTTGAGCCTAAATTACATCACATGACTCGATACAGAATGAAAAACATGACTTGGCCTAAGTGACAACTACAACACTTGCGTCATAAATACATCACCTAACTCGATATAGAATGAAAAGAATGACTTGGCTGGCATTATATCATTCAACTGGAGGGGCGAATGCAACACTTAGGATAGAATTAATCACCTCACTCGATATAGAATTAAAACCATGACCATCTTCGCTAACATGACATACATCAATTGTAGTGACGATTGTAGCACTTTGGCCAAAATTACATCACCTAACATAAACATTTGGGTCAGAATTACATAACCAGACTCGATATAGAATGAAAACCATGACTATCTTGGCTGGCATTACATCATTCAACTGGAGTGACAACTGTAGCAGTTAGGCAGAAACCACATCACCTAACTCAATATAGAATGAAAATAATGACCATCTTGGCTGGCATTACATCATTCAATTGGAGTGACGACTATAACACTTTGGCCGAAATTACATCATCGGACTCAATATAAAATGATAACCATGGCCATCTCGGCTGGCATTACATCATTCCACTAGAGTGACGACTATAACACGTGGGCCGAAATTACATCACCTGACTTTATATAGAATGAAAACCATGACCATCTCGGCTGGCATTCCATTATTTAACTGGACTGCCAACTGCAACACTTGAGCCGGAATTACATCACCTAACTCGTTATAGAATGAATACCATGACCATCCTTGCTGGCGTTACATCATTCAACTGGAGTGACGAATGTAGCACTTCGGCTGAAATTACATCATCGGACTCCATATAGAATGAAAACCCTCACCATCTTGGCTGGCATTACATTATTTAACTGGAGTGACGAATACAACACTTGGGACATAGTTACATCACCTGACTCGATATAGAATGAAAACCATGACCATCATGATTGACATGACATCATTCAACTGGAGGGACGATTGTAGCACTTTGGCCAAAATTACATCACATGACAGCAACATTTGGGCCAGAATTACATCACTAGACTCGATATAGAATGAAAACCATGACCATCCTAACTGGCATTACATCATTAAACTAGAGTGACAACTGCAACACTTGATCTAGAATTACATCATATAACTCGATATAGAATGAAAACTATGACCATCCTGGCTGGCGTTACATTATTCAACTAGAGTGACAACTGTAAAACATAAGCCGAATATACATCAACGGACTCGATATAAAATGAAAACTATGACCATCTCGGCTGGCATTATATCATTAAACTGGAGTGATGACTGCATCACTTGGTCTGAAATTACATCACCTGACTCGATATAGAATGAAAACCATGACCATCTCAGCGGGCATTACATCATTATACTGAAGTGACGACTAAAACACGTGGGCCGAAATTGCATCACCTAACTCGATATAGAATGAAAATCATGACTATCTTGCCTTGCATTACATCATTCAACTGGAGTGACTACTGTATCACTGCGGCTAAAATTACATCATCGGACTCGATATAGAATGAAAACCATGACCATCTCGGCTGGCATTAGATCATTCAACTGTAGTGACGATTGCAACACTTGGGACGAAATTACATCACATGACACAATATAGAATGAAAACCATGACCATCTTTTCTGGCATTACATTATTCAATTGGAGTGACGACTGCATCACTTGGTCAGAATTTTTGTCACCTGACTCGATATAGAATGAAAAGCATAACCATCTTTACTGGCATTGCTTCATTCAACTAGAGTGATGACTGTAGCTAGGCCAGAATTAAATGACCGAACATGATATAGAATGATAACCATGACCATATCGGCTGGCATTACATCATTAAACTGGAGTGACAATTGCAACACTTGGGCCTAAATTACATCACATGACTCGATACAGAATGAAAAACATGACCATCTTAGCTGGCATTACATCATTCAACTAGAGTGACAACTACAACACTTGGGTCATAAATACATCACCTAACTCGATATAGAATGAAAACAATGACCATCTTGGCTGGCATTACATCTTTCAACAGGAGTGACGACTATAACTCTTCGGCCGAAATTATATCATCGGACTCGATATAGAATGAAAACCATGATCATCTTGGCCGGCATTACATCATTCAACTGGACTGACGACTACAACACGTGGGCCAAAATTACATCACCTAACTCGATATAGAATGAAAACCATGACCATCTTGGCTTGCATTACATCATTAAACTGGAGTGACAACTGTATCACTTCGGCGAAAATTACATCATCAGACACGATATAGAATGAAAACCATGACCATCTCGGCTGGCATAACATCATTCAACTGTAGTGACGATTGCAACACTTGGAACAAACTACATCACCTGACACGGTATAGAATGAAAACCATGACCATCTTTTCTGGCATTACATCATTCAATTGGAGTGACGACTGCATCACTTGGTCAGAAATTTTATCACCTGACTCGATATAGAATGAAAACCATAACCATCTTTACTAGCATTGCTTCATTCAACTAGAGTGACGAATGTAGCTAAGCCAGAATTTAAATGACCGAACATGATATAGAATGATAACCATGACCATATCGGCTGACATTACATCATTAAATTGGAGTGACAATTGCAACACTTGGGCCTAAATTACATCACATGACTCGATACAGAATGAAAAACATGACCATCTTAGCTGGCATTACATCATTCAACTAGAGTGACAACTACAATACTTGGGTCATAAATGCATCACCTAACTCGATATAGAATGAAAAGAATGACCATCTTGGCAGGAATTACATCATTCAACTGGAGTGATGACTATAACACTTCGGCCGAAATTACATCATCGAACTCGATATAGAATGATAACCATGACCATCTTGGACGGCATTACATCATTCCACTAGAGTGACGACTACAACATGTGGGCCGAAATTACATCACCTAACTCGATATAGAATGAAAACTATGACCATCTTGGCTTGCATTACATCATTCAACTGGAATGACGACTGTATCACTTCGGCAAAAATTACATCATCAGAATCGATATAGAATGAAAACCATGACCATCTCGGCTGGCATAACATCATTCAACTATAGTGACGATTACAACACTTGGAACAAACTACATCACCTGACACAATATAGAATGAAAACCATGACCATCTTTTCTGGCATTACATCATTCAATTGGAGTGACGACTACATCACTTGGTTAGAAATTTTATCACCTGACTCGATATAGAATGAAAACCATAACCATCTTTACTAGCATTGCTTCATTCAACTAGAGTGACGAATGTAGCTAAGCCAGAATTAAATGACCAAACATGATATAGAATGATAACCATGACCATATCGGCTGGAATTACATCATTAAACTGGAGTGACAATTGCAACACTTGGGCCTAAATTACATCACATGACTATATACAGAATGAAAAACATGACCATCTTGGCTGGCATTACATCATTAAACTAGAGTGACAACTGCAATACTTGTGTCATAAATACATCACCTAACTCGATATAGAATGAAAAGAATAACCATCTTGGCTGGCATTACATCATTCAATTGGAGTGACGACTATAACACTTTGGCCGAAATTACATCATCGTACTCAATATAAAATGATAACCATGGCCATCTTGGCTGGAATTACATCATTCCACTAGAGTGACGACTATAACACGTGGGCCGAAATTACATCACCTGACTTTATATAGAATGAAAACCATGACCATCTCGGCTGGCATTCTATTATTTAACTGGACTGCCAACTGCAACACTTGAGCCGGAATTACATCACCTAACTCGTTATAGAATGAATACCATGACCATCCTTGCTGGCATTACATCATTCAACTAGAGTGACGAATGTAGCACTTGGTGAAATTACATCATCGGACTCCATATAGAATGAAAACCTTCACCATCTTGGCTGGCATTACATTATTTAACTGGAGTGATGAATGCAACACTTGGGACATAGTTACATCACCTGACTCGATATAGAATGAAAACCATGACCATCATGATTGACATGACATCATTCAACTGGAGGGACGATTGTAGCACTTTGGCCAAAATTACATCACCTGACAACAACATTTGGGCCGGAATTACATCACTAGACTCGATATAGAATGAAAACCATGACCATCCTAACTGGCATTACATCATTAAACTAGAGTGACAACTGCAACACTTGATCAAGAATTACATCATATAACTCGATATAGAATGAAAATTATGACCATCCTGGCTGGCGTTACATTATTCAACTAGAGTGACAACTGTAAAACATAAGCCGAATATACATCAACGGACTCGATATAAAATGAAAACTATGACCATCTCGGCTGGCATTATATCATTAAACTGGAGTGATGACTGCATCACTTGGTCTGAAATTACATCACCTGACTCGATATAGAATGAAAACCATGACCATCTCAGCGGGCATTACATCATTATACTGAAGTGACGACTAAAACACGTGGGCCGAAATTGCATCACCTAACTCGATATAGAATGAAAAGAATGACCATCTTGGCAGGCATTACATCATTCAACTGGAGTGATGACTATAACACTTCGGCTAAAATTACATCATCGAACACGATATAGAATGATAACCATGACCATCTTGGACGGCATTACATCATTCCACTAGAGTGACGACTACAACATGTGGGCCGAAATTACATCACCTAACTCGATATAGAATGAAAACCATGACCATCTTGGCCTGCATTACATCATTCAACTGGAATGACGACTGTATCACATCGGCAAAAATTACATCATCAGAATCGATATAGAATGAATACCATGACCATCTCGGCTGGCATAACATCATTCAACTATAGTGACGATTACAACACTTGGAACAAACTACATCACCTGACACAATATAGAATGAAAACCATGACCATCTTTTCTGGCATTACATCATTCAATTGGAGTGACGACTACATCACTTGGTTAGAAATTTTATCACCTGACTCGATATAGAATGAAAACCATAACCATCTTTACTAGCATTGCTTCATTCAACTAGAGTGACGAATGTAGCTAAGCCAGAATTAAATGACCGAACATGATATAGAATGATAACCATGACCATATCGGCTGGAATTACATCATTAAAGCGGAGTGACAATTGCAACACTTGGGCCTAAATTACATCACATGACTATATACAGAATGAAAAACATGACCATCTTGGCTGGCATTACATCATTAAACTAGAGTGACAACTGCAATACTTGTGTCATAAATACATCACCTAACTCGATATAGAATGAAAAGAATGACCATCTTGGCTGGCATTACATCATTCAATTGGAGTGACGACTATAACACTTTGGCCGAAATTACATCATCGGACTCAATATAGAATGATAACCATGGCCATCTTGGCTGGAATTACATCATTCCACTAGAGTGACGACTATAACACGTGGGCCGAAATTACATCACCTGACTTTATATAGAATGAAAACCATGACCATCTCTATTTGGCATTCTATTATTTAACTGGACTGCCAACTGCAACACTTGAGCCGGAATTACATCACCTAACTCGTTATAGAATGAATACCATGACCATCCTTGCTGGCATTACATCATTCAACTAGAGTGACGAATGTAGCACTTCGGCTGAAATTACATCATCGGACTCCATATAGAATGAAAACCTTCACCATCTTGGCTGGCATTAAATTATTTAACTGGAGTGATGAATGCAACACTTGGGACATAGTTACATCACCTGACTCGATATAGAATGAAAACCATGACCATCATGATTGACATGACATCATTCAACTGGAGGGACGATTGTAGCACTTTGGCCAAAATTACATCACCTGACAACAACATTTGGGCCGGAATTACATCACTAGACTCGATATAGAATGAAAACCATGACCATCCTAACTGGCATTACATCATTAAACTAGAGTGACAACTGCAACACTTGATCTAGAATTACATCATATAACTCGATATAGAATGAAAATTATGACCATCCTGGCTGGCGTTACATTATTCAACTAGAGTGACAACTGTAAAACATAAGCCGAATATACATCAACGGACTCGATATAAAATGAAAACTATGACCATCTCGGTGGCATTATATCATTAAACCGGAGTGATGTCGCATCACTTGGTCTGAAATTACATCACCTGACTCGATATAGAATGAAAACCATGACCATCTCAGCGGGCATTACATCATTATACTGAAGTGACGACTAAAACACGTGGGCCGAAATTGCATCACCTAACTCGATATAGAATGAAAAGAATGACCATCTTGGCAGGCATTACATCATTCAACTGGAGTGATGACTATAACACTTCGGCCGAAATTACATCATCGAACACGATATAGAATGATAACCATGACCATCTTGGACGGCATTACATCATTCCACTAGAGTGAGGATTGCAACAATTGGGACGGAATTACATCACCTGACACGATATAGAATGAAAACCATGACCATATTTTCTGGCATTACATCATTCAATTGGAGTGACGACTGCATCACTTGGTCAGAAATTTTATCACCTGACTCGATATAGAATGAAAACCATAACCATTTTTACTAGCATTGCTTCATTCAACTAGAGTGACGAATGTAGCTAAGCCAGAATTAAATGACCGAACATGATAAAGAATTACAACCATGACCATATCGGCTGACATTACATCATTAAACTGGAGTGACAATTGCAACACTTGGGCCTAAATTACATCACATGACTCGATACAGAATGAAAAACATGACCATCTTAGCTGGCATTACATCATTCAACTAGAGTGACAACTACAACACTTGGGTCATAAATACATCACCTAACTCGATATAGAATGAAAATAATGACCATCTTGGATGGCATTACATCTTTCAACAGGAGTGACGACTATAGCTCTTCGGCCGAAATTACATCATCGGACTCGATATAGAATGAAAACCATGATCATCTTGGCCGGCGTTACATCATTCAACTGGACTGACGACTACAACACGTGGGCCAAAATTACATCACCTAACTCGATATAGAATGAAAACCATGACCATCTTGGCTTGCATTACATCATTAAACTGGAGTGACAACTGTATCACTTCAGTGAAAATTACATCATCAGACTCGATATAGAATGAAAACCATGACCATCTCGGCTGGAATAACATCATTCAACTGTAGTGACTATTGCAACACTTGGAACAAACTACATCACCTGACACGGTATAGAATGAAAACCATGACCATCTTTTCTGGCATTACATCATTCAATTGGAGTGACGACTGCATCACTTGGTCAGAAATTTTATCACCTGACTCGATATAGAATGAAAACCATAACCATCTTTACTAGCATTGCTTCATTCAACTAGAGTGACGAATGTAGCTAAGCCAGAATTTAAATGACCGAACATGATATAGAATGATAACCATGACCATATCGGCTGACATTACATCATTAAATTGGAGTGACAATTGCAACACTTGGGCCTAAATTACATCACATGACTCGATACAGAATGAAAAACATGACCATCTTAGCTGGCATTACATCATTCAACTAGAGTGACAACTACAATACTTGGGTCATAAATGCATCACCTAACTCGATATAGAATGAAAAGAATGACCATCTTGGCAGGCATTACATCATTCAACTGGAGTGATGACTATAACACTTCGGCCGAAATTACATCATCGAACACGATATAGAATGATAACCATGACCATCTTGGACGGCATTACATCATTCCACTAGAGTGACGACTACAACATGAGGGCCGAAATTACATCACCTAACTCGATATAGAATGAAAACCATGACCATCTTGGCTTGCATTACATCATTCAACTGGAATGACGACTGTATCACTTCGGCAAAAATTACATCATCAGAATCGATATAGAATGAAAACCATGACCATCTCGGCTGGCATAACATCATTCAACTATAGTGACGATTACAACACTTGGAACAAACTACATCACCTGACACAATATAGAATGAAAACCATGACCATCTTTTCTGGCATTACATCATTCAATTGGAGTGACGACTACATCACTTGGTCAGAAATTTTATCACCTGACTCGATATAGAATGAAAACCATAACCATCTTTACTAGCATTGCTTCATTCAACTAGAGTGACGAATGTAGCTAAGCCAGAATTAAATGACCGAACATGATATAGAATGATAACCATGACCATATCGGCTGGCATTACATCATTAAACTGGAGTGACAATTGCAACACTTGTGCCTAAATTACATCACATGACTCGATACAGAATGAAAAATATGACCATCTTGGCTGGCATTACATCATTAAACTAGAGTGACAACTGCAATACTTGTGTCATAAATACATCACCTAACTCGATATAGAATGAAAAAAATGACCATCTTGGCTGGCATTACATCATTCAATTGGAGTGACGACTATAACACTTTGGCCGAAATTACATCATCGTACTCAATATAGAATGATAACCATGGCCATCTTGGCTGGAATTACATCATTCCACTAGAGTGACGACTATAACACGTGGGCCGAAATTACATCACCTGACTTTATATAGAATGAAAACCATGACCATCTCGGCTGGCATTCTATTATTTAACTGGACTGCCAACTGCAACACTTGAGCCGGAATTACATCACCTAACTCGTTATAGAATGAATACCATGACCATCCTTGCTGGCATTACATCATTCAACTAGAGTGACGAATGTAGCACTTCGGCTGAAATTACATCATCGGACTCCATATAGAATGAAAACCTTCACCATCTTGGCTGGCATTAAATTATTTAACTGGAGTGATGAATGCAACACTTGGGACATAGTTACATCACCTGACTCGATATAGAATGAAAACCATGACCATCATGATTGACATGACATCATTCAACTGGAGGGACGATTGTAGCACTTTGGCCAAAATTACATCACCTGACAACAACATTTGGGCCGGAATTACATCACTAGACTCGATATAGAATGAAAACCATGACCATCATAACTGGCATTACATCATTAAACTAGAGTGACAACTGCAACACTTGATCTAGAATTACATCATATAACTCGATATAGAATGAAAATTATGACCATCCTGGCTGGCGTTACATTATTCAACTAGAGTGACAACTGTAAAACATAAGCCAAATATACATCAACGGACTCGATATAAAATGAAAACTATGACCATCTCGGCTGGCATTATATCATTAAACTGGAGTGATGACTGCATCACTTGGTCTGAAATTACATCACCTGACTCGATATAGAATGAAAACCATGACCATCTCAGCGGGCATTACATCATTATACTGAAGTGACGACTAAAACACGTGGGCCGAAATTGCATCACCTAACTCGATATAGAATGAAAAGAATGACCATCTTGGCAGGCATTACATCATTCAACTGGAGTGATGACTATAACACTTCGGCCGAAATTACATCATCGAACACGATATAGAATGATAACCATGACCATCTTGGACGGCATTACATCATTCCACTAGAGTGAGGATTGCAACAATTGGGACGGAATTACATCACCTGACACGATATAAAATGAAAACCGTGACCCTATTTTCTGGCATTACATCATTCAATTGGAGTGACGACTGCATCACTTGGTCCGAAATTACATCACCTGACTTTATATAGAATGAAAACCATGACCATCTCGGCTGGCATTCCATTATTTAACTGGACTGCCAACTGCAACACTTGGGCCGGAATTACATCACCTAACTCGATATAGAATGAATACCATGACCATCCTTGCTGGCATTACATCATTCAACTGGAGTGACGAATGTAGCACTTCGGCTGAAATTACATCATCGGACTCCATATATAATTAAAACCTACACCATCTTGGCTGGCATTACATTATTTAACTGGAGTGACGAATGCAACACTTGGGACATAGTTACATCACCTGACTCGATATAGAATGAAAACCATGACCATCATGATTGACATGACATCATTCAATTGGAGGGACGATTGTAGCACTTTGGCCAAAATTACATCACTTGACAACAACATTTGGGCCGGAATTACATCACTAGACTCGATATAGAATAAAAACCATGACCATCCTAACTGGCATTACATCATTAAACTAGAGTGACAACTGCCACACTTGATCTTGAATTACATCATATAACTCGATATAGAATGAAAACTATGACCATCCTGGCTGGCGTTACATTATTCAACTAGAGTGACAACTGTAAAACATAAGCCGAATATACATCAACGGACTCGATATAAAATGAAAACTATGACCATCTCGGCTGGCATTATATCATTAAACTGGAGTGATGACTGCATCACTTGGTCTGAAATTACATCACCTGACTCGATATAGAATGAAAACCATGACCATCTCAGCGGGCATTACATCATTATACTGAAGTGACGACTAAAACACGTGGGCCGAAATTGCATCACCTAACTCGATATAGAATGAAAATCATGACCATCTTGCCTTGCATTACATCATTCAACTGGAGTGACTACTGTATCACTGCGGCTAAAATAACATCATCGGACTCCATAAATAATGAAAACCATCACCATCTCGGCTAGCAATAGATCATTCAACTGTAGTGACGATTCCAACACTTGGGATAGAATCACATCACCTGACACGATATAAAATGAAAACTGTGACCCTATTTTCTGGCATTACATCATTCAATTGGAGTGACGACTGCATCACTTGGTCCGAAATTACATCACCTGACTTTATATAGAATGAAAACCATGACCATTTCGGCTGGCATTCCATTATTTAACTGGACTGCCAACTGCAACACTTGGACCGGAATTACATCACCTAAGTCGATATAGAATGAATACCATGACCATCCTTGCTGGCATTACATCATTCAACTGGAGTGACGAATGTAGCACTTCGGCTGAAATTACATCATCGGACTCCATATATAATGAAAACCTACACCATCTTGGCTGGCATTACATTATTTAACTGGAGTGACGAATGCAACACTTGGGACATAGTTACATCACCTGACTCGATATAGAATGAAAACCATGACCATCATGATTGACATGACATCATTCAACTGGAGGGACGATTGTAGCACTTTGGCCAAAATTACATCACTTGACAACAACATTTGGGCCGGAATTACATCACTAGACTCGATATAGAATGAAAACCATGACCATCCTAACTGGCATTACATCATTAAACTAGAGTGACAACTGCCACACTTGATCTTGAATTACATCATATAACTCGATATAGAATGAAAACTATGACCATCCTGGCTGGCGTTACATTATTCAACTAGAGTGACAACTGTAAAACATAAGCCGAATATACATCAACGGACTCGATATAAAATGAAAACTATGACCATCTCGGCTGGCATTATATCATTAAACTGGAGTGATGACTGCATCACTTGGTCTGAAATTACATCACCTGACTCGATATAGAATGAAAACCATGACCATCTCAGTGGGCATTACATCATTATACTGAAGTGACGACTAAAACACGTGGGCCGAAATTGCATCACCTAACTCGATAAATGAAAATCATGACCATCTTGCCTTGCATTACATCATTCAACTGGAGTGACTACTGTATCACTGCGGCTAAAATAACATCATCGGACTCCATATAGAATGAAAACCATCACCATCTCGGCTAGCATTAGATCATTCAACTGTAGTGACGATTGCAAAACTTGGGATAGAATCACATCACCTGACACGATATAAAATGAAAACCATGACCATCTTTTCTGGCATTATATCATTTAATTGGAGTGACGACTGCATCCCCTGGTGAGAAATTTTATTAACTGACTCGATATAGAATGAAAAACATAACCATCTTTACTGGCATTGCTTCATTCAACTAGAGTGACGAATGTAGCTAGGCCAAAATTAAATGACCGAACATGATATAGAATGATAACCATGACCATATCGGCTGGCATTACATCATTAAACTGGAGTGACAATTGCAACACTTGAGCATAAATTACTTCACATGACTCGATACAGAATGAAAAATATGACCATCTTGGCTGACATTACATCATTAAACTAGAGTGACAACTACAATACTTGTGTCATAAATACATCACCTAACTCGATATAGAATGAAAAGAATGACCATCTTGGCTGCCATTACATCATTCAATTGGAGTGACGACTATAACACTTTGGCCGAAATTACATCATCGGACTCAATATAAAATGATAACCATGACCATCTTGGCTGGCATTACATCATTCCACTAGAGTGACGACTATAACACGTGGGCTGAAATTACATCACCTAACTCGATATAGAATGAAACCATGACCATCTTGGCTGGCATTACATCATTCAACTGGAGTATCAACTGTAGCAGTTCGGCAGAAACTACATCATCGGACTCGATATAGAATGAAAACCATGACCATCTTGACTGGCATTACATTATTGAACTGTAGTGACGATTGCAACACTTGGGATGGAATTACATCACCTGACAAGATATAAAATGAAAACCGTGACCATATTTTCTGGCATTACATCATTCAATTGGAGTGACGACTGCGTCACTTGGTCCGAAATTACATCACCCGACTTTATATAGAATGAAAACCATGACCATCTCGGCTGGCATTCCATTATTTAACTGGACTGCCAACTGCAATACATGAGCCGGAATTACATCACCTAACTCGATATAGAATGAATACCATGACCATCCTTGCTGGCATTACATCATTCAACTGGAGTGACGAATGTAGCACTTCGGCTGAAATTATATCATCGGACTCCATATAGAATGAAAACCTTCACCATCTCGGCTGGCATTACATTATTTAACTGGAGTGACGAATGCAACACATGGGACATAATTACATCATCTGACTCGATATAGAATGAAAACCATGACCATCATGATTGACATGACATCATTCAACTGGAGGGACGATTGTAGCACTTTGGCCAAAATTACATCACCTGACAGCAACATTTGGGCCGAAATTACATCACTAGACTCGATATAGAATGAAAACCATGACCATCCTAACTGGCATTACATCGTTAAACTAGAGTGACAACTGCACCACTTGATCTTGAATTACATAATATAACTCGATATAGAATGAAAACTGTGACCATCCTAGCTGCCGTTACATTATTCAACTAGAGTGACAACTGTAAAACATAGGCCGAATATACATCAACGGACTCGATATAAAATGAAAACTATGACCATCTCTATTTGGCATTATATCATTAAACTGGAGTGATGACTGCATCACTTGGTCTGAAATTACATCACCTGACTTGATATAGAATGAAAACCATGACCATCTCAGCGGGCATTACATCATTATACTGAAGTGACGACTAAAACACGTGGGCCGAAATTGCATCACCTAACTCGATATAGAATGAAAATCATGACCATCTTGCCTTGCATTACATCATTCAACTGGAGTGACTACTGTATCACTGCGGCTAAAATAACATCATCGGACTCCATATAGAATGAAAACCATCACCATCTTGGCTAGCATTAGATCATTCAACTGTAGTGACGATTGCAACACTTGGGACGGAATCACATCACCTGACACGATATAAAATGAAAACCATTACCATCTTTTCTGGCATTATATCATTTAATTGGAGTGACGACTGCATCACTTGGTCAGAAATTTTATTAACTGACTCGATATAGAATGAAAAACATAACCATCTTTACTGGCATTGCTTCATTCAACTAGAGTGACGAATGTAGCTAGGCCAATATTAAATGACCGAACATGATATAGAATGATAACCATGACCATATCGGCTGGCATTACATCATTAAACTGAAGTGACAATTGCAACACTTGAGCATAAATTACATCACATGACTCGATACAGAATGAAAAATATGACCATCTTGGCTGACATTACATCATTAAACTAGAGTGACAACTACAATACTTGTGTCATAAATACATCACCTAACTCGATATAGAATGAAAAGAATGACCATCTTGGCTGGCATTACATCATTCAATTGGAGTGACGACTATAACACTTTCGCCGAAATTACATCATCGGACTCAATATAGAATGATAACCATGACCATCTTGGATGGCATTACATCATTCCACTAGAGTGACGACTATAACACGTGGGCTGAAATTACATCACCTAACTCGATATAGAATGAATCCATGACCATCTTGTGTGGCATTACATCATTCAACTGGAGTAACAACTGTAGCAGTTCGGCAGAAACTACATCATCGGACTCGATATAGAATGAAAACCATGACCATCTTGACTGGCATTACATTATTCAACTGTAGTGACGATTGCAACACTTGGGATGGAATTACATCACCTGACAAGATATAAAATGAAAACCGTGACCATATTTTCTGGCATTACATCATTCAATTGGAGTGACGACTGCGTCACTTGGTCCAAAATTACATCACCCGACTTTATATTGAATGAAAACCATGACCATCTCGGCTGGCATTCCATTATTTAACTGGACTGCCAACTGCAATACTTGAGCCGGAATTACATCACCTAACTCGATATAGAATGAATACCATGACCATCCTTGCTGGCATTACATCATTCAACTAGAGTGACGAATGTAGCACTTCGGCTGAAATTATATCATCGGACTCCATATAGAATGAAAACCTTCACCATCTCGGCTGGCATTACATTATTTAACTGGAGTGACGAATGCAACACTTGGGACATAATTACATCATCTGACTCGATATAGAATGAAAACCATGACCATCATGATTGACATGACATCATTCAACTGGAGGGACGATTGTAGCACTTTCGCCAAAATTACATCACCTGACAGCAACATTTGGGCCGGAATTACATCACTAGACTCGATATAGAATGAAAACCATGACCATCCTAACTGGCATTACATCATTAAACTAGAGTGACAACTGCAACACTTGATCTAGAATTACATCATATAACTCGATATAGAATGAAAACTATGACCATCCTCGCTGGCATTACATTATTCAACTAGAGTGACAACTGTAAAACATAGGCCGAATATACATCAACGGACTCAATATAAAATGAAAACTATGACCATCTCGGCTGGCATTATATCATTAAACTGGAGTGATGACTGCATCACTTGGTCTGAAATTACATCACCTGACTCGATATAGAATGAAAACCATGACCATCTCAGCGGGCATTACATCATTATAGTGAAGTGACGACTAAAACACGTGGGCCGAAATTGCATCACCTAACTCGATATAGAATGAAAATCATGATCATCTTGCCTTGCATTACATCATTCAACTGGAGTGACTACTGTATCACTACGGCTAAAATAACATCATCGGACTCCATATAGAATGAAAACCATCACCATCTCGGCTAGCATTAGATAATTCAACTGTAGTGACGATTGCAACACTTGGGACGGAATCACATCACCTGACACGATATAAAATGAAAACCATGACCATCTTTTCTGGCATTATATCATTTAATTGGAGTGACGACTGCATCACTTGGTCAGAAATTTTATTAACTGACTCGATATAGAATGAAAAACATAACCATCTTTACTGGCATTGCTTCATTCAACTAGAGTGACGAATGTAGCTAGGCCAATATTAAATGACCGAACATGATATAGAATGATAACCATGACCATATCGGCTGGCATTATATCATTAAACTAGAGTGACAATTGCAACACTTGAGCATAAATTACATCACATGACTCGATACAGAATGAAAAATATGACCATCTTGGCTAACATTACATCATTAAACTAGAGTGACAACTACAATACTTTTGTCATAAATACATCACCTAACTCGATATAGAATGAAAAGAATGACCATCTTGGCTGGCATTACATCATTCAATTGGAGTGACGACTATAACACTTTCGCCGAAATTACATCATCGGACTCAATATAGAATGATAACCATGACCATCTTGGATGGCATTACATCATTCCACTAGAGTGACGACTATAACACGTGGGCTGAAATTGCATCACCTAACTCGATATAGAATGAAACCATGACCATCTTGGCTGGCATTACATCATTCAACTGGAGTAACAACTGTAGCAGTTCGGAAGAAACTACATCATCGGACTCGATATAGAATGAAAACCATGACCATCTCGACTGGCATTACATCATTCAACTGTAGTGACGATTGCAACACTTGGGATGGAATTACATCACCTGAAACGATATAAAATGAAAACCGTGACCATATTTTCTGGCATTACATCATTCAATTGGAGTGACGACTGCGTCACTTGGTCCGAAATTACATAACCTGACTTTATATAGAATGAAAACCATGACCATCTCGGCTGGCATTCCATTATTTAACTGGACTGCCAACTGCAATACTTGAGCCGGAATTACATCACCTAACTCGATATAGAATGAATACCATGACCATCCTTGCTGGCATTACATCATTCAACTGGAGTGACGAATGTAGCACTTCGGCTGATATTATATCATCGGACTCCATATAGAATGAAAACCTTCACCATCTCGGCTGGCATTACATTATTTAATTGGAGTGACGAATGCAACACTTGGGACATAATTACATCACCTGACTCGATATAGAATGAAAACCATGACCATCATGATTGACATGACATCATTCAACTGGAGGGACGATTGTAGCACTTTGGCCAAAATATACATCACCTGACAGCAACATTTGGGCAGGAATTACATCACTAGACTCGATATAGAATGAAAACCATGACCATCCTAACTGGCATTACATCGCTAAACTAGAGTGACAACTGCAACACTTGATCTAGAATTACATCATATAACTCGATATAGAATGATAACCATGACCATCCTAGATGCCGTTACATTATTCAACTAGAGTGACAACTGTAAAACATAGGCCGAATATACATCAACGGACTCGATATAAAATGAAAACTATGACCATCTCGGCTGGCATTATATCATTAAACTGGAGTGATGACTGCATCACTTGGTCTGAAATTACATCACCTGACTCGATATAGAATGAAAACCATGACCATCTCAGCGGGCATTACATCATTATACTGAAGTGACGACTAAAACACGTGGGCCGAAATTGCATCACCTAACTCGATATAGAATGAAAATCATGACCATCTTGCCTTGCATTACATCATTCAACTGGAGTGACTACGGTATCATCCTTGCGGCTAAAATAACTTCATCGGACTCCATATAGAATGAAAACCATCACCATCTCGGCTAGCATTAGATCATTCAACCGTAGTGACGATTGCAACACTTGGGACGGAATCACATCACACGACACGATATAGAATGAAAACCATGACCATCTTTTCGGCATTATATCATTTAATTGGAGTGACGATCGCATCACTTGGTCATAAATTTTATTAACTGACTCGATATAGAATGAAAAACATAACCATCTTTACTGGCATTGCTTCATTCAACTAGAGTGACGAATGTAGCTAGGCCAATATTAAATGACCGAACATGATATAGAATGATAACCATGACCATATCGGTGGCATTACATCATTAAACTGGAGTGACAATTGCAACACTTGAGCATAAATTACATTTACATGACTCGATACAGAATGAAAAATATGACCATCTTGGCTGACATTACATCATTAAACTAGAGTGACAACTACAATACTTGTGTCATAAATACATCACCTAACTCGATATAGAATGAAAAGAATGACCATCTTGGCTGGCATTACATCATTCAATTGGAGTGACGACTATAACACTTTCGCCGAAATTACATCATCGGACTCAATATAGAATGATAACCATGACCATCTTGGATGGCATTACATCATTCCACTAGAGTGACGACTATAACACGTGGGCTGAAATTACATCACCTAACTCGATATAGAATGAAACCATGACCATCTTGGCTGGCATTACATCATTCAACTGGAGTAACAACTGTAGCAGTTCGGAAGAAACTACATCATCAGACTCGATATAGAATGAAAACCATGACCATCTCGACTGGCATTACATCATTCAACTGTAGTGACGATTGCAACACTTGGGATGGAATTACATCACCTGAAATGATATAAAATGAAAACCGTGACCATATTTTCTGGCATTACATCATTCAATTGGAGTGACGACTGCGTCACTTGGTCCGAAATTACATAACCTGACTTTATATAGAATGAAAACCATGACCATCTCGGCTGGCATTCCATTATTTAACTGGACTGCCAACTGCAATACTTGAGCAGGAATTACATCACCTAACTCGATATAGAATGAATACCATGACCATCCTTGTTTTGGCATTACATCATTCAACTGGAGTGACGAATGTAGCACTTCGGCTGATATTATATCATCGGACTCCATATAGAATGAAAACCTTCACCATCTCGGCTGGCATTACATTATTTAACTGGAGTGACGAATGCAACACTTGGGACATAATTACATCACCTGACTCGATATAGAATGAAAACCATGACCATCATGATTGACATGACATCATTCAACTGGAGGGACGATTGTAGCACTTTGGCCAAAATATACATCACCTGACAGCAACATTTGGGCCGGAATTACATCACTAGACTCGATATAGAATGAAAACCATGACCATCCTAACTGGCATTACATCGCTAAACTAGAGTGACAACTGCAACACTTGATCTAGAATTACATCATATAACTCGATATAGAATGAAAACTATGACCATCCTAGTGCCGTTACATTATTCAACTAGAGTGACAACTGTAAAACATAGGCCGAATATACATCAACGGACTCGATATAAAATGAAAACTATGACCATCTCGGCTGGCATTATATCATTAAACTGGAGTGATGACTGCATCACTTGGTCTGAAATTACATCACCTGACTCGATATAGAATGAAAACCATGACCATCTCAGCGGGCATTACATCATTATACTGAAGTGACGACTAAAACACGTGGGCCGAAATTGCATCACCTAACTCGATATAGAATGAAAATCATGACCATCTTGCCTTGCATTACATCATTCAACTGGAGTGACTACAGTATCACTGCGGCTAAAATAACTTCATCGGACTCCATATAGAATGAAAACCATCACCATCTCGGCTAGCATTAGATCATTCAACTGTAGTGACGATTGCAACACTTGGGACGGAATCACATCACCTGACACGATATAGAATGAAAACCATGACCATCTTTTCTGGCATTATATCATTTAATTGGAGTGACGACTGCATCACTTGGTCATAAATTTTATTAACTGACTCGATATAGAATGAAAAACATAACCATCTTTACTGGCATTGCTTCTTCAACTAGAGTGACGAATGTAGCTAGGCCAATATTAAATGACCGAACATGATATAGAATGATAACCATGACCATATCGGCTGGCATTACATCATTAAACTGGAGTGACAATTGCAACACTTGAGCATAAATTACATCACATGACTCGATACGAGAATGAAAAATATGACCATCTTGGTCGACATTACATCATTAAACTAGAGTGACAACTACAATACTTGTGTCATAAATACATCACCTAACTCGATATAGAATGAAAAGAATGACCATCTTGGTGGCATTACATCATTCGGTTGGAGTGACGACTATAACACTTTCGCCGAAATTACATCATCGGACTCAATATAGAATGATAACCATGACCATCTTGGATGGCATTACATCATTCCACTAGAGTGACGACTATAACACGTGGGCTGAAATTACATCACCTAACTCGATATAGAATGAAACCATGACCATCTTGGCTGGCATTACATCATTCAACTGGAGTAACAACTGTAGCAGTTCGGAAGAAACTACATCATCGGACTCGATATAGAATGAAAACCATGACCATCTCGACCGGCATTACATCATTCAGCGTAGTGACGATTGCAACACTTGGGATGGAATTACATCACCTGAAACGATATAAAATGAAAACCGTGACCATATTTTCTGGCATTACATCATTCAATTGGAGTGACGACTGCGTCACTTGGTCCGAAATTACATAACCTGACTTTATATAGAATGAAAACCATGACCATCTCGGCTGGCATTCCATTATTTAAGCGGACCGCTAATCGCAATACTTGAGCCGGAATTACATCACCTAACTCGATATAGAATGAATACCATGACCATCCTTGCGGCATTACATCATTCAAGCGGAGTGACGAATGTAGCACTTCGGCTGATATTATATCATCGGACTCCATATAGAATGAAAACCTTCACCATCTCGGCTGGCATTACATTATTTAATTGGAGTGACGAATGCAACACTTGGGACATAATTACATCACCTGACTCGATATAGAATGAAAACCATGACCATCATGATTGACATGACATCATTCAAGCGGAGGGACGATTGTAGCACTTTGGCCAAAATATACATCACCCGACAAAACAACATTTGGGCCGGAATTACATCACTAGACTCGATATAGAATGAAAACCATGACCATCCTAACTGGCATTACATCGCTAAACTAGAGTGACAACTGCAACACTTGATCTAGAATTACATCATATAACTCGATATAGAATGAAAACTATGACCATCCTAGATGCCGTTACATTATTCAACTAGAGTGACAACTGTAAAACATAGGCCGAATATACATCAACGGACTCGATATAAAATGAAAACTATGACCATCTCGGCTGGCATTATATCATTAAACCGGAGTGATGATCGCATCACTTGGTCCGAAATTACATCACCTGACTCGATATAGAATGAAAACCATGACCATCTCAGCGGGCATTACATCATTATACTGAAGTGACGACTAAAACACGTGGGCCGAAATTGCATCACCTAACTCGATATAGAATGAAAATCATGACCATCTTGCCTTGCATTACATCATTCAACTGGAGTGACTACAGTATCACTGCGGCTAAAATAACTTCATCGGACTCCATATAGAATGAAAACCATCACCATCTCGGCTAGCATTAGATCATTCAACTGTAGTGACGATTGCAACACTTGGGACGGAATCACATCACCTGACACGATATAGAATGAAAACCATGACCATCTTTTCTGGCATTATATCATTTAATTGGAGTGACGACTGCATCACTTGGTCATAAATTTTATTAACTGACTCGATATAGAATGAAAAACATAACCATCTTTACTGGCATTGCTTCATTCAACTAGAGTGACGAATGTAGCTAGGCCAATATTAAATGACCGAACATGATATAGAATGATAACCATGACCATATCGGCTGGCATTACATCATTAAACTGGAGTGACAATTGCAACACTTGAGCATAAATTACATTTACATGACTCGATAGAGAATGAAAAATATGACCATCTTGGCTGACATTACATCATTAAACTAGAGTGACAACTACAATACTTGGGTCATAAATGCATCACCTAACTCGATATAGAATGAAAAGAATGACCATCTTGGCTGGCATTACATCATTCAATTGGAGTGACGACTATAACACTTTCGCCGAAATTACATCATCGGACTCAATATAGAATGATAACCATGACCATCTTGGATGGCATTACATCATTCCACTAGAGTGACGACTATAACACGTGGGCTGAAATTACATCACCTAACTCGATATAGAATGAAACCATGACCATCTTGGCTGGCATTACATCATTCAACTGGAGTAACAACTGTAGCAGTTCGGAAGAAACTACATCATCAGACTCGATATAGAATGAAAACCATGACCATCTCGACTGGCATTACATCATTCAACTGTAGTGACGATTGCAACACTTGGGATGGAATTACATCACCTGAAATGATATAAAATGAAAACCGTGACCATATTTTCTGGCATTACATCATTCAATTGGAGTGACGACTGCGTCACTTGGTCCGAAATTACATAACCTGACTTTATATAGAATGAAAACCATGACCATCTCGGCTGGCATTCCATTATTTAACTGGACTGCCAACTGCAATACTTGAGCCGGAATTACATCACCTAACTCGATATAGAATGAATACCATGACCATCCTTGCTGGCATTACATCATTCAACTGGAGTGACGAATGTAGCACTTCGGCTGATATTATATCATCGGACTCCATATAGAATGAAAACCTTCACCATCTCGGCTGGCATTACATTATTTAACTGGAGTGACGAATGCAACACTTGGGACATAATTACATCACCTGACTCGATATAGAATGAAAACCATGACCATCATGATTGACATGACATCATTCAACTGGAGGGACGATTGTAGCACTTTGGCCAAAATATACATCACCTGACAGCAACATTTGGGCCGGAATTACATCACTAGACTCGATATAGAATGAAAACCATGACCATCCTAACTGGCATTACATCGCTAAACTAGAGTGACAACTGCAACACTTGATCTAGAATTACATCATATAACTCGATATAGAATGAAAACTATGACCATCCTAGCTGCCGTTACATTATTCAACTAGAGTGACAACTGTAAAACATAGGCCGAATATACATCAACGGACTCGATATAAAATGAAAACTATGACCATCTCGGCTGGCATTATATCATTAAACTGGAGTGATGACTGCATCACTTGGTCTGAAATTACATCACCTGACTCGATATAGAATGAAAACCATGACCATCTCAGCGGGCATTACATCATTATACTGAAGTGACGACTAAAACACGTGGGCCGAAATTGCATCACCTAACTCGATATAGAATGAAAATCATGACCATCTTGCCTTGCATTACATCATTCAACTGGAGTGACTACGGTATCATCGCGGCTAAAATAACTTCATCGGACTCCATATAGAATGAAAACCATCACCATCTCGGCTAGCATTAGATCATTCAACTGTAGTGACGATTGCAACACTTGGGACGGAATCACATCACCTGACACGATATAGAATGAAAACCATGACCATCTTTTCTGGCATTATATCATTTAATTGGAGTGACGACTGCATCACTTGGTCATAAATTTTATTAACTGACTCGATATAGAATGAAAAACATAACCATCTTTACTGGCATTGCTTCTTCAACTAGAGTGACGAATGTAGCTAGGCCAATATTAAATGACCGAACATGATATAGAATGATAACCATGACCATATCGGCTGGCATTACATCATTAAACTGGAGTGACAATTGCAACACTTGAGCATAAATTACATCACATGACTCGATACAGAATGAAAAATATGACCATCTTGGCTGACATTACATCATTAAACTAGAGTGACAACTACAATACTTGTGTCATAAATACATCACCTAACTCGATATAGAATGAAAAGAATGACCATCTTGGCTGGCATTACATCATTCAATTGGAGTGACGACTATAACACTTTCGCCGAAATTACATCATCGGACTCAATATAGAATGATAACCATGACCATCTTGGATGGCATTACATCATTCCACTAGAGTGACGACTATAACACGTGGGCTGAAATTACATCACCTAACTCGATATAGAATGAAACCATGACCATCTTGGCTGGCATTACATCATTCAACCGGAGTAACAACCTTGTAGCAGATTCGGAAGAAACTACATCATCGGACTCGATATAGAATGAAAACCATGACCATCTCGACCGGCATTACATCATTCAAGCGTAGTGACGATTGCAACACTTGGGATGGAATTACATCACCGAAACGATATAAAATGAAAACCGTGACCATATTTTCTGGCATTACATCATTCAATTGGAGTGACGACTGCGTCACTTGGTCCGAAATTACATAACCTGACTTTATATAGAATGAAAACCATGACCATCTCGGCTGGCATTCCATTATTTAACTGGACTGCCAACTGCAATACTTGAGCCGGAATTACATCACCTAACTCGATATAGAATGAATACCATGACCATCCTTGCTGGCATTACATCATTCAACTGGAGTGACGAATGTAGCACTTCGGCTGATATTATATCATCGGACTCCATATAGAATGAAAACCTTCACCATCTCGGCTGGCATTACATTATTTAACTGGAGTGACGAATGCAACACTTGGGACATAATTACATCACCTGACTCGATATAGAATGAAAACCATGACCATCATGATTGACATGACATCATTCAACTGGAGGGACGATTGTAGCACTTTGGCCAAAATATACATCACCTGACAGCAACATTTGGGCCGGAATTACATCACTAGACTCGATATAGAATGAAAACCATGACCATCCTAACTGGCATTACATCGCTAAACTTGAGTGACAACTGCAACACTTGATCTAGAATTACATCATATAACTCGATATAGAATGAAAACTATGACCATCCTAGCTGCCGTTACATTATTCAACTAGAGTGACAACTGTAAAACATAGGCCGAATATACATCAACGGACTCGATATAAAATGAAAACTATGACCATCTCGGCTGGCATTATATCATTAAACTGGAGTGATGACTGCATCACTTGGTCTGAAATTACATCACCTGACTCGATATAGAATGAAAACCATGACCATCTCAGCGGGCATTACATCATTATACTGAAGTGACGACTAAAACACGTGGGCCGAAATTGCATCACCTAACTCAATATAGAATGGAAATCATGACCATCTTGCCTTGCATTACATCATTCAACTGGAGTGACTACAGTATCACTGCGGCTAAAATAACTTCATCGGACTCCATATAGAATGAAAACCATCACCATCTCGGCTAGCATTAGATCATTCAACTGTAGTGACGATTGCAACACTTGGGACGGAATCACATCACCTGACACGATATAGAATGAAAACCATGACCATCTTTTCTAGCATTATATCATTTAATTGGAGTGACGACTGCATCACTTGGTCATAAATTTTATTAACTGACTCGATATTGAATGAAAAACATAACCATCTTTACTGGCATTGCTTCATTCAACTAAAGTGACGAATGTAGCTAGGCCAGAATTAAATGACCAAACATGATATGATAACCATGACCATATCGGCTGGCATTACATCATTAAACTGGAGTGACAATTGCAACACTTGGGCCTAAATTACATCACATGACTCTATACAGAATTAAAAACATGACCATCTTAGCTAGCATTACATCATTCAACTAGAGTGAAAACTACAACACTTGGGTCATAAATGCATCACCTAACTCGATATAGAATGAAAAGAATGACCATCTTGGCTGGCATTACATCATTCAATTGGAGTGACGACTATAACACTTTCGCCGAAATTACATCATCGGACTCAATATAGAATGATAACCATGACCATCTTGGATGGCATTACATCATTCCACTAGAGTGACGACTATAACACGTGGGCTGAAATTACATCACCTAACTCGATATAGAATGAAACCATGACCATCTTGGCTGGCATTACATCATTCAACTGGAGTAACAACTGTAGCAGTACGGCAGAAACTACATTATCGGACTCGATATAGAATGAAAACCATTACCATCTCGGCTGGCATTACATCATTCAATTGTAGTGACGATTGCAACACTTGGGATGGAATTACATCACCTGACACGATATAAAATGAAAACCGTGACCCTATTTTCTGGCATTACATCATTCAATTGGAGTGACGACTACATCACTTGGTCCGAAATTACATCACCTGACTTTATATAGAATGAAAACCATGACCATCTCAGCTGGCATTCCATTATTTAACTGGACTGCCAACTGCAACACTTGGGCCGGAATTACATCACCTAACTCGATATAGAATGAATACCATGACCATCCTTGCTGGCATTACATCATTCAACTGGAGTGACGAATGTAGCACTTCGGCTGAAATTACATCATCGGACTCCATATAGAATGAAAACCTTCACCATCTCGGCTATCATTACATTATTTAACTGGAGTGACGAATGCAACACCTGGGACATAATTACATCACCTGACTCGATATAGAATGAAAACCATGACCATCATGATTGACATGACATCATTCAACTGGAGGGACGATTGTAGCACTTTGGCCAAAATTACATCACCTGACAACAACATTTGGGCCGGAATTACATCACTGGACTCAATATAGAATGAAAACCATGACCATCCTAACTGGCATTACATCATTAAACTAGAGTGACAACTGCAATACTTGATCTAGAATTACATCATATAACTCGATATAGAATGAAAACTATGACCATCCTGGCTGGCATTACATTATTCAACTAGAGTGACAACTGTAAAACATAGGCCGAATATACATCAACGGACTCAATATAAAATGAAAACTATGACCATCTCGGCTGGCATTATATCATTAAACTGGAGTGATGACTGCATCACTTGGTCTGAAATTACATCACCTGACTCGATATAGAATGAAAACCATGACCATCTCAGCGGGCATTACATCATTATAGTGAAGTGGCGACTAAAACACGTGGGCCGAAATTGCATCACCTAACTCGATATAGAATGAAAATCATGATCATCTTGCCTTGCATTACATCATTCAACTGGAGTGACTACTGTATCACTACGGCTAAAATAACATCATCGTACTCCATATAGAATGAAAACCATCACCATCTCGGCTAGCATTAGATCATTCAACTGTAGTGACGATTGCAACACTTGGGACGGAATCACATCACCTGACACGATATAGAATGAAAACCATGACCATCTTTTCTGGAATTACATCATTCAATTGGAGTGACGACTACATCACTTGGTCCGAAATTACATCACCTGACTCGATATAGAATGAAAACCATAACCATCTTTATAGGCATTGCATCATTCAACTAAAGTGACGACTGTAGCTAGGCTAGAATTAAATGACCAAACATGATATAGAATGATAACCATGACCATATCGGCTGGCATTACATCATTAAACTGGAGTGACAATTGCGACACTTGGGATAGAATTACAATACCTGACACGATATAGAATGAAAACAACGACCATCTCGGCTAGCATTTCATAATTCAACTGGAGTGACGACTGCAACACTTGGGCTAAAATTACATCACCTGACTTGATATAGAATGAAAACTATGACCATCTTGGCTGGAATTATATCATTCAACTGGAGTGATAACTGCATCACTTGGTCCGAAGTTACATCACCTGACTTGATACAAAATAAAAAACCAAGACCATCTTTGCTTGCATTACATCATTCAACTCGAGTTACGCCTGCAACTAGGCCGAAATTACATCATTCAACTGGAGGGACGATTGCAGTACTTGGGTCGGAATAACATCCCCTGACTAGATATAGATTGAAAACCATAACCATCTCGACTGGAATTCCATTATTCAACTGGAGTGCCGACTGCAATACTTGTACCGGAATTACATCACCTAACTCGATATAGAATAAAAACCATGACCATCTTGGCTAGCATTATATTATTCAACTGGAGTGATGACTGTAGCACTTCAGCCAAAATTACATCACATGACAGCAACATTTGGGCCGAAATTACATCACCAGACTTGATAGAGAATGAAAACCATGACCATCTTAGCTGGCATTACATCATTAAACTGGAGTGACGACTGCAACACTTGGTCCAAAATTACATCACATAACTCGATATAAAATGATAACCATGACCATCTTGGCTGGAATTACATCATTCAACTAGAGTGACGATTGTAGCAGTTCGGCCAAAATTACATCTCCTGACAGCAATATTTGGGCCGGAATTACATCACCTGACTCGATATAGAATGAAAACCAAGACCATCTTAGCTGGCATTACATCATTAAACTGGAGTGACGACTGCAACACTTGGTCCACAATTACATCATATAACTCGATATTGAATGAACACATTGACCATCTCGGATGATATTACATCATTAAATTAGAGTGACAACTGTAGAACCTAGGCGGAAAATACATAATCAGAATTGATATAAAATAAAAACTATGACCATCTCAGCTGGAGTGACAAATACAACACTTGGGACAAAATCACATTACCTTACACTATATAGAATGAAAACAATGACCATCTCGGCTAGCATTTCATCATTCAACTGGAGTGAAGACTGCATCACTTGGTCTGAAATTACATCACCTGACACGATATAGAATGGAAAACCACAACCATTTTTATTGTCATTACATCATTCAACTGGAGTGATGACTGCAGCTAGGCCGGAATAATATCACCGGACTCAATATAGAATGAAAAAAATTACCATCTTGGCCGGTATTACATCATTCAATTAGAGTGACGACTGCATCACTTGGTCCGAAATTGCATCACCCGACTCGATATAGAATGAAAACAATAACCATCTTGACTGGCATTACATCATTCAACTGGAGTGACGACTGTAGCTGGGCCAGAATTAAATGACCGAACTTGATATAGAATGATAACCATGACCATATCGGCTGGCATTACATCATTAAACTGGAGTGACAAATGTAACACTGGGGACGGAATTACAATCCCTGACACGATATAGAATGAAAACAACGACCATCTCGGCTAGCATTTCATAATTCAATTGGAGTGACGACTGCAACACTTGGGCAAAAATTACATCACCTGACTTGATATAGAATGAAAACTATGACCATCTTGGCTGGAATTATATCATTCAACTGGAGTGATGACTGCATCACTTGGTCCAAAATTACATCACCTGACTTGATATAGAATAAAAAACCAAGACCATCGTTGTTGGCATTACATCATTCAATTAGAGTTACGACTGTAACTAGGCCGAAATTACCTCATTCAACCGGAGTGACGATTGCAGCACTTGGGCCAGAATTACATCACCTGACTCGATATAGATTGAAAACCATGACCATCTCGGCTGGCATTCCATTATTCAACTGGAGTGCCGACCGCAATACTTGGACCGGATTACATCACCTAACTCGATATAGAATGAAAACCATGACCATCTTAACTGGCATTACATTATTCAACTGGAGTGACGACTGTAGCACTTTAGCCAAAATTACATCACCTAACAACAACATTTGGGCCTGAATTACATCACCAAACTTAATAGAGAATGAAAACCATGAAAATCTCATCTGGCATAACATCATTAAACTGTAGTGACGACTGCATCACTTGGTCCAGAATTACATCACATAACTCGATATAGAATGAAAACTATGACCATCTTGGCTGGTATTACATCATTCAACTAGAGTGACAACTTTTGAACCTAGGCCGAAATTACCTCATCGGACTCGATATAAAATGAAAACTATGACCACCTCGGCTGGCATTATATCATTAAACTGGAGTGACGACTACATCACTTGGTATAGAATTACATCACCTAACTCGATATATAATGAAAACCATGACCATTTCATATGGAATTACATCATTCAACTCGAGTGACGACAGCATCACTTGTTCTGAAATTATATTTCCTGACTCTTGCTGGCATTACAACATTCAACTAGAGTGACGACTATATCACTTGGTCCGAAATTACATCACCTAACTCAATATACATGGAAAAACCATAACCATCTTTGCTGGCATTACATCATTCAACTGGAGTGACGACTGCAGCTGGGCTGGAATTACATCACCGGACTCGATATAGAATGAATATAATGACCATCTTGGTCAGCATTACATCATTCAACTGGAGTGATGATTGTAGCACTTCGGTCGAAATTACATCACCTGACAGCAACATTTGGTACGGAATTATATCACCAGACTCGAGAAAGAATGAAAACCATGACAATCTCAGCTGGCATTACATCACCAAAATTGAGTGACGACCGCAACACTTGGTCCAAAAATTACATCATATAACTCGATATAGAATTAAAACTATGACCATCTCGGCTGGCATTACATCATTCAACTAGAGTGACAACTGTAAAACCTAGGCCGAAATTACATCATCGGACTTAATATAAAATGAAAACTATGACCATCTGGGCTGACATTATATTATTAAACTGGAGTGACGACTACATCACTTGGGACAGAATTACATCACCTAACTCGATATATAATGAAAACCATGACAATTTCATATGGCATTACAGCATTAAACTAGAGTGACGACTGCATCACTTGGTCCGAAATTACATCACCTAACTCGAAATATATAGAAAAACCATAACGATCTTTGTTGGCATTACATCATTCAACTAGAGTGACGACTGCAACACTTGGGCTGAAATTACATCACCTGACTCGATATAGAATGAAAACCATAACCATCTCGATTGGCATTCCATCATTCAACTAGAGTGTCGACTGTAGCTGGGCCAGAATTACATCACCGAACACGATATAGAATGAAAACCATAACTATCTTGGCTAGCATTACATCATTAAATTGGAGTGACGATTACAACACTTGGTTTGAACTTACATCAACTGACTCGATATATAATGAAAACCATGACTATCTTGGCTTACATTACAGCATTCAACAGCAGTGACGATTGTAGCACTTTGGACAAAATTACATCATCTGACAACAACATTTGGGCCGGAATTACATCACCAAACTCAATATAGAATGAAAACCATGAATATCTCAGCTGGCATTACATTACTAAACTGTAGTGACGACTGCAACACTTGGTCCAGAAATACATCACATTACTCGATAAAGAATGAAAACTATGACCATCTCGACTGGCATTACATCATTCAACTAGAGTGACAACTGTAGAGCCTACGCCCAAATTACATCATCGGACTCGATATAAAATGAAAAATATGACCATCTCAGCTGGCATTATATCATTAAACTGGACTGATAACTACATCACTTGGTCCGAAATTACATCACCTAACTCGATATATATAGAAAAACCATAACCATCTTTGCTGGCATTACATCATTCAACTAGAGTGACGATTGCAACACTTGGGCTGGAATTACATCACCTGACTCGATATAGAATGAAAACCATAACCATCTCGGTTGGCATTCCATCATTCAACTAGAGTGACGATTGCAACACTTGGGTCGGAATTACATCACATGACTCGATATAGAATGAAAACAATGACCATCTTGGCTGGCATTGTATCATTCAACTAGAGTGACTATTGCATCACTTGGTCCGAAATTACATCACCTGACTCGATATAGAATGAAAAACCACAACCATCTTTGCTGGCATTACATCAATCAACTGGAGTGAGGACTGCAACACTTGGGCCAAAATTACATCACATGACTCAATATAGAATGAAAACCATAACAATCTAGGCCGGCAATACATCATTCAACTAGAGTGACGATTGTAGCACTTTGGCCGGAATTACATCACCTAACTCGATATAGATTGAAAACATGACCATCTCGGCTGGCATTCCATCATTCAATTAGAGTGCTGACTGCAACACTTGGACCGGAATTACATCACCTAACTTGATATAGAATGAAAACCATGACCATCTTGGCTGAAATTACATCATTCAACTGGAGTGACGACTGTAGCACTTCGGCCAAAATTACATCTCCTAACAACAATATTTGGACCATAATTACATCACCAGACTTGATATAGAATGAAAACCGTGACCATCTCAGCTGGCATTACATCATTAAACTGGAGTGACGACTGCAACACTTGGTCCACAATTACATCACATAACTCGATATAGAATGAAAACATTGACCATCTCGTCTGACATTACATCATTAAATTAGAGTGACAACTGTAGAACCTAGGCCGAAATTACATAATCGGAATCGATATAAAATAAAAACTACATCACTTGGGACAGAATTACATCACCTAACTCCATATATAATGAAAACCATGACTATCTCGACTGTCATTATATCATTTAACTAGAGTGACGACTACATCACTTGGTCTGAAATTACATCACCTGACTCGATATAGAATGAAAACCATAACCATCTTTGCTGGCATTAAAACATTAAGCTAGAGTGACGATTGCATCACTTGGTCCGAAATTACATCACCTAACTCGATATGTTTAGAAAAACCATAACCATCTTTGCTGGCATTACATCATTCAACTAGAGTGACGACTGCAACATTTGGGCTGGAATTACATCACCTGACTCGATATAGAATGAAAACCATAACCATCTCGGTTGGCATCCCATCATTCAACTAGAGTGACGATTGCAACACTTGGGTCGGAATTACATCACATGACTCGATATAGAATGAAAACCATGACCATCTCGGCTGGCATTCCAGCATTATAATGGAGTGCCAACTGCAACACTTGTGCCAGAATTACATCACCTAACTCGATATATAATGAAAACCATGACCATCTTGGCTTACATTACATCATTCCACTGCAGTGACGATTGTAGCACTTTGGCCAAAATTACATCATCCGGCCCATCACCAAACTCAATATAGAATGAAAACCATGAATATCTCAGCTGGCATTACATCATTAAACTGGAGTGACGACTGCAACACTTCGTCCAGAAATACATCACATTACTCGATAAAGAATGAAAACTATGACCATCTCGACTGGCATTACATCATTCAACTAGAGTGACAACTATAGAACCTACGCCCAAATTACATCATCGGACTCGATATAAAATGAAAAATATGACCATCTCAGCTGGCATTATATCATTAAACTGGACTGATGACTATATCACTTGGGACAGAATTACATCACCTAACTCGATATATAATGAAAACCATGACTATTTCGGCTGGCATTACCTCATTTAATTGGAGTGACAAATGCAACACTTGGGATGAAAAATACATTACCTGACACGATATTGAATGAAAATAATGACCATCTCGACTAGCATTTCATCATTCAACTGGAGTGACGACTGCAACACTTGAGCTAAAATTCCATCACCTGACTTGATATAGAATGAAAATTATGACCATCTTGGCTGGCATTTTATCATTCAACTAGAGTGACTATTGCATCACTTGGTCCGAAAATACATCACCTGACTCGATATAGAATGAAAAACCACAACCATCATTGCTGGCATTACATCATTCAACTGGAGTGAGTACTGCAACACTTGGGCCAAAATTACATCACATGACTCAATATAGAATGAAAACCATGACAATTTAGGCCGGCAATACATCATTCAACTAGAGTGATGATTGTAGCACTTTGGCCGGAATTACATCACCTAACTCAATATAGATTGAAAACCATGACCATCTCGGCTGGCATTCCATCATTTAACTAGAGTGCTGACTGCAACACTTGGATCGAAATTACATCACCTAACTTGATATAGAATGAAAACCATGACCATCTTGGTTGGAATTACATCATTCAACTGGAGTGACGACTGTAGCACTTCGGCCAAAATTACATCTCCTGACAACAATATTTGGACCGTAATTACATCACCAGACTTGATATAGAATGAAAAGCGTGACCATCTCAGCTGGCATTACATCATTAAACTGGAGTGACGACTGCAACACTTGGTACACAATTACATCACATAACTCGATATAGAATGAAAACTTTGACCATCTCGGCTGACATTATCATTAAATTAGAGTGACAACTGTAGAACCTAGGCCGAAATTACATAATCGGAATCGATATAAAATAAAAACTACATCACTTGGGAGAGAAATACATCACCTAACTCCATATATAATAAAAACCATGACTATCTCGACTGTCATTATATCATTTAACTAGAGTGACGACTACATCACTTGGTCTGAAATTACATCACCTGACTCGATATAGAATGAAAACCATAACCATCTTTGCTGGCATTAAATCATTAAACTAGAGTGACGACTGCATCACTTGGTCCGAAATTACATCACCTAACTCGATATATATAGAAAAACCATAACCATCTTTGTTGGCATTACATCATTCAACTAGAGTGACGATTGCAACACTTGGGCTGGAATTACATCACCTGACTCGATATAGAATGAAAACCATAACCATCTCGGTTGGCATTCCATCATTCAACTAGAGTGACGATTGCAACACTTGGGTCGGAATTACATCACATGACTCGATATAGAATGAAAACCATGACCATCTCGGCTGGCATTGCAGCATTAAAATGGAGTGCCAACTGCAACACTTTTGCCAGAATTACATCACCTAACTCGATATAGAATGAAAACCATGACCATCTTGGCAGGTATTACATCATTCAACTGGAGTGACGAATGTAGCACTTCGGCCAAAATTACATAACCTGACAACAACATTTGGGCTGGAATAACATCACCAGACTCGATATAGAGTGAAAACCATGACCATCTCAGCTGGCATTATATCATTAAATTGGAGGGACGACTGCAATACTTGGTCCAGAATTACAACACATAACTCGATATTGTATGAAAACTACGACCATCTTGGCTGTTATTACATCATTCAATTAGAGTGACAACTTTAGAACCTAGGCCAAAATTACATCATCGGACTCGATATAAAATGAAAACTATGACCATCTCGATTGGCATTATATCATTAAACTGGAGTGACGACAACATCACTTGGAACAGAATTACATCACCTAACTCGATATATAATGAAAAAAATAACCATTTCATATGGCATTACATCATTGAACTGGAGTGACGGTTGCATCACTTGGTCTAAAATTACATCACCTGACTCGATATAGAATCAAAACCATAAGCATCTATGCAGGCATTACATCATACAACTAGAGTGACGACTGCATCACTTGGTCCGAAATTACATCACCTGACTCGGTATAGAATGAAAAACCATAACCATCTTTGCTGGCATTATATCATTCAACTGGAGTGACGACTGCAGCTGGGCTGGAATTACATCACCGGACTCGATATAGAATGAAAACAATGACCATCTTGGCCGGCATTACATAATTCAACTTGAGTGAAAGATTGCAGCACTTGGGTCAGAATTACATCATATGACTCGATATAGAATGAAAACCATGACCATCTCGGCTGGCATTCCATCATTCAAATGGAGTGCCGACTGCACACTTGGGCCGAAATTACATCACCTGATAACAACATACGGGATGGAATTACATCACCAGAGTCGATAGAGTATGAAAACCAAGACCATATCAGCTGGCATTACATCATTAAACTAGAGTGACAATTGTAGAACCTAGGTTGAAATTACATCATCGGACTCGATATAAAATGAAAATTATGACCATCTTGACTGGCATTATATCATAAAACTGGAGTGCCGACTACATCACTTGGGATAGAATTACATCACCTAACTCGATAAAAAATGAAAACCATGACCATTTCATATGGAATTACATCATTCAACTGGAGTGACGACTGCATCACTTGGTTTGAAATTACATTACCTGACTCGATATAGAATGAAAACCATAACCATCTTTGCTGGCATTACAACATTCAACTAGAGTGACGACTACATCACTTGGTCCAAAATTTTCATCACCTGACTCGATATACAATGAAAAACCATAACCATCTTTGCTGGCATTACATCATTCAACTGGAGTGAAGACTGCAGCTGGGCCGGAATTACTTCACCGAACTCGATATAGAATGAAAACAATGACCATTTTGGCTGGCATTACATCATTCATGACTCGATATAGAATGAAAACTTTGACCATCTCGGCTGACTAATCATTAAATTAAAGTGACAACGGTAGAACCTAGTCCGAAATTACATAATCGGAATCGATATAAAATAAAAACAATGACCATCTCAACTATCATTATATCATTAAACTGGAGTGACGACTACATCACTTGGGACAGAATTACATCACCTAACTCTATATAAAATAAAAACCATGACTATCTCGACTGGCATTACATCATTTAACTGGAGTGACAAATACAACACCTGGGACATAATTATATTACCTTACACGATATAGATTGAAAACAATGACCATCTATGCTAGCATTTCATCATTCAACTAGAGTGAAGACTACATCACTTGGGCCGAAATTACATCACCTAACTCGATATAGAATGAAAACCATGACCATAATGGCTGGCATTACATCATTCAAATGGAGTGACGACGGTAACACTTCGGCTGAAATTACATCACCTGACAACAACATTTGGGATGGAATTACATCACCAGACTCGATTGAGTATGAAAACCATGACTATCTCAGCTGGCATTATATCATTAAACTAGAGTGACCACTACATCACTTGGGATAGAATTACATCACCTAACTCGATATTTAATGAAAACCATGACCATTTTATATGGAAATACATCATTCAACTGGAGTGACCACTGCATCACTTAGTCTGAAATTACATCACCTGACTCGATATAGAATGAAAACCATAACCATCTTTGCTGGCATTACAGCATTCAACTAAATTGACGACTGCATCATTTGGCACAAAATTACATCACATGACTCGATATAGAATGAAACACCATAACCATTTTTGCTGCCATTACATCATTCAATTGGAGTGACGACTGTAGTTGGGCTGGAATTACATCACCGGACTCAATATAGAATGAAAACAATGACCATCTTGGCTGGCATTACATCATTCAACTTGAGTGATGGATTGCAGCACTTGGGTCAGAATTACATCATATGACTCGATATAGAATGAAAACCATGACCATCTCGGCTGGCATTCCATCATTCAAATTGAGTCCCGACTGCACACTTGGACCGAAATTACATCACCTGATAACAACATACGGGATGGAATTACATCACCAGACTAGATAGAGTATGAAAACTATGACCATCTCAGCTGGCATTACATCATTAAACTATAGTGACAATTGTAGAACCTAGGCTGAAATTACATCATCGGACTCGATATAAAATGAAAACTATGACCATCTCGGCTGGCATTATGTCATTAAACTAGAGTGACGACTACATCACTTGGGATAGAATTACATCACCTAACTCGATATTTAATGAAAACCATGACCATTTTATATGGAAATACATCACTCAACTGGAGTGAGCACTGCATCACTTGGTCTGAAATTACATCACCTGACTCGATACAGAATGAAAACCATAACCATCTTTGTTGGCATTACACCATTCAACTAAATTGACGACTGCATCATTTGGCACAAAATTACATCACCTGACTCGATATAGAATGAAACACCATAACCATTTTTGCTGCCATTACATCATTCAACTGGAGTGACGACTGTAGTTAGGCTGGAATTACATCACCGGACTCAATATAGAATAAAACAATGACCATCTTGGCCGGCATTACATCATTCAACTTGAGTGAAAGATTGCAGCACTTGGGTCAGAATTACATCATATGACTCGATATAGAATGAAAGCCATGACCATCTCGGCTGGCATAAAATCATTCAAATTGAGTCCCGACTGCACACTTGGGCCGAAATTACATCACTTGATAACAACATACGGGATGGAATTACATCACCAGACTAGATAGAGTATGAAAACTATGACCATCTCAGCTGGCATTACATCATTAAACTAGAGTGACAATTGTAGAACCTAGGCTGAAATTACATCATCGGACTCGATATAAAATGAAAATTATGACTATCTCGACTGGCATTATATCATTAAACTGGAGTGACAACTACATCACTTCGGATTGAATTATATCACCTAACTCGATATTTATTGAAAACCATAACCATTTCATATCGCATTACATCATTCAACTGGAGTGATGACTGCATCACTTGGTCTTAAATAACATCACCTGACTCGATATAGAATGAAAGCCATAACCATCTTTGCTGGCATTACATCATTCAACTAGAGTGACGACTACGACTACATCACTTGGTCTGAAATTTTCATCACCTGACTCGATACACAATGAAAAACCATAACAATCTTTGCTGGCATTACATCAATCAACTGGAGTGAAGACTGCAGCTGCGCCGGAATTACATCATCGGACTTGATATAGAATGAAAGCCATAACCATCTTTGCTAGCATTACATCATTCAACTAGAGTGACGACTGCATCACTTGGTCCGAAATTACATCACCTGATTTGATATAGAATAAAAAACCATAACTATCTTTGCTGGCATTACATCATTCAACAGGAGTGACTACTGCAGTTGGGCCCGAATTACATCACTGGACTCGATGTAGAATCAAAATAATGACCATCTTTACCGGTATTACATCATTCAACCGGAGTGACGATTGCAACACTTGGGTCAAAATTACATCACATGACTCGATATAGAATGAAAACCATGACCATCTCGGCTCGCATTCCATCATTCAAATGTAGTGCCGACTGCAACACTTGTGTTGGAATTACATCGCCTAACTCGATATTAAATGAAAACCATGACCATCTTGGCTGGTATTACATCATTCATCTGGAGTGACGATGGTAGCACTTCCGCCAAAATTACATAACCTGACAGCAACATTTGGGCTGGAATTACATCACCAGGATCGATATAGAGTGAAAACCATGACCATCTCAGCTGGCATTATATCATTAAATTGGAGGGACGACTGCAACACTTGGTCTAGAATTACATCACATAACTCGAAATAGAATGAAAACTATGACCATCTTGGCTGGTATTACATCATTCAATTAGAGTGACAACTTTAGAACCGAGGCCGAAATTACATCATCGGACTCGATATAAAATGAAAACTATGACCATCTCGATTGGCATTATATCATTAAACTGAAGTGACGACTACATCACTTGGGACAGAATTACATCACCTAACTCGATATATAATGAAAACAATAACCATTTCATATGGCATTACATCATTCAACTGGAGTGACGACTGCATCACTTGGTCTGAAATTACATCACCTGACTCGATATATATTGAAAACCATAACCACCTTTGCTGGCATTACAACATGCAACTAGATTGACGAATGCATCACTTGGCCTGAAATTACATCACCTGACTCGATATAGAATGAAAAACCATAACCATCTTTGCTGCCATTACATCATTCAACTAGAGTGACGACTGTAGTTGGGCTAGAATTACATCACCGGACACAATATAAAATGCAAACAATGACCATCTTGGCCGGCATTACATCATTCAACTGGAGAGTGAAAGATTGCAGCACTTAGGTCTGAATTACATCATATGACTCGATATAGAATGAAAACCATGACCATCTCGGCAGGCATTCCATCATTCAAATGGAGTGTCCACTGTAACACTTGGGCCGGAATTACATCACCTAACTCGATATAGAATGAAAATCATGATGATCTTGGCTGGCATTACATCATTCAACTGGAGTGACAACTGTAGAACCTAGGCTGAAAAAACATCATCGGACTCGATATAAAATGAAAACTATGACCATCTCGGCTGGCATTAGATCATTGAACTGGAGTGACAACTACATCACTTCGGATAGAATTATATCACCTAACTCGATATATAATGAAAACCATAACCATTTCATATGGCATTACATCATTCAACTGGAGTGATGACTGCATCACATGGTCTGAAATTACATCATAATACTCGATATAGAATGAAAGCCATAACCATCTTTGCTGGCATTACAGCATTCAACTAGAGTGACGACTATGACTACATCACTTGGTCCGAAATTTTCATCACCTGACTCGATATACAATGAAAAACTATAACAATCTTTCCTGGCATTACATCAATCAATTGGAGTGAAGACTGCAGCTGGGACGAAATTACATCATCGAACTCGATATAGAATGAAAACAATGACCATTTTGGCTGGCATTACATCATTCAACTGGAGTGACGATAGCAACACTTGGGTCAGAATTACATCACATGACTAGAGATATAGAATGAAAACCATGACCATCTCGGCTGGCATTCCATCATTCAAATGGAGTGTCCACTGCAACACTTGGGCTGGAATAACATCACCTAGCTCGATATAGAATGAAAATCATGACCATCTTGGCTCGCATTACATCATTCAATTGGAGTGATGATTATAACACTTCGGCTAAAATTACATCACCTGACAACAATATTTGGGATGGAATTACATCACCAGACTTGATAGAGTACGAAAACCATGACCATCTCAGCTGGCATAAAATCGTTAAACCAGAGTGACAACTGTAGAACCTAGAACGAAATTACATCATCAGACTCGATATAAAATGAAAACTATGAATATCTCGGTTGGCATTATATCATTAAATTGGAGTGACGACTACATCACTTGGGATAGAATTACATCACCTAACTCGATATATAATGAAAACCATGACCATTTCATATGGAATTACATCATTCAACTGGAGAGACGACTGCATCACTTGGTCTGAAATTACATCACCTGACTCGATATAGAATGAAAACCATAACCATCTTTGCTGGCATTACAGCATTCAACTAAATTGACGACTGCATCATTTGGCACAAAATTACATCACCTGACTCGATATAGAATGAAACACCATAACAATCTTTGCTGCCATTACATCATTCAACTGGAGTGACGACTGTAGTTGGGCTGGAATTACATCACCGGACTCAATATAAAATGAAAACAATGACCATCTTGGCCGGCATTACATCATTCAACTTGAGTGAAAGATTGTAGCACTTGGGTCAGAATTACATCATATGACTCGATATAGAATGAAAACCATGACCATCTCGGCTGGCATTCCATCATTCAAATGGAGTGCCGACTGCACACTTAGACCAAAATTACATCACCTGATAACAACATACGGGATGGAATCACATCACCAGACTAGATAGAGTATGTAAACCCTGACCATCTCAGCTGGCATTACATCATTAAACTAGAGTGACAATTGTAGTGCCTAGGCTGAAATTACATCATCGGACTCGATATAAAATGAAAATTATGACCATCTCGACTGGCATTATATCATTAAACTGGAGTGACAACTACATCACTTCGGATTGAATTATATCACCTAACTCGATATTTATTGAAAACCATAACCATTTCATATCACATTACATCATTCAACTGGAGTGATGACTGCATCACTTGGTCTTAAATTACATCACCTCACTCGATATAGAATGAAAGCCATAACCATCTTTGCTGGCATTAGAGCATTCAACTAGAGTGACGACTACGACTACATCACTTGGTCCGAAATTTTCATCACCTGACTCGATATACAATGAAAAACCATAACAATCTTTGCTGGCATTACATCAATCAACTGGAGTGAAGACTGCAGCTGGGCCGGAATTACATCATCGGACTCGATATAGAATGAAAACAATGACCATTTTGGCTGGCATTACATCATTCAACTGGAGTGACGATTGCAGCACTTGGGTAGGAATTACATCACATGACTAGAGATATAGAATGAAAACCATAACCATCTCGACTGGCATTCCATCATTCAAATGGAGTGTTCACTGCAACACTTGGGTCGGAATTACATCACCTAACTCGATATAGAACGAAAATCATGACGATCTTGGCTGGCATTACATCATTCAACTGGAGTGACGACTGTAGCACTTCGGCCGAAATAACATCACCTGACAATAATATTTGGGATCGAATTACATCACTAGACTCGATAGAGTATGAAAACCTTGACTATCTCAGCTGGCATTACATCATAAAACTAGAGTGACAACTGTAAAACCTAGGCCAAAATTACATCATCGGACTCGATATAAAATAAAAACTATGAAAATCTCAGTTGGCATTATATCATTAAATTGGAGTGACTACTACATCACTTGGGATAGATTTATATCACCTAACTCGATATATAATGAAAACCATGACCATTTCATATGTAATTACATCATTCAACTGGAGTGACGATTGCATTACTTGGTCTGAAATTACATCACCTGACTTGATATAGAATGAAAACCATAACCATCTTTGCTGGCATTACAGCATTCAACTAGATTGACGACTGCATCACTTGTCCCAAAATTACATCACCTGACTCGATATAGAATGAAACACCATAACCACATTTGCTGCCATTACATCATTCAACTGGAGTGACTACTGTAGTTGGGCTAGAATTACATCACCGGACTCAATATAGAATGAAAACAATGACCATCTTGGCCGGCGTTACATCATTTAACTGGAGTGAGAGATTGCAGCACTTGGGTCATAATAACATCATATGACTCGATATAGAATGAAAACGATGACCATCTCGGCTGGCATTCCATCATTCAAATGGAGTGCCGACTGCACACTTGGTCCGAAATTACATCACTTGATAACAACATACGGGATGGAATTACATCACCAGACTTGATAGAGTATGAAAACCATGACCATCTCAGCTGGCATTACATCATTAAACTAGAGTGACAAATGTAGAGCCTAGGCTGAAATTACATCATCGCACTCGATATAAAATGAAAACTATGAATATCTCGGTTGGCATTATATCATTAAATTGGAGTGACGACTACATCACTTGGGATAGAATTACATCACCTAACTAGATATATAATGAAAACCATGACCATTTCATATGGAATTACATCATTCAACTGGAGTGACGACTGCATCACTTGGTCTTAAATTACATCACCTGACTCGATATACAATTAAAACCATAACCATCTTTGCTGGCATTACAACATTCAACTAGAGTGACGACTACATCACTTAGTCTGAAATTTTCATCACCTGACTCGATATACAATGAAAAACCAAAACTATCTTTGCTAGCATTACATGATTCGACTGGACTGAAGACTGCAGCTGTGCCGGAATTACATCACCGGACTCGATATAGAATGAAAACAATGACCATTTTGGCTAGCATTACATCATTCAACTGGTGTGACGATTGCAGCACTTGGGTCGGAATTACATCACATGACTCGATATAGAATGAAAACTATGACCATCTCGGCTGGCATTCTACCATTCAAATGGAGTATCGATTGCAACACTTGGGCCAGAATTACATTAACTAACTCGATATAGAATGAAAACCATGACCATCTTGGCTGGCATTACAACATTCAAATGGTGTGACGACTGTAGCACTTCGGCCGAAATTACATCACCTGATAACAACATTTGGGATGGAATTACATCACCAGACTAAATAGAGTATGAAAACCATGACCATCTCCGCTGGCATTACATCATTAAACTAGAGCGACAACTGTAGAACCTAGGACGAAATTACATCATCGGACTCGATATAAAATGAAAACTATGACCATCTCGGCTGGCATTATGTCATTAAACAGAAGTGACGACTACATCACTTTAGATAGAATTACATCACCTAACTCGATATTTAATGAAAACAATAAGCAGTTCATATGGCATTACATCATTCAACTGGAGTGATGACTGCATCACTTGGTTTGAAATTACATCACCTGACTCGATATAGAATGAAAACCATGACCATATCAGCTGGCATTACATCATTAAACTAGAGTGACGACTGCAGCTGGGCCAGAATTACACCACCTAACTTGATATAGTACGAAAACTATGACCATCTCGCCCGACATTATATCATTCTACTGGAGTGATGACTCAATCACTTGGTCCAAAATTACATCACCTGACTCTATATAGACTGAAAACCATAACCATCTTTGCTGGCATTACATCTTTCAACTGGAGTGATTACTGCAGCACTTGGGCTGAAAATACATCACGTGACTTAATATAGAATGAAAACTATGACCATCTCGGCAGACATTATATCATTCAACTGGAGTGATGACTGAATCACTTGGTCTAAAATTACATCACCTTACTTGATATAGAATGAAAAACCATAACCATCTTTGCTCTGGCATTACATCATTCAACTGGAGTGACGACTGCAGCTAGGCCAGAATTACATCACCAGACTCTATATAGAATAAAAACAATGACCATCTTGGTTGACATTATATCATTCAACCAGAGAGACGATTGCAATACTTGGGTCGGAATTACATCACACGACTCGATATAGAATGAAAACCATGACCATCTCGGCTGGCATTCCATCATTCAAATAGAGTGCCGACTGCACACTTGGGCCGAAATTACATCACCTGATAACAACATACAGGATAGAATTACATCACCTGACTCGATAGAGTATGAAAACCATGACCATCTCAGTTGGCATTACATCCTTAAACTAGAGTGACAACTGTAGAACCTAGGCCGAAATTACATCATCGGACTCGATATAAAATGAAAACTATGACCATCTCGGTTGACATTATATCATTAAACTGGAGTGGCGACTACATCACTTCGGATAGAATTATATCACTTAGCTCGATATATAATGAAAACCATAACCATTTCATATGGCATTACATCATTCAACTGGAGTGAGGACTGTATCACTTGGTCTGAAATTACATCACCTGACTCGATATAGAATGAAAGTCATAACCATCTTTGCTGGCATTACAGCATTCAAGTAGAGTGACGACTATATCACTTGGTCTGAAATTTTCATCACCTCACTCGATATACAATGAAATACCAAAACTATCTTTGCTGGCATTACATCATTCAACTGGAGTGAAGACTGCAGCTGTGCCAGAATTACATCACCGGACTCGATATAAAATGAAAACAATGACCATTTTGGCTGCCATTACGTCATTCAACTGGAGTGATGATTGCAGCACTCAGGTCGGAATTACATCACATGACTCGATATAGAATGAAAACCATGACCATCTCGGCTAGCATTCCACCATTCAAATGGAGTGCCGACTGCAACACTTGTGCCGGAATTACATAAGCTAACTCGATATAGAATGAAAACCATGACCATCTTGGCTGGCATTCTAACATTCAAATGGTGTGACGATTGTAGCACTTCGGCCGAAATTAGATTATCACCTAATAACAACATTTGGGATGGAATTACTTCACCAGAATATATAGAGTATGAAAACCATGACCATCTCAGCTGTCATTACATCATTAAACTAGAGTGACAACAGTAGAACCTAGGCCGAAATTACATTATCGGACTCGATATAAAATGAAAACTATGACCATCTCGGCTGGCATTATGTCATTAAACAGGAGTGATAAGTACATCACTTGGGATAGAATTACATCACCTAACTCGATTTATAATGAAAACCATAACCATTTCATGTGGCATTACATTATTCAACTAGAGTGATGACCGCATCACCAGGTCTAAAATTACATAACCTGACTCGATATAGAATGAAAACCATAACCATACTTGCTGGCATTACAGAATTCAACTAGAGTGACAACTACATCACTTGGTCGGAAATTTTCATCACCTGACTCGATATACAATGAAAACCATAACCATCTTTGCTGGCATTATGTCATTCAACTGGAGTGAAGACTGCAGCTGGGCCGGAATTACATCATCGGAATCGATATAGAATGAAAATAATTACAATTTTGGCTAGCATTACATCATTCAACTAGAGTGACGATTGCATCACTTGGGTCGGAATTACATCACATGACTCGATATAGAATGAAAACCATGACCATCTCGGCTGGTATTCCATCATTCAAATGGAGTGTCGACTGCAACACTTAGGCCGGAATTACATCACCTAAATCGATATAGAATGAAAACCATAACCATCTTGGCTGACATTACACCATTCAACTGGAGTGATGACTGTAGAACTTCGGCCGAAATTACATCACCTGACAACTACATTTGGGCCAGAATTACATCACCAGACTCGATAGAGTATGAAAACCATGACCATCTCAGCTGGTATTACATCATTAAACTAGAGTGACGACTGCAGCTGGGCCAGAATTACATCACCTAACTTGATATAGAATGAAAACTATGACCATCTCGGCTGACATTATATCATTCTACTGGAGTGATGACTGAATCACTTGGTCCGAAATTACATCACCTGAATCGATATAGAATGAAAACCATAACCATATTTGATGGCATTACATCTTTCAACTGGAGTGATTACTGCAGCACTTGGGCTGAAAATACATCACATGACTTAATATATAATGAAAACTATGACCATCTCGGTGGACATTATATCATTCAACTGGAGTGATGAGTGAATCACTTGGTCCGAAATTACATCACCTAACTTGATATAGAATGAAAAACCATAACCATCTTTCCTGGCATTACATCATTCAACTGGAGTGACGACTGCAGCTAGGCCGGAATTACATCACCAGACTCGATATAGAATGAAAACAATGACCATCTTGGTTGACATTACATCATTCAACTAGAGTGACGATTGCAACACTTGGGTCAGAATTACATCACTTGACTCGATATAGAATGAAAACCATGACCATCTCGGCTGGCATTCCATCATTCAAATGGAGTGCTGACTGCAAGAGTTGGGTCGAAATTACATTACCTAACTCGATATAGAATGAAAACCATGAACATCTTGGCTGGCATTACATCATTTAACTGGAGTGACGACTGTAGCACTTTCGTCGAAATTACATCACCTGACAGCAACATTAGGGCCGGATAGTGTATGAAAACTATGACTATCGCGGCTGGCATTACATCATTAAACTGGAGTAACGAATACATCGCGTGGGATAGAATTACATCACCTACCTCGAAATATAATGAAAACCATGACAATTTCATTTGGCATTACAATATTCAACTTGAGTGACCACTGCATCACTTGGTCTGTAATTACATCACCTGACTCGATATAGAATGAAAACCTTATCTTTGTTGGCTACATTCAACTGGAGTGACGACTGAATCACTTGGTCCAAAATTACATCACTTGACTCAATATAGAATTAAAAACCATAACCATCTTGGCTGACATTACATTATTCAACTGGAGTGAAGACTGCAGCTGGGCCGGAATTACATCACTGGACTCGGTATAGAATGAAAAATGAGACCATGTTGGCTAGTATTACATCATTCAACTGGAATGACGATTGCAACACTTGGGTCGGAATTACATCACATGACTCGATATAGAATGAAAACCATGACCATCTCGGCTGGCATTCCATCATTCAAATGGAGTGTCGACTGTAACACTTGGGCCGAAATTACATCACCTAACTCGATATAGAATGAAAACCATGACCATCTTGGCTGGCATTACAACATTCAAATGGTGTGACAACTGTAGCACTTCGGCCGAAATTACATCACTTGATAAAAACATTTGGGATGAAATTACATCACCTGAGTCGATATAGAATGAAAACCATAACCATATTTGCTGGCATTACAACATTCAACTAGAGTGACGACCACATCACTTGGTCCGAAATTTTCATCACCTGTCTCGATATACAATGAAAACATAACCATCTTTGCGAGCATTACATCATTCAACTGGAGTGAAGACTGCAACTGGGACGGAATTACATCACCGGACTCGATATAGAATGAAAACAATGACCATTTTGGCTGGCATAACATCATTCAACTGGAGTGATGATTGCAGCACTTGGGTCGGAATTACATCACATGACTCGATATAAAATGAAAACCATGACCATCTCGGTTGGCAATCCATCATTCAAATGTAGTGTCGACTACAACACTTAGGCCGAAATTACATTTCCTAACTCGATATACATTGAAAACCATAACCATCTTGGCGGACATTACATCATTTAACTAAAGTGACGACTGTAGCACTTCGGCCGAAATTACATCACCTGACAACAACATTTGGGCAGGAATTACATCACCAGACTCGATAGAGTATGAAAACCATGACCATCCCAGCTGGCATTACATCATTAAACTAGAGTGACGACTGCAGCTGGGCCAGAATTACATCACCTAACTTGATATAGAATGAAAACTATGACTATCTCGAATGACATTATATCATTCTACTGGAGTGATGACTCAATCAGTTGGTCCGAAATTACATCACCTGACTCGATATAGAATGAAAACCATAACCATCTTTGCTGGCATTACATCTTTCAACTGGAGTGATTACTGCAGCACTTGGGCTGAAAATACATCACATGACTTAATATAGAATGAAAATTATGACCATCTCGGCGGACATTGTATCATTCAACTGGAGTGATGATTGAATCACTTGGTCAGAAATTACATCACCTAACTTTCTACAGAATGAAAAACCATAACCATCTTTGCTGGCATTACATCATTCAACTGGAGTGACGACTACAGCTAGGCCGTAATTACATCACCAGACTCGATATAGAATGAAAACAATGACCATCTTGGTCGACATTACATCATTCAACTAGAGTGACGATTGCAACACTTGGGTCAGAATTACATCACATGACTCGATATAGAATGAAAACCATGACCATCGTGGCTGGCATTACATCATTTAACTGGAGTGACGACTGTAGCACTTCGGTCGAAATTACATCCCCTGACAGCAACATTAGGGCTGGAATTCCATTACTAGACTAGATAGTGTATGAAAACTATGACTATCGCGGCTGGCATTACATCATAAAACTGGAGTGACGACTACATCACGTGGGATAGAATTACATCACCTACCTCGATATATAATGAAAACCATGACCATTTCATATGGCATTACATCATTCAACTTGAGTGACCACTGCATCACTTGGTCTGTAATTACATCACCTGACTCGATATAGAATGAAAACCTTATCTTTGCTAGCATTACGTCATTCAACTAGAGTGACGACTGCATTACTTGGTCCGGAATTACATCACCTGACTCAATATAGAATGAAAAACCATAACCATCTATGCTGGCTTTACATCATTCAACTGGAGTGAAGACTGCAGCTGGGCCGGAATTACATCACTGGACTCGATATAGAATGAAAACAATGACCATTTTGGCTAGCATTACATCATTCAACTGGAGTGACGATTGCAACACTTGGGTCGGAATTACATCACATGACTCGATATAGAATGAAAACCATGACCATCTCGGCTGGTATTCCATCATTCAAATGGAGTGTCGACTGCAACACTTAGGCCGGAATTACATCACCTAAATCGATATAGAATGAAAACCATAACCATCTTGGCTGACATTACACCATTCAACTGGAGTGATGACTGTAGAACTTCGGCCGAAATTACATCACCCGACAACTACATTTGG